>JAKELP010000042.1:7875000-9213932 GCA_029929735.1 Mimosa pudica | reverse complement strand
ATCGGACGCACAGTCGTCAAAGAGCACACATTCATAATCGTTTTCCCTATGTTAAATATATCAATACATAATTAATAGACCTAAATAAGAAATAACTAAAGAAAACAAATTGTGATCTAATGAGATTGCATTACTTGGCATCACATAGCATCATCCGAAAAATATGTTTGGGGCTGGTTGAACGTTCTTTGGTTTCCAAGAAACTGACACATTTCAAAAATCCATAAACATCTACATAATGGATAAAAGAGAGTTTGAAATTAGTTATTGAATGATCCATGTGTAGCTACAAAATTGTGCAAAATCATATAAAGGAAATGTGGAAAATAAACTTACCAAATGAATTTTTAGATGCTTGTTCATCTGTCACCGAATTGATATCTACAAAGGAAGTGAAATTGAAGCTCCAGGGTGGGATAAATGCTTCTTTCACATGGAAGGAAGTGCATGTTGAGAATATCAACCTGTATGAATGAGTACTTGGGCGAAAATCACGATCATTGTTAGTGACCTAGAAAATATTAAAGTCATATATTTTTCTGGAGCGATATCATGGTTGAAGCGTGCATGTTCAGACTACATCATGACACTTAGGTTGCTTGTATCCTATCTCCCTGTAAGACGGATATGTGGAAGGAAATGAGGGAAAATAATGCAGTTTGAGAATGATTTAGAATGATGAAAGGCGGTAAGGTGGTGTAACAAAAAATATTGCCTAAGCACATATGGGCGGAGCTCATAAAAATAAAATGCAGAAAAATACCTCCTTATCTACTAAAACCATGGAAATGCTAGAGATATTGATGGAGCTGCCTTTTGGTACACGTTCCACTTCCCCATGACTTTGACAAGTATGCTCCATAAATTGGACCCAAAATGAACTTCTCTTAATGTTGCTACAACGACGCCATGCATAGTTGTATTCTGTGGAGAGAGCAGAGGAAAGAGAAATGAATATACAAAGGAAGGTATATTTGAGTCTAAAAGGAGGCAGCAAATGGGAAGAGTAATATGTAAGGGAAAGAAGCTCTTGTGGTTAGTTGATAAGGATGTAAGTATCAAAGCAATTATATTTATTAAGTAATAATTTTAAATTAAATCTTTATACCAAACACTCAAATTATTTGTCTATAACGGTCTTGTAAAGTAAGCTATGAAATTTTATTTTGATAATAGTTATATATTCCCCCTCATATTGTAGTCATTTTTTGGTGAATATGTAGTAGGCAAATGTTTGCAAAGAAGACAGTGAAATTGATAAGTGGTACATATTAGATATGATGATATCTTTAAGAGAATATAATAAGAGGAGAACATAAGGAAATATATGTATAGTCCAGTGAACAAAATCACTTTTAAAAATCATTAAAACACAAGACATCAAAACAGATGGCACAATTATAAATTCAACAAAGAATACATTGACTAAATATAAGGGATCACACATCAGGCATAAAGAATAATTGCAGCTTTATTAAATATTAAAGAAAAATTAGATCTATTTTCTTGAATAATAATCATTGTCAAAAATATGGTATCAATATGAAGAAAAGTAAGAATTAAAGAGTAGATTATTTTGAGGTAAACGTAGCCACAAACTGAACGCTAACAACATTAAATCGCTTAAAGATTAATACTAATATTAGTGAGTATGTCATTAGAAACTAGAAATTATAAATTGAATATTTAAACATAAAAAACAAAAAGAAAAAATAAACTACGGAAAACTAATTAGGCGTGAAGTAACAAATCAAGAAAGATCCAAGGCAATAATGTTAAGGCAAAGATGCAACTCTGGCACCCGTAAATTGAATGGGGCAACACCGTATATTGTAAATTAAATGAGACAAATTTATCCCCGTCATTAAGTAGAGACAAACGGACGTTAGTTTAAGCGCGGGTCTCACCTTCAATAAATGACGTGGCAGAACACTAAGCAGGGAAATGAAATGTGAAATTTGCAATTAAGTCCTAAGGAAGGATTTTACCACCCCAAAGAATCACATAATTATTAGCACGTCCCAAGGTATCTGAAAAAGCACTCTTACCCGTCACTAAAACTAAATATTGTGGTCCCCACAACCACCCTTTTTCTTAAGCATTCGAACATCACCCTCCAAACCCATCCGCATCCTCCATCACCACAACTTGATGCCAACACCTGAAATTTATTAAAGATAAACTGAACAAGAATTTCAACCCAAGCCAATCCAGTCCTTGTGCGCAAATCAAAGAATTTCTAAAAAAGGATGTGTTTTAAGAAAATAAGGATACATGTTAAAATTTGTTAAAGATAAACTGAACAAGAATTTCAACCCAAGCCAATCCAGTCCTTGTGCGCAAATCAAAGAATTTCTAAAAAAGGATGTGTTTTAAGAAAATAAGGATACATGTTAAAATTTGTTAAAGATAAACTGAACAAGAATTTCAACCCAACCAATTTAGCACCGTTTTTCATGATTAAGAAAACAAGGATATGTGTTTCTTGTTAAATCAAGAAAGGGACCCGCAGTATTTTCCTGCCAAAATGACGCCTAAATCGTGCTCTGAGGTCGCCGGAAATGGTGGCTGCTCCGCCATTGACGGCGGCTGGAAGAAGGGAGGAAGAAAGGCAGTGCTGGAATCAAGCTTTTTTTGGTGAAAGAACAGGCTAAGCCCATTAGTAATGCTATTACATCACGTGTAATAGCCTTCCCCATCTGATCTTCTACCACAATACTCAGAAGCTTTGTCGGTGGTGCTGTCCAGGTGGCTTCATTCCTTCTCAAATAGGTACTCAATTTTGCCAACTCGTCTACACATCAGTTGCCTTCTCTAAATACTTGTTTGAGCTGTATCTGCCAATCCTTTTTTAGAAATTCTTTAATTTGCGCACAAGGACTAGTTTGGCTTGGTTGAAATTCTTGTTCAGTTTATCTTTAACAAATTTCAGGTGCTGACATCAAGTTGTGGTGATGGAGGATTGATTAGACCAAATTTCATACCTTTAAGCATGTGCATTTGAGCTTAATTAGTGTTGCTTATTTGTTATATTTGATCATTATTGCTACATTTTCATGCACATGCTTATGTATAAATATTTGAAGAATAATAGCCTTATTACTTGCATTTTATGGAACTAAGGGTATTTTGGTCATTTTGACTATGAGATGTGTTTTTCATGTAGGGGGTCCCAAGTGGGCCCCACATACCCTTGGTGGAGCTTCAGTGGAGATAACTTGGCAAGAAGGAAGGCTAGATGACAAGTACTCAAAGTTACATCCGGATGCAGGTTCACATCCGGAAGCAAAGTCACATCTGAAAGAGTACTCACATCAGGATGCAAGTTCACATCCGGAAGCTGAGCTACTTGAAGAAGGAAACTTCCATCCGGAAGTGGATTTACATCCGGAAGTGAACGTGCTGGCGCTGACGGACAGTTTTGACATGCGGAAGCTGAAGTCCATCAGCCAGCGAGTACATGAGCCAGACTGCACAATGATCAGAAATGTCAACTACTTTTCAGAAGTCTTTGGTGCAGAGTTAATTTAAGGCAAAGTCAACCCTGCAGCTTGAAGGTACTTGGGGAGCATCTTTCCAAATGAGGCAAAATTGGCGCCAAGGTCAAATTCAAGTCTGGAGGGCTCATTAAGGGCAAAAAGGGAAGCACAATCACTTTGAGGAAAAAGGAGGAACCTTTAGAAATGCATGGAGATGAGATCTAGTCCACATTCATCCTAACCTTTACCAAATACCAAAAATACCCTTTGGGCGATAATCCCAAAGTTACCAAAGTTACTCACCACTATAAAACCCCAAACATAACTAACTTTCAGAATCTTCTCCTCTCTCATTTCACTTTCACTTTCTCTCTCCTCTAACAAACTCTCTCAACTCCATCTTCATCTTCTTCATCCATTTCACCTCGCAACCTCCGCCATGGCCATTTCACCTCGCAAGTCCTCCATTCTTTCCATCTCCATGCGCGGCTAAGCGTTCTTCTCCTTCCTTCAAGTCCGGATTTGTGTTCGAGCTTCAATGTAATTGGCCTTATGTGAGAATTTTCCTTTTCTAGGTTTTCAAGCTTGTAATCACTTAGATCTTTCATGTCTGGAGATTTTTAGGTATGTTAGATCTAGGATTCTGCATAGAGATTTCTGTGTAGAGTTCATTTATTCTTTCAAGCTTGTAAACCTAACTTCTAGATTTTGAACTTTCATGTGTGTTAGGTGTATACATTGTGTAACTTCATGAGATTAAGCATATGTGAGTACATTTTGTTTGATTCTTGAAGTGAATGTTAAATAGAAGTTAGTTTTGATTTCTATCTCACCTAAGGATATGCATCAAGTTCAAGGCTAGACTATCTTGATTAATCAGTTTAAACTAGCTAACACATCTTAGTTTTAAGAGGTCTTGGCCGATTTAAGCTAGTTAATCAAGAGGAAATTGTCACATGAGGCCTAACAATTGAGATGCACAAATCGAGGCTTGAAGGAGGAGATTCCACCTATTGATTCTTTACACTCATACTTTCGGTACATTTTATATTTTAGTTGTAGATATAAACACACACTCAAACTGTTTGTTAATTTGCGTGACTTATATACTTTCAATTAGCAAGATAACTTGAACCGTGGAAAGACCTGTACTCACCGCTATCTAAATAGTGGAATAGAGTATTGAATTGTTTTGATTATCCTTTTTAGGCGACAAAAAAGGATAAATCAAGTGGCGCCGTTGCCGGCTTAGGTTATTTCTTGCTAGTTTTAGGTGTTTGTAATCACAATTTTAATTTGTGTCACTTGTGTGATATTTTAGTTAGTTTTAGTTTTAAGTTTTTTGGTTGAATTGCTTTCTATATAGTTAGGCCTGTTTTAGCAGTATTGAAGGAAGTATTTGGCTGCTCTAGTTAGCCTCTTTTTGCTGTACTGTGTTGATTGAACTTGTATACACTTTTCCGGAATCTGCACTAATTTTTGCTGTGTTTTGTCTGTGATTCTGCTGGATTTTGTTGGATTTTACTGCATATATTTGCACTAAGTAGCTTTGTATGAACCCTACCACATCATTAGTGCCATTGGATAGAGAGATTAATAAGACTCTGAGAGAACTTAAGAAAAAGACCAAGCACGAGAAGCAAGCTCGTAAGCAACCTGTAGGATCCACATCAAATCCACAAAATTCATCTGTCGCGTCAAATAACACATTCCTAGACCAGCATTTCATTATGGCAGAAAGACGAGAGGACCATAGAGAACATGAGAGAGAGGCGAGAGATCATGAACATGAGCGTGAGCGACATGACAGGCGAGAGCAAGAGGATGAACATCATTTTGAGGGGGGTAGGCATTTACATGATGATGATAGACCTATGCGTGAGTTCACACAGTCATATGCATCGTTTGCACCTCAAGTTTTTTATGCTAACCCCGCTAACTTTGAGATCAAAGGATCTCTTCTTGCTCATCTGCCTAAGTTTACAGGTTTTCCCCATGAGGACGCTCACACGCACTTACTCGGCCTCTATCATACTTGCTCCTCCATGAAGCCACCTAATGCAGACCTGGATGATGTTCTGTTGAGAGTGTTTCAATTCTCCTTAGAAGGCAAAGCCAAGGAGTGGCTCTTGAACCTTCCAACTCATTATGCCACTCTTTCTTGGGAGCAGCTTAAGAAGGTGTTCTTAGACCGTTATTTTCCAGTCTCCAAGATATCTAAGTTGCGGAAAGACATCACAGGTGTACAACAATTCTCTCAGGAGACATTCTATGAATATTGGAGCCGGTTCAACACCTTGGTGAACTCGTGTCCCAACCACAACATCTCCAAGGGCAATTTGGTGCAATACTTTTATGATGGCCTGGTGCCACAGCTCAAGATGAGTGTGGATGCTGCTTCTAATGGCTCACTTTTCAACTTATCAGCCAATGAAGGATGGAACTTATTTTCAACCATGGCCTCTAATCACCAGAATTTTTATGGACGTGATGCTTTGTATGGTGCTGCGCCAAAGGTTGCCTCCCTGAGTGGGGATGACAAGCTGTACAACTCTATTGAGAGGCTGACTGAGAGCCTCAGCAGGATGGACGGACGCTTTGTGCAGCCTACTTCTAGTGTTGATGATTCTATGGCCTTGGTGGCCTCATCCTGTAATCACTGTGGCTCGCCGATGCACCTATCCTCAGACTGTCCATCCCAAGCGGAAGTGGCGGCCATGTATAACAATACTAGGCCTCAAGCCAAATATGATCCTTACTCTTCCACGTACAATCTTGGATGGAGGGACCATCCGAACTTCAAGTGGGGGGGAGGTTCAAACCAAGCCTCAAATTCTAACTCCTTCCAACCTCAGCAACAGCCTAAGTGGGGGGAGGTAACTACCAAGCCTCTAATGCTTATCCCTCACAACAAGGCTATGGTTCATACCAAGGGAGGCCTAACTCTAATGATCAAAGGTACAGGCCGAATCAACAAGCCAATGTTCCTCATCAATTTATGAAGAATGATAATCCAGCTCATGCTTTGCGAAACAATATGGAGGGATCTCAAGCCTGTGTTCCTCCATCTAGCTCTGCGACATCTCAACAAGACATGATTTACCAAATGATGTCAAGTTTCATGAAGAAGATTGAAGAGAGATTACAGAAGCAGGAAAATGCGGTGTCTCAAATAATGAATAACAAAGCTGAACAGGACGCAAAGAAAGGGGGATTGCCGTCAAATGTGGTTGTTAATCCACAAAACATGCACTCTATGCAATTGAGAAGTGGAAGGCAGTATGGCGATGCTTATGAATATGAGGAGGAAGAGGAGGAGACACAACTTCCGTGTGAGGCCGAATTGAATCCTCCTATTGATGGTTTACTTGATGAGGCCGAGATCCTTCCGATGAAAAGTGATGTAGCTGAGACTTCACAGGAAGAAAAGAAGAAGGAGATTGCAAAGGGAAAGCGGAAAGTTGGTGAATCTCCTTCGCAAGAACAACCTACTCAACAAGGGGATGAATCCCCCAAAGGTAAGTCTCTTGATCCTAAGCATTTACCATTTCCTAATTCATATGCTTTAGCTAAGAAGAAACATGAGGATGAATTGGAAAAGGAGATGCTTGACTTATTTTCTAAGCTGGAAATTAATGTGCCTATGCTTGTGCTTGTGAAACAAATGCCAAAGTATGCTAAGTTCCTTAAAGATCTTTGCACTAACAAGAGAGCTACTAATTCAAGTAACAAAGTCCAACTTGGGACTCATGTTTCATCTCTCTTGAAGGGGCACTTGCCCCAAAAGTGTGGAGATCCGGGCTCTTTCACTATCCCTTGTCAGATAGGGAAACTTAGCTTTGGGAAAGCACTTCTTGATTTAGGAGCCGCCATTAACGTCATGCCTAAGGCCACCTACCTTGCACTAGGTTTGAAGAATTTGAGTGAAACTAGTGTGGTGGTCCAATTGGCAGATAGGTCCATTAAGAAACCCTATGGATTTATTGAGGATATTCTTGTGAGGGTTAGGGAACTAGTATTTCCAGTGGATTTTTATGTGCTAGACATGACCAGTGAAACTAGGATGGATGACTCTTTGATTTTGGGAAGGCCATTTATGAAAACAGCCAAGATGATTATAAGCTTAGAAGAGGGCTATGTTACAATGCAAGTAGGAAATCAATTAATAAAGTTTGATGTGAGGAAAGCAATTAAACATCCTCACGAGGATTATTCTCTCCTTGGACTAAGTGTGATTGATTCTCTGATGCATATAGTTTGTGATGAGCATGCAAATACCTTCAAGTTGAACCTAATTGATAATGAAGATACTCATATGTGTTATCATGACTCTTGTGCTAGATTAATTGAAAATACATGCTTGCATGATATGCCTAATGATTCATCTAGCATAGGAAGTTCAGTGACAGAATTCATGGACTCATTGCATGTGCATTATAATTTTGATAATGATTGCACGTCTATTTCCTCTTTGTCAAGCTACAACCCCTTGGAAGAGGGAAGTTTGTTTAATTTTGTAGGACAGGAGAAGGGAGGTTGTGATTTCACCCAGGAAATTGAGAAATCTAGTGCACAAGAGTTTGACCATGAAGAGTATGAAGCTTTAAGGAGAAGACACTTACACAAGCTGAGAGAGAAGCTAAATCTGAAAGAGCATGCGCTCGCTGACGGTCCACATGTTTCTACCCTGAGCGGCAGTGGGGATGCAGACTTGAATAAGAATGCTGAGGCCTCACAATCTAAGAGGCCGAATTGTCGTGATGAGTTGCCGCAGTTTGATGATGATTTCTATGAACATCAATTGCTAGAAGTTGAGATGCACACTCTGGTACCTTCTATTATTGAGCCACCTACGCTGGAGCTGAAACCTTTGCCGCCCAATCTTAAGTATGCCTACTTGCTTGATGAGGAGAAGTTTCCAGTGATTGTTTCTAGTGCTTTGTCTTCTCTTGAGGAAGGGAAGCTGCTAGAGGTGCTCAGACGATACAAAGGGGCCATTGGGTGGACTCTGGCCGATCTTCCTGGCATGAGTCCTACCACTTGCATGCACCGGATCTTGCTTACTGATGATGCTAAGCCGGTGAGGCAACCACAAAGGAGGCTCAATCCCTTGATACTTGATGTTGTGAAAAAGGAGGTAGAAAAGCTCTTAAGTGCTGGAATCATCTATCCAATTAGCGACAGCGAATGGGTGAGTCCCATTCATGTGGTGCCAAAGAAGAGTGGGCTGACTGTGGTGAAAAATGACAAAGATGAGCTAGTACCTACACGGGTTCAGAACTCTTGGAGGGTTTGTATAGATTATCGGAAGCTGAATGACTCCACAAGAAAAGACCACTTTCCATTACCATTCATCGATCAGATGTTGGAAAGACTAGCTGGAAAGTCACACTATTGTTTTCTGGATGGTTTCTCGGGGTATTTCCAAGTTCCAATAGCACCTGAGGACCAAGAGAAAACAACCTTTACTTGTCCATTTGGAACCTTCGCATACAGGAGAATGCCTTTTGGTCTATGCAATGCTCCAGGAACCTTTCAACGTTGTATGATGAGCATTTTTAATGACTTGCTGGAGGATGGCATAGAGGTGTTTATGGATGACTTCTCCCTCTATGGAGACGGTTTTGATGCTTGCTTGGTCAATCTTGAGAAAGCTTTGGTTAGATGTGTGGAGAAGGGTTTGGTACTCAACTTTGAGAAATGCCATTTCATGGTGGACAAGGGCATAGTGTTGGGACACTTAGTCTCAAAGGAGGGCATTCAAGTTGACAAAACCAAGGTTGAGGTAATCTCCTCTCTACCCTTTCCAACTTGCTTGAAGGAGTTGAGGTCCTTCTTTGGACATGTGGGTTTCTATAGGAGGTTCATCAAGGGTTTTAGCCAAATTGCTTCCCCACTGTCTCATCTACTACAAAAGGATACCGAATTTGATTTCTCTTATGAGTGTATGGAGGCCTTTGTTGAGTTGAAGACACGGCTTACTACTCCTCCTATCTTGGTTGCACCTAATTGGGAATTACCTTTTGAGTTGTCTTGTGATGCTTCTAATGAGGCTCTGGGAGTTATGCTTGGCCAAAGGCAAGAATCTTTGCCTAGAGTCATTGCTTACGCATCCAAAACATTGGATAGAGCTCAAAGGAACTATACAACAACCGAGAAGGAACTTTTCGCCATAGTCTTTGGTCTGGACAAGTTTAGGCAATACTTACTACATTCTAAGGTAATTATATTCACAGATCATGCAGCCGTCCGTTATTTGTTATCTAAGCCACAAACAAAGCCTAGGCTCTTGAGATGGGTCTTGCTTCTACAAGAGTTTGAGGTAGAGATTAAGGACAGGGCTGGAAAAGAGAACTTGGTGGCAGATCATTTAAGTCGTCTGCCAGTGGATGTGGAAGGAATTGATGACTTTTCTCTTGTTTGTGATACTTTCCCAGATGCTTTATTGTGTGCTTTGAATGCTAAGAAGGATCCGTGGTATGCTCATCTGGTGAATTATATGGTGGCCGAGATGATTTCTCCTTCATTAAACAAGCACCAAGCTCAAAAATTGAAGAGAGATGCAAACTATTATGTTTGGGATGAGCCACACTTGTGGAGGTTGTGCAATGATCAAATCATCAGGAAGTGTGTGCATGATGATGAGATCTCTTCAATTTTGGAGTTCTGTCATTCACTTGCTTGTGGTGGGCACTTTGGTGCAAGGAAAACCTCAAGGAAAATTCTGGAGGCTGGTTTTTATTGGCCTACTTTGTTCAAAGATGCCTATGATTATTGCAAGTCTTGTGATCGTTGTCAAAGGTTTGGAGGATTAACTAAGCGGCATGAAATGCGTCAAATTCCTGTGATCTTTTGTGATGTTTTTGATGTGTGGGGCATTGACTTCATGGGACCCTTTCCACCTTCTTGTGGCTATGTCTATATACTCTTGGCCGTGGATTACTTTTCAAGGTGGGTGGAGGCTGTGCCTACTAGGGCAAATGATGCTCGGACCGTGTTGAAGTTCATGAAATCTAACATCTTTTGTAGGTTTGGAGTGCCCAAAGCACTTGTGAGTGATCAAGGCTCACATTTTTGCAACAAGCTCATGACTTCTTTGCTCAACCAATTTGGAGTCAATCACAAGATGTCTACACCATATCACCCTCAAACCAATGGGGAGGCCGAGGTGTCTAATAGACAAATCAAAAACATCCTTGAGAGAATTGTGAAGCCAAGCAGGAAAGATTGGAGCTTGAGGCTTGAGGAAGCTCTCTGGGCTTATAGGACTTCATTTAAGACTCCAATTGGCATGTCCCCTTATAGGTTGATCTATGGAAAAGCTTGTCATCTTCCAGTTGAGCTCCAACATAAGTCTTATTGGGCGGTCAAATCTTGTATTGATGACATGGATGCTGCGGCACAAGAGAGACAATTGACTTTAAGTGAGCTTGAAGAGTTGAGGAATGAGGCATTTGAGAACTCCAGAATCTTTAAGGAAAGAACAAAGGCTATTCATGATAGTAGCATCCTGAGGAAAGAATTCAAGGAGGGTGACCTTGTGCTTTACTACCGTGCTAAATTCAAGTTCAGTGGAGGGGGCAAACTTAAAGACAAGTGGGAAGGCCCTTATGTGGTGACCAAATCTCATGATTTTGGCATGGTAGAGATCAAGCATAGTAAAGATGGCCGAATCTACAAAGTCAATGGTCATTTGCTAAAATTGTATAAGGAGAATTTTAAGCCTCCCTAAAAGGTTGTTTCTATCCTTTCCTCGCTTGCTTTGTTTAGTTAATATCTTAAGTGTGGGGGAAGATATTTGTTTAGAAAAAATTAGGAATGTGTTTAGGATTATGTTTTAGAGTGTTGTTGTAGGTTAGAAAAATTTCACTAGTGCTGGGGGATGCCTATTTGTTTCAGGAAGTGTCACTGTGGAAATAGAGGAATTTGCATCCGGAAGTGTTTTTGCTTCCGGAAGCTCTCACTTAGATTTTGCTACTCAGGATCAGATTGTGTTCATTTTGCTTCCGCTAGGGGATGAGTTCATTGTGCATAAGCGTCAATGCATACGGAAGCAATTTTGCTTCCGGTAGCATGTTTGCTCCCGCTAGGGGTGAGATTAGAATCTGAACCTAGAGTGACTTCCTATAGCAGTTTTGCTTCCGGTAGCACTTTTGCTTCCGGAAGCATAGCAGCTTGAGATAACATCTAGTTAGGCTTCCTGAGCGCCAGTGAGAAAAAAAAAATTATTATCATGTTATACATAATATTTTAGGTTGTGCTTAGTCTGTGTTTGTTTGTAAATAATACATGCATTGGCCATTTGTTTGTTTGAACTGCCCTGCCTTTTAATGTTACTGCTTTGCCTTTGAAATGCATCTTCCTACTCGAATTGATTGGTCCATTGAGGACAATGTATGCTTTAAGTGTGGGGGAGGTGTATTATGTGCTTAAAAGTGGTCTAATTCAAAGCTTTGAACACTTGATTTTTGGACTTATTTGGCATGATTTTTCTTCCAAATTTGACTTGATTATGGCTCTTGAAAGCAAATGGAATTGTCCTCTAGTGTGTAAGTAGAATTTTTTTGGAATGATTACTTAGGGCATTGCATGGGGCACTTTTAAGGTATAAAGAGGGTGTAAGTTTCTCATTTAACTTTTCTTAGGGAGGAAGTGACTAATTAGAGTAAGCCATAAATGTGAGAAGCCTCCAACCGAATTGAGTGGGCCAATAGTTACTTGATCTCCTAGAACTTGTCCTAGCTCTTGTTCGAGATCACAATGCATGGTATGATTGAAAATGAAAGGGGCGTTTCTTTCTAAACCCTCATGACCCAAACACTAAGCCAACCAAAAATATTATCCTTTGATTAACCCCTTTGGGCCATTCACTTTTCTTTTCTACCACCTTGACCAAAGTATGAATAAGTGATTATAGCATATGTCTGCATTCATATTAGTATTGTATTGTTGTATCTTGTGAAAAGCAAGCTATATGAGTGAAAAACAAAAGATGGCCGAGAGCCACATTGAAAGAAAAGAAAAGAGAAAATGTCCAAAGGCCAAAGAAAAGAAAAGAAAAAAAAATAATAAGGCCAAAGGCCTGTCAAAAGAAAAAAAAAAGAAAGAAAGCACAAAGTGCTTAAGTATGCCAAAGGTATAAGATTGAAAAAGAAAAGAGCGATGTAGCATGCTTTGTAAGGATTGATTTCATCGTATTGCATGCATATGTGGTGATTACTTGTTCATGTCATTGGTCATTGACTACTTTCCATCATTCATCATTCATTATTAGCCTTCCATCCAACCCATAAAGTCCCCTAGATTTGGTTGTGTCATGCATAATAATGGGTGGAGAACTTAGAGCTATTACAAGCCTATGGTGATGGTCAAGTGCATTGAGCTAAAGAGTGATCATAAGTCCCTAGTTAGGCAATTTTCCTAACTTGAGTGAATGAGTTAAACACTTTATCCGGTGAGGGAAAATCTCAATTACCACTCCTCCTTAGGTTTAGTTGCTTGTCAAACTTGCATTCACTTTGTATTCTTAGATTTGGCCCATGCGAAGCTTTAGGGAAAGGTTCAAAAAGATCAACTTGTACACTATGATAATTCCAATTGCCTTCATTATGCTTAATGATTGAGTTAATCTTTTACATGACTTTGCCCGGAGTGCAAAGATTAAGTGTGGGGGATTTGATTAGACCAAATTTCATACCTTTAAGCATGTGCATTTGAGCTTAATTAGTGTTGCTTATTTGTTATATTTGATCATTATTGCTACATTTTCATGCACATGCTTATGTATAAATATTTGAAGAATAATAGCCTTATTACTTGCATTTTATGGAACTAAGGGTATTTTGGTCATTTTGACTATGAGATGTGTTTTTCATGTAGGGGGTCCCAAGTGGGCCCCACATACCCTTGGTGGAGCTTCAGTGGAGATAACTTGGCAAGAAGGAAGGCTAGATGACAAGTACTCAAAGTTACATCCGGATGCAGGTTCACATCCGGAAGCAAAGTCACATCTGGAAGAGTACTCACATCAGGATGCAAGTTCACATCCGGAAGCTGAGCTACTTAAAGAAGGGAACTTCCATCCAGAAGTGGATTTACATCCGGAAGTGAACGTGCTGGCGCTGGCGGACAGTTTTGACATGCGGAAGCTGAAGTCCATCAGCCAGCGAGTACATGAGCCAGACTGCACAATGATCAGAAATGTCAACTACTTTTCAGAAGTCTTTGGTGCAGAGTTAATTTAAGGCAAAGTCAACCCTGCAGCTTGAAGGTACTTGGGGAGCATCTTTCCAAATGAGGCAAAATTGGAGCCAAGGTCAAATTCAAGTCTGGAGGGCTCATTAAGGGCAAAAAGGGAAGCACAATCACTTTGAGGAAAAAGGAGGAACCTTTAGAAATGCATGGAGATGAGATCTAGTCCACATTCATCCTAACCTTTACCAAATACCAAAAATACCCTTTGGGCGATAATCCCAAAGTTACTCACCACTATAAAACCCCAAACATAACTAACTTTCAGAATCTTCTCCTCTCTCACTTCACTTTCACTTTCTCTCTCCTCTAACAAACTCTCTCAACTCCATCTTCATCTTCTTCATCCATTTCACCTCGCAACCTCCGCCATGGCCATTTCACCTCGCAAGTCCTCCATTCTTTCCATCTCCATGCGCGGCTAAGCGTTCTTCTCCTTCCTTCAAGTCCGGATTTGTGTTCGAGCTTCAATGTAATTGGCCTTATGTGAGAATTTTCCTTTTCTAGGTTTTCAAGCTTGTAATCACTTAGATCTTTCATGTCTGGAGATTTTTAGGTATGTTAGATCTAGGATTCTGCATAGAGATTTCTGTGTAGAGTTCATTTATTCTTTCAAGCTTGTAAACCTAACTTCTAGATCTTGAACTTTCATGTGTGTTAGGTGTATACATTGTGTAGCTTCATGAGATTAAGCATATGTGAGTACATTTTGTTTGATTCTTGAAGTGAATGTTAAATAGAAGTTAGTTTTGATTTCTATCTCACCTAAGGATATGCATCAAGTTCAAGGCTAGACTATCTTGATTAATCAGTTTAAACTAGCTAACACATCTTAGTTTTAAGAGGTCTTGGCCGATTTAAGCTAGTTAATCAAGAGGAAATTGTCACATGAGGCCTAACAATTGAGATGCACAAATCGAGGCTTGAAGGAGGAGATTCCACCTATTGATTCTTTACACTCATACTTTCGGTACATTTTATATTTTAGTTGTAGATATAAACACACACTCAAACTGTTTGTTAATTTGCGTGACTTATATACTTTCAATTAGCAAGATAACCTGAACCGTGGAAAGACCTGTACTCACCGCTATCTAAATAGTGGAATAGAGTATTGAATTGTTTTGATTATCCTTTTTAGGTGACAAAAAAGGATAAATCAAGGATGGGGATGGGTTTGGAGTTTGGAGGGTGATGTTCCAATGGTTAAGAAAAAGGGTGGTTGTGGGGACCACAATATTTAGTTTTAGTGAGGGGTAAGAGTGTCTTTTTCAGATACTATGGGACTTGCTAATAATTATGTGATTCTTTGGGACTTTGTGGTGGTAAAATCCTTCCTTGGGACTTAATTGCAAATTTCACATTTCATTTCCCGGCTGGCTGTTCTGCCACGTCCATTTGCCTCTACTTAACGGCGGGGTTAAATTTGTCCCATTTTTATTTACAATGTACGGTTTTGCCCCATTCAATTTATGGGCACCAGAGTTATCCAATTGAAAATTTATGGTGGCTAAGTTTGCACCTTCGCCCTAATGTTAAATACAAGATCAAACACTTAATCAAGGAAATTAAGAAAATTAAGGAAATCGGTTGATATATTTTACTAACGACAACTAGCAACTTAAGACAACTTGGGACACTAGAAAATAATTATCAAAAATAGATATTTAGATATTGCTTCTTTTTTTTTTCGGTGAAATTTAGATATTGCTTCTTGATAAGACAACATTTTCTCTTGTATTTCTTTCAATATTTCTTATCACTCAGCCTTTAGAAATCCTTATTCTCATGTTTGTTACAGTTAATATATCATATTATCTCCACCGTAGGATTGAATACATGATCTATTACCCTTCTATTTAGCTTAAGTCTGGAGGATCCGTATAGAGCTGTGTTTGAATATCATTAGGAAGTCTAATCCTAATTTTGCAAACCCAATTACAATTGAATATTTGTTTCTCTGCTTTTGATAAATTGGGATTTAATCTGGTCATGAAATTTCAGCTACTCCAACATAAGTAGACAGTGGATTACTTCGCTATTGCTAAATGGGATCTTCATGCTATGTTTTTTGAGCATCATTTTCTACACTTTTTTTGGGGGGAGGGGGATGATTAAAAGCCAACCATAAAGAAAAATGCCCTCAAAAATAAAGTTCCACTGAATACAACACTGTTGAGAATACTTAAAAGAAAAGAACCAACACCTTGTCCTCTAAATCTTGTAATGGGTCACTCTTTGGAAAGGCTTTGTTAATTTTTACTCATATGATTGCAGCTGTTTAGAGTAATAAGAATATATGAAAATTTGGCTAGGCTCATTCAAAATCCCATTGTACTTGGCACATGTTAGTCAACCGGTAAACAATATGGACTCAGACTCTGTGGACAATGCATTTATTTGGGATGAGAAAGGAATTATATTTTCTCTGATTTACTATATTCTGTGTACAACTTTGATAAACCTGTCAGGAAGAGATCCAAACGATTGGAAGTGCAGTGTTGAAACATGACTAAAGGATTTTTCTTTTTCTTTAATTACATTTCAAAGTTCTTAATTGTGTGTGATTTTTCAGGGGACATTGTGTCTGTTATATTAGGGTATTATGATTAACATAACTGAACTACTACTTTTCAAGGTAGTAAGTCTAAATGTCCCATCTCCGGTAGCCATCAGTGTAATGACCGGCGGTGCTATGATTGGACATAGAGCAATACTATTCCATCTCACATCATGGTAAAAGGAACCATGGATCCTATTTTCTCCAGTTCTAGTGTTAAATTCTGGGATTATATATATGTGTGTGTGTGTGTGTGTGTGTGTGTGTGTGTGTATGTTTTCTTAATCAAAACGTAGTTTCTGTTTAATTGAGTGTCTTTTTGATAGACTACATACTTCAATATGTTTATCCATCGTTTGTTTGATCTGAGCTTTCTACTGAAGTCTTCATTATTGTGGAGAGAGGTACAAGTTATTAGAAGGGTCTTTTACTTCTGCACCTATTTTCACTGAGAAAGCGTTAATTTGCTTTAACATAAATATTTTCTCATAGTTACCTTGTTTCATGGCAAAATCACTTAAGTATTTACACCTGTGATTTGGTGCATTCTGAAATCTATTCTTGAATCATTAAATGATGGTAATTTTGTTCCAACATGGTTTAGAATTCTTGCAAAAGAAGATGGGAGGATGGACTTACGCGCCTTCGATTCTCTCTGATTTTATATAGATTTCATAATTATATTTTAAATGTACTGATATACAAATGTACATTTTCATTATTAGGTTCCTCATATCAAACATAATGTAGAAGGATAGCCATTCAGCTTTGAAATCTCACTCCCAGTATTAGAAATCATATAATCTAGTGGAAAAATGGACCGTTCTAATACTTGGTGGTAGAGCACCTAATACTTGGTTCAACTGGTGGTAGAGCACCTTACTCAAATTAAAAATAATATTATGCGTAATCTACATTAAAATTATATGGAAAGTTAAATGACAATGAAAATTTAGTTCGAGTAAACTGTCGTGTGGGGGAGATTCCAAGGGAAACTCAATTTTTTAAAGGGAATTGGATTGAGAGGTTGGGGATGGAGTTTGACTCTTATTTTTTATACATGGGTGAGTTTAATTTTCGTCTAAGTTGAAAATATTGCATGTAATTTGAATTTATATTTTTTTAAAACAATTCATTGGTAGTAGTACTTTAAATACTACATATAGTTTAGGTTCTCTTTTATCCTAAAACATGGCCCTTGCGCAAATAATTTCATCAAAATACCTTCAAACTATTTAGAGGGGGGTTTGGTTCTTTTTTATGTGGGGGAGGACACGATTTTATGTGGGGGAGGACACGAGACTGCATGCGCAATTGGGAATTATTCAACTAGGAGGGATGTGATTTCACTTGAAAGGGGGATTGGGGTATGTGATCCTTCATTAAAAATAAAAAGATCATGTGCATCACACTGTAAGTCACATTGTTGTTGTATAACTTAATCTTTTTTTTCCGTCATAATTGTATAACTTAATCTACTCATTAAGTTTGTACATCACATGGAAATATGACTTTATATAGCCATTGTTTGATAACTTATCAAGTATAACTTAAAATATTCACTTTGAACATCCCAATATCTTCATATTATGATAGTATAAGATATTCCATAGAAAAAGAAATACCTCGTGCATCGCACGGGTAAAATACTAGTTCTCAAAGAAAATGAAAAGATATTATAAATAAAGGAAAAAATGTTGAAATTAAACTCACATTATAAATAATGTGACACAACATTCTCAAAGAAAATGAGGATTTGCCAAAGGTTTTCAACATTGGAGTGCCAAAGGTTTTCCCGTAGCATTTGTGACATAATTTGCATCAAAAAATATAGTGACAAAATTTCCATTGCTAATTGATTAATTGTTTATGTATAAATATGTATTTTTAGTTTTTTACACACAAAAAACAGTTTCTGTTGTCAAAAAGTTAAAAACTATATCAAACTTAATAATTGATCCATATACCAAACTTTATTTAGTTTATATTCACATTATGTAACCTATTATCTTCCTGAGAGTAGGTTTATGATAGTTTGATGATCAGAGAAGGCTGAGACAACAACGTTGCAATCTTCATCAGCAGAAGAAGAAAGTGTCATAAGAGCTACAACAATAGATCTCATTGTGGGACGCAGTTGAGGATCATCTTGTGTACAAACTCTAGCAAGCTATGCCACGTGCATCCAATATAACAATTAATTAATTAATCCCATGAAAATTAATATTACAATTTTTAATAGTTGAGAAGATTATGAAAAAAATACTCACTAATTATTAATTTCAGACAGGAAAGTAGCATGGTTTTTGAAAAAAGGATAAATGTAACTTTCGGTCTCTATAGTTTTTGCTCTCATTTAGGTTTTAGTTCAAATTGTTTTAAACTAGAGGTTTTGCTCCTTCTAATTTTACTCATTAAGTTAGTCCCTATAGTTAGAAAATGACCTAACGATGTTAAATTTTATTTATGTTTCACTATTGTGTTTTGCTTATTTGGTTGCTGACTTGGAGTTATGAATTGGAAACCGATTTTACCATTCTTCACTATTTCAAGCACAAAAGTATGGACAGGATCGGAGTCGTGAGGCACGAAGAAGACCGTCACCGTCACCGTCACTGTCATCTCCTTCGTGCTCTCTCTTTGGGACTCTCACCTTTAACTAGTGGGAGGGTCTGTCAATTATAAATGAAGATGCGTGATACAGATCTCCGATCCTATATATCTTGGCTATTTATGTGTAATTATTGCTCTTACTGTGTGATTGCTCATAGTGTTGGATGAGGGGGGCTTATCAACTATGAATTTAGTGCTCATATCAACTAGAAGTATGAGTATGAGATGCTCATTACTTATCTACATTAAACTTTCTCTCTATGTCAAAGTGGAAATTGTAAATTCACTATTCCATTTTAGTAATAATTGAATATATATATATATATATATATATATATATATATATATATATATATATATTCATAATATAAAATATCAATATTATGTGGTAACTTTTCGTTTTGATTTTTTATAAAGAATTTATGATTTCAAAATTTAGACTGTCCAATCCAGACTCATATTCAAAAAGTTGTGTATCATCAAAAACAATTGTTATTGCCTGTGAGTATATTAGACAAAATATAGAGATTATTTAATATCTCTACTTTTGTGCCTTATAGACTGACTCAATGGGGTAGTTTTTTCCCAGTCTAGGATCCACAAGGTTGCGAAGATCTTCCACAGCATCAGGCCTACGAAGACATTTCTCGAACTGCAACATTTATGGATAATTAAAGTACTTAAAAGAATATGAACTCATTTATTTTTACATATATGTGTTTCTGCGCGCAAGTGGTTCAATTTACATATAAGAGGAAAATTCACCGACACCCCCCTTATGTTTTTACCTTTATTACACATACCTCCGTCTGTTTAAAAAACATACAGTTTAATCCAACCCATTAACACCATTAGAATAATTCTAAAAAAAGTTTTAAAATTAAATTTATACTTTATTTACCATTTACCCTTCATTCTAATATACATAAATTATACTATGAATAAAAATATATTTAAAATATTCTTTCAGTAATTTTAAAAACAATAAAATAATGATTTTTAATAAATGCATTAAGAAATTAATATTCTAACAGTAAAGGTACAATTTGGGAATGATCTATTATGCCAAGAGCACTGAACGGAAAAAAAGTTTTCATTCTCAATTCTGGGTATGGAGAATATAATTGGGTGCAATTATGTTGTCCTGCCCTTGGATTGAGTTGAGTCCAAACCCCTTTCTAAATATTTGTAACAAAAAAAGGAAAAAAAGAAGAAGAAAAGTTGGTGTTTATGGTTAAACGGGCTCAAAGCCCACGAGTCCATCCCTAGCCCAGGTGTTCAAGGGTTGGACTTAATGATTTGGAGTAGCTTTAGAAGTCGGCCCATGTGGCTTGAATTCTCACTTCTTGGTTCAATTAAGTATTTTTAATCAACATAATTCATTTATCAAATATCGTGTAGTGTATTGCATAGATCTCTCAACTTTTTTCCAATCTTGAGCCTTAAAGATAAGCCCTCACATCTAAATTGAAATCCAACATGTTTATAGAGAAGGTAATAAATATGTTGATTACTTATCTACATACGCATTTCAACTGGAAGTGGGAAGACACATATTGCAACAACTATCTGATGGGCTACAGTGTCTACTACATAAAGATGAGTTTGGAATTGGCCAGAAATGTTTAATTTTTGTTGTTTGATCTTTTGATTTTGAGTTCTTCCCTTTGTAAACGAAAAATATAAGCTCCCACATCTACGTTTGGAAAACTCGGCTAATTCAACCTTCACCCACACATTTTTTTCTAAAAGACTAAACAATTTCATTTGCTTTTGTATTAAACACTTTAAACAAATTTGGTAACCGTCTGAATTTTAAGTTTTGAACCAAATTGAGTTTTGATGTAGAGAAATTCAAGTCAAGGGTCGGACTAGACTGAGAACGTTTAGACATTAAACAATGAGAAGACATTTCAAAATTCCATCTTACAACTAAGCTTTCAACATTGGCCCTTCATTTTATTTCTCTTAATGTTCAGCTTGAAAGTTGACACATCCATTTTAGGCCTTTAGGAAACATGGTTAAATTTAAGACAGATCAAAACACAACAAAACTCGTATAGTATATTTGCCTCATGTTTGGTTCTCACTTGTTTACATCTAGGATTGTGTAGGACTTACTTGTTGGGCTACCTAAATAATATACTACACACAACTTTCTTCCTCCTTCTATCATGAATGAAGCTAATCAAAATAATATACTACCCAGTTACAAATAATTTTACACCAAAATAACTAATCTAGGAGTTTAATTCCTAGGATACTCAAAAACTAAGCCTTCTGCTACACTTCTGGCCCTTCCATGACCATAAAGCTTATTAAGAATAGCCAATGCAAAATCTGTAACAGAGGCAAGTCCCTCACTAGTTATCAGTTTGCCATCAATAACTACCTTAGCACCATCTATTGTTTCATCTTTGAGTTTGTCCACAATGGAGGGATGAGCAGTAAACCTCTTTTCCTGAAAGATCAAAAGTATTGCTCATATATCATGTTTTGGTTGAGAAATGGGTTAGGAAGAAGAGTTGTAATAACACAGTCCAATACCTTAAGTAAACCTTGTTTGTGAAGGATGGCAAGTGAAGAGGAGACTGCCCCAGAAATTCTTCCGGATGCATTTTGTTCTTTAAGAAGTTTTTTGAGAGCTTTAGATTTGATTAACCTCTGAACACCATCAGCTCCCCCCTTCAAGTTCATGACAAATCCAACATCAACAAACATTAGGTGCAAGATGTTTATTTTCTGAAATCTTTGAAGTTCAAAACAGAGAAGATTTATAAGGTGTACACAAACTTCCATCTCACCGGAAGAATAATCAAATCATGAGCCAAATCTAGGGCGTCATTGATCAACATATCAGCAATTATTTTGGTTCCTTGAGAGCCCAAAATTTCACAATCCTTTTCTACAGACGCAACTATGACATTGGCTTTTGCTCGCTTTAGAATATCTGCAATAATCACTACTTCAATCTCTTCAGAACCATGAGCAACTGGTAAGAGAACCTGGATATCGTCAATCATGTAAGGTAAGATTCATACTGCAAGATGAGGTTTTGGAAGACTCATTAATAGAAAATTTTTTACGACTTACACTGGGGGTATGGTGGTCAAGGGACCAGTCAACTGTGTTGAATTCCTTCTTGGTTGTATTATCATCATTGGCACTCCCCAACAGCTGTTACAAGAAAAGAATATTAATCTGCATTCAGATTTGTAGATTTCATTTTCACTCAAGTTTAGATCTTAATCTTAGCCTTTATTTTCTTTTACCTCACTTTTTTCCACTCTTTTGGTTTTTTCCTTTCTATTCCTACATTCCACATCAAATGATTGCATTTTTCAATTTTCCCAAACTAAGTGACTTTAAGAGTTAATATTTTGACAGTTCAACCAGCTCACAGTTATCTCTAAACTTATTATTGCAATTTCGGCATTCTTTCATTGTCATCCCATCAAATTTTGGCATGCAGAGGTATCGAGTCTATTCATTCCAATCTTCATAAGAAAATACAAAAGATAAGGTTATATTGGATCATGTTTTTTATTCCCAGTTCATCTTTTTAACAGCTTCTCTTCAGCATGACATCAATCTATCATCAGGAAAGAAAGCTTACACCAATGGAAACTAATTGCCTGCTAAGAAAGCTTTTACTGAAATTAATTTAGGCATGGTTTTTTCCCCCTATTTTTCGTTTTAGAAATTGGAGTCCATTTCTGCATTGCTAAACAAAGATTACCTAACTAAAGATAACATCTAAGAACCACTTTCAAGAAAAGGTTAAGATTGGAGTAAAAAATATAACACCATACCAACAACTCTCCAGCTTCTCTAGCAGCTGATTCCCCGAATAGCTGTTCTACCAAGGATAAAGCAAACTGAAAAGTAGTTCCAGGGCCACGGCTCGTTGTAAGCTCGCCTGAAACTTGAATATTCGATTTAACAGCCCAAAAAGTTGGAAGCTTGTCCATGAATGCAGGATGACAAGTCGTCTTGCATGACAAACTACATCAAAATTAGCCACCATTTCCCCACACATATCATAACAATCGTAACAGATGTTTATCCAATTAAACTACCTGCTTTCTTCTTAGTAGACCCCAAGGCAATAGAGTCACTGCTGGAGCAGCACATATAGCACCATAGAGCCTCTTTTCCTCAGCCTGTTTGCAGGTAATTTTTCTCAACACCTCACAATCCCTTAATCTTACTGAACCAGGCATTCCTCCCTGTAAAATATGATATCATTAATTATTTTGCACACGACATTAAATCTGAAGAGTCAAAGACTTGGCCCTGAAATACTGAGGTGCTTGGAAATGTTTGTTCTGCAATCTTTTTCATCCCTCTATGTAAATAACCCAATATATGTTCACAATTCAAACAAAATTGATAACTTCATGTCATGCAGTATATTCTAAGAGGAAACTCCAGTATACAATTCATTTTTCTTCCAGGTTGTTAACTCATTGACCATAGTTTCTTAAGCTATGGACAACACATTTTGTCTATATCTAAGCTATGGACAACACATTTTGTCTAAATCTAAGGTGCAAAACAAAACAAGAAGCAACAATAGTTTCATAACACACCGGTAAAGCAACAAGATCAAAAATTTCATCTTCACATGCTGAAATGTCAGTATCAGCAACCAATTTAATACCCCCAGCAGCTTCAACTTCAAGCTGTGGCTCCACTGATGCCAAAGTCACCTCTGCACCGGCACGGCGCAGAACATCAACTAAAATAACAGCTTCCATTTCTTCAGTTCCATAACCAATAGGAACCAATACCTGCCTCATTAAAAACATACAGGGCATTCAGCAACAGTCAAAGAATGTGAATCAAATCCAATAAATTTCCACATAGAGTAAACATTGAAGCACCTTTTTGAGAGGGAGAGAGGATTGTAAAGTGGTAGTGACAGTTGTTGTAGTTTGAAGTGGAGATATGGACTTTGTGAGCTTATATGAGCGTTTGGAGATAGAAGGAAGCTTAGGTATGGTTACCAAAGATGATAGCTTTGTGGGATAGTGCAGCAACATAGATGACAAAGACTCCATTTTCAGCTGCACTTTAAACCAAAACTTCTCCAACTTACAAAACCAAATAGACAAGAAGAAATGAAAGGCACAGGACGAGAAGTTGAAACCCAATACAGCATTTTATCAAAAAAAAGGAAAAATTAAATACAAGTCCCTGGTAAGGGACATAATACTGGAAAAGTCCCAAAAATTGAAAAAATTAGAGTCCCTTGGGACCTCACTTTAATTATTTCTGAATGTGTGGGCCCCACGTTAAATAATAAAAAATTCACCCACCTTTTCTCTCTCCTCTCTTCTTCTCTCCTTCTTCCCCATTCTCCTTTTTTTTTTATTAAACGAGGGGCCCACACATTCAGAAATAATTAAAGTGAGGTCCCAAGGGACTCTACTTTAATTTTTTCAATTTTTGGGACTTTTCCAGTATTATGTCCCTTACCGGAGACTTGTATTTAATTTTCCAAAAAAAAAACCCAATACAGCAATCATCTTAGGAAAAAGGATTTAGAGGCTTACCTTATCTAGAAAAGAAGCAAAATGAAGTCTGTCCTCTATTGAATGGACATCTGAAATCTGATATCATTCAAATATGAATAGTGTCACACTTAGTTTATTTTTATTAATTTCTTAAAATATTAAATATAATTTAATTGAAAATAATTACTTTTACTATAAAATAAATATTAAGAACTTTAAAATTTGTAAAAGTTAACTGAAAAACTGTCCAAATTAAAACTTTTTCATGAACTTGGCTTTTTGAAATAATTCTTTCTAAAACAAGTTGAGAATATTTTTTTTTTGTTCTAAAACAAAATAAAGTTACTTAATATACGTAAGATGATATATATTGATTTTTATAAAATAACAAAAGTTTTTTTTAAAAAAAAAAAATACTTCTAGCTATTATTTCCTACACTTAATGTTTATCTTTTAATTTGAAGTTCTATCGTTATAGAAATTATTATTTCTAAAAGATTTAATTTACATATAAGTACATATAAGTCTAGATATGACTGCAAAATATTTATAAGTACATAAAGTCTACAAAATTTATTTCCTACAAAATTTATATAGGTATATTATATGTTGAAATAAAATTATACAAATTCCTTTCAAAATATACATTAATAAAGATATAAATAGACATTTCTGTATTCCTACTTTCTCTTTGTAACACCTAACTTTTTACTACTATATTATATCATTTTAACTGATTTATAAACACTTTTTCAAGTGTGAGTAAGCCTAAAAACACCGATAATTCAAAACTTTTTCTTTTCAAAGTATTTTTATTCTTATTCTAATTAGAGCATTAAGGTCACCTCTACAAAAATGTCAATATCTATGAACTAAACTCCTAACTTGATTTAATCATATACATATACTTATCTAAATCAAGAATAAAATTTACAAATGTTTTATAATAATTCGTGTCTCACCATCACTCTTGTGCATCTAAAAATCCCACCTTATCTTCTCCTTCTCACATCTATTTTATATATATCTCCTCATGAATCAATTTATATATATAAACAAAATGATAAACCATAAACCTGTATAGCAATGATATTATCCTTTTGAATAATGAATCTCATCCACATACTAATAACAATGTATTCGTTATATAGTAGTGGTCTGTTACCTGCAGGATTTATGAATAAAGTCTGCTAGCCGCCTAGCCAAGGAGTACTCCTAAATAAAGTCTCAAGGATTTCTATCATATACTAATAACAAATATTACAGTTTATAATTATAGATATGAAATAAACTGCTACCTGGTTGTGGATCTTATTCCCGAACTGACTTCTTCCCTTCGCTATACCTCGAGTATACAACTCCACTATTTTTCCCTATATGTTTATATAAACAATTAATGACCTTGCTCAAGAATACTTATGTAGCGTCTCTCACAAATCCTAATATGCTACCCAATTCCCCCTTTTTCATCACTTTATAATTCTTGCAAAGAATCTATTTTCCACAAAGTTCAGCTCAACAAATAATTTAACTCAAGAACACTCATGAAACAACAATGGGTTCTTTAATCACACGTTAGTAGAGAAAACCATAACAATTCATCTATTAAATCTTTCTACATATTCATGCCAAGAAACATTATTCAAGAACAAAACAAAACAATAGCTACCATTTACAAAATATCATAAACCCTCACGGACTTGCAACACCAATCATATGATCAACTTGATTAAATCATTCTTTAAAGATTCAATACTAAATAACTGTTATCTTGGTTTAGAATTATTAGTTTCTATTAAGAATAATACTTTATCTATAGGCATTAACAAATGTGCTATATTTTTAAACATATAAAGACCCTAACTAGAATACATAGTAACAAGAGAACCTAAAAAGAATTGATTTCAAAACTTCCAATCTATGCCACGAGTCAGAATTGAATAAATAGGAAAACCAAATCTGAAAATTCATGAATCACTCAGCTCAACAAGATTCAGCTGCAGGCATAAACATAAAAACATCATCTTAAGCAACCAATAATATTCTATAATCAATCATGCTTATTCAAATTTCAATTCTCACAGTTAACATTAGATAACTCATGTTGAGTTCAATTCAAGTATCACATATAAACAAACCATTTCACCCAAAACAAAACAAGTTCAAATTAAGAACCTCAAGTTCTACTTTACTTTATTCAATTTAGAGTTTCTAAATTGCCCAATAAAGTTCTGTATACTTCTACTAAACTTCCTTAGATTCCCTTTTTTTTCACAAAACTAAGTAATGAAACAGGAAGGAGAGCAAACACAAGAATAGAGAATATAGACTCCACTTTTAATTCAAAGATGAACATAAGTTAAACAATACAAAATAATAGGACCCAAACAAAAGTAAGTAGAGAATGGCCCAAATAATCAACCAATGCAAACAGGGAATAATATATATATGTGGCAATTCATAAAGTACATACTCATTTAATTGTCGACATCCACAATCAGAAAAAGTGAATCTCCAACTTCCAAAATCAGTTATGCCAATACAGAGAAATAGAAGCATCGAATTACAAAACCACATCCTACTTCACCAATCATGAATAAGGTAGAATAATACCTATGTACAGAAACTATGCTTCCATTTCACCTCAAAAATAAATTTGGTTATATCTATAGATAGAGCAAAAATCTTGTAAACTCATAAACCAAGCATAGCAGAACATTGAACAATAACAGAAGAAAGGAAATCAATAAAGTTTCAAATCACTAACATATATGGCAATCAATTGACTCTATTATACTCTTCTATATATCAATTAGAGATTAGAGATTTTAACCTTATCTTTCAAATACCAAGTCAGAAATTTATTTAATCAAACAAAGGAAGAATATTCAAATGCTTGAAACACCAAAAACTCACAAACCCAATACCCAATTTCGGATTCCCTCTCAACCTCACTCAAGAATCTAAGAAGAAGGTATGAATTAGAGAAAAGGAAATCACCTAATGGCTGAGTATGAAAGTCTCCACCTATTTCTTGGGCTTTCACCGTCGTCCATGGTGACTAGCTGAGCAAGGAGCGGAAGAGAGGGGGAGAAGGCTGAGAGAGCAGAGTTAACATGAGAAATTTGAAGGAGGGAGAGGGACCGATGATGATGGTGATGAGAGGAAAAGAGAAAGAGAGTGAAGTGAGAAGAGATTGATGAAGATAATGGCGGTGAAGGAGAAGAGAGAAAGAGAGTGAAGTGTGAGCATCAAACTCGTGAGTTTAAGTAAACTCGTAGAGATAAGGTAAACTCGGATGATAGACTCGAATAGTAAACTCGTAAGAGTTTATGTTTATCAAAAATCATGTATTTTTTTATATAATTGAATAAGAATACAAAAAATAAAAATAAATTGACTTAAATTTATTTTAAATATAGATAGTAGATTTTATGGATATTCATAGTATATCAACGTCAATGGATAAATTTCTATGAAATCCACATTTAAATTCATTGAATTTTACCAATAAAAAATAATTAAAATGAGTTTAATAGTAAGTTAACACAATTTTCTGTAAGGTAGAAACATAAAAACGGTAAATTTACAATGTAAACACGTAAGTTTCTACCGAATTTTCTAAGACTGAAAATTTAGTTGACTCATGACACGTTTTGGTTAAGTAGTGTCGTAAAAATGGTAAAATCGGAGAGTCAACTCGCGAGTTTGACAACAATGAGTGTGAGTGAAGATAATGACATTGATGATAATGAAATGGAGTAGGTGAGTATTAAATAAATGGGAAGTGGTTGGGATTTATTTAGGATGGATGAGGATGAAGGGAAAAAGGAGAAGATATTTTGAAATAAATAATAATAACAACGTAAACCTTATTCCATTCAAATGGGGTCGGTTATATGGATCACACGACGCCATTTAGCTCGGTCCCTAGACATTCCTGAAGATAACACGGCTCTCTTTCCATCTGTTACACTATTCTTATTGGATCATCTAATTCTCTTATTTGAACATGCCCATACCACCTTAAACGATATTCTCTCATTTTCTCTGAAATTGGTGCTACCCCAACTCTTTCGCGAATGTGATCATTACGAATCCTATCTTTTAGTGTATACCCACCCATCCATCTCAACATTTTCATCTCTGTCACATTCATCTTATGTTCTTGTTGTTTTTTAATTGCCTAGCATTCACTACCATATGACAATGCTGGTCTAATAGCTGTTCGATAGAATTCTCCTTTTGGAATAAATAGGTTAGATTATTTGAGGATAAAGATAGATTTGTAAAAGAGTGAGGATAAATGTAGGAAGATATTTGAGAGTGAGAGTGATAAAGTGAATGAGGGTGAGTTGGTAAGAATGATAAGAGGAGGTAAATATTAAATGAGCTAAATGTATGGTTGAGATTTATTTGAAGGGATAAGGGTGGTTAGGAAGATGAGAAAGTATTTTTAAATGAATGGATGTGATTAAAATGAAAGAGATGAGAATGAATTGGAAATATATTTTGAATGGAGAAAAAGAGAAGATAAGATGAAGAAGATATTTTAATTGAATAGATAAATATAAGTTTAGGGAAGATATTTTTAGTCCTAATATAATTTATCTAGATATGTTTTAATTCTCAAATTTATTCCTAAAATTCTTTAAATACTAAATAATACATTAAGATTCTAAATTTTGTCTTATTTATTCTATTTTCAAAATTTGGGGTGTTACACCCTTCATCACTCTTATATTCCCTATTTATTGTGTACCTGAAACCAAAATTTACCGCATTTTATTTTATACACTCTAATTCATGCATTTACTTCACCTAGAAGCTGATTCATTTAATCCTACTTCAGATAATGATAGTGACGCTCCTGTTGGTGATTACAACCTGTTAGTAAAACACTCATACAAGGCCCCTACCTTAACAATACATTTGTTACAGGTAGAATATTAAATACATGTGCCTATTGCACCACCTCACTACTTATAGTAATATATTCACCTTTCGTAGTAGGCATACCTGACAGGATTTTTTAGGAAAAATAAATTCAATAACAATATGGTATAGGGGGAGCGACCCTCCTTATACCTGGAGTACTCCACATAAAATTAAAATGCTGAAAATAAACTCTATCAATATCTGAAGCAGTAATATTAATATTAGTGATGACAGAAAATAAACCTAATGTGCATGCAATAAACCGCTACCTGAACTTCACAAACAATTTATGCTCTTCCTCTTTGCTGGATCTTTTTCCCCAAGTATTCCCTTTACTACTTTCTCCTATTATTAAACCAAGTAATAAAGAATATGAATATATATTCTTTCGTATGTTAATTAACGTCGTTCTCGATCCTAATAATGATACCCTCCCCATCATTCATGTTTTTCTTTTTCTTCTAATTTAACTCATACAAGTGACAACCAATTTAATCAAACCATTAACCACTTTGTCAGACTATTAAGTACAATAGCACAATCAGTCAACCCTTAATTGTTACCTATACTCTAAATAGAAAAGCTCCAATTCCAAAACAATTTATGCCACATCATTAATTAAAATCAGCCAACAACAAATTCATATAATCAGACATTGCAATTGACACATTTATAATCACCAAATCATTTTTTTTTCAAGAATAACTCAATGACCCTAACTCACAATCAAATCAATTGAACCCTAAGGAGACACTTTAAATCTTAGCTCCAACATATTTATCAATTAATGCAAGCCTAAAATCATACCAAGAAACAACTTGGAATACACATACACATATCAAATAAAATACACCTCCAACTTCTTCATTAATATCGCAACATTCAATTGTTAATCATTTATACTTCATTCTCAACTTAAAATCCCAATCTAGGTAAGTATTAAGAATTAGTTGTCACTTATTACCAATAACAAAAATAAATAAAATTAACACCATCACTTTCTTATCCAAAAGAGTTTGATTCCACATGATCACGAAGAGAAGTATTATAATCATATTATTGTCACTTAATAACCCATACATAGAAAACGGAACATGAACCATCCCAAACAAATATTGAGAACTAAAGTAACAACCATAACTTACATGTAGTCCAACTCAAACAGCCTAAAGTCACTCAAGTAATCTTCATACACACTTTATCATTTATTTAAATCCAAGTCCAAGATAATATACCATGCAGAATATTAACCACAGTCCAGAAAGTCAAAGAAGGAAAAATGGAAAATCAAAAGATGCTAGAAATAGAATTTGTACATTCCAATTTTCATGATAGTATGAAAGTGTAAGAAATCATAAACATATATGTCATACATCATTTGAGCTATACCCATGTTTTGAGCACACCAACTTAACAATTAAATCCAACTCGGTTCTCATACCAATCAACAACCAAAGCAGAGAAACTATGCCTTCTCATCAAATCAGTTTGACTTAATAATAATAAAAAATATATGAATCAGTATCCAGATATTAACATGTCAGTAGCAAACATAAATAACCTTAATTAGGCTAGATACTTCCTATGCAAGTTTATAGAATTCGATAACTAAATTGTTATATTCTTCATGCAAGTCAGGATTTTCAGACTCATGTACCTCCGTATTTTCATGATCGGAATCATCTGATTTTTCTTGAGCTACCAGACACAGATTTGCAACTTCATCTGCTTCTTCTTCTTCTTCTGAGCTATCTCCTCAGAGGGATCCGACAAAGGCCTTCTTTTTGTCGCCATACTTCTCCTTCTTCTTCTCCTTTTCTTTGAATCTCTGGAAGCTTAGACACTCAGCTTTGAAATGTCCAGGTTTCCTGCATTCAAAACAAACATGGGCTTTTTCTTCCTTCTTATAACTAGATCCTCCCTTCTGAAATCTTTTGAAAAACTTCTTAAATCTTCTGACCATCAGTGTCATATCCTCATCATCAATCTCTTTGTCGTCTTCATCATCCTCTTCCCATCTCCCTCTGTCTGGAGCAATTAAAGCTAGGTTCTTTGCTTTACTAGTTCCTTGGGATTCTCTCTGAAACAGCAAGGTAGGTTCATATTCTGCTAGGCAACTGAACAAGGCAGTGACTGATTTTGTAGATTCTCCTTGAACTTCCTGTAAAATAGTAATTTAAGTAACTTAATCATCTTTTAACACTTTCAGAATTTTATTTACCTGCTCCTTTTCTGTGAAACTTCTTCCTAGAGCAGCAAGATTATTTATGAGATGTGAATCTGATCTCCAGATCTCTGATTCGTTCATCTTTCAACATCTCAAATTTGTGAAATTCTTCAACTAGCATTTCAACTCTTCTATCTTTCACAGGAGAGGTCCCTTCATGAGTGATTCGCAGAGCATCCCACATTTCCTTAGCAGACTTGAGATGACTGACTCTGAAAAATTCTGTTTGGCTTAAGGCACACTGGATCATCAGGATAGTCTTGTAGTTCATCTCTAGCATTGCATAATCTTCATCTTTATATTCATCTGCAGTTTTTGGAAATCCAAGTTCGTCTTTAGGCATAAGGTTTCCATTCTTGATAATGTCCCACAGCCTATAGCCATGAATTTTAATGAAGACTTCCATTTTAAACTTCCAAAAGGTGTAATTCTTTCCATCGAGACCAGGAGGCTTGTTGGAGGGGGTTCCATCGGGTAGTACGTTTTCTAAAGTAGCCATTGCAGGATCTTTGCTTTCCATATTCGTTGGAATCTAAGTTGGGAAGATTCGCTCTGATACCAAATGAAAAACGAAAATGCACAAGAGGGGATGAATTGTGCTTAAACAAAAACCTTTAACAAATAAAATTTCACACACAATTTTATACTGGTTCGGCCAAACCACTTGCCTACGTCCAGTTCACCAACACCTCGTTGGGTTCCACTAATTCAGGTTTTACAAACAGGTTCACCTGAGAACCTTTACAGTGATAGAATCTCTCTAACACTCCCCCTTACTACTGATTTAACCTTTTCGTCACCTAAAAGATTTAATCAATACAATTCAATACTCAATTACTAGGTAGAAGCGGTGAGTAAAGGTCTTCTCACGGTCTAGGTTCAATTCTTGTAAGTAAAAGGAAATTAAGTCATGCAAATTAACAAACAGTTTGAGTGTGAGTTTATGTCTACAACTAAAATCTAACAAAAACAACAACTAGCGAAATTAAAAGATGTGAAAGTATGAGATGAGAAGTACCTCCCTCTCCAAAGTACTTTGTGCTTTTGGTTAATCGAACCTCATATATTTGTTACACTTGATATAATCTAACTAAATTTTCACGATCTCTTAAATCTAAGAAATCTAAGAGAGTTTAATTAGGTTAACCAAGCCTTATGCTCTTTCAAGTTGAACTCATACCTTAAGCAACATTAGATACTAATCAAGCACCTAAGAAAAACATTCAATCCACAAATATACTAGGAGCTAATCGCACACAAATACATTCATGAAATTACAAACGTATAGCTTTAGGTTTTCATGAGATAAACTCAAAAGAGAGATTCCAAGCCACAATTATGTAGAACACCTAATTCAAGGTATTCTAACCTATACAAGCCTAAAATCAAGGTCATTACATAGGCAAAAACTTACATCTATCTTGAAACCTAAAAGAGTATATCACAAATACATGAGGCCAAATGTTGAATTTCTACAAGCACATTCCTTTGGAGAGAGACGAGAGGACGTCTAGCCGCTCATGGAGATGGAGGATGAAGGAAGGCGTGAGGTTATGGCGGCCATGGAGGTGGTTTGTGTAACATCCTGAAAATTTAATTCAGGATTAGAGAGTGTTTTGGGAAATTTTGGAAATTTTGAGTAATTAATGTGCATATAATTAATTAAGAAATGAAGAGTTTGAAATATGAGGGAGTGGTAAAGCTAAAAATATTTCGAAGTTTAAAAAGATTGGAGGCTGGTTTAAATGGTTTTAGAATTAAAAGAGTACACTATGGCAAGTTTGGGCTACAAATCACCAGAGAACCCCTTATTTCACTAAAACCAAACGCGCCCCTCCCCCTTTCTTCCTTAAAAACATCGCACTCTCCTCTCTCTCTGTTCGCCACCCTCACCCGAGCCCTACTCTCCTTCTTCATCTTCATTATTATCAGCCCATCGCCCCTCCGTCTCCGGCGAGTCTCGACGGCGGCCAACAACGGCGGAGCAAGCCAAGAAGTTTCCAATCTCATTTTCATTCAACTTCACTCGCCTCTTTCAGTCTCTTTTCGTTTTCTCTTCTTCTCTGGCAAGTCCACGGCGGAATCCGACGTCGTTTTAGCATATAGTCATTGATTCAAGACAAGGTGAAGCTTCTTCTTCTATTTTTATCCTTCTTTTCTGTAGATTTGGTGAGATTGAGAGGTGACCAATTAGGGTCCGTTTAGGGTTTTGATTTGGGGGAAAAATCATTGATTGAATTAAAGCTTATAGATTTTGAGTTTTTCAAGCAATTGGAGCATGATTAATGTTTTCAAAGTTGTATGTTGATTTTTCAACAATTTCCTCTCTTTGGCCGATCTGGTTTTATGCAAGGGGTGTCTAATGTTGTGTTTCAAGTCTGATAAATGAGTGGTTGTTGTTGTTCTGTGATAGCATTTGTACTTTATGTGATGATATAAGTTATTGATTGAGATTGTCAAGTTGGTGGTAAGTTTGTATGTTGATTCAAACTGATTTCTTGATGGATGGATGTTTAAAGTTATTGATTTTGTTTCTTTATTCTGTTTTGCTCCATGGTATGGCTGAATGGTGTTGTACTCTTTTTGGTTGGATTTTTGCTCTAATTGTTATAGTACTTCTATAACTTGAACCTTAATTTGTCACCTAAATTGTAAATCTAATCTGAGGGAGCTTATATGGAAATTTTATTTGTTTGGAGAGTGTTTTTGCAGAGTTTCAGAGTATTAATTTGAAGCTGATATTTGGATGGAAACACTGAATTTTTAACAAACTTGGGTGTGAATTGTGTGAGGGTTATTGCTATAAAAAGAGGATTAAACTTTAGTGAATATTGAGTTACATTCCATTGAATATAGTTGCATTGGTTTGGTCAAAAGGTGATGCATTAGAAATTCTGTGTTCTTTACTTTTTGGATAGATGATTATTTGTTAACAAATACAAGTTAAAAAGAGATACTTTAAAGTTGTAACTAAAATATGTTATATGAATGCATATGGTCAATTGTTGTTTGATGTATGTGTGCAGTAAAAGTGTCATTTCGCTGAAAAAATAGTCAAATGAAGTATGAAATAAGGATGATTTAAATGGGGATTCAAGTGTGCTATATAACTAGGCATAAATGACTATATATATGAGTGTAAACTTCCATATTTTGGTTATTCCTTTCCTTCTTTTGCGTTGAACTGATCTCTTCATTAAAGAGACTTCTAAATAGTATTAAAGGATTGTAAAATACAAGCTATGATAATTTTTGAACATGTGAGCCAAACCTAAATTAAAACTACATTTTTCATTGAGTTGTTGGATTGGTGACATTTCTTTTCTTTCACTATTTTGCTGCTATTGTTATTGTTGTTACAGCTGCTGTTTTGATGATTGATTAAGAGGTTGTATGTCCTTGGCTTGGATTGTAATTGATTTCAAGTTAATTTACCATGCAGGACCTTTTATCATGTTAGTCTAAGAGATTCTTGTTTCTTTGATTTGAGGTATTATTATTTGAAGTATGAATGTACAAAGAGATGAACTACATGTTAATGTTTGCACACTTGGCTTAAATATTCCTCTTGTTTCATATAAACTCTTATTTCCTGTTGTGGTCCAGTAGTAGGTATGTGAAGAAGAAATTAACAAATAAATTTCATTTGCAGATTATCATTGTGTCTATGATACATACTTAATTCAGATTTCTGCTGCTAGTTTGTTGTTTAATTTAATATAAGTTCCTGCATAAATCTCAATTCAATTATGAGTAATTGTATATGTAGGTTTAAGTTGCTATGTGTTTCTAGTATCATTGAAACTTGGTTTTACACCGTGTCATATATGTTTGATCATGATGTTGTATGGCTTACTTAATTTATGTGATTGGTTCCTTTTCTGGTTTAAAGAAAGGGGAAAGATTAAGATTAAGGAATTGCATACTGATTCGGTGTTGTTCCAATATGAATTTGGTATTCTAATGCTGTTGTTTCATATAGTGGCATTATTATGCTTTCTCCTTTCACTACTTCTGTTCAGCTTGGTACCGAATAGATTATAAACATAATTTAAGCAATATGATGAATTAATCAGATGGGAATTGGGTAGTAATGCGGGTACGAGAGAGACGTTAAATATTATGAATGAGACATGTTATTAATATATCATTTTGTATCATATTATTATAGGATTGACTGTGATGTGGGCCTTCGTGGCATCAAGAAAGAAAGGATGAGAAATCGCGTAAATTGCTAAGGGCGACAGGTAATCACACTTAACCTTGCTATAACATTGAGGGTGACGTTAGCTGGGATTTTCAAAATCCCTTTTCACCCTCTATATAAATATTATTTTTGAAAAGGTATTTTTATATAAAAAACAGGCTATCGGGTGCCTTTCAAACACGATTACTTTCATATAAAGAATCTGACTTATTATATGTAGTATCCTGGCTGGTGGTATTGCTGGATATTATGGGATTGTGTGATATATTTGCAGGTGTTGGATATTGAGAGGTTTTGAGTATAGAAAAGGAATTAGTTGTGAGTTTAGATTTTGGAAAGATATTGTGGATAATAGATTGAAAGGTGATGTTGATGTTGATGTTGTTGTTGATTATTGAGGTTGAGGTTGATGGATATGAATGATGTCATTGTGAAAGTGATATTGATAGGATATTGATAGGTTATAGTGAGCATTGCATGACACTGATAGTACCGTCGGCCGATGTAACCTATCGATCTGCGCAATCGATAGGTTAATTGTACAGTTTCCTCGGATTGTAGAGGAACCAGGGACGTTTTCACTTTTTAAAGTGCTCCCCAGAGACGTTTTCACTTTTAAAGTGCTCCCCAGGGACGTTTTCACTTTTTAAAGTGCTCCCCAGGGACGTTTTCACTTTTTAAAGTGCTCTCCAGGGACGTTTTCACTTTTTAAAGTGCTCCCTTTTCATGCTTTTAGATTTGAGACTGGGCACAGTGTCAATCACGTTTATTTTCATCTGTTGAGTGGACTTTGAATTGACTGAGGGATTTGAGTGATATGTAGGAAGTAGAGATGGTGAATTTGAGTTGAGTTAGACGGATGGATTTGCATGATGAATGAAAGACTTGAAGTATATATATATATTATTGCTTTTAAATGTGGTACCCTTTAGACGCCCTCGCTACCGCACATCTCACTGTTATAGTGAGTTAAGCGGTGATTACTGGGACAATTTTGTCTCATCCCACGATTACTGACATTTTTGCAGGTATTCATGCACAGACGCAAGCAGCAGGAAAGGGAATTAGGTAGTAGTAGTTATATGAACTATTTTGAATTGTATATTGCCAATTTGTATAGGCCTGCATACGTTTCCGCATATATTTATATGTATTCGATATTATTGAACATTAGGTTGTTTATTTTTCTAACCATGTTAGGTGATTCTTTTCTAACATGGTTAGCTATTAATTATCCATGATAGTATTCCGGTTTTATTAGTTTATTCTTTCCTATCATGGATAAATTATAAAAGGATTAGAATAATCTTTTCTAACTATGATAGAGATATTAATATTATGGAAATTCCTTTTTCTATCATAGTTAGATTAGAGCTTAATGAATTGAAATAAATATTATTGGTTAATTAGGTAATTAGTAACATAATGTTACAGTTTGCGAAGTGGAGAAGGTGAAGAAGATGAAGATGGAGTTGAGAGAGTTTGTTAGAAGAGAGAGAAAGTGAAAGTGGGAGTAGTTAAGAGTTATGTCAAATGAAGTTAGTTGGGATTAAGTAAGTGAGTTAGTTAGATGATGAGTTGGCTTAGGGAGTTAATGAGCTGTCAATTGGGGATTATGAGTTGTCAAAAGATATTTTGATGGGTAATGGAGAGAGATTTGGCCGCGGGTTACGTTAGTGAAGGGGAAAGGGTATTTTCGGAATTTAGGTGAAAATGTGGGTGAATGTGGACTAGATGTGGTCTAGATGCATTCCTAAAGGTCTCTCCTTTTTCTCCAAGTGATTGTGCTTCCCCTTTTGCCCTTAATGAAGCTTTCCATTCAAATTTGAATTTGGAGCCAAAATTACTCCTTTTGGAAAGATGCTTCACCAATGTCTTGTCCTTCCTTTTACCAAAAATGGTAAAGTTGCTTTATATCATTTCCTTGCCAACTAGCCTTCCTCCTTGCCAACTAAGCTCCACCGAAGCTCCACCAAGGGTGTGTGGGCCCACGTGGGACCCCCTACAATAAAATATCATCACATAGTCAAAATGACCAAAATACCCTTGGTTACTTAAATGCAAGAAATAAGGCTAAAATTCACCAATTAATTCCAATAAGCATGTACAATAAAATATGTCAATAATGATCAAATATATCAATTAAATCACACTAATTAAGCTCAATTGCACATGCTTAAAGGTATGAAATTCGGTCCAATCAAATCCCCCACACTTAATCTTTGCACTCCGGGCAAAGTCATATAAAAAGATTAACTCAATCATTAAGCATAGTGAAGGCAATTGGAATTGTCATAGCATACAAGTTGACCTTTTTGAACATTTCCCTAAAGTTTCGCATGGGCCAAATCTAAGAATACAAAGTGAATGCAAGTTTAGCAAGCAACTAGAATTAAGGAGGAGTGCCAATTGAGATTTTTCCTCACCGGATAAAGTGTTTACACTCATTCACTCAAGTTAGGAAAAATGCCTAACTAGGGTCTTCTGATCACTCTTTGGCTCAATGCACTTGACCTCACCATAAGCTTGTAGTAGCTCTAAGTTCTCCACCCACTTCTATGCATGGCACAACCAAATCTAGGGGACTTTAGGGGTTGAATGGAAGGCTAATAATGAATGATGAATGATGGATAGTAGTCAATGACCAATGATATAAACAAGTCACCACCACATATGTATGCAATACAATGAATACAATTCCACTAAGCATGCTACATCTCTCTTTTTTTTCAAGCACTTTGTGCTACTCTCAATTTTTCTTTTAACTTAAATGCCTTTGGCATACACAAGCACTTTGTGCTTTCTTTCTTTTTTTTACTTAGGCCTTCGGCCTTATATTTTTTCTCTTTTCTTTTGCTTTTTCTTGGCCTTTGACCACCTCTCTTTTCTTCTTTTTCACTCAAGGGCTCTCGGCCTCTTTTCTTGTTCTCACATGTAACATGCTTTTCACAAGATACAACAATACAATACTAATATAAATGCAAACATATGCTATAGTCACTCATTCACACATTGGTCAAGGTGGTAGAAAAGAAAAGTGAATGGCCCAAAGGGGTTAAATCAAAGGGTAATATTTGGTTGGCTTAGTGTTTGGGTCATGAGGGTTTAGAAATGAAATGCCCCTTTCATTTTCAATCATGTCATGCATTGTGATCTTGAACAAGAGTTAGGACAAGTTCTAGGAGGTCAAGTTGACTATTGGCCCACTCAATTCGGTTGAAGGCTTCTCACTTTTATGGCTTACTCTAATTAGTCACTTCCTCCCTAAGAAAAGTTAAATGGGAAACTTACACCCTCTTTATACCTTAAAAGTGCCCCATGCAATGCCCTAAGTAATCATTCCGAAAATTCTACTTACACACTAGAGGACAATTCCATCTACTTTCAAAAGCCATGATCAAGTTAAATATTCAAGAAAAATCATGCCAAATAAGTCCAAAAATCAAGTGTGAAAGCTTTGAATCAGACCACTTTTAAACACATAATACACCCCCCACACTTAAAGCATGCATTGTCCTCAATGGACCAATCAAATCAAGTAGGAAGATGCATTTCAAAGGCAAGGCAGCAACATAAAAGGCCGAGCAGTCCAAGTATACAAATGGCCCACATGTATTATTAACAAAACTATACTAAACACAACCTAGCACAAATTTATATACAAATTTTTTTTATATTTTTTTTTTCACTTACGCTCAGGAAGCCCAACTGGATTTAAACTCAAGTCGCTATCGGATGCAGAAATGCTTCCGGAAGCAAAATTGCTACCGGAAGCAAAAAATGCTACCGAAAGCAATACTAGACTTATATTTTCTAAGTTAAGGCTCTATTGGATGTAAATGTTATCGGAAGCCAAACTAGTCTTGGACTCTAAATGAATTCGCTATCGGAAGCAAAAGTGCTACCGGAAGCAAAAGTGCTTCCGGAAGCAAAAATACTATCGGAAGCAAAGTTGGATCTAGATTCTAAGTTAAGTCACTATCAGAAGCAAAAATGCTTCCGGAAGCACAGACGCTTCCGGATACAGAACGCATCCCCTAGATGAAGCAAAGTGAACAGAATCTGATCCTAAGTAACATAATCTAAGTGGAGGGCTTCCGATAGCCAAAACACTTCCGGATGCAAAAACCTCTATTTCTATAGTGAGACTTCCTGAAGCAAATAGGCATCCCCAGCACTAGTGAAATTTTTTTATATTTATTTTTCTAACAACCTAAAACAACATACTAAAATAAACCTAAACAAAAATCCTATTTTTTTACTATCAAACATCTTCCCCCACACTTAGAATAAAAGCGATTAAAAGTAGGTAAGGGAAGGAAAGATACAACCTCTTATGGAGGCTTGAAGTTCTCTTTATACAACTTGAGCAAGTGGCCATTGACTCTGTACACTCGACCATCTTTGAGATCCTTGATCTCAACCATTCCAAAGTCATAAGATTTGAGCACTTCGTAAGGTCCCTGCCACTTGTCCTTAAGCTTGCCTCCTCCACAAAATTTGAATCTCACACGATAGCACAAGACAAGATCTCCCTCCTTGAACTGCTTCCTCAGAATGCCACTATCATGTATGGCCTTAGTCTTCTCTTTCAGGATCTGTGAGTTTTCATATGCCTCATTCCTAAGCTCTTCAAGCTCACTCAAGGTCAACTGCCTCTCTTGAGCTGCAGCATCCATATCTTTAATACACGATTTAACCGTCCAATAAGACTTGTGCTGTAACTCAACCGGTAAATGACAAGCTTTTCCATATATGAGCCGATAAGGAGACATGCCAATAGGAGTCTTAAATGAAGTCCTATATGCCCAGAGAGCTTCTTCAAGTCTCAAGCTCCAATCTTTCCTACTTGGCTTCACAATTCGCTCAAGGATGTTTTTGATTTGTCTATTGCTCACCTCGGCTTCTCCATTAGTTTGAGGATGATAAGGTGTAGAAACCTTGTGGCTCACCCCAAATTGGCTAAGCAATGAAGACATAAGCTTGTTACAGAAATGAGAACCTTGATCACTTACCAACGCTTTAGGAACTCCAAACCGGCAAAAGATGTTAGACTTGAGAAATTTCAGCACGGCTCTCGCATCATTAGCTTTAGTTGGCACAGCTTCTACCCACCTAGATAGGTAATCCACAGCCAGGAGAATATATGTGTAGCCGTTCGATGGTGGAAAAGGACCCATGAAGTCTATACCCCAAACATCAAAAGGGTCACAATACAACATCGGCACTTGAGGCATCTCATGTCTCTTCCCCAAGCTCCCAAACCTTTGGCACTTGTCACAAGACTTGCAATACTCATAAGCGTCCTTAAACAAGGTAGGCCAATAAAAACTGGCCTCCAAAATCTTTCTTGAAGTCTTTTTAGCACCAAAATGTCCTCCACAGGCTAGAGAATGACAAAACTCCAGGATTGATGGGACTTCATCATCTTGCACACACTTCCTGATTATTTGATCATTACATAGCATCCACAAGTGTGGCTCATCCCAAATATAGTAACTAGCATCTCTTTTCAACTTTTGGACTTGATACTTGTTCAAGGACGGTGAAGTGACTTCGGCAACAAGGTAGTTCACAAGATGGGCATACCACGGATCCTTCTTTGCATTCAAGGCACACAATAAAGCATCCGGGAAGGTGTCACAAACAAGAGAGGAATCATCAACACCTTCCACATCCATTGGCAATCGACTCAAGTGATCGGCTACTAAGTTCTCTCTTCCGGTCCTGTCTTTAATCTCTACCTCAAACTCTTGTAACAGCAACACGCATCGCAAGAGCCTGGGCTTTGTTTGTGGCTTAGATAACAATATCGGACAGCTGCATGATCTGTGAATACAATTACTTTGGAATGAAGTAAGTATTGCCGAAACTTGTCTAGACCGAAGACAATGGCAAATAATTCCTTTTCAGTTGTTGTATAATTCCTTTGAGCTCTATCCAAAGTCTTAGACGCATAAGCAATCACCCTAGGTAATGAATCATGTCTTTGACCGAGCATGGCTCCCAAGGCTTCATTAGAAGCATCACAAGATAGCTCAAAAGGAAGCTCCCAATTAGGTGCAACCAAGATAGGAGGAGAAATAAGCCTTGACTTCAACTCAACAAAGGCCTCCTTACAAGCACTAGAGAAATCAAATTCGACCTCTTTTTGTAGTAGATGAGATAAAGGAGAAGCAATTTGGCTAAAGCCCTTGATAAATCTTCTATAAAATCCCACATGTCCTAGAAAGGACCTCAACTCCTTCAAGCAAGTAGGGAAGGGTAGAGAAGAAATTACCTCAACCTTGGCCTTGTCAACTTGAATGCCCTCCTTTGAGACTAAGTGTCCCAAAACTATGCCCTTGTCCACCATGAAATGGCACTTCTCAAAGTTGAGTATCAAACCCTTCTCCACACATCTAACCAAAGCTTTCTCAAGATTTACTAAGCAAGCATCAAAACTATTTCCATAGAGGGAGAAATAATCATCCATAAACACCTCTATGCCACCCTCCAGCAAGTCATTGAAAATGCTCATCATACAACGTTGAAAGGTTCCGGGAGCATTGCAAAGACCAAAAGACATTCTCCTGTATGCGAAGGTCCCAAATGGACAAGTAAAGGTCGTCTTTTCTTGGTCTTCTGGTGCTATGGGAACTTGGAAGTACCCAGAGAAACCATCCAGAAAACAGTAGTGTGACTTGCCTGCTAGTCTTTCCAACATTTGATCAATGAATGGTAATGGAAAGTGGTCTTTTCTTGTGGAGTCATTCAACCTCCGGTAATCTATGCATACCCTCCAAGAGTTCTGAACCCGTGTTGGAACAAGCTCTTCTCTATCATTCTTGACCACTGTTAACCCGCTCTTCTTTGGCACCACATGGATGGGACTCACCCATTCACTATCGCTAATCGGGTATATAATTCCGGCACTTAAGAGTTTTTCAACCTCCTTCTTCACAACATCAAGTATTAAGGGATTGAGCCTCCTTTGTGGTTGCCTAATCGGCTTAGCATCATCAGCAAGTAAGATCCGGTGCATGCAGGTTGTTGGACTCATGCCGGGAAGATCGGCTAAAGTCCACCCAATGGCCCTCTTGTATTTCCTTAGCACATCAAGTAACTTTCCTTCCTCAAGAGAAGAAAGAGAAGTGGAGATAATCACTGGAAGCTTCTCATCTTCAAGAAGTAGGCATACTTGAGGTTAGGTGACAAAGGCTTCAATTAAAAAGCAGGTGGCTCAATAACAGACGGCATCAAGGTGTGCATCTCAACTTGAAGCGCTTGAGGTTCATAGGAATCATCATCAGAATTCGGCAACTCATCAAAGTTATCAGGACAATTCGGTTGCTTCTTCAAGTCATCACAACGATTCGACCTCTTAGAGTTTGAGACCACAAAACTCATATTCAAGTTCTCATCACCACTGTCGCTCAGGGTAGAGACATATGGACCATCAGCAAGCGTGTGTTCTTTCAGATAGAGCTTCTCCCTCAACTTGTGTAAGCGGCTTCTCTTTAAAGCTTCATACTCTTCAATGTCAAACTCTTGTGCACTAGAGTTCTCAATTTCCTTGGCGAATTCACAACTTCCATTCTCCTCATGTCCTACAAAATTGAACACACTTCCCTCTTCCAAGGGGTTGTAGCTTGACATAGAAGAAATAGATGTACAGTCATCATCAAACTTATAGTGCACATGCATGGAATCCATGAATTCAGTCACTGTACTTCCTATGCTAGATGAATCATTATGAACATCATGCAAGCATGTATTATAAATCAAACTAGCACAAGAATCATGATAGCACATATGAGCATCAACCTTATCAAACATGTTCAGCTTAAAAGAATTAACATGCTCATCACAAATCACATGCATAAAAGAATCCACCACACTCAAACCTAAGAGAGAATAGTCCTCATGGGGGTGTCTCATGGCTTTGCCTACATCAAAACTTATTATCTGATTCCCCACTTGCATTGTAACAAACCCCCCTTCTAAGCTTATCACCATCTTGGCCGTTTTCATAAATGGCCTTCCTAAGATCAAAGAATCATCCAATCTAGTGTCACTAGTCATATCTAGCACATAGAAGTTCACTGGAAAAACTAGTTCCCTAACCCTTACTAAAATGTCTTCAACAAACCAAAGGGTTTCTTGATGGATCTATCGGCTAATTGAAGCACAACACTAGTATCACTCAAATTCTTCAATCCTAGTGCAAAGTAGGTGGCCTTGGGCATGACATTGATTGCGGCCCCTAAATCAAGAAGTGTCTTTCCAAAGCTAAGACTCCCTATTTGACAAGGTATTGTAAAGGAGCCTGGATCTCCACACTTTTGGGGCAAATGCCCCTTCAAGAGAGAGGACACATTAGTCCCTAATTGGATTTTGTTATTTGAGTTACTAGCTCTCTTATTAGTGCAAAGATCTTTAAGGAACTTAGCATACTTAGGCATTTGTTTCACAAGCACAAGCATAGGCACATTAACTTCTAGCTTAGAAAACAGGTTAAGCATTTCCTTTTCCAATTCATCATCATGTTTCTTCTTAGCTAAAGCATATGAATTAGGAAATGACAAATGCTTAGGGTCAATAGACTTACCTTTGGGTGATTCATCCCCTTGTTGAGTAGGTTCTTGAGAAGAAGAGTCTCCGACTTTGCCTTTCCCTTTGCAATCTCCTTCTTCTTTTCCTCTTGTGAGGTCTCAGCTTCATCACTTTTCTTAGTCAGGCTCTCGGCCTCATCAAGTAAGTCATCAAGAGGAGGATTCAGTATGGCCTCTCCATGCATATGGTCACCAACAAAGTCATTTTGGAGGCTAGTGTGACCTCCCTCATTCAATATACTCTTCTCGGCCTCAAAAGGTAGTTGTGTTTCCTCCTCTTCTTTCTCATATTCATAAGCGTCACCATAATTTCGTCCACTTCTTAGGTGCATAGAATGAATGTTTTGAGGATTAATCACCATATTAGACGGCAATCCTCCTTTCTTTGCATCTTGCTCCGCTTTATTATTTAACATTTGAGACACTAAAGTGGTTACATTCTCCTGCTTCTTTAGACTTTCTTCAAACCCATTCATTTTCTCCATTAAGCTTGACATCATTTGATACATCATGTCTTGTTGAGATGTCGAAGAGCTAGATGGAGGAACATAGGCTTGATATCCCACCATATTGTTTCGTGGAGCATGAGCTGGATCATCATTCTTCATAAATGGAGGAGGAACATTGGCTTGTTGATTCGGCTTGTACCCTTGAGCATTAGGGTTAGGCCTCCCTTGGTATGCTCCATAGCCTTGTTGTAAGGGATAAGCATTAGAGGCTTGGAAGTTGCCTCCCCCCACTTAGGCTGTTGTTGTGGTTGGAAGGAGCTGGAATTTGTAACTTGATTTGAACGTCCCCCCACTTGAAGTTCGGGTGGTCCCTCCATCCCGGATTGTACGTGGAAGAATAAGGATCATATTTGGCTTGAGGCCTAGCATTGGTGTACATGGCCGCTACTTCCTCATGGGATGGACAATTGGAGGACAGGTGCATCGGCGAGCCACAGTGATCACAAGAGGTAGGAACCAAAGCCATAGAGTCATCTACACAAGCGGTAGTCTTCACAAATCGACTGTCCATCTGACTTAGGCTCTCGGTCAACCTCTCAATAGAATTGTACAGCTTGTCATCGCCGTTCAAGGAAGCAACCTTAGGCGCACCACCATACAGAGCATCACGGCCATAAAAGTGCTGGTGATTAGAGGCCATTGTTGAAAAGAGGTTCCATCCTTCATTGGCAGATAAGTTGAAAAGTGAGCCATTAGAAGCAGCATCCACACTCATCTTGAGTTGTGGCACCAGGCCATCATAAAAATATTGCACCAAATTGCCTTTGGAGATGTTGTGATTGGGGCACGAGTTCACCAAGGCATTGAACCGGCTCCAATATTCATAGAATGTCTCCTGAGAGAATTGTTGAACATCTGTGATGTCTTTCCGCAACTTAGATATCTTGGAGACTGGAAAATAGCGGTCTAAAAACACCTTCTTAAGTTGCTCCCAAGAAAGAGTGGCATAATGAGTGGGAAGGTTCAAGAGCTACTCCTTGGCTTTGCCTTCTAAGGAGAATTGGAACACTCTCAACAGAACATCATCCAGGTTGACATTAAATGGCTTAATGGAGGAGCAAGTATGATAGAGGCCAAGCAAGTGTGTGTGAGCATCCCTCATGCGGAAAACCTGTAAACTTAGGCAGATGAGCAAGAAGACATCCCTTGATCTCAAAGTTAGCGGGGTTAGCATAAAAACCTTGAGGTGCAAATGATGCATATGATTGTGTGAACTCTCGCATTGGTCTATCATCATCATGTAGTTGCCTACCCCCCTCAAAATGATGTTCATCCTCTTGCTCTCGCCTTTCACGTCTATCATGCTCATGTTCATGCTCTCTCGCCTCTCGCTCATGTTCTCTATGGTCCTCTTGCCTTTCTGCCATAATGAAATGCTGGTCTAGGAGTGTGTGATTGGACGCTACAGAGGAATTTTGTGGATTTGATGTGGATCCTATAGGTTGCTTACGAGCTTGCTTCTCATGCTTTTTCTTTTTCCTAAGTTCTCTAAGAGTCTTATTAATCTCCCTATCCAATGGCACTAGTGATGTGGTATGGTTCATAAAAGGTCACTCAGTGCAACTATAGGCCAAGTGAAGTGAAATGCAACCGCTCAAGTAAAATGATGTATAAATGCTTGCGGATACACAAGACAACCACCAGTACAAGCAACAAGTATTTAGTCCCTGCAGAACAAATCAACAAGGCAACAGCCAGCACAGGCCGTCCAAAACAGTCCAAACAAAAATCCAGTACAGCGAACACAAATTCCAGCAATCTAAGGCCAACGAGAGCAACCTAACACTTCTAAAACACTTCTAAAACAGTCTCAACTATACAGAAAACAAGTAAACTAAGTCTAGAATATGACTTAACACCTAAAACCTAAAACTAACTGAAATATCACACAAAGAACACAAATTAAGATTGTGACTACGAGCACCTAAAACTAGCAAGAATATGACCTAAACCGGCAACGGCGCCAATTGATTTAACCTTTTCGTCGCCTAAAAGATTCAATCAATACAATTCAATACTCAATTACTAGGTAGAAGCGGTGAGTAAAGGTCTTCTCACGGTCTAGGTTCAATTCTTGTAAGTAAAAGGAAATTAAGTCTCGCAAATTAACAAACAGTTTGAGTGTGAGTTTATGTCTACAACTAAAATCTAACAAAAACAACAACTAGCGAAATTAAAAGATGTGAAAGTATGAGATGAGAAGTACCTCCCTCTCCAAAGTACTTTGTGCTTTTGGTTAATCGGACCTCGTATATTTGTTACACTTGATATAATCTAACTAAATTCTCAAGATCTCTTAAATCTAAGAAATCTAAGAGAGTTTAATTAGGTTAACCTAGCCTTATGCTCTTTCAAGTTGAACTCATACCTTAAGCAACATTAGATACTAATCAAGCACCTAAGAAAAACATTCATTCTACAAATATACTAGGAGCTAATCGCACACAAATACATTCATGAAATTACAAACGTATAGCTTTAGGTTTTCATGAGCTAAACTCAAAAGAGAGATTCCAAGCCACAATTAAGTAGAACATCTAATTCAAGGTATTCTAACCTATACAAGCCTAAAATCAAGGTCATTACATAGGCAAAAACTTACATCTAGCTTGAAACCTAAACGAGTATCACAAATACATGAGCCAAATGTTGAATTTCTACAAGCACATTCCTTTGGAGAGAGAGGAGAGGACGTCTAGCCGCTCATGGAGATGGAGGATGAAGGAAGGCGTGAGGTTATGACAGCCATGGAGGTGGTTTGCGAAGTGGAGAAGGTGAAGAAGATGAAGATGGAGTTGAGAGAGTTTGTTAGAAGAGAGAGAAAGTGAAAGTGGAAGTAGTTAAGAGTTATGTCAAATGAAGTTAGTTGGGATTAAGTAAGTGAGTTAGTTAGATGATGAGTTGGCTTAGGGAGTTAATGAGCTGTCAATTGGGGATTATGAGTTGTCAAAAGATATTTTGATGGGTAATGGAGAGAGATTTGACCGCGGGTTAGGTTAGTGAAGGGGAAAGAGTATTTTCGGAATTTAGGTGAAAATGTGGGTGAATGTGGACTAGATGTGGTCTAGATGCATTCCTAAAGGTCTCTCCTTTTTCTCCAAGTGATTGTGCTTCCCCTTTTGCCCTTAATGAAGCTTTCCATTCAAATTTGAATTTGGAGCCAAAATTACTCCTTTTGGAAAGATGCTTCACCAATGCCTTGTCTTTCCTTTTACCAAAAATGGTAAAGTTGCTTTATGTCATTTTCCTTGCCAACTAGCCTTCCTCCTTGCCAACTAAGCTTCATCGAAGCTCCACCAAGGGTGTGTGGGGCCCACGTGGGACCCCCTACAATAAAATATCATCACATAGTCAAAATGACCAAAATACCCTTGGTTACTTAAAAATGCAAGAAATAAGGCTAAAATTCACCAATTAATTCCAATAAGCATGCACAATAAAATATGACAATAATGATCAAATATATCAATTAAATCACACTAATTAAACTCAATTGCACATGCTTAAAGGTATGAAATTCGGTCCAATCAACTACCCCGTAAGGTACTATCCCTGTTCTAAAGCCCCAAGCTTCAGAACAACCTCAGAACAGAAGAGGATTTAGATCAGAGAATAAGTTCACAAGATGAACAGATATTGATAAACACTTAAGCTTATGATCGCACAGAAGTCTTGAATGCTCTTTAAGATTTTTGACAGAGAGTAGGTGCTTGTTCAGTTAGTTCGGTGAAGAGCAATAAATTCCATATGTCTATTTATAGTCTTCAATGGAGGATATAGCCGTTTGATACATACATCAGAAGACTTGTATCCGTTGAGCTCAATTAATGCTTTGTACTCGGTGAAAGTGAGGATGCACAAGAGGGGGGTTGAATTGTGCTACAAAATAAAACTTATAAAATAAAAACTCACAAGTATTTTATACTGGTTCAGTCTTAACTCTTGACCTACGTCCAGTTCTCAATCCCTTGATTGAGTTCCACTAAACTGCAGGTTTTACAACGGGTTCACCTGCAACCTTTACAACCACAAGTTTTTCGGGATAACTTGCAACCTTTACAGCCTAACTAGCTCCCCCTTACAACTTGCAAGGGTTCAACCTTTAAATAAAGGATCTACTACTTAGTTCACTTAATGAACAAATTGTGATACTCACTTAAGTACAATAAATGCTCACAATAAATGTAGAGACTTAAATACAAAGAGTACAAGATAACAAAAGAATAACTCTCAAGGTATTAAGTCTTCTAGGGCCTGTTCAACTGAAGTTGGTTCAATTTGAGACAGGAATGCTCCATACTCAACTTCATATTGAACTTGCCTTCTAGTTCTAACACCAAAAGAAACATCACCAAGTACTTGGTCTAGTGGATGATCCCTGTGATGTCTCCTAGCGGTTGGCAACTGTACCTCATCAGGTACCGTCTGCACTTTAGGCTCATCAATGGAGTCATCCACCCTTTTTGGATCACTTGTTGGTGTTTCTTCGGATGGTGGAGATGATGATGGTTTTGAAATTTTTAGAATTTCATCATCTCCTGTGGATCCTTCCCATGAGGGGTTTTCATCAAATACAACATGCATGGATTCTTCAACAATTTTAGTTCTCATGTTGTATATTCTGTAGGCTTTGCTTCTAAGAGAATATCCTATGAAAATTCCTACATCCGCTTTCGGATCAAACTTAACCAAGTTTACCTTTCCGTTGTTGTGGATGTAGCATTTTGATCCAAACATTCTCAGGTAGCTGATATTAGGCTTCCTTCCCTTGTACAACTCATACGGTGTTTTGTCCAGGCCCTTGCGAACATAGGCTCTATTGGAGATGTAGCAGGCGGTGCTCATAGCGTCAGCCCAGAACACTTGAGAAACTTCCTTCTCATTGAGCATGCTTCTGGCCATCTCGGTCATAACCCTGTTTTTCCTCTCGACCACGCCATTCTGTTGTGGAGTCCTGGAGCTGAGAAGTTGTGATCAATCCCATTATCTTCACACGGCTCTGAGAAGTCATAGTTCTCGAATTCTCCACCATGATCTGTCCTTATTGCAGCTATCTTGAGATTTCTCTCATTCTGTACTTCTTAGTAAGGACAACAAAAGCATCAAACGCATCATGCTTAGAGGGAAGAAACATAGTCCAAGTAAACCTTGAATAGTCATCCACCACAACTAGAGCATAAAGGTTTCCACCCAAGCTCTTGACTCTCGCTGGCCCAACTAAGTCCATGTGGATTAGTTCTAAGGGCTTACTTGTAGAGACTTTCTTCTTGGCTTTGAACGAGGCCTTTGTTTGCTTACCCCATTGACAGGATTCACAGATAAAATCATGTTTTACTTTAAAATATGGAATCCCTATGGCTAGCTCCCTTTTAATGAGCATATCCAGCTGTGTAAAGTTCACATGTGCTAGCCGTTTATGCCATAAGCAACTATTTTCATCGCTAGTGATTAAACACTTTTCAGTTAATTGTTGGCATAGATCTAGGGTATATAGATTTCCATTTCTATTAGCCTTAAGTTTGCATTTCAGATTGGTTTTATCTATGTTGAGATCATGCTTATCAACTATAAGGCATTCATGAGAGTCAAAGATTACCCAGTTTCCTTTGTCTGTGCTTTGACTCACACTCAGCAGGTTATGACAAAGACCATCTACAAGGTAGACGTCCTGGATAGGACCAACTTCACCAACTCCAGTGATCTTTCCACTTTGATTCTCTCCAAAGTTGACTTTGGCCCCATCCTTGACCACCAGTGATTTGAACTTGTCCTTATCCCCCGTCATATGTCTCGAGCATCTGCTATCAATGTACCACTTTCGGTTGTTGGATGCCTTGAGACAAACCTGCACGGATCAGACAGACTTAGGTACCCAACCTTTATTGGGTCCTTTTTCATTAGTGTTCGGAACCCTTGGTCCAGTGTTGACCTTAGGTTTGTGAGTGACTTGTGCCTTTGGCCTTGGTTGGGCTCTAGGCGTTTGAGTTTCCTTTGGAACAGGTTTCCGTGTCCTAGGTCTATGGTTAACTTTAGGTTTATGTACTCCCTTAGCCTCTTGCCTTGGAAAGGTCTTAGGCAGATTAGTTCCTTTTGGAACCTACTTGTGAGTGCTATCGGTACCATACTTCTTGGCGTTACAGGTGGATGTGGTGTGTCCCTTTCTGTTGCAGTAATTACAGAAGCTGAAAGGTGAAGACATATAGCCAGTGGCTTTGTGAAAGAATTTCAAGTAGGGTTTCACTTTAGGTTCCACCCACTTTTTCTCTTTGTACTTATAGCCTAAACCTGTTTTATCTCTATATGCTCTTTGGTTCATTAGAATTATATTTAGCATTTCAGAACCTTTGGTGAACTTTTGCAAGACATTGTATAACCTATCTCTTTCAATAGAGACTTTGCTACAATTGGTGCAGCTCTCTGAGTTTGAGATGTTGGACTCCTCTTGGGGATTTCCCCTGATGTCCGCTTTTGGAAGTCTCTTGGCTTCCGCAAGCTCATCACTCAGTGAGGTCACAGTAATTTCAAGTGATTGGTTTTTTCTTTTTAAAACCTAAAATGCCTTGGTCATTCGATAAAACTCTCTATGAATATCATTGTAAGCTTCTTGAAGGTCAGTGATGCTTACCTTGTCACCATGGACGAATTCAAAATCTAAGAGAGTCTCTTCTCCACCATCTTCCCTAGCAACAAGACAGAGATTTGCAAACTCTTCCTCATCGCTGGCTTCTTCATCTGAGCTGTTGACCCAGATAGATGACATGAAGGCTTTCCTTTTGTCCTTCCCTTTAAACCTTTGGAGGCTTGGGCACTCAGCTTTGAAATGACCCAGCTTCTTACATTCAAAGCAGACAGGAGTCTTTTCTTTCTTGTAGCTTGATTCTCCTCTCTGGAATCCCCCTTTCTTCTTGAATCTTTTCTCCATCATGGTCATTTATTCATCAATATCCTCCTCATCATCATCCTTTTCTTTGCTAGGCGCAACTAAAGAGAGATTCTTTGCTTTTGTGGCAGCTTGGGGAGCTCTTTGGGCCAACAGAGTAGGTTCATATTTAGCCAGGGAACCAAATAGTGCAGTGACAGATCTGGTTGATTCCCCTCGCACTTCCTGCAAAATAGTAACTTTCGTAAGCCAATCGCCTTTTAATACCTTTAGAATTTTATTTACCTGCTCCTTCTCCGGGATGGTTTTTCCTAATGAAGCAAGGTTGTTTATAAGGTGAGTGAATCTGAGCTCCAGATCTCTGATCGGCTCATCAGGAAGCATCGTGAACTTGTGGAATTCTTCCACCAGCATCTCCACTCTTCTATCCTTGACAACTGAGGTCCTCGCATGAGATGTCTCAAGAGCCTCCCACATCTCTTTTGCAGATTTGTGATGACTTATTTTGAAGTACTCTTTCTGACTTAATGCACACTGAATCATCAGGATGGCCTTATGATTCATTTCTACTTTCAAGTAGTCATCATCAGACAATTTGGACCTCGGTTCACAAAGCCTTCATCATCCAATGGAACATTGTCCCCATGTTCTATGACATCCTAGACACAAAGGCCATGAGCCTTAATATAGTTCTCCATTTTGAATCTCCAGAACGGATAGTTGTACCCATCGAAACTGAAATGCATGGCTGTCACCCAAGAGAGGGGGGGTGAATTGGGTGGTAGAATAAAACTTATAAAAATTCTCCCCTTTTGAAAAACTTTACTCCTTGTGCTTGATGAGAGTGATGATGCACCACCTCAAGCACAAGTCAGTATCTAGTGGTGTGGTGCTTGATGTGGAGATTAAACAAACAGAATAAGCACACACAAGTTTATCCTGGTTCGGTCACTTCCAGACCTACATCCAGTCCCCAGGCTCCACCTGAGATTTTCAATCCACTAAACTTCTTGTTTGAACCAGGCACAAGAAAGCCTTTACACTTTAGGTTTTACGAGCACGGGTTCACCTAACAACCCACAGGTTTTACAACGGGATCACCTGCTAACCTTTACAACCACAGGTTTTACAACGGGATCACCTGCAACCTTTCAACTACAAGTTTTGCGGGCTAACTTGCAACCTTTGGAGATTTAGAAAACCTCTAAATGCTCCCCCTCACTTTTGTAAGATAACAATGCTGTTCTTCAAGCACAAGCTTTAGAACAACCTCTATCAATTGGAGGATTTGATAGTATGTTCACTCTATGAACTGATTGTGATAAACACTTAAGTACAAAATGATTCTCTCTAAGAATAGATGATGTTTCTCACTTAAGTACAAATGAATCACTCTCTAAGAATGTTACAACTCTAAGATCAGAGAGTAGAAGATGAGAGGAATGTAGAATACAATATCTCAGACAATAGGCTCTATTCTTCCCAACCCTCTTCTGAATGTAGATGTTCCTTTTATACTCGACCTCAAGGCTTGGGCGGCAGGTTGAATATGTCCGTTTGAATATAGCCGTTAATCCCAAGTTACCGTTGAGAAGTACATCTTCATTAATGCTTAGCAGGGTTGACTTGCTTTATCTCTGAAAAGCAACTCTGACAACTCTGCTCTGACAAGAGCATTCTGACCTCTGAGTATGTGACGTTGACTCTTGTACTCTTGCTGACGGATGATCATCGTTGTCAAATTGGCAACAAAATACTCTAAATGAAGCATTGCCAAATTAGAAGCTGGACACATCCGTCTTCCTAATCCAAATGGCATCATCTTTATCTCTTTGCTTCCTTTAACATCAAACATTAGACTATGTTCTGACTTAGTGTATTGTCTACTTTGAAAGTTAGTCTTAACAATAATAGCACATACTCACATGCAGTGGTAGTTCATTTAGTCTAAGGAAGTTCTTTTCCATCCGGAAGCAATTCCACATCCAGAAGCACTTTCACTGGACGTTGGGTTATGTTCACATTTTACTCACTGACGCTCAGTGTTATCCATACCAACAGCCAGCGCTAGTCACTAAGCATTCGGAAGCAAATCCACTGGACGTTGGGTTATGGTCACTGGCGCTCAGTGTTATCCATACCAACAGCCAGCGCTAGTCATAATACAATCGGAAGAAAATCTACATCCGGAAGCTTCCTAACTTAGTCTCAAGGATTTTATACACTAATGCTCTTAGGCTGAGTTATGACTTAGTGATATTCTTGCTGTCGCTGGGGGATGAGACGTTCATCCGCGAGCGCTAGTCTTAGTCCATCCGGAAGTAAATCCACATCCGGAAGCTCTCTTACTTGGGGTTCTATATTAACCTAATATTCTCTAAGTGTTTGGCTTGTTCTTTCATATTTTAGTCTTCATCAAAACTTAAGATTCTAACATTCTCCCCCTTTTTGATGATGACAAACTAAGTTATCTAATTAAGTTCATATGAAAGAACTGAAAGTAATAAATAGATAGAGCACAAACAACTAAGGTAATTATCGTTGATGAACAAAAGATTACAAGTTAGAATGACAATAACAGATAAAATTTACAAGTAATCAACAACATTGCAAAATGAACTATGCATGAAAAGTATGAGAAGAGAAAAATTTCTAAGGTAAATGTATGGGGTAGAGTGGGGTTTAAAGTTGGTGTCTCTTTTTCTTCTCCCTCTCTCTTTGCCTATCCTCATTCTCTTTTTGGAGCTGGGCTAAGTGGGCATCCTTCACATTCTGGTCGATCTGGGCAATAATCCTTTGTAGCTCTTCCTCTTCCCTCTCCCTGTTGAGTCTCTCAGACTCAACGGATTCCTCAAAGGCTTTCTTCATATTTTCAACTTCTTCAAACCCAGGGAACCCTGTTACATCTGAGAAGGGAGTAACCTCGCCATTTGGATAGTGGACTGCCCTGATCTTCACATTCCACACTGGGAAGTTGGGGTCATCCTCAACTTCCTGGACTTTCCTTTTCCCTTTGCCTTTACCCCTTCCTTTGCCCTTGCCTATTGGTTGAGTAGGCTTGGCTCTTGCTCTCTCAGCATCCAGGCAAGCCATCTGACCAAAGGAGATCTTATCCGTGTACCTATACCTCTCAAATTCTTCAGGAGTCATGTCCTCTATCTCCAGCTTAACTTCTTTTAGAATTGGGATGACATGCACCTCTTGAGAAGATGACTGAGTCTCAGGTATGATCTCAGGCTGGACTGATGGAATCTCTTGCTCACTCTCAGACTCAGTAGAGGTAGTAGTACTCTTATTGGCATGCTTTCTAGCAACTGCCTTCTTTCTTGATTCACTATACTTAACTGCTGAAGGAGGAGGAGCAGAGGTTGGCTCAGATGGAGGAGTAGCAGATGTTGGTTCAGAACGAGAGGGGATTGGCTTGGCTATTACAATGGGTGGATGATCTTGCCACTTCAACCCATATTTCATCATAATTTCTTCAATAATATTCCGGGTAGACACAGAGGGTGGAGGCTCAGCAGAAGAGGCTTCTGGCACTGGTTCAGGCTGCTCTGGTTCAGACTCAGGCATAGAAGAAGAGGACTCATTAGGTTGGCTGAACAACACCATTGTCCACTTAGATCTTTGCTCATCCAGGCGCTGCTGTTGCATGAATCTCACTGCTTCCCCTCTGATCAAACCTTCAGCACCTCCCAATCTTTGAAGATCCATGGCTCGGCGAAGAGCGGCAGTGATGTCTTCATCGAGCCAGAGGGATGGTTGACTCAGGACATCCCTTGCTTCCATGGTATGGCGGAGGGCGATAGCAGCATCTCTCCCCCTTTTGTCATCATCAAGGAGGGCGAGGGCCAGGGAAGACTGAGTGGGTGAAGAGGAGGGTGAGGATGCGGGCGAGGATGTGGGTGTGTTGTGGTCTGGTGAATTAGGAGGGTTTGGGAAGAGGACTGTGTTTCGTTCGAAGAAGTCGGGGTGAGTGAATAGCCCATCGAAGGGGTAGGTGGAGGAGTAGGCGGCGGGTTGTTTAACTCTCCATGGAATAGGGGGTTGGTCTCGGAGGAAGTAGGTGTGAAAGGGGTGATCTGGAGAGGTAAACCCAAGGGATTGGCTATGGTGGATTGAGTGTTAGGAGGAGGATTGGAGGGCTCTGTGGGGCTTGGGGATGGTGAAGGGTTTAGGGAGTTTTGTGGAGATGGGGAGTTGTTGGAGTTAAGTGGTGTTTGGCGAGGAGAGTGTTGGGGTGAGTTTTGAGTGGAGTTTTGGGGTGATGGTTGATGGTCATTGTTAGGTGATGTTTGGGGTTGTTGGGTATTCTGAGGAGGAGGAGGTGGAGGTTGGTCATTTTGTGGAGGAGGAGGTGGAGGTTGGTCATTTTGTGGAGGAGGAGGTGAAGGTAGGTTACCTTGTGGTTGAGGGATGTGGAAATGATTGATGATAAGGTCTAACTTAGCCTCGACCCTTCCTAGGCGATCCTCGATCCCCTGGATCCTCTGTCCTTGCTGCTGAAGGGCTCCATCATATTCAGCTCGGAGAGGGGCCAACAAAGTCTCAGGCAGCCTTTGAAATATTTCCTCTCGCAGCTCTGCCATCATTGTCCTTTGTGCAACAGACAACCTTGGTGCTCGGCTTGGGCCAGGATGAGAGTCTACCTCTTGATCCCCTGCACCTGATACAGAGGGGACGGAGGTATGAGAGGCACTGCCTGCCTGAGAGCCTGAGCGAGTGGCCTTGGCCTTCTTGAGATACTTAATCTTCATCTTGCTAATGTTAATTGCACTCACAGGTAGGCACTTAACATTTTCTTCTTCCTCAGTGGATGTAGCCTTGATCAAATTCTTCTCAAGGAGGAAGGCGATGATGGTGGGGTAGGGGATACTTCCAGCCTTATTGTTGACCATCCATCTGTGCAACTCAAGACTGATCAACTGCCCTGGGTTGATTGGCTGCTGGGAGAGGAGTCTGGGGAACCAGGGGTTATCCAGAAGAGTGAACTCGTTGAAGTTCCCCCCTTTGTGTCATCATGCGGGAGTAGACATAGTATAAGAGCCTGTTGGAGTCAAACATCCCGGACACCTTCTTCCCTTTGGTGTCATAAACCTTTTCAAGTTCCTCCTTGCTGAGTTTGAGTGTCTCAGGGTATAGCCACTCATTCATTCCTTCCTCAGTGATCCCCATTAGGTCGTTGATATCCTTCCAAGTGAACCTGAAGGTTCTCCCCCTTACTGTGGCAGTGAAGGTGACTCTCCGAAATCTGTTCCTTCCCATCCACCTTCTTATGCTTGACCTTACCAGTGAGAGACTCACAGAACACCCGCAGGACGTTGATATTGTACTCCTGGTTAATCCCCAGCCAGGGCATGTATTTTTCCAGAAATGGCCTCAAGTGTGGAAACCCTAGTTCATCTATCTTGTCCAGATCTAAGTACATCCCGGTGTTGAAATAGGGTTTCACAGTTTCAAATTTGGAGGAAACAGCCTCCAATGGCCCATCTCTGTATATACGAGGATCATCATACTCCTCTACTCGTTGTCTTTTGGATGAGGGCTCTTCGCTAAACTGAACCCTCTTCTTCCCCTTCTTCTTCGCGTGTTCTTGTTCAGGCCCAGATTGCCCAGAATGTGCTTGCTGCTCATGATGTTCATGGGGTTGCCCAAATTTCCCAGAACTTTTATGCTGTTTCCCAGATTTTTCAGATTTAGAATGCCCAGATTTCGACTTGGATTTCGATTTCTTGGAAGAAGTGGCTATCTCAGTGTTGGGGTTTGTCTCATGTGATCCGGCCATTTTTGTGTTTAGGGTTTTTAAGTGGAATGAAATGAAATGGCAGAAATGTAGAAGAAGAAGACGAAGAAGATGAAGAACAATATGATGAACTCGATGAATAAGTTGAGAGAGTTTTGTGGGTAAGAAATTTGTGCAAGTAAAAAGTAGAAGGGAAAATGGCTTCCTATTTATATGCAATGTCACAACGGGTAAATGCTCATAATGACTCTTCATGAAAGCATGCGTTTGTTCATTGGGTAACGTAAACATTTAATTGGAACGGCGCACCTTTTGGACACGTGTCTCTTCACATAGTCAGAGGAAGGGCACAACTTTCTGTGTGGGAAGATGAAACGTTTGGTGAAGTGACGTGTCCCTTTACCTAGGCGCTGGCTCTCCCGCTCACTTTGATTCATCACACAGCGCCAGCAATTGCTCATCCGGAAGTGGTTTTGCTTCCGGTTGGAGTGGCGCTCCAGGTCACTTTGAGTTGTCATCCAGCGCCAGCAAGGAAGTATCCGGAAGTGGTTTTGCTTCCGGTTGGACTCACTTAGGATTTAACATTGGGAGACCTGCAAAACTAAGGATTGGCACTTCGATGTCTAAGTTAGCACAGTTGGCAGGTTTTAACAATTAAACACAGATGTTTTCTGAAGATTAAACTTCATTTTAACATTCTCAATTTTCCCTTTATGAGGATAAATTGATCAACCCTCAGAGGTTGTAAGCTATGTCTGTAGTTTAGAGACCATTCTTGCACATGCTTCCGGAAGTGTATCCGCTTCCGGATGTGAGGGTCTTTAGATTTGACATTGACAGTCCTTATGGTTCCCCTTCCAAGGGACCAGCAAGGGCTAGCGGAAGCAGGCGTGCTTCCGGATGGTCAGTGGAAAAACTTAAGATTTAACATTAGTGTACATGTTGAGGACTCTCCAAGTTACAAACTATGTTAATCAGCTCAATATCATAATCTTAAGAAAACTTGCTTGCTGATTGGTTTTGTAAAACAGGAATATTAATATAGTGAAAACAGATTTTGAAAAATTTAGTTCACAATTTCACATGGTTTCACTATCAAGTCATGAACTTTACCCATACTCTCTTGGGATAAATACCAATGAGATAGTGCAGGGAGTACCAACCAAATTGAATATTTTCGGAGTTTCATAAACAAGTATAGTTCGATAAATATGTCTTAGGAATGTTCATGTCAGATTATGAGGGCTTGTGAATTGTTAACACAATGACCTCAAAAAAAAAACTTTAATGTCCATAATCAAATTTTCAAAGCAACCAAATTCTCAGCATATGATCACAAGAATAATTTTCTAATCTTAGCTCACGTTCTTTCAGATATGCTTAATATGATCTCATTATTCTTAGGATCTCAACAAGCTTTGAACTTAATTCAGATTGTACCATGCTTGTGATAATGTGCCAGAATATAAGGCTTTCAGTGGGTAGAGATTCTTAATAGTTCTTTCCAGCCTAGTTATCTACACTCACTTGGACTTCTATCCTATTGGCACTTGCTCTTGGATTTATCAGATTTTGCAGAAATTAACTCAAGGCATTTCCTAAGATTCCTAATGTATGTCCGACAAGAGAAACTATTCATTAAACACACAACAAAATGAGTAAGGGAAAGAAATGCTCATATAAGATTGGCGAGATTTCCTCAAGATCAAATTCAGAACAGCCATTTATTCTCATCTTGATAACGAGCATACTCGTTGATGTTCTCTCTTGTGCATCCACATCGCTCAAGCTTTCATAATCTGTCAACATACTTAACAACAAGCTTGAACTGAGATCATTAGTAGATGGAGACTTAAGATGTGATTAAAAATTATTGCTCAAGTTCACAGCCAGTCAGTTTATCACTAAGAATGTTCAGGATTAGTTTGTAAACACAAGGTCCTAGTTGATGACTAATAGGGATTAATATTATGATAGACAATTAAGATATCTTATGATTCACCAGCAGCACAGGCTATCCTTGATTTGAAAGTTTGCATTCAAAATCTTTCAAAAGTCAAAAGTGAATGCATAGACTATTTTCTTTTGTGAATGGTGCCTTTTCAAAAGGAAATAATTTGATATGCACAAATATTATAAGCCCAAAAGCAATGCATTTGAAATGATTTGATTATTCTCAAAGATAAGATTATCACATGTTAAAAATCATATCAATATCACATAAGTAGAGAAGAGGACAAGAATGTCATCACAAAGGCTACATTCGCGTCAGCCAGTAGCTTGCTTGATTTTGACAAGTGATGCAAGGGTTCTTTCCAATCCAAGGGCAGCACCAAGACCCAAGAGTGACAAGCAGCTTATCAAGATTTGTCTAATTGCTCAGATGATGTACAGTCAAGTCTTGCCATTCCTTCGGAGCTCCTTTCCTACAAAATATCAAATAGTTCCCTTTGTTTTCCAGTATCCAGAGTTGGATCTGACTGGTTAGTTTGTAGGAAGTATGTAATTCACATGCACCTAAGGATTATTCACTGTGAATATGACATTGCGAATCAGTCATGACTATATGCACATGAATATAGATATATATATATATATATATATATATATATATATATATATATATATATATATATATATATATATATATATATATATATATATATATATATATATATATTTGGATATTTCTTGAATTCATACTTAGTCTTTCTTCTTCCTTTTTTATATTTTCTTCTCCTTATTCTTTTTTCTTCACATCCCCATTTATGAGGTTTTTCTAATTCTCCACATCTTAATAATAACTTATTGGTTTTATAATATTTTTTATTTCTCCATGCTTGTTTACATGCATTTGATAAATATTCTCTCAAATATTCTTCTCTTCTTCCCATTGTATCTACATATGGTAATAAATCTGTATTTCCTATGTTCTTATAATAATCTTCCATTATGGTTTCTGAGATTAATCTAGGTAATTTTCTATAAAATAATTCTAGATAAAATTTTTGTGTATTATAATCCTCTAATCTTGCCTCATATATATATATATATATATATATATATATATATATATATATATATATATATACACGTTTTTTATCATGACAGCATGTAGACTATGAACATTGTGAGAAACTTCCTTATAAGGAATATAATGTTCATATACATAATGCTTGATGTAAAATCTCAATAATTCCATCTAACATTTGCATAGGAGATTTTACTATTGCATGCTTCAACCCTAAGTGATCTCTTGCTTACCCAAGGGGATCTTCTATACTCATCCTTGGCGTGAAGCACTGTCTCATGAGTGACAGAATTCCTAGCCTTTCTCCATGTTGATCCAGGAATTCTCACTCTCTTGTTCTTCTCAGGATAGTTGTGTGGAACTCTGTGATAGCTCATCCTTGAGATAGAACCTATGTTCCTTGTGGTGACGCACTGCTTCCTATGATTGGACCAGGTGGTTGCAGCAGTGATATCACCACGAGTTCTCTTCTTTGGAGCAAGAGGAACTCTTGATCCTTCCTGCACAAGTAAGGCACTGGAAGGGAGTTTTGGTACCCATTTGTACTTGGGTCCTACATGGTTAGCGCTGGACCTTACTTGTCCTTTGGGGATCCATACATATTTGTTCCTCACATTTAAATTTCTTTTAAAATTGCATGTGTGAGAAATATGACCTGTTCTACCACAATAATGACAGATAACGGAGTGATGTTCAAAATGAGATTTCTTGTCATTATTGTGTTGGTCAGTTTTCTTTTCGAAGACTCTATGTTTGTTAACTTTTGAAATCTCAGGGTATTTTGAAAACTCTTCTTTTAAGAATAGAACTTTGGACTCCTTGGATGTAGAAGAAAGAATAAATTCCTCAAGTTTCCTATTCTTTTTCCTTAAGCCTAGAACTTCTTTTGCAAGTTTACAGAATTCAATATGTAACTCATTATAAGTGTCTTGCAATTTAGAAGGTTTAAGTTCAGGTACCTCATTTTCTTCAGTTTTTGAATCTTCTACGCACAGATCGACACTCTCTTCACTGATGCTAGCTTCCTCTATACCACCATCCAGTAGCTCATCAAAGGTGGATTCACATGGAGCACAAAATGAGCTTTGGACAGCTTTAACTTCAAGAGATTGATTAGAAGCATACATAGCATCAAGAGTGTTCTAAATATCTCTAGCATTAGAGCAATATTTAATTTTCTGGAAATCACTGTCAGTTAAGCTTTTGTACAAAATTTGCATTGCTCTAATGTTTAAGTAAAATAAATTTTTCTCCTCTTCAGTCCAGTTTACTTTTGGTTTGAAATCAAAATCATTTTCAAAGACATCCCACATTTTGAAATCCAAGGATAGCACAAAACTTTTCATCCTTGCCTTCCATAAGTAAAAATCAGTATTTTCTAACAAGGATGGGATAGTATGATCAAAACCTTCAAAACACATTTTATAACCCAAGTCAGCCTAGGTCTTTGCACTTGAGATCGTTGGATCCTTTAAACAAGTGACCTTGCTCTGATACCAATTGAAATGCGTGGCTGTCACCCAAGAGAGCGGTGAATTGGGTGGTAGAATAAAACTTATAAAAATTCTCCCTTTTTGAAAAACTTTACTCCTTGTACTTGATGAGAGTGATGATGCACCACCCCAAGCACAAGTCAGTATCTAGTGGTGTGGTGCTTGATGTGGAGATTAAACAAACAGAATAAGCATACACAAGTTTATCCTGGTTCGGTCACTTCCAGACCTACATCCAGTCCCCAAGCTCCACCTGAGATTTTCAATCCACTAAACTTCTTGTTTGAACCAGGCACAAGAAAGCCTTTACACTTTAGGTTTTACGAGCACGGGTTCACCTAACAACCCACAGGTTTTACAACGGGATCACCTGCTAACCTTTACAACCACAGGTTTTACAACGGGATCACCTGCAACCTTTCAACTACAAGTTTTGCGGGCTAACTTGCAACCTTTGGAGATATAGAAAACCTCTAAATGCTCCCCCTCACTTTTGTAAGATAACAATGTTGTTCTTCAAGCACAAGCTTTAGAACAACCTCTATCAATTGGAGGATTTGATAGTATGTTCACTCTATGAACTGATTGTGATAAACACTTAAGTACAAAATGATTCTCTCTAAGAATAGATGATGTTTCTCACTTAAGTACAAATGAATCACTCTCTAAGAATGTTACAACTCTAAGATCAGAGAGTAGAAGATGAGAGGAATGTAGAATACAATATCTCAGACAATAGGCTCTATTCTTCCCAACCCTCTTCTGAATGTAGATGTTCCTTTTATACTCGACCTCAAGGCTTGGGCGGCAGGTTGAATATGTCCGTTTGAATATAGCCATTAATCCCAAGTTACCTTTGAGAAGTACATCTTCATTAATGCTTAGCAGGGTTGACTTGCTTTATCTCTGAAAAGCAACTCTGACAACTCTGCTCTGACAAGAGCATTCTGACCTCTGAGTATGTGACGTTGACTCTTGTACTCTTGCTGACGGATGATCATCGTTGTCAAATTGGCAACAAAATACTCTAAACGAAGCATTGCCAAATTAGAAGCTGGACACATCCGTCTTCCTAATCCAAATGGCATCATCTTTATCTCTTTGCTTCCTTTAACATCAAACATTAGACTATGTTCTGACTTAGTGTATTGTCTACTTTGAACGTTAGTCTTAACAATAATAGCACATACTCACATGCAGTGGTAGTTCATTTAGTCTAAGGAAGTTCTTTTCCATCCGGAAGCAATTCCACATCCGAAAGCACTTTCACTGGACGTTGGGTTATGTTCACATTTTACTCACTGACGCTCAGTGTTATCCATACCAACAGCCAGCGCTAGTCACTAAGCATTCGGAAGCAAATCCACTGGACATTGGGTTATGGTCACTGGCGCTCAGTGTTATCCATACCAACAGCCAGCGCTAGTCTTAATACAATAGGAAGCAAATCTACATCCGGAAGCTTCCTAACTTAGTCTCAAGGATTTTATACACTAATGCTCTTAGGCTGAGTTATGACTTAGTGATATTCTTGCTGTCGCTGGGGGATGAGACGTTCATCCGCGAGCGCTAGTCTTAGTCCATCCGGAAGTAAATCCACATCCGGAAGCTCTCTTACTTGGGGTTCTATATTAACCTAATATTCTCTAAGTGTTTGGTTTGTTCTTTCATATTTTAGTCTTCATCAAAACTTAAGATTCTAACAGAAACCAAGAGGTCTGTTGGGAGGGATTAACACGTCTGGAAGAACATTCTGTTCAGCATCCATCACTGAATCTTTTCTTTCCAGATTCGTTGGAATCGAGTAAGGAAGACCCGCTCTGACACCAAATGAAAGTGAGGATGCACAAGAGGGGGGTGAATTGTGCTACAAAATAAAACTTATAAAATAAAAACTCACACAAGTATTTTATACTGGTTCGGTCTTAACTCTTGACCTACGTCCAGTTCTCTATCCCTTGATTGAGTTCCACTAAACTGCAGGTTTTACAACGGGTTCACCTGCATCCTTTACAACCACAAGTTTTTCGGGCTAACTTGCAACCTTTACAGCCTAACTAGCTCCCCCTTACAACTTGCAAGGGTTCAACCTTTAAATAAAGGATTTACTACTTAGTTCACTTAATGAACGAATTGTGATACTCACTTAAGTACAATAAATGCTCACAATAAATGTAGAGACTTAAATACAAAGAGTACAAGATAACAAAAGAATAACTCTCAAGGTATTAAGTGCTCTCTTGAACTTTTTGCTTTCTGGGTATTTTGAGTATGATGCTTTGAATGCTTGAATGAATTTTGCAGTTTTTGTTACGTGCTTCATAAATGTTGAAGTGGTTCCATTTATAGCATCTTCAAATACTCCAAATGTTTGAACGGCAATAAATCCGTTTGAATATATCCGTTATTTCCTTGTTACCGTTGTGCTCATTAATGCCCATTAATGCTCAGCAGGGTTGACTTGCTTTATCTCTGAAAAGCAGTTCTGACAACTCTGCTATGTCAAAAAGCAACTCTGACTTCTGAGCACATGTACGTTCTGACTCTTGTACTTGCTATCGGATGTGTTTGTGCAACCGGTAGTAGGAGCCTTGTTCTGCAAGTCTTAGTCTAAGAGTCCCAGTGTTAAGAGCATTCACTATTGGAAGCTCATTTGCTATCGGAAGCGAAACTAAGTTCTGCACACAAATGTTAGTCTAACAGAGTTATATATAATCAAGTGCAGTAGGAAGCATATTTGCTATGGGAAGCATTTTCGCTACGGGAAGCAATCCTACTTAGACTAGGTTCTGACTTAGCATCTTATTGACTTCCGCTATGGGATGTGTACTGTTAGAATCTTAAGTTTTGATGAAGACTAAAATATGAAAGAATGAATTAAGTACTTAGAAAGCAATAGGTTAACATAGAATCCCAAGTAAGAGTGCAACCGGATGTGGATTTACTTTCGGATAGACTAGGACTAGCGCTCGCGGATGAATGACTCATCCCCCAGCGATAGCAGGTAATCCACTAAGGAAATAACTTAGTCCAGAGGCACTAGATATACAAAACCTTAAGACTAAGCTAGGATTCAACCGGAAGTGGAATTGCTTCTGATAGCTTAATGACTGGCGCTGGCTGTTGGTATAGATAAACACTAAGCGTCAGTGAACATGAGCCACGTCTAGTGGAATTGCTTCCGATAGCTTAGTGACTAGCGCTGGATGTTGGAATAGGTAACACTGAGCGTCAGTGAACATGAGCCACGTCTAATAGAATTGCTTCTGATTGCTTAGAGACTAGCGCTGACTGTTGGAATGAAGGACACTGAGCGAGAGTGAGTAAAAGTGAATATAACCCTTCATCCAGTAGTAGTGCTTCCGGATGTAGAAGTGCTTCCGGATACAAGGAAGACCTCTTAGACTAAGTACACTCCCACTGCATGTGACTATGTGCTTATATTGTTAGACTAACGTTCAAGTGCAACACACTAAGTAGAATTGCTTCCGGATGAGGATCTGCTTCCGCAAGCAATCAGAATGTCAGAACATTCAGAAGTGCAGTGTCAGAATGCTTTTGTCAGAGCAGAGTTGTCAGGACTACTTTTCAGAGATAAAGCAAGTCAACCCTGCTATGCATTGATGAAGCATTTATTGGGCAAACGGTAACATGGGAAAAACGGCCATATTCAAACGGCTAACCCACCTACCAAGAGGGAGAATGTTTTGAAGAATATATAAAGGAGCTCAACTTCATTTATGAAGCCAACGATTATCTTTGACATTCTTAAGAGAAGCTAGAGCGAGAAACCAAGAAAATCTTCAAGCATTCAAAGCTGCCCAGAAAAGAGAAAGAGCATTTAACTCATTGAGTGATCTTTTCATCTACATATCTTGTACTCTTTGTAGTTAAGTCTCTTCTTGTTATAAGAGCATTAATTGTACTTAAGTGTGTAACACTATCTGTTCTGAAAGAGAACTTAGTTAGAAAAATCATTTATTTGTAAAGGTTGAACCCTTGCTGGTTGTAAGGGGGAGCTAGTTAGAAAGGTTGCAAGTGAGCCTTGAGTAAAACTTGTGATTGTAAGGTTGCAAGTGATCCCGTTTAAAACTTGTGGTTGTAAAGGTTCCAGGTGCACCCGTTGACAAGTTCGCCATGCTTAGTCCAACTGAGCCAATCAGAGAGCTGGAGCTCAGGTTCACTCACCTCATCAACAATTTGGCCTCACTGGGTAAGGACATTCCTGAAAGAGAGCAAGTTAGCAAGATCCTAAAGGTCTTGAAAGGTGACTGGATCACCAAAGTAATCATCTTGCAGGAAATCCAAGGAGAATCAACCAGCTCCATCACTGCACTATTTGGCTCTCTGGCTGAATATGAACCTACCCTGCTGGCTCAGAGAGCTCCTCAAGCCTCATCCAAAACCAAGAATCTTGCCCTTGTTGCTCCCAGCAAGGAGATCGATGATGATGATGAGGATGATGAGGAGGAAATGGATGATGAGGAGATGACTATGATGGTGAGGAAGTTCAGAAAGTTCTTCAGAAAGAAATGAGGCTTTCAGAAAGGTGACTCCAGCCAGAAGAGGGGATACAAGAAGGAAAAGGCCCCTGTGTGCTTTGAATGTAAGAAGCCTGGTCACTTCAAGGCTGAGTGTCCCAGTCTGCAGAAGTCAAAAGGCAAAGACAAGAGAAAGGCCTTCGTATCCTCTATCTGGGTGAATAGCTCAGATGACGAAGCAAGTGATGAAGAAGAAGTTGCCAACCTCTACCTGGTAGCCAGAGAAGATGATGAGGAAGCATCTTCAGATTTTGACCTCACCCACGAAGACAATGATGTAACTTTCTCTGAATTGCAAGAGGCTTACAATGAGGTTCATGAAGAATTCTCTCGATTATGTAAAGCCTACAAAGTGTTAAAAACTAAAAAGGAATCACTTGAGTCCAAGGTGCACTCACTAAGTGAAGAGCTAGCGGAAGCCAGAAAGCTTCCGGAAGCGAATGGCAAGGGTTCTCCCCAAGCAGAACTCAATGCCCCAACACTTGAGAGCTGCCCTAATTGCAGCAAAATCTCAGCTGAGAAAGACAAGCTGCAAAATGCCCTGCAGAAGTTTACAAATGGGTCAGAAATGTTAAATATAATTTTAATGAATCAAAGGGCATATAGGGATAGGACTGGCTTAGGATATACTCCTAGAGGGAAAAAGTGGGTGGAACCAAAAGTGAAGCCCTACTTAAAATTCTTCCACAAAGCCACTAGTCACAGCTCCTCACCCTTCAGCTTCTGTAACTATTGCAACAGGAAAGGACACTCCACGTCCACCTGTAATGCCAAGAAGCATGGAGCAAGTAGCTCTTACAAATGGGTCCCTAAAGGAACCAAGGCTACAAAGGATCCTCCCCCTGTAAAGGAAACTAAGGGAGGACAGGGATCCCGAGCCTGGAAACAATCCACAGGGAAAACCCAAAAGCCTAAAGCCAGCACTAGGCCGGAGGCGTTGAATGATCATAAGCCCAAGGTCAAGGTTAACACTAGACCAAGGGCACTGAAAACTAATGACAGAGGACCCAAGAAAGGTTGGGTACCTAAGCTTACTTGATTCTTCCAGGTGTGTCTCAAAGCGTCCAAGAACAGAAAATGGTATATTGACAGCGGATGCTCGAGACATATGACTGGAGACAGAGACAAGTTCAAATCTCTGGTGATCAAAGACGGAGCCACAGTAACCTTTGGAGGAAATCAAAGTGGAAAGATCACTGGAGTTGGAGAAGTCGGACCAGTAAAAGAAGTCTATCTAGTGGACGGTCTCTGTCACAACCTGCTGAGCGTGAGCCAGAGCACTGACAAAGGAAATTGGGTAATCTTTGATTCACATGAGTGCATAATAGTTGATAAGCAGGATCTGAATTTAGATAAGGCTAACTTAAAATGCAAACTTAAGGCAAACAGAAATGGAAACCTATATACTCTAGACTTATGTCAACAACTGGAAGAAAAATGTTTAATATCTAGTGATGAGAACAGTTGGCTTTGGCATAAGAGGTTAGCTCATGTTAATTTTACTCAACTTGATATGCTAATTAAAAAGGAGCTAGCTATAGGTATTCCATCCTTTAAGGTAAAGCATGATTTTATTTGTGAATCCTGCCAACGAGGGAAGCAAACAAAGTCCTCGTTTAAAACCAAGAAAGAGAGTCTCCACCAGCAGGCCCCTGGAACTAATCCATATGGATTTGGTTGGGCCAGCAAGAGTGAAGAGCTTGGGTGGAAACCTGTATGCTCTAGTGGTGGTGGATGACTATTCAAGGTTCACTTGGACTATGTTTCTTGCCTCTAAGCAAGATGCTTTTGATGCTTTTGTTGTCCTGGCTAAGAAAGTGCAGAATGAGAGAGAGCTCAAAATCACAGCCATAAGGACAGACCATGGAGGAGAGTTTGAGAACCATAGCTTCTCTGAGCTATGTGAGCAAAATGGTATTGAACACAACTTCTCAGCTCCTAGAACTCCTCAGCAAAACGGAGTGGTCGAGAGAAAGAACAGGGTTCTGACTGAGATGGCTAGAAGCATGCTCAACGAGAAAGAGGTTTCTCAAATGTTCTGGGCGGACGCTATGAGCACTGCTTGCTATATCTCTAACAGAGCCTATGTTCGCAAGGGCTTGGACAAGACTCCCTATGAGCTGTACAAAGGGAGGAAGCCCAACATCAGCCACCTCAGAATCTTTGGATCAAAATGCTATGTGCATAACAATGGAAAGGTAAATCTGGGTAAGTTTGATCCAAAAGCTGATGTAGGTATATTCATAGGATATTCCCTTAGGAGTAAAGCATATAGAATATACAACATGAGAACTAGAATTGTGGAAGAGTCAATGCATGTTGTATTTGATGAAGCTCCTACATGGGGACAATCCACAGAAGATGATGAAATACTTAATCTTCCAAAACCACCATCATCCTCATCACCACCAAAAGAATCACCAGCAAGCAATCTCAAAGAAGAAGATGAACCCAGTGATGAACCTAGAGTGCAGACCGTGCCTTATGAGGCACAGTTGCCTACAGCTAGGAGACATCACAGGGATCATCCTCTTGATCAAGTGCTTGGTGATGTTTCTTCTGGTGTCAGAACCAGACGGCAATTTCAAAATGAAGTTAAGTTTAGAGCAATTCTATCTCAAATCGAACCAACTTCAGTTGAACAAGCTCTTGAGGACTGCGACTAGATTAATGCCATGCAGGAAGAGCTAAATCAATTTGAGAGAAGCCAAGTCTGGGAACTAGTCCCAAGGCCGTCTCATCAATCCATAGTGGGGACCAAGTGGGTCTTCAAAAACAAGCTGGATGAGACAGGTCAAATTACTAGGAACAAAGCCAGATTAGTAGCCAAAGGTTATAACCAAGAAGAAGGCATTGATTATGAAGAAACTTTTGCTCCAGTTGCTAGACTCGAAGCAATAAGAATTCTTCTAGCCTTTGCATCCATGAAAGGCTTTAGATTATATCAAATGGATGTAAAGAGTGCTTTTCTTAATGGTTATATCAAAGAAGAGGTATATGTAGAACAACCTCCTAGCTTTGAGGATCACAAGCATCCCAAACATGTGTATAGACTAAAGAAAGCTTTATATGGCCTGAAACAAGCTCCTCGAGTTTGGTATGAGAGACTCAGCAGCTTCCTGCTGGGCAAGGGTTTCTCAAGGGGCAAACTAGATAATACACTGTTTATCCTTCACAAAGATAGAGATATGTTAATTGTCCAAATTTATGTTGATGATATTATTTTTGGGGCAACTAATGAAAAGCTTTGTGAAGATTTCTCTAAGACTATGCAGGGTGAGTTTGAAATGTCAATGATGGGAGAACTAACGTTCTTCTTAGGCCTGCAAATTAAACAGAAGAAGAATGGAATCTTCATCTCCCAAGCTAAGTACTGCAGAGAGCTACTCAAAAAGTTTGGGATGGATGAATGCAAGGAGTATGACACTCCCATGAGCACCATTACCGCACTTGATGCTGACGCAAAGGGTAAATCTGTCAGCCTGCCCATGTACAGGGGAATGATAGGTTCCCTCCTATACTTAACGGCAAGCAGGCCTGACATTCAATTTAGTGTAGGAATGTGTGCTAGGTTTCAAGCCAACCCCAAGGAATCACACTTAACATGTGTTAAACGTATTCTGAGATACCTTGAGGGAACACAAGAACTTGGTCTTTGGTATCCCAGAGGTAACCAAGAGTTCTTGTGGGCTTACTCTGACTCTGACCATGCAGGTTATAAAACAGATAGGAAGAGCACCAGTGGACAATGCGCCTTCCTTGGTGGTTGTCTGGTGTCTTGGTCTAGCAAGAAGCAAACCTGCGTGTCTTTGTCATCCACTGAGGCAGAATACATTGCTGCTGCAAGCTGTTGTGCTCAAGTGCTGTGGCTGAAGAACCAATTGAGAGACCTTGGCTTGGAGTTCCCTGAGGCACCCATCCTCTGTGACAACACAAGCACAATCAACCTCGCCAAGAATCCAGTTCAGCACACAAGGACAAAGCACATTGAGGTCAGACATCACTTCATCAGAGACCATGTTCAAAAGAAGGATGTCAAAGTACAATTTGTCCGAACTCAACAACAGCTTGCTGACATCTTCACCAAGCCTCTGGGGGTTGACCAATTTACTTTCATAAGAGGTGATTTGGGAATGGTAAACCCAAATGAGGTGTAACCTTTTATTTATTATACTTGACTGTTTAAAATCTACAACAATACTAACTTAGGCATCGGAGTGCCAATAAGTGTTTTTGCAGGTCCTCAATGTTGAATCTTAAGCAATTGCAACCGGAAGCAAAACCACTTCCGGATGACCATTCGCTGACACTGGATGTTGGAACTAAGAGAGCGCCAGTGCCAGACCAAGGGACACGTCACTTCAGAAAACGCTTCATCTCCCTCCATGAGAAGTTGTGCCTTCTTTGACAAGATGAAGCGACACATGTCATAAGGTGCGCCGTTCCAATTAAAATGTTTACGTTACCTAATGTGTAAACGTTTGCTTTCATCTGAAAGGACATGACCATTTTACCCTCAGTAACTTTACATATAAATAGGGTGTCACTTTCACTTTCACTTTTTACTTGCACAAATTTACTCACTCACATATTCTCTGCATACATTCATCTGTGTTCTTCATCTTCTTCATACCCTTCTTCGCATATCATCCCATTTTACCACTAAACCCACACAAAAATGGCCGGCTCACATGAAACAAACCCAATTACCAAGAAATCTACCTCTTCCAAGAAATCTAAGTCCAAAAGTGGGCAATCTGGGCATAAACATTCTGGAAAATCTGGGCAACGCGATGAACACCACGAAGAACGTCATGAACACCAAGAACAGACTGGGCAACCACAAGGGCAGAATGAACAAGTCCAGGGCCAGCCTGGACATTCTGGAAGAGTTGCAGAACAGCCAGAGGAAACTGTGCATGAACAAGCACAGCAAGCCAAGAGGAAAGGGAAGAAGAAGGTTCAGTTCGTTGAAGAGCCTTCTTCCAAAAGACAGAGGGTTGAAGAGGATGACCCTTCGATTTACAAAGTTGGGGCTTTGGAGGCTGTTTCCTCCAAGTTTGAGACGATCAAGCCTTACTTCAACCATGGATTATTCATCGATCTGGCCAAGATTGATGAACTAGGGTTTCCTCATCTGCGCCCTTACCTGGAGAAATACATGCCTTGGCTGGGGATCAAACAGGACTACAACATCAACGTCCTGTGAGTCTTCTGTTAATCCCTCACTGGAAAGGTTAAGTACAAGAAGGTAGATGGGAAGGAGCAGATCCGCAGACTCACCTTCACTGCCACAGTAAGGGGGAGAACCTTCAGCTTCACCTGGAGGACACTCAATGAGTTAATGGGGATCACAGAAGAGGGCACGAACGAGTGGCTGTACCCTGAGTCACTAAAATACAGCAAGGAGGAACTCGAGAAGCTGTATGGCACCGGAGGGAAGAAGGTGTCCAAGATGTCTGACTCCTACAGGCTCTTGTATTATGTTTACTCCCGCATGATGACACACAAGGGGGGTAACTTCAACGAGTTCACTCTGCTGGACAATCCATGGTTCCCCAGATTTCTCTCCCACCAGCCAATCAACCCCGGACAGTTGATCAGCCTTGAGCTTCAGAGATGGTTGGTTAACGACAAGGCTGAATATCTTCCTTACCCCACCATCCTTGTCTTCCTCCTTGAGAAGAAACTGATCAAGGCCACATCTGACTTGGAGGAAAAGAATGTCAAGTGTACTCCTGTGGGGGCGACTAACATCGGGAAGATGGGCATCAGATACCTGAGGCCTGCTAAGCCCACTCGCTCAGGATCACAGGCAGGGAGTGCATCTCAGACCTCAGTCCCCTCTACATCTGGTGCAGGGGATCAAGAAGTTGACTCCCATCCCGGCCCAAGCCGTGCTGCGAGGGTGCCAGCCACTGTGAAGGCATTTGCTCAGGAGATGAAGGATGAGATTCTCCTTCAACTTTCTGAGTCCTTGGTGGCTCCTCTGAGGAATGACTGTGATGCTGGGTTCCAGCAGCAAGGGGAGCGCATCCAGCGACTTGAGGACAGAATAGGTCAGGTTGAGACTCAGCTTACCAGGGTGGATGCCAAGTTAGATCTTGTTCTCCAACACCTCCAGATTTCCCAACCACAACCAGGTAACCTACCACCACCTCCTCCTCCTCCCCAAAACCCACCTCCTCCTCCTTCTAGTCACCCTCAACTTCCCCCTCATCCTCCTCCTAACACTCAACAACCACAGCCACCTCCACAAAATGACCATCTACCCCCACCATCACCAAACAATGACCACCAATCCCAGCCTTCACCTAACCATAACCAGCAACCCCAAGACTCACCCCAACAATCTACTCGCCAATCACCTCTAAACTCCTCATCTCCACTTAACTCCCCCACTCGCACACCACCCAACGCCCCTTCTCGCTCACCACTCAACCCCTCTGCCGGACCATCCCATTCTAACCCTACCAACCCCAACTCTAGACCCAGATCCAACCCATTGGCCAAGCACCTTGGCTTCCAAACTGTCATTCACCCCCTCAGCCACATATATCTGAGAGATTACCCCAGCCTTCAGCAAATCTCTGAGGATCACTTACCTTTCACCCCACACTCTTCCACTGCCTTCACTGAATATTCCTCCACCTATCCGTTCGAAGGTCTATTCGTAGATCCCACGTGGTTCCCTAACCCTCCCAAATCCCCAGAAACTACCTTACCTCCATCCTCCCCAGAACCTTCACCCCCAAAAAGATTTGGCCCTGAACCTCCACCCTCCTCTTCATCCACTCCATCCCTGGCACTCGCCCTTGTTGATGATGCCAAAAGGGGGAGAAATGTGATGTCCGCCCTTCGCCTGACCATGGACACAAGGGATGTGCTCAGCCAGCCATCCCTCTGGCTTGATGAAGACATCACGGCTGTCCTCCACCGTGCCATGGAATCCCAAAGACTGGGTGGTGCTGAGAACCTAATTAGAGGAGAAGCTATCCGGTTCATGCAGCAGCAGAGATTCGATGAGCAAGGATCAAAGTGGGACATGGTGGTGTTTGAGCAGAATGAGCAATCCTCACAGCCTGAGTCATCTTCATCAGAGTCGTCTTCAACTAAGAAGAGTAAAAACATTGTTGAAGAAATCATGATGAAGTGGGGGCTGAAGAAGATCTACCATCCTCCCATTGTGATCGCCAAGCCAATCCCTACATCCTCTGGGCAAACGTCTGAGATCCCTACTTCTGAGCAATCATCTGCCTCTCCTCCTCCATCTGAGCCAGCAGTTACATTCAGTGAGTCTAGGAAGAAGGTCGTTGCTAGAAAGCGTGCCAAGAAGGTTATTACCTCCACTGAACCTGCTGAGAATGAGGAAGAGACCCCATCTGACCAACCTGAGCAAGAAACTTCGTCTGCTCAAGTTGAGCAAGAGATCCTATCTGTACAAGCAGTTCCAATTCTGAGGGAAGTCAAGTTGGAGATAGAGGACATGACTCCTGAGGAATTCGAAAAGTATGGGTACACGGACAGACTATCCTTTGGTCAGATGGCTTGCCTGGATGCTGAGAGAGCAAGTGTCAAATCTACTCAGCCAATAAGCAAGAGCAAAGGAAAGGGTAAAGGCAAGGGGAAGAGGAAAGCCCAGGAAGTTGAGGAGGATCCCAACTTCCCTGTATGGAATGTGAAGATTTGGGCTGTCCACTTTCCTAATGGCGAGGTCACCCACTTCTCAGATGCAACAGGATTCCCAGGCTATGAGGAAGTAGAAAATATGAAGAGAGCCTTCGAGGAGTCTGTTGAGTCTGAGAGACTCAGATGGGAAAGGGATGAAGAAGAGCTTCAACAGATCATTGCTCAGATTGACCGGAATGTGCATGAAGCCGAATTAGCCAAACTCCAGAAAGAGAATGAAGAGAGACAGAAAGAGAGGGAGAGGAAAAAGAAACACCAAATCTAAACCCCCATTCCAACCCTTTTAACTTAGAAATTTTCTTTGTCTTTCCATGCATATTTCATTCTTGCTTAGTATAGATTACTTGTATATGTTGTTATTTGCGTGTATACTCTAACTTGTAATCCCTGTTTATCAATGAATTATTTCTAAGTTACTTGTGCCTTATCTATTGCTTTTATTCCTCTACTAATCCTTTCATATGAACTTAATCGATAAAACTAAGTTTGTCATCATCAAAAAGGGGGAAAATGTTAGAATCTTAAGTTTTGATGAAGACTAAAATATGAAAGAATGAATTAAGTACTTAGAAAGCAATAGGTTAACATAGAATCCCAAGTAAGAGTGCAACTGGATGTGGATTTACTTCCGGATAGACTAGGACTAGCGCTCGCGGATGAATGACTCATCCCCCAGCGACAGCAGGTAATCCACTAAGGAAATAACTTAGTCCAGAGGCACTAGATATACAAAACCTTAAGACTAAGCTAGGATTCAACCGGAAGTGGAATTGCTTCCGATAGCTTAATGACTGGCGCTGGCTGTTGGTATAGATAAACACTAAGCGTCAGTGAACATGAGCCACGTCTAGTGGAATTGCTTCCGATAGCTTAGTGACTAGCGCTGGCTGTTGGAATAGGTAACACTGAGCGTCAGTGAACATGAGCCACATCTAGTAGAATTGCTTCCGATTGCTTAGAGACTAGCGCTGACTGTTGGAATGAAGGATACTGAGCGAGAGTGAGTAAAAGTGAATATAACCCTTCATCCAGTAGTAGTGCTTCCGGATGTAGAAGTGCTTCCGGATACAAGGAAGACCTCTTAGACTAAGTACACTCCCACTGCATGTGACTATGTGCTTATATTGTTAGACTAACGTTCAAGTGCAGCACAATAAGTAGAATTGCTTCCGGATGAGGATCTGATTCCGCAAGCAATCAGAATGTCAGAACATTCAGAAGTGCAGTGTCAGAATGCTTTTGTCAGAGCAGAGTTGTCAGGACTACTTTTCAGAGATAAAGCAAGTCAACCCTGCTATGCATTGATGAAGCATTTATTGGGCAAACGGTAACATGGGAAAAACGGCCATATTCAAACGGCTAACCCACCTACCAAGAGGGAGAATGTTTTGAAGAATATATAAAGGAGCTCAACTTCATTTATGAAGCCAACAATTATCTTTGACATTCTTAAGAGAAGCTAGAGCGAGAAACCAAGAAAATCTTCAAGCATTCAAAGCTGCCCAGAAAAGAGAAAGAACATTTAACTCATCGAGTGATCTTTTCATCTACATATCTTGTACTCTTTGTAGTTAAGTCTCTTCTTGTTATAAGAGCATTAATTGTACTTAAGTGTGTAACACTATCTGTTCTGAAAGAGAACTTAGTTAGAAAAATCTTTTATTTGTAAAGGTTGAACCCTTGCTGGTTGTAAGGGGGAGCTAGTTAGAAAGGTTGCAAGTGAGCCTTGAGTAAAACTTGTGATTGTAAGGTTGCAAGTGATCCCGTTTAAAACTTGTGGTTGTAAAGGTTCCAGGTGCACCCGTTGTAAAACCTGGGGATAGTGGAACTCGGCCTGGGTGGTTGAGAACTGGACGTAGGTCAGGTAGACCGAACCAGTATAAACTTTGTTGTTGATTTTATTTGAGCTTTTATTTTGTATCACAATTCACCCCCCCTCTTGTGCATCCATTACCTTCATGTACTACATCCGCAAGCGCTAGTTACGTTGTTTTAGCTCTAAGTCATCCGGTAGTGATTTTGCATCCGATTGTGTTCTAACTTAGGATTTAATTTTAATCTGATTCTTCCTAAGTGATCAATCAGTTCTTTCATATTTTAGTCTTCATCAAAACTTAAGATTCTAACACTCGGTTCTTCCCATGTTGCTTGAAGAGGATGATAAACATTAAATGCAGCTTCAAGCTTCATCAACATACTTTACATATTTTAGGAGAGAAGTTGCCTTTAGTACATATATGGCGGAGGAATGAGTCTAACGTCTTCTGAAAAAGCATTCTGATCATGACAGTGTACTTTTGTACTTGATTTGCTTTCTGGTCGACACTTCGATCAGGCATTGATCACTCTTTCTTCGATCATTTACTGCACACTTAGATCAAAGGTTAAACGCATAATAATATCAATCACTCGATACTTCGATCATTATCAACTTTGATCATTGATCTGATTACTTCATGTGATCGAAGGTTTCCCTTTTATTTCTTAGTTCAATTTGGGTTTATATTACTCCGATCAGTGATTGAAGTTGTTCTTGATTTGATATTTTGATTATTGTCTTAACTTAGAAAAATATTTGTTTTTGACCCATGATTGCTTCTTCTAAAAGTGAATGATATGTCTAAGTTATTAAGATCCGATTTGCCAAGTGATTGCATATGCGTAGGGACTTAGTCTGGTGATCATTCTTTCTTCTCATGTGATCGCATTATATTGAACTTAATTATTGCAATGCCTAAGTTCTATATCAGTTTAGTGATCGTACTTACTAAGTTCTTTATCAAAATGAATGATCGTAATCCCTTAGTCTTATTTCAGTTTGACGATCGCACTGTCTAAGTCTTATATCAAAATCTAGTGATCGCAATGTCTTAGACTTATACTCTGTGATTGCTTTCTCTTATAGAAGTCTGGTGATCGCACTGTTTAAGTCTTAAGATCTAGTAATCGCTTTGTCTAGGACTTATACAAGTGATTGCTCTGTCTAAGTTCTATATTAAACTTAATGGTCGCCATGTCTAAATCTTATACTAGTGATCGCTTTATCTTATATTAGTGATCTCATTATCTATGATCTATATCAGTTATCATCAAAACTTAAGATTCTAACATTCTCCCCCTTTTTGATGATGACAACACATAAGAGAATAACAATATAAGATAGAGGCAAACAAACATATTGATCACAAGATATATGCTATGACTATTCAAAATATAGATTACACCATATACATGATGATTATGTAGATGAACGAAAAAATATGGTTTTAGTCAGAATCTGAGGGAGAAATCACAAGTCTTCTCTTCTTGTTCTTAGAAGACTCAGATTGAGGTTTATCCTATTCAGTTTTCTTCCTCTTAGGCTGATTTCTAACTGATGGCGAAGCCTTAGACTTAGATGAGCGTGGAGGCTTAGGAGGCAATTGTGAAGATGCAACAGTAGAAGGTTGAGTGGCAATATCAGAAGGAGGTGCATATCTTTCTCCTAACCATTCAAGGGCAGTAAACATTGATTTTCTGCCTCTGTCTTGTTTCCAAGAAGCTTGAGACTTTTTCTTAGCCTCAGAAAATATCTTCTCGTGTCTACGAGCTTCTTGCTTCTTTTCTTCTTGTAGATGTTCAGCCTCACGTCTATCCTCTTCTTCCTATAGCTCTCTCTTCTTTCTTCCCTCCTCCTCAGCTTGAGCTACAACTCTTTGTACCATTTCAAGTTCTTCGGGTCTCACTTAGTGATAGACTTCTTTCTCAACATTTTCATTAAAAGACACTTCAAGAATGGGAGGAAGCAAAGAAGATGGAGTGATCGAAGTTTTTGCTGCTTTTGTGGAATGATCGGTACTCTGAGGTTGTTTTTCTCCAGAATTAAAGTATGCCTCAAACCCAACCATGTCTCTCGCAAATAATTTCATCAAAATACCTTCATACTAATTGGGGATTTGGTTCTTTTAATTTTTTTATGTGCGGAAAGGACACGAGCCTGAATGGGGGATTAGGGATAATTTAACTAGGAGGGATGTGATATTCACCTGAAAGGGGAATTGGGGTATGTGATCTTCCATCAAAAATAAAAAGACCATGTGCATCACACAAGTAAGCTGTTAGAATCTTAAGTTTTGATGAAGACTAAAATGTAGAGGATTAGACCAAGTGCCTAGGAAGCAATAGGATAACATAGGATCCCAAGTAAGAGTGCTTCCGGATGAGGATTCACTTCCGGATAGATTAGGACTTGCGCATGCGGATGAATGTTTTCATCCCCCAGCATCAGCAAGTAAATCACTGGGGATTTAACTTAGTCCATAAACATTAGGTACACAAACCTTAAGACTAAGCTATGACTCAATCGGAAGTGAGTTTGCTTCCTGTTAAACTTAGACTGGCGCAGAGCGATAGAATAGATATTACCCCAAGCGTCAGTGAGTCTACTTCGCCAAGTGAAAGCGCTTCCTGTTAGACTTAGACTGACGCAGAGCGACAGAATAGATATTACCCCAAGCGTCAGTGAGTCTACTTCACCAAGTGAAAGCACTTCCTATTAGATTTAGAATGGCGCAGGTTGATAAACTAAATATAACCCTAAGCGTCAGTGAGTTCACCACGTCAAGTAAAAGTGCTTCCGATAGCTTAGTGACTAGCGCTGACTGTTAGGAATGAAATAGACTAAGCGAGAGCAAGTCATGGTGGACCAAATCCCTCATCGAGTAATTTTACTTCCGGATGTAAGAATGCTTCCGGATACATCATAGACTAAATCAAAACACAGTCTAAGTAAACTACTCCCCATAGCGAACAAGCTTCCCACAGCATGTATAATTCTTATATATATATTGCTATGTTGGACTAACCAGTATGTGCAGAACATGGTCACGCTTCCGGATGCGAATGAGCTTCCGGATGGAAAGACTCTTGACATTGGGACTCAGAGCTTAACACTTGCGGAGCAAGATTACCACTTGCGGATGAATGATGATCATCCGTCAGCAAGAGTACAAGAGTAAACATCACATACTCAGAAGTCAGAATGCTTTTGTCAGAGCAGAGGTGTCAGGACTACTTTTCAGAGATAAAGCAAGTCAACCCTGCTAAGCATTAATGAAGATGTACTTCTCAACGGTAACATAGGATTAACGGCTCTATTCAAACGTTCATATTCAACCTGCCACCGAAGCCTATGAAGCCGAATATAAAAGAAACATTCATTCAAAAGAGAAGTATGGAAGAAAAAGAGAGAACAGAGCAAAGTATCTGATATATCATATTCTTCATTCTATACATCTTCTACTACTCTCAGATCCAGATTTGTGATATTTTTCAGAGAGTGATTTTATTGTACTTAAGTGAGTAACATCATCCACTCTTAGAGAGAGTTAGTTTTGAGCTTAAGTGTCTAGCACAATCAGTTCATAGAGTGAACATAATTGTAATCTTACATTTTGTAAGGGGGAGCATTTAGAAGTTTTCTAAATCTCCATAGGTTGCAAGTTAGCCCGTAAAACTTGCATTTGTAAGGTTTGCAGGTGAACCCGTTGTAAAACCTGTGGGTTGTTAGGTGAACCCGTGCTCGTAAAACCTAAAGTGTAAAGGCTTCTCTTGTGCCCGGTTTAAACAAGAATAGTGGATTGAAAATCTCAGGTGGAGCCTGGGGACTGGATGTAGGTCTGGGTGACCGAACCAGGATAAATTTATGTGTGCATAAATTTACATTCAAACATTCTATTTTGCATCACATAATATACTGACTTGTGCATACCTCTACTTCGTAAATATTATCACCAAGCACAAGCAGTCTTTCGAAAAGAAGATTTAAAAGTTTTTATTCCCTCACCCAATTCACCCCCCCCCCTCTTGGGTGACAGCCACGCTTATCATTTGGTATCAGAGCCAGGTCACTTGTTTAAAGGATCCAACGATCTCAAGTGCAAAGACCTAGGCTGATTTGGGTTACAAAATGTGTTTTGAAGGTTTTGATCATATTATCCCACCTGTGTTAGAAAATGCTGATTTTTACTTATGGAAGGGAAGGATGAAAAGTTTTATACTATCCACTGATTTCAAAATGTGGGATGTCTTTGAAAAGGACTCTGATTTCAAACCAAAAGTAAATTGGACAGAAGAGGACAAAAGCTTATTTTACTTAAACCTTAGAGCAATGCAAATTTTGCACAAAAGTTTATCTGACAATGATTACCAGAAAATTAAACATTGCTCTAGGGCTATAGATATTTGGAACACTCTTGATACTATGTATACTTCTAATCAATTTCTTGAAGTTAAAGCTGTCCAAAGCTCACTATGTGCTCCCTGTGAATCCACCCTTGATGAGCTACTGGATGGTGATGTAGTGGAAGCTAGTATCAGCAAAGAGAGTGTGGATCTCCGCCTAGAAGATTCAGAAGCTGAAGAAAATGAGGTACCTAAACTTGAAACTTCTGAATTGCAAGATATGTATAATGAGTTACATAATGAATTCTGTAAACTTGCAAAAGAAGTTCTAGGCTTAAGAAAAAGGAATAGGGAACTTGAGGAACTTATTCCTTCTTCTACAACCAAGGAGTCCAAGGTCCCACTCATAAAAGAAGATTTTTCAAAAGACCCTGAGATTTCAAAAGTTAATAAACATAGAGTCTTTGAAAAGAAAACTGACCACCATAATAGTGATAAGAAATCTGATTCTGAACATCATCCCATTATCTGTCATTATTGTGGTAGAACTGGTCACATTTCTCACACATGCAATTTTAAGAGAAATTTAAATGTGAGGAATAAATATATATGGATCCCCAAAGGACAAGTAAGGTCCAGCGCTAACTATGTAGGACCCAAGTACAAATGGGTACCAAAACTCCCTTCTAGTGCCTTACTTGTGCAGGAAAGATCAAGAGTTCCTCTTGTCCCAAAGAAGAGAACTCGTGGTGATGTCACTGCTGCAACTACCTGGTTCAATCATAAGAAGCAGTGCGCTACCACAAGAAACAAAGACCTTGTCTCAGGGATAAGCTATCACAGAGTTCCATTCAACTATCCTGAGAAGGACAAGAGAGAGAGGATGTCTCAACTCACATGGAGAAAACCTGCGAATCCTATCTCTCCTAAGAAAATGCTTCAGGCCAAGGATAAGTATAAAAGATCTCCTTGGGTAAGCAAGGGATTATTTAAGGTTGAAGCATGCAACAGTAAAATCTCCTATGCAAATGTTAGATGGACTTATTGAGATTTTACATTAAGCATCATAAGCATGAACATGATATGGCTTATAAGATATTTCACACAAAGTTCATACTCTACATGCTATCTATGACTATCATTATCAGAAACCATGTATAATCATGTGCATATAGTCATAGTTGATTCGCAATGCTATATTCATAGTGAATAATTCTTAAGTGCATAAGAATCACATACTTCCTACAAACTGACCAGTCAGATCCAAGTTTGGAGACTGAAAAATGGGAAAAAGGAATCATTTGATATTTTGTAGGAAAGAAGATCCGAAGGAACAACAATTTTCATGATCATACCTGATCTGAGCAATGTATCAAATCTGAATGAGCTGTTGTTCATACTGGGCTCCGATTGCTACTGCTCCTGAAATTGAAAAGATCAAACACCACATGCCAAGATCAAATAAACTACTACTTGACGCAAATATAGCTTTAATTATAAAAGCTTGATCGATGTGGATGCACAAGAGAGAACATCAACAAGTCCCTCAATGTTAAATCTTAAGTAAGTACAATCGGAAGCACAACTACTTCCGGATGCTCTCGTGCTGACGCTGAATGACTACTCAAGGCAACCAGGAGCGCCTGTCCAACCGGAAGCAAAACCACTTCCGGATACTCTTTTGCTGGCGCTGGATGATAATTCAATATGATCAAGAGCGCCAGTGTCAGACCAAGGGACACATCACTTCAGAAAACGTTTCAACTTCCTCTATGAAACGTTGTGCCTTCTCTGACTTATTGAAGCAACACGTGTCATCAGGTGTGTCGTTCCAACTTAAAAACTTACGTTACCCAATGTGTGAAAATTTGAAAGACTATGCCCATTCTATCCTCAGAAATTTTACCTATAAATAGATGTAATTTTTCACCTTCACTTTTTACTTGCATTATTTTCACTCGCATCTTTTCTCTGAAAATTTACTTCATCTTCTTCATTGCGTTCGTCATTTTTCTTTACACACTTCTCGTGTTTCACCCTTTTTACTACAACATTCATATAAAAATGGCCGGATCTCATGAATCCAACCCAGTCACCCAGAAAACCTCTTCTTCCAAGAAACACAAGTCGAAATCTGGGAAATCCACTCACAAGCATTCTGGTAAATCTGGGCACCATGAAGAACATCATGAAGAACGTCATGAACGCCATGAAGGTTCTGGGCAATCACAGGGACAGGATGAAAACGTTCAGGGTCAGCCTGGAACTTCTGGTAGAGTGGAACAGGCAGTGGGTTCTGAACAAGAGAGGGATGCTCAGAGAAAGGGAAAGAAAAAGAAGGTTCAATTTTCTGAGGAGCTTTCCTCCAAGAGGTAGAGGGTTGAGGAAGAAGATGATCCCACAGTTTATAGAGATGGGGCATTGGAGAGTGTATCCGCCAAATTTGAGACATCCATTCCCATCTTCAACCATGGCCTGTTCATCAATCTGGACAAGTTGGATGAACTAGGGTTTGCTCATCTGCGCCCTTACTTGGAAAAGTATATGCCTTGGCTGGGCATCAACCAGGACTACAACGTCAACGTCCTGAGAGTCTTTTGCCAATCCCTCTCTGGCAGAGCTAAGTACAGGAAGGTGGATGGGAAAGAGCAAGTCCACAAACTCTCCTTCACTGCCACTGTAAGAGGAAGAACCTTCAGGTTCACCTGGAGAACCTTGAATGAGATTATGGGAATCACAGAAGAAGATATGAATGAATGGATCTACCCTGAGTCTCACAAATACAGCAAGGAGGAACTCGAGGAGTTGTATGGCACCAATAGCAAGAAAGTGTCCAAGATGTCTGATTCTAACAGGCTCTTGTACTACGTCTACTCCCGGATAATGACTCATAAGGGAGGCAACTTCAACGAGTTCACACTGCTGGACAACCCTTGGTTCCCTAGACTCCTCTCGCGCAAGCCTTTCAACCCTGGGCAGTTGATATGCCTAGAGCTTCAGCGCTGGTTAAGCAATGACAAGTCAGGTTATCTTCCCTATCCCACCATCATTGCCTTCCTCCTTGAGAAGCATCTGATCAAGGCTACATCTGCTGTGGAAGAAGAAAATGTCAAGTGTAAGCCTGTGGGAGCAACCAATATGGCAAGGATGGGGATCAAGTATTTCAAGCCTCCTAAGCCCACTCGCTCACGCTCACAAGCCAGTAGTGCTTCTGGGACTTCAGCCCCCTCTGCATCTGGAGCAGGGGATCAGGAAGTTGACTCACATGCTGGGCCAAGTCGTACTGCGAGAGTGCCAGCCTCTTTTAGGGCTGTAGCCGAAGAAGTAAAGGAAGAGCTTCTCCTCAGATTGCCTGAGTCCTTGGTAGGTCCTCTCCGTGCTGAGGGTGAAGCTGGTTTCCAAAGGCTCGAGAACAGAGTAGGACAACTCGAGGACAGAGTAGGACAACTCGAGAATCACCTTGCCAGGATGGATGCAAAATTAGACCTCATTCTCCAGCACCTACAAATTCCCCAACCTTCATCACAAGGTAACTTACCACCTCCTCCTCCTCCTCCTCAAAACCCTCCTCCTCCTCCTCAAAACCCTCCTAATCACCCTCAACTACCACCTCCTCCTCCGCCCAACACTCAACAACCTCAGCCTCCACCACAAAATGACCAACAAGCCCCACCATCACCCAACAATGACCAACAATCCCAACCTTCACCCACCCATGACCACCAAACCCAAGACTCACCTTACAACTCTCCACGCCATTCTCCTAGAAACTTCTCATCCTCACCTTCCTCATCCTCATCCTCGCCCATTCCCACACGACCAGGTGCCCCTACACGCTCTCCACTCTGCTTCTCCAACCCTACCCATCCAAGCCCTAGACCCATAGGATCTAAAACAGCCATTCACCCCCTCAGCCAACCATACGGCGAGTATCCCCGCCTTCAACCATTCTCCGATGACCATTTACCCTTTACCCCTGACTCCGCCAACTACAAAGAATACTCCTCCACTCATCCATATGTGGATCTCTTTGTCACCTCCAGTTGCTTCCCCGACCCTCCTCAAACTCCTGAACACCTATCTTCTCCCACATCCTCTACCTCTACACTCTCACCCTCCCCTCCCAAGAAATTTGGCCCTGAACCACCTTCATCCTCCTCCACATCCACTCCATCCCTGGCACTCACCCCTGTTGATGATGACAAAAGGGGGAGAAATGTTATGTCTACTCTTCGCCTAAGTATGGCCACAAGGGATGCCCTCAGCCAGTCATCACTCTGGATTGATGAAGATATCACGGCCGCCCTGCGTCGTGCATATGAGTCTCAGAGGCTGAGTGGTGCAGAGAGCCTTATAAGAGGAGAGGCCGTCCGGTTCATGCAGCAGAAGAAGAAGAAAGCAGCTGAGCAAGGACCACAATGGGATATGGTTGTGTATGGGCAGAATGAACAATCTTCACAACCTGAGTCATCATCAGAGCCTCCTCCAACTAAAACAAGTAGAGAAATTGTTGAGGAGATCAGGATGAAGTGGGGACTCGAAAAACCCAACCATCCTCCCATTGTGATAGCCAGGCCTGTTCCTACATCCTCTGGGCAAGAGTCTGAGATTCCTTCATCTGAGCAATCTTCTGATCCTCCTCCCTCGTCTGAGCCAGCAGCCAGATTCAGTGAGTCCAGAAAGAAGGCCGTTGCTAGGAAACGTGCCAGGAAGTTCGTTGCCACCACTGAATCTGATGAGTCTGAGGAAGAGACTCCATCTGACCCACCTGAGCAAGGAACATCATCTGCCCAGGTTGAGCAAGAAAATCCAGTGGTTCAAGCAGTTCCAATTCTGAAGGAGGTCAAATTGGAAATTGAAGACATGACTCCTGATGAATTTGAGAGGTTTGGATTCACTGACAAATTATCCTTTGGTCAGATGGCTTGCCTCGATGCTGAAAGAGCAAGTGCCATGCCCACTCCTCCAATTGGCAAAAGCAAAAGGAAGAGCAAAGGGAAAGGGAAAAGGAAAGTCCAGGAAGTTGAGGTGGATCCCAACTTCCCTGTATGGAATGTGAGAATCCGGGCTGTCCACTATCCCAATGGAGAGGTATCCTACTTCGACGATGCTACAGGTTTCCCTGGGTATGAAGAAGTAGAGAACATGAAAAGGGCATACGAGGAGTCCATTGAATCAGAGAGGCTCAGAAGGGAAAAAGAGGAAAAAGAGCTTCAAGAGATCATTGCCCAGATAAACCAGAGTGAGCGTGAGGAAAATGAAGAGAGGCAGAAAGAGAGGGAAAAGAAAAAGAGACACAAACTCTAATCCCCAATCCAAATAGTTTTGTTGATTTTGTTTTCATGCATATTTTCATTCGTATTTAGTGAAATTTATTTGTATACATTCCTTACTTGTATATGTTATTTAATTGTATAACTCTGACTTGTAACTTCTGCTTGTTAATAATATTTGTCTGAGTTACTTGTTCTTATCCATTGCTTGTATTCTCTTGCTAATCCTTCCTTAGGAACTTAATCGATAAAACTAGGTTTGTCATCATCAAAAAGGGGGAGAATGTTAGAATCTTAAGTTTTGATGAAGACTAAAATGTAGAGGATTAGACCAAGTGCCTAGGAAGCAATAGGATAACATAGGATCCCAAGTAAGAGTGCTTCCGGATGAGGATTCACTTCCGGATAGATTAGGACTTGCGCATGCGGATGAATGTTTTCATCCCCCAGCGTCAGCAAGTAAATCACTGGGGATTTAACTTAGTCCATAAACATTAGGTACACAAACCTTAAGACTAAGCTATGACTCAATCGGAAGTGAGTTTGCTTCCTGTTAAACTTAGACTGGCGCAGAGCGATAGAATAGATATTACCCCAAGCGTCAGTGAGTCTACTTCGCCAAGTGAAAGCGCTTCCTGTTAGACTTAGACTGACGCAGAGCGACAGAATAGATATTACCCCAAGCGTCAGTGAGTCTAGTTCACCAAGTGAAAGCACTTCCTATTAGATTTAGACTGGCGCAGGTTGATAAACTAAATATAACCCTAAGCGTCAGTGAGTTCACCACGTCAAGTAAAAGTGCTTCCGATAGCTTAGTGACTAGCGCTGACTGTTAGGAATGAAATAGACTAAGCGAGAGCAAGTCATGGTGGACCAAATCCCTCATCGAGTAATTTTACTTCCGGATGTAAGAATGCTTCCGGATACATCATAGACTAAATCAAAACACAGTCTAAGTAAACTACTCCCCATAGCGAACAAGCTTCCCACAGCATGTATAATTCTTATATATATATTGCTATGTTGGACTAACCAGTATGTGCAGAACATGGTCACGCTTCCGGATGCGAATGAGCTTCCGGATGGAAAGACTCTTGACATTGGGACTCAGAGCTTAACACTTGCGGAGCAAGATTACCACTTGCGGATGAATGATGATCATCCGTCAGCAAGAGTACAAGAGTAAACATCACATACTCAGAAGTCAGAATGCTTTTGTCAGAGCAGAGGTGTCAGGACTACTTTTCAGAGATAAAGCAAGTCAACCCTGCTAAGCATTAATGAAGATGTACTTCTCAACGGTAACATAGGATTAACGGCTCTATTCAAACGTTCATATTCAACCTGCCACCGAAGCCTATGAAGCCGAATATAAAAGAAACATTCATTCAAAAGAGAAGTATGGAAGAAAAAGAGAGAACAGAGCAAAGTATCTGATATATCATATTCTTCATTCTATACATCTTCTACTACTCTCAGATCCAGATTTGTGATATTTTTCAGAGAGTGATTTTATTGTACTTAAGTGAGTAACATCATCCACTCTTAGAGAGAGTTAGTTTTGAGCTTAAGTGTTTAGCACAATCAGTTCATAGAGTGAACATAATTGTAATCTTACATTTTGTAAGGGGGAGCATTTAGAAGTTTTCTAAATCTCCATAGGTTGCAAGTTAGCCCGTAAAACTTGCATTTGTAAGGTTTGCAGGTGAACCCGTTGTAAAACCTGTGGGTTGTTAGGTGAACCCGTGCTCGTAAAACCTAAAGTGTAAAGGCTTCTCTTGTGCCCGGTTTAAACAAGAATAGTGGATTGAAAATCTCAGGTGGAGCCTGGGGACTGGATGTAGGTCTGGGTGACCGAACCAGGATAAATTTATGTGTGCATAAATTTACATTCAAACATTCTATTTTGCATCACATAATATACTGACTTGTGCATACCTCTACTTCGTAAATATTATCACCAAGCACAAGCAGTCTTTCGAAAAGAAGATTTAAAAGTTTTTATTCCCTCACCCAATTCACCCCCCCCCCCTCTTGGGTGACAGCCACGCTTATCATAAGCCACTTTGTTATTGTATAACTTAATATACTCATTGACTTTGAACATCATATAGGCATATGAGTTTACATAACCATTATTTGATAAATCATCAAGTATAATTTAATATATTCACTTTGAACATCCCAATACCTTCATATTATTACAGTATAAGATATTTCATAAAAACAGAAATACCTCGTGCATACCACGGGTAAAATACTAGTTCTCATAGAAAATGAAAAGAAATTATAAATAAAGGAAAATATGTTGAAATTAAACTCACATTATAAATAATGTGACAGAACATTCTCAAAGAAAATGAGGATTTGCAAAAGGTTTTCAACATTGGAGTGCCAAAGGTTTTCCCTTGCATTTGTGACATAATTTGCATTGAAAAATATCGTGACAAAATTTCCATCGCTAATTGATTAATTATTTTATAATTAAATTAATTAATAAATAATATATTACAAATATTAATATAATAAAATTGATATATCTATACATTTATAGTTGATAGATTTATTTATGTATTAATATATAATACGATTAAAGTTGTTTTTTAGATCCCAGATACTATCACATAAAGCTAAAGATTAAGGATTCGATCAATATTTCTACTTAATTAATTGATTTACAGACAACTTATATAAATTTGTCATAAAACACAATATATAAAATAAAATGTTTTAATTTTTCCAAGTTTTTGGCTCTTGAAATCTATCTTACGGTTCTAAATATATTAAACATCTTTTGATTTATTTAAGTGACAAACATATTTAATTATACCATTTTGAGAACTTAATTTGTCATTTTTCATTTTTATCTGACATAATTGCAATATAATGGTCAACTTAAGTTGACTTAACCATCATCACATTTTGCATTTTTTTAAATATTTACTATATATGTATTTTTACACTCAAAAAACAGTATATAGTTTCAAAAAGTAAAAAACTATATCAAAATTAACAATTGATCCATATATCAAACTTTATTTAGTTTATAATCACATTATGTAACCTATTATCTTCCAGAGAGTAGGTTTATGATAGTTTGATGATCAGAGAAGGCTGAGACAACAACGTTGCAATCTTCATCAGCAGAAGAAGAAAGTGTCATAAGAGCTACAACAATAGATCTCATTGTGGGACGCAGTTGAGGATCATCTTGTGTACAAGCTCTAGCAAGCTGTGCCACCTGCATCCAATATAACAATTAATTAATTAATCCCATGAAAATTAATATTAAAAATATAATTGAATTTTTAATAGTTGAGAAGATTATGAAAAAATACTCACTAGTAATTAATTTCAGAAAGGAAAGTATAGCATAGTTTTTAAAAAGAGGATAAATGTATGTTTTTCGGTCCCTATATGTAACACCCTATTTTCTAAACAATGGATACAAAGGAATTAATTATGGTTTTAGGATGTTATGAGTAAACTAAAAATCATTGTTAGTAAATGAATGAGAATAAATATATTTTTAAGTAATCAATATGCATATTCTGTTTAGAAATTGAAGAAAATGATTAGAGATTATATTATCGATTAAAATTTTTATAAAAACACTTTGTGGTCTAAACATTATTTGGGTGAAAGAAAATATATGAAATCATGAAGGGAAAATTAATTATAGGTCCCTGGTAAGGAACATAATATGGAAAAAGTCCCAAAAATTGAAAAAATTAAAGTAGAGTCCCAACTTTTCAAAATAATTAAAATAGAGTCCCAAGGGACTCTACTTTAATTATTTTGAAAATGTGGGCCCCACAATAAATAATAAAAGGGAAATTTGCATTCTAGTCCCTGGGAAGGGAAATTATTACTGGAAGGTCCCTACACATTCCAAAATAATTATCAAGTCCCTTGGGCCTTTCCTACAATTATTTTCTTATGTGCAATGACCATTTTGCCCTTATGAAAGCATAAAAACCCAAAACATGCACAAGATAAAATTCACATGGGATGGGAGGGACTAGTCAGGGACTTGCTACCGCGGGTGTGCCTACTTGCTACCGCAGGCTTGGGGACTTGCTACTGAGACGTTAAATGACCAACATTCCCTCCCAAGTGTCATTCATATCTGAGGGCCCTTTAATTTAGCCAGTGACCACTTTTTGTTATTCCCCCGATATGTGCCACACCATGTTTTTCAAAAACCATTTTATTCACATGGGATGGGAGGGACTAGTCAGGGACTTGCTACCGCGGGTGTGCCTACTTGCTACCGCAGGCTTGGGGACTTGCTACTGTAGTAACAGATCAGCAAAACACTCTACAAGTATTTCCCAGTGCAAAGTTGTGGGCAAAGCTATACTTGTAGAGTAAATTACGGAGAACATCTGCACTGGGAATACTTGACTAGTCCCTGACTAGTAGAGTGTTTTGCTGATCTGTTACTACAGTAGCAAGTCCCCAAGCCTGCGGTAGCAAGTAGGCACACCCGCGGTAGCAAGTCCCTGACTAGTCTCTCCCATCCCATGTGAATAAAATGGTTTTTTGAAAAACATGGTGTGACACATATCGGGGGAATAACAAAAAGTGGTCACTGGCTAAATTAAAGGGCCCTCAGATATGAATGACACTTGGGAGGGAATGTTGGTCACTTAACGTCTCAGTAGCAAGTCCTCAAGCCTGCGGTAGCAAGTAGGCACACCCGCGGTAGCAAGTCCCTGACTAGTCACTCCCATCCCATGTGAAATCTTGTGCATGTTTTGAGTTTTTATGCTTTCATAAGGGCAAAATGGTCATTGCACATAAGCAAATAATTGCAGGAAAGGCCAAAGGGACTTGATAATTATTTTGGAATGTGTAGGGACCTTCCAGTAATAATTTCCCTTCCCAGGAACTAGAATGCAAATTTCCCATAATAAAATACTCCCACCCTCTCTCCTCTCTCCTCTCTTCTCTCTTCTCTCTCCCCTCCCCCTTCTTCTTCTTCTTCACCATCTTCATCATCTTCATCGGCCACCCCTCTCCCCCCACTCAACTCACCACCATCCTTCAACACTCTCCACATCCACCGCATCATCACCATCATCATTCAACATTCTCTTTCCTCTCCCCACCATTCACCCCCACCACTCCCCACCATGAACCGTGCCGAAGCCGGAGCAGCCGAAGACGGCGCGGTGGTCGTTCTGAATTGAAAGACGGTGCTGAATGGTGGGTTCGGTGGGTGCTAGTGGCTGCCATCTTTGCTCCGGTGGGTGGGGTGGGGAGTTCGGTGGGTGCCGGTGGCTGCCGTCTTTGCTCCGGTGGGTGGGGTGGGGGGGCCGAGTGGTGGGGGTGGATGAATGGTGGGGAAGAAGGTGGGGAGAGGAAAGAGAATGTTGAATGATGATGGTGATGATGCGGTGGATGTGGAGGGTGTGGAGGGTGGGAGAGTGTTGAAGGAGGGTGGTGAGTTGGGTGGGGGGAGGGGGTGGCGGATGAAGATGATGAAGATGGTGAAGAAGAAGAAGAAGGGGAGGGGAGAGAGAAGAGAGGAGAGAGGAGAGAGGGTGGGAGTATTTTATTATTTATTGTGGGGCCCACATTTTCAAAATAATTAAAGTAGAGTCCCTTGGGACTCTACTTTAATTATTTTGAAAAGTTGGGACTCTACTTTAATTTTTTCAATTTTTGGGACTTTTTCCATATTATATCCCTTACCAGGGACCTATAATTAATTTTCCATGAAAGTACTCAATTGTACTTTATTGATCTTTACTCTCTTCTCTTCTAGAACCATCTCCTTCCTTCCTCTGGAAACACACGACACACACACACACACATTAACATTTCATCAGCTTTCTTCTTCCTCTCATGCTCTCTCACTGCTGCTGCCTACCCTCCTCTCCGTTGAACAGCCAAAGGTCGCCGGCGACGGCGACGATGGAAGGGAAAATGGTCGTTGCTCTCTCTCTCTCTCTCTCCATTTCCCCCATGCCTTCCTTCCTCTGCCAAGTCCATGAACGACGGGATTGTCTTGTTTGGCCAATGATTTGGGGTGTATTTCTGGCGAGTTTTGATATCTATTGAAGCCTCATAAACTTAGGTGAACTTTTATCATTCTCTCCTCTTTCTTTTCATTGTTGCAAAGTTGATTTTTGCTTACAACTTAGGGTTCTTGAAGAATCCGAACCCTAGGCTAAACGGGTTCGATTCTATGGTATTAAAAAACCAAATTAAGGTGATTATTAAATGGTCCATGAGTCAGGAATTGCTTAATTTTGGGTTAGAATGAATGTTGGGCAAACTTAGGTGTTAAAAACTTAGGGTTTAGTGTGATTTTCGAAATTTTAAGTTCTCTGATTGTTTTGAGCATTCTGTTTGGACCTGCTAATGTTAAAAAGAGTTCCTAATGGTGAGGGTTCCTTAGAATTTAACAAAATTGGGATTTGTCTTCTTCATCAAAAGCTTAAGTAAGATAGAAATCATTATTAATTCTGGTAATTATTCTCTTTAGTGAGGATTTGATGGTTTTTATAGGTTTATTTATGCATATCTATGATTGTAGACACTAGACAGTGATTAGTGGGGGTACAAAGTGAGTTGAATCTTGGGTGTTGAAAGAGAGGAGAAAGTTGCTTGTAGGTTTAAAAAAAAATTTGGACTCAAGGTGTTTGTTAAAATGCTTAGAAGAACATTTTGGTTGATTAAGTTTATCTTGTTAAGAGAATAAAGAAAAGGATTTTGGGATTTTGGGAAAATTGTAATAAGTGCTATATTTAGGAGTCTTAGAACATAATAAATCAAAGTGATTAAAGGCAAGAAAGGGTTTTAAAATAATGATGACATGATGAAGCTGTTGGTGTTGTATGTATGATTTATGGTAGTGTGTTCAATTGTGGGTTGATTTCATTATAAATATTTGCTTTATCTATCGGATTTATGAAGAAGGACTAATGATAATTGAAATTTTTGAGGTTGAAATAAAATAGTCATTTTCAAGAGAAATTTTTAGTTTTATACTTACATTAAGTTTTGCAAAGGATTTGAAGACAGAGTTGGTTGATTTCAACTGAATATGGAATGGTATTATTGTTTCCCTCTTATTCTTATGTTCCTTATGATATGAAATGTTAATAGGATAAAAACAGAATTGGGATCTTGTTGTTCAGGTTGAAGTTCTATTGGAAATCGGTGGATAAGGATTTAATTGAATGATTGTTGATGTCTTGTGCTTGCATGTATACTTAGAAATTTTCTGCAATTTTGTACAGCATTAATAGTTGAAGAAATTTAGGAAGGAAAAATGCTTAAAAGTTTTTGCTACAAGGTAAAGTGATAGCTCATCAATAAGTTTCTGGACTGGTGATTCTAATAAATTATATAGTGTCTCAAAGTATCTAGATAAATACTAGAATTTGTTAGATAGTATGAGGTTGTACAAGTGTTTGATTTCAAGGAAAGGTTTGGTGGGGAAACTTTTATATTTATTAGTATTGAAGCAACAAGTTCTAGTGAACACTAAAAGAGCACAAACTTTAGGTTATGATAAGGGAGAATTTGGAGCTTAGAGTTTAATTTGTACTCACGTTCATGTCTCATGACAGATAAATAATTAGAGGATGATTATCTAGTAGAGTTGTTTGATTGAAGCTAAGTCTCCAATAGGAGGTTTGATTTAAGTATTAAGGAATGCAAGGGCTTATTGATTATGTATTTGAATGCAAAATTTCAGATTTGTGGCTACATGGGTTGTTAAATGTGTTCTATATGTATTTACTTTCTATGCTATGTTTATTTTCTCTTGGTTTTCTTTATCTTTGTTTTCTCTTGGCATGGGTGGTGGGATATGGGTTGCCAACCAATTTATATTTTCTATGTTGTACGATTAAAGAATTTATTTTGTTTCTTTTATTCTCAGTTATATTTGTTCAAAGTATATTTTATACTTATGGATAAAACCGATTTGAAAGTTTTAAAGATACTGATGTGGAATTTCATTCTGAGGTATTTTATTATAGACTATTTGATAAAGAGTTATTGTTTTTCCTGAATATTTGTTATTGTTATTGGTATTGTCATCATGCATGCTTCAAAACATTTTGAAGTCTTACAGATGATGAGATTGGACACTTGATTTCGAAATGATTTATTTATTACTAGATACATATATACTTTTACTAGAGGAACTAGACACAAAGCGCCTGTATTCGTGTCTTTCAGACACGCCTGTTTCGTGACCTTCGGGTTGCGCCTGTTTTCGTAGTCTCGAGCTACGCCTGTTCACTTGTTTTCGTAGACTCGAGTTACGCCTGTTCACTGGTTTTCGTAGTCTCAAGCTACGCCTGTTCACTTGTTTTCGTAGACTCGAGCTACGCCTGTTCACTGGTTTTCGTAGATTCGAGCTATGCCTGTTCACTTGTTTTCGTAGTCTCGAGCTACGCCTGTTCACCTGTTTTCGTAGTCTCGAGCTACGCCTGTTCACCCGTTTTTGTAGACTCGAGCTACGCCTGATTTCGTGACTTCGTGTCACGCCTGTTTCGTGGTTTTGCCACGCCTGATTTCGTGACTTCGTGTCACGCCTGGTTATTTACCCTTGTGGACTGTGTGTCCACGCCTGTTTTCGTGACTTTGTGTCACGCCTGGTGATTTACCCTCGTGGACTGTGTGTCCACGCCTGTTATTTCGCTTGTGTCAATTCCTCTATAAATGACAAGATTTTTCATAAAAATGAGTTTCATATTTACTTTTAAATCCTTGAAAGGATTATTTTTATGATATACTAATTTACCCTTTTGATTTATATTCTTCTCAAATACAAGTATGGTCATAATGAGCTGAAACTTCTATAGTTTATACTATTTATTTAGGCTAAAGTATGTTTTTGCTTCCTTAACTTTGGAGAAAAGCATGTTTTGGTCCCTTAACTTTGAAAAGTGTGTTTTTGGTCCCTTAATTTTGGACAAAGTCATATTTGTAGTCCTTTAACTTTGAAAAGTGTGTTTTTAGTCCTTTTAAATTCGGTTTTAGTATGTTTTCGGTCCCTTAAGTTTGCAAAAAGTCATGTTTTAATCCCTTAATTTTGAAAAGGAGGGGACTAAAAACATTTTATCATTTTTTCAACGGACTAAAAACATTACTTTATACAAAGTTAAGGATAAAAAACACACTTTTCAAAGTTAAGGACCAAAAAACACACTTTCTCCAAAATTGAGGGACCAAAAACACACTTTTCAAAGTTAAGGGACCAAAACATGACTTTGTGCAAACTTAAGGGACCAAAAACATACTTTAGCCATTTATTTATTATCATTGTTTTTTTTTTGGAATAAAGATTTATTGTCTGGATTGCACATATTTATATTGTACTTTGTATTTCAGATTGAAGATTTTGAATCTACACTTCATTCTTTAGGACAATGGAAGGTAAAAATAATTTAAGATATAAAAAGGATACTTCACACTCTAAATGTAAATAATTGTTACATATACATTCATTTGTTTGGTGCATTTACCTTTTGTGGGCATAAGATGAAAATGTTATAGCCAAATGCTTGAAATGGTGAATGTTTTGAACTACTATGCATAAAGAAATTTGTTCTTGATATGTCTAAAGGGCTTACGGAGTTTAGGTACCATAAACTTCGTGCCGGTCACGCTTAAAATTTTTGGGGCGTGACACTATAGTTTTTGCTCTCATTTGGGTTTTAGTCCAAATAGTTTCAAACTAAAGGTTTTGCTCCCTCTAGTTTTACTCAATTAAGTTAGTCCCTATAGTTTAAAAATGACCAAACGGTGTTAAATTTTGCTGTTGTTTCACTGTTGTGTTTTGCTTATTTGGCTGCTGACTTGGAGTTATGAATTTGAAACCAATTTTACCATTCTTCACTATTTCAAACACAAAAGTATGGACAGGATCGGAGTCGTGAGTCATCAACACCGTCACCGTCATCTCCTCTTCTTTCGGACTCTCACCTCTAACTTGTGGGAGGGTCTGGCAATCATAAATGAAGATGCGTGACCGATTAACTGTACTTGTGTTCTTATATTCGGGCATGCACACAAACAGATCTTTGATCCTCTCTTGGCTATTAATGTGTAATATATTGCTCTTCTGTGTGATTTGTTGGAGGAGGGGGGCTTATCAACTATGAATATAGTGCTCATATCAACTAGGAGTATGAGCATGAAATGCTCATTACTTATCTACATTAAACTGTCTCTCTATGATAAAGTGGAAATTGTAAATTCACTATTCCATTGTAGTACTAATTGAATATATTCATAATCTAAAAAATTAATATTAAGTAGTAACTTTTCGTTTTGAATTTTTTATTAAAAATTTTAAGTTTTCAAAATTTAGGCTGTCCAATCAAGACTTATTTTCAAGAAGTTGTGTATCTTCAATAACAAATATTATTGCCTGTGAGTAAATTTGACAAAATATACTGATTATTTTCAAAAGTTAATATCTCTATTTTTTGTACCTTATAAACTGATTCAATGGGGTAGTTTTGTCCCAGTCTAGGATCCACAAGGTTGCAAAGATCTTCAACAGCATCAGGCCTACGAAGACATTTCTCGAACTGCAACATTAATGGATAATTAAAGCACTTAAAAGTATGAACTCATATATTTTTACATACATGTGTTTGTGCGCGCACTCAAGTGGTTCAATTTAAATATAAGAGGAAAATACACCGACACCTCCTTATGTTTTTACTTTCATTACTCATACGGTCATACCTCCCTCTATTTTGAAAACATACAGTTTAATCCAACCCATTAACACCATTAGAAGAAATCTAAGAAATGTTTTTAAAATTAAATTTATACTTTATTTATCATTTACCCTTCATTCTAATAAACCTAAATTATACTATGAATAAAAATATATTTGAAATACTCTTCCAGTAATTTTAAAAAACAATAAAATAATGATTTTTAATAAATGCATCAAGAAATTAATATTCTAAAGGATAAAAGTGCAATTTGGGAATGAATCGGACTATTACACCAAGAACATTGACGGAAAAGATGTTTTCTGTCTCAATTCTTGGTATGAAGAATAAAATTAGGTGCAATTATGGTAACGCCGTTAGTTTGACTAACGTTGATTATATTGTTTCTAACGCTGATGTGGCGGAGAAAATTAATGAAGCTTGGAGATGGTCAACGTTGGTCAAACTAACGGCGTTCTCATAATTGCACCCAATTTTATTCTCCAGACCTAGAATTGAGATTGAAAACGCTTTTTTCAACTCAATTCTCTTAGCGTAATAGTTCGTTCACAATTAGAAATAAAAGCTAAAGATTTGAATAAAATTAAAAATAAATCTATTAGACATATTATAGATTTGAAAAATATATGTGAGTGCATTTGAAAACAAATACATGGGAATACCTTCATTATAAATATCTTTTTTACAAATATAAATATTTAAATAATTATTATGTTTGAATGGGTATTTTGTTCCAAACAAAAAGTTTCAAACATAACAGTGAACTAACAGTTTGGGTGGATATACGGAAATGCAATCGCAAAAATAGGTAATAGGTGGGAAGTTTGTGTAATACTCCTTTCGTTCTTAAATATAAGATCATTTTCTTTAATTTGATTAAATTAAGGATGTTAGTTAATGTTTGTTAGTAGCATATGATATTACTAATCTACCCTAACCATATACATTTATCCTCACTCTTCTTCTCTTGTTTGTTTATTATAATTAAGTATTATTAGGGTTTATTCGGGAAAAAATTGGAAAAATTAGAAAGTATCTTATATTTAGAAAAAAAATTGAAATTTAAAAATAATCTTATATTTAAATTTGGGCGAAGGTGCAAAAATGATATTAAGCTTTACTCAAAAGTGCGTTTGAGTTTATTTCTTAATGAGAAGAGAATAATATAAGAGTCTTTTCATATCTAAATTTTATTTCTCTTAAGTGAAAATACTATATTTACACATGAACCCTAAGTTGGGTACTCTTTATGTACCTCGCGATACTTTAGTATTAGAAACGCTCATAGGGGAAAAATTTAGTATCATTTTTGTATCATCCCCATTTTTAGGTAGATTTGTATATAAGTTTATAATATAGAGGTAAAGTTTCTGTAATTGAGACAAAATAGAAGGGATGTGAGTATATTTCACTCTAAATATAACTAAGACTTACCAGAGCGACAAGGCCTTTTGATTCAGCAACAAATTCATTTGTAATCTTGAGAACAGCATTCTTCGCAGAAATAAGTTCATAAAGCACCACTCCAAAAGCATATACATCTATTTTTGGAGATTGTATTCCATATTGAGCATATCTGTGCATGCGCACGATAAACCAAGTCCAAATAAAACAATAATCTTCTTAACTCATGGGAGCACAAAAGCTCAATATGTACATTTTATTATTTGTAAGGAGCACAAGTTTTTCAAGAGAACTATAAGCTATACTTTTTTTTTATTACATAACTATAAGCTATACTACTAGTTGAAGTTTGAGATTTTTTTAAAAAAAATTCTCATAAGATGCTATGTCAAGGCACCCAAACGTGAGGCATATTTCAATTATACCTTTTATTAAAGCCAATTAAATAAATAAGGAAGTACTCCCTCCGGTCCTAAATATAAGACCTAATTGACTTTTTCTAGAAAATCCTTAAAAAAGCAGAATTAGTTAACTATAAATTGATTTACCTAATTTTTTCTCTTAAACTAGTTTATTTTACCTATAAACTAATGGATAATCTAAAAATATATCAAATATGTCATCATTTAATAACATATTTTGCAACCTTAATCTCTCCAAAAAAAAATTCAATTAGGTCCTATATTTAGGACCGGAGGTAATCAATTCTTACTCGGGAGACATGTAGCCAAATGTTCCAACAAGACGTCGAGTATTAAGCGAAGCATTTCCAACTTCAATGAGTTTACTTAACCCAAAATCTGCAACCTGAAGGTGATAAAAAGTACTATAGTTATCTTATATGAAGTCCAAATTTTGTTGTTAAATTAAAATATATTCATTGAACACAAGCAATACAGATAACAAGAACTCAGAACCTTGGCATGGTAGGTTTTGTCGATTAATATGTTCAATGACTTTACGTCACGATGGATATATGTGGGCACTGTGTGTTCATGGATATATTCAAGACCTCTTGCAGAATCCAAAGCAATCTGCACCCTTGTAGACCATGGCAATACATTCACTCCTATTTTAAATAATGTTTATCATTTTAACAATTCCAGAATTACTTCAATATAAATATAAAATACTACAGTAAATCTTATTATATATTTTTTCTTGATCAAAATCTTATTATATATTCACATTAATGGCAGAATTACACTAACTTAAATTAGTCATTCATTATATGTGATAACCTTTTTTTGCTCATCCTTACGGGGGTTGTAGCCCACTTACCCGTTTAACCAACTACCCATTAGTATTATATGTGATAACTTTATTTAAGGTCAAAACGTTACATGTAGGAAATTAAAGTGAAAACATGTTTTTCATAATTGTGAGGTGAAATAAACATTTTCAAATCAAATGGAACTATCATTTTCCTTTTTCTTGAGCTTTGCTATTGCACCCTTTTATTCCAAATATAACTAATAACTTCTAATTAATATGCATTAACAAAATGAAAAAATAGATTTGATACAAAAATGGAGTGATTTCACTATTAAAAACTCGTTGTTTAGCTACACTAATGTTCTCGCATTTCTACTAAAAAAACAACGAAGAGTTATCATAGCCGCGCTTATGAATAAACGGGAAAAGATGGAGCTAAAACCGCCGACTTTGGCACATTTACTTTGTCGTTGTTAGGTTCAAAATAAACACGGCAATTCCTAATGTAAATTTAGTTTTTTTTTTACAATTTTTGGACACATTGCAGCCATGTCTTAACACAATTAATTATGCTTTTTTCATAATGGAGGAAATTTGGCCGTGTTTATTAAATGCCAATGATGGATCAAATGATTTTTTCATAAATATAATGCAAAAAAACTTTAATACTCCTCAAAACTCTGATATATCATGTAGAAAGGATCAAGAAAATACATTCTAAAAACCTAACTATATTCATTAGTGGAAGTTAATTATGTCATCACCTGAGGAACGCAAATGATGGCTCAAGTCCCCATTGTTAATGTGTTCATAAACAAGAAGAAGCGATCCCTCCACACAATATCCGATCAACCGCACCTGTCGTGATAATTAATTTCACGAAAGAAAACACACACACACACACACACACACACATACATACATACATACATACATACATACATACATACATACACACACACACACACATACACACACACACACACACACATATACACATACATATATATATATATATATATATATATATATATATATATACACACATAAATAATACACACACACACACACACACATATAAGAATTCATATTCTTCTTTGTAATCAACACAAAGAAATAACTATTGAGCAAAAAGAAAACGCAAAGAAAGAGCTGTTGGTAAAACAAAAACACCAAGAAATGTTAAATTGAAGTCATATTTTCGAAGGATAGATGTGCTACCAGATTCAAATGATGTACATGAGTTAAAACCTTCAGCTCAGAAAGAAACCCCTGTGATGCTTTTATATCCATCTTCTTGATTGCAGTTTTCTGCATGCAAGTGCATATCACTTTTTTTTACTCAAAAAGAGTATCTTACTCTTTAGCTTAATCATTAACCCCAAAATCTTGATTATAATGTATTATACATATCATTAACTCACTCCTTGCTTAACATAATACTAGTTAACATTTTTTTAAATCCTAGAATATATTGAAAATTGCTTATAAATTGATTTAACTAAATTTTTTGTCCAAGTCAATATATTTAACTTATAAGTTAAAATATAATATATTAATATACAACATAAATTATGATTACATTTTTTTATTCAACTTCATATCCAAAAAATAAACTAGATCTTCTGTCCATCATGAGGATCATAAAGTGATAATAATCTGAGCGTAGAAGATTCGAGAAGCTAATTCGAACTAACCTGGCCTCTTAACTCGGCATAATAAACTGTTCCAAAACCTCCTTGACCAATCCTGTTATCAGAGCTGAAATTATTGGTAGCTTTAGCAATTTCTTGATATGAAAACTCCATAGATTTTTCTTCCATGATTCCTCTAAGACCAGTAGTACTAGCAACACCACTAGAACCTGAAGTTTCGCAACAATGAATACGATACTCAACAAATTAAAACATAATCTTTAATTTGCGCAACAATACACCTCTACACACAAATATATGCATGTGTATGTATGTATATGATGTTTTTTCCTTCATACATGATTTCATCTTGGTCTTTAAATTTTAGAATGTGTCTTTTTAATCCTCAATTATAACACCGTTTGTTTCATTGACAAAGCTATAACGTTAGCATTGAAATTTTCAACGTTTATTCACAAATGCTCTATCAAGTTTTTTAGGAAAATTATGATGATAGACATAAAAAAGATAATTTAATTCGAAACTTTAAGTGTTAGTGTCCAATCACTGAATAGATATTTTATAAAATATAAGAATACAACTAAAACTCTAGATAATGGTAATGTACCAAAAGTGCACTTTTACTATTTCTAAAAAATGAGGAGAATCTTGTCTTTCCACCAAGTGGATCCACCTAGCCAGTCCACCACAAAGAATAGTTAATCAAACCTTTATATTTAAGTGCAAAACTGGGTGACGTGATGGTTGACGTGGCATGATAAAGTCAACCTTATAGGTCAAACCCGTTAAAGTTGACGGAAATGCTAGATTTGAACCATTGTTGAAAAGATGTGTACTACATTTGAGCCATCAAATTCTTGTTTATGTTGGGTGAACTTTTTGCAATACTAGAGTGCTAGATTTGACCCTTAACCCTATAATTTACTGAAACTGCAAAATTCATCCAGACACACACACACACACAATACTACAACTATGTAATTGGAAAGCGAATATTAAGTTATAATAAGAGATCAGAGTAAATGTAGATACCCTCTTGACTTGGAAGCTCTGCACTATTTTCTGAGAACAAGGCCAGTTTTGCATTCTCCTTTTTTCGGAAATATCTAAATAATACATAAGCTGCTAGTAATAGAAACACAAATGTTGTTGCAACACTTATTCCAGCAATAGCTGCCCCCCTTAGACGACCTGATCGTATATATAAACCAAAATTATGTAATGTACTCACTTATGTTTTTTCCCTTCTCTTTGTGGGATGTATAAATCAAACTGCTCGAGAAAAATTAATCATATGTCGGAAGTATTTCAATCAAGTTAGAAACCAAACCTTTTAACCTGCAAAACAGATAGACCAAGCCGAAGGTGAAAATCAAAGTATATATATAGAACTAGTAAGAGATTCAAGCTGTCTGTGTGTGTAAACGTGATGACCAATGCTTTTAATTAAATGCAAGGTAGGGTGAAACAAGATATACCTAGGGTCCAGGGGCATATAATTTCCATTTTGATCTGGAAGATGAAAGAAAAATCATCACTGTGTTAATATATATATATGATTTCATTAATTATATATAAATGATAATAAGGACTCCGAAATAATGTAAGGATCGGATTTAATAATATTCTATTATATCATGTCAGCTTAATTTCTAAGCCAATCTTGCAAAAACAAATCTATCTCGTTTTAATTATCAAAGTGTGGACGTGATAGCCTCTTAGGAGGCACCAAATTTGGTGCCTCCTAAGAGGCTATCACGTCCATACGTATCTAAGTGTGGTCGTGATAGGGCCTATCTATCACGATCACAAACATGTGGTCGTGAAAAACACACTTTTTTACGACGCGGGATTCCACGACCACCTATTTCTGGTCGTGAAAAGCCCAATATTGTGGTCGTGAAAGACCTTATTTCCAGTAGTGATGTAACAGCTATACAATTATAAGTTGTGATATATTAGTTAAATTGATTATTACTATCAAATATGTGTTTATTAGCTGCTAAGAGCTATCATTAATTAGTTCGTCTTTAATACCAATTCTATTCTAATCTTATGTATTACTCACATTCAAAACCCTTTTATGTGCAATCGATTTCAATACTTTGGACAAAAGATGCTTTTTGTGAAACAAACTAAAGTGGATTAAGATCTTCCATTTATAATGTAAACTTAATTTAATTTTTTTCTCTCTGCTCTAAATGCATAGGAACGCATAGAATCAAGATGTTACAATTAGATATAGCTTAAAGTTGCAGCTAAAGAATAGGAATAGGATACAATGTGATGCATAAAGTTCAAGCTAAGTGTTGGAATAGGATAGGATATATGATGCATGTTCTGTCAAAAATCATCAAACTATTCGTAATTTCAGTTAATAACGTAACATGGAATTCTTTATGCTTATCGAAGAAATGAAAAAACTATTGACCTCTTTTACCATTTTACTGATTTCTAACAATAAAACAAGAATAAAAAAATTTCACAAATGATGGCAAAAGAAAATTTTTACAAATATATGTATATGAAATGTTATTCGCCACAAAATCGACAAATTTAAACAGAAACATACATACATATACATACATACATGCATGCATGCATGCATGCATGAATACATACCTCTTCCTGGAATGAAAACCACTCCACTCTGCTGGCTGAAATTAACATCAGGATTATAACTCTGAAGCAACATTGCATCAATACCAGTCTGGTTTACAATGGATTCCAAGCTATCTTCAAATCCAAGTGGATAAGTAATAAACAGTCCATAATCCTTAGATATCTGTCTGTTCCCACATGAACATTTCACTGTTACATTAAGCTTCCCATTGGGAGGAAGCTGATTTGGATCACTATAGTTATTGAACCTTCTCAGTAAATCCACTGAAGTCAACGAAGAATATGTTTGTGTCGCAATAGAATGATAAGTGTCTCCTTTTGATATTGTGTACTCAAACACATGACCCAGAAAATCATCATTGTTGATACATTCACAAGGGAAAGGAATGTTGATTCTAGTGAAGAATTGAATATTGTTGGGTACAATTCCTTCTTTGTTGTAGCTGGAAATAATTTGAAAATCTAATGAAACAAGATTTGATTTCAGAAGATGGGTTATATTGCTTAGTGTGATATTTTGATGGCACAAGTAGGATGCTAAAGCTAAAGGACATCCTTTGTGACACTTGGATTCTACATTGTTGATGAGAAAAGTCGTTTCTAACAACAGAATTTGGAAGAACACTGCTAATACTAAAGCATTATGGCTTTTGGGTTGCATTTTGGATCAGAGAGTGAGAGAGGAGGGTGGAAGGGTTAATAATAATCTCTATGAATCTTAATTCTAAAACCTGTTTCTTTAATGATTTTTTATGAATATATATACCCTAAAAGTTTAGAATAATGAAGATGGAGTAACTTTGTTTTGTCATGTCGTGGTGGAGGAATAATGGACATACACATTTATGGTAGATTCGAATTCCAATAGGTTGTTGCTAGGATTAAGTCAAATTAATGAGTCCAACTGGCAAAGGATATGTGCCAGATACTATGATCAATTGACCAAGTTTTTTTCCTACCTTTTTTTTTTATTTTGAAATATTGATGAGAAACCCCATTGCAAATTGTACCCAAAAGTACTTGAAACTTGTTTAAAGACCCAAATGCAACATACTTTTAGTGGGATAAATGCAAACATTTTTAAACTCTATGCAACTTATTTTGTTCAATTTGTAATTTATAAGACATTTGGATATAATTAAGGATTTGTGTCCTTTGACAACGTTGGTTGAACGATAAATTCTACATCAAAGGTTTTTTCTGCAATTATTTCATTATATATATTTGTTTTTGATGATTTGGTAATGCATAATTGAAGTACGAAGATATATAATGAAACAAGACTGAAGACATATTTGATAGGGAATAACATGACGCGAGGAATCTTGTTGATTAGGAATGTTCGGTTTTGTTTGTTTGTGTTTCCCAAAAGCCAGCTTAGCTTGTCGACCATTCTCCCACCATCTTCTCCTATCATCTTCAAATCCATACTGTTTATATAGAAAAAAATAATCAATAAATATTTATAATTTAACACCATTTTTAAATCATACCTTAATCTATTTGAATTATTCAATTATCTTGTAATTTTACCCATTACAATGCGGGAAAGCAGCCGTTTTATTAGTTAAATTACTGCCTTAATAAACTTGTTAAAAGGTGTGTCTTTGTCATGAGAATATGTACAATAGTGATAGTAATAGAGGGAATAGTTCCATATATCCATAGATATGGTTTGAGAGGCAGCTATTAACAAATAATTTAAAAGATTAGGTTGAATATTCAATTAGATTTGAGGTTACTTGTCCTGAGTTGACTTAAATATTCTGCACTTATGAGGAGACACGCATGCATATGAATAATTAAAGAGAGAGGAAGGTGACAATGACATCATGGAGTGGCGAATCTTATTGATTGAATGAACATTTATTTTAAAATAGATAAACTAATTAAGATTAAGCAAGAGTTAAGGTTTAATATGATTATAATGCATCCAGTGTCCTAAGGGACAATGTTTTCGGACAGCTGCCAACCTTATGCATCTTCCTTCTTTTTTTCCCATTCTTTCATGGTTCTAATAATTGAAGCCCATTGATTGACGACTTTCCTGTTTTTGATTGATTATACATTAACATTTGATTATTGAAGTTGACAAATATTTGAATGTATTTTAAAAAAATTAAGTGATTTTCTTTTATCTTTTTAGGCCAACATTGTGCTTTGACACATTGGTTATTGTATGCTAATTCAATCTTAACATTTCAGTTCCCATATCAACTTAGAGATTTTTAAATCAAAAGTACCATGTTTCTTTTTAAAAATTCTGACGTGTTAATCTCTCTAATATAGTTGAACGCATCAATTACTTGTTGATTGAGTCAATCACAATTGCAACTATATGCTTTTTCTAAACACCTCTTTTGTGCTTCCAAAAGACCATGCATGCAATCATGTTTTAATTGTTATATCCTTGCTAAATATTCCTACCAACTACTCATCAATAACGTTTGGTGAATATCAAAAAAATACTTTCTTCATTCTTATGTGCAGATTTGAACTAGACATGCTATGCTCAAGAACACTAAAGCTTTCCTAAGATAGTTCTTCACTTGTTTCTGGTTTCATATGATCAAAGGTTTTCTCAATTTTCAACTTTCTCACGCACTGTATGGAAACCAAATATGGATTTCTGGCATTCTTCATTTTCTTTTCAGTTTTTCCAATTGTAGAATGTAGTTGCATCAAGAGTTGCAACTTAGCTCTAGCTTCTTACTACATTTGGCTAGGTTCCAATTTCACATTCATCATTCAACATATGCGATCTCAAGTTCTTACAGTACACAATGACATCATGAGTTACAACAAAGACATACCATTTAGCCGATATTATGTCCAATCCAACACAAGAATCAATGTGCCATTCCCATGTGATTGTCTTGAAGATGGATCCCTTGGTCATGTGTTCAAGCACAAGATCAACCCAGGGGATACCTACAAGACTATTGCTGAGACTTACTATTCCAATTTGGTCACTGTTGATTGGTTGAGGAAGTTGAATGGTGGCACTATACCTGAAAGTGGAACACTTAATGTCACTGTTAATTGTTCTTGTGGTGACAGAGAAGTGTCAAAGGACTATGGATTGTTCATAACATGGCCACTTAGACCTGAGGATAGTTTGGAGTCAATTGCAAGTGAAGTGAATCTTGATGCTGGGTTGCTTCAGAGGTACAATTTGGGTGTGAATTTCAGTCAAGGGAGTGGATTGGTTTATATACCAGGCAAAGGTAGATTCTTCTTTTTGATTTTGATGGCTTTTAGTTTTCCTTACTTGGGTTTAAGGGTGATTCAATAAAATTATCTTTGAACAAGCATGTTATGCTAAGCTGTAACTTATAAGGATACTCCTCTGAAATGTGTTTTACTTAGTCTTCTGCCTATCAATTTAAAGGTTTTTTAGGCCTAGCTGGATTATGTAATTAGGCTTTTAGCTTTAAAATGATATTATGGATGGAAGGAATAGTCATTGATTTTTGTTTATGTCTGGAGAAGGTCATTTAATCTGCCAACTCTCATGAAGCATACAATAAAAAGCTTTCTACAGGAAGCTTTCATGATAACTTAACATATTTAATATTTTTCAACATCACAGTCTCATTTTTTCCTTTAATTTTCTAGATCAAAATGGAAACTACGTTTCAATGGAGTCCAGGTAACTTTTTCTTTTTGCTCCTTGGTTCTGTAGCATTTCCATTCTTCAATGGTCAATTATTTATTAATGACATGTTTTGCTTTCACTCTGCAGTTCCAAAGTAGGTGGTATGCTTTCTTCTCTTCTCAGAAAGTTGGTCATTTGATTGTTTTCTCTTCAGTATGGTATTCAAATTTGTTAATGGTGAGAAAGTTAATTCCATATAAGCAGGTCTATCTGGTGGAGTTATTTCTGGAATAACTATTGGAGTAATTGTTGGACTGTTGCTCTTAGCAGCTCCTATATATTTTAGATATTTCCGAAAGAAGATGGATGAAACAAAATCACTCTCTCAAGACTCCCAAGATTTCTCAGTTCATGAAGAGAAAGGTAATATTGTTTCTCCCTGTAATGACTTGCAATTATATATGCCAATAGTACCTTAATAACAATTTCATACTTCAAAAAAGAAGAAAAATGAGACCAAAGAGAATAGTTAACAAATTTATTGAAAATAACCATTTTTTTCATGATTTATGTGAAGATTTTGTTTTTGATAGAATACAAAGATGTCAAACAATCTATGTAGTCAACCTAACCAAGTGGATAAAGCTTTCTTTGTTATTGTCACTTCCAATTATTCCAACAGCTCCTTTTTTTCCCTTCTAGCAATTTTTTTATGGTAAGTCACTCAATATTTTTATGGTCAACAAAAAATTACTCAATATTTTCATAGGCTCCTTGTTCATGTTGGGAAGGGTGTAATAACTTTTATTCAACGACTCCATTCCTCTTTCAATCCTTGTATTATATGCCTTTAGACATGCCTAAAGAAAAAGGGGTTGTAAATTTTCACATATAAAATCAAACCCAAGGCCCTCATTTGACTGAGCTTACATGATCCTGGTCCTTGCAAATTACTTTCTTACACTCTAATAAGAAATTAGCTAAAGATATTAATTCCACATATTGGCACTTAACTTTGCGTAATTAAATTTTGCCTTTGCTAATGTTGAATCTGAAACTACAGGATATAGTGGCCCTAATGGAATTACAGTGGGCAAATCTGTAGAGTTCTCATATGAAGAATTATCTGCTGCCACAAATAACTTCAGTGTTGCTAATAAAATTGGGCAAGGAGGCTTTGGTGCTGTCTATTATGCAGAGCTGAGAGGCGAGGTAATAACAAATATATTACTCCCTCCGGTCCTAAATATAAGACCAAGTTAACTTTTTTGGAAAATCCTAAAAAAGCAAAATAAGTTAATTACAAATTGATTTTTTACCGAACTTTTTCCCTTATACTAGTTTGTTTTACCTATAAACTAATGGATAATCTAAAAATATATCAAACGTTTGATAAAGCTGTTATTTTGGGATCAGCAATTACTTCTGCTTTATGAATATACTTTGTTTTCCATTACATTTGAGTTCCATGTTCTCCTCAACAAGCTCACTTGAATGTTTTTTCCACGCAGAAAGCTGCAATTAAAAAGATGGATATGCAAGCAACAAGAGAGTTTATTGCAGAACTCAAAGTCCTGACAAATGTTCATCATCTGAACCTGGTAAGAATACAACCAAACAATATAGATTTACATTGCTTACAAATACCTTGTGATGTACCAAGCAAATGGAAAATTTTGAAGGAAAGAAAATGCCTGCTGGTGTTCCATTTTTAATCCTAAAGAGCATTTGTTTCGCCCACTATTGACCCTTCTTTTCAGTCTTTCTCTGCCTTTTTATTTGATCCACCTTTTTTATCTATGCCTTCAACGCCTATCTTTTGTACTTGTTCAAACCACCTCAAACTACTCTCAACCATAATTTCTTTGATAACCACTGGTGTTACACCTACTCTTCCTCTCATTAAGCATTTCAGTTTTTTTTTTTGTTTTGCAAGACCACATATCTAACTCAACACTTTCATCTCTACTATACCAATTTTCATTATGATATAACATTACCAGATCATCCCAGAATAAAAGTGCAACAAATTTTAAATTGATGGAAGATATAACCAGTTTGATTTCATTGCTCCTGCCATTTTTTCTAAAAATTTACATGCTTGGGCCGAGTCAATATGGAAGCTACTTCTTATTCACAAGTTAGAATGTTTTAAAAAAGAATTCCGCATTTTCAATATATATAAGTATTCTTGTATGTGAAATATATTTTTTTTGTCAAGGAAGGAAATCATAATTTTGATATCTAGAACTGTAAGCCAAATATTCAAGAACACATGTTCAAGTAATATACATGTATGTATTGCTTTAATGTAGGTGCGCTTAATTGGATATTGCACAGAAAACTCTCTTTTCCTGGTTTATGAATTCATTGATAACGGAAACTTAAGTCAACATCTGCGTGGTACAGGTAAAGATCAGAACTCAATGTTTTTCATATTTTACTAACTCTGTATTTTGATTGCAATCATGATGGTGCCAGGAAGGGATCCACTGCCATGGCCTGCACGAGTTCAAATTGCTTTGGATTCTGCCAGAGGCCTTGAATATATTCATGAGCATACAGTTCCTGTTTATATCCACCGTGACATTAAGTCTGCAAATATATTGATAGATGATAGCTTGCATGGGAAGGTTGAAATAATCAGAATGCTTGTAGATATTTATTTTGGGAGTTCTTATAGATGTTCCTAACATAATCATATTTCTTGCAGGTTGCAGATTTTGGATTGGCTAAACTCACTGAAGTCGGAAACTCATCACTTCCCACTGGTCACCTTGTGGGAACATTTGGATACATGCCTCCAGAGTATGCATCATGTGTTATTTTTAGATCCAAAACGTATAATCTCCGTTTTTTTTTTTCGAGGGATTGCTTAGGAGGTTAGTATTGGTGGTAGAAAAACCAAAACCTTGGTTTTGAATGGCTAATATACTAGAATTAACTCTTTTTTTCATACATATACTAGAATTAACTCTATTATATTGTATAGTAGCCAACCTCAGACAATCTCTTGGATTTTGGCTTTCTTAGGAATCAATCTTGCTAACTATTCTTACAAATTAAAAAGAAACATATTTGTTTCACTAACTAATTCCTAAATCTAACCTAATTTTTTTAGTTTTCAATTTTTTATGAGTGAAAAGAAATGTAAGAAAGTTGATGAAGATACCAAAGGATAAGCATTCCTCCCCAACATGAAAATTGATTATCATTTCTCTCTATCTCACAAAGTCCCTTCTAACTAAGTCAACCTAATTGAATAGGATTTCTCAACTTAACCAAGTGTGAAGAAGATTATTCAACTAGATTGGCCTTGCTATTAAAAAACTTTAGATCCTTAATGTAAATTCATCAATTCACTAGCCATCAACTAGACAAATAAAAATCATTCACTCCAATTCTATATTCCAAGCAATTAGCTAGATTAAGAAATCAAGAGTTACAAAGAGTTGGCATCAACTTAGCACTTATCCTGATTAACATTGATGAACTAGAATTAAAATTCTCAAAATTTAAAACCTTACCCTTACAAATTCAAATTATCAAGTGAAGAAGTCCGATCCTCTCAAATATGATACTTTATCTATTTATATCCCCTCAGAGTTTTCCCTTCTCTGTAATTAACGCCTCCACACTCACTAATCAACCAGCATTTTCGGTCAACCAACCAAACAACTTCCTAACGAACTCTCCAGCTCATCCCTAAGCTTGACCTCTCTTCTAAATTCAGCACTGAACCTCGTGTCAAACCCCATCCAGTTACATTCCCAAATCAATCTCTTCCTGTCCAGGTTCACTTCTCATTTTGTAACTAATTTATGCCACGTTGGATCCCAATCCCAATGCCATGTCACACAGCCTCTCTTCCAAACAGTCCCAAGTCCCAATGTTGCACAATTAGTTTGTGCCCTAACTAATGCTTCAATAAACCTCAATGCCACAACAAAGCTCACTTTTACCACCTAAATTCACATTCTAAATATTCCTACAATAAAGCTCAATTTCACAATTAAATCCACTATTTAAAGTTCAAGAAAGCACAATTAAATGGGTTAAATTCATGGCTTATCAAGTATTACAAGTTTTCAAATGCCTCCTTCTCATGGCATACCTCTATTCTCATTTTCTATTGCTATTCAATCCTTTATCACTCTAATGCCCTTCAATCTCATCCCACTCTTTAAAATTCCCAAGTAAGCCCCAAGTTCATTTTTTATTGAAAGATAACTCTGTCATTCAAGTTTTTTGTTAGTGGGTCTTATTTTGGTTAATTATATAGGATAATTGGTAACATTCACCTGTTTATAGTAAAAAAAGGAATGTTCATTCATATTCTTCAGGACCACCTTCTTTTAGGATTTATTAGAGGTAATATTTCACTAGTGTGTTATTCTCTTTATATCAAAAGTATTATGCACCTATCCACAGATACGCCCAGTATGGTGATGTCTCTCCTAAGGTAGATGCCTATGCTTTTGGAGTTGTTCTTTTTGAACTTATTTCTGCCAAGGAAGCAATTGTCAAGACAACTCAATCCGATGCTGACTCGAAGGGCCTTGTAACAATGGTGATTCTTGAATCTTAGTCTCTTAGATCTTTGCTTCATCATCAATTGCATTATGTTCCTACAATAATCTAAACTTTAAGGTTGCAAACATTGTCAGTATAGTCATTACTTACTTTCGCGTAATGCAGTTTCATGGAGTTCTTAATCAGCCTGATCCTTCAGAAGATCTACGCAAATTAGTTGACCCAAGGCTTGGGGATGACTATCCTATTGACTCAGTTTTGAAGGTATGTGCAATGGGGACTAGATTTCTCTTATGTTTTACTTAAATTCAAGTGATCAAGTTTGGAGGGATGTACACCTTGTGAGACTCACTATTCAATTATTGGTGGATCCTATATATTTTTGCAACACTAATAGCTAATCATTTTTGTCCCTCTCACCCTAAAATCTTCCGTTTTAATGTGTCACAGTAAGAATATAAATAAACCATGAATTAATACCAAACATTATATTGAAAAATACTCATGTAATTGTCTCGGGTATAAAAATACATATGAACTTTAAAAACTCTTGTCAAAATAAGTTAGCAATTAAAACTACATATCATCTATTATTTCTTTTTAGATGTGTTCACTGAATTATAGTTCTAAACTTACAGCCGATGAGAATGTTTTTGTAGTTTTGGGTTTAACCAATCAATGTATGGCTTTTTGTGTTGTAGGTGGCTCAACTTGCAAAAGCATGCACACTAGAGAATCCCCAACTGCGCCCAACTATGAGATCTATTGTAGTTTCTCTCATGATAATTGGGATAGAATTGCCTTCTACAATAATAGTAGAAAAATGAAACTAACAACATTTGAATAATTTCACATAATATTAATTTTTTAAAAAGATCCATGTCAAACAAAGAATAAGTCGGAAATAATATATATTTGGAATCAGAAAAAAATTAATTTTTTTAGAAAAACCCAAATATATCTATTTTTTTATTAACTAGTCTAACTAATTTTTTTTAAGATCTATAAATTAATTATCTAGTAAACTTTAAGTCTTTAACCAATCTAGCACCATTCCACCATTTTCTCTTTAGGCTAAAATTATTGGGGGAAACAGATGGATGTGATTGTTCATAGGGAACAACTCATATTTGATGTTTGGTTCGATTATGCCCTACTTCTAGAGTTATTCCATAATTCCATTAGATAATTAGACGACTGTGTCATTCCCTCTTGTTGTGCAAATGATAATAGTCTTTTTAAGTCCTTCCAAGCTAAGGGGAGGTGTGTACTCAAATGCATTATGATTTTCAATATGCAAAATATTCTTTCTATAATTATACTCAATCACTCAAGCTATTTAGTTGATGATGTGTTAGTATTTGAGGTAAAGTTCAAAGAAAGAGGGCGCAAATGCAAGCCATTAAATATGAACGAAACATGGTATTTCATAAAGCCGGTGCAATGCACAATGATCCCACTATAAGGGTTCAAAAAAGAATACAAGTATACAGCCTTTTTCTGCGTAAGTTGGGAGGATTTTAATTTTATACGATTCAAACTCGTAACCTCTAAAGTCACATGGCGTTAATCTGACATTTGAAGGCTCACCCTCTTCAATATAAAATCAACCAAAGCATATACATCAATTAATTTATTTTATCAAAGCCACAATAATCTAAGAAAAAAAACAAGTTGTATGCTATACATGAATAATTTACAAAAATGTGGTTCAAAAAATCTTCTTGATAGTTTTTGAGCTGATAACTTAGGAAAAACCACATAACAAACTGGTTTATAATGTGAAAGAAAACAGTGGCTAGGATGAGATTTTAAGGGATATATTGATGAGTATGTGTATGTGTGTGGAGGAAGAAAATGGAGATGGTGAAGAACGGGTGGTCAGCACGGCCTAATGGAAGGGAAAGATTGTTTGGTTTGTTGTTTTATGTAATGAGGTAATGTAATTTATAAAGAAAATTACCATAATATCCTCTTTTTAATTTAAATTCACTAAGTCAAGCCGCAATCTTCTTAACCTTCAAAATATTTTAAATTCCATCAAACCCTCATAATAATTCCTATTTCTCCAACTGTTCTATTAATTATTTTAGACACTTATTTCCTTAAATAAAATAAATAGTTTAGGGAGAGAAAGGGAAGGCGGTGAAGCGATGGACGGTCGAGATTAGATTTTAATGCGAAGAACGAAAGCGGACTCTCTCTAAACTATTTATTTTATTTATATTATTTTTGTTATAAAAATTTATTTTTTTATGATCATTTTTATTAAGATTCTTTTTACTTTATAATCAAAATAACACCTTAAAAAGAATCTATATATTTCTCTTATTTAATTAATTAATTATTATATTTAAAAGGTTATTTCAAAAAAAGGTTTTTTCAAAAAAAAGTTTTCACTGATAAAAGGAGGTTTTCACTTAAAATTCAAAATTTCTTTCTTTTTTCAATTGAACACTAGATAATTGCCCCTGTACAAAAGTTCATATGAACTTTAAGAATTCTTGTCAAAATAAATTAGCAATTGAAACCACCTATAGTAGTCTATTATTTCTTGTTGGAAATTTCGGGTGGGTCCACCACAAAAAGTAAAGGACTAAGATGATTTTAATAATCATGCCATTTGTTTATCATTTTTTTAAGTTGATGGATAATTATACATAGAAAAAAATTATGCATATTTTTTTATATTAAATATGAGTTCATTGAATCATAGCTCCTTTTTTTTTCTACAGTCATTGAATTATAGCTCTAAATTTACAGCGGATGAGAATGTTTGTGTTTTTGGGTTTAACCAATCAATGGCTCAACTTGGAAAAGCATGCACACTAGAGAATCCCCAACTACCACAATTATGAGATCTATTGTAGTTTCTCTCAATTGGGATGGAATTGCCTTCTACACTAATTGTAGAAAAATGAAACTAACAATAATGTTGCCTCGTACTGATAAAATAATTAATGTATCAATGTCAATTTTTGAAAAGTCTATTTTAGTTTTCTAATGGGGCAACGAGCTCCATTTTTAACTTATTACACATTAAGCATAAAATTCTTAAGGGAATTCAAAGGTACACAAGAATGAGTTTAATTCCCAATAACTCCCAACGTTCAATGAGGTATTGACATTTGTTACACTTGATTTAGTTATTTCACATTTTGCACCGAATATTTTCTAAGGGTAAAAGTGCAAAATTATACCAGGTAAATTGTAAAAAAGGCCCCCATCATCATGATAATTTTGAGGGGACAAAAATATACTTGGTAAACCAAAATTATGCACAAAACCTTTAGTATATATTTCTTTAAATGATGCACAACAGGTAAAAGCAACAGTGATCATTTATACTCAGTCACTTGCTATTTAGTTGATGATGTGTTAGTATTTGAGGTAAAGTTGAGAGAAAAATGAAGAAAATGCATGCTACTAAATATAAACAAATCATGGTACAATATTTCATAACACCTGTGCAATGCACAATGATCCCACTGTATGCGTAAGTTGGGAGGATTTTAAATTTATAGGATTTAAACTCCTATTCTCTAAAGATACATGGCATCAATCTAACATTTGAAGTCTCACCCTCTTCAATCAAATCAACCAAAGTATACATCAATTAATTTATTTTATCAAAGCCACAATAATCTGAGAAAAGAAACTAGCTGTATGCTATACATGAATAATTTACAGAATATATCCATGTCAACAACATTAAAAATGAAAGGAAATGAAAAAGAATGTAAGACCTAGGAAAATCCTGACACTTATCATCAATCCTTTGTCCTACCTCTTCTTAGACTTAATGCCTCTCGTAAGCAGGTCCATTGTTCAGCCCCACTAGATTTTTGTATAAAAAGGGAATCAGTTATATGATTGTGATGGTTATGGCGAACTCAGATAGATTTAGATCGAAAACATAGACAGAGATAGGGTGCACTTCTTAGTGTGGTTCCCACTTTACTTGCCATCTTTCTGCTCTCTTGAACAATAGAGCAATTGAGGTGATCCATATCCAAACATAATCTGTTGTCTCATTGTGCACCCAGCAAAATGAAACCTACATGATCAGTACCAGAACTATATTTACATATATCTTGTGCTTCAATGCTTTCTCAGGATTGCTGCATAATCTCCAGGCAAAGTATTAAAGGAAATCTTAAAATATTTGCACCCTCATTTGCTATCTTCCTGACATCAGATTCATGAGATTGGGATTATTGTAGAAGGCACCAACATCCCAATCATCAGCAGTGGAAGAATAAAGTGTCATTAGAGCAACTACAATAGATCTCATAGTTGGACGCAGTTGTGGATTCTCTTGTGTGCACGCTTTAGCAAGTTGAGCCATCTACAAGACATAAGTCATACATTCAATAGTTCAAATCAGAAACACAAAGATTCCCCATAGTCTGGAAATGGATGGATTTAATTCTTTAAAGGTCTGAGATAAATTGAAGTGGTGAATTCTAGGGAAAAGCAGACAAAAAATATTAGAATCCAGTATTTAGAAATAACTAGGATCCACCTCTAGTTGAATCGGTGGGTTTCACATGTATATTTATCCCTTATAAGCATAACACATGAGTTTTAATAAAACTTGAAAGAATTCTAATTCCAAATTAACATACCTTCAAAACAGAGTCGGTAGGGTAGTCATCGCCAAGCCTTGGGTCAACCAGTTTGCGAAGATCTTCAGAAGGATCAGGCTGATTGAGAACTCCATGAAACTGCATGACATGAAACATAAAGAATGAACACTGACAATGTATGCAATGATAAGTTTGGATTACTGTAAGAACATAATGCTAGTTGAATTTGAAATAAAATATTAATGTTATAATGATAATAATGGTGGAAAAACAAAGTAAGAGATCAAAGTCCAAGAATGACCATTGTTACAAGGCCCTTTGAGTCAACATCGGACTGAGTTGTCTTGACAATGGCTTCCTTGGCAGAAATAAGTTCAAAGAGAACAACTCCAAAAGCGTAGACATCAACTTTAGGAGAGACATCACCGTACTGAGCATATCTGTAGATAAGAGGACAATACTCTTGATATGAATATAATAACACATAAGAAGACGATTCTAAGCATAAATTAATATACACTATTTTCCATCCAATTATACTGATGGGTGGACTCTATTCCGTAAAAATTGGACTCAGGGTTTCTTTGAGAATTTCAGAGGGTGACATCAATAAATTGTGGTGAGATGGGGAAATCTGCTCTCTATTTCTTATACATTTAATAGAAAAAAATGAAATTGTTTAATGGAAATAACAGAATACAGTATCACACATCTCAATATCAAGAAATCTCTTTATTGTTGTGCATTTCTTGATTTAACCATATGTTTTACAGCTTACCTTGTAAGACATTGGCTGTATATTTTTAATTCTGTTTTGAGAGAGAATCCATTGGGTGAGTTTTCTTCTCTCTCTATTCCATATCGATCAACTTATCTTCAAAGCATTCGAGTGATAAAGGGTTAAAAACAAATCAGAATTGGGTTTGGCATGAGAAGGGGGCATTTGGAAACTTGTCCATGCCCACTATTCTTAACTTATAACCATTCAAACAAGGGCTTGGCTTTTTTCACCACCTATACTATCCAAGTAAACAGTCTTCCAGTACAACAGAAAAAGATCAAGTTTTAAATCTAAAAAGAACAGATGATTCATACTCTGGTGGCATATATCCAAAAGTTCCCACAAGATTCCCAGTGGGAAGTGATGAGTTTCCCACTTCAGTAAGTTTAGTCAATCCAAAATCTGCAACCTGCACAAAATAAAAACATTTTAGGAACATCTATAAAAACTCTTAAAATCAATATAAACACAAGAATTCTGATAATATCAACCTTCCCACGGAAGCTATTATCTATCAATATATTTGCTGACTTTATGTCACGGTGGATATAAACAGGAACTGTGTGCTCATGAATATATTCAAGGCCTCTAGCTGAATCCAGAGCAATATGAACACGGGTGGGCCATGGCAGCGGATCTCTTCCTGCATCATCATGGCAATAGTATATAAGTGACTTCAATCAAAGTACTGAATTGGCACAAGAAGGAATACATTATTGTCTGATCCTAACCTGTGCCACGCAGATGTTGACTTAAGTTTCCGTTATCGATGAATTCATACACCAGGAAAAGAGAGTTCTCTGTGCAATATCCAATTAAGCGCACCTGCATGGCATTAATACATAAATATTTGTCATTTAATTAGGTAATTCAAAATAATCACTTACAATTCTAGGTATTTAAATTATGATTTCTTTCCTGAGGATCAATAATTCACATTGATAAAAGTAAACTCTCACAATGCACAAACACATAGACAGATAAGGAAGGATTTTTGTCTAGAAAAGAAACAATCCAATCTGTATACAAGAAGTAATTCAATGTTGATATATGAAAATAAATAGGATCTATCTTCTTTATAGAATATGTTGTAGCTTACTATGGATAAGTGGACGAGATACTCAAAAACATTGGATCAGTGGATCAAATCAAGAACTCATACCAAAGAAATTTATTCAATGGCTAGACATCAATGCCTCTTCATCCCTTCTCATACAAACACATGGTAATAGTGGCATATACGTTTAATGCCTTCATCAATGGTAGTGATACAATGCACTTTTCCATCAAAATTTTAAACTACTTCCTCCATCACTAAGTATTCGAAAGTCGTTTAAACTCCTAAAGTTTAAGTAACATAGTACCAGATTAAGGTGATGAACATTTGTTAAGACTTTCAATTCAGCTAGAAATTCTCTTGTTGCTTGCATATCCATCTTCTTGATTGCGGCTTTCTGCATTGAAAAATCATTCAGATGGGCTTATTGAGGAGAACATATAATTCAAATTTAAAGGAAAACATGGTATATCTGCAAAACAAATGCATAGCTTTATCAAGTACTGTGTAATTCTTAATATTGGCCTAACTTTTCCCCTATATAAAATTCATGTTCATTCTTCCAGTTTGGCAGTTCAGGTTAAGTAATACAGTTACTCTTAATCGTCCTAACGAATTAATTAAGCTATCCTTCCACAGTTGACACAAACGAAAGAGGATCCTGTTTGCATTGCTCATGCTATCACATACAGAGCAGATATGGTCTTCTCTTCAATCTTAAATTGACAAAACAAATAATTAAGTCGGTCCCAACATTCGCTAAGCAATCATTTAAAAAGACAGAACATTGTTAGTGACTTAGTGTGACTACCTCGCCTCTCAGCTCTGCATAATAGACAGCTCCAAAGCCTCCTTGACCAATTTTATTAGCCATACTGAAGTTATTTGTCGCAGCAGCCAGTTCTTCATATGAGAACTCCACTGATTTGTCCACTGTGATGCCAGTGGGACCACCATACCCTAAAATTTCAGATTCAATATTAGAAGAGGTTTCAACAAAAGACGGGAGTAAAATGACAATATGTGCGATTACTATTGTTAATTTACTTCTTCAACTTAGAATGGGCAATATTAAGAAAATTGTGATGAAAGGCACACAACAAAGGAATCTAGTGCAGCTGAAACAGCTTTCAAGTCATGTCAAAGCAAAAACAATGGGTGGTAAAAGAGAGTATCAAATTTAGTTTATCTCTGTCAAGATCCCAATATTAGTTGTTAGCTAGTTTCGGGGAACATAATGTCCCATGAATGGGAAATGAAAAAAATATTTTTATAAAAACTTGTAACAGCACCAGATACAGTAAATTTATCCCTTCAGGATTGTCTAGTAGACATAAGGATCATGTGACCTATAACTAAACAGCCAAATGTTGTCTTTGAGTTGGTTTTTATGTTGAGTTATAGAAGAACCATGTATGAAGTAAAATTTACAAAACCATTTCATTAGGCATGTCTAAAGGGACGTAATAGACGGACTGAAAGAATTAGGGCGTCATTGAATCAAAATAGTCCCAACATGAACAAAGTGCCTTCAAAAAAATTAGAGTAACTTTCCAAGATCAACAACAACTAAGCCTTATCCAAAATTCAACTAGTAACTTTCCAATTTCGTAGGAGGAGAAAAGGAAGATCTATTGGAACAATTATAAGTTATAACAGGAAAACAAATTCTTACCCTTCTCTTCATTAACAGAGAATTCTTGGAAATCTTGAGATAGCGGTCTCGTGTCATCCGTCTTCTTCCAGAAACATCCAAAATATATAGAAACTGCCAGCAAAAGAAGTCCAGCCACTACTCCAACAGATATTCCAGCAATAACCCCACCAGACAGACCTGCTTATGTGGAATTAAATTCAGTTCTTTTTAGTGTATACTGACCACTTAAACGGACGAGACAACAATCAAATGACCAGCTTTCAGAGAAGAGGAAAAACAAAACCACCTGCTCTGGAACTGCAAGTGAAAGAAAACATAGTCATTGATAATTGTCATTGGAAGAATGGAAATGTTACACAACCAAAGTGCTAATAACATGCAAAGAGCAAAACTTACCTAGACTTCATTGGAGCGTAAATGCCATTTTCATCTGGAAAATGAAAACAAAAACGAGACTGTTGTCAAAAAATATACAAGATACCATCATGTAATCAGCTTGTAAAAAGCATCAATAGAGCCTAAATTGAGGCTTCTAAACAAGTTTCATACATGAAAAGCCTAATTTGAGGCCATATACAATAAATATATCTGAAATGGCATATGACTTACAAAAACAATAAACAATTCAAGCAGATATATGTTACTCCCTCCGTTCCTAAATATAAATATAAGATCACTTTCTAACTTTTCCCAACTTTTTTCCCAAATTAACCCTACAATGCTTATCTACAATAAAAAGCAGAAGAGGGAGAGTGGAGATAAAAGTATATAGTTGGGATAAATTGGTAATATCATGTGTAAATAACTGACTTAACTAACTTCCTTAATCTACTTAAATCAGGGAAAGCGATCTTATATTTAGGAACGGAGGGAGTACATCATAGCACCACGTACATAACATTTTGAAAAAAAAAAACATTTTGCACGTTACATGCGTTCAAATTCAAGAAAACAACTCATCAAAAGAAAAAGGCAAAATCTACCTTTGCCAGGTATAAATACCAATCCACTCCCTTGGCTAAAATTCACACCAGGATTGTACCTCTGAAGCAACTCAGCATCAAGATTCTCACTTTGGGCAATAGATGCCAAAGAATCCTCAGGCCTAAGTGGCCATGTGATGAACAATCCATAGAGCTTTGATACAAGACTATCACCACAATAACAAGTAACAGGAACATTAATAGTTCCACTTGAGGGTATTGTGTTGCCATTAAGCTTCCTCAAGGACTCAACAGTAGTCAAATTAGAATAGTAAGTCTCAGCAATAGTCTTGTAGGTATCCCCTTCACTAATCTTGTACTGAAACAAATGACCAAGAGATCCATCTTGAAGGCAATCACATGGGAAAGGGATGTCTATTCTTGTTGTGGATTGAATATAATCCTTGGAGATTGTTTGGTCTTTGTTGTAGCTAACTATGTTGTTTGGGTCTGTGAGAATCTGGGATTTCATTTGGTCAGAGATGAAAGTGAGGTTAGAAAATGGCCAAACATAGTATGAAGCTAAAGCTAAATCACAACTCTTGCTGCAACTGGATTCTGTAATTGGAAAAACTGAAGAGATGAAGAAGATGATGATGATGAAGACAGGAGATATATTTCTGGGTTCCATTATTGAGTGTGAGAGAAAGTTGGAAAATTGAGAGAAACCCACTAGGGATTGAAAAAAAGGAAGCTTTTTTTTTTATTATTTTGATTTGATGAAGGAGGAAGAAAATTTGGAGCTTCCAACCAACCTTGTTATGAAGTGAAATGCAAGTGGACTGAAAATTCAAAGTCAGTGCTTCCAGTTTGTCATGATATTATCAGGCAATAAAAACAATGGACCCCAAATAGCTTCTTGCAATCTTAGGAACCAATTACACATGATATTATCAAAACTATATACCCATCTCTTTTGTTATTGTCTAATCCCTTGTTATTGTCTAATCCCTCCGTTCTTAAATATATAATACTATAACTTTAACAAATTTAAAGAGATTAAGGAAGACATTTCAATGAGTTAGGATTACATGAGATTTCTAAAATACCCCTCTAAGTTTTAAAAATATCACCTTCTTAAAACCACTATTTTTTGGGTGAAGGGAGTATAGGGGTAATTTGGGAAAAACTTGAATCAAATAAGAAAGTGATCTTATATTTAGGAACAAACTCTCCTCCCTAAAATGATCTTATATTTAGGAATGGAGGGAGTATTAGTTAATAGATATCAAGAAAGATAATTTTATAAAAGGGAAATTTCAGATAAATTACTTTGAATATGCAAAAGAACAAATAAGATACTCAGTTTTGCTAAATGACAAACCAAGTATTAGCACATAAATTGAGATTATGAAATGTTGCACAATAACTCAAATGTCCTCCCCATAGCTCACTTCTAATTAACAACACTTTCAAAAGTATCAATAAATTCATCATAAGCATTAACAATTTCATCATAGTCATTATCTTTCTTATTAACAACTTTAGAAAAAACATTAATTAACAACATCAACATAGCTATTAACAATCAATACCTTAGGATAACAACTTACAAGTTTCAAATTTGTGGATTTCAAATTTGTTACTAGATATGATGCAATTAATGAGTATTATGTATTATTAGGAGGAAGACATTTGAGTTATGGTGCAACATTTCATAATCTCAATTTAAGTCCTAGTACTTGATTTTTCCTTTTACAAATTTTAGTACCTTATTTGTCCTTTTGCATTTTTAGAGTACTTTATCTGGAATTTTCCCTTAAAAAAAGTATTTTACATTAGAAACAAGTTTATTTTCCAAAAGAGTCATATAATTAGATAAATATTTTTTTATTACATATAATAAGATAAATTTGATTGTTTTTAAAATGATTTTTTCAAATAAATAATTGTTTTCCAAAAGATATATTAGTTAAGGGATTATCTTATTTTAGATTTTATATAGTTTTTTTTCAAAAGATAACTTTTTAAAAATCAATTATATATTGTACAAATTATATTCGAAGGTTAATATCTTATTGTTGTTTTTAATATACATATGCCGTATAGAATTGGTAATCACAACATATTGATTTGTATATTTTCAAACCTTTTGAAGGTTGATAAACTTGCTCAAAAGTTGATTTTGATAGGAGTACTGAATTTACAAAGCTCATTTGCTGATTATGTAACATTGGAAAATTTGTTATATTAAATTTAATTATTTTATATCATTAACAAATATTTTGGTCTAAATGTGCAAGGAATTATATAATATAGTTTAATTTAAGATTATCTAGTTTTCAGGAATATAAATGGAAGAAACAAAATAAGTTCAAATTCATGTTGCTAGTTTGAACCGTTTGAAGTCAAAGTCTCTAACTCTATGTGGTCAAAGGTTGCGTAGCTGGCCTTAACAAGGTGGAATAAGTATCTTATTCAAATGTTGAAATCGTCAAATCCATCAAAATGTGAAATTGCCAAATGTAATGTAGATATCTAGGGACGATGTACTTCATGTGAGATCAAGCACATCGTTATGGTTGATTTTAACTAACCATTAGCACACCCATAGTGTAGTAACTGAGAAATTAACCCAGACAACTTAATTTACCAGCACTACAAAAAACTCGCCCCTCACCGGCGTTTTTTTCCCCCACGCTACAGAAATATTAAAATATTCATGTATACCGGCTTTTTGAAGCAATGCCGGTGTGTGAAATATTAAAATATCCAGGCCTTTCGGCGTTTCTGGAAAACGCCGATATGCGAATTTTTTAATTAAAAACATTCCTGCCTAGATAAAAATAGTCCATTCAACTCCCACTTTAATGGCATTTTCTAAAGCGCAGCTAAGAATATTAAAATATAATAAAACAAACCTGTGTTTTGTCAAAACGCCGATTTGTTTATTATTTTTAAAAACGCTTAGCGGCGATTTCAAAAATGTCGGAAAGTGAATAACATTTAATAAAAAAAACGTCCCAATTTAAAACTAAATTGGGACGAAAATTTAATAACAAGTACAATAAATAGTAACAAAAAAATTTATATGATACATTAAAAGAAAATAACAAGTACAATAAAAGCAACTAAATAAATGAAGAATGAAGTAAATAGACAGTATGGGAAGAATAACAATACATATAAAAATAAACTGAAATGAAGCAAATATAAATAAAAACAGAGACTAAACCATAATCCAGAAGTAGGCAAAAACGAGGAAGAAGGAAGAACTGGGAAGAAAGAAAAACAAAAGGGCAAGGCAAAATGAGGGGTAGCACCGCTATTTATAGGAGATTTGGAGCACACCGGCGTTTATCAGGAGAACGCCGGTAAGTAATATTAAATAATGCATACCGGCGTTACCACCAAACGCCGGTATGTTATTTTATTATTTTATGCATATCGGCGTTTCGACGAAGCGCCGATATGCCTATTAAATATTATTTAATGCATACCACTGTTCAGGGTCGACTCCGTCGGGCACCATCTCCTCCACCTCCTGCCTAGACCTGGCCCCCTGCTGGACCCTGTCTTTGTACAACTTGAGTCTCTCGTCCTTCCATGAATCCCCGATCATCGATATCATGAATTTCTTTAGCTTCCCGCTGTCGGGGATCCAACACTTCCTCTGCAATAGGAAATTTTGAAAATTAATAACGGTAACACTAAATAAATATATTATTTCACGTAACTATAAAATTTTGAAATTTAAATTACCTTCATAATGTATCAGGCCTCATCTTTCCGCGTCCTCGGCACTTTCCTCCAGTCGACCGGGTCGATTGGGAAGCGCCTGAAGTCCTTGCCGAGCAGGCGGCAGTAGCGGTGAAATAAGACACTGGCATCCTTGGTTGGCTACCCAATCTCCTCGAAATATGGCAGCTCAACCCTCTCGTTCGCTGGAAGCGAATGTACCTGTTTTTGGTGGTGACAACGCCATTGATATCTATAAGGAAAAAACACATTTCAGATAATTGATCTAAATATATTACATGCATTAAATCAATATATCAAATTAATTACCTCTGACGTTTACCACAAATCCACTCCCAGAAGTGGATCTCCTCCCTCTCTTGAGGGCAATAAGAACCTGCGGCACAGGGATATCCTCCTCGCCACCGCCGCCGCCACCGTTGTTGTCGTCGTCGTCACTGGAGCTCGAGCTCTCCTCTCTCTCCTCCCTCTCCTCCTCATTCAAAACCAGATCCATGTCGTCGTAGTTGATGTGGACGTCTCTCCCCAACTCTCTCCAGAGGTCGTCCTGCGAGACTCCTGGGTCCCCACCAAAGTCGAAAGGAGACCACGGTACGGTAGGAAGAGGGGGCTAACGTACTGCAACACCTCCTGAACGGTAGGAAGAGGGGGGCTGACGTACTGCAACACCTCCGGAGGATTAGGCTGCTGCTCTATCTCTAACCGCCGAGCTTCTATACGCCTAGCCTCTTCTTCGTCGTGTCGTCGCTGCTGCTCTGCCTCGTCTATGGGATCTTTACCGGCACGCCAAGACATATATACTGAAGAAGGACTATATATAATTGAACTGGCAGAGAGAATTTCGGTGGGACCCTCCTCTCAATTTTCAGAAACGTCAAAATGAATTCCGTCAGAGGTATATATAGAGGTTTGCTTTCCGGCGTTTTTGGGCAGCATAGCAGCGTTTTCTAGAAACGCAGAAATGCGTTTTATATTATTTTAATCGCACATCGGCGTTTTGACAAAACACCGATATGCATATTCATTAATTTGCTTTAATGAATACGCATATCGGCGTTTTGCAGAAACGCCTATGTGCTTTTTATATTTTTTAAAAAAATAAAAAATGCATATCGACGCTTCTTTGAAACGCCGATATGCATTTATTTGGTAAAAAAACGGCCGCCTCTTGTTTTTTTTAAATTAAAATATACATACCGGCGTTCCTAACTCCACAAACGCCAGAAAGTTAGCGCCGAAAAAAAGGCGGGAAGAGCGCGCCAAATTTTCCGGCGCTTTTGATTGGCGTTTTCTGTCAAACGCCGGAACGCATGTTGTTTCCAGCGTTTTACATGAAAACGCCGAAACGCATGCGCCGGAAAAGAGCGTTTTTTTTTTGTAGTGCAGATATATTCCTCCTATCTTCTTTTTTCAATATGAATTGACATAAATATTCCTTCTACTATATCTATATGGTAGAAAAAGTAAATGTGTTTTTTGCCAGAATATTCATCTCCATAAATAACAAAGACTATTACAAAGTACAAACTCTAAGAGATCATAAACAAGAAACATGAACTTACAAAGCATAAAAGAGAACATAAGCATAGACCAACGCATGAGACTTCAAGCATTAGCAGACTTCAAGCATTAGCCCCGATACTTTAACAAACTAAAAAACTAGAAAGATGAGATGACATCAAAATTAAAATACTGCTGACACCTAGTTTATGCAGGTTGATAGTGGGAAGGCTAAGCTTCCAATCCGACATGATCAAGATAACGCAATAGGGGGTGGTTGTCCAAGGATGAGCTTACCGGAGGTCCGGAGCCCACCCCCTTGATGCAAATGCTGCAAAATGCAGCTCCACAATCACCTCCTAAGAGGTGAAGAAACCTATGAAGCTTGTGAACAAACTTCAACGAGATAAAGATCATAGGATAATTTAGTAAGAACCCATCACACTCAAAATTAACCCACACAAGAAGGCATATATTACTACTAGCTAAAGGGTGACATAGACTCAAAATGCACTACCGTAGGTCCCCTTACACCCAGGTAGTGCCTAATCTGAAGCTTCATGGCAGATTGTCGGCTGGAGTCCAGCCACCAAAGTTTCATGACACAAAACCCACTCAGACAAACCAGAAATCAGTCCCCTCCATTTACTCGGTTCTTCCTTGTCCAAGATCTTCAAGATCTAAGACTTCATAATCTTGAAACCTCCAGCAGCTAGCTTCACCTTCTTAGTGTGTGTTTGGGAGAAGTGGTGGAGAAGTGACTTTTTTTCAACTTGGTTTTTTCATATGTAGTTTGAATAAAAGTCAGGTTGTGTGAACTAGTTTATGTTTGGATCTCTAGTTAAAGAAGTAGCTTTTTTTAAGTTGGCTTTTACAAACATGTTTGGATGATTATTTTAAGAAGTCAGTTTAGATAGAAACATGATTTTTGCTAAATAATACAAAATTACAATAGTAATATATTTTCAATAATTTAAAATTACAAAAATTTAATATATTAAATTGCATAAAATTTCCAATAATCGAAAATAAGAAAAATTTAATAGATTAAAGTGCATATAAAGTTGAGGTGGACAAGGCGGCGCGGCGCATTGTGGCCGACAGCCGCGAGGCGGCAAAGGAGATGAGAGAGGTGGCAAGCTATTGAAGGGCGAGAAAAGTGAGATGAGAAAGGTGAGAGTCATTTGGTCCAAATTCTTTTATATATGTTGTTGTGTGAAGGAAGTGAGAAAGTCAGTTAAAAAAAGGAGTGAGAAAGGTGAGATGATGAGAAAGGAAATTTACTAGTGTGTAATATGAGAGATGTGATGAATATAATTACATAAATGCAGTATAATTATCATAAATGCACCAACTCTCCATTAGAAAAGCTAGTCATGAAAGCCAAAAGCTCCAAATTGTAGCTTCTTACAATAAGCTGATTTAGCCCAAAACTTAGGTAAAAAATAAGTAAGACTCAAACATACACCAAAAGCTAAAAACAGTTTATCCATCCAGTACAAACCAGCTCCCAAACACACACTTAGCCTCCTTGCCGACCTCGTTCTCCTCCCTCTTCCATTCTTTTAAACCTGGTTTTTTGAACAGCCACCACTGGTCGCCTTTCTGAAGAATCTTCTCAGCCAGATTTGAGGACGCAGCCTCCGCCGACACGCCCATCATCGCCTCCGGAGACCTTCAAACTGATCGGTCAAAAAGCCAACCTTTGCCACTTCCTTCACCCCCAGCCTGCGCACACCAGCTGACTCTCTCCGCTGGCCGCTACTCACGTACAAGAGAGTATGTTGTACGTGAGGGAGAATCTGGGGATGGAATTCATATGGGAAGGAGAGGTATTTTTTACTTTTTCTTAAGCTTTAAGAATTTGAGTTTTATGCTCTAACTTTTAGTGTTTGGTCTTATAGGCTGAGGTTGTTGGATCTTTTAGTGCCAATGATGAGAATAGTCCAGAGTTCCTGCTCAAAATTGTCTTTATTATTTGAAAGCCATTTTATTTCTACCATAAGGAGCATGCTTATCGGATAGTTTATGTCATCATGGATACATGAAAGTATATTTATTCCTAATTCCATGACCATCTCCTTTGCACTGAAAGAAATGTCATTTAGTTTGAACTTTTTAATCATCCAACTGAGGTTTTGTCTCTAGAAAGAATTTTAGCAGGATGTGTACCATTTTTCTCTTAAGACAAAGTACTGGTTTTCATTTCACTTATCAGCCTTTTCAACCAAATCTTACCCCCAATCTATGTTCTATTGCCTAATATCTGGCTCATAACTCTTGAGTAATACTGTCATCTTTTTTACTGTGTGGAGTTTTCAATTTCATGCTTTTATAAAGATATCAGAGGTATTGCTTTTGGTCTTTTTAAGAGTTAAAGTCAAAGAATATAATGTTGAGGTTGCAAATTGTAGGTACGTCAAAGGCAGTTCATCATACAGATATCATTCAGATATCATTGCATCATCTAAGGTGCTGTATAATTTCTTTTTCTACTGCTTTCCAATGTCAACAACTTATATTGAATTATATATATTAATGTTAAAAGAGCTTGCTAATGTATGTTTTTATATAGTGTTGTAGGGAGCCTATGGATACCAATTTATGTGGGTTTTATGTACTAAGACACATGATTAATATCATCTTTAAAGGCAGGACTGAGTTTACCCAAAAGGTAAAAATAATTTCATAAAATTTTGTTGAATAAATTTAGTGTTTTGGATTTCCATATTTTGCTAACATTTGTCTTCATCAAATCAGATGTTTGATCAAGTTGATCCCTTTGCTAAAGAAGATATTGAGTACATTCGCAAGTGTTGGAGTGAATTTTTTCTTGATCTTCTATGAGTGAATTGTTTTTTGTTGACAATGTAAATTGATAGTGAGTTTACATTATTATTGAGCTCATGAATTTCTCTTTGTTCACTTTATTGTTAGAATCATGTAGACTTTTAAATTCACATTGTTGGAAAGCAGAATTTTCAAATTGTAACTAGAATGATTTGAATTTTTCGAATGTGTTATGTTATTATGGTTTGTTAGTTTTCTTTCCATTGGTTATCAATTGACATGCATATGTATATTTTTGAATAGTATATGTTTAGACTATATTTACATAAGAAGAGATCTTAAAAAATATTTTTTTAAACCACATTTTTACAAAAGTAGTCTAAAAAGTATGTTTTTTAAACCGCTTTTTTATGTGGTTTAAAAAAGTCATACTTTCTAAACCACCTTTTTCTAAACCACTTTTAAATGTGGTTTAAAAAGCTTTTTTTATGAGGTTTAAAAAGTCTTTTTTTGTAGTCGTGGCGTTTGTGTAGATGTTGTCCATGTGAAGATTGAAACAATTGTTCTGTGTCCAGGGAAGTTATTATAGTTCTTGAGGATAAGTCGTCAGCTGGGTAACGCACAATATTGACTTTTACTTAATAGATCACTGATTTTTGGTGTTCTATTGAGTCTGAAATTTGTTTTACTTGCAACCAAAACGTGATGCTTTATTGTGTTCTTCACGGTCCATGTGTAGTTGTATTGATGTGGCTTTGGCAATCATGTGTTTTAACTCTTGCGAGTTATGATTCTGTTTTAAAAAACTTTAATTTTAAGTAGTGTAATTCTTAATAAATTTTGTCTCCGTAAATTTGGAGAATGAGATTTGCTATCTACTTACTCCATAACAAATAATTAAAGAGGACAATTAATAAAGTATAGAATAATGTAGAATGTACAGATTTTCATTTACACCATTATCAATAATAAAGCCATCCCAGCCAATTAATAAAATACTTTTAATTTTCTTGAATAAGTCACGATATTTGTGACAATTAAATCATGTCACAAACTAATTTATAACGGATTAAGGCTACTTCCCTTGGAGCTAATGATGATAATAAGTTAATAACACACCATCATTGAAACAATTGATTAAAGAAAAAAAGGGAGCCGGGATCAATTTATCTTTAAAATAATGACTAAAAAAGTAAGAGAGAATTTCAATATTAATGAACATATTTTCTTGATGTATTTTGTATACAATAGCTGAGATTCTCTTGCACTATCATACAAGACACGATTAGGGCTATCCCACTGGCAATTGAATTTCATCATCTGGTATTTTTTTTTTTTTTTTGATAAATTCCATCATCTGGTATTTTGTTAGAAGCCTTAGTAGACTTTTATACAAAGCTAGCCAAGTAACAAAAATAAGATTAAGAATGTTAAACCTTACCGCACCAAATCTGAACCAATAAAACATTGACATCAACCAAAGAGTGCAACATATGTCGAACTTGAGGTTTGCTGACTATGCACCTCATTCTCACATGTCAAGTCACGAGTTTAAATCAGCAGAAATCCCCTCATAATTCAGTAATACAGCTGGTCCCTCTTTCAGGAATTTGGAACCTCAAAATAAAAAATAAAGGTATATAACAAGGGGCATCATTGTAAGCTATAAAGAATACGACTCATTTCTCAAACTCCATATAATGCATGAGACCAATATTAGTGTCTTGGGAAAATAAGTATTGATAATGCTGCTGACACCAACATGAGCTGGGTGCTGCCTTTCCAACTGCATAACCATCTCCTCCATATCTGCCAACAGCCTTCACCCATGCTGAATATTATGGTATAGCATACAAATTGGTCGTGATGTCAACATATTGTCATAGAACATAATCAATAAAATAACAATATATAATTTTCAGGGTGAAGGTGCAAAACTAGCCACCGTAAATTTCTAAATGGACAACTTTGGCACCCGTAAATTGGATGGTGCAAAACCGTACATTATAAATCAAAATGGGACAAATTTAGCCACACCGTTAAGTTGAAGCTAACAGACGTTTGTGTTGGCGTGGGGCCCACCTTCATTAAATCAAAACGTATGTTAGCTTTAACTTAACGGCGTGGCTAAATTTGTCCCATTTTGATTTATAATGTATAGTTTTGCACCATCTAATTTACGGGTGCTAAAGTTGTCCATTTAGAAATTTACGGTGGCTAGTTTTGCACCTTCACCCTAATTTTCATACTCTAAAGTGATTAATGCATCTGATAGGCAATGTCAACTAGAATTCAAAGCTCCTTTACCACTCACCCCCCAATATCTCTGTATTGCACAATGGAGGAATGGAATCAAGGAGTTGAACCTGAATGTTTCCATTATTAATGTGAGCAATTTCATATAACAACAGACAAAACTGCGGCAAACTTCTGGTCCTCTTTATAGAGAACATGATGTCAAAAATATTGAAGGTAAGGATATTTGCTTTCACAAAATTGACATAGCATCCAGTTGATTCTATGGGATAAATTGTAACACCAAAGAGACTATGGTATATACCAACCTGTTCTTCAGATTTGGCAGATAAAAAGATATAATGGCAACTCCATATAAACCTGTTCTATCGTCCAACCATGTTTGCAAGATAGTTCAGAAATCACACTTCTGAACTAAAATAAATGACTGAAAAAATGGTAAACTCATTGTGCAAAAAAAAATATGCAAGCATTCACAAATTACAATAAAGTATACAAGTACATGGAACGAAAACTTTATATCTCACCTTGTGTTACTTCTTCAACAAGCCTCTAGCAATCATTTCATGAAGAAGTTTCTCCAATAGCCAGGGAAAGGAAAGGAAGCATTTAGATCATACAGCTTGACATTGTCTAATAAAATTAAAGAACCGAATAGTCTGTGTATTCCTCAACCTAGAGACACATATGATCAATCTCTAGCATGCAAATTCAGAAGATTTCAGTATATAATACAAAATTGTCATGTTTTCAACACGATGTCATAAAAATATTACCAAACTAGCTTAGGCTTCCATTTTTTCTTGGAAATTATTTTAATTACAACTGTTTCAAATGAAAGCTTTGTTGTTGTTACAAATGAGGTTTTTATTCTTCTCAAAGATATCACTTTTCAAGATAATCATTCAAATAGGTCGTGTCTCTTCCCAAAACATAATTTAAATAATTTTATAAACCTACTTTATGAACAAGAAAACTGAGTGGAGAGTCAAAGTAGGTCTTCAATTGCAGCTGATAAAAAGCTATAATATCAGGGTCCATTTCAATCTGTTCTATTATCCAACCTTCGTTGTAAGAAAGTTCACATATCACACTTATGAAGTAAATTAAATGGCTGAAAAAATGATAAACCCATTGTGCAACCTGAAACAAAATATGCAAGCATTCACAAACACTGAATTACAATAAAGCATACAAGTACATGTAGTTAAAACTTTATATCTTACCTTGTACTACTTCTTCAACAACCCTCTAGCAATCATTTCATGAAGGAGCTTCTCAGTCATAGCATTCTCATTCTTTTCAAGAAAAAATCGACGTAGAACTACATGAAAAGTAACAAAATCAGGGGCACAACCATTCTCTTCCATTTTATCAAGCAGGGAAATTGCTTCATCAAGCAGACCTTCGTTGCAAAATCCATGAATCATAGCAGTATATGTGTGTACATTTAGTTGGTAACCTTCTGCCAAAAGATACTGAAAATTTTCCCACGCATCATTTAACCTACCACCTTTGCACAAACCATCAATAAGTATAGTGTAGGTCTCCACTGATGGCTGAAATCCTTGGCTGACAATTTGCTTAAATAATGTAGTTGCCTTGTCAAGATGTCCCTGTTTGCAAAATGCATCTAACACGATATTGTAAGTGATTATGTTAAAAACAAGGCCCTTATTATGCATCTCATATATAACATCTTGCGCGCATGAGATTCTTTGTGATTTGAGCAAGCCATCAATAACAGAAGTATAAGTTACAACATTAGGAACCAACTTTCTGGAATGCAATTTCTTAAAGAGATCCATGGCCTCATCCACCATTTTCATCTTAAAGTATGCATCGATCAAAATATTATAACTAATAAGGCTAGGGGCCAAACCATTGTTTATCATCCTATTGAAAACTTCCATAGCCTCAACGATATTATTAGATAGACAATATCCATTCATCAAACTATTGTAGGTAATAACATTAGGTGTCTGATCACTCTTAAGCATCCTATTGAAAACTTCCTTAGCCTCAATGATGTTATTAGACAAACAATACCCATTCATTAAACTAGTGTAGGTAATAACATCAGGTCTCTGATCACTCTTAAGCATTCTAGCAAATACACCTTGAGCTTCTATGATCCTTCCATCTTTCGATAAGGCATCAACTAGGATGTTAAATGTAAAAACATTTGGGTGGATGCCTTTGGATATCATTTCATTGAGTACTTGATTTGCTTGCTTCTTGCCAATAATTCATGGAGCAATAACCATGGATAAGACTACTATATGTAACAACAGTAGGAGCCACCCCATGACCAATCATTTCCAAATACAAGTTGCGTGCATCATAGAGAAGCCCATCTTTACAGAGTGCATCAATGATTGTGTTGTACATAATTGTATTGGGCTTAACAGTGTGTCTCTCCATTAGTTTAAGCAATCTAAGAGCGCATGTTGTTTTACCAATCTTACATATCCCATTTATTAATGTGTCATAAGTAACTTCATTCAACTGAAAACCTTTAGCCATAATGTCATCAAAGAAATCAAGAGCTTTACCAACATGTCGGTTAAAGCAGAGTCCTTTCACTATTGTAGTGAAAGTGATAGTGGTTGGTTGAAAACCCATCTTGAAAACTTTGGCCAATGTAGAGAAAGCAAATTCCATATATGAGCAACATGGCAGTAAGAGTGATTAAGATGTTGAGGTTAACCAAATCAGGAGTGAATCCCTTCAAGTGGGCCCGCGTTAGAAGTGATATAGCAATGGGATAATGTTTCATCTTAACTATAGAGGCTAGAGTGTAGTTAATACGGCGTGTAGGTGGGAGAGGACACGTGTCGAGCATGTGATTGAGAGAAGAGATGGCTTCATTGAGGGTTGTGGGGTTTGGGGAATGGGAATGGAAGTGAGATTTGAGAAAGAAGAAGAAGTACCTTGAAGTTGAAGTTGAAGGAGAAAGCATGATGGAAAGTGAGATGCGATGCTGATGAGATTTGTTTTTTTTTTGACCTTTAGATGCTGATGAGATTGAAGAAGGAAGAGAGTGTGAAGTGTTGTTGAGCGTGTACTTGGTGTCTTATGTTTTCCAACTCGCTTTCTTAAACCAACCAACTCATTTTGTCTAGGGTGAAAACCTAAAGATATATAATTAGAACTTAATGCTATTTTGCATTTTAGTCTAACGAAAGTTTGCCGTATCTAATGGGAATGACAAACGTTTGCCATATCTAATTGGAATGACAAAATTACCACATTTTAAGTTACAAATGTCAATTTTGCACCTCAAAATTATCATGGTTGCACCTTTTAGAAATCACCATGTGCAATTTTGCTCCTTTGCCCAAATAAAATGTTAACCACTATGGTGCAATTTCTCTTATGAACCGTGAAGAAGGCACAAAAATTCCCGATCAGTATTTAAGGACATGATTGGCAAGTGTTAACTGTGAATTTTAAAAAATATTTGCACTTGTTCATGTCACATTTTCACTTCTTTCTCCACGTTTTTCTATAACTTATTTCTGGAAATCACAAGGAAAAGAGGGGAAGCCCCAAAAACTACAAGTTTTAACAGTTCTAAGCTAATTGCAAATAACCAACTCCAGCATGACTTGACATCAAATGCTATAAACTCTTCCTTGCCTTCAGGAACTTCTTCCTTTCCAATTATATCTCCAAATCTTTGATGCTTTCTATTGCAAGAAGCCTTCCACTAATTTTCTTACATGTTTGAAACTGGCTATAAAAAGACCAGAAATTATGCGAAAACTTCATTGGTTGCATTGTATTCTCCCTGCTTATTGCAGCTGTTCTTATTCTTCCTCTACCAAGATTTTGTTCTGTAATCTTGAATAGAAGAAAGGTTTCATTGGCTTAATCTTGAAAAATCAAGATTCACATAAAGATGAAATTAGGTCATTATCACTGGTGGTGCTTCTTTTCTTCTCTCTTTTGTGTTTCCTAGTTGATTAACAGGATCTATTTATAAGGGTTTTCTACCACTATTTTCCTAGGAGATCCTAATTCCTTGTAATAAGAATGGAAAATTTGAATGTTTTATCCCTTATCACAAGAAGTTAGCATAGAGATGTCAAAATATTTAATAACTTTTTCACCATTTTGATCCTCATTGTTACTGGAAACTTCATGCTAAGTCCTGTTAAAAATGAAAGAAACATTCAGAATTTCAGATTACAAATTAAAAATTGAAGAGAGAAAACTGCAGATACCTTGAGAATGATTTTTCCATAAATATTAAATCTAGACATCATAATCTGTCTAGCAATGACCCGTTCAGTACCACAAATCTCAGTGTAATGCTCATGTTCATCTCTAAACAACCTTAGGCACATGAGTTTAACCTTAAAAAGTTCATATAACTAATGGCATGTACTAAGCGTATACAAACATTTACTTCCAATCTGAACAAAATGTCCACATATCTGCAACTATATGGGCGGGTAAGCATATGACTCGTTTAACTAGATAGAACCACTGAGTAACTGAATTTGAGCCAAGTGCTTCTTACCATGTAAGTGAGAAGTCAAGTCACCTTCCCTAGTGCAATTTACATTACACATATCACATCTAAATCTGCAACTGTTCATTTCAAGCACTGATTTTCCTATCTTCTTCTGCTGATTAATATTGTTATTATGCTCTATTTTTTTATGAGGACTGTTTTTGACATTCTTCTGTCCTAATGCTCCATTTGAAGTAGTCGTATTGATAATAATCTTCTCTTTTTCTCCAATAGAGTTAAAATTCTTCTCTAGCAAAACTTTCTCATAAATACCTTGGTTATTCCCATTCAATGCTTCACAAGCAGCCTTATGCTTCTTCCCTTTCAGGTGGGTCCTCATATTATCCTTAGATAGCTTTGTCAATTGACACACGGCACAAGTCAACGTGTTCTCTGAAATTTTAGATGCAGAAACCTGAGGAGAAGCTTTCGTTCCTATATTTTTCATCAATTCTGCTTTAGTTTTTAACGTGTTCAGTGCTTCACAAGCAGCCTTATGTTTCCTTCCTAGCAAGTGGGAATTCAAATCGGCATCAGAAAGCATTGTCATCTGGCATATGGCACAAGTCCACTCTTTCTGTACATTCTCTGCTGCAGAAATCTTTGGATGTCTTCCATGTTCTGTGTCTGCCGGAATATTTTCAGTTTTCACCGTGGCAGATGAAGTGCCTTCTTTTGATTTGAGGTTATCCAAGGAAGTATTAGCCTGCAATGTATGGATCTTGGCATTGAGGTGAAAATTAGTGAAAATAATCAACCTAATAAGATAAAGTATACACATTCATATAAGGGTTAAATTTCAAAAATACACCCTAAACTATTCTATGAGGGACCATCCAAAACTTAGTAGGGTGCAATTTTTAACCATCAACTCTAAAAAACATGGCAAGAGTTCCCAATATATAACAGTGGGCAAACGTATATTAACAAGGGTTATGAGTTCTCTATATTTGTGTCAAGTGCAAAATGTTTTTTTGTACAATTTTTTAAAGTTGAGAAGCCAAATTGCATATATCATAAAACTCATTGTATAGTTTTACCACTCATTTACCAGTGACAAAGCATGTGATACTCACATCCCTTATTTAACAGATAAGAAACCTTACTTGCTTGCCTTCAAGAACTTCCTCTTTCTCAATCATCTCCAAATCTTTGACGTCTTTCTGTTCCATGAGAAGTCTTTCTTTATTTGTCTGCACAAACAAAGTAAGGTTGGAAGATAAGCTTTTTCATGTATCATATACTGAACCAGAACTGGTTTAAGCTCAGTTCATGTTTGAAACTGGCTATAAAAAACAAATTTATGAGTTGCATCTCAACCTTCCTGCTGGCTGGAATTGTTCTTATTGTTTCTGAATCAAGATTTTGTGCTGAGTTCTTAAATAGAAGAAAAAATTCACTGGATTGATTCAAATCAAGTTCAGATCAAGATAAAAATGAAAGAAGAGAGGGTAATTCAAACTCAACCTGACAGTCTCAGATTTATTAACAAATTTGATTTGATCTTCCCAAAGCGACATGAGAGTCTCAGATTTCAAGCGTATCAATATATATTATATATGAGATATTAGATTCTCCAAGTCATCCAAAACAACAAGAGGCATAAGAAGCCACCATTTCAGACTAAACATTTAGTTCTGTTTATGTTTTAGTGAATGCCAATGAATGGATAACAAGAATAACATTATAAAATCCACCTTCAGGATCTCAATCTTCTCCGTAGTTGTTGGAGCTTCTTTTTGTGTTTCTGCAGGAAGACTTTTCTCTACATTCTACAAAAAAAGAAAAAAAGGTCAACCCAATTTTAGTCCCCACTCGGTGAGTGTTGAGGAAGAAAATATGCTAGACAACCTTACCTCTGCATTATGCAAAGAGGTTAATTCACACCCAGCCTCAGACCTCACGACAAAAGAGCTCACCATTTAGGCAAGTTGGACCTTTCTCAATAGGCAAATAGAATGAGGTTGGTGGTGAACCCTTCTGAACTTAAACAAGATATTTATATAGTGAAAATGACATGCATCCCTTTTAAAAGGAGGCCAATATAAAACAAAACATTTCATCCCTCATCAATTTTAGCTTTGTTAACTTTTGCAGAATACTGAATGCTAAATTTCCATGAAAACTTTTGGTTATTATATCTAACAAGAAACTGGGTACACTAAGAGCTGGTTGAGGGTTTGATCTGTTCCTAAATATGATAACTCAAGTCCATTCTGCCTCTCAAATTTATTATTTGCCCCCGAAAGTATCCATATTGATTGAATAAATTAAGAGATTTCTATTCAAGAGTAGTCACGATAGAAGAGGTTATTTTAGGAAAACCAAAGTACTATTTTATTTGAATGCACCAAAACATCTCGTAAACCTATGTTATTACAGAAAAAAAGTTTTGGCATCTACACTCCAATCCATTAATAGGGTGATTTGTACCTTGCTAGCAATGAGTTTCTGTAGAGGTTCAGTTCCATTCTCTGTTATATAATTCTCAACTTGCGTTATAAAGTCCTGTTTCTTGGTAAAAATGTTTTCCCAGTTCCAGAATCTGCTTATGACTTCTTTTGGATTCACGTAAATGATTGACTGAATGAGACTATTATAGACATAAGCAGATCTTTGAAAGTCCGGTATCACGAGGAAGGCAACAATCATTAGCTTCATGTAATGCCAATACTGAAACCTGATGTTGAAGAAGATGTTATGTAAAAGTAAGATTAGTGCAGAACATAAAAGAAGAACATAAACCATTTTGTTCAGTTATTACGTCAATTCTTACATGGGAAAAGTTTCAATTCAGTAGAAATAAACAGTGTCTATATGATCTAGGCTAAACAAATGTTTTGTCAAATGATAGAGAGTAATGTTAGTGACTTACCATTGAAGAAGCTGAAGAAAAGCATACTCAAAAAGGTATATCAGTGAGAGAAGAATCCAATAAGAGATCAAATTCCGAGTTTCTGAATGGCTGTTACTCTCAATTGCATCAATGGAAGCACATCTTTCACCATAAAACGCCATAATTATAATCATAAACAACAAAAAAAAAGCATCACTATCACTTAAATAACAATCAAATGGAATCAAAACATAGATTTATGATAAATGCAAAAATGCCTTTCAGAGTTACACACACACACACACACACACACACATAGATAGAGAGAGATAGACTTACAGAGGATAACCTAAAGCAAGCACGGGCCTGCAAATGAGAAAAACAAAGAGTGAGTCAATAATAAGGAGCATAAGGAGAAAAAGTGGGTTTGATTGATTCATCTTTTACTGTTCATGGCTAGAGAATACAGATCATATGAATCTGAGCAAAAGAAGAAAATCTGGGGGCTTAGAAAGGGACAGAGGGGTCATACATTTGCATGTACAAGAAGAGAAGCATACCATGAAAGAAAGTCAAAGCATTTTAGAAGGAGAATAAGGAAGGAGGAAGAAGCCATGTTGGATGGAAGCTTTTGTGTTAACTGTGATGGGGGCAGAGGGATGAAGTGAAGAAGAAAGAAGTAATGAAGCGTCCCATGAAGATGACTTAATGCGGAAGGTAAAGTCAGAGAGGGAGGAAGGGGAAAGAGAAAGTCGTCGCAGGAAGTGAAAAAGTCAGCTACCTACTTGCCTACTACTACTCCCTCTAGATCCCTAATATAAAGTTAGCTGGAAAAAAAAAGCTTCTTAAAAAAACACCTGAATGTTTGTTTAGTTGGGTGTCTAGAATTAATGTTTCTTTTCTAATATTGTCTATATTTATTACTACCTCTGGTCCTAAATATAAGACCTAGATGACTTTTTTTTTTGGAGAGAATAAGGTTATGAAATAAGTTATTAAATTATGACATATTTATATATTTTTAGATTATCCATTAGTTTATAGGAAAATATACTAATCTTAGGGAAAAATTAGGTAAATCATCAATTTATAATTAAATTATTTTGTTTTTTTAGGATTTTCCAAAAAAGTCAATTAGGTCTTATATTTAGGACCGGAGGGATAATACTCTTATGAGAGAGAGAATCATTAATAAATATGAAAGAGAGTTAGGGGTAAAGTAGGAAAAAACACATTAAATGAAGAGAGAATGTGAGATGAGGTCTTGTATTAGGGACCAAAATCATTCAAATTTTGGCTCTTATATTAGGGACCAGAGGGAGTACTATAATACAGTAATTCGTTATAAAAAGAAAAAATGCTAATATTAATTAATTACTTGAAAATTAAATATTTTAACTAACTCTTTGAAAAGGAAATTAAAATCATCAAATGATAAGCAGAAAGCCAAAGTATGAATATTAAAGAAAATGACTGCAGCAGCAAGGCAATGTGCTTGAGTGATGATGTCCAAATAGAAAACTTAATTTTGCACTTTCGACCATTCCAAATGATGAGACTCTCTTTAGGAAGTTTGGAGTGAAAAACTAGTTCAAGGCTAAACGAAGACAACCAAGCAAAAATAAATGGCCTGAAAATAGAGTACGCTACCATCATAAACCTGCATTTTGAATTTTGAACTGGGAAACAATTTTGAACAATTGATTAATTACTACTTTATTCTTAATTATAGGTCATTTTTTTGGAGAATTGTTTTTATTCGTGTGTGAGAGAAAAAGTTGATAAATGTAATTAGAAAATTAAATACATATTCTTAAAATGAGAATAAAATATAAATGGACCAATATTTGAACATTTTAATGACATAGCTATATATTTGGGAATTAGAGGAAATAGACTTAAATATATATATGGTAAATAGACTTTTTTTTAATAAAATGTCAAATATTCTTAGACAATATTGTTATAAAGTTCAATACGTAATAAAAACCTAACCAAACGTTGATCTTTTATATAGAGTTGGGAATTCAGGCTGAACCCATAGGACCAACCCGTTTTTACCAAGTTCGAGAAGGGCCGTGCTTGGGATTTAGAGGGGAAAATGGGATGGGGCCTATAAGGGCCGACACTGAAGGGCAGAGGGCTTTTGTGGGTCAGGCCGACCAATTAATAAGAAATACAACTATCCTTAGTTATATTTAGTTTATGATGATGTGTTTCTTAATTAGTTATTTATTTTATGATTTTTTGCTTATTTTTTATACATGTGTTGTATTAATAAGTTATTGGTTTATACAAGATACTAGGGAAGTCTATAGATCTTTAGAGCTTCGTGGTGTTTAATTATTTAACACTTAGAATAATATGGTGATTTAGTAATCTAAATATGACATTAAATGCTTGTAGTGCCTCATTTCCCTTGCCTTTTTTTTATTCTAGGATTTAGTCAGAAAATCTATGAAAGATTCTAAAATATACACACATTACATGACTTTGTTATGACTATATTTATGTTATGTTGTCATGCACCATGTTGAGATGACACTTCTTTCCCTTTGAAATGGTGCTAATATTCATGTTATGCTTGATTGACACACTGACACTTCTTTCTCTAAGATTTTATAAGATAAACTTATTTTTTTCTTGTGGTATTGGTTCTTCTATTCTTATTTGCAATATTACTTTGATATTTGTTGTTTAATTATTAATGTTTATGTCTCATGCAAGAGCTGTTATTGTAATGTTATATTAAATTATTGTTTTGTTGTGCCAAAATGTACAAGGGAAAATAATGCTGAAAAATATGGTTGGAAAACTGTGTTTAACAAGAGAGCCGAAGCCCTAATGGCTTAAGCCTGGCTCGATGACTCTAGGGCTGAGCTTAAAAAATATGAGTATTTGTGAAAACAGGCCTAAATGGACTTGATCCATTTAGGCACTGCCCAAATCTTAGAATGAATCAGATGTGAAAAAATATTCACCAACTTGATGAAAAATATATTTCAAATAAAAACAGCAACTGTATATAATTATTGAGAAACCTTTCCAAGTTCCTGCTGCAATGCAGGGTTGTCTTTCCAAATAGTTGAGTGGCAACTTTATTGAAGAAGATAATGGAGCAGGAGTCAGTTGAATTGTAGACCCTGTAATGCACCTTGAACCTAATGTAAACATACAACGAATTTTATTATTCATGTATGTTAACCCTTGGCTTTCAAACTTATTTCAAAACCATATATGTGACAGAAACAGTGTGATAGGAATGAGATGACATCTTACTTTGGCTCTGTTTTTAAGATCACCTCTAGACATTTCTTGCATTTACGATTTGAATCTTCCATTAAAATAGGCTTTGCATCACAAGAAGAACCATCATATTTCCAATCACCCGATGTTTCCAACAGTTGAATGATGACTTTAGTAACAAGATCCTCTGCCTAGAAAATTTCAGAGATTCAAATTCGTTCAGTGTGTTTTAGATAGTTTATAAAAAAAACTTTTTTACATGGACCTAGTCAGATTTAGGAAGTCCTTAGTAATTACCAAGTCTGTTCAATGAAAAAAAACACTAAGCAACACTGACTAAAGGTTGAGTTAACTAATTATGTTTGAAAAATTGACTTTGATGGTACTCAGCAACTAACATTCATTCATAGTTACTTTATTACTATTATTACAATGTTCAGAACACTACACATACATAAAAAAATGAACTGAAAAGAACACTAGTCTGAAAGAAAAGGTATATATCAATTGTGATTAGGTCAGATGTATTAGGCAAATAGATGATGGGTTTAAAGATCTGATTACCATTTCCATGTTCCCCATACCAGCCAATGTCACTCTCTTAGGGAAAGAAAGCAAGGATTCATGAGACATAATAACAGAATTTGGTGTCCCAACTTGAGAGAAGGTCTGGCTTGCAGTCGAGTTTTCACACATGCTTAAAAACAAAAGTACACAAGGTTTATATAATACTAATAGTCTGGACAGAATGAAGTTATTAAATATGTAAATTCATTTGTAACCTATCCATGAGTAGCTTTGCTTGTGGTATGTCGGGGATGAAGAACATATTGGTAGCCTCAAAAGAACTTGAAATATGAGCATACCCTGCACTCATGTAACGTAAAAGCATAAGATAAAATAGAAGGAAGGCGTTTGATACTAAGATAGTAAGAACAAATGAAAACCTTTAATAGCTAATTGTACCTACTATTTGGATAATCCTTGCAAACCTCGCAAGAACAACTATGGGTGGCTCAATGTCAATTGTCTTACTGTCAAAAGCTTTTTTAGCAGAATCTCCATATAAAAAACATTAACATTATTCTCACTGCACACCATAACACTAACAATAATAACACAATTGTTAGAGAATGCCATTCATGGATCACCACTACAGAACAAATATCAAAAAAGGGGATAACAGTGGCTTATTACTGGTCACCAATTGTGAAGTTTAGCCTCTTAGTACAATCATAGTCTCGCTTCTGTTCATCGAGGTGTCCAAAAGCCTGGAGAATCCAATGATATTTGTCAGTATATTGAAACATAGATAACATAATCATGAAACTATAATAGGTGAAAACATATTTCAGAGAAAAATACGCATTTTAGATACCTATTAGTTCGACATTGGTAGTTGTACGATTTGATAAATCCTTTATGGTCACAAAGTTGTATTCACATGACTCTATTTTGACATCAGAGACCTTGATTAAGGTCGATGGATAAAAGTAAATCTTCCAAGTATGATCAGCAACACGAAATTCATCATAGTTATCATATAGCTTAAAATTTTCAAAATGGTACACCTCTCCTTCTTTTGGGATCAATAACACTCAATTAATGTTTTGTGTTACATAGGCCTCAATCCGAGTCCCCTACATGAGATAAATTTAAATGAGTAGTCTGTTGGAGTAGCATGCATTGGAACTTTAATAAACAATAATAATGAAAACAATAAAACCAAAATTGAGACAAACTATAGAGATCAAAAGTTATGTTAACTGTTTTTTAAAAAATAAAAGGCAGCATGTCGCACCCCTTTTTAATAATATAAAATGTATGTCGAGCCACGGAGGATCGGCATACATTTTTTAATAATAAAAAAGACACGTCGCACTGAGTGGCATGACATACCGTTTTCAAAATGAAAAAAGATTAATAATCGAAATTGCAAAATGCATGTAGCACCTAGGGCGTAACATACTTTTTGTTATTGGTAAAAAGGGTATGCCGCGACCAAGGGCACAACATGGTACACAGTTTTTTTATCATGTCGTGTCATTGTTGTGCCACATCATTCACAATATTGATAATGCATATATTATCTATCATTTTTTATCATGTCGCGCTCTTGTGACACTACATAAGTCTTCTATTAATCTATATAAATCCCACAATCCCTTTCATATCTCCTCTTTCATTTTTTTTCCTTCTCCCCTTTCATTCTTCTCTACACTAACTACTTTTTTTCATTTTCCAGTAAATATAATTATTTCTTCATCATTCTTATACTTAACTAATTATCTTTTTTTTTTGTAAGTTATTTGTTTCATAACTATAATTTGTATCTCCAATTTTATTTTTAATACCAGGTATATAATTTATGATAACTATTATTTGTTTAAATACTATTGTTCCAGGTATATTATTTCGTCAACTAATATTTGTTTCCCATTATTCTATTATTCTACCATTTTTCCTTCAATATCCCTCTACTCTTTTTATTTTTAGAAACCCAGTCCATAAAACATGTGTCTTCATTTTCCTTTTTTCTGTAAATGATTTCTTTCATCCTATTCTTTTGTTCCTAGCTTTACAATATTTCACTATGTCTTTATTATATGCTCATACACTTAAACTAGACTCATATGGTTCAACTATAGAACATATATCATATATTAACATGAAAGAAAAAAAAATATAGAAGAACCTCTAAATGAATCAAGATCATGAAACTAAGTTTTTCTAAATAGATCAATGGCAGAATCTTTTGAACCAAATCAATTCTTTTAACCAATCTCGTGTGAAGCAACTTTTTTTTTGACCTCTGTGTGAAGCAACTTAACATCATTGAAACATTGTAAAAAAAAAAAATGCTTCACAGTAATCATTATCGCACGTACATATATACATAAGGAATAGAGAAGGAAATTGTCATAATCATCATATTATATGAAAAGTAAAAGAATCATATATACACGTACAACACAGCAGAAGCATTAAAAATGATAATGAACCTAGCTTTGATGCAACTATTGGGATTTCAGGCACACCTAGATTGCTAATGAACTTGACTAGAGTATGAACTTGACTAGAGTACCATAGGACTCTTAATACGTTATATACAGCAGAAGCACGATGGATGAGAGTAAGAGACTTAAGGGGTGAAAGGAATAGCTTTTATTTTTTTGTGTTTTGTGCATTAAGTGAGGATCATTCTCACAAAATCCTAATATATAAATTACGTACAGAAAAATTACATCATGTATGAAAAGTAATACTCCCTCCGGTCCTAAATATAGGACCTAGATGACTTTTTTGAAAAATCCTAAAAAAAGCAAAAAATAAGTTAATTATAAATTGATTTACCTAATTTTTTCTCTTAGACTAGTTTATTTTATCTATAAGCTAATGGATAATCTAAAAAGATATGAAATATGACATGATTTAATAACCTATTTCGTAACCTTAATCTTTCAAAAAAAAGTTATTTAGGTCTTATATTTAGGACCGGAGGTAGTATTGTTTTTGAACATGAAATTCTTGGGGAAAAATTAAAATAACTCTTTTTATCCCATCCTTTTCATATTTACATAATGACTCCAATTCTCAGTGGGCCAGATTTTGGTCTCTAATAACCTAGTGTGGACTAGTATTTCCCTACAGACACTAATTATTGGGGGATCACGCACATAATAAGTTCAAGCCAGAGAGATTTTGTGAAGGAGTTTTGAAAAGCATATTCAAAAGATCAAAGGGTCTTTTATCCATTTGGTTGGGGCCAAGAATATGTTTGGGCAAAAAATTTGCATTGATCGGAACAAAGATGGCTTCGGCCACGGTTCGCCAACGTTTCTCATTTTAATTATCATCATCTTACACTCATGCACCTTTTCCTTCGCCTTACTCTTAAGCCACAATACAATATGGCGCTCCCATTATATTCTACACCGTTTCTAAGGATTAGTTCTTTAGCCTAGTATTTTGTGGAATTTATGAATAAGTTTGGTTTGTATGTGTGGATTGGAAATATGTAAAAAAGAAAGAAAATTATATTGTAAATATGGCCGGTGTTCACTATATGATCATTATATAATGAAGGACGCTTATTTATAGGCTACTTAAAGTCAATTGATGTAGTGCCATATCGTTTCTATCCCTTAAGAAAATTTAAAACCAATGGATTAGTGGAAGCTACCCCTTGGGTTGTCATTCACTTGAGGTTTGGAGCCTAAGAAACACAATTACCTAAACTTTATTGAAATCAGAAAATTCATGGTTTATTATGAAAATTAGCAAAAGAGTGCATATGTTTAAAGGCAAATTAAAATTGGGGAAATAAGATTTGTGAAAGTAATGGATGCACAAGAGGGGGGTGAATTGTGCTTCAAAAATAAATGCTCAAATAAAATAACACAAGAGTTATACTGGTTCGGTCTACCTGACCTACGTCCAGTCCTCAACCACCCAGGCCGAGTTCCACTATATCTCAGGTTTTAAATCGGGTTCACCTGAAACCTTACAACCGCAAGTTTTGCACGGGATCACTTGCAACCTTACAACTACAAGTTTTACACAAGGCTCACTTGTAACCTTTCTAACTAGCTCCCCCTCACACCTAGCAAGGGGTTAACCTTTACACTTAAAGGATTTTTCTAACTAAGTTCTCTCAAAGAACGGATGGTGTTACACACTTAAGTACAATCAATGCTCTTATAACAAGAAGAGACTTAACAACAAAGAGTACAGAATATGTAGATGAAAAAGATCACTCGATGTGTTAAATGCTCTTTACTTTTCTGGGCAGCTTTGAATGCTTGAAGATGTTCTTAGTTTCTCGCTCTAACTTCTCTCAAGAATATCAAAGATAATTGTTGTTATAAATGAAGTTGAGCTCCTTTATATAGTCTTCAAACAATCTGGCTCTTGGTAGGTGGGATAGCCGTTTGAATATGGCCGTTTTTCCCATGTTACCGTTTGCCCAATTAATGCTTCATCAATGCATAGCAGAGTTGACTTGCTTTATCTCTGAAAAGTAGTCCTGACATCTCTGCTATGACAAAAGCATTCTGACACTGCACTTCTGACATTCTGATTGCTTGCGGAAGCAAATTCACATCCGGAAGCAACTTTACTTAGTGTGCTGCACTTGAATGTTAGTTTAGCAATATAAGCACATAGTCACATGCAGTGGGTGTACACTTAGTCTAAGATGTATCCGGAAACACTTCTACTTCCGGAAGTAAAACCACTGGATGAAGGATTTTGCTCACTATCACTCACTCTCGCTCAGTGTCCTTCATTCCAACAGTCAGCGCTAGTCACTAAGCTATCGGAAGCACTTTCACTTGACGTGGCTTATGTTCACTGACGCTTAGGGTTATCTATTCTATCAGCCAGCGCCAGTCTAAATCTAACAGGAAGCAATCTCACTTCCGGTTGAGTCTTAGCTTAGTCTTAAGGTTTTGTATATCTAGTGCTCATGGACTAAGTTATTTCCTTAGTGAGTTACTTGCTGTCGCTGGGGGATGGGTCATCCATCCGCGAGCGCTAGTCCTAGTTTGTCCGGAAGTAAATCCACATCCGGTTGCACTCTTACTTGGGATTCTATGTTAACCTATTGTTTTCTAAGTACTTGGCCTATTCTTTCATATTTTAGTCTTCATCAAAACTTAAGATTCTAACATTCTCCCCCTTTTTGATGATGACAAACTTAGTTTTATCGATTAAATTTATATGAAAGGATTATCAGAAGAATAAACAAACGCAATAGATAAGAGCAAGTAACTTAGGCAAATATTATTGATAAACAGAGATTACAAGTCAGAGTATACAGGCAAATAACATATACAAGTAAATAACATATACAGGTAAATTACACTAAGCAAGTATGAAGTATGCATGAAAACAAAAGGAAAAATTTTCTAAGTTAAAGGAAGGTTTGGATTGGGGGGTTCATAGTTTGTGTTTCTTTTTCTTCTCCCTCTCCCTTTGTCTCTCTTCACTCTCTTTCTGTAGTTTGGCTAACTCGGCCTCATGCACATTCTGGTCAATCTGGGCAATGATCCGCTGAAGCTCTTCTTCATACCTCTCTCTTCTGAGTCTTTCAGATTCAATAGACTCCTCGAATGCCCTTTTCATATTTTCCACTTCTTGCTCAGGCTGGCCAGATGGAGTCTCTTCCTCACTCTCATCAGATTCAGTGGAGGCAATAACTCTCTTGGCACGCTTCCTAGCAACGACCTTCTTTCTAGACTCACTGAATGTGACTGCTGGCTCAGATGAGGGAGGAGGGGCAGATGATTGCTTAGAAGACGGAATCTCAGACGCTTGCCCAGAGGATGCAGGGATTGGCTTTGCTATCACAATAGGACGATGGTTGGGTCTCTTCAGCCCGTACTTCATCATAATCTCCTCAACAATATTTTTACTTGTCTTAGTTGGAGGAGGCTCTGATGATGACTCAAGCTGTGAGGATTGTTCATTCTGCCCAAAGACAACCATATCCAATTGTGGTCCTTGCTCAGCCGACCTCTGCTGCTGCATGAACCGGATTGCTTCTCCTTTTATAAGGCTTTCAGCACCACTCAGCCTTTGGGATTCCATAGCACGGCGGAGGGCAGCTGCGATGTCTCCATCAATCCAGAGGGATGGCTGGCTAAGAACATCCCTGGTGTCCATGGCCAGGCGAAGAGCAGTCATAGCATTTCTCCCCCTTTTGTCATCATCAACAAGGGTGAGTGCCAGGGATGGAGTGGATGAGAAGGAGGGTGGAGGTTCAGGGCCAAATGGCTTTTGGGGTGAGGATTCTGGGGAGGAAGTAGAGAGGTTAGTGTCTGGGGATGAGGCAGTGTCGGGAAACCAAGTAGGATTCACAAAAAGATCTTCATAGGGATGAGTAGAGGAGTATTCTTTGTAGGGAGTGGTAGAGTGTGGGGTAAATGGTAAGTGGTCATCAGAGAGTTGCTGAAGGCGGGGATAATCTCTTATATAGAGGGCACTGAGGGGGTGAATGGCAGTGTTAAATCCAAGGTGTTTGGCTAAGGGGTTGGATCTGGGTCTAGAGCTTGGATGGGTAGGGTTGGAATGAGGGGAAGGTTCGGCAGAGAAATTAAGAGGAGAGCGAGTAGGAGCATTGGGGCGAGTAAGGGGGTTTGGTGGTGTGCGAGTGGGTGAGGGAGGTGTAGATGGGGAGTTTCGAGGGGATTGGCGAGGAGAGTGTTGGGGTGAGTCTTGGGTTTGCTGGTCATGGTTAGGTGAAGGTTGGGATTGGTGGTCATTGTTTGGTGATGGTGGGGGTTGCTGGTCATTTTGTGGTGGTGGTTGTGGTTGTTGAGTGTTAGGTGGAGGAGGAGGGGGAAGTTATGGGTGACCAGAAGGAGGAGGAGGTGGGTTTTGGGGAGGAGGAGGAGGAGGTGGTAGGTTACCTGGTTGTGGTTGGGGTATCTGGAGGTGGGAAAGGATAAGGTCGAGTTTGGCATCCACCCTGGCTAGCTGTGTTTCAACCTGGCCAACTCTGTCCTCAAGCCGCTGGATCCGCTCCCCTTGCTGCTGGAAGCCAGTGTCACACTCAGCACGGAGAGGACCCACCAAGGAGTCAGGCAGCCTAAAGAGAAGCTCCTCCTTTACTTCCTCGGCAAAGGCTCTGACAGTAGCTGGCACTCTTGCAGCACGGCTTGGCCCAGCATGGGAGTCCACTTCCTGATCCCCTGCACCAAATGTAGAGGGGGCTGAAGTCTGAGATGCACTCCCTGCCTGTGATCCTGAGCGAGTGGGCTTAGCAGGCTTGTGATACTTAATGCCCATCTTCCCGATGTTGGATGCTCCCACAGGTCTACACTTGACATTCTCTTCCTCCACAGTAGATGTGGCCTTGATCAGTTTCTTCTCAAGGAGGAAGGCAATGATGGTGGGATAGGGAAGATAGCCAGACTTGTCATTACTCAACCATCGCTGAAGCTCAAGGCAGATCAACTGGCCGGGGTTGATTGGCTGGTGGGAGAGGAGTCTGGGGAACCATGGATTGTCCAGCAGAGTGAACTCATTGAAGTTACCCCCTTTGTGTGTCATCATTCGGGAGTAGACGTAGTACAAGAGTCTGTAGGAGTCAGACATCTTGGACACCTTCTTCCCTTTGGTGCCATACAACGTCTCGAGATCCTCTGTGCTGTACTTTAGTGACTCAGGGTATAGCCACTCATTCATGCTCTGGTCTGTGATCCCCATCAACTCATTCAATGTCCTCCAGGTGAACCTGAAGGTTCTCCCCCTTACTGTGGCAGTGAAGGTGAGTTTGCGGATTTGCTCCTTCCCATCAACCTTCTTATACTTAGCCTTGCCAGAGAGGGATTGACAGAAGACTCGCAGGACGTTGACGTTGTAGTCCTGGTTGATCCCTAGCCAGGGAATGTATTTCTCGAGGTAAGGACGCAGATGAGGAAACCCTAGATCATCAATCTTATCCAGATCGATGAACAAGCCATGGTTGAAGTAGGGAATGGACGTCTCAAACTTGGCAGCAACAGTTTCCAAGGCCCCATCTCTATAAACTGTAGGGTCATCTTCTTCAACCCTCTGCCTCTTGGAAGAAGGCTCTTCAGCGAACTGAACCTTCTTCTTCTTTCCTTTCCTCTTGGCTTCCCTCGCTTGCTCATGCCCAGAAGCCTCTGACTGTTCTGCCACTCTCCCAGAGTGTCCAGACTGGCCCTGGACTTGTGTATTCTGCCCTTGTGTATTCTGCCCAGAAGATTCATGGTGTTCTTGATGTTCATCGCGATGTTCTTCACGATGCCCAGATTTTCCAGAATGTTTATGACTTGATTTCCCACTTTTGGATTTATGTTTCTTGGATGAGAAAGATTTCTTGGTAACTGGGGTTATCTCATGTGATCCGGCCATTTTTGTGTGGATTATGTGGTAAAGTGAGATGAAATGCGAAGAAATGTATGAAGAACAGTTATGAACAGTGAAAGAACAATGAAGAAGATGAAGAGAAGACGAGAGGATATGTGGGTAAAAATGTTGTAAGTAAAAAGTGAAAGTGAGAAAATGACACTCTATTTATAGGCGAAGTCACTGAAGGGTAAAATGGTCATGTCTTTTCAGATGACAATAAATGGTTATACATTGGGTAACGTAAATATTTAAATTGGAACGGCGCACCTTATGACATGTGTCGCTTCATCTTGTCAGAGGAGGCACAACTCCCCATAGAAGGAGATGAAGCGTTTTCTAAAGTGACGTGTCCCTTGGTCTGGCACTGGCGCTCTCTGAGTTTCAACAGCCAGTGTCAGCGAGTGATCATCCGGAAGTGGCTTTGCTTCCGGTTGCACTTGCTTATGATTTAACATTGAGTACCTGCAAAAACAAAGGTTGGCACTCCGATGCCTAAGTTAGTATTGTTGTAGGCTTTAATCAATCAAGTGTAAGAGTTGAAAAATTACACCTCATTTGGGTTTACCATTCCGAAATCACCTCTTATGTAAGTAAATTGGTCAACTCCCAGAGGCTTGGTGAAGATGTCAGCAAGCTGTTGTTGTGTGGGGACAAACTGCACCTTGACATCCTTCTTTTGAACATGGTCTCTGATGAAGTGATGTCTGACGTCAATGTGCTTTGTCCTTGTGTGCTGAACTGGATTCTTGGCAAGACTAATTGTGCTTGTGTTGTCACAGAGGATGGGTGCCTCAGGGAACTCCAAGCCAAGATCTCTCAACTGGTTCTTCAGCCATAGCACTTGAGCACAACAGCTTGCAGCAGCAATGTATTCTGCCTTAGTGGATGACAAAGACACACAGGTTTGCTTTTTGCTAGCCCAAGACACCAGACAACCACCAAGGAAGGCGCATTGTCCACTGGTGCTCTTCCTATCTGTTTTATAACCTGCATGGTCAGAGTCAGAGTAAGCCCACAAGAACTCTTGGTTACCTCTGGGATACCAAAGACCAAGTTCTTGTGTTCCCTCAAGGTATCTCAGAATACGTTTAACACATCTTAAGTGTGACTCCTTGGGGTTGGCTTGAAACCTAGCACACATGCCTACACTAAATTGAATGTCAGGCCTGCTTGCCGTTAAGTATAGGAGGGAACCTATCATTCCCCTGTACATGGGCAGGCTGACAGATTTACCCTTTGCGTCAGCATCGAGTGCGGCAGTGGTGCTCATAGGAGTGTCATACTCCTTGCATTCATCAATCTCAAACTTTTTGAGTAGTTCTCTGTAGTACTTAGCTTGGGAGATGAAGATTCCATTCTTCTTCTGTTTAATTTGCAGGCCTAGGAAGAACGTTAGTTCTCCCATTATTGACATTTCAAATTCACCCTGCATAGTCTTAGAGAAATCTTCACAAAGCTTTTCATTAGTTGCCCCAAAAATAATATCATCAACATAAATTTGGACAATTAGAATATTATTATCTTTGTGAAGAATAAACAGTGTATTATCTAGTTTGCCCCTTGAGAAACCCTTGCCCGGTAGAAAGCTGCTGAGTCTCTCATACCAAGCTCGAGGAGCTTGTTTCAGGCCATATAAAGCTTTCTTTAGTCTATACACGTGTTTGGGATGCTTGTGATCCTCAAAGCCAGGAGGTTGTTCTACATACACCTCTTCTTTAATATAACCATTAAGAAATGCACTCTTTACATCCATTTGATATAATCTAAAGCCTTTCATGGATGCAAAGGCTAGAAGAATCCTTATTGCTTCAAGTCTAGCGACTGGAGCAAAGGTTTCTTCATAGTCAATGCCTTCTTCTTGGTTGTATCCTTTGGCTACTAATCTGGCTTTGCTTCTTGTAATTTGACCTGTCTCATCCAGTTTGTTTTTGAAGACCCACTTGGTCCCCACTATGGATTGATGAGACGGCCTTGGGACTAGTTCCCAGACTTGACTTCTCTCGAATTGATTCAGTTCTTCCTGCATGGCAATAATCCAGTCGCAGTCCTCAAGAGCTTGTTCAACTGAAGTTGGTTCTATTTGAGATAGAAATGCTTCAAACTCAACTTCATTTTGAACTTGCCTTCTGGTTCTGACACCAGAAGAAACATCACCAAGCACTTGATCAAGAGGATGATCCCTGTGATGTCTCCTAGCTGTTGGCAACTGTGCCTCATCAGGCACTGTCTGCACTCTAGGCTCATCAAGGGGTTCATCTTCTTCTTTGGGGTTGCTTGCTGGTGTTTCTTTTGGTAGTGAAGATGATGATGGTGGTTTAGGAAGATTAGGTATTTCATCATCTTCTGTGGATTGTCCCCATGTAGGAGTTTCATCAAATACAACATGCATGGATTCTTCTACAATTCTAGTTCTCATGTTGTATACTCTATAAGCTTTACTCCTAAGGGAATATCCTATAAATATACCTACATCAGCTTTTGGATCAAACTTACCCAGATTTACCTTTCCATTGTTGTGCACATAGCACTTTGATCCAAAGATTCTGAGGTGGCTGATGTTGGGCTTCCTCCCTTTGTACAGCTCGTAGGGAGTCTTGTCCAAGCCCTTGCGAACATAGGCTCTGTTAGAGATATAGCAAGCAGTGCTCATAGCTAGCGTCCGCCCAGAACACTTGAGAAACCTCTTTCTCATTGAGCATGCTTCTAGCCATCTCTGTCAGAACCCTGTTCTTTCTCTCGACAACTCCGTTCTGTTGAGGAGTCCTAGGAGCTGAGAAGTTGTGTTCTATGCCATTTTGTTCACATAGCTCAGAGAAGCTATGGTTCTCAAATTCTCCTCCATGGTCTGTCCTTATGGCTGTGATTTTGAGCTCTCTCTCATTCTGCACTTTCTTAGCCAGGACAACAAAAGCATCAAAAGCATCTTGCTTAGAGGCAAGAAACATAGTCCAAGTGAACCTTGAATAGTCGTCCACCACCACTAGAGCATACAAGTTTCCACCCAAGCTCTTCACTCTTGCTGGCCCAACCAAATCCATGTGGATTAGTTCCAAGGGCCTGCTGGTGGAGACTTTCTTCTTAGTTTTAAACGAGGACTTTGTTTGCCTCCCTCGTTGGCAGGATTCACAAATAAAATCATGCTTTACTTTAAAAGTTGGAATACCTATAGCTAGCTCCTTTTTAATTAGCATATCAAGTTGAGTAAAATTAACATGAGCTAATCTCTTATGCCAAAGCCAACTGTTCTCATCACTAGATATTAAATATTTATCTTCCAATTGTTGACATAAGTCTAGAGTATATAGGTTTCCATTTCTGTTTGCGTTAAGTTTGCATTTTAAATTGGCCTTATCTAAATTCAGATCCTGCTTGTCTACTATTATGCACTCATGTGAATCAAAGATTACCCAATTTCCTTTGTCAGTGCTCTGGCTCACGCTCAGCAGGTTGTGACAGAGACCGTCCACTAGATAGACGTCTTTGACTGGTCCGACTTCTCCAACTCCAGTAATCTTACCACTTTGATTTCCTCCAAAGGTCACTGTGGCTCCATCTTTGATCACCAGAGATTTGAACTTGTCTCTGTCTCCAGTCATATGTCTCGAGCATCCGCTATCGATGTACCATTTTCTGTTCTTGGATGCCTTGAGACACACCTGAAATAATCAAGCAAGCTTAGGTACCCAATCTTTCTTGGGTCCTCGTTCATTAGTTTTCAATGCCCTTGGTCTAGTGTCAGCTTTGACCTTGGGCTTATGATCATTTGGAGCCTCTGGCCTAGTGCTGGCTCTAGGCTCTTGGGTTTTCCCTGTGGAATGGTTCCAGGCTCGGGATCCTTGTCCTCTCTTGGTTTCCTTTGCAAGTGGAGGATCCTTTGTAGCCTTGGTTCCTTTAGGGACCCATTTATAGGAACTACTTGCTCCATGCTTCTTGGCATTACAGGTGGACGTGGAGTGTCCCTTCCTGTTGCAGTAGTTACAGAAGCTGAAGGGTGAGGAGCTATGACTAGTGGCTTTATGGAAGAACTTTAAGTAGGGCTTTACTTTTGGTTCCACCCACCTTTTTACTTTAGGAGTATATCCTAAGCCAGTCCTATCCCTATATGCCCTTTGATTCATTAAAATTACATTTAACATTTCTGACCCATTCGTAAACTTCTGCAGGGCATTTTGCAGCTTGTCTTTCTCAGCTGAGATTTTGCTGCAATTAGGGCAGCTCTCAAGTGTTAAGGCATTGGGTTCTGCTTGGGGAGAACCCTGGCCATCCACTACCGGAAGCTTTCTAGCTTCCGCTAGCTCTTCACTTAGTGAGTCCACCTTGTACTCAAGTGATTCCTTCTTAGTTTTTAACACTTTATAGGCTTTACATAATCTAGAGAATTCTTCATGAACCTCATTATAAGCCTCTTGTAGTTCAGAAAGAGTTACCTCATGATCTTCGTGGGTGAGGTCAAGATCTGAAGATGCTTCCTCATCATCTTCTCTGGCTACCAGGCAGAGGTTGGCAACTTCTTCCTCATCACTTGCTTCGTCATCTGAGCTATTCACCCAAATGGAGGAAACGAAGGCCTTTCTTTTGTCTTTGCTTTTTGACCTCTGCAGACTGGGACACTCAGCCTTGAAGTGACCAGGCTTCTTACATTCAAAGCACACAGGGACCTTTTCCTTCTTGTATCCCTTCTTCTGGCTGGAGTCACCTTTCTGAAAGTCTCCTTTCTTTCTGAAGAATTTTCTGAACTTCCTCACCATCATAGCCATCTCCTCATCATCCATTTCCTCCTCATCATCCTCATCATCATCATCGATCTCCTTGCTGGGAGCAGCAAGGGCAAGATTCTTGGCTTTGGATGAGGTTTGAGGAGCTCTTTGAGCTAGCAGAGTAGGCTCATATTCAGCTAGAGAACCAAATAGTGCGGTGATGGAGCTGGTTGATTCTCCTTGGACTTCCTACAAGATAGTTACTTTGGTGATCCAGTCACCCTTCAAGATCTTTAGGATCTTGCTTACTTGCTCTCTTTCAGGAATATCCTTACCCAACGAGGCCAAATTGTTGATGAGATGAGTGAACCTGAGCTCCAGCTCTCTGATCGGTTCAGTGGGACTAAGCATGGCGAACTTGTGAAATTCTTCCACCAGCATCTCAACACGTCTTGCTTTTACTCCCCTGGTTCCAGAGTGAGCAGCCTCAAGAGCCTCCCACATATCTTTAGCATTTTTGTGGTGGCTGATCCTGTGAAACTCCTTGGGACTGAGTGCACACTGGATGTAGTGCATGGCCCTATAGTTCAGTTGGACTAGAGCATAGTCCTCAGGGGTGTATCTGGCTCTCACCTTAGCAAACCCATCCTCATCTATGGGAGTTTGATCCCCACGTTCGATTACATCCCAGAGTCTAATGTCACTTGACTTGATGTAAGTCTCCATTCTAAACTTCCAGAATGGATAGTTATACACATCGAAGCCTGGGGGCTTGTTGGGTTGAACAGAGACATCTGGTAGAGAGTAATCTGTATCCATTACTGAATCTTTGCTTTCTAGATTCGTTGGAATCGAGTGAGAAAGACCTGCTCTGATACCAAATGAAAGTAATGGATGCACAAGAGGGGGGGGGGGTGAATTGTGCTTCAAAAATAAATGCTCAAATAAAACAACACAAGAGTTATACTGGTTCGGTCTACCTGACCTACGTCCAGTCCTCAACCACCCAGGCCGAGTTCCACTATATCTCAGGTTTTAAATCGGGTTCACCTGAAACCTTACAACCGCAAGTTTTGCACGGGATCACTTGCAACCTTACAACTACAAGTTTTACACAAGGCTCACTTGTAACCTTTCTAACTAGCTCCCCCTCACACCTAGCAAGGGGTTAACCTTTACACTTAAAGGATTTTTCTAACTAAGTTCTCTCAAAGAACGGATGGTGTTACACACTTAAGTACAATCAATGCTCTTATAACAAGAAGAGACTTAACAACAAAGAGTACAGAATATGTAGATGAAAAAGATCACTCGATGTGTTAAATGCTCTTTACTTTTCTGGGCAGCTTTGAATGCTTGAAGATGTTCTTAGTTTCTCGCTCTAACTTCTCTCAAGAATATCAAAGATAATTGTTGTTATAAATGAAGTTGAGCTCCTTTATATAGTCTTCAAACAATCTGGCTCTTGGTAGGTGGGATAGCCGTTTGAATATGGCCATTTTTCCCATGTTACCGTTTGCCCAATTAATGCTTCATCAATGCATAGCAGAGTTGACTTGCTTTATCTCTGAAAAGTAGTCCTGACATCTCTGCTCTGACAAAAGCATTCTGACACTGCACTTCTGACATTCTGATTGCTTGCGGAAGCAAATTCACATCCGGAAGCAACTTTACTTAGTGTGCTGCACTTGAATGTTAGTTTAGCAATATAAGCACATAGTCACATGCAGTGGGTGTACACTTAGTCTAAGATGTATCCGGAAGCACTTCTACTTCCGGAAGTAAAACCACTGGATGAATGATTTTGTTCACTATCACTCACTCTATCTCAGTGTCCTTCATTCCAACAGTCAGCGCTAGTCACTAAGCTATCGGAAGCACTTTCACTTGACGTGGCTTATGTTCACTAACGCTTAGGGTTATCTATTCTATCAGCCAGCGCCAGTCTAAATCTAACAGGAAGCAATCTCACTTCCGGTTGAGTCTTAGCTTAGTCTTAAGGTTTTGTATATCTAGTGCTCATGGACCAAGTTATTTCCTTAGTGAGTTACTTGCTGTCGCTGGGGGATGGGTCATCCATCCGCGAGAGCTAGTCCTAGTTTGTCCGGAAGTAAATCCACATCCGGTTGCACTCTTACTTGGGATTCTATGTTAACCTATTGTTTTCTAAGTAGTTGGCCTATTCTTTCATATTTTAGTCTTCATCAAAACTTAAGATTCTAACAATTTGGTCAAATGGAATGTAATTGCTCTTGAGAAATGATTAATGATGACTATCATAACTCAATTAATATATTTGGGGAGTCAATTTGGATGCAAATTTTATGAGTTACCAAACCTCGTGATTCATAGTTCCAATCATCTAACTAATGGATTCCCGATTATTTATAATTGTTAAACATTTTAGTACCTTTAAGTTTTCTCTAAATTTTTTATTATCAAACTTCACTAACTAGTAAGTCTAATACATAATGTCATAAATATATATATATATAAGTCCCTAAAAATGATAATCCTAGCTAGTTTGATATATATATATATATATATATATATATATATATATATATATATAAATTTCTAATCACTCATTATATATATCCAAAAACCACAACAACCTCAAATCAAATATCTAATCCAAGTCTCAAATATATAAATGATAAACCTAAATCTATAAAAACCATACATAGAAGAGAAAAGAAAAGAAATAAAACTCTACTATGAAAAACATGTGGGCTCAATTCTTCATCTCATCATTCCCATGAGCAAAGAGAGTGTCTAGCCATTCATAGAGAAGAGCCAATAACTCCAAACTCTAATTCATGAGCACCCATGGTAGGTAGGTGGATGGAGAAATTTGTGAAGAAGTAGAAGAGGAATGAAGAAGATGAAGATTGAGTGAGTAGGTTGAGAGAGTTTATTAGAGTTTGTGAAGGTTCTTGGTGTTCCTAATCTTCCTTCCTTCCCTCTCTCTCTCTAGCTCTCTCCTCTCTATCCGACAGTCGTCAAAGGCCCAAACAGTGAAGGTGATAGAATCTGATTTTATTGGGTCCATTTGGTTGTCAAAGAAACCATGGAAAGAAAGTGAAAGAGGGAAGGTATAATGATTTTTTTGGTAATTTACATATATCCCTAGGCCTACAAATTGTCTCTCTCTATCTCACATTTTCCTGGGTCCTATAAATTTTACTTTCACATCATTAATTCTACTTTCCATATTCACTCTTTCACTTTCTATTTCTCCACTTTCCTTTCTTACAACCAAATGGGCTTTAAAGTGTTCCTCCTTCCCGCGAATCACCCATTCTTGTTTTTTTTTTTAAATTTGTTTTTGACCTCCAATCCAAATGACATTTGTTGGGCTTTCTTCTTTCAATGTTGGGTTGCTGGTTCCCTTCTCCTCATGGGGTTTTCCACGTTTTTTTTTATTAAAGGACAATGTTTCATAAGAACAATATATCATGGTTAAATTAGTAAAAAGATAATAACATAAAAAATAAAAAAAAATCAAATTATAATCGGCGATGTCTGAGCTGGTAGTCTATGTAGCTGCTGAGCTAGATCTTGTACCCAAGGTTTGTCTTTCGGATTTAGAAAAGTGTGTCTCCGAAATCTGTTTAGGAGGCAGTTGATATCATTCAACAATATATTGTATTGACAGCTGCTGCTGGTTGAGAGGGTGGGTGACTTTTCTGACACAATGATAATAGTTTGTTCAAACTCATAGTAAGGACAGACTACTATCCAGTTGAGCGAGCTTCGGATGCATCTGTGAAGGAAAGAAGAAGGAACATTCCGGTCTCTTTTAAAAAGGAAATGGTGTAAGGGCTGATGATTGTGCACTATGAATACTTTGCAAAGAATGGATTGGATCATTTTCCTGGGGTTTTCCACGTTAGTGGCAGATGTGAGGATAGAAATCCTCAATTGAAGTGATCCCTCCCCCACCATCCACACTTATTTGTTTTTAATTATTTCCATAGTAGGCCTGAAATCACTTCTCAACAAACTAAACGTGGTTTTTCGACACAAGCTCATTCTTTGATCAATCCAATAACATTGATTTAGTCTCCAGCAGTCTAGTTGCAAATCTGAAATGAAGCAGTAAAAATATAAATAACATATACTAATAATATCAACTATTGATCTTTGGCCAAAAAAAAAACTATTGATCTTACAACTCTCTTCTTCTTTTTTAACAAAGCTTTTAATATATTAACATTTATTTATTATCTCACCTGATCTCAACTCTTCTATTTTATTTAAAATTATTAGTTTTACCAGGAAATCCTCTAAATAATGTAACAATTTGATATCCACTGAAAACTCCACAAATTCCTCTCACTTTTGCAATTTGGAGAAAAAGAACAATATTTCATTATAAATATGTTAAAAACCTCATTTTACCACAATAAAATTGTACAAATCTCAGGGTTTGTCTCTTTTCAAATATAGAGCACGAAAGACATAATTGCTAAAATGTTTCGGTTCGTGATCTGTTTATTTTCAAACACAAAATAATTCCTCCTCTAACAAGCCCACTAACACGTCAAAGCAAAAACGTCTCTCCATTTCTCATCTGCTTGAGACTTATTTTCCATGATATTCTGCATAAACCAATCAGGAAATGATAATATTAACGGAAAATTATATTAAAGGATGAAAAAGAAGTTTTTTATACAATCAAAAGAAGTTGTTTACAAAATATTTTATGAAAATTTTTCTTGTTATCAAACATGTCTTATTCTTTTAATACAAATTATTGTCAATTTTAAGGATAAAATTGTAACACCTAAGTTTATATAGATTTACCATAGTATTTTAACGGATTCATAAATACTATGTAAGCCACAAAAACCCGAAAATCTGAATGAATTAATTTTTTTATTTTTGAAGCGGGCTTTTGTGACAATTGGTTTAAAGGGAAACTTCATATAAAAAAGTAGTTATTACACATTTAAAAATTAAAATAGCTTACTATATCGTTTAATAGCTGTATTCCTTTTCACTTTACGTTATTCTATTATAACTAAACAGGTTTTCTTTTATTCCATATTATTTTCAATTTTAAGGACAAAATTATTTATTGTTACAACATATAAATGGAGATTCCTAGAGAATAACCATTCCAATTTCTTGTCAGTTTAGGTTTTCATCTACTCTCTCCCTCGGGTGCTAAACACTACTACAGAATAACCCTATACCATCGCACCTTTACATGCGCTTCAAGAAAAGTGTTGGTAATGTACTTTTATACATGCGCTTTCGAGAAGAACAGAAAAAAGCGCATGTATATAATACCTTATTACATGCGCTTTATAAAAAAGAGCGCATGTATATGACTCAATGCTATACATGCGCTTTAAGCGCATGTATAGAGTACCTCTTTGCATGCGCTTCTAGATGAACAGCGCATGTATATAATTGTAGCTTTTACATGCGCTTAAAGCGCATGTATATGGCCCTGTTTACATGCGCTTTATCACAGAGAGCGCATGTAGAAGTTTTACTTAAAATATCTATATTTTTGAACAATATATCCATGCATAGGATGAATTTATATGTTATAACATGTCTCATACTCATATACATTAAGTGAAACCATCATAAATATATATAATATAAATACCTATACATGCGCTTGTAAGAATAAAGCGCATGTATAACATATATATTATTCCAATTGTGAAATTACTTAAATGTTTGAACAAAAAATTTTCTAGATGTTTAAAACTTGACTCATTGCAAATAATTTATGCCAATGCATTAATTGACTCAACACATTTGATTTGTTCAATCTCTTCTCTGATCTGATAATTTTTTTGCAGCTCCGATTTCATAGTAAATCAAAATTTTTGTACTAATTAAAAACTAAGTCTTATAGTTTGAATAATTTTGGAAATTGATATCAAATAATTAATATATTGAAAACTTAATTATTAAGTTCACATAGATCTTAAAATAATGAATTTCTAGCCTTATACAGTATATAGCCTACCAAATAAACTTTTATGCACTAAATATTTATTAAAAAATTTCATTTTTCCCGCGCCCTTATGTCTTCCAAGTCCCTCATGCATACACTCACGTACACTCACCCTTACACTCCCAGAGAAGCCCTCCTCCCTCTCAAACGATTTTTCCCTTTGTTCAGCGAAGCCCTCCTCCCTCTTCACAGCGAAGCCCTCCTCCCTCTTCATAGCGAAGCCTTTGTTCATATCAAAACAGCGAAGCCTTTGTTCTCGGCTCAACACAGCGAAGCTTCATCCCTTCAAAAGGTTTGTGCTTTTAGTTTAAAAGTATGAGATTATGAGATTTTGGGGGCAAAGGTTTGTGCTTTTTGCTTAAAGTTATGAGCTTTTGTTTTTATCTTTCCTGTGCTTTTGATTTTGATTCGTTTTTTATGCTGTGATTATGCGGAATACAACCATATATTTATAAGCTCGTAATAAGGTTAAGGAAAGTCTTTTCTGATGATGAAATTTTTGATTCGTTTTTTATGCGGAATACAACCTTACTGTGTCGTTTATGTCTCAACGTGATTAGCGTTGAGGTGGAGAAGAAGAAGTATCCCATTGGAGCTGAACATTATGAATTGTGTGAGGAGATTGGCGTAGGCGTTAGTGCTATTTGTTTGAAATCTATTTCGTTTGTGAAATTTGTTCTTGAGTGAATGAAGTACAGATTATGATAAAAAAAAAAATGAAGTACAGAAAGGTTGGGATACTGATTTTAAATGAATTATATTATATGATTTCCATTATTTTTTAATTCAATTGTTGACTTCTCTTTTTTGGAATCTGTTTCATTAGTGAAATTTGTTCCTTGTTTTATCACTTCAAAAGGTTTGTGCTTTTAGTTTAAAAGTATGAGATTATGAGTTTTTTGGGGGCAAAGGTTTGTCCTTTTTGCTTAAAGTTATGAGCTTTTGTTTTTATCTTTCCTGTGCTTTTGATTTTGATTCGTTTTGATGATTTTTTGATATGAACTCATGAATTTCTCATTTCTATTGTTATAATATGCATTTCAGCCATCATATTGCTTTATTATTGTTTTGCATCTTTATACTGTTTTACAATGTGATAATAATTCCTTGGGCATTTCTATATGGCGTGGATTCTTGTGCTGTTTCCTTGGGCATACACGTAGACTCAGGAAAAATCATATTGCTTGTTTCCTTTTTCTGTGTATAGTTTCACTGTTTAAAGTCATTTCCTGTGGCCCATATGTGTAAAGGCAAGTCTTTTAAGAAAAATGTTCAGTTTTGTTTTGACTGAACAACTTGAACACTATTTTCTGAACCTTTGACTATTCTTCTTCAGGGATATCTTCGCAGTTCTAACCTGTGCGGGCACAAATTCTTATGCTTTGCTTGAAATATATGTTATCAGCCTGTTGCATGGGATTCAATTTTCTTTTGAAACAATAGATTTTGGTTTGTGTGTTTTAACTTTTTCTTGTAAGGGTACTAGTTTCTTCTCTGTATTGACTTATGACTATTTATCATCTTTCAGTGATTTGGCCGGTAAATAAGCAAGGTTACTTTCTGTGCCTCAGTTAGACTCACTTGTGTAGCACCAACAACTACCACTCAGAAAATTTTGAAGACTTGTGGAGGCTTTTGGCAGGACTGTGTATATTGTAATTTTTCCTGACAATATATCCCTGGAACTTTTGCTTCCAAGTTATAGCCGTATTTCTGACTTGGTTAGTTTATCCGTTTCCTATCTCATAAATTTTAATTGTAATTATTACATGATTTTTAGATATAGAATTTAGTTCTCAATTTCATCTAATTTGATTAAATTCCGATTTATTATAGAACAAAAGGCCAAACATGGCAAAGAATGAAATATTTTCATTTTTATTTGTTGTCTTTTATACCAACAAATTTCAAAAGCTTCTTTTGCAATGTGCAACTCTACCAAGCCGAACCTTTATATGTATTATTTCAAAAGCCGAACCTTTTCTTTCAAAGCATTGATGAACCTCCCACATTCATTCATTGAGCATTGTATAAGCAGCTTCGGATTTTCAAAAAGGAGCCTTTTTTATTTCTTCAAAAATGACATATTTGCTGTCCTTTCATTTCTGAGTTATTAGGTAGCTGCAACCTTCCAGAGATGTTCATCTTAGTATAATATCTCTCTATTACCACCATGCATCCATTTTCATTTCTTCTTGTGCATGATATTACAATTTTAAGTTGTTCTGTTCATTGTTCATGAATGATACTATAGGATTCTAATGGATATTGGACTGGTGCTTGCGTGGAGGAATATGTTTTTCATGAATGAGGGATTCTGGTTTTATATTTGTGATAATGTTTATCAGCTTCCCATTCTTTGGACTATTGGTTTTATATTTTGTAGTCCCAAAAAGATGCAACAAAGAAGGAAAAGGGCAAATACGTCCAGCAAGACAAGCCTAAGCCGGTATACTTTGTTAATTGTTTATAATTACTCTATGATAGCCAATGACCTAATTAATACATGTCTAATTGATTATTTTATATTTTGTAGTCCCAAAAAGATGCAACAAAAAAGGAAAAGGGCAAAAACGTCCAGCAAGACAAGCCTGCTTCTAAGATTATTCCTACAAAAAAGAGAAGGAGTGTTTCGAAGGTATTTATCTACTAATTAATTAATTTACATGACAGAGTTTTGCGTGATTGAAAACTGTAACATTTTCATTTACATTAATTCAAGAAGCCAGTAAAGCCTAGTGGACATGATCAGGCTGGTCCTTCAAGCAGTATTGATATCAACTCAACCGGTGTTGATTCCTTTCGGCTCAAGTTGAAGGCTTTGGCCAAAAAAATGACTAATGAAGATTTGGTGCATGTCAACATTACAAGAACCATATATTACTCTCAAGTAACTGAGATGCTTGACAATGAAGTGCTTTTAGAAGTAATTAATCATCAATGGATCGGCTCTTCAGTAATCAACATGTGGATCCAGTATGTCATCCAATTTTAATTTTCATTATGGTTTCTATATTGCCATAAGAAATTCTCAAGGCCTTTGTTTGTGTAGGCACCTACATGATGAAGTCATTGTTCCGGGAGAAAATGCTTCATTTGCCTTCATCAATCCGAATTCAACATCGGTGATTAATGGAAAACCCATGTGGAACAAGGAAGATATCAAATGTAGAATGCGAACATGTGCTACAGAAAGGACGTTGTTTTTAACTCCAATGAATGTGGGGTAAGTCAACATTGGTCATCAAATTAATCTTCATTTTTCCAAATTAGACAGAAAATTTATATAATCTAACTTTTTAACAACATTTCAGGAATCACTGGGTTTTGATTGCCTTCAATCCTATGGTAAAGGATGTAAAGGATATTGTAGTCTATTACTTGGATCCAATTGAGACTGCTCTTCCAAGTAATAGGCCTAACTATATGTGTTTCATTAATAGGTAAGATTGTTATGTTGTGATTTGTTTTTATCCTTAATCTTATTTTTATTGCATTTTTAACCTTCATTTTTTTCTTCTATAGTTTGATAACAGCTTTTAGGGCAAATTGCAAGAATAAAAATTTGGCCTACTCAAAATCAACTGATCAAACACAATCCTATCCATGGTTGAAAATTCAGGTTGTGCTTGTTTTATAAGCAATTGAAATCATGAATTTTTAAAGTGTATAAAAGTCTTTTGACTAACGTGTTTGTGTTTTTTCTTGTTGCAGTGCCCTTTCCAACCCAACGACAATGATTGTGGTTACTATGTGATGAAATTTATTAAGGACATAGTAACACATGACCAATTGGAGGTGCCTGAATTTGTAAGTTTATTATTGCACATGACATATATAGTCTTAACTTACAAAATTTTTGTTGACTTGTTATTTAAAGTGAATTGTCACATAAATATGTTTATTATGTCCATTAACTCAGTATTATGAAGATTGTCGATCATCAAAGTTATCTATGGAGGAGGTGGATGATCTCATTGAAGAGTGGTGCAAGTATGTTTTCCCTATTGCTCATCCTATTATTCAAAATTTACATCCTTCTTAGAGTTTCATACATCTAAGGAGGAAGTGGGAGTATGACACTTTTGATAGATGAACTAGTTGGTTATTTAATCTAAATGTCTTTTGTTGGTACAACTTTGATGTGTATTTTGGCTGGTACAAATTAGATGACTTTTGGTACAACTTTGATGTTGGTACAAATTAGATGTAAATTCTGATTGGGATATGTGGATGACTTTTATATTACATGTAAAGTAGTTCTTGATATATAAAGGATTTTAGTTATTCTGGCTGGTTGGGTATATTATATTGTGCAGGTAGCAATTTAACTGCCAAAAAGGAGGAAAAAGAATTATGACAAATGAAAAAAAAAAATAAGTTATACATGCGCTTATGGCGCAAGCTCATAAGCGCATGTAATAAATATATCTTTACATGCGCTTTTAATACAAAAGCGCGTGTATATATATATATTTACATGCGCTTATATTACAAAAGCGCATGTGTATATATATATTTACATGCGCTTTTAATACAAAAGCGCGTGTGTATATGTATATTTACATGCGCTTTTAATACAAAAGCGCGTGTGTATATGTATATTTACATGCGCTTTTATTACAAAAGCGCGTGTATATATATATATTTACATGCGCTTTTAATACAAAAGCGCGTGTGTATATATATATTTACATGCGCTTTTATTACAAAAGCGCGTGTATATATGTATATTTACATGCGCTTTTCTGACGATAAAACGCATGTATAGGTATAGATATACATGCGCTTTTTGCAAGCGCATGTAAATCCTTTCCCGGCGAGGCCATTGCCAGCATTTTTTAAGCGCATGTAAAAGCCAAAAAGAGCGCATGTAAAGGGGTTATTCTGTAGTAGTGAAATATAATACTCCCTCCGGTCCTAAATATAAGACCTAATTGACTTTTTCTGGAAAATCCTAAAAAAGCCAAATAAGTTAATTATAAATTGATTTACCTAATTTTTCCCTTAAACTGGTTTAATTTACCTATAAACTAATAGAAAATCTAAAAATACATCAAATATATCATCATTTAATAACCTATTTCGCAACCTTAATCTCTCTCTCTCTCTCTCTCTCTGTTACTAATTAATACTCTGTTACTAATTACTTAATTTACCAATGACATCCATTTTAGATCTAATAACCTCTTTACTAACTATGATAGAAAAGGAATTTCCATATTCTCAAAGTCCTATCATAGTTAGGAAAGGAATTTCCTAATGATTAAATATTATCCATGATAGAAAAGAATTGCCTAATACAATACAAGTACTATCATGGATAATTAATAGCTAACCATGTTAGAAAGGATTCACCTAACATGGTTAGAAAAGAAACAACCTAATATTAGATTATAATGCCCTGTCACTATGACCGATTAACTAATATTATCAATTATAATCATTATTAATTATCTAACTATGATAGAAAAGACTTTTCATATTATTACAAACCTATCATAGTTAGAAAAATACTTTACTTATATTACATCCCTGAATCTAATTTTTAATTTCATAAGAAAATACGCGGAAGCGAATGCAGACCTATACATTTTTGGCAATATACATGTTTTCATAGTCTAAATAACCTTTGAAATTTAATTCCCTTCCTGTTTCTCGTGCCTGTGCATGATCACCTGCAAAAATGTGAGTAATCCTGGGATGAGACAAAATTGTCCCAGTAATCACCGCTTAACTCACTATAACAGTGAGATGTGCGGTAGTAAGGGCGTCTAAAGGGTACCACAGTTTTAAAATCACTAAATATATATATATATATATATATATATATATATATATATATATATATCAAGTTTTCTCCCAAACGTCATTCAAATCTCTGTCGCTTCTCAACAATAATCTCATCATCTCTATCTCCAATCCATGCGTATTACTACTCCAACTCTCACACTCACCTGTAGATGCATTGTGCCACCACGGTGCATTCAAGCATCTATTCTTCACTATATGATTTGACACTGTGTCCCTCTCCATAATGAGGGGACAATTTCCTTCTCTGGCAATCTCCAGAGAGGGAACCCCAATTCTGTTTCCATTACAGAACGGGAACTGTTGGGCTCTCCACTGCCAAACAACCGTAGGGGCGGTTGGGCTCTTCAATGCCAAACAACCGTATGTCACTTCTCTCAATAAGTCGACCTATGAACCCCGATCCAATCAATCTAAAAAAAGATCCTCAGTACAAATAACTGTCGATTGGCCTATCGACAGTTATCATCGCGCGATGGTACATAAAAAGCAGTGTCATGCAATGCTCACCATATTCCTGTCAACATCATATCCACAATATTCAATATTTCAATCACAATTCTCTTCCATATCCATATCGATCCATTTCAATATCTCAACTATTTCACTCATTCCCTCTAACCATCAATATCCCTAACAGAATACTATATAAATCTCTCACATCATACCCAGAACTGAACCAATCCAGAACCACCATCCACACCAGACAGGATAGTATTTATAATGTTTCAAATTTCTTTCATACGAAAATAATCGTGTTTGAAACGCACCCGATAGCCTGTTTTGTATAAAAATACCCTTTTAAAGATAATATATATATATATAGAGGGTGAGAAGGGATTTTACAAAATCCCTAACTAACGTCACCCTCAATGTTATAGCAAGGTTAAGTGTGATTACCTATCGCCCTTTAGCACTTTGATGTTCTTTCCTTATCATTCCTCGAAGATTTTTCCTCCTATTATTACATAACGATAATAAATCAACAACTATCTTCATAAGGAACATACAACGTCTCTCTCGAATTTCTAATGTGCTACCCGATCCCCAAACTTGATTTGAAATAGTCAGTTCTTCACAATAACTCAGGACATCAAAGTCTAAATCACTCCTATACTTGTATAAAATACCAATCAAGTAAAGATTCACTATGAATCTTCCATTTTCAATTGAAGTGCCCAAGCAGTCAAGAAACAGAAAAACTAGCACTTTCTCGTATTTAAAACACATCTCTAGATCTTCCAAAATATCATGTACATCATTTAGTTACATTAAAACAATAATTAAATTAGCTTCAACATGCATAAATAATAATTTAAGCATTCTCCAGGCCAAGAATCAGTTCAACCCTAAAAGAAAGGAGAATAAAACATGAAATTTCATACACAAGCGCATATAAAACACTTAAATCACCCTTTATGTCATTCTCATTTCAACAACCCTTTGGCCAATACACAAAGAAACAAGACATGATACACAAAGAAACAAGACATGTCACCATGATACAACATACAACCACTCACACACATCACAATTTACATTTACATTTACTTCAATACTTAAACCAAAGCCATATAACCATGACTTCAAACAACAATAGTTAAATGCATAAATCACCAAGAAGAAATTCAAATAGAAGCATGGCAAAGTCATTCAAGTTCCAATGTTCCAAACAATGTCATAAAACCAACATACAAAACCATATTACTAATTCTAATGAATTCATATGTATACTAATATTCCACACACAAGCCAACTTACATTCTACAACATTGAGCATTTATACCACTCCATGACTATCATCAATAGCCATTTAGTCCATCCATTAACACCAAAATCTCCAATTCAGATCCATTCATGAAAATCACCATTCAAAGCCTAATGAATTGAGAAATGCCCAAGTACCCTTCATTTCCTCCTATAAATCACTTCGGCTAGTGCAAGAGGCATGTCTAGCATTTCTAATATAATATATTCACTATCTATACATCGTGTTATCACACAAACATCAAACCACAGTTGACCATATCACATATCTTAATTACATCTTTAACAGCATTATATATATTCCTTTTTAAACTCATTCAATTAATGCAGCAAAGAGACACAATAAACCTCCAACTTACAGCAAAACCTTCCCTGTTACATTCAAATGGCTAACTACACTTTCAAAATGCCAATTAAGCATATAAGCTTGAAGAATTATATATCATCTTTCACCGCAAAACTAATAAACTCAAACTACAACCACATACAACAAGTTCATACATATACCTTCTCATGGTTAGACCAAACAAAGAAAGAACAACAACATGCAAGCTTTGAAACAACTTAAACCTTCATCTCTGTTACCTAAATAACCATTTACTAGCCAATTCAAAGCAATTTGGTTAATTGCATTAGCATCCTAAAAGCATAAATTTTTGTCACAGACTTATATCAATGCAAGAATCAGCCCCAAACAGAACAAAATTCATTCCCACTCATTGCAAGAAAAATAATGACATGCATCAAAATCCATCTTATCCTCACCTTATTAGAATTTCACTCAAACAGCAAGACCCATATCCCCAAGTAACAACTCCCATGTTTAAAGGAACAAAAATCAAAACTGTAAAACAACTGAAACCATGCCAAATTAACCAAATGTAACCATTAATACTTTTCTTCGACTAGCACAACATCAAAGCAAAAATTTCCCTTATCCACATATATTATTGTCAAACAAAATAAAGAACAAGGCAAAGAAAAATAAATCAGACAGAGCCAGAACAAAACAGATTTCATAAAACACCCAAAAGTTCAACATTTTAGTACCCAATCACCAAAAACTTTAGTTCTCAAACAAAATCTATATTCAATCACCACTAATGGAATCTTACACTTCATTTTATCTAATTAAACAGCCCATTTCAAGAACCCATTTCGGTTTTCCCTTCTCAACCTCGCCCAAAAATCAGAGGATACAATAGAAATCAAATGAGGGACTCACCTAAAAGTCAAATATGATCTTGCACGCCGGAACCGCTGCCGGAAAGTTATGTCCTCGCCGGAAAACGCCACTAGAATCGAGGAAAAAGAAGAGGAATACGAAGAACAATGGAGGAGGTGAGGGTTCAGATTTACAAAGTGAGGAAATCAACATTAAACAAGCATAGATCGAAAGCATAAAAAGGCCAAAGCTTTTTTTTTACCGTTAGTTTTCGCCGCCATACGCCGGAAAACTCGCCGGAGACTGTGAACACGAAGGGAAACGAAGTGAGTAAGTGAGAAAACGGGAGGCTGAGGGTGAAGAACAAAGAAAAGAAGTTGGGGTTTGGCCATCACCATGTCTACCGCCTCCGTTTTCGTCGCCGGCGCCGCAGGGGGTGGCGAAGGTAGGGGTTCACGCGGAAGGGGAAGGGACGTCGGATGAGGGACGGGTGAGGGTGGAGACGGGTTTTGAGGTTAAGAAGAAGGAAGCCTCGGCGGCTTCTCCGCCGTCGCCGTCAGCGGCGGCCTCAAGGGCGGCCGACGAAACAGAGAAGGAGAAGGGAGGAATTGGGTTTTTGGTGAGTGAGGGAGGAGAGAACGAAAATGGTGAGGAGGTGGGGGAAGGTGTCGGCCGAATGTGTTGAGGGTGGGAGGAGTAGTTCATTTTGTTTAATTGATTAGGTTTCTGGGCAAATTACCAAATTGCCCCTGAGGCTACTTTCCTTTAGTTTAATCCTTTTTATCAAACTTAACCATTTGAAATTTAGCCCCGAAAGTTTGCATATGATATTGAACCTCCATCATAATATCATATAAACCTCATAATACTTTTCATAAACGTTTATATTTTCAAATAACTCCTTTAACTATATTTATTTAAATTCTAAAGTTTTACGATTTAATATCAATAAATCATCTCAAACCTCATAAATAAATTCTAAAATTAAACCTAAAATAACCACTAATCCTTATTTAAAATTTGGGATGTTACACTCTCTCTCTCTCTCTGTGTGTGTGTGTTTGATGATATGAATTTTTATTTCCTCATATATATATATATATATATATATATATATATATATATATATATATATATATAATCAACAGCCTCACTGGCTCAATGTGCTTTGATGTATTTTCATGTGAAACTTCCTTTTTATTACTTTTTCTGTAACTTTGCTCATATATGACCCAATTGATCTCAATTAAAGACAAACACTTCTTTGAACAATCTCTCTTGAGCGATTTTGAACAAATTAAGAAGAATTCTCACGAAGAATATTCAGAATAATGAACTTTAAGGTGGTCATTATAAGAATTAAAATTGATAAATTTCGTGCTTGACATGCTTTTATTATTTACCAATAAGTGTCAATATATATAAAGTTCTTAGAGATGAGAGTGAACAAGAAAGGGCGTTCGAGCGATGATCATGGCAGAAGTGATACAGATGGTAGAGGAATGGCAAAAGGAGATGGAGGCGGAGGAAGTGAGGGCACGAAAGGTCCAATAATGTTAGGGATGTTTGTGTTAAATTGTTAGGACATTGATTCCCAAGCATATGCTTATTGATCGTGTGAAGAGGACGTGGAGACCTCAACAACCAATGAAATTAGTTTCGTTGCTTGTTTAGTAGGAACGATAAGGAATTAGGAATGCGCCTTTCAAGTAGGGGCCCATGGATTATCAATGATCATTATCTTCTAGTGAAAAATAGAGACCATATTTTAATCCCTAGAAGGCAGATACTCAAAGAAGGATAGCAGTGTATGTGGGTTAAGATTATATAATGTGGAATCATTGGGGATTATTGGTAACATGATTGGAAAAATAATAAAGATTGACCGTTCAACCTCAATTCATGACAAAAGTTGTTTTGCTCGTATTTGTGTGGAAATTGATCTCCATAAACTGTTACTTTCTGCTTTTAATCTATTTGGAGAGAATAAACAGTTAATCGATGAAGGTTTACACCTGATATGATTTGATTGCGGTCAATAAGGTTATGGGCAAGATAATTGTAGAATGAGTCATCTATTGGAATTAAGTCAAGGTGGTGGTGTTGATACTGTAGAGTAGCTTGGAAGTATAAAAGTGAGGCGAGGGGAGTTAACCCAAAATGGGGTCTATGTATTTGTGTGTAATTATGGTGATGAGAAAGTGATGAACAATGTGGGTAATGATCACCGAATCAAAACCCGATTCCAACATATCTATGGTGCCAACTAATTACCCGAAAAAATAATCCATTGACTTAGATCTTACCCTGCTACAATAAAGGGAAAGAGAAAATATTTTTGTAGTATTATATTATTTTTATTCTATAGTATTATATATTTTTAATATAGTGATCTTGTATAAATTATTATGCACTAGACTGTGCTCTCTATTAATATTTTGTAAACATATTAAGATAATTTTTAATGGATTGATATGACAACATAGCTTCTGACCAAAAAAAAAAATATATGACAACATAACTTTACATGAATAGTAACCAAATTTAATAACATTTTGGACCTTAATTATTATGGTATAGAAAAGACCTTGCTTATTTTATTTGGACACTGAATATGTTTAAAATATAACAATTTTGATTTTTGTTTCTTTTACAAATTTCCCGATTCTTGAGTGTTTTTTATTTGACTCATTATCTTTTTATAGTCTCACATCCTCTATCCAACAAAAAAGGCTAAAATATATTTTTGGTTCCTTTTGCTTGTATCAAGTTTCAATTCAATCTTTTATATTTGGAAAGTACACTTTTACTCCTTTTTTGTTAACACCGTTAGTTTCACTTAAATTTAAATGATTATTTCATAATTAAATTGAAGTAAAAAATGAAAATTTTGAAACTTTAAGAATAATTACACTCAAATAATATAAACTATGCATTTTTGCAGTATGTAATAACATTTAAAATTGTTAAATTAACATTTTCCGTGAAGAGAAACTAACGATGTTTACAGAAAAGGACTAAAAATGTACTTTCCAAAAATAAAAAACTAAATTGTAACTTGATGCAAATATAAGGGACTACAAGTGTAATTTTCAGGCATAAAGGACTTAATTGAAACTTGATGCAAACATAATAGACTAAAAGTATACTTTAACTCAACAAAAAATATTTCTAAAATTTTATAACATTTTATAACATATTACATATGTACCATTTATTTTAAAATTTAAGGGTAAAAGAGGAGTTATAAAAAGACTCCAATTTTGAAAGGGACGTATTTTGTAAGGTATCAAACTAGAAAAGGACCCATTTTATTTCTTTTGACCAAAAATATCATGGGAAAATTAATTTTTGATTCCTCACAAGGGACTTAATACTAGAAAAGTTCCAAAAGTTGGGAAAATTAATATAGTGTCCGAAGGGACCTCACTTTAATATACTTGAAAAGTGAAAAGACAATTTTGCCCTTAGCCTATTAACACTTGTCATATGTGTCCATTAACTTGTCAAGGTGTAACAACTTACTGGGCACGCTTGACAACTTTTTGGGCAAACTTTGATAAGTTACTGGGCACATGTGACAACTAGTTGGATATGTTTAACAACTTAATGGCCAAATACTCTTTAAGTTAATGGGCAGGGTAATAAGACAAGTTACTGGACACGTTTGACAACTCTTTGGGTCTTGATAAGTTACTGGGCACATGTGACAACTAGTTGGGCATGTGTAACAAGTTATTAATGTCCAATACTCTTCAAGTTTATGGGCAGAGCAAAATGACAAGTTACTGGGCACGCTTGACAACTCTTTGGGCAAACTTTGACAAATTACTGGGCACATGTGACAAGTGTTAATAGGATAGGGGCAAAAATGACTTTTCACTTTTCAAATATATTAATGTGAGGTCCCTTGGGATCCTACATTAATTTTCTCAACTTTTGGGACTTTTCTAGTATTAAGTCCCTTGTGGGGACCTCAAATTAATTTTCCCAAATATCATCTTATTTATATTCAAAAAAATTGTAAAAACGCCAATAGCCATAATCAAGGCAAAAGAAAACACTTAAAAAAAAAACCCTACCAGTACAAGCAATCACACACCTCACCCTTATCAAACCTATAAAACAATCTACTACAACGAGGAAACACCTATATTGCTATATCCATTGAATACTCGCATCAACCGACACTCTTCTTAAAGAGTGTTCTTTCATTGGATTCTTCGAAAACTTGGACCCATTTATTCGAAACCTAATTTCTTCCCACTTGTATGCACCAAATTAATGCCAAATTAACTGTCTCATAGGAAATAAAAATCATTTACTTAATATCAATTAGTCAAATGCCTGATAAATGGAATCACATATAATTACATATTGTTAAACCCTTAAGTATTAATAGACTAAATTAATTGTATAAAGCTTTTAATTCCTTTTTTTTTTGCCAACTAAGTATAAAGCTTTTAATTCCACAACCAGACAATCCCAAATTGCTACTTAATTTATTCTAGAGTTCTACTAGTATTACTTTATTAACCCACCCAAATAATGAATTAGGACCAATAAAAAAGATGATGACCATCACTTTTATTATGATAAATCAATTCATTTACTTGACGAAGTTCATTAATTAATACTGGAATCCCGCTTTGCTTAACTAACCCAAGTGACAAAGCCCATTACCAAAGAAATAATTAATTGTGAAGCTCTTTAATTTTTTTTTCAAGTGAATGAAGCTCTTTAAGTTTAAATCCACAATTTAAGCCACCCCACAATTGCTTTTAATTACTCTTGAAGTTTTGATTTCTTAATGACCATGAAAATAATAAACCAAAGAAAGAAGGTGCAAATATACATGGTAAACTAAACTGGGGCAACAATATACATGGTAAATTGTAAAAGTGAAAAAGTATACATGGTAAATTGTAAAAAGGGCACTCCTAACCATGAGAGTGATGAAAAAAAGGTAAAGGTGCAAAAATAGCCACCATAAATTTAAAAAGGAGCACCTAAGATTCCGGTAAATTTAAGGAAGCAAAACCGTATACTGTAAACTAAAATAGAGCAAATGTAATTGTACACTATGTGTTTTTGGGGGGGGGGAGGGGTTTGCGGCGGCTCTGTATGGGTTCTGGGGGGTGGCCGTGTGATGAAGATGATGGGGATGTTTTAATTTTTTTAATTTAAATAATGTGGATCCCACACATTCAGAAAAATTATTGTCGCGTGAGCCCGCACCATGTCAATAGCAAATTTTATTTTCCCTGTCATGTCAGCTTGTAATGGTAAACGTCAGTCAAACTTAACAATGTTACCTAAATTGAAACGAAATTTATTCTTCGTTACCAAAATTGAGATTGGAAACATTTTTTATCCCTGAGTGCTCCTAACGTAATACTAGTTCGTTACCATTTTGTACCTTTAGCCAATATCGAATTCGTTCACTCCAAGAGTAAGATTCAAAATATTTTTTTTGCTCAGGAAGTAAGATTCAAAATATGAATCCATTGCATGTTGAATTCTGAAAACAAACATGAGATATTTCAATGTAGATAGGAATTTTGCTGATAAAAAAAACGTAGATAAGAATTTAATGTTTGATGGTTGATACAAAAAACAACTCATAGTCACATAGAAAAGAATTTCATACTTCAGCTCTAGTACATGACGACTTCATCAAACTCGAAAAGACCTCTCTAGATACATGACATTTAACAATGTAGACGCGTTTTATTTATGATTATTGAATATGGTGGAACCAGGAATCAATGCATGAAAATACTTGTCGGTAAGATCGAACGAAAACAAAGTAACTGTCGGTAAGGATAAGGAAATGACGATGATTATAATATGTAGGATATTTTATTAGGACCAACACATAGTGAATATAGCGGTGTAAGATCCACAAAATCTCTTGAAATCTCAAGTTTAAATTTTAGAGGAGACATTTGTGAAGTAATGAACTCCATAAATTGAGTAATCAGTCACGAAGGTGAAAAATACCTTTGTGAAATGTTTCGGAGCAAAATTACCCATTGAATTTCAAAAGTGGGGAAAATGTGTTCATCCCATTAAATAATGTAATTTCTTTTTGTCATTTTAGGGTTAAAGTACAAAAATGCCCATGTAATTGTCAAGAAAGTGTAAAAATGCCTATGTAAAATTTTTTGTAGCAAAACTAAGCACGGAATTTCAAAAGTGGGGGAAAAATGTTAATACCGATAAAATATGTAACTTCTGTTTGTCATATTATATTGGACCTCACTCTTCTTCCTTTTCTTCCCAACCACTAAACCATAACCCAACTCCAAGTTCAGATTTGTTGTTGGTGGATCCCCACGATGATCTTCTACAAAGAAACCTTCATTTTCCTTAGGATCACGAATCTCGGCTGTCTATTTGCCCATGGATGTTGTCGAATTCCTCTGTATATGTTCTTCCTCTGCCTCTTGCCTAACTTCTCAATCTCCTCTGCTACTACTATTGCAAGAAATTAAAATCTCAAACACGAAGTCACAACACATAGAAAGTAAAAATAAGACGGTGGAATAATGAACTAGTATTAGCGTATGAAAAGAGAATATTAATATATAATGACCTATGGAAAGTTGAGGAGTTTGGAGGGTAATGGAGTGGAAGTCAATTGTTTTTGGAAGTGTGAGGCCAGATTTTGGAGGGGGTAAGACAGCGATTACCGTTGCTTGAATGAAGTCGGAGATGATGGGTGGGATTTGGTGTGTTGATAATGTGTCGCCGGAGAATCGAGATTTGGTGGGTTGGAGACTTGGAGTGAAATGAAACTCCCCAAGGAGAAGTCTCTTCAGCATCTCGACAAGTGATGAATATTGAAGAAAACTCTCAATCTTCAAAATCTAAAACTAGATCATCTGATCTTCAGATTAACAATCAGAATTGGAAAACCCCAACCAAGCTTTACTATCCCAGGGCATCACCGCCTGATATATTGCTTGAAGAAAGGGTAACCCAAAACTTCAAATCATTCAGCGCTGACCATATCTATGAATGGAACATAGATGGGCAAAGTGAAACCAGCATTTTGCAAATTCTCCAACAAATGACAATGGTTAGTACGACATATCAAACTGCAAATGATGCTTCAGATGAAGCCATTACTAATCTATTAATTGCCGGGTTTTCTGGGCAATTAAAAGGTTGGTGGGACAATTATCTCTCATCTGAAGAAAAAAATGTCATACTAACCTCCGTCAAAACTGAACTAGATGGTACTCCAATCTTATATGAGGGGAGTAGCATCCCTGATTAAATTAGTTAAACTCTTGTAGATTTCTTTGATTAAAGAGGTCTCAAGGATTTAACTAGTTTATATTAAGTGAAACAAGTATATGAAGTCTAATTCATCAAAACACTAAGTACTTGGAGAAGGAGGTGACTTCCTAACTCATTTCTTCACATTTTCCATACGGTTACTTTTATATTTTTAGAAATTTAAATTGTATTCTGTAGCTTAAAATCAACACTCTCAACAACCTTGATAATTTGTGCTAATTTGACCTAAGCAAGTAGAATTAACTAAATTGTGGAATCGACCTTGCTCTCACTAGCTACCTAGTAATTAGAGTATAGTTTTATTTGCTTAATTCTTTTAGGCGACAAAAAGGTTAATCAAATTGGCGTCGTTGCCGGTTTGGTTAATTTCTTACTTGTCTTAGGTTTGTAGTTACATTTTCTTAGTTTTTGTAGTTAGTTTATCATTCAGCTACTTAGATACTTTTGTGAATTCTGGACATTCCGTGTATTCTGGACTTTGTTCCTTGCTATTCTGGACATTTAACACTATTTTAGAAGTGTTTTAGAAGTGTTAGGCTGCTCTCGTTGGCCTTTTATTGCTGGAAATTTTGTTCGCTATACTGGATTTTTGTTTGGACTGTTTCGGACTGGATATATTTTGCTTGTGCTGGCTGTTGTCTTGTGCATCCGATAGCATTCATACATCATTTTGCTTGAGCGGTTGCATTTCACTTCACTTTGCATATAGTTGCACTTAGTGAACTTGTATGAACCCTACCACATCACTAGTGCCATTGAATAGGGAGATCAACAAAACTCTTAGAGAACTTAAGAAAAAGAAAAAACAAGAGAAGCAAGCTCATAAGCAACCTATAGGATCCACATCAAATCCACAAAATTCATCAGTAGCGTCCAATCACACAATCCTAGACCAGCATTTCATTATGGCCGAAAGGCAAGATGACCATAGAGAACTTGAGCGAGAGGCTAGAAAGCATGAACATGAGCATGCGAGACATGATAGGCGAGAGCAAGAGGGTGAACATCATTTTGAAGGTGGGAGGCAACTACATGATATGATAGACCTATGAGGGAGTTCACACAGTCATATGCATCATTTGCACCTCAAGGTTTTTATGTTAACCCCGCTAACTTTGAGATCAAGGGATCTCTTCTTGCTCATTTGCCTAAGTTTACAGGTTTTCCTCATGAGGATGCTCACACACACTTGCTTGGCCTCTATCATACTTGCTCTTCCATGAAGCCACCTAATGCTAATCTAGATGATGTGCTCCTTCGGGTTTTCCAATTCTCTTTGGAGGGCAAAGCCAAAGAGTGGCTCTTGAACCTTCCTACTCATTATGCCACTCTTTCTTGGGAGCAACTTAAGAAGGTGTTCTTGGATCGCTATTTTCCCATCTCCAAGATATCCAAGCTAGTGAAGGACATAACAGGTGTTCAACAGCTTCCTCAAGAGTCTTTCTATGAATATTGGAGCTACTAGTTCAACACCTTGATCAACTCATGTCCCAACCACAACATCTCCAAAGGCAATTTGGTACAATACTTTTATGATGGACTTGTCCCCCAACTCAAGATGAGTGTGGATGCTGCTTCTAATGGCTCACTGTTCAACCTATCCGCCAATGAGGGATGGAACCTCTTTTCAACCATGACCTCTAATCACCAGAACTTTTATGGCCGTGATGCTCTGTATGGTGGTGCGCCTAAGGTTGCCTCTTTGAGCGGTGATGACAAGCTGTACAATTCTATTGAGAGGTTAACCGAGAGCCTAAGCAGGATGAATGGCCGATTTGTGAAGCCTACTGCTTGTGTTGATGACTCTATGCCCTTGGTGGCTTCATCTTGTGATCACTGTGGCTCGCCGATGCACCTATCCTCCAATTATCCATCCCATGAGGTAGTGGCGGCCATGTACACCAATACTAGGCCTCAAGCCAAATATGATCCTTATTCTTCCACGTACAATCCGGGATGGAGGGACCACTCGAACTTCAAGTGGGGGGAGGCAACTTCCAAGCCTCTAACGCTTATCCCTCACAACAAGGCAATGGTTCATACCAAGGGAGGCCTAACCCTAATGCTCAAGGGTATAGGCCGAATCAACAAGCCTATGTTCCTCCTCCATTTGTGAAGAATGATGATCCAGCTCATGCTCCGAGAAACAATATGGTGGGATCTCAAGCCTATGTTCCTCCATCTAGCTCTTCAGCATCTCAACAAGACACGATGTACCAAATGATGTCAAGCTTGATGGAGAAGATGAATGGGTCTGAAGAGAGTCTGAAAAAGCAAGAAAATGTCACCACTTTAGTGTGTCAAATGTTGAACAATAAAGCGGAGAAAGATGCAAAGAAAGGAGGATTGTCGTCTAATGTGGTGATTAATCCTCAAAACATTCATTCTATGAACCTAAGAAGTGGACGGAAATATGGTGATGCTTATGAATATGAGGAGGAAGAGGATGAAACACAACTACCTTGTGAGGCCGAGAAGAGTATATTGATTGAGGGAGGTCACACTAGCCTCCAAAATGACTTTGTTGGTGACCATATGTATGGAGAGGCCGAACTGAATCCTTCTCTTGATGACTTACTTGATGAGGCCGAGAGCCTGACTAAGAAAAGTGATGAAGCCGAGAGCTCACAAGAGGAAAAGAGGAAGGAGATTGCTAAAGGAAAGCGCAAAGTTGGAGAATCTTTTTCTCAAGAACAACCTACTCAACAAGGGGATGAATCCCCCAAAGGTAAGTCTCTTGACCCTAAGCATTTGCCATTTCCTAATTCATATGCTTTAGCTAAGAAGAAACATGATGATGAATTGGAAAAGGAAATGCTTAACTTGTTTTCTAAGCTAGAAGTTAATGTGCCTATGCTTGTGCTTGTGAAACAAATGCCTAAGTATGCTAAGTTCCTTAAAGATCTTTGCACTAATAAGAGAGCTGGAAACTCAAGTAACAAAATCCAACTAGGGACTAATGTGTCTTCTCTCTTGAAGGGGCATTTGACCCAAAAGTGTGGAGATCCGGGCTCCTTTACAATACCTTGTCAAATAGGGAGTCTTAGTTTTGGAAAGGCACTTCTTGATTTAGGGGCCGCAATCAATGTCATGCCCAAGGCCACCTACTTTGCACTAGGATTGAAGAATTTGAGTGATACTAGTGTTGTGCTTCAATTAGCGGATAGATCCATCAAGAAACCCTTTGGATTTGTGGAAGACATTTTAGTGAGGATTAGGGAACTAGTTTTTCCGGTGGACTTCTATGTGTTAGATATGACTAGTGACACTAGATTGGATGATTCTTTGATCTTAGGAAGCCAATTTATGAAAACGGCCAAGATGGTGATAAGCTTAGAAGGGGGGTTTGTTACAATGCAAGTGGGGGATCAGATAATAAGTTTTGATGTAGGCAAAGCCATGAGACACCCCCATGAGGACTATTCTCTGTTAGGATTGAGTATGGTTGATTTTTTGATGCATGTAGTTTGTGATGAGCATGTGAATACCTTTAAGTTGAACCTAATTGATAATGTTGATGCTCATATGTGTTATCATGACTCTTGTGCTAGTTTGATTGAAAATACATGCTTGCATGATTTGCTTGATGATTCATCTAGTATAGGGAGTCTAGTAACCGAGGTCATGAGAGATTCATTGCATGTGAACTATGATTTTGATGATGATTGCACTTCTATATCTTCTTTGTCAAGCTACAACCCCTTGGAAGAGGGAAGTTTGCTCACTTTTGTAGGACAAATGAAGGATGGAGGCTGTGAATTCACAAAGGAAATTGAGAAGTCTAGTTCACAAGAGTTTTATGTTGTTGAGCATGAGATTTTGAAAAATGGCCGAATTCACAAGTTGAGAGAGAAGCTCTATCTGAAAGAGCAAGCGCTTGCTGATGATCCACATGTTTCTACCCTGAGCGATAGTGGTGATGCGAACTTGAATATGAGTTCTGAGGCCTTAAATTCTAAGAGGTCGAATTGTTGCGATGATTTGAAGCAGCAACCGAATTGTCCTGATTACTTTGATGAGTTGCTGGATTCTGATGATGATCCCTATGAGCCTCAAATGCTTCAAGTTGAGGTGCACACTTTGGTTCCTTCTATTGTTGAGCCACCTACTCTGGACTTGAAACCTTTGCCACCTAATCTGAAGTATGCCTATTTGCTTGAGGATGAGAAGCTCCCGGTGATTGTCTCTAATTCTCTTTCTTCTCTTGAGGAAGGGAAGTTACTTGATGTGTTGAGAAGATATAAGGGGGCCATTGGGTGGACTTTAGCCGATCTTCCTGGCATGAGTCCTACAACCTGCATGCACCGGATCTTGCTTAATGATGATGCTAAACCGGTGAGGCAACCACAAAGGAGGCTCAATCCCTTAATACTTGATGTAGTGAAGAAGGAGGTTGAGAAGCTCTTGAGTGCCGGGATCATCTACCTGATTAGCGATAGTGAATGGGTGAGCCCCATCCATGTCGTGCCAAAGAAGAGTGGGCTGACCGTGGTGAAAAATGACAAAGAAGAGCTTGTTCCAACAAGGGTCCAGAATGCTTGGAGGGTTTGTATAGATTACCGGAGGTTGAATGACTCCACAAGAAAAGACCACTTTCCAGTACCATTCATTGATCAAATGTTGGAAAGACTAGCTGGCAAATCACATTACTGTTTTCTGGATGGTTTTTCTGGGTACTTCCAGGTTCCCATAGCACCAGAGGACCAAGAGAAAACAACCTTTACTTGCCCATTTGGAACCTTCGCATACAGGAGAATGCCTTTTGGTCTGTGCAATGCTCCAGGAACCTTTCAACGTTGTATGATGAGCATTTTCAATGACTTACTGGAGGATGGCATAGAAGTGTTTATGGATGATTTCTCCCTCTATGGAGATAGTTTTGATGCTTGCTTGGTCAATCTTGAGAAGGCTTTGGTTAGATGTGTGGAGAAGGGTTTGGTACTCAACTTTGAGAAGTGTCATTTCATGGTGGACAACGGCATAGTTTTGGGACACTTAGTCTCAAAGGAGGGCATTCAAGTTGACAAAACCAAGGTTGAAGTAATTTCTTCTCTACCATTCCCTACTTGCTTGAAGGAGTTAAGGTTCTTTCTAGGACATGTGGGCTTTTATAGGAGATTTATCAAAGGCTTTAGCCAAATTGCTTCTCCTCTATCTCATCTACTTCAAAAAGAGGCCGAATTTGATTTCTCTAGTGCTTGTAAGGAGGCCTTTGTTGAGTTGAAGTCAAGTCTTATTTCTCCTCCTATCTTGGTTGCACCTAATTGGGAGTTTCCTTTTGAGCTATCTTGTGATGCTTCTAATGAGGCCTTGGGAGCCATGCTCGGCCAAAGACATGATTCATTGCCTAGGGTGATTGCTTATGCGTCTAAGACTTTGGATAGAGCTCAAAGGAATTATACAACAACTGAAAAGGAATTATTTGTCATTGTCTTCGGTCTAGACAAGTTTCGGCAATACTTAATTACTTCATTCCAAAGTAATTGTATTCACGGATCATGCAGCTGTCCGATATTTGTTATCTAAGCCACAAACAAAGCCTAGACTCTTGAGATGGGTGTTGCTGTTACAAGAGTTTGAGGTCGAGATTAAAGACAGGACCGGAAGAGAGAACTTAGTGGCCGATCACTTGAGCCGATTGCCAATGGATGTGGAAGGTGTTGATGATTCTTCTCTTGTTTGTGATACCTTCCCGGATGCCTTATTGTGTGCCTTGAATGCAAAGAAGGATCCGTGGTATGCTCATCTTGTGAACTACCTTGTTGCTGAAGTCACTTCATCTTCTTTGAACAAGCATCAAGTTCAAAAGTTGAAAAGAGATGCTAGCTACTATGTTTGGGATGAGCCACACTTGTGGAGGCTATGTAATGATCAAGTAATCAGGAAGTGTGTGCAAGATGATGAAGTCCCATCAATCTTGGAGTTTTGTCATTCTCTAGCTTGTGGAGGACACTTTGGTGCTAAAAAGACTTCAAGGAAGATTTTGGAGGCCGGTTTCTATTGGCCTACTTTGTTTAAGGAAGCTTATGAGTATTGCAAGTCTTGTGACAAGTGCCAAAGGTTTGGAAGCTTGGGGAAGAGACATGAGATGCTTCAAGTGCCGATGTTATATTGTGACCCTTTTGATGTCTGGGGTATAGACTTCATGGGTCCTTTTCCACCATCTAACGGCTACACATATATTCTTCTGGCTGTGGATTACCTATCTAGGTGGGTGGAAGCTGTGCCATCTAAGGCTAATGATGCGAGAGCCGTGTTGAAATTTCTCAAGTCTAACATCTTTTGCCGGTTTGGAGTTCCTAAAGCATTGATGAGTGATCAAGGTTCTCATTTCTGTAACAAGCTTATGTCTTCATTGCTCAGCCAATTTGGGGTGAATCACAAGGTTTCTACACCTTATCATCCTCAAACTAATGGAGAAGCCGAGGTGAGCAATAGACAGATCAAAAACATCCTAGAGCGAATTGTGAAGCGAAGTAGGAAAGATTGGAGCTTGAGACTTGAAGAAGCTCTCTGGGCATATAGGACTTCATTTAAGACTCCTATTGGCATGTCTCCCTATCGGCTCATATATGGAAAAGCTTGTCATTTACCGGTTGAGCTACAACACAAGTCTTATTGGGCGGTTAAATCTTGTATTGAAAATATGGATGCCGCGGCTCAAGAGAGGCAATTGACTTTGAGTGAGCTTGATGAGCTTAGGAACGAGGCATATGAGAACTCGCGGATCCTGAAAGAGAAGACTAAGGCCATTCATGATAGTGGCATTGTGAGGAAGCAATTCAAGGAAGGAGATCTTGTCTTGTGCTATCGTGTGAGATTCAAATTTTGTGGAGGAGGCAAGCTTAAGGACAAGTGGCAAGGACCTTACGAAGTGCTCAAATCTTATGACTTTGGAATGGTTGAGATCAAGGATCTCAAAGATGGTCGTGTGTACAGAGTCAATGGCCACTTGCTCAAGTTGTATAAAGAGAACTTCAAGCCTCCATAAGAGGTTGTATCTTTCCTTCCCTTACCTACTTTTAATCGCTTTTATTCTAAGTGTGGGGGAAGATGTTTGATAGAAAAAAATAGGATTTTGTTTAGATTTGTTTTAGTATGATGATTTAGGTTAGAAAAATGAATATAAAAATTCACTAGTGCTTGGGGATGCCTATTTGCTTCCGGAAGTCTCACTGTGGAAGTAGAGGTTTTTGCATCCGGAAGTGTTTTGGCTATCGGAAGCCCTCCACTTAGATTTTGTTACTTAGGATCAGATTGTGTTCACTTTGCTTCAGCTAGGGGATGCGTTCTGTATCCGGAAGCGTCAGTGCTTCTGGAAGCATTTTTGCATCGAATAGTGACTTAACTTAGAATCTAGATCCAACCTTGCTTTCGGTAGTATTTTTGCTTCCGGAAGCATTTTTGCTTCCGGTAGCACTTTTGCTTCCGATAGCGAGTTCACTTAGTCTAAGACTAGTTTGGCTTCCGATAGCATTTTTACATCTGATAGAGCCTTAACTTAGAAAATCTAAGTCCAGTATTGCTTCCGGTAGCATTTTTGCTTCCGGTAACAATTTTGCATCCGATAGCGACTTGAGTCTAAATCCAGTTAGGCTTCCTGAGCGTAAGTGAGTAAAAACAAAATTTGTGTTAGGTTGTGTTTAGTATAGTTTTATTAATAATTCATGTGGGTCATTTGTATGTTTGGACTGCCCGGCCTTTTATGTTGCTGTCTTGCCTTTGAAATGCATCTTCCTACTTGATTTGATTGGTCCATTGAGAACAATGCATGCTTTAAGTGTGGGGGGTGTATTATGTGCTTAAAAGTGGTCTAATTCAAAGCTTTCACACTTGATTTTTTGGACTTATTTGGCATGATATTCTTGAAAATTTAACTTGATCAAGACTCTTGAAAGTAAATGGAATTGTCCTCTAGTGTGTAAGTAGAATTTTTGGAATGATTACTTAGGGCATTGCATGGGGCACTTTTAAGGTATAAAGAGGGTGTTAGTTTCTCATTTAACTTTTCTTAGGGAGGAAGTGACTAATTAGAGTAAGCCATAAAAGTGAGAAGCCTCCAACCGAATTGAGTGGGCCAATAGTCTACTTGACCTCCTAGAACTTGTCCTAGCTCTTGTTCAAGATCACAATGCATGGTATGATTGGAAATGAAAGGGGCGTTTCTTTCTAAACCCTCATGACCCAAACACTAAGCCAACCAAATATTATCCTTTGATTTAACCCCTTTGGGCCATTTACTTTTCTTCTCTATCACCTTGACCAATGTGTGAATAAGTGACTATAGCATATGCTTGCATTTATATTAGTATTGTATTGTTGTATCTTGTGAAAAGCATGTTACATGTGAGAACAAGAAAAGAGGCCGAGAGCCCTTGAGTGAAAAAGAAGAAAAGAGAGGTGGCCAAAGGCCAAGAAAAAGCAAAAGAAAAGAGAAAAAAATAAGGCCGAAGGCCTAAGTAAAAAAAAAAAAGAAAGAAAGCACAAAGTGCTTGTGTATGCCAAAGGCATTTGAGTTAAAAGAAAAATTAAGAGAAGCACAAAGTGCTTGGAAAAAAAAAAGAAGAGAGATGTAGCATGCTTAGTGGAATTGTATTCATTGTATTGCATGCATATGTGGTGATTACTTGTTCATATTATTGGTCATTGACTACTATCCATCATTCACCATTCATTATTAGCCTTCCATGCAAACCCCAAAGTCCCCTAGATTTGATTGTGCCATGCATAATAATGGGTGGAGAACTTAGAGCTACTACAAGCTTATGGAGAGGTTAAGTGCATTGAGCCAAAGAGTGATCACAAAGATCCTAGTTAGGCATTTTTCCTAACTTGAGTGAATGAGTGTAAACACTTTATCCGGTGAGGAAAAATCTCAATTAGCACTCCTCCTTAATTCTAGTTGCTTGCTAAACTCACATTCACTTTGTATTCTTAGATTTGGCCCATGCGAAGCTTTAGGGAAAGGTTCAAGAAGATCAACTTGTACTCTATGACAATTCCAAGTGCCTTCACTATGCTTAATGATTAAGTTAGTCTTTTTACATGACTTTGCCCGGAGTGCAAAGATTAAGTGTGGGGGATTTGATTGGACCGAAATTTATACCTTTAAGCATGTGCAATTGAGCTTAATTAGTGTGATTTAATTGATATATTTGATCATTATTGGCATATTTTATTGCGCGTGCTTATTGGAATTAATTGGTGAATATTAGCCTTATTTCTTGCATTTTAAGAAACCAAGGGTATTTTGGTCATTTTGACTATTTGATGATATTTTAATGTAGGGGGGTCCCACGTGGGCCCCACACACCCTTGGTGGAGCTTCGGTGGAGCTTAGTTGGCAAGGAGGAAGGCTAGTTGGCAAGGAAAATGACATAAAGCAACTTTACCATTTTTGGTAAAAGGAAGGACAAGGCATTGGTGAAGCATCTTTCCAAAAGGAGTAATTTTGGCTCCAATTTCAAATTTGAATGGAAAGCTTCATTAAGGGCATTTTCGGAAGCACAATCACTTGGAGAAAAAGGAGGGACCTTTAGAAGTGCATGGAGTCAAGATCAAGACCACATTCATCCTCATTTTTCACCAAATACCAAAACTACCCTTCTTTCCCTAACCTTCCATCAATTCGGCCATTTCCCTCCATTACCCATCAAAATATCTTTTGACAACTCATAATCCCACTTTGACAGCTCATTAACTCCCTAAGCCAACTCATCATCTAACTAACTCACTTACTTAATCCCAACTAACTTCATTTGACAAAAAAGTCTTATCTCAATTCCACTTTCACTTTCTCTCTCTTCTAACAAATTCTCTCAACTCCATCTTCATCTTCTTCACCTTCTCCATTTCGCAAATCACCTCCATGGCCACCATAACCTCACGCCTTCCTCCATCTTCCATCTCCATGTCCGGCTAGATCGCCTCTCCTTCTTCTCCAAGGAAAAGTGCTTGAAGAACTCAACATTTGGCTTCATATGCTTGTAATTTGCTCTTTTAGGTTTCAAGCTAGATGTATATTTTTGCCTATGTAATGACCTTGATTTAGGCTTGTATAGGTTAGAATACCTTGAATTAGGTGTTCTACTTCATTTTGGCTTGAAATGTCTCTTTTATGTTAAGGACATGAAAACCTAGGCTTAGTTTTTGTAGTTTCATACATGTATGTGTGTGCGATTAGCTCCTCTTGCATTTATGGAATGAATGTGTTTCTTAAGTACTAGATCTAGTGCTTAATGTTGCTATAGGTATGTTCTTGGCTTGAAAGAGCTTTAGGCCTGATTAAATTAGTTAAACTCTTGTAGATTTCTTTGATTAAAGAGGTCTCAAGGATTTAACTAGTTTATATTAAGTGAAATAAGTATATGAAGTCTAATTCATCAAAGCACTAAGTACTTGGAGAAGGAGGTGACTTCCTAACTCATTTCTTCACATTTTCCATACGGTTACTTTTATATTTTTAGAAATTTAAATTGTATTCTGTAGCTTAAAATAAACACTCTCAACAACCTTGATAATTTGTGCTAATTTGACCTAAGCAAGTAGAATTAACTAAATTGTGGAATCGACCTTGCTCTCACTAGCTACCTAGTAATTAGAGTATAGTTTATTTGCTTAATTCTCTTAGGAGACAAAAAGAGTTAATCAGAAATCCATCTCTCTGGAAAGATAAGTCAGCAGAACTTCTTTCAAATCTCAAGTGCAGAACTTTATCTGATTTCAGATGGTATAAGGATAATTTTCTGCAAAGAGTCCTCACAAGAGATGATGCCAATCAACCTTTTTGGAAAGAAAAATTCCTAGCTGGATTACCTAAATCATTAGGTGATAAAGTTAGAGAAAAATTAAGAAGTCAAAATGATGGCAACATCCTTTATGAGAGATTGACATATGGGCAGCTAGTATCTCATGTACAAAGGACTGCATTAAAGATTTGCCAGGATGACAAGATCCAGAAACAACTTGCAAAAGAGAAAGCCACAAGCAATAGGGAATTGGGCACTTTTTGTGAACAGTTCGGCTTTCCAGCCTGCAAGAAGTCTAGGTCATCCAAACCCAAACATAAACAGTTTAGGCAGCATAAACCAGCCTACCATAAACCAAGAAAACCCTTTAGGAAAGCCCCTAGGGAACAAAATAAACCTAAAGAGGATTTTCCCAAAACTAAGCTAACATGCTTCAGATGTGGAAAGCAATGCCACATTTCTAAGTATTGTCGGTTTAGTAAGAAACTGAAAAAGATCAGAAACATTGATGAATATGTTCTTGAGCAGATCAATAATCTGCTGATTGACACTTCAGAATCTGAGACAGAAACAGAAAATACCTCAGATGATCTTAATAACATTCAGGAAGATGATCTAGCAGGATCTTCCTCCTCCATCAATGTTATTATAAAAGAACAAGATTTACTCTTTGACATCATCAATAAACTGCCCGATGATGAACGAGGAGAATATTTGTTCAAACTCAAGGAACTTTTCAATACGAGTAGTTCCAAACCACAGACACCATTGCCCATAAACAAATATGATTTAACAGAAACAATAAACAGGTTCAAACATTCTGTTAAACCAACCACTCGTCAAGATCTTCAGCATAAAGTCCATAATCTTTAAGCTGAAGTTTCATTCTTGAAATCGCAACAAGAAACACAGGCAGCTGCAATATACCAAATTCAGGATAATCAGCTTCAGAGACAACAAGGGTCATTAGAACATCAAAATGATGAAGAAACTGATGATGCCTTCATAAGTCTAGTATCCAGAAAAACAGTTCCGAAATTTTATATCTTTGTCAAGATTATCATTAATGACGAACTGGTATTAGAACAGCCTGCCTTATTTGATAAAGGAGCAGCGTCTAAGTGTTTCAATGAAGGGCTCATCCCCACCAAATTCTTTGAGAAAGCAACGAAGAGATTTAGTGGTGTCAACGAAACTAAATTGGATGTCAAATACAAAATCTCCAATGTTGTCATAGAAAATGGAACTTTCCAAGTTCAAACTCCATTCATATTGGTCAAGAACATGGGATCCCAAATTATTCTGGGTGCTACATTTGCGGGATTAATTTTCCCTTACTTGACTAGTCAGGATGGAATATCCTTTGAACATATAGGGAAGACTATCACTTTCCCTTTCACACAAAATCCAAAAATCAAAGAATTAAATTTACTTTCTTCAAAACAAAACCAAATAAACTTTCTGAAGGAAGAAATTTCATTCAAACACATAGAATCACAGATAGAGCAACCACAGGTTAAAAACCGAATCCAAGATTGCTTGGAAAAGATCCACCGAACAATCTGTTCGGATCTTTCTAATGCCTTCTGGAATCGTAAAAAACATGTAGTTGATCTACCCTATGAATCAACCTTCTCAGAAACACAAATCCCATCAAAATCCAGGCCTATCCAAATGACCTCTAAATTGCTGGAAACCTGTAAGACAGAAATACAGGAACTTTTGGATAAAAATCTCATACGCAAATCTAGAAGTCCTTGGTCTTGTGCAGCTTTTTATGTCAATAAAAATGCTGAAATTGAACGAGGAACTCCTAGACTTGTCATAAACTATAAACCTTTGAATTCGGCTTTAAGATGGATTAGGTATCCTATACCTAACAAATCCGACTTATTAAAACGTTTGTATTCTGCAAAAATCTTCTCAAAGTTTGACATGAAGTCTGGATTCTGGCAGATTCAAATTTCTGAAAAAGATAGGTATAAAACTGCTTTTACAGTTCCTTTCGGGCAGTATGAGTGGAATGTTATGCATTTTGGTCTGAAAAATGCTCCATCAGAATTCCAGAGAATCATGAATGAGATCTTTAATGATTATAGTCAATACATTATTGTATACATTGATGATGTATTGGTTTGTTCTCAGTCTATAGATCAACATTTTAAACATATAAACTCTTTCATGAAGATTGCAGAAACTAACGGCTTAGTAGTCTCAAAGCCCAAAATCAGTCTGTTCCAAACTAGAGTCAGATTTCTTGGGCACTGGATTAGTCAAGGATCCATTACCCTATTTGATAGGGCCATTCAATTTGCGGACAAATTCCCAGACGAGATCCTTGAAAAGAACCAGCTGCAAAGGTTTCTGGGCTGTTTAAACTATGTTGCTGACTTTATTTCACAACTCAGCAACTTCATTAAGCCGCTACATCTGCGTCTTAAACAGAATCCTCCTCCATGGACAGATGTTCATACAAACATTGTCCAAAAGATCAAATCTCAAGTTAAGCAACTTCCTTGTCTTAGCCTTCCAAATCCTATTGCCTTCAAGATTGTCCAAACTGATGCTTCTGATCTCGGCTATGGTGGGATCCTTAAGCAAAGGATTGATAATCAAGAGAAAATTGTCTCTTTCACTTCTAAGCATTGGAATAGTACTCAACAAAACTATTCCACAATCAAAAAAGAAATTTTGGCAATTGTGTTGTGCATTTCCAAATTTCAATCTAATTTACTCAATCAAAAGTTTTTACTTCGTATTGATTGTAAGTCAGCAAAAGATGTTTTAGAAAAAGATGTCAAAAATCTTGCATCAAAAAAAATTTTTGCTAGATGGCAAGCCATTTTATGCATTTTTGACTTTGACATTGAATTCATTAAAGGTTCTTCAAACTCTCTCCCAGACTTTCTCACAAGAGAATTTTTGCAGGGACCATAACCATGCCTAAAAAGAAAAAGGCCCCAGATGAAAAACAGAAACAAAAAATGGACATCTTTTAAGATGCTCAGAAACCAGAATCACCCAAGGAGATAACTGCTGCAAAACTCCATGAGCTTCTTCAACAGAATTTCTTCCAAATTCCAAAAACAGAAAAACCATCGGCAGCGATTCCTGTAGAATTGATAAATTATTTTGCAAGTCTAAAGGAATCAAAACCTTCGGGGTCATCTACCCCATCCCAGAAACAGACAGAGGGGTCATCAACCCCAACTCAGAAACCACAATCAACCCTTCCCGGGTCATCTACCCAGGAAAAAATAGCCAGAAAATTGACTCTAGAATCCATTGCTGTGGATCTAGCTAAGAAACAAATCCCAGCGGTTACTTATGGTGAGATTGTCACAAAAACAGATAAACAATCTAACTTGGTAGCTGCAAAATCTCAGAAACAGGTGGCTTCATTTGTATCCTTCAAAGCGATTGTACCACACCAAAACACTCAGGGTCAAAAGAATAATAATCCTTTCATCAAGAAACAGCGATGTACAAGGAATATTATTCAGATTGAACCTGAATTTTTTAATCAAAATCCAAATCAAGTGGCTGCTAATATATTTCCCCCAGGAATGCATTACCAGCCAAAATCTTTTTCAAAATCACTGAAATTTTATGAGGCTATACTCATTCATTCTGAGTCTGTTATTATTGAACACATAATAGATTGGAATAATGAAGAACAAATAACCTACTCTAAATTTCAGATATTGAAAGTCCTCACACCCACTATGTGGGGTAAAAACTTTTAAAACCAAGAGGACTTCCAATTAACGTGAAAGATTTTCCAGATACCTATAACTATTGGGACTATGTTGACGCATGGGACCATGTGTTTTGGTATCAAAACAAAAAATCACAACATACTTGGTTTATGTATTTTCGTACTAGAACTGAGTATGATTTTCCTCAATGGTTCGCTTACTGGTGGAATTTCTTTGGTCCTGCACCAGAGATATTTCCAAGACATGTAATTAAATCATTCGAGTATTTTAAACAGAAATTTAACATTGATGAGGACCCATTTCCCTTGAGTCTTCATTATTGTTCGAAACTCTCAATGTCCTGGATTTTCTCTTGGAAGTATGAAATGAGTAAAATCGATGAAACATCCAAGCTATTGCCAATGTTACAACGAGTTCCATACTCAAGGTAGTGGGACAAGTTTGACACACGAAGAGTTGATAAGCCAGCGATTGATCAATGGTTCAGTAATAATCCTAGATATCTTTTCCAGACGGAACAAAGCAAATTCCTCAATCAAAGATCAAGGATAACCTCCTTATTATCATCAACGACAGATAAGGCGGCCCTCATGAACCATTTGACAACCTTCTTTTTGGCTCTTCAAGATAATCCAGGCTCATCCTCTCAAGCCCAGCATACCTCTCCAACTGAAGAAACAGTACCAAAAGAGGAGGATTATGTAGTGGATTTAGATGAGGACTAGAATCTTTTCTTTTTACATATGTGTATTTTGATTTTGAAGTATGGTGTATTTTAGAAACAGATGTATGCTATACTCAGTTGTATTCAAAATAGACATGTGTAAAGCAGATACAGGCTTACAGATGTTAACCAGAACTGCTCAGAAACAGTACAGGTTCTAGGTTAAAAGCACAACCGGAACTGTTTAGAAACAGTACCAGTTCCAGGTCAAAAGCACATCAGCCTGCCTATAAAATGGAAGCCAGGAGAACGAAGAAGGCAGAGTTTCATTTTCATTACTTCTCACTAAGATAGTTCTTGAGAGAGAAAGTCTGCTTGTTTTCATTTTTTGATTTCCTTTTAAAGTTTTTATATTGTAAGTTTTATATTTTCAATAAAAGTTCATGTTTTAGTTTCTGCATCTTTACTTTCCTTTCCTGCAATTTTATTTACATGCATCATATCCTCCGTCTGGTCCAGAGGTCAAGGTGGCTGCTACAATGAACTAATTGGCTGGTTCTTCCTTACCGCCTGTTCACACGCCCTTTGATACTTCCAGAACCCCTTTTCCCTGCTCATCTTGCATGTTTTAAGAAGCGTTGCTTCTTCTCTGCTTCTCTTTCTCTATCAGTGATCCTCCGCGCTCTTTAGGGGCTCCGCTCCCTACTGGTGTGTGTGTGTGTATTCACATGTTCGGATGCATTGAGAAAATCCAATATCAGAAACTCTTTTGAAAGAATGTTCAGCATATTTTCATTTGCTCAACAAATTTTCATAAATGAAAGGGTAATGACCCTAATTTGACCTCCAAGTAACTATTGTGGACCACTAGACACCCTAAATTAACAACAAACCCTAATTTTCCCTTCAAATAACCAAAATGGTGAAATTTTACACTCATTTGACGGTCAATGACGTTTGACAACCGTTTAAAAACTTCACGAAATTGCATTTAAAAAATTTAAAAATATAAATTTTGGACTTTAAGAAAGTTAACAAATTTATATTTATTTGGCCACATCAATCTCCAAATCATCTAGCCATGTTATTATAATTAACACGTCAGTGACATGTCAGCATATTTAACATCGTTAACTCATATTCAAGTCCTTATTAAACTATAAGACTAACTATGTCAGTGACATGTCAGCATATTTAACACCATTAACTCATATTCAAGTCATTATTAAACTATCGGGACTAATTGTGTTATCGGATCATACTTGAGGGACCAAAACCTTTTGTTTTAAACTACAGGGACTAAAATGAAAATTGAAGCAGCCTATAGGGACTAAAATATAAATAAGAATAATATATGGGGTCAATATGCAATTACGCGAAATTTTTAAATGGTCAAACGTCATTTACCGCAGGTGAGGGTAAAATTAGACCACTTTAATTACTTGCATGACAAATTATGGCCCGTTGTTAATATAGGGTGCCCAGTGATCCACGGTGGTTACTTGAAGGGCAAATTTCATTCACTATGTATGAATGTGCCATTTAATTATTCTATTTTGCATCTCTGGAATTTGTTTTTGTGTTTCAGGGGGCATTGGAGTTTAAGTGTTACTTGCCTAGGGGAAAGCCGTATTTATTGGTTTGATTCCAAGGGTCGTGATCCACTACCCTTGTATAAAAGGATTTTCATTAAGTAAGTGTGCAAATATTTTGAGTTACTAAATTCTTTGTGCAGTTCTCATTTTCATTTAATTGTAGGGCCATATTACATTGACATATCACATGTCAAACAGGCTGTGGAAGTAATAAAGTTATACTTTCAAGTCTAGAGTAAGTCCTTTATTTCGATTGTATTTACTTAACTGTTTATCTCAATATCTTAAATATTTGTATAGTATTTTCATATGTTCTAATTTTTTTGTATCTTTTGCAGTGCCCTCAGCAACCTGGCGAAACAGAATGTGGATACTATGTAATGAGATATATGTATAGCATAATTAAGAGTGGACTTCTGGAAGACTTGACTAATGTTTGTATAACTCTTAATATTATTGATTTTCCTAATTTTACTGCTTGCTTATCGTATTTAGTAAAACTGACTAATTCATGTTATATCACTACTCACATACTTGTATATATTTAGTGTAGATTTTTTATGATGAAGGGCCTTTGATAAAGATGCTATTGATGATCTTCGGGATAGATTAGCTGCTAAATTGCTAGAACATGGGTTGGGTTAGATATTGGATAGAATTTAAATGTTTTGACTAGCTAACATATGAATAGGAATGATTCTTGATGATATCTTTGGTATATTTGCATGTGATGTTGATGACAACATCTTTTGGTTGAACGATATCTATTTAGATTTACTTGTTTGTAATTTACATTATTGAATTTGATGAATATTGTATGACAGATTGATTTGCTATTGATTAATCTGATGATAAATATTAAAAAAAGAGTAAACATTTTCCACATATTCTTTTCCATGTGAGACATGGAAAATAAGTTAGTTTTCAATTCTCACTTTAATTGGAGACGTTAAAATTTGTAACCTTCTATGTCTCATTTTTAAATGAGACATTAAATTTTGTTACTTTCGACATCTCATATTCAAATGTGACGTTACAACTTGCTACTTTTCATGTTTCGTATTTAAATGTGAAGTTAAAAGTTGTTACTTTTCATGTCTCCTTATCTCACGTCTCCTTGAAAAGAGATGTGAAAAGTCACAAATATTAGACATAAAAAGTGTTTTTCTAGTAGTGAAGTGTCAACCTAGTGTTAACAATATACTTGTAAAAGCTCTTTCAAGTCAAGAACAAATCTTTATTACTTCCAGGTTGCTGAGGGCACTGCAAAAGATACAAAAAAAATTAGAACATATGAAAATACTATACAAATATTTAAGATATTGAGATAAACAGTTAAGTAAATACAATCGAAATAAGGACTTACTCTAGACTTGAAGTATAACTTTATTACTTCCACAGCCTGTTTGACATGTGATATGTCAATGTAATATGGCCCTACAATTAAATGAAAATGAGAACTGCACAAAGAATTTAGTAACTCAAAATATTTGCACACTTACTTAATGAAAATCCTTTTATACAAAGGTAGTGGATCATGACCCTTGGAATCAAACCAATAAATACGGCTTTCCCCTAGGCAAGTAACACTTAAACTCCAATGCCCCCTGAAACACAAAAACAAATTCCAGAGATGCAAAATAGAATAATTAAATGGCACATTATGAAATTTGCCCTTCAAGTAACCACCGTGGATCACTGGGCACCCTATATTAACAACGGGCCAAAATTTGTCATGCAAGTAATTAAAGTGGTCTAATTTTACCCTCAATTTCATTAATTGCTCAATCTCTTGTTACAATAATTAACAAAACCCAACTTTTAAACTCCAACCATAACTTGATTGTGAAGGTCAATTAATATATCTCTATCTTAACAACATAATTATCCATTCATCAAGCAAACTTCAAGTGGCATTATTTCACCCAAGTTTTACACTCAATCTAGTCCTCTCAAGCATCAATCAAATGAACACAACATATAAATTATGATCAATCACTTAGAAATATTAGGAAAAAAGTGAAATAGACACATATATAACATTAATATGAGGGTTCAAAATAATTGTAGACTCAAAGTATTTATCCGGTAATGTTCAACAAATCCATGAGAATATACATATAATACATCAACACAAATATGGAACAAAAGTAGAGAATGAAGATGGAAAGGAAAAATCAATCATGGAAGCCAAATCTCTTCAAAGTCCAAATCCTAGCGTAATCACCCCAAGAAGCAAGCCCTAGCATGGCCAAACACTCCTAAATGCTCCAAGAAGTCAGGAATGACAAATTCCATGTGTTTTGCCCTTTCATAACCCTAATTTCAAAATCAAAATATGATTGAGTTGACAATTCTGCTGCATTTTGGGCCACGACCCAAAAAAACGGGTCGCGTATAAATTCTTCTACGGTCAAAATTAAGGTGTAGCCTGGAAATTGGGTTGCGACTCAATTTCTTCTTGCAAAAGTTACTTTCATCCCATGTAAATAAAGTATCCCACTCATACTTTAACATCACTTTAATTATATTTGACTTCTCAAATGACTTGACTTTAATTTCCTTGCCCAAAATAACCTTGCAAAATAACAAATTAATTTGATAAACTCATATTAAAATCAATGAAGAAAGACCAAAGTAAGCACAAATGAGAAACAATTGTGTAACTAAAGATATCATGCCTACTTCCTATATTTGATCCTCTAAAATTTGTACAAATGCAACAAAAAGTGTGTATAATCCAAGTGAATTATGCTTGAAAAACATGAATTTAAAACATTAACAATCATCATGCAATTTCTAGACCGAAATAAAAGAGGACAGAAATGATGAGGATTTTACGAAAGCATGCGTTTTGAACCCATGAATGACGAGGACTTAGCTTCGAGAAGGAAGAAAGATGTTTCCAAGATGTTGAAGAGATCAGAACTCATGCGAGCAAGCCAGTGGGGTATAAAATAACTAACAACAACACCGTGCTCTCTATTTTACATTCAAACTGAACATATATACGAGAAGTTTAAAAATTAATGGGATGATTTACGAGTTCAAAGAGAGAATGAACAAAAAAAAAAAAGAATCGTCAAGAAAAACAACTTCATAACAATTTTTTTTAAGAAAATAAAAGAACAATGAGATTATTATTGCAAGATTTCAATATAATTATGAGATTTAGGTCATAATAAATTAAGAAAATAATTAAAATTCACATAGAAACTAAATTTTCATTATTATGTTGGCCAGGTTTTCTATTAGATTTAACGATACATTTAACTGTTAGGGTTTATATGCTTAAGCTATGAAAGTAGAGGGGTGTGATTTGTAAACTTTGAAGGTGAGATGAATGGAGTTATTTGCAATAGAGTCAAAGTCGAAGGGTTGATTTAGATTTTAGCTGAATGTTGAAGCACTTCATTCAGGTTTGGTATAACAAATATCGATTTGCGCTTGTTTTGAAATAGACTAAAACTCTATTTTGAAATATTATAGTTACTTTTATTCAAAAATTTACATGTGTTGGGTTGAGATTTTACACGCAAATGGGAGAGATTTTGTACATTGGCTTGTTAAATTCGTACATAAACCTTAACCACTGTTGTTCATTTCCCACATTAACATATTCATCTATACTTTACTCTTCTTTGACAGAGCACCCCCAATTTGGTACATCTACCTTGAACATTAATTATAATGGCACACAAATTTATTATATCTATTGTTTTGCACGCAAATGAGTGAGATTTTTGTACATTGTCATGCTGATGAAGAGTTGTATATAACATTTGTAATTATAATTCGTACATCAACCTGAACCACGTTGTTCATTTACTCCATCAACCAGCTCATCTAAAGTTATTACCTCTTTCAAAGCCAGCCGTACATCTACCTCGCCTCCAAGGTATAATTCTGAAATTGACATATAATTGCAGTATATCATTTTTTCCCTATCATTTTATTGAAGCAAAATCTAAAGCTTTATTTATGGATTAGTTTTGCATTTTCTGAACATATAATATATCTACCTCATTAAAGCCGGCATATGTGCGTAAACAAGTATGGGGAAAAAAAATTAAATATCGTTTCACATTTCAAGTCCAGTGTTCTTCTAATGAAATAATTATAAAACGATGGGCCAAACGCACGTGCTAATAATATTCATTGCCAATTGTTAAAAGCTGTGCCGAAAAATTGTCAGCAGCAGATTGATGAAATTTTGAATAAAAAACTTATTAAAATACTGCATATATAACATAACACCCACATTACATACTTTAGTCATTAATTTAATGTAGACCTAGTACTAGTTTAACAATGACATTAACTAGTTAAGTGGTACGTTAATTAGTTAAGTGAACACATATTTTCTTACAAATTATTCACTTAAACAATTCTTACATTTATGTAAGTATTAATCCATGTGACGGTATCACTTGGATTCACATTCTCAAATTCATTCTGTCATATTTATTTAGCTTTACAATGATAGCTAATTCAAAAAGCGAAACCTACTACCATCAAATTGTTAAAAGACGAATTACTATTGCAGTCTAGTTATTCTATATATATATAGTCTAGTTATCATCTAAAACCCCCATGCTTCTTTGTAGTTGAACTATGAGCCCTAAAAAAAATCCCAAGCCTCAAGGCTCTGAACCTCCGAAGAAACCTTCTTCATCTCAAACCCCTTCAACAAATAACCCAAAAGATGACAAAGCTTCTCATACAGGTCCAAGCAAGCAATCCAAAAAGTCATCAAATGAAGTTAGTAAAACACCAAGTGATGGGCAGGGGGTTCATCATGCCAGTCAATCATCTTCTCCATCACAACCTAAAGAAACACAAAATTCCCAGGGCACAACACCTCGGAATGCGTTACCAAGTGACGCTAATAATATAGCAAGTGCAATATCTCCAAATCAACATCCTGCATTACCAAGATCTCCTGCAAAACAAAATCAAACCGAATTAGTTTCAACTATAACAAGTGCAATACCTCCAAATCAACCTAGTTCGTCACAAAGTACACCTCAAAGTGGTACTCAAACCAAGGTTAATATAACAAGTAGTGTGTTTGGTTCAAATCAACAGCGTCCGTCACAAATTACACCTCGAACCCATACTCCACCCGATGTTAATTTAGCAAGTGCGTTTGGTCCAAATCAACAGCGTTCACCACAAAGATCTTCTGAAAACCATATTCAAACCGAGAATACTAATATAGGGAGTTCAATGCCTCCAAATAAAAATCTTCCATCAGAAAAATCTTCTACAAAGCGTACTCAAACCCAAGTTACTAATACAGGGAATCCTCAAGGCCACGATGAGTCTGGAAAGAACACTTGTGGAATCTTCTGAAGTATTATTGTGGAAACAATAATACTACCTCCGAACCTGGCGGGTTGTCGTGAGTGGTAAGTACTCTCGTTCCTTAAACAAATGGTTGGGGTTCGATCCCCAGCCCTTGCGAATGAAGCAAATTCACAGGCCAGCTGTCTACTCCCTACATGGGACTTCAGAACAGCGAAGGATTAGTCCCACTTGACATGCGGGTGGGATACCCTTGAGAAATAAAGAAAAATAATACTACCTCCGGTCCTAAATATAGGACATGAATGACTTTTTTTGGAGAGATTAAGGTTGCGAAATAGGTTATTAAATGATGACATATTTGATATATTTTTAGATTATTCATTAGTTTATAGGTAAAATAAACTAGTTTAAGGGAAAAAATTAGGTAAATCAATTTATAATTAACTTATTTTGCTTTTTTAAGGATTTTCTAGAAAAAGTCAATTAGGTCTTATATTTAGGACCGGAGGGAGTATGTCTACACACACGCACATCTATAGCATTGAAGAAATTATTTACCAATATTCATTAATCATAATTTTAACATTAAGAATTTAATATAGTAATTAAGTGCCTAATTTCATTCGGTAACCAAGTTTGACGATCTCTTAATCGGCCCATATATTTGTCTAATAATCTTATTCTTTATAGCTCATCTCAACTCCATTTCATTGTATGTACAAGGGAAGTGATGATGAAAGGCGCCGGATGTTGAGCTGAGAGCGGCTTGATAGGGATTTCATAAGCAATTATGCTCCACCGTACCATGTGTTTGTTTGGCGTCTAGGTTTGCTTCTTTTAGTTGTATGTCCTTGTAATCTTCAATGGTTGTGTAGCCTAGTAGCAATAAGTTTTTCTTGCTTGTGGGAGAATAAATGTTTGATCTTAATGTTGTTTTAGCTTAAGTTATGATTATTACAAGCTCAAATGGAGAGCATATGTCAAAAGACTTGCCTTTTGGATGAGAGCATGTACATGTTGCTCCTTCTGTAAGATCTAATAACTGATCTAATTAATAAGATGTACTGTTTTTCTTTATACATGTCTTCAATTAGTATTGATCTTCTATATTTACACCAGAACAAATAATTAGAGCTAATGGTATCAAGTCAATGCTTTATATGCCTAATTGGCACCGAGTTCTTCCTACACGTGGGAGTTCGAGATTGCAATTTTGATCCAACTATGATCACAAGCACATAGGAAGAACTCATTCTAAAATACTAGTCCACTAGGTGGGGGTTCTTTAAACATAATTTACACTACTTCATATCACATAGCCTCAAATGAACCTAAAAATCCTTCAAATAATTGAACTTCACTCAGCCTCTTATCCTCTAATTATCTGTGGACTTTGTGGGAGGTCATCTCTTTGAAATTTAACATATTAATGGTAGCGCGTTTTATTACTGGTAAATTCTAGAATTTACCGCAAAAGACAAGAATGTTAGGTGGGAGAGCGCCCCTTTAATTTATGATCAACACTTAAGTTTTGAAGCTACCTGATGTAACTAACAAAAATTGGATGGGGACCCTCATAAAATGAAGTTTGCTTTTTAAGATCAGTTAGAAGGCTCTCTAAATTAAAAAAAACTAGCCTCTTGAGATTGTTGATATCTCCCGGCCCCTTGGACTAGGGTGAGCATATTAAAACAAAACTCGATTCAGTTTCTCGTTCAGTCAATTTAGTTTTTTGTTATTTTGGTTCAGTTATATTTTAATTGATTCGGTTTTCGGTTTACGAATTATTAAAACAATAATTCCGTTAAAATCAAATAACTAAATTTTAATAATCTTTCCATAATTAATATAAAATATTAACCCTTATGATGGTTATGGGATTTTTAATATATATTGCATTATTATATAGTTTTATGATTGTTATAAGGGTTAACATAACTTTTGGTCCCTCAAGTTTCAACCAATTTTGGTTTTAGTCCCTCAAATTTAAAACCCGTGGTTTTAGTCCCTCAAATTTGCACCATTAGTAACAGTTAGTCCCTCAACTTTGAAAAGGACCTAAAACACAGTTAAGTTGTCCTATGTGGCACTAACTCTGTTAAAAATATAATGATGTGGCATGCTGACTTGGACCCGACCATATTTAATTAATTAATAAAATAAAAATAAAAACTCAACCCCAACCATCTTCTTCTCGGAGGCGGCGATGGGCTTCGAGGGATGCTTCGATGGTGGCGGTGAAGGTCGTCGACGGTAGCTGACCTCCAGGAGCCCTCGACGGCGGCAGATATGTGCTTATTTTTGCTTTACTACTGATAATCTTTTCGCAAAGAATGTCCTAGTACTGTTTGATGGGAATTTTTCTTTACTCACCAGTTCCCTTTTCATCTTAGCAAAGTTGAAACTTTAATCTTAAATTGTAAGAGGAGCTTTTGCAATATATTTGTATTTGGAAAATCATTAAGAACTTGATTTGAATATCTTTGGTGGAACTTGCATACCTTACTTTTTAAAGTCTGTTCTTAGGATGCAAATAATGACACATCTCTCAGAGTTGTGTTAGTCACGGTGGCTGAAAAATGTTTAATTGCTGAAAAATGCTAAAACCGCCTTCTCATTCCAAATTCTCACGGTGGCTGCATCATAAGGTCACATAAGATTCTCTTGCTGCATCATAAGGTCACATATACCATCATTTAATGCTTTTGGAGATATAAAGTTAATTTCAGATAACACTCCCATTTTGTAATGATGATCCCAAGTGGCTAAGCATTTCCTACTGAGGCTTGTTTTCTGATCAAGAATGAGAAGTTTTGCTGAGATGCTAAATGTTATATTCTGTAAATGTTTTGCTGCATCCAAATCCAATGATGTGTAGTCTCAATATTACAAAAATGAAAGGTGACTTGTCCTAAAATAATCAGTCCCATCAGATATTCATAAGAGCAAATTGCTCTCAAAAAATCTGTTGCCATCGTCTATATATATATATATGGTTTCTGCTAAATTTTCTTCATGGGAACGACTTGGAACTACATAAACCCTATTGTTTCCCTTTCATTATCTGCTGATAACATTTTGAAAACAAACAATAAATTCTTTTCAAAAATTACAACCACTTGAAAACTCTTGCTCACCAACCAAACATGAGGATTCTAAAATGGCACTCTAATTATGGTTCTATACATCTGAATCAGCTGTGCTCTGCAAGATAAAAGCTCCCACAGCGAAATCAAGTGGAATACTCCCCACCTGATTAGCAAACTTAATCAGAAGCATATATGGATAATATAAAAACATTCACAAGAAGACAAAATCTTATTTCTACAGGATCTTGAATTTATGTGGCATCTATCTCAGTTCAGCTTGAAGCAATTCAATAAAGGGGAAGTAGTAAAAAATTCATCTTTCGGTTTAAGATGTAATTCTCCGTTGAAGAAGGGGTGGTCAAATAATTTCAGCTTGAAATTGAAATTATAGTGTCAAAGAAGAAAAACAGAGAGATAGATCGGAGTGTAGAACTGCAAAGTGGATAGGGAGTTAGTAAGTTACCTTCTTGGAGATGAAAAATGGAGAACCTTCGCACCTTCTTCAAATCATGACCAAAACAATAGACTCTCATGAAGAAAAGAAAAAGATTTTCGCACCTTCTTCCCCTATCGGCATACATCTGCCGCCGTCGAAGAATACATTTGCCGCCGTCGAGGACTCCTGGAGGTCTGCCACCGTCAACAACCTACGCCGCCTCCGAGAAGAAGAAGATGGTTGGGGTTCAGTTTTTATTTTTATTTTATTAATTAATTAAATTTGGTTGGGTCCAGTCAGCATGCCACATCATTATATTTAACAGAGTTAGTGTCACATAGGAAAATTAACTGTGTTTTAGGTCTTTTTCAAAGTTGAGGGACCAACTGTTACTAACGGTGCAAATTTGAGGGACTAAAACCACGGGTTTTAAACTTGAGGGACTAAAACCAAAATTGGTTGAAACTTGAGGGACCAAAAGTTATGTTAACCCTTGTTATAAACTATAATACATATTATGGATAATATTTAATTTAAAATGCATTTATTAATTTATAAATAATAAAAATATTGTGGTTCATAATTAATAATAAAATAGAAATTCAACCATTTCAGATTTTCAACAACTTAATCGCCCTAGGGACCAGGGAAGAGTCCATTCGTGGAGATCAGATTTACTCATCTTATCAAAAACTTGATCGCCCTAGGAAGAAGGATCCTGGAGTCAGAAGAACAAGTTAGCAAAATTCTGAAGGTTCTTACACCTAAGTGGATGATGAAGGCTACTACTATACAAGAAATGCAAGGAGAATCTTTCTGGTCTATCACTGCTTTATTTGGTAGTCTCGCTGAATATGAATCCACTCTGAAGGTTCAAAGTAATCTTCATGATGATGTGAAGAAGAAAAAACCTTGCTCTTGCTGCTTCCGAGAGGGAAAGAGATAACGATGATGATGATGAGGATGAGGCTGACTTGGCTCTTGTTGTGAGGAAGTTTAAGAAATTTTATATGAACCAGGGAAGATACCCAAGAGGTGGTTTCAGAAGAGAAGCTCAAAAAAGTTAGTACATACTCCTGCATGTTTTTTGAATGTCAAAGACCAGGACATTTCAAAGCCAATTGTCCTAGTCTTCAGAAGTTGAAGGAGAAAGAGAAGAGGAAAGAGAGGTTCTCTCCTAAGAAGAAGAATGCCTATGTAACTTCAATTCTAAAAATCTAGAAACCTCCGAATTACAAGATGCTTATGATGATTTGCATGATGAATTTTCAAAACTTGTGAAGGAAGTGAAATTACTAAGAAAGAAAAAATCAACTCTTCTAAAAGAAGATCTTTCTCTGAAAAACTCACACAAGGTAATAGTATGCCAAGAGTCAACTAAAAGTAATACTTTATCAAGTGTTTCTCAACAATGTGATAATTGTGAAAACGGATTTTGGAAAAAGATAGACTTACAAATGCCTTACAAAAATTTACAAAAGGATTAGAAACACTTGACATCATCTTGAAAAATCAAAAGGCTTTTAGAGACAAGACTGGTCGTGATAATTGTCGGCCATAACACCTATCACGACCAAAGCTTCTAAAGTTTGGTCGTGATAGGTGCTACATATTACAACAAAAAAATTTGGTCATGAAATCACACTTTTTTACGACGCTATGTTTAACTAACACATATTTTGGTTGTGAAAGACCCTATATTTTGGTCGTGAAAAACCTTATTTCAAGCAGTGTACAGATTCAAAGGCCACAAAAATTGCTTCCAAAGTTAAGCCTTACATGAAATTTTTCAGAAAATATTGTGAGAATATATCACCTTTTAGTCACTGTAATTACTGTAACAAAAGGGGTCACACTTGTTAGAATCTTAAGTTTTGATGGTGACTAAGGTATGATATGGTCTAGTACTTAAGAGAACATAATCAACACTTAGGAAGGATTAGATGACATGGTTAGAATCCTGAGTTAGATCACTTGAGAATGCAAGTTCACTTCCGGATAGATTAGGACTTGCGCACGCGGATGAATGCTTTCATCCCCCAGCGTCAGCAAGTAAATCACTGGGGAAATAACTTAGTCCATGAGAATTAGTACACAACCTTAAGACTAAGCTATGTTTCAATCGGAAGTGAAATTGCTTCCTGTTAGACTTAGACTGGCGCAGAGCGATAGAATAGATATTACCCCAAGCGTCAGTGAGTCTACTTCGCCAAGTGAAAACACTTCCTGTTGGATTTAGACTGACGCAGGCTGACAGAATAGATATATCCCCAAGCGTCAGTGAATCAGCCTCGTCAAGCGAAATTGCTTCCTGTTAGATTTAGACTTGCACAGGCTGATAAAAGAAGTATAACCCTAAGTGACAGTAAGCTCACCACGACAAGTAAAAGTGCTTCCGATAGCTCAGTGACTAGCGCTGACTGTTGGAATGAAATACACTGAGCGAGAGTAAGTGATGGTGAGCTAGATCCTTCATCAAGTGAAAGTACTTCCGGATGTAGAAGTGCTTCCGGATACATCCTAGACTAAGTAAACTCCCACTTCATGTGATGGTGTGTTGACTTAATATACATAGCATGAATGACACACTGAGTCACTTAGGAAGACTTAGAGTAAACTAACCAGACTTAAGCTGACTATTGGAATAGAGATCCCTTAGAGTCAGTAGACATTACACTAAGTCAGAACATAGTCTAAGTAAGACTACTTCCCATAGCAAACTTCCCACAACATGTATAGTTTTACTATATCTGATTATATATATTGCTATGTTGGACTAACCAGTATGTGCAGAACTTAATCACACTTCCGGATGTAACTGAGCTTCCGGATGCAAAGACTCTTGGCATTGGATTTCAGAGATTAACACTTGCAGAGCAAGATTGCCACTTCCGGATGAACGATGATCATCCGTCAGCAAGAGTACAAGAGTAAATGTCACATACTCAGAAGTCAGAATGCTTTTGTCAGAGCAGAGGTGTCAGGACTACTTTTCAGAGATAAAGCAAGTCAACCCTGCTGAGCATTTAAGAAGATGTTCCTTCCAACGGTAACAAAAGGATAACAGATATTCAAACAACATTGTTACCTACCAAGCATGAGGAGTATGAGAACATAATTTGAAGATTCACTCAAGGTGTCAAAGCTCATACTACCCACAAGAGTCGGAGTCCATAAGAGAGCTTCTGATAGCAAGAGAGCATCCAATAGCAAAGCACTCTTATCATTCATGGACAAGTGCTTGGAAGACAAAGTTCCTCTATGATAGCAAGCAGAATGTTAGAGTCCACGAGCTTCACTTCAGTTAGCAAGAGAGCTTCCGATAGTAAGTCTCTTAGCATCCTGGACTTATGCTTGAGGAACGAAGTCCTCATCTGACAACAAGCAAGAGTCAGACCGTACAGTGTATAGATGTCAGAACGACTTTTGCCAGAACAGTGTTGTCAGAACAGTGTTGACAGAACAGCTGGACAAAGCACCCTATTCAGATAAAGCAAAGTCAACTCTGCTGTGCATTAATGAGGACAACGTAAACAAGGCCCAACGGCTATATTCAAACGGCCTTATTGCCTCTCCAACGGTTGGATATTCAGAGGCTGGTATAAAAGGAACATCTACATTCAGAAGAACTAAGAGAGAGAGAGAACAAAGCTTATTGTCTGAAACACTATTCTACATTCCTCTCATCTTCTACTCTCGGACTTAGATATGTAATATTCTTAGAGAGTGATTCTTTTGTGCTTAAGTGAGTAACATCATCTACTCTTAGAGAGAGTCATTCGAGCTTAAGTGTTTAGCACAATCAGTTCATAGAGTGAACATAATTGTAATCTTACATTTTGTAAGGGGGAGCATTTAGAAGTTTTCTAAATCTCCATAGGTTGCAAGTTAGCCCGTAAAACTTGCGTTTGTAAGGTTTGCAGGTGAACCCGTTGTAAAACCTGTGGGTTGTTAGGTGAACCCGTGCTCGTAAAACCTAAAGTGTAAAGGCTTCTCTTGTGCCTGGTTTAAACAAGAATAGTGGATTGAAAATCTCAGGTGGAGCCTGGGGACTGGATGTAGGTCTGGGTGACCGAACCAGGATAAATTTATGTGTGCATAAACTTACATTTAAACATTCTATTTTTGCATCACATAACATACTGACTTGTGCATACCATTACTCAGTAACATCATCACCAAGCACAAGCAGTCTTTCGAAAAGAAATAAAATTTTTATTCCCTCACCCAATTCACCCCCCCTCTTGGGTGACAGCCACGCATTTCATTTGGTATCAGAGCAGGTCACTTGTTTAAAGGATCCAACGATCTCAAGTGTAAAGACCTTGGCTGATTTGGGTTAAAATGTTTTCCAAAGGCTTTGATCATACCATTCCACCTGTGTTAGAAAATATTGATTTTTGTTGGTGGAAAGCAAGAATGGAAAGTTTTATACAATCCACTAGTTTGAAAATGTGGGATATTTTTGAAAATGATTTTGATTTCAAACCAAGAGGAAACTGGACTGAAAAGGAGAAAAATTTGTTTTCCTTAAATATTAGAGCAATGCAAATTTTATACAAAGGCTTAACTGAAAATGATTTCCAGAAAATCAAACATTGCTCTAGTGCTAAAGACATTTGGAATACTCTTGATGTGATATATGCTTCTAACCCATCTCTTGAAAGCGCAGCTGTCCAAAGCTCAACTCGTGCTCGTTGTGGATCATCTACTGATGAGCTTCTGGAAGCTGATATTGAGGAAGCAGGCTTCAGTGAGGAGAGTATCCATTTCTGCCTAGAAGATTCAGAAAGTGAGGTATCTGGATCTGAACTTGAACTTTCTAAATTGCAAGATGCATACAATGAGTTATATACCGAATATTGTAAACTTGCAAAAGAACTTCTAGGCTTAAAAGAAAAAGATAGGAAACTTGAAAAACTAATTTCTTCTTCTACGTCCAAAGTTTCCAAGGTTTCTTTTAAAGAATTAGTGGTTCCGATAGTTAGCCCACGATCGGCAGGGAAAACTTCAACATTGATAAACGTGGCTGTCACCCAAGAGGGGGGGGTGAATTGGGTGAGGGAATAAAACTTAAACTCTTTTCGGAAGACTGCTTGTGCTCGGTGATGATGATAATAAATAATGCTATGCACAAGTCAGTATGCTATGTGATGCAAAATAGAATGATCAAGTATAAATATATGCACACATAAATTTATCCTGGTTCGGTCACCCAGACCTACATCCAGTCCCCAGGCTACACCTGAGATTTCCAATCCACTATTCTTGTTTAAACCGGGCACAAGAGAAGCCTTTACACTTTAGGTTTTACGAGCACGGGTTCACCTAACAACCCACAGGTTTTACACCGGGTTCACCTGCAAACCTTACAAATGCAAGTTTTACGGGCTAACTTGCAACCTATGGAGATTTAGACAACCTCTAAATGCTCCCCCTTACAAATTGTAAGTTTACACTATGTTCACTCTATGAACTGATTGTGCTAAACACTTAGGCTCAAAACTAACTCTCTCTAAGAGTGGATGATGTTACTCACTTAAGTACAAATGAATCACTCTCTAAGAATATTACATATCAAAGTCCGAGAGTAGAAGATGAGAGGAATGTAGAATAGTGTTTCAGATAATAAGCTCCGTTCTCTCTGTCTTTTTCAAGCCCGCTTCTTCAGAAATGAAGAACATCCCTTTTATACCAGCCTCTGAATATCTAACCGTTGGAGAGGCAATAAGACCGTTTGATTATAGACGTTGGGACCTTGTTTACGTTGTCCTCATTAGTGCACAGCAGGGTTGACTTTGCTTTATCTAAAAAGGTGCTCTGACCAAGCTGTTCTGTCAACACTGTTCTGGCAATACTATTCTGACAAAAGTCGTTCTGACATCTGAACATTTTGTACGGTCCGACTCTTGCTTGCTGTCAGAGAGGACTTCGTTCCTCAAGCATAAGTCCAGGATGTTAAGAGACTCATTATCGGAAGCTCTCTTGCTATCTGAAGCTCGTGGACTCTAACATTTTGCTTGCTATCACATAGAGGAACTTTGTCTTCCAAGCACTTGTCCATGAATGATAAGAGTGCTTTGCTATTGGATCCTCTCTTGCTATCAGAAGCTCTCTTATGGACTCTGACTTTTGTGGGCAGTATGAGCTTTGACACCTTGAGTGAATCTTCAGATTATGTTCTCATACTCCTCATGCTTGGTAGGTAACAATGTTGTTTGAATGTGTCTGTTATCCTCTTGTTACCGTTGGAAGGAACATCTTCTTAAATGCTCAGCAGGGTTGACTTGCTTTATCTCTGAAAAGTAGTCCTGACACCTCTGCTCTGACAAAGCATTCTGACTTCCGAGTATGTGACATTTACTCTTGTACTCTTGCTGACGGATGATCATCGTTCATCCGGAAGTGGCAATCTTGCTCTGCAAGGGTTAGTCTCTGAAATCCAATGCCAAGAGTCTTTCCATCCGGAAGCTCATTTGCATCCGCAAGTGTAACTAAGTTCTGCACATACTGGTTAGTCCAACATAGCAATATATATAATCAGATATAGTAAAAACTATACATGTTGTGGGAAATTTGCTATGGGAAGTAGTCTTACTTAGACTATGTTCTGATCTGGTCTATGATGTATCCGGAAGCATTTTTACATCCGGAAGTAAAACTACTAGATGAAGGATCTTGGTTCACTATAACTCACTCTCACTTAGTGTATTTCATCCCAACACTCAGCGCTAGTCACTAAGCTATCGGAAGCACTTTTACTTGACGTAGTGAACTCACTGACGCTTAGGGTGAAATCTATTCTATCAGTCTGCGCCAGTCAAGATCCAACAGGAAGCAACTTCACTTGATGTTGCATTTCCGCTGACGCTCGGGGTTATATCTAGTCTATCAACCTGCGCCAGTCTAAATCTAATAGGAAGTGCTTTCACTCGGCGAAGTAGACTTACTGACGCTTGGGGTAATAACTATTCTATTGCTCTGCGCCAGTCTAAGTCTAACAGGAAGCGCTTTCACTTGGGAAAGTAGACTCACTGACGCTTGGGGTAATATCTATTCTGTCGCTCTGCGCCAGTCTAATTCTAACAGGAAGCGCTTTCACTTGGGGAAGTAGACTCACTGTCGCTTGGAGTAATATCTATTCTATCGCTCTGCGCCAGTCTAAGTCTAACAGGAAGCAACTTCGCTTCCGATTGAACCATAGCTTAGTCTTAGGGTTTGTGCACCTAAGGTTCATGGATTAAGTTAAATCCCTAGTTATTTACTTGCTGACGCTGGGGGATGAAAGCATTCATCCGCATGCGCAAGTCCTAATCTATCCGGAAGTGATCTTACATTCTCAAGTGATCTAACTCAGGATTCTAACCATGTCATCTAATCCTTCCTAAGTGCTGATTATGTTCTCTTAAGTACTAGACCATATCATACCTTAGTCACCATCAAAACTTAAGATTCTAACATTCTCCCCCTTTTTGATGATGACAAACCCATAGATGACTAGAGAACATAATTAAACTTAGATCACTCCCAGAGCACTCCCAGAGCTATAATTAAACTTAGATATCTTATCTATCTCTCAGCTCTAGACATCTCATGTCTCATCTCTCGCTAGACATCTTATATCTCATCTCTAGACATCTCATCTCCATCTCTAGACATCTCATCTCTATCTCTCTCCCCCTTTTGGCTTCATCAAATTCCAACAGGTGCAAGCTAGCCTTAGGGATGGGGATACTTTTATCGTTCTCCTCGGAATGGGCTTTCTACCTAATATTTCTCCCTATGTATCGTTAATAAGGATTTGTTCTAGACTTATTCAATACAACGTACGAGAATTATCAAGAAAAACAATAATGATTCATGATCCTAAATGATTGTATTCGCCCTAATCATTATGTGGGATAGCTAAACATGTTTTTCAAGGATTAAGTCAAGAGCAAAGCATACAAAATGGTGATTGATTGTATTCGCCCTAATCATCAAATCGAGAGGATCAAAATTACTTTTGATATGTTTAAAAATGGTGATTATGATATCAAATGAAATATGTGATTTTAAATTCAAATGAGATGAAATCTGATACCAAATGTAATCAAATGAGATCTGTGAGTTTGAACCTGTGGTATCAAAGGAAATGATTGAATGCCAAATGAAATTTGTGATACCATATGAAATGAAATCAAATCAAATGAAATTTGTGTTTTTAAAAGTGCCAAAAATATTTTCCAAACAAATTGCATCACAGCATCTTAAGAGTTTATTATCGATGACAGCATGTGACTCTCTATTTTCAAGGGATCATTAACAGGTAATGTCCACTTACTTCTCTTCTATATTAAGATTAATCATCATTAAATCAAGAAAGGAAGCATATAAGAGAGGTATGTTATCAATTACTTTCCAGCATGTCATTTAGAGGATACAGATGTGTGAGCTAGGATGATTTTCTAAGACAGTGAATGATTTTGAAGTCAATGCAGATTGAGAGAAACATCCTAAGTTGACACCCTTACCAATGCCATGTATGCATCATATGTAAGAGATGGTAAGGTGTAGATGTTACCACAGATGAGGGGTACTCATACTCTATTAGACTCAGGAATCTGAATCATACGCAGATAAGCATGCTTCCTGACATCTTCAAGAGGTGTGCTATCTCAAGTGGAAACCCCTAGCGCAAGTGCTTTGATGATTCGCTTCGGCAAGCTGAGCTACAACCACAAGTAGACATGACTGGGCAGTCACTCTACTCTTCCCATGGTTCAATAGTTGGCCTGCTATCGAAGGCGCTGATTGTTGTGAAAGCAACCTTGCTCAAACTTGATGATTGGTCCTGCATATGCTTGAGGAAACAAATGCTTTCTGATGGTCAGTGAAAGAACTTAAGATTTAACATTGAAGACCATCCTCAGGACATTCAAGTCAATCTGTGTTAATCAGCACAAGCTAATAATTTTAAGAAATCATGCTTGCTAATTGGTTTAAGAAGATATGAGCAATGATTATGTGAAAACTAATTTTGAAATTATCTATACATTCACATAGTTTCACTATCAAGACATGAACTCTATTTATACTCTCATGGATAAATATCAATGTGATAGTACAGAGAATATTAAACAGGTGGCATATTTTCAGAGTTTCATAAGCAAGTATAGTTCAATACATATGCCTCAAGGATGTTCATGTTAGATCATGAAGACATGTGAATTAATAACATAATGAGATTTTGAAAAAGAGAATCTTCATCCTCACAAAATAATTTGATTAGGATTGAATTCGTTTTACAAAAACAACCAAATTTCAGCATATGATTACGAGAATAATTTCCAAATTTTAGCCCAAGTTCTTCTAGATATGCTCAGTGTGATCTCATTGTTCTTAGGACATCAACAAGCTTGAAATTAATACAGATTATAGCATGCTTGTGATACTATGCCATGTTTTACAGATCTAGCAGAGTTTAATTCAAGGCATTTCCTAAGATTTCTAATGCATGTCAGACAAGAGAGAGACTATCCATTTAATTTCACAACAGAATATGTAAGGGATAGAAATGCTCATGTGTATTGGCGAGAGTTTCTCAGGTTTGGTATAGCCATTCCACACATCTTGATAAGAGACATTTTCGTTGCCATTCTCTCTTGGTTATATTCATTGTTCAAGCTTCAATGATCTGTGTCAACATTCTTAAACCACAAACTTGAACTGAGATCATTAGTAGATTGAGAACTTAAAGATGTAATTAAGAGGGATGTATTGTTCTCGAAACCATAGCTGCTTATGCATTGAAAAAGTTGATGCAAGAGATACCACATGAAATGGAAAATCAGAAATAGCTTTTGAGTGCTATCATGAGGTACGGTTGTCATGTAAGTTTAAAGAGGATCGGAATCTGTTTTGAAAGTTTGCATTTCAAAAAGGATCTTTCAAAAATCAAGGTGAATGTATAAACTGTTTTCTTTTCTGAGCGGCGCCCAAAAAAAAAATTGCTAAGCATATATGAGTAAAACGATTTAGACACCATATGAAAAACTCTGAAGAAGGTTTTTTTTTTGTTTGTGTCAAAATTCTGAAACTAGTTCTGAATCTTCTTAACAATGTCAGAAATCTTGGAACACAATGATTCAGCATGCACAAATTTAGTAGGTTTTGAAGAAGGTTCAGTTTCAAAGTGTCAGACTTCTTGAATCTGTAAAATCAGTATGCATTATATCAGAAAATGAATTTGATATGATAGGATCATTTTTACAGAAAATAAGGTTATCACAGATAAGGGAAATCATATCAATTTCAGAGAAATAAAATCTGTTAAGCTCATCATGCATTTACTACCCAAAAGATTATTCAAGTAAAGAGGAGGGTAAGAATGATATCACCATAGCTCCATTCGCATCAAGCAGTAGCTCGCTTGATTTTGGTTGACAATGCAAGGATTCTATTTTCAGAGCAGCACCAAAATCTATGCGTGACGAATGCTTATCAAGACTTGACTAATTGTTCAGATGAGGTACAGTCCTGAGTCCTGTTGAGGCTAATAGGATGAATTGGAGCTGGTGCAGAGGGATGAATTCACTTGGTGATCACTACTACTCGCATCTCTCGCCTCTTGAACCCATACTTCTTACACAGCTCTTCACTCAGATTAGGTGCTGGCGCAGAGAGAGACACAGGTTCAGCAGAGGGTATCTCCGCAGGTTGATCACTCAGTGCTATCTCAAGCTTGCCTCTGTGCCAGCAGACTGTTGGGGGCACATGAAACAGATGGCTTCCCCAAGGGCGAGCCTTCCTGCTTGGGCAATCCGCTTCATTTCAATTTTCCTTCTGAGGGCAGCAGTGACATCCTGGTCAAGTTCGAGGGGTGGCTATCTTAGCCTATCTCTCTCTGATTTTGTTCATGTTCCTTGTTCATTTTAGCCCATAACTCATCTTCACCCTTGTCTTGCTGAACCTCCGGATTGCCTTTCCTACAAAATATCAGATAGTTCCTTCCTTTTGTATCCAAGTCTGGATCTGAAGGTCAGTTTGTAGGCTATATGTAATTCACATGCACTTAGAGATTACTTGCTATGTGTATGGCATGGTGAATCTATCATGACTATATGCACAAGGATATACAAGGTTTTTGATCAAGATAGTCATGGATCTCATGTAGATTATGAACATTACTTATTTCTTTAAGCTTTCTTCAATGATGAATATAATGTTCACATCTTAGGAAGCTTAATGTAAAATCTCAATAAGTCCATCTAATATTAGCATAGGAGATTTTACTATCAAATGCTTCGTTGCTAAGTGATCCCTTGCTTACCCAAGGAGATCTTCTATACTTATCCTTGGTTCGAAGCACTTTCTTCTGAGAGGTAGGATTCAAGAGCCTTTTCAATGTTGATCGAGGAATCCACTCTCTCTTGTTCTTCTCAGGATAGTTGAATGGAACTTTGTGATAGCTCATCCTTGAGACAAAACCATTGGCTCTTGTGGTGGCCGACAGCTTCTTATGATTGTACCAGTGGATTTCAGCAGTTGCATCACCACGAGTTCTCTTCTTTGGGATAAGAGGAACTCTTGATCTTTCCTGCACAAGTAAGGCACTAGGAGGATGTTTTGGTACCCATTTGTACTTGGGTCCTACATGGTTAGCACTGGACCTTACTTGTCCTTTAGGAATCCATACAAACTTATTTCTCACATTTGTATTTCTTCTAAGACTGCATGTGTGAGAAATATGTCCTAATCTACCACAATAATGACAGATAATGGAATGATAATCAAAATGAGATTTTCTATCATTATCATGATTAGTTTTCTTTAGAAAAGCTTTTTGTTCCTTTGAAATCTCAGTTTCTTTTGAAGACTTTTCTTGTTCCTTCAACACGTGTTTACAATCAAAACATTTTTCAAGACATGTTGAAGTTTTCTCTGCCGATAGTGGGCTAGCTATCGGAACCACTAGTTCTTTAAAAGAAACCTCGGAAACTTTAGACGTAGAAGAAGAAATTAGTTTTTCAAGTTTCCTATCTTTTTCTTTTAAGCCTAGAAGTTCTTTTGCAAGTTTACAATATTCGGTATATAACTCATTGTATGCATCTTGCAATTCAGAGAGTTCAAGTTCAGATTCAGATACCTCACTTTCTGAATCTTCTAGGCAGAAATGGATACTCTCTTCACTGAAGCCTGCTTCCTCAATATCAGCTTCCAGAAGCTCATCAGTAGATGATCCACAAAGAGCACGAGTTGAGCTTTGGACAGCTGTGCTTTCAAGAGATGGGTTAGAAGCATATATCATATCAAGAGTATTCCAAATATCTCTAGCACTAGAGCAATGTTTGATTTTCTGGAAATCATTTTCAGTTAAGCCTTTGTATAAAATTTGCATTGCTCGAATGTTTAAGGAAAACAAATTTTTCTCCTTTTCAGTCCAGTTTCCTCTTGGTTTGAAATCAAAATCATTTTCAAAAATATCCCACATTTTCAAACTAGTGGATTTTATAAAACTTTCCATTCTTGCTTTCCACCAACAAAAATCAATATTTTCTAACACAGGTGGAATGGTATGATCAAAGCCTTTGGAAAACATTTTAACCCAAATCAGCCAAGGTCTTTGCACTTGAGATCGTTTGATCCTTTAAACAAGTGACCTGCTCTGATACCAAATGATAAACGTGGCTGTCACCCAAGAGGGGGGGGTGAATTGGGTGAGGGAATAAAACTTAAACTCTTTTCGGAAGACTGCTTGTGCTCGGTGATGATGATAATAAATAATGCTATGCACAAGTCAGTATGCTATGTGATGCAAAATAGAATGATCAAGTATAAATATATGCACACATAAATTTATCCTGGTTCGGTCACCCAGACCTACATCCAGTCCCCAGGCTACACCTGAGATTTCCAATCCACTATTCTTGTTTAAACCGGGCACAAGAGAAGCCTTTACACTTTAGGTTTTACGAGCACGGGTTCACCTAACAACCCACAGGTTTTACACCGGGTTCACCTGCAAACCTTACAAATGCAAGTTTTACGGGCTAACTTGCAACCTATGGAGATTTAGACAACCTCTAAATGCTCCCCCTTACAAATTGTAAGTTTACACTATGTTCACTCTATGAACTGATTGTGCTAAACACTTAGGCTCAAAACTAACTCTCTCTAAGAGTGGATGATGTTACTCACTTAAGTACAAATGAATCACTCTCTAAGAATATTACATATCAAAGTCCGAGAGTAGAAGATGAGAGGAATGTAGAATAGTGTTTCAGATAATAAGCTCCGTTCTCTCTGTCTTTTTCAAGCCCGCTTCTTCAGAAATGAAGAACATCCCTTTTATACCAGCCTCTGAATATCTAACCGTTGGAGAGGCAATAAGACCGTTTGATTATAGACGTTGGGACCTTGTTTACGTTGTCCTCATTAGTGCACAGCAGGGTTGACTTTGCTTTATCTAAAAAGGTGCTCTGACCAAGCTGTTCTGTCAACACTGTTCTGGCAATACTATTCTGACAAAAGTCGTTCTGACATCTGAACATTTTGTACGGTCCGACTCTTGCTTGCTGTCAGAGAGGACTTCGTTCCTCAAGCATAAGTCCAGGATGTTAAGAGACTCATTATCGGAAGCTCTCTTGCTATCTGAAGCTCGTGGACTCTAACATTTTGCTTGCTATCACATAGAGGAACTTTGTCTTCCAAGCACTTGTCCATGAATGATAAGAGTGCTTTGCTATTGGATCCTCTCTTGCTATCAGAAGCTCTCTTATGGACTCTGACTTTTGTGGGCAGTATGAGCTTTGACACCTTGAGTGAATCTTCAGATTATGTTCTCATACTCCTCATGCTTGGTAGGTAACAATGTTGTTTGAATGTGTCTGTTATCCTCTTGTTACCGTTGGAAGGAACATCTTCTTAAATGCTCAGCAGGGTTGACTTGCTTTATCTCTGAAAAGTAGTCCTGACACCTCTGCTCTGACAAAGCATTCTGACTTCCGAGTATGTGACATTTACTCTTGTACTCTTGCTGACGGATGATCATCGTTCATCCGGAAGTGGCAATCTTGCTCTGCAAGGGTTAGTCTCTGAAATCCAATGCCAAGAGTCTTTCCATCCGGAAGCTCATTTGCATCCGCAAGTGTAACTAAGTTCTGCACATACTGGTTAGTCCAACATAGCAATATATATAATCAGATATAGTAAAAACTATACATGTTGTGGGAAATTTGCTATGGGAAGTAGTCTTACTTAGACTATGTTCTGATCTGGTCTATGATGTATCCGGAAGCATTTTTACATCCGGAAGTAAAACTACTAGATGAAGGATCTTGGTTCACTATAACTCACTCTCACTTAGTGTATTTCATCCCAACACTCAGCGCTAGTCACTAAGCTATCGGAAGCACTTTTACTTGACGTAGTGAACTCACTGACGCTTAGGGTGAAATCTATTCTATCAGTCTGCGCCAGTCAAGATCCAACAGGAAGCAACTTCACTTGATGTTGCATTTCCGCTGACGCTCGGGGTTATATCTAGTCTATCAACCTGCGCCAGTCTAAATCTAATAGGAAGTGCTTTCACTCGGCGAAGTAGACTTACTGACGCTTGGGGTAATAACTATTCTATTGCTCTGCGCCAGTCTAAGTCTAACAGGAAGCGCTTTCACTTGGGAAAGTAGACTCACTGACGCTTGGGGTAATATCTATTCTGTCGCTCTGCGCCAGTCTAATTCTAACAGGAAGCGCTTTCACTTGGGGAAGTAGACTCACTGTCGCTTGGAGTAATATCTATTCTATCGCTCTGCGCCAGTCTAAGTCTAACAGGAAGCAACTTCGCTTCCGATTGAACCATAGCTTAGTCTTAGGGTTTGTGCACCTAAGGTTCATGGATTAAGTTAAATCCCTAGTTATTTACTTGCTGACGCTGGGGGATGAAAGCATTCATCCGCATGCGCAAGTCCTAATCTATCCGGAAGTGATCTTACATTCTCAAGTGATCTAACTCAGGATTCTAACCATGTCATCTAATCCTTCCTAAGTGCTGATTATGTTCTCTTAAGTACTAGACCATATCATACCTTAGTCACCATCAAAACTTAAGATTCTAACAAACATGTCTTGAAAAATGTTTTGATTGTAAACACTTGTTGAAGGAAAAAGAAGAGCTTTCAAAAGAAACTGAGATTTCAAAGGAACAAAAAGCTTTTCTAAAGAAAACTAATCATGATAATGATAGAAAACCCCATTTTGATTATCATTCCATTATCTGTCATTATTGTGGTAGATTAGGACATATTTCTCACACATGCAGTCTTAGAAGAAATCTAAATGTGAGAAATAAATTTGTATGGATTCCTAAAGGACAAGTAAGGTCCAGTGCTAACCAAGTAGGACCCAAGTACAAATGGGTACCAAAACATCCTCCTAGTGCCTTACTTGTGCAGGAAAGATCAAGAGTTTCTCTTACCCCAAAGGAGAGAACTCGTGGCGATGCAACTGCTGAAAACCCCTGGTACAATCATAAGAAGCAATGTGCAACCACCAGGAACAATGGTTCTGTCTCAAGGATGAGCTATCACAAAGTTCCATTCAACTATCCTGAGAAGAACAAGAGAGAGTGGACTCCTCGATCAACATTGAAAAGGCACTTGAATCCTAACTCTCAGAAGAAAGTGCTTCGAACCAAGGATAAGTATAGAAGATCTTCTTGGGAAAGGCAATTCCGAGGTTCAGCAAGACTCAGGACTTTATCTCATCTGAACAATCAGTCAAGTCTTGATAAGCATTCGTCACGCATAGATGGTGATATCATTCCTACCTTCCTCTTTACTCGAACAATCACTTGGGTAGTAAATGCATGATGGGCTTAACAGTTTTACTCATATATGCTTAGCGAATCTTTTAAGGGCGTCTTTCATGAAAGAAAATAGTTTATGCATTCACCTTGATTTTTGAAAGATCCTTTTGATATACAAACTTTCAAAACAAATTCTGATCCTCTTTAAATCTACATGACAACCATACCTCATGATAGCACTCAAAAGTTATTTCTGATTTTCCATTTCATGTGGTATCTCTTGCATCAAGCTTATCAATGCATAAGCAGCTATGGTTTCGAGAACAATACATCCCTCTTAATTACATCTTTAAGTTCTCAATCTACTAATGATCTCAGTTCAAGTTTGTGGTTTAAGAATGTTGACACAGATTATTGAAGCTTGAACAATGAATATAACCAAGAGAGAATGACAACGAAAATGTCTCTTATCAAGATGTGTGGAATGGCTATACCAACTCTGAGAAACTCTCGCCAATACACATGAGCATTTCTATCCCTTACGTATTCTGTTGTGAAATTAAATGGATAGACTCTCTCTTGTCTGACATGCATTAGAAATCTTAGGAAATGCCTTGAATTGAACTCTGCTAAGATCTGTAAAACATGGCATAGAATCACAAGCATGCTATAATCTGTATTAATTTCAAGCTTGTTGATATCCTAAGAACAATGAGATCACACTGAGCATATCTAGAAGAACTTGAGCAAAAATTTGGAAATTATTCTCGTAATCATATGCTGAAATTTGGTTGTTTTTGTAAACCGAATTTAGTCTTAAAATCAAACTATTCTGTGAGCGTGAAAATTTCCAGTATTTCATTTTTGTGAGGATGAAGATTTTTCAAAATTTCATTGTGTTAAAAAATTCACATGTCTTCATGATCTAACATGAACATCCTTGAGGCATATTTATTGAACTATACTTGCTCATGAAACTCTGAAAGTATGCCACCTGTTTGATACTCTTGAAATGCGTGGCTGTCACCCAAGAGGGGGGGGTGAATTGGGTGAGGGAATAAAAACTTTATTTCTTTTCGGAAAACTGCTTGTGCTTGGTGATGATGTTACTGAGTAATGGTATGCACAAGTCAGTATGTTATGTGATGCAAAATAGAATGTTTAAATGTAAGTTTATGCACACATAAATTTATCCTGGTTCGGTCACCCAGACCTACATCCAGTCCCCAGGCTCCACCTGAGATTTTCAATCCACTATTCTTGTTTAAACCAGGCACAAGAGAAGCCTTTACACTTTAGGTTTTACGAGCACGGGTTCACCTAACAACCCACAGGTTTTACACCGGGTTCACCTGCAAACCTTACAAATGCAAGTTTTACGGGCTAACTTGCAACCTATGGAGATTTAGACAACCTCTAAATGCTCCCCCTTACAAAATGTAAGATTACAATTATGTTCACTCTATGAACTGATTGTGCTAAACACTTAAGCTCAGAGCTAACTCTCTCTAAGAGTAGATGATGTTACTCACTTAAGTACAAAAGAATCACTCTCTAAGAATATTACATATCTAAGTCCGAGAGTAGAAGATGAGAGGAATGTAGAATAGTGTTTCAGACAATAAGCTCTGTTCTCTCTCTCTCATAGTTCTTCTGAATGTAGATGTTCCTTTTATACCAGCCTCTGAATATCCAACCGTTGGAGAGGCAATAAGGCCGTTTGAATATAGCCGTTGGGCCTTGTTTACGTTGTCCTCATTAATGCACAGCAGAGTTGACTTTGCTTTATCTGAATAGGGTGTTTTGTCCAGCTGTTCTGTCAACACTGTTCTGACAACACTGTTCTGGCAAAAGTCGTTCTGACATCTATACACTGTACGGTCTGACTCTTGCTTGTTGTCAGATGAGGACTTCGTTCCTCAAGCATAAGTCCAGGATGCTAAGAGACTTACTATCGGAAGCTCTCTTGCTAACTGAAGTGAAGCTCGTGGACTCTAACATTCTGCTTGCTATCATAGAGGAACTTTGTCTTCCAAGCACTTGTCCATGAATGATAAGAGTGCTTTGCTATTGGATGCTCTCTTGCTATCAGAAGCTCTCTTATGGACTCCGACTCTTGTGGGTAGTATGAGCTTTGACACCTTGAGTGAATCTTCAGATTATGTTCTCCTTATCTCTCATACTCCTCATGCTTGGTAGGTAACAATGTTGTTTGAATATCTGTTATCCTCTTGTTACCGTTGGAAGGAACATCTTCTTAAATGCTCAGCAGGGTTGACTTGCTTTATCTCTGAAAAGTAGTCCTGACACCTCTGCTCTGACAAAAGCATTCTTACTTCTGAGTATGTGACATTTACTCTTGTACTCTTGCTGACGGATGATCATCGTTCATCCGGAAGTGGCAATCTTGCTCTGCAAGTGTTAATCTCTGAAATCCAATGCCAAGAGTCTTTGCATCCGGAAGCTCAGTTGCATCCGGAAGTGTGATTAAGTTCTGCACATACTGGTTAGTCCAACATAGCAATATATATAATCAGATATAGTAAAATTATACATGTTGTGGGAAGTTTGCTATGGGAAGTAGTCTTACTTAGACTATGTTCTGACTTAGTGTAGTGTCTACTGACTCTAAGGGATCTCTATTCCAATAGTCAGTTTAAGTCTCGTTAGTTTACTCTAAGTCTTCCTAAGTGACTCAGTGTGTCATTTGTTCATGCTATGTATAATAGGTCAACACACAATCACATGAAGTGGGAGTTCACTTAGTCTAGGATGTATCCGGAAGCACTTCCACATCCGAAAGTAAAACAACTGGATGAAGGATTTTGTTCACTATTACTCACTCTCACTCAGTGTCCTTCAATCCAACAGTCAGCGCTAGTCACTAAGCTATCGGAAGCACTTTTACTTGACGTGGTGAACTCACTGACGCTTAGGGTTATATCTCTTTTATCAGCCTGTGCAAGTCTAAATTCAACAGGAAGCAATTTCGCTTGACGAGGCTGATTCACTGACGCTTGGGGATATATCTATTCTGTCAGCCTGTGCCAGTCTAAATCTATCAGGAAGCAATTTCACTTGACGAGGCTGATTCACTGACGCTTGGGGATATTCTATTCTATCAGTCTGCGCCAGTCTAAATCTAACAGGAAGTGCTTTCACTTGGCGAAGTAGACTCACTGACGCTTGGGGTGAGATCTATTCCATCGCTCTGCGCCAGTCTAAGTCTAACAGGAAGTAAACTCACTTCCGGTTGAGTCATAGCTTAGTCTTAAGGTTTGTGTACCTAATGTTCATGGACTAAGTTAAATCCCTAGTGAGTTACTCGCTGCCGCTGGGGAATGACACATTTATCCGCGTGCGCGAGTCCTAGTCTATCCGGAAGTGATTCCGCATCCGTGAGCGCTAGTCTTAATTCATTCGGAAGTGAATCCGCATCCGGTTGTGACTCTAGTGCTAATACTTCCGGAAATGATCTTGCATTCATAAGTGATCTAACTCAGGGTTCTAACCATGTCATCTAATTCTTCCTAAGTGTTAATTATGTTCTTTTAAGTACTAGACCATATCATACCTAAGTCACCATCAAAACTTAAGATTCTAACATTCTCCCCCTTTTTGATGATGACAAACCCATAGATGACTAGAGAACATAATTAAACTTAGATCACTTACAGAGCTATATTTCATTCCCAGTTCTCTCCCCAGATATCTTATCTTTCAGCTCTAGACATCTCATGTCTCATCTCTAGACATCTCGTGTCTCATTTCTCTCCCCCTTTTGGCTTCATCAAAATTCAACAAGTGCAAGCTAGCCTTAGGGATGGGGATACTTCTATCGTTCTCCTAGGAATGGGCTTTCTACCTAATATTTCTCCCTATTCTCCCTAAATATTATGTAGGATAACTAAACAGTGTGAGACAGAAGGAAGAAAATATTGATTCAGTATTCTAAGTGTGTTTACTCTCCCTAACCATTATGCAAGATAACAGAACATGTTTTGCAAGAATTAAGTCTAGATCAAAACATACAAAAACAGTTCTCTTTTTGAAGGTGAAAGTTCTTTTTTTTTAAATATAAAAGACATCAAAAGTAATTTTGACCCTCTTGAAATGATTAACATGATATCAAAATAATTTTGGTGCGTTTAAAATGATGATTATGATATCAATTGAAAATTTGTGATTTTAAATTCGTGATACCAAATGAAATCAAATGAAATATGTGAGTTTGAACTTGTGATATCAAATGAAATGATTGAATGCCAAGTGAAATTTGTGATACCATGTGAAAAATGAAATCAAGTCAAATGAAATTTGTGAGTTTAAAGTGCCAAAAATAATTTCCAAATAATTGCATCACAGCATCTCAAGAGTTTATTATCTATGACAGCATGCAACTCTCTATTTTCAAGGGATCATTATCGAGTAATGTCCTTTACTTCTCTTCTATATTAAGGTTAATCATTACTGAATCAAGAAAGGAAGCATATAAGAGAGGTATGTTATCAATTTACTTTCCAGCATGTCATAAAGAGGATACAGATGTGTGAGCTAGGATGATTTTCTAAGACAGTGAATGATTTTGAAGTCAATGCAGATTGAGAAAAGAAATCCTAAATTGACACCCTTACCAATGCCATGTATGCATCATATATAAGAGATGGTAAGGTGTAGATGTTACCACAGATGAGGAATCCTCAGACTCTATTAGACTCATGAGTCTGAATTATGCGCAGATGAGCATGCTTCCTGACATCTTCAAGAGATGTGCTATCTCAAGTGGAAACCTCTAGCGCAAGTGCTTTGATGATTCGCTTCGGCAAGCTGAGCTACAACCACAAGCAGACATGACTGAGCAGTCACTCTACTCTTCCCATGGTTCAATAGTTGGCCTGCTATCGAAGACGCTGATTGTTGCGAAAGCAACCTTGCTCAAACTTGATGATTGATCCTGCATGTGCTTGAGGAAACAAGTGCTTCCTGATTGTCAGTGGAAGAACTTAAGATTTAACATTGGAGACCATCCTCAGGACATTCAAGTCAATCTGTGTTAATCAGCACAAGTTAATAATTTTAAGAAATCATGCTTGCTAATTGGGTTAAGAAAATATGAGCAATGATTATGTGAAAACTAATTTTGAAATTGTCTATACGTTCACATAGTTTCACTATCAAGACATGAACTCTATTTACTCTCATAGATAAGTATCAATGTGATAGTACAGAGAGTATCAAACAGGTGGCATATTTTCAGAGTTTCATAAGCAAGTATAGTTCAATAAATATGCCGCAAGGATGTTCATGTTAGATCATGAAGACATGTGAATTATTAACACAATGAAATTTTGAAAAATCTTCATCCTCACAAAAATGAAATACTGGAGATCTTCATGCTCACAGAATAGTTTGATTTTAAGACTAAATTCGGTTTACAAAAACAACCAAATTTCAGCATATGATTACGAGAATAATTTCCAAATTTTAGCTCAAGTTCTTCTAGATATGCTCAGTGTGATCTCATTGTTCTTAGGATATCAACAAGCTTGAAATTAATACAGATTATAGCATGCTTGTGATACTATGCCATGTTTTACAGATCTTAGCAGAGTTCAATTCAAGGCATTTCCTAAAATTTCTAATGCATGTCAGACAAGAGAGAGTCTATCCATTTAATTTTACAACAGAATATGTAAGGGATAGAAATGCTCATGTGTATTGGCGAGAGTTTCTCAGGTTTGGTATAGCCATTCCACACATCTTGATAAGAGACATTTTCGTTGCCATTCTCTCTTGGTTATATTCATTGTTCAAGCTTCAATAATCTGTGTCAACATTCTTAAACCACAAACTTGAACTGAGATCATTAGTAGATTGAGAACTTAAAGATGTAATTAAGAGGGATGTATTGTTCTCGAAACCATAGCTGCTTATGCATTGAAAAGCTTGATGCAAGAGATACTACATGAAATGGAAAATCAGAAATAACTTTTGAGTGCTATCATGAGGTATGGTTGTCATGTAGGTTTAAAGAGGATCAGAATCTGTTTTGAAAGTTTGTATTTCAAAAGATCTTTCAAAAATCAAGGTGAGTGCATAAACCATTTTCTTCCATGAGAGGTGCCCTTAAAAGAATTCACTAAGCATGTATGAGTAAAATAATTTAGACACCATATGAAAACTCTGAGGAAGGTTTTTAGTTTTAGTGTCAAAATTCTGAAACTAGTTTTGAATCATCACAGATAAGGGAAATCATATCAGTTTCAGAAAAATAAAAGTTGTTGACTCAATTATGCATTTACTACCCAAGTGATTATTCAAGTAAAGAGGAAGGCAAGAATGATATCACCATAGTTCCATTCGCATCTAGCAGTAGCTCGCTTGATTTTGGTTGGCAATGCAAGGATTCTATTTTCAGAACAGCACCAAAATCCATGCGTGACAAATGCTTATCAAGACTTGACAAATTGTTCAGATGAGGTACAGTCCTGAGTCTTGCTGAGGCTAATAGGATGGATTGGAGCTGGTGCAGAGGGATGAATTCACTTTGTGATCACTACCAGTGGCATCTCTGGCCTCTTGAACCCATACTTCATACAAAGCTCTTCAATCAGATTGGGTGCTGGCGCAGACGGAGATACAGGCTCAGCAGAGGGTATCTCCGTAGGTTGATCACTCAGCGCTATCTCAAGCTTGCCTCTGTGCTAGCAGATTGTTGGGGGCACATGAATCAGATGGTTTCCCCAAGGGCGAGCCTTCGTTCTTGGGCAATCTGCGTCATTTCAATTTGCCTTCTTGTTCATTCAGAACATTCTTAGGATCAGCAATTGACTCTTCTTCACTGTCTTGCTGAACCTTGAAAATGCCTTTCCCAAGGAGATCTTCTACTTATCCTTGGTTCGAAGCACTTTCTTCTGAGGAGTAGGATTCAAGATCCTTTTCAACGTTGATCGAGGAATCCACTCTCTCTTGTTCTTCTCAGGATAGTTGAATGGAACTTTGTGATAGCTCATCCTTGAGACAGAACCATTGTCCCTTGTGGTTGCCGACTGCTTCTTATGATTGTACCAGGGGGTTGCAGCAGTGATATCACCACGAGCTCTCTTCTTTTGGGCAAGAGAAACTCTTGATCTTTCCTCCACAAGTAAGGCACTGGAAGGGAGTTTTGGTACCCATTTGTACTTGGGTCCTACATGGTTAGCGCTGGACCTTACTTGTCCTAATCAAAAACATCCCACATTTTATAACCCAAGTCAGCCTAGGTCTTTGCACTTGAGATCGTTGGATCCTTTAAACAAGTAACCTGGCTCTGATACCAAATGAAATGCGTGGCTGTCACCCAAGAGGGGGGGGTGAATTGGGTGAGGGAATAAAAACTTTATTTCTTTTCGGAAAACTGCTTGTGCTTGGTGATGATGTTACTGAGTAATGGTATGCACAAGTCAGTATGTTATGTGATGCAAAATAGAATGTTTAAATGTAAGTTTATGCACACATAAATTTATCCTGGTTCGGTCACCCAGACCTACATCCAGTCCCCAGGCTCCACCTGAGATTTTCAATCCACTATTCTTGTTTAAACCAGGCACAAGAGAAGCCTTTACACTTTAGGTTTTACGAGCACGGGTTCACCTAACAACCCACAGGTTTTACACCGGGTTCACCTGCAAACCTTACAAATGCAAGTTTTACGGGCTAACTTGCAACCTATGGAGATTTAGACAACCTCTAAATGCTCCCCCTTACAAAATGTAAGATTACAATTATGTTCACTCTATGAACTGATTGTGCTAAACACTTAAGCTCAGAGCTAACTCTCTCTAAGAGTAGATGATGTTACTCACTTAAGTACAAAAGAATCACTCTCTAAGAATATTACATATCTAAGTCCGAGAGTAGAAGATGAGAGGAATGTAGAATAGTGTTTCAGACAATAAGCTCTGTTCTCTCTCTCTCATAGTTCTTCTGAATGTAGATGTTCCTTTTATACCAGCCTCTGAATATCCAACCGTTGGAGAGGCAATAAGGCCGTTTGAATATAGCCGTTGGGCCTTGTTTACGTTGTCCTCATTAATGCACAGCAGAGTTGACTTTGCTTTATCTGAATAGGGTGCTTTGTCCAGCTGTTCTGTCAACACTGTTCTGACAACACTGTTCTGGCAAAAGTCGTTCTGACATCTATACACTGTACGGTCTGACTCTTGCTTGTTGTCAGATGAGGACTTCGTTCCTCAAGCATAAGTCCAGGATGCTAAGAGACTTACTATCGGAAGCTCTCTTACTAACTGAAGTGAAGCTCGTGGACTCTAACATTCTGCTTGCTATCATAGAGGAACTTTGTCTTCCAAGCACTTGTCCATGAATGATAAGAGTGCTTTGCTATTGGATGCTCTCTTGCTATCAGAAGCTCTCTTATGGACTCCGACTCTTGTGGGTAGTATGAGCTTTGACACCTTGAGTGAATCTTCAGATTATGTTCTCCTTATCTCTCATACTCCTCATGCTTGGTAGGTAACAATGTTGTTTGAATATCTGTTATCCTCTTGTTACCGTTGGAAGGAACATCTTCTTAAATGCTCAGCAGGGTTGACTTGCTTTATCTCTGAAAAGTAGTCCTGACACCTCTGCTCTGACAAAAGCATTCTTACTTCTGAGTATGTGACATTTACTCTTGTACTCTTGCTGACGGATGATCATCGTTCATCCGGAAGTGGCAATCTTGCTCTGCAAGTGTTAATCTCTGAAATCCAATGCCAAGAGTCTTTGCATCCGGAAGCTCAGTTGCATCCGGAAGTGTGATTAAGTTCTGCACATACTGGTTAGTCCAACATAGCAATATATATAATCAGATATAGTAAAATTATACATGTTGTGGGAAGTTTGCTATGGGAAGTAGTCTTACTTAGACTATGTTCTGACTTAGTGTAGTGTCTACTGACTCTAAGGGATCTCTATTCCAATAGTCAGTTTAAGTCTCGTTAGTTTACTCTAAGTCTTCCTAAGTGACTCAGTGTGTCATTTGTTCATGCTATGTATAATAGGTCAACACACAATCACATGAAGTGGGAGTTCACTTAGTCTAGGATGTATCCGGAAGCACTTCCACATCCAAAAGTAAAACAACTGGATCAAGGATTTTGTTCACTATTACTCACTCTCACTCAGTGTCCTTCAATCCAACAGTCAGCGCTAGTCACTAAGCTATCGGAAGCACTTTTACTTGACGTGGTGAACTCACTGACGCTTAGGGTTATATCTCTTTTATCAGCCTGTGCAAGTCTAAATTCAACAGGAAGCAATTTCGCTTGACGAGGCTGATTCACTGACGCTTGGGGATATATCTATTCTGTCAGCCTGTGCCAGTCTAAATCTATCAGGAAGCAATTTCACTTGACGAGGCTGATTCACTGACACTTGGGGATATTCTATTCTATCAGTCTGCGCCAGTCTAAATCTAACAGGAAGTGCTTTCACTTGGCGAAGTAGACTCACTGACGCTTGGGGTGAGATCTATTCCATCGCTCTGCGCCAGTCTAAGTCTAACAGGAAGTAAACTCACTTCCGGTTGAGTCATAGCTTAGTCTTAAGGTTTGTGTACCTAATGTTCATGGACTAAGTTAAATCCCTAGTGAGTTACTCGCTGCCGCTGGGGAATGACACATTTATCCGCGTGCGCGAGTCCTAGTCTATCCGGAAGTGATTCCGCATCCGTGAGCGCTAGTCTTAATTCATTCGGAAGTGAATCCGCATCCGGTTGTGACTCTAGTGCTAATACTTCCGGAAATGATCTTGCATTCATAAGTGATCTAACTCAGGGTTCTAACCATGTCATCTAATTCTTCCTAAGTGTTAATTATGTTCTTTTAAGTACTAGACCATATCATACCTAAGTCACCATCAAAACTTAAGATTCTAACAACTCTTTGTACTATAACATTGATATTTATCTATGAGAGTATAAATAGAGTTCATGTCTTGATAGTGAAACTATGTGAACGTATAGACAATTTCAAAATTAGTTTTCACATAATCATTGTTCATATTTTCTTAAACCAACTAGCAAGCATGATTTCTTAAAATTATTAACTTGTGGTGATTAACACAGATTGACTTGAATGTCCAGAGGATGGTCTCCAATGTTAAATCTTAAGTTCTTTCACTGACCATCAGAAAAGCACTTGTTTCCTCAAGCACATGAAGGCCCAATCATCAAGTTTGAGCAAGGATGCTTTCGCAACAATCAGCGCTTTCGATAGCAGGCCAACTATTGAACCATGGGAAGAGTAGAGTGACTGCCCAGTCATGTCTGCTTTTGGTTGTAGCTCAGCTTGCCGAAGCGAATCATCAAAGCACTTGCACTAGGGGTTTCCACTTGAGATAGCACATCTCTTGAAGATGTCAGGAAGCATGCTTATCTGCATATGATTAAGATTCATGAGTCTAATAGAGTCTGGAGATTCCTCATCTGTGGTAACATCTACACCTTACCATCTCTTATATATGATGCATACATGGCATTGGTAAGGGTGTCAATTTAGGATTTCTTTGCTCAATCTGCATTGACTTCAAAATCATTCACTGCTTTAGAAAATCATCCTAGCTCACACATCTGTATCCTTTATATGACACGCTGGAAAGTAAATTGATAACATACCTCTCTTATATGCTTCCTTTCTTGATTCAGTAATGATTAACCTTAATATAGAAGAGAAGTAAAGGACATTACTCGATAATGATCCCTTGAAAATAGAGAGTTGCATGCTGTCATAGATAATAAACTCTTGAGATGCTGTGATGCAATTATTTGGAAATTATTTTTGGCACTTTAAACTCACAAATTTCATTTGACTTGATTTCATTTTTCACATGGTATCACAAATTTCACTTGGCATTCAATCATTTCATTTGATATCACAAGTTCAAACTCACATATTTCATTTGATTTCATTTGGTATCACGAATTTAAAAATCACAAATTTTCAATTGATATCATAATCATCATTTTAAACGCACCAAAATTATTTTGATATCATGTTAATCATTTCAAGAGGGTCAAAATTACTTTTGATGTCTTTTATATTTAAAAAGGAACTTTCACCTTCAAAAAGAAAACTGTTTTTGTATGTTTTGATCTAGACTTAATTCTTGCAAAACATGTTCTGTTATCTTGCATAATGGTTAGGGAGAGTAAACACACTTAGAATACTGAATCAATATTTTCTTCCTTCTGTCTCACACTGTTTAGTTATCCTACATAATATTTAGGGAGAATAGGGAGAAATATTAGGTAGAAAGCCCATTCCTAGGAGAACGATAGAAGTATCCCCATCCCTAAGGCTAGCTTGCACTTGTTGAATTTTGATGAAGCCAAAGGGGGAGAGAAATGAGACACGAGATGTCTAGAGATGAGACATGAGATATCTAGAGCTGAAAGATAAGATATCTGGGGAGAGAACTGGGAATGAAATATAGCTCTGGAAGTGATCTAAGTTTAATTATGTTCTCTAGTCATCTATGGGTTTGTCATCATCAAAAGGGGGAGAATGTTAGAATCTTAAGTTTTGATGGTGACTAAGGTATGATATGGTCTAGTACTTAAGAGAACATAATCAACACTTAGGAAGGATTAGATGACATGGTTAGAATCCTGAGTTAGATCACTTGAGAATGCAAGTTCACTTCCGGATAGATTAGGACTTGCGCACGCGGATGAATGCTTTCATCCCCCAGCGTCAGCAAGTAAATCACTGGGGAAATAACTTAGTCCATGAGAATTAGTACACAACCTTAAGACTAAGCTATGTTTCAATCGGAAGTGAAATTGCTTCCTGTTAGACTTAGACTGGCGCAGAGCGATAGAATAGATATTACCCCAAGCGTCAGTGAGTCTACTTCGCCAAGTGAAAACACTTCCTGTTGGATTTAGACTGACGCAGGCTGACAGAATAGATATATCCCCAAGCGTCAGTGAATCAGCCTCGTCAAGCGAAATTGCTTCCTGTTAGATTTAGACTTGCACAGGCTGATAAAAGAAGTATAACCCTAAGTGACAGTAAGCTCACCACGACAAGTAAAAGTGCTTCCGATAGCTCAGTGACTAGCGCTGACTGTTGGAATGAAATACACTGAGCGAGAGTAAGTGATGGTGAGCTAGATCCTTCATCAAGTGAAAGTACTTCCGGATGTAGAAGTGCTTCCGGATACATCCTAGACTAAGTAAACTCCCACTTCATGTGATGGTGTGTTGACTTAATATACATAGCATGAATGACACACTGAGTCACTTAGGAAGACTTAGAGTAAACTAACGAGACTTAAGCTGACTATTGGAATAGAGATCCCTTAGAGTCAGTAGACATTACACTAAGTCAGAACATAGTCTAAGTAAGACTACTTCCCATAGCAAACTTCCCACAACATGTATAGTTTTACTATATCTGATTATATATATTGCTATGTTGGACTAACCAGTATGTGCAGAACTTAATCACACTTCCGGATGTAACTGAGCTTCCGGATGCAAAGACTCTTGGCATTGGATTTCAGAGATTAACACTTGCAGAGCAAGATTGCCACTTCCGGATGAACGATGATCATCCGTCAGCAAGAGTACAAGAGTAAATGTCACATACTCAGAAGTCAGAATGCTTTTGTCAGAGCAGAGGTGTCAGGACTACTTTTCAGAGATAAAGCAAGTCAACCCTGCTGAGCATTTAAGAAGATGTTCCTTCCAACGGTAACAAAAGGATAACAGATATTCAAACAACATTGTTACCTACCAAGCATGAGGAGTATGAGAACATAATTTGAAGATTCACTCAAGGTGTCAAAGCTCATACTACCCACAAGAGTCGGAGTCCATAAGAGAGCTTCTGATAGCAAGAGAGCATCCAATAGCAAAGCACTCTTATCATTCATGGACAAGTGCTTGGAAGACAAAGTTCCTCTATGATAGCAAGCAGAATGTTAGAGTCCACGAGCTTCACTTCAGTTAGCAAGAGAGTTCCGATAGTAAGTCTCTTAGCATCCTGGACTTATGCTTGAGGAACGAAGTCCTCATCTGACAACAAGCAAGAGTCAGACCGTACAGTGTATAGATGTCAGAACGACTTTTGCCAGAACAGTGTTGTCAGAACAGTGTTGACAGAACAGCTGGACAAAGCACCCTATTCAGATAAAGCAAAGTCAACTCTGCTGTGCATTAATGAGGACAACGTAAACAAGGCCCAACGGCTATATTCAAACGGCCTTATTGCCTCTCCAACGGTTGGATATTCAGAGGCTGGTATAAAAGGAACATCTACATTCAGAAGAACTAAGAGAGAGAGAGAACAGAGCTTATTGTCTGAAACACTATTCTACATTCCTCTCATCTTCTACTCTCGGACTTAGATATGTAATATTCTTAGAGAGTGATTCTTTTGTGCTTAAGTGAGTAACATCATCTACTCTTAGAGAGAGTCATTCGAGCTTAAGTGTTTAGCACAATCAGTTCATAGAGTGAACATAATTGTAATCTTACATTTTGTAAGGGGGAGCATTTAGAAGTTTTCTAAATCTCCATAGGTTGCAAGTTAGCCCGTAAAACTTGCGTTTGTAAGGTTTGCAGGTGAACCCGTTGTAAAACCTGTGGGTTGTTAGGTGAACCCGTGCTCGTAAAACCTAAAGTGTAAAGGCTTCTCTTGTGCCTGGTTTAAACAAGAATAGTGGATTGAAAATCTCAGGTGGAGCCTGGGGACTGGATGTAGGTCTGGGTGACCGAACCAGGATAAATTTATGTGTGCATAAACTTACATTTAAACATTCTATTTTTGCATCACATAACATACTGACTTGTGCATACCATTACTCAGTAACATCATCACCAAGCACAAGCAGTCTTTCGAAAAGAAATAAAATTTTTATTCCCTCACCCAATTCACCCCCCCTCTTGGGTGACAGCCACGCATTTCAACACTCAGTCCACATGCATACACTGAAGACATGACATTGGACAAAACTATAAGTGAGTTTCTAAAGGAACAAGTTTGACTAAGGAGGGTAAAACTCCTACAACAAACAGGGTCAACCAAAGATCTATGAATATAACTAATCCAAAAGGACCCAAGATTATTTGGCCGGGAATCTAAATCTATCTAATTTTTGCAGGTATCACTACAAAAAATGGGGCCCATATCGGCGTTTTATAGGGCCTCGCATCGGCGGAATTTTCCGGCGAAATAGCGCTACGGCGTTTTGGCAAAACGCCTATAAATTTGCCGTCAAAATGCGGCATCTCGGCGTTTTGGAAAACGCCTAGACGAGGGGCAAAACGCCGGTATGCGGAAATAATATTTTTTTATTTATGCACATAGGCGTTTTATAAAACGCCTATGTGCGGTATTAAATAATAATATTTCATACCGGCGTTTTGCAAAACGCCGGTATGTGTTTTCAAAAAAAAAATAAAAAACATTTTTCTTCCTGATTGTTTAGAACCAGGAAGAAAAATGTTCAAAAACATAAGGAATAATATGTTAATCCCAAAGTTACATACACATAAAGAATAATATATATAAACATAAGCAATAACAAGAGTAATTCATAAAACATGATACCCAAATATATAAAATCAAAACAACAAGTAATATGTAAAAGAAAAGCAATAAGATCATATCAACATTATAAAATCAAATACCACCAAAAAACACGAAATAAAAAACATCAGCAAAACTAGCAAAAAAAAACAAAGCAACAGCAACATTGAATGAGAGACGAAGAAAAGAAAAATAGAAGAAAACGAGAAAATGAGCAACTTTGCGGAAGGAGGGAGGTGCTATTTATAGGGAACGGAGGTGCGTACCGGCGTTTGGAAAACGCCCATATGCATTTTAATATTAAATAATGCATATAGGTGTTTTGCCAAACGCCTATATGCATTATTTACATTAAAATAATGCATATAGGCGTTTCAGGGAAACGCCTATATGCTTTCTAATGCATATAGGCGTTTCAGGGAAACGCCTATATGCATTATTTTAATGTAAATAATGCATATAGGCGTTTCCTCAAAACGCCTGTATGCGATTAAATGTTATTTTAATCGCATATAGGCGTTTTGAGAAACGCCTATATGCATTTAGTGCATTTAATATGCACTTAATGCGCAGATAGGCGTTTTTCAAAACGCCGATATGCGCATAAAGTGCATATTAAATGCACGTTATGCACATAGACGTTTCTCAAAACGCCTATGTGCGATTAAAATAATATTTAATCGCATATAGGCGGTTTGAAGAAACGCCTATATGCGGTTTTCTGAATAAAAAAAAAACTGTCAGCCCCTCTTTTTTAAATTTAAAAACCATACCGGCGTTTGTTATACCCAAAACGCCGATATGGAAACGCGGGAAAAAAGGCAGGAAGCGCGCGCCAAATTTATTGGCGTTTTCATATAGGCGCTTTGGGTAAAAACGCCGGTATGCGTCTCATATAGGCGTTTTGGACCAAAAATCCGGTAAGGTTGCGCCGGAATGGCCCGTTTTTTTGTAGTGTATGCCTCAAAGCATCCAACCGGGACAAATGGTATATTGTATATTCTTACCATTTACAATATATAATTCTATTACCTATTAGGAAATATATTTCCAAATGCACCAATTAGAATTAAATCCCTCTTAATAAATAATATTGATACTGAAATAATACATTGTTTGATATAATATAAATCTCAAATTATTTAACAAATAACACCCTAATTATATTCTAATGGGAATAAATAAGGTTAAAGGTGCAAAACTATATAAACATGGTAAATTGTAAAGGGGCACCCAATATCATGGTAATTTTGAGGGTGCAAAAACATATATGGTAAATCAAAATGTAGCACCCCATCATCTTTTTTCTTCACTCCCACAGTGCAGGGTGCCCCTTTTATAATATATTGTGTATTTTTTGCGCTTTTACAATTTACCATGTATATTTTTTGCCCATTTTGATTCCCATATATATTTTTACACCCTCAAAATTATCATGGTGCAGGGTGCCCCTTTTACAATTCACCATGTATGTATTTGCACCTTCGCCAAATAAACAAAATTGAGATATTACAATGGAAATATGAAAATATACCCTGAGTAACCATCTAGGAATTAGTAGTGACTACAACGTACCAACCATTCCAACATATGGTTGATGAATGGAAGGGGAAAGTGGTCTTTTCTCATGACATCGTTTAGTTTCCGATGATCTATACGAACCCTCCTATACATGCATATTTTGGTAAATGCTTTGACCATTAGAATTTATTAATTGAGGGTGATATTGCACCTTTTTATATTTTTCAGGGTACTCTTACATATTCAAAAACTTCTAAACACCTAGTGCCCCTTTGTGGATACTTCCAGGGCATTTTGGCGTTTATCACTAAATGGAATTGTTGTTTATCACTAAATGGAATTGTTGTTATCACATGACGATTCAGCTTATTCAGACCACGATGATGCTTGATAGCTACTGATCAATCTTTTTATATTATTGTTTTGGCTTTTGTCTATTTTTTTCGCTTTTAGTTGTTTCTATCTTTAAATTGTTATCAATCATTATGTTTTTCCACGCTGTTGTGAGTTTATTTGTGGTAATGAAATTTTTGTTTTGAGACAAATAAAAAACAACAAAACAACAAGAAGTAAAATATAATATATTATATATTAGCCAAATATAAATAAATAAAAACATTTTGATTACAAAGCAAGCACAATTGAAGCCAAACCTCTCTAACTTAGAAGAGCTTTCTTGTCACTAGATCAAGGATTCATGATTGAACTCACTTAATTATATTTATGCAAGCAAATATTACTTAAAACCATAAGATACTCATTCTGTTTATTATATGATAAACAAGACCAGGTATAGTAAAGTGGCGGGCAGATGAGTTACTGGTTTCGATCATAGGTAGTTTCTTAACAAGTGGCTTATTAGCCAACTAGGGCTTTTGAAGAACAGGTGGATCAAGAAAGTCAATTGGCATTTGAATTGGAGTTTGAAGAGGAGGAGTAGTTATTCCGGGTTTCGGAAAAGCTGTACCATCAAGTGGGGGCGGTCCATTAAATATATGACCATCTAGAATTGGAAGGCTATAAGCGTGAGGCTTTTGGTAATCAGCAAAGCTAGAAGTAATGAGAAGCATAACTCCAAAAAGGAATATCAGATTGTATTTAGACAACATTGTTGTACTTCAATTGTGTTAATTAGGGAAGCCTAAATCATATGCTATGGTTTCCCATGTAATTTATAGTCAAGTTAGTGGTGGCCGCTGGTGAGGATTATGGAATGCACGTAATAAATTAAATGAATGTTAATAAAAAATAAAAGAAAATGGAAAACCAAAAGGTGTTGAGAGGACATGGTTGAATTTCAATTGGGTTGATGGAGGCATATAAAATATGGAAAATGACAAATAAAGACTTCCGAATGTTCAAAAGGTTAAGTATGAAACTCAAATTTCCAAAAGGACAAATAAGGAACTCAAATTTTCGAAAGGACAATTAAGGTATCAGACAATTGTTAATTGGTATATTCTAGCTGTTAATAGGTATATTCGTGTTTTTAATTGTCCTTTAAAAAACTGAGTTCATTACTTGTCCTTTTGGAAATTTGAGTTCCTTACTTAAGTTCTTTTAGACATTCAGAAGTCTTTATTCGTCATTTTCCCTTTAAAATATAGGTTACGGACTTCAATGCATGCATCAACATGCATTTTGAATTTTGTACAATATGGGATGTCCTTTAGTGAGCACTATGGAATAATACATAATAAATAAAATATCATGAAATTAAAACATTATTGTCTAGCTTGGTAGATGAAAACTCAATGGATTATTAATTAATTATTGGCTACGGGGCATTTATAGTTGTGAAAGAAAACTTAGTCACAATTCAAGACAAAATTCTTCTCATCGTACAAAAGCATTTTGAAAAAATAAACCAAAATAACTTAAGAACTTAAATCTCTTAGTATCATCTTCAATTCAATATCTGTATAACACAAATATATTGTTTCACTCTTTGAAAGGCTTCATCACTAACGTGTGTGTGTGTTGTAATTCGTTTGACGATGAAAAATTGAATTTGTTCTGTCTTAAGTGATCATTTGTAATGCAATTATAAATAAAGTATATAAATGTGTGTATTTAAAGGGAAACTTGTTGATGAGTGATATAGATATGCCATTATAAATGGAATTTGTGAGCTCTTGAAAATGACTTTTTTTATTACATGAAAATGACTTTTTTTATAGATCCTGAAAACGACTATATATGCTTTTAGATAACCCTATGGGTCCTTAAAATGTATTGTATTTGTGTGTGTGTAAGTACTTTGACGACCCTATTTTTTGACATAATTACACAAACCTCCCTTTTATTGTGAAAATATACAATCTAGTTCAATAATTCACACATTTTTAAAAATATGCTAACATTTCTAAAAATTATATTTGCTAAATTATATTTTTGGTCCATTATATTTGTATTAGGTTTCAATTCAGTCTTATATGTTTGAAAAGTACACTTTTAACCATTTTTTGTTAATACAGTTAATTTCAATTAACATAAAACGTTAACTTCAACAATTTGAATGGTTAATTTAAGATTAAAATATTTTAGATTTAAGTGAAACTAATGGTGTTAACAAAAAAAAAGTACTATAACTATACTTTCCACTAAATTGAAACTTGATTCGAATATAAGATAAAATAATGGAATACTCCCCCCGTTCCTAGATATAAGAGCACTTTGACTTTTTTGGAGAATTCTAAGAAAGCAAAATGAACAATTCAATCATAACATATTTTAAATATTATTAGATTATATGTAAGTTCATAAGTCAAATAAAATAGTTTAACGAAAAAATTTGGGAAAGTCAAATTTTAATTACCATATTTTGCTTTCTTAAAATTCTCCAAAAAAGTCAAAGTGCCCTTAAATTTAGGAACGGAGGGAGTATATATAAAAGGACATCAAATACAAGTGGGGAAGACAATGTGAAACGAGACGGTGAGAGAAAAAAACATGAGTGTGTAATCAGTGTCTAAGTGGGTAAAAGACAAATCAAGATAGAATATTTATTATAGGAGAGATAATTATGGTTCACAATTAGACTTTCTAGAATTGGGCTTTTCTAAAAAAAATTAAAACAAATACAACATCTTATTTACATATATTTAAATTTCAGTTTTGTTTTACTTAGTTATTGTCCTAATAGAGAACTCATCTACAAATTTAAAATTATCGTTAGTTGTTATTATTAAAAAAGATTTCCGTCTGTTTTTTTCATTTTGAATTTCAAAAAACAATTATTTATTCCTTTCAAATTCATAAATCACCCTATTCCTCTAATAAAAATTTAACTTCACACAAAAGTTCTAACTACCTAAAAAAGAGGATGTTACAATGAGCCTAATAATTTCAATTTAAATCTCTTTTTTGGGAATAATTCCGATAAAATGTATGGATATGGTCAATAAATATTTACATTCAAAATAATTTTCCATTGATTACTGCATAATCCATTCAAATTTACAATAAGTAATACAAAATTAATTTTGTAATCATATTTTCAACAATCTACCATAAGAAGCATAATAATTGCAATTTAAATCTTGTTGTTTGGAAAATTTTCTTAATAATGTACGGATATGGAGAAGAATTTGGTCAAGAAATATTTAAGGTGAAAACAATTGTCCTTTTTTTAATGCGTAATAGGAAAATTATTCAAATCCCTAATAGAACATTAGTTAGACTTCCAACAATCAAAGTTGTGGAAAAGTATATGAGATTACACAGCAAATCACAGCAAATCTAGACATACCAAAGAAATTATGTAGTGCAAATATATATATATATATATATATATATATATATATATATATATATATATATATATAGACACACACACACACTCCAAGTTATTCAACATGTTGTAATTAAGCCAAGTATTAGTAAGTTGTTTTTTATATATAGGGCGAAGGTCCATTTATAACACATAAATATTGTCCTAGGATAAAAATTATTAGGTGATAATTAACATAACTTTTGATCCCTCAAGTTTCACCCAATTTTGTTTTTAGTCCCTCAATTTCAAAACACGCATTTTTAGTCTCTCAAGTTTACGCTATTAATATAGTTAGTCCCTAATTTTGAAATGGTCTTGAAAATGCATTTAACACAGTTAGTTTATCCTACGTGGAAACTCTGTTAAGTATAATGATGTGACACCTTATTTTAAATTTGACTGAATATTTAATTAATAAAATAAAAATAAAAATAAAAATACCCTAAATCTCAAATCATCCATCATTCCCCCAACATCCCTTTAGCCACCACATTGTCCAACCACCACCCTCCACCATCATCGATCCCCACCACATTGCTTGCGAAAATGAGGACATAGAAGTTGAAGATAGAGAAGACAAAGATGGGGAAGCAGGTTCCTAATGAGCTTGATGAGGTTCTACCTGATGGGCCTAGTGGCAAGATTGAAGTCTTCTATTTTTATGGGTTTCTCTTTAATTTGGGAACCCAGGATTGGATTTGTGTGAGGCAAGCCATATAGTTGGGAGTGAAAGAGAAAAGAGAAAGTGAAACTCATTCCTATGTGAGGCAAGCCTAAAACTTAATGCTGTGAAGGAATAGTAGGATAGGCAGTGGTGGGAGGAAGATGAAGAAGGATAAATTTTTTATGTTAGAAAAGATATTTTAGTATTTTCTATTAGTTCACTAGCCCAAATGAGCTATTTTTTGTTCATTTTCTAAAATAAGACCTTCTATTGTTTGTTGGCCAAATTGATACTTTTAAAATACTTTATTGGCCAAAATAAAGTTTAACTCATATTTATAATATTAAGCAAATGAAATCAGTGGAAAGTCTAGAAGATATGACATTTAAAGTGTAAAATCCTATATACTACTCACAATTAACAAAGGAACATTAACCTTAATCATGATTACTTTACTAACTATGATAGGAAAATGATTTTTCTACAAAACACAAATAACCAATCACTAGAAAAGAGCTTCGTAGTAGTTCAAAGAATTATCCATGATAGGAAAGGAAAAACTTAGGGTAATGGACCTAATCTGCCCCCAAGTAACCACCAAGGAGCGCTGAGCACCCTGAACTAACAACAGGCCCGTATCTGGACTCCAAGTAACCAAGGTGTTTAAAAACTACCCCGGTTGGACGGTCAACAACATGTGACCGTTATTATGCCTATGTGGCTACCACGCGAGCACCTACTTTGCCACATCTGCTTGCCACGTGTGTATTTTAAATGGACCTAATCTGCCCTCCAAGTAACCACCCAGGAGCACTGAGCACCCTGAACTAACAATAGGCCCATATCTGCACTCAAAGTAACCAATGTGTTTAAAAACTACCCCGGGTGGACGGTCAATGACGTTTGACCGTTACTATGCCTATGTGGCCACCACGTGAAGGCCTTGTTTGTCACCCGACGCCTTATCATCGCCACGTAAGATATGTTCATGTGGGTCCCACCTATAATAATAAACAATTTTCTCTCTCTCTTCATCACCATCACGACAGCCCCCCCAACACCCACCACCCCCACCCACACCACCCCGTCAAACGTGGCAAGCAGAGGTGGCGTGGGTGGGGGCTGTGGAGGTGAGGCAGTGGGGGGCTGGGGAGGTGAGCGGGTGGCGTGGGTGGAGGTGGTGGGTGTTGGGGGGGCTGTGGTGATGGTGATGAAGAGGGAGAGAGAAATTGTTTATTATTATAGGTGGGACCCACATGAACATATCTTACGTGGCGATGACAAGGCGCCTGGTGACAAACAAGGCATTCACGTGGCGGCCACATAGGTATAGTAACGGTCAAACGTCATTGACCATCCACCCTGGGTAGTTTTTAAACACATTGGTTACTTTGAGTCCAGATACGGGCCTGTTGTTAGTTCAGAGTGCTTAGTGCTCCTGGGTGGTTACTTGGAGGGCAGATTAGGTCCATTTAAAATACACACATGGCAAGCAGAGTTGGCAAAGCAAGTGCTCGCGTGGCAGCCACATAGGCATAGTAACGGTCAAACGTTGTTGACCGTCCAACTGGGGTAGTTTTTAAACACCTTGGTTACTTGGAGTCCAAATACGGGCCTGTTGTTAGTTCAGGATGCTCAGCGCTCTTTGGTGGTTACTTGGGGGGCAGATTAGGTCCATTACCGAAAAACTTAATATAATACGAGCACTATGATGGATAACAAAATACTACTCATGTTAGAAAGAATTTTCACTAACATGAATAACAAAACTGCATATTGACACACGTAGAATTTCAACGGTCATCCAATACAAGATACTTAATAAAGAAACCAATAAATCTAATATAAAAATGTGGAAGAAAATGAAAACCTATAATGTTTGGCAATATGCATCCCCAAATATCATGTATTAACCTATTATACTGCACCTGTGCATGAGAACCTGCAAAAACATAGATTTTGAAAGGGTGAAACCAACATGTCTTAGTAACCACAACTCAACTCAATAAAAAGTATAAATGGGTTAACAGAGCATCTAAAGGTACCACATTTAAAATATATGCTAACAAATTATCACTGTAAAATCAGCCTACACCACAAATCCTACCACCGGAAAAATAACAATTACTTTGCACATATAACAATAGTAAACATGAAGTGACATTGTGCCCTATCTACAATCAGGATGGCGAATTTCCCCTCTATCTACAATCAGAATGGATTTTCACATATTTCTACAATCAAAATAAAGATCCCCCTATTTACAATCATAATGGAGATTCACTTTGTCTACAATCAGAATGGAGAACAATATGGTATTCGTCTACAATTAGAATAATCGTGAAACTCTATCTAAAATTAGAAAGACCAGTACAAATAATCGTGAGTCTCTGCCTAAAATTAGAAAGACTAGTATACACAATCATTTAGTCATGCCTAAAACTAGAAATTGAGGGTATGAAAGCCATTTTTTATGTTCAACCTTGATTCCAAGACACCCTTAGGCCGAAACGTAGGGTTCTTCAATTTCCTCCATTCCCCACTCATTCCTATGCATTCCCAACTCATTTATACCATATTTTCTACCATTTCTTTACTTTTCCTCCATCCTTCTACCATTAATTGGACATTGAAGCTTCTCTTGATGGTTTCACCTTCTTCCATGTGTAGCTAGAATTCCTCAAGTTCTCTCGGTGATGGGTTAAAGTGGCTCAAGCTACAGTTCTACAACAGGGGAGCTTTTCTTGTTTCTATCTTGTATTTATGACTTCTAACATATATATTTGATTGATTAATTATGTGAATTCTATGTTGTGAGAATTTAGAAATATTGCTTCAATTACTTGCACTACAAGCTATTAGGGGCATTTTGGACATTTGACTTGTTTTGCTAAATTTTTATGTCTAGGGGTGTCCCATGTAAGCCCCACATGCATCTTGGATGGCTTGGAGGGCAAAGAGCTTGAAGAAGAGAAAGGCAAAGGCTAGAAGAGAAAAATCCCCTTTTGTCAAAAACAAGGGATCTGCAATTTGAAAGTTTAACGAAAGGGGTAATTTGGAGCCAATATTTGAAATTCAAGTCCAAATGCTACACAAAGGGCATCCTTGGAAAGAGAATGAAGAGCTTCAAGAGGGGAGCACATGAAGGAATGAATCTAGTCATGTCTACATACGCATACACTCACTTACCTCTCTACACTCCATACAATTCACCACACTTCCCATTTTACCCTCATATCACCTCACAACACCTTGCATTTCGGCCAAACCCTTATCTCACCACCCAAAACCGAATCTAGCCTCTCATAAACTCATCTCCCACTTCATTGTACTCATTCCACAACTTCAAACTTTCTTCTTCTCAATTTTTCTCATCTTCTTCTTCATAGCCGAACCCTCACCCTACCTTTTCACCTCCAAAACCTTCACTCCATGGCTTCCTCTTCTTCAATCTAACTTATTTCCTCCATTGCAAGGAAAGCTTGCACCAATTAAGATCAACATCTCGGCCTAGATGTGTTTGTAGTTATATTTTAGGTTTGCAAGCTTAGAATTAACTTGTATCTCTAGTGATCCTAAGGCATAGGAGGTTAGGAAATCTAGGTTTAGGTTTCCTATTTCATGTTAAGCTTGTAGATCTCTTCTCTTGTGATTGTATAGTTGAAAACCTAAACTTAAATTTTTATAACTTCTTCAATTTCATGCTATGAGAATGTCATGTAAGTTGTTTTGAAAGTGATTGTGTTAATAGACTTAGGTCTCTAGGTCTATTCTTGTTTAGGTAACTCATGAGATAGGAGAGGAATTATTGGTTGATTTAGTTAAATGCTTTTAGGTTTTCTTGGATTCAAAACTCAGAAGAATTTAGCTAAATCATACCACATAAACATGCACATTTTGGCCCTAATCAACCTAAGGTGCAAATAGAACTTGGAGGAGGAAGTCCACATCTCTTGATTCTCACTCTTTTTAATTTAGATATACTTGTTATTTTAGGTTTACAATTTGTATTTTGTTAGCTAATACTCATCACTCTCTTGATTGTTAATTTGCGTGACTATTCCTAGTCTTAAGCAAGAATTGAATCAAATTGTGGAAAAAACCTAACTCACCACTAGCTTCTAGTAGTTGAGATTGGTATTTGATTAGGCGTGGACGATAATGGAATAATCACCTCTCCATGGAGACTCCTCCACCTCTTCCTCGATCCCTTTATCCCTCTGACTTCGAAAACTCCTTTGCAGCAAACTCTCAGAAGCGTCCTCGTCCTCCCAATGACGATGACTCTGATTCCATCTCAGAACCTCCTTCTGATGCCCTCACTCTCGAAGACCTGAATGACCCTACTTATGTTCCTAAAGACCCTTACGATGACCCCTATTTTTACCCTGCTCCTCCTTGCAACCCTGACTCCGCTGATGATGATGATGACTATGATCCCTTTGGGGAATACTATTGCCACTCCCGTTTTGATCCTGAGGTCACCACCTCTGATACTGATAATGAAGAAGGTGGTGGTGATAGTGACAATGATGACCGGTGGTGAACCATAGTGAAGAACCCTTAGTGAACCCCCTCTTTTGGAAGCCCCCCTGTGAAGCCCTATTTTTTGAACTATGTGATGGAAGTTAGAAGTGCCTAAGGACCTGTTCCTCTTTTGTTGGCTCTATTAGTTGGAGCCATATAATGTAAATTAACTTTATTTTTAATGAAATATGCGAAATGTTTGCTGGTTGTATTTTGAATGTTTGCTTTACTTAAATGTTTGTTTACGTGTTTGATGATGTCAAGAAGGGGGAGAAATGAGAAAACAACTTAAAGAAGAGAGATAAGTGATAATCCTAGAAGCAATAGATGATAATGTGCTAAATCTGGAAAAATACCAACTTATGTAAACCTGAACCTATGCTGCATATATCTACTTGGATCATTTTGAACTTGGTTCTGTCAAAATTACAAAATGCTTAAGATCATTTAGTCTATGAATTACTTAGGTTTTGTAATCATCAAAAAGGGGGAAATGTTAGAATATGAGTTTTGATGATGTTAGAGATGATGAATAAGTAATAGAATTGAATATCTGCAGAAACAGTTCGACATAACTTAGAACATTTTATTTGACAGAAAATATGTCGCTATATAGGAAATGATAGCACTGGGATTTCATGGACAAACTTAGAACTTAGCATAGACTATTTACTTAAGTCACAAAACATAGTACTAGAATTACTAAGGTATCGCTACATAAAATGAGTTAGAAATATGTCTAAATGATAAGTCTCAGAACGAACTGATACATAGCGAAACATTTTGTAAGATAATGCTGGAACTATTTGTATGCTAAAATGAGATTGTGAAATGTATTGAATAGAATTGGAATATAGCACTGTACTTAGTCATATGTTTAAATGTCAAAATATGAGACTAAGGCAATATAGCGATTAAGTTCAGAATATAGCGCTACATTTTGAAGAGGAAAAATATATCACTATGTCTCGTGTTTATTAGCTATATCTTCACAATATCTAACTGAGCTTGCAGGAATATATTGCTACATACAGAAACATAGCGTTACACACACAATAAATTCAAATTGTCAGACTTTCGTACTATGATCTGACAAGAATGTTTCTAACTGTTAGACACAAGGAATGTGCAACTTGCCTATTTTAGTAAGACCCAAAGGCCTCTACTAGAAACAAGTTATCCTATGTAGAAGAAACATTAGTGAGCCCCCAACCACAACGGCTATCGTCATTAAATGAAGTGGTTGAACGCCATTATTTCTCCAACGTCTTCCTTCACAAGAACTAAGATATAAATTGAAGACATGTAGACTGAAAAAGACATCAAACGAATTGTCAGAGCTAAACACTGTGAAAGAATTTAGCATTCATTAATTCATCTACTCTCTGTATTAAGCTGTAACATCTATTTGTGAGTGAGTGAGACTTTTTTTGTACGATTATCACAATTTGTTCATTGAGTGTACTTATTATCAAAATCCTTTATTGTTAAATATATCTCTTAAGTTTTGGACTTGAGAGCTGGGTTGTTTGCTTACAGTTGTAAGGGGGAGTTTCGGGAGAGAGACTCTGTAAGGTTGCAAGTGAGCCCGTAAAACTTGTGGTTATAAAGGTTGCAAGGTAAACCCTTAAATCCTTGAGTTAGTGGAACCCAGCAAGGTGTTGGGAACTGGACGTAGGCAAGTGTTCGCGGAACCCCAGTATAAGTCCGTGTGTTCCTGCTTTATTTGTCTAAGTTTTTGAAAACACAATTCACCCCCCTTTTGTGTAATCTTGCCATTTACCGGAGTTTGTTGAATTTTTAGTTGCTCATGCAAGTGATGCTAACTACATTGTATGACCTTGTATGTGTTGTATGTATGGAAATTGCATGTGCCCCATTGACTTGATGAATCATTTAATATCTCATGGGATTGATCGATCTTATACACGGTGGACAAAGCATGGTGAGACCGATGGGGCTGAATGCTGTAATTGGGAAACTACTGTTAGTACTACTTGAAATGATGAGATTGCTCAGAGTGATGATGATTGCCTTGAGGAAATGGTGAAGGTGATGGATGAGGAGAACCCTGGAATATTTGAAAAATTGAAAAGTGATGTAGAAACGTCGTTGTATATCAGATCAAAATATTTTAGATTGTGTGTGGTTAAATTGTATAACTTGAAGGCTCAATATGTTTGGAAAGATGCAAGTTTCACCATGTTGCTTACCTTTGTCTGGGATGCTTTTCCAGAGGACAATGTACTCCCTTCGAAAGCATATGATGCAAAGCAAATTCTCCTTGATACTGGTTTGAAATATACATGCATGTCCCATTGACTGCCTCTTATACTGGAACGAGTATTCGTGTTTGGATAAGTGTCTGAAATGCAGGGTCTCTCGATATTTAAAGAATGGCAAAAGCTCTGCGAAGGTCTTATGGTACTTTATGATAATTCCAAGACTCAAGCGCATGTATAGTAATAAGGACACTGCAAAACTGTTAACATGACACGAGGATGAGAGGATCAAAGACAATAAACATAGGCACCCTGCGGATGCCCCTCAATAGAAGAAAATTGATTTACAGTAGTCAAAGTTTAATGAAGAAATAAGAAACCTGCGATTTGCACTGGCAAGTGATGGAAACAATCCACATAGGGTTCAAAGCACTACTTAGAGCACATGGCCTGTCATTCTTATGAATTACAATCTCCCCTAGATTCGATGATGAAGTGCAAGTTTATGATGCTTTCTATGCTTATTGGCTGGCCCAGTCAACCTGGCAATGACATAGATGTGTACATGGCTCCTTTAGTTGAATATATGAAGTATTTGTGGGTCATAGGCGAGCATGTGTTTGATTCCTATAGGGAAGAAAATTATATGTTGAGAGCCATGTTGTTTTGAACAATAAATGATTTCTCAGCTTATGGTAATTTGTCTGAATATAAGATCAAAGGTTATGATTCATGCCCTATAAGTGAAACTGCTACCCATTCAATTTTGTTGGATCATTGCAAGAAAAATGTTTACATGAGGCATCAAAGGTTTTTTCCAAAATAGCATCTTTAGAGAAGGTGGAAAAAATTTTAACGGTAACTCATAAGAAGGTATTCCACCTCTGATTTCAATAGGGGAACACTTTGTTGAGAAGTTGGAAGCAGTTGAGAAAAGTTTTGGAAAAACTACTAAAGATGAGTCGGGTTCTAGTTGGAAGAAGAGGTTCATATTCTTTGAACTCCCGTATTGAAAGTCTTTATATTGATGTGATGCATATTGAGAAAAACATCTTTGATAACCTATTTGGTACATTGTTGAATGTGCGAGGAATGAGTAAGGACAGTGTCAATCGAGATTGGATATGAAGGCGATAAGGATTAGACAAGAGTTGACACTTGTTCATAGGATTAACTCCAGCAGCTTATAGCCTTTCGAGGAAAGAGAACAAATTGTTCTTTGAGTTTCTGAATGGAATCAAAGTGTCTGAAGGTTATTCTTCAAATGTAAAGAGCCTTGTGTCTATACAAGATTAGGCTTAGAAACCCAAGTTTTGGGTTGGGTCATCCCCCAAACCCTAACTTCCTCGCATCTTCTCCATTCCCTTCATTCTCTTCTCTTCAATTCTCATTTGATTTCTTCAATCTTCCACTTCCTTCCTTCATCCATGCCTCAATAAAGATCCCTACTTGCTTTTGAACTTGATGGGAAGTGGCTTGAGCATTGGTTCTACAAAGGGGAGTCTCAATTTCCTATATTTCTCTTTGTATTATTGATTTTATAGGTTTAGGTTTGTCATTTATGCTTTGAGATAGACTGGATTTGGCTGAGAATTCTGATTGTTGTGCTTAATTGTATTTTTAATGTGAAATTGTTCTCTTCAAAATATAGGATTCTATATATGTTCATTTGCAATTTCATTTATTTCTTGCTATTTATGTATGGTTATGATAAATAGGTTGATATAGATGGACTGCAATTGAACCAAAACCTTTACTAGCCTTTTATCACACTCTAAAGTATTCAATAACACTTGTTGAATGGGTTCATGAGATTAGGTGTTAGACTTGTCGGTTGGTGATGTCTGGTATTTTATGGAAACTTAGAGAAATTCAAAATGAACTTATTGATTGTTTGAGTAATATTGGGCTTGAATCCTTGGGTTTTATTTCATTATGTGGGGTTCTAATAGTGAATTAAAATCATAGAATTAATTAAGTGGCGATTCGGGGTTCCGGTGTAAAATTAATAGTTCCTTGCAAGCAATAGGTCCGTTAGCACTAAAGAGCTTAAGAATGCCTTATCTGATGGGGTTCCAACAATTAGGTATTGGACTCATGGGTCCATGAGGTTTGATAAATTAGGAATTTAGTACATTAAGCTCAAAAAAAAATTCTTACAAAGCTATGATGGTCATTGAAAGTCATCTTCAAGGTCTCATCACGGAGGCTGTTCGAAGGGTTAAGGGATTCGTGCGGGCAAATTAGTTGACATTTCAAATGTTGACAGAGATTTAACTCATTACACATTCTCCACAACAGTGCCGAAGTTGAACCATTTGTTAAAGAACACAAAAATCATCCTCGACGCATACACAGTGATAGAAATGAAGGCTTGATTACAAAAGGAGCACAATAAACATTTCATCGAATGGTTTGATGAACAGATTCACAGTCAGCTGAAGCTAGATGACAGGTCATTTTGTGAAAAAATGTATTGGTTGTTTCGAAGAATGGCTTCAAAAGTGTTTTCATAGGCGAGCTATGCAATCAATGGTTATACATGTTAGAATCTTAAGTTTTGATGAATACTAAAATATGAAAGAACAAGTTAAACACTTAGACAAAATTAGGTTAAAATAGAACCACAAGTAAGAGTACAACCGGATGTGGATTTACTTCCGGATGGACTAGGACTAGCGCTCGAGGATGAACGGCTCATCCCCCAGCGGAAGCAAGTAATACACTAAGTCATAACTCAGTCTAGGAACATTAGGAGTACAAAATCCTTGAGACTAAGTTAGGACGCAACCGGATGCAGGAATGCTTCCGGATGCTTAGAGATTAGCGCTGCCTGTTGGATTAGGCAACACCGAGCGTCAGTGAGTATAACTCTAAGCCATAACTCAACGTCCAGTAGGAGTGCTTCCGGATGTGGAATTGCTTCCGGAAGCAAGAGAGCTCCCTTAGACTAAATGAACTCCCACTGCATGTGACTATGTGTTAATATTGCTAGACTAACGTTCAAGTGCAGCACACTGAGTGATGTTGCTTCCGGATGTGGAATTGCTTCCGGTAGCAATCAGAATGTCAGAACGTCAGCGATGCAGTTGTCAGAGTGCTTTTTGGCAGAGCAGAGTTGTCAGAGTTGCTTTTCAGAGATAAAGCAAAGTCAACCTTGCTGAGCATTAATGGAGCATTAATGGGGAACGGTAACAAGGCAATAACGGCTAATTTCAAACGGCATTGTTACCTACCAAGAGTGAGAAAGCTTGAAGACTATATAAAGAAGCTCATCTTCATTTATGAAGATAACTTTGACATCTTGAAGAAAACTAAAGTGAGAAACTGAGAATATCCTTCAAGCATTCAAAGCTGCCCAGAAAAGCAAAAGAGCATTTAACACATTGAGAGTTCTTTTCATCTACCTATCTTGTACTCTTTGTAGTTAAGTCTCTTCATTTATAAAAGAGCATTCATTGTACTTAAGTGTGTAACATTATTCGTTCTTAGAGAGAATTAAGTTTTAGAAAATCCTTTATTTGTAAAGGTTGAACCCTTGCAAGTTGTAAGGGGGAGTTAGTCAGTAAGGTTGCAAGTGAACCTGGTGTAAAACTTGTGGTTGTAAGGTTGCAAGTGATCCCGTTCTAAAACTTGCGGTTGTAAAGGTTCCAGGTGAACCCGTTTGTAAAACCTGGGGATAGTGGAACTCAACCTGGGTGGTTGAGAACTGGACGTAGGTCAGGTAGACCGAACCAGTATAAATCCTTGTGTTTTTATTGTTTGATTTTTATTTGGTAGCACAATTCACCCCCCCTCTTGTGCATCCTCTCCTTTCAATACATTCTACATGAAAGCACAAGATGAAAAGAGCCAAATGCAAAATAATGGAGTTACAGTGGTTGGTAAGGGATAGCATGTATCTAGTGCAAGAGATACAAATCCAATATATGTGGATATGACATACATTGGTGTGAATGAATGCATCTTAGAGTTAGATTACTCGGATTTCAGGCTCCCTGTCTTCAGATGCCAATGGGTCACAACTTTGGTGGCAGTGGATCGATGAATATGGATTTGTATCGGTTGACCTTTCTAGAGCTGGATATAAAGATGATCCTTACATTCTACCATCTTTAATTGCACAAGTGTCTTACATTACAGATCCTTGTAAATTGGTCTATAGTCATGCAGTCGAACAAAAATTATGTTGAGCAAGTCGATGATGAGTGTAAAGAAACAGATATGAGTCATTTGATTAAGAACGAAGCTTTATTCTTCACATCACTCTTAGGAGACTTTGATTCACCAAAAATGGTCTTGAAGGTGAACCTGTTATGTAAGACATGATCACAGATAAGGCATTTGGTATAACCTATAGAGAAATTGGAAGCGAGTATTCCTCCTTCGTTTTCAACATAGGAAATGAATACATGCGGCAAAAAATGATTGTTTTTTTGTATGTAATTTTTAATTTACATGTGCATATCATCATCGCTATATACATATTATTTAACATTTCTTCTTTATTTTTTATACGGTAATGGAGAGGGAACATCATGACCAGAACGTGGGGGAACATCATGACCACGTTTCTACTCATGCTAAAGGGAGGTCAGATGTGCACATAGAAATTAGATGTGGTAGGACTATGATGAAGAAGGTTATGTCAATGAGAGATGAGAGTATTAAGATTTAGGTTAGATAGAGTAGAAGAGGACAAGCAATAGGTAATGAATCTCATCTCCTAACCGGTTTTATTAGGGAAACAGATCGGAAGACTATCCCAATCACAACATGAGATTGGGGATAAGTGCCCAAGGGCATATGCGAGTCTGTTTGGACGGAGACTATGGTAAGCTGCTTAGAATACAAATTAGTTTATTATGATTTTTAGTACATGTCATGAAGCTTACTAATTTCTTTGTTTCCCTTTCTTACATACCGCCTTCAACTTATATGGCTTTGCAAGTACTACACGCTTTGCTTTGTAGAAAGCGGCAGGGTTGGCCAGATAGCGGCGCTCTCACTTGACAAATCTTTTTGTGCACAATGCAATGGGGACCTTATTCATACTCATCCAGTATCATTCTATGACATGATTACGTAGAAGCAGTGGGGTGAATCTGTGTTGAAGTGCACATCATCTGAGTTCCTCAACATCAACAAAACAAACAGTCAAGCGACGACAAGTAATCTCTATCCCTATATGCATGGCCGAGATGGTTATGCTCAGATAGAACAATTTTTGGTATGTTAAAATGTTCTTTTAATTGATGATATGCATGCATGTTTACATAATTAATTCATATTAACCTTGTTTGTGGTTACAGTTTGCTTTAAAGCAGTTTGATGAAGTTGAGCGCTCTGAATTGTGGCTTGAGGGGCACACAAAGAAGGACATTACCATACCACATGAATTTTTCGAAAGGAAGCCTAGCAATCGTTCATAGTCTAGCATGGAAAAGAAGTATAGGGAAAAACAACAATGCATGTTGTTCTTGATCGAATCATTGCAACAAGTGGCTCAACTACAGGCACAATAACCAAGGCAACAGTCTCATGCTCTGCCATGGAATGCACGATGCCAAGTGTTCCTATCCCAGAGGTATTTAATACTTATCCCATTTATAAATGTTTAATGTTACTATTAAGTTGTCATTTCATAAGTAAAAGTGAACATTCATTTGTAGGGTGAGTCTCTATATCAGCTGTTTGCCGATGATAGACTTAGTTCACCTGTTGCTCTAGGTATTGTATTCAATGACATGAGCAGCACATTACATGGCTCGCTTTTCATAAGAAACACCCTCAGGGTGTCTATTGATACCCCTGATAATGATGCATCATTGCCATATCCAATTGGTGATATCGATGTTGTTGTGGATGTAGTGGGTACCTTTGTCGCTTGGCCCAAACGATGGATCCCGCTGTTATCAGAGCCAATAAAACTTCATTATTTGTCTATTATTGCTCTATGAGGGACGATGTCACACCTAGTTTATTTTAATCTATTTTAGTAAATAGAAAATATATTTAGATTAAATATAGTAATTTTAGTTATAGAATGTATTTTAAATACTTTAGAAAATATTATTTCTAAAATACTTAATTTTACATATAAGTACATATAAGTCAAGATATGAATTCAAAATAATTATCAAGTACATAAAGTCTCCAAGGTTTATCTCCTACCAAATTGATGACTCCCCAATTTTATATAGATTTGATACATATTTTGGGTATATTTGGGGAGTCACTGGTGCAAGTTTAAGAAATTTGTTAAAGAGTTTATTGTGATATCAAGTTAAGTGCATAATTTGGGGATTTGAAATAAAAATATTAGTTTTAAAGTTTAAAAGAAAGATAAAATACAGGCTTTGGAATAATGCACTCATGGTCTTCCTTTGGTCAAAATGGGGCAATCAAAAAGAGCTTTTGGTATGCATTGTGATGTGGGCCTTTGGATGAGCAAAACAAGTTGTTTAATTGTCTAAAAAAGGGCCCATCGTTTCAGCCAAGGGAAGCACCGTTTTGTGACTAGAAAAGCTGAAACCTAAAGCCTAATTGGGAGGAGGCAGAAGAGGCGCACAAGGGCCACACATCAGAGAAAATTAGGCTTCTTGAAGAGGAGGAGGTGGCTGCTTCTTCCCTGAAGCTTCGGCCTCATACAAACACACACAGTGAACACGAAGGAAGAGAGGAAGAGTTTGATTTGAAGCTTGGAGAAGAGCAATACCTTGGATATTCAAGATTCTTTGGTGGTTTACTCTCTTTCCCTCTCCTTTCTCTTTGATTTCTCTTGTATAATTTCTGGACCTTGGTGGTGTTTGGATAATTTGTTGTCTTAGTATGAGTAGTTAGTTTATTATTCTAGGTTTATTTTGAAGTTTTGTATGGATTGATACTTGAAAATTTTTCTCTCTTATTAATTAATGTTTATGATAGTTGTGAATTTAGCTTGAGCTTTATTTTTACTAAGTGGTGCGCAACACTTAGCTTGTTTGTTTAATTGTGGCTTGGAAGAGCATAGCTAAACAAAGAACTAGGTTAGATTCAAGCTTGCCTTGAAATTCCAAAGAGGAATGGAGAGTTTGTTAATGAGATAGGAATATTCATTAACCAAGTTTTGCAAAATGGGCAATGGTGCAAAAATAGCCACCGTAAATTTAAAAATGGACAACTATAACTCTGGTAAATTGAAGGGGGCAAAACTGTACAATGTAAACTAAAATGGGGCAAAACCATACATTGTAAACTAAAATGAGGCAAAAGTAAACTCTCTGTTAGGCCGAGTTAAACAGGCATTTTCCAGACGTGGACTCCACCATCAGTAAATGACATGCCAATTCCAAAATCTAACGTGAAAGCTAAAATGCATCCAGTTGAACCTTAAATCACTAAAAACGAACTCTAAACCCTTAAATCATTTCGATAAAAAACCAAATAGAACCCTAAAACATGTGAAATTCACCTTACTTCTACGTAATCATCTGAAAAAATAAAGTCTGATAAAAAATTTAAAGTCTCATCAACATATTGAACTCTTAAATGTATGACACATCATTTACTGATGGTGGGGCCATGTCTGGAAAACATACGTTTAAATTTACGATGGCTATTTTTGCACATTTGCCCAATTTCGCCCAATTTTGATTTACAATGTATATTTTTGCCCCCTTCAATTTACCAGAGTTATAGTTACACATTTTTAAATTTACGATGGCTATTTTTGCACCTTTGCCCTTTGCAAAATTGAAGTGTTGACTATAAAGCTAGTTGGCATAATATGTAGTATGGAAATATGCATGTTAATGTTAGATAATGTTTGAATAAGCTCGGAAGAGTTATTTAAATACTTGAGATTTCAAACATCAACTTAGTATTCATTAATTGACATTAGAGGAAGGTTAATAGAGTATCATGAAGTACAAAGTGGATAAATAAAGCTAGATCTTTTTCAATGTGTTTGTTTTTAACTTAAGAAATATAGCCTCTTATTTTAATAGCAATTATATCACTTTTTACCCAAAGCTAATATTGATCATAATTTATTTAAAGAACTTGCTTAAACATAGTCTCTGTTGGAACGACACTCTTACTTTTCACTATACTATTTAAACTTGACCCGTGCTCTTGCGGTTGCAAAATTTGCGAACAAATATATATATATATATATATATATATATATATATATATATATATATATATATATATATATATATATATCCAAAAATAGAATGATACAAATTCCTTTTAAAATATACATTAATTAAAATACAAATAAAAGCAGACATTTCTACATTCCTCTGTTCCCTTCATCACTTCAAAATTCCCTATCTATTCTGTACCTGAAACCAAATTACCGCAGTCTATTTCATACACTCTAATTCATGCATTTGCATATATCATCTAATTCATTTAATCCTACTTCAGATAATGATAGTGCGCTCCTGTTGGTGATTACTACCTTTTAGTAAAACACTCATACAGAGCTTCTAACTTAACAATATGTTTGTCACGGGTAGATTGTTAAAATCTTAAGTTTTGATGATAACTGATATAGATTATAGACAATGAGATCACTAACATAAGATAAAGCAATCACTAGTATAAGCCTAAGACAAAGCAATCACTAATATAAGCCTAAGACAAAGCAATCACTAGTATAAGCCTAAGACAATGCAATCAGACAATGCAATCACTAGTATAAGTCTAAGACAATGCAATCACTAGTATAAATCTAAGACAAAGCAATCACTAGTAAAAGTCTAAGACACGGCGATAATTATGTTCTAATATAGTTCTAAGACAATACGATCACTAAAATAGAACTAAGGCATTACGGCCATTCTTTTGATATAGATCTAAGATAATGCGATCACATTGATAAGAAAGAATGATCACTAAACTAAGTCCTTACGGATAAGCAATCACTTGGCAAATCGGATTTTCATTACATAGACATATCATTCACATTTAGAAGAAGCGGTCAAAAGGTCAAGAACAAATATTTTTCTAAGTTAAAACAATGATTGAAATATCAATCAAAACGAGTTTTATCACTAGTCAAAGTGATCGGAACCAAATTGAACTAAGAACTAAAAAGAAAAACCTTCGATCACACGAAGTAATCGAACCAACAATCAAAGTTGATAGTGATCAAAGTATCGAGTGATTGATATTGTTGTGCGCTTTACCTTTGATCTAAGTGTGCAGTGAATGATCAGAGAAAGAGTGATCAATGCCTGATCGAAGTGTCGACCAGAAAGCAGAAACAAGTACAAAAGTACACTGTCATGATCATAATGCTTTTTCAGAAGACGTTAGACACATTCCTCCGCCATATATGTACTAAAGGCAACTTCTCTCCTAAAATATGTTGAGTATGCGGATGAAGTTTGAAGCTGCATTTAATGTTTATAATCCTCTTCAAGTAACATGGGAAGAACCTAGTACAAAGCATTAATTGAGCTCAACGGACACAAGTCTTCTGGTGTATGTTTCGAACGGCTATATCCTCCATTGAAGACTATAAAGAGGCGAGTGGAATTTATTGCTCTTCACCGAACAAGCACCTACTCTCTGTCAAAAATCTTAAAAAGCATTCAAGTCTTCTGTGTGATCATAAGCTTAAGCGTTTATCAATATCTATTCATCTTGTGAACTTATTCCTCTGTTTTAAATCCTCTTTTGTTTTGAGGTTGTTCTGAAGTTTGGGGCTTTAGAACAGGGTTAGTACCTTACGGGTAGTAAGGGGGAGTGTTTGAGAGATTCTCACACTGTAAAGGTTCTCAGGTGAACCTGTTGTAAAACCTGAATTTAGTGGAACCCAACGAGGTGTTGGTGAACTGGACGTGGGCAAGTGGTTGGCCAAACCAGTATAAAAATTGTGTGTTAAAGTCTTATTTTGTTAAAGTTTTTAATTAGCACAATTCACCCCCCTCTTGTGCATCCTCGCCTTTCATAGATAACTGAATGCATGTGCCTATTGCACCACCTCACTACTTATAGCAATATATATGTCTCTTCCTTTTCAATTAACTCTCTTCTTCATATTTATTTAATAAAAATAAAACTTAGTGATTGTGGAAACAAATATGGGTGAATAGTCTAATGATTATTTCATTTATATAATAACATATTTATAATACAAAAGTTTCCTAAATGATAATAAATGTCTCCTACAAGTTTACCTAATAATAATTCCTAATAATAATAAATATATTTCTACTCTAATTATTTCCTTATACTATATGTCACAATTATGACTAAAATATACAAATAGTCTACTAATACAAAATAGGAAATATTAACATTATTTTTCATAAATTTCTAACAGTTTGTCCATTTATTCAATTTCATAAAAATTTGACTTATAATTTATATTTTCATTCCTATCTAAATTAATTATATTTTAGAATAGAAATTTGGGGTGTTACAGACGATGACCCTAATTAAAATATGTCTAATTGTTTAATATATGTTTTGCAGTCCCACAAAGATGCGGCACAGAAGGACATACAAGGACAAAAAAGTCCACCAGGACATGCATGCAGCTAAAATTATTCCTACACAAAAGCAAAGGCATGTTTTGAAGGCATTTATCTACTATTTAATTCATTTACATTACATAGCATTCCTCGTATTTGAAAACTCTAATATCCTTTATTTACATTAATCACAGAAGTCGCTAAAGAATAATGGACATGATCAGGTTGTTCCTTCGAGCAATGTCGTCAAATCAAGAATGGTCGAACCCTTTCAACTCGAGTTGAAGGATTTGGCGAATCAAATGACTGGTGAAGGCTTGATTCCTATCAAGATTACTTGAACTATATATTACTCTGAATTCACTGAGATGCTTGATAAAGAAGTGATTTTGGAAGTAGTTGAATGCCAATGGATTGGCTCATCGACAATTAACATATGGATCTAGTATGTCATCCATTTTTTAATTATCATTTATTACGTACCTCCACGACGAAGTAATTGTTCTGGGCGAAAATGTCTTGTTTTCCTTCATCAATCCAAATTCAAAATCGGTGGTGAATGCAAAACCTATGTGGGACAAAGAAGACATCCAACATCGTCTTCGAACATGTGTTTCAAAGAGGACCTTATTTTCGGCCCCAATAAATGTGGGATAGCTCAATACATATCATCAAATTAATTTGTTATTTTTTATAACTAAACAAAACATTTATATACTCTACAACTTTTTAACAACATTTTAGAAGTCACTGGGTTCTGATTTCCTTCAATCCAATGACAAAAGATTTTGTGGTTGACTACTTGGATCCAATTGAGACTGTAGTTCCAAGTAATATGCCTAAATATTTGTGTTTCATTAATAGGTAAGTTATTGTATTGTGATTTGTTTTAACCCTGAATCTTATTTTTATTGCATTTTTAACCCTTATTTTTCTTTTAGTTTGATCTCCGCTTTGATGTCAAAGAACGAAAAATTGAACTACTCCAAATTAAGTTTTTTTAAATAAAAATCTGACATGACAAACATGGGGTGATGTAGATACCACCTATACATGCCACTTATTAGGCATATTTTGGTCAATGCTTTGACTATTAGAATTTATTAACGGAGGGGAACATGCCTTTTTGTAATTTCCAGGGTACTATTATCCACTCAAAAACTTCCAAACACCTAATGCCTCTTTGTGGATGCTTTTGAAGCATTTTTGGCCTTTATCACTAAATGGAATTGTTGTTATCACATGATTTAGTTTATTCACACCACAATTATGGATGATAGCTACTGATAAATCTTTTTATATTACTGTTTTGGTTTTGTCAGTTTTCTCTTTTCTAGTTGTTTCTATCTTTAAGTTATCATCAATCACTTTGTTTTTCCAGAATTTTGTAAGTTTATTTCTGGTAATGAAATTTCTGTTGAGGCAAATAAAAAAAACAAACACAACAAGTAAAATGTAAGACATTATATATTAGCCAAATATTAATAAATATAAAAATTTTGATTACAAAGCAAGCACATTTGAATGATTGATCCAAACCTCTCTATCTTAGAAGAGCTTTCTTGTCACTAGATCAAGAATTCGTTGATTAAACTCACTTATTTTGATGTAAGCAAATACTCCCTCCGGTCCTAAATATAGGACCTAGTTGACTTTTTTGAAAAATTTTAAAAAAGAGCAAAATAAGTTACTTATAAATTGATTTACCTAATTTTTTCTCTTACACTAGTTTATTTTACCTATAAGCTAATGGATAATCTAAAATGATGTCAAATATGTCATGATTTGATAACCTATTTTGCAACCTTAATCTCTCCAAAAAAAAGTCAATTAGGTCTTATATTTAGGACCGGAGGTAGTATTACTTAAAACCATAAACAAGGCTAGGTATAATAAAGTGGCAGGCAAATGGCATACTTGTTTAATTTAAAGGTAGTTTCTCAACAAGTAGCTTATTAGCCAACTAGGGCTTGTGAATAATAGGTGGGTCAATAATCTCAATTGGAACATTGATTGGATTTTTAACAGGAGTTATGTTGGGCATCTTTGAGTAATCATCTATTAGGGGTGGTCCATCATCATCATCTTGAGTTGGAAGGCTATAAGTGTGAGGCTTTTGGTAATCAGCAAAGCTAGAAGTAATGAGAAGCACAACTCCAAAAAGGAATATTAGAAAGTATTTAGATGACATTGTTGTATTTCAAATGTGTTAATTATGGAGTCCTAAATCATAGTTAGGCTATATGGTTTCCCGTGTAATTTATAGTAAAGTTAATGATGGCCGTTGGTGAGGATTATGGAATGCACACAATCAATTAAAATAGTGTTAAGAAAACATAAAAGACTATCTTTCAAAAATTTCTTTTACACTTTTGATGCAACGAGAAGCACCACTCCAAAATGGGAAACCAAAAAGTGTTTAGAGGACATAGTTGGATTTTAATTGGGTTGATGGAGGCATATACAATATAGGCTATGGACTTTTTTTTCTTATCAGAATATAGGATATATGGACTTTTTTTCGAACTGATAGGCTATGGACTTCAATGCATGCATTTTAAAGTACAATTTGGGATGGCCTTCGGTGAGGACTATGGAATACTTAATAAATAAAATGATGGTACAAAAACATTATTTTATAGCTTTGTAGATGAAAACTCAATGGATTATTAATTAATTATTAGCTAGAGGGAATTTGTAACATATTGTTACTAATTCCCTAATTAAACAATAATTTCTAGTTCAATTCATTAATCTCTACACTAACTATGATAGAAAAAGGAATATTCATAATAACAGTATTTCTATCATAGTTAGAAAAAGAGTTTTCTAATCTTTTTATACATTATCCATGATAGAAAAGAATTTCCTAATATAATACAAATACTATCATGGATAATTAATAGCTAACCATGTTAGAAAAGATTCACCTAACGTAATTAGGAAAGGAAGCACCTAATGTTAAATACTATTCATAATAGAAAAGAATTTCCTGATATAATATAATTACTATCATGGATAATTAAAAGCTAACCATGTTAGAAAGGATTTGTCTAACATGGTTAATAAACAAAACTAATTGATATTAAATAATAAATAGATATATACATGTGGAAGCGAATGTATACTTATAAATTGGCAATATACAACTCTAAATAATATAAACAACCTCTAAGACCTAATTCCCTTTCCTGCTGCTTGCGTCTGTGTATGAATACCTGCAAAAATGTGAGTAATCGTGGGATGAGACAATTTGTCTCAGTAATCACCGCTTAACTCACTATAACAGTGAGATGTGCGGTAGTGAGGGCGTTTAAAAAGTGTCACATTTTAAAAAGATCAATAATATATATATATATATATATATATATATATATATATATATATATATATATATATATATATATATATATATCAAACTTTCTTCCATTCATCACTCAAGCCCTTCATTCACGTCCAAATCAAGGTCAACATCATCAACTCTACTTTCCACATATCACTCAAATCCCTCAATCAGTTCCACATTAACTAAATATCACCTCTCCAGTCTCCAATCTAATGATACTACTTGATTAAATTCAAAAACATTTAATTCATTGATCACAATACAGGTAGGCGTGGAGAAAAAAAGGGCAGCAATCTAATGTGTGCTACGTAAATAAAGAAATTCCACATACAATGTCCCTAATAGAGGAACAGAGTTATACTATCCGATCAAAACAACAAATCATACACAGAAATTTCACATACCCAGATGATTCCAAAGATTAATTACATTATAAAGTTTTATTCTTTATTGGAAAAATGCAAATCGACAGGGAGATGAAGCGAGATAGATAGAATTATTTGGATACTTATAGAGAGAGATAATGGAAGATTCTTGGGTTTAACATTAAACATCTTTGTCTCTATTCAGTTGTATACTTGTACTGGTGTTGCAATTGCCTTCTCTTGCATTAGAAAACACCATTTGGAACTCTGATCTTTAAAAAAATGAACACTTGAGGAGATAAGACAATTATTACTGCACTTAATACTGGTTCCATGATCAAGTAATAGGCTTCAGAAAATAACCAATACAAAGTAACTATCATAAATAAAAGATGAGGTCCAACAATAGATGGTGATCAACTAAAAATCTAAAATCTACCTAATACCCAGAACCAAAAATTCAGAATCAATCAGAATTCTTATTGCCCAAAAAATCACATAGTGGCCACAATAGTAGAAACAAATCGTGTTTCAACATCAAGAGTCCCTATATTTCCATCAGTAAAAAACAGCCAAATACCACTATCCAACCACGCCGCAATTTGTCGTCTTTTGCAAACACTAAGAACAAAACAACAACAAAATCACAACTTTTCAGACTGAGTTGTGCAAGACAATGATAGAAGTAAATGAAACTGTAAATGGGGATAAAATCAACGAAATTGACAGCATTCCTAATAAAAGGGCTCCATTTCAAATTCATCTTGCATAACTGTTATACCAATCAGTAACCGATGAAAAAACTTGAAGATTATGACGAACAGTACACTGAATTGAAAGAAATTGAGAAAAAAATAAATTGACACTATGCATTACCACTTCCCCATGACCCTAGGAAGGGGCTCTTCTCATCTTGCCTTGCGGGTCTACTCTTTCGTGTGAGAAAGTCGAACCAATACCCAGTTAAATTTCAGAGATCTCGGGACCACCGTTTCGTAGGAGATTCTCTGACCGAAATCCGGTTGACGGCAGCGGTTTGTTGAAGTCGCCATTGGTTCCAAAGTCGGGAGATTTGCGTTGGTTGAAAAAGTCTTCCATCAATAACATGGAGAAAGAATGCGTATGTTTTTATCAAAACCAAAGAAGAAAGAAGGCGACACAAATAATCTATCATGGTTAGAAAAAGAATTCATGTAAATTGGAAATAAATAAATTATAATAAATCATTTTATAATAAAAAAATAACAATTGAAAATCGTTTATTTAAAATTATTAAATCTGATATATCCATGTTAGATAAAAATTGACTAACATGGATATTTAAAGGAATTTAGTAATACAATTAAATCTTTTCTCTTTATTCATTTTTCTTTATTCATTTTAGTCTCTGCTGTACGGGCAAGGGAACTTCATTCCGGAATGACATAATTATAAAAATATTACTCGGTGTACCACAACCAAATCAGAAATTCCAATTCACGCATTCTATAACCACATCAGCAGTAATCATATACCTATAGACTACCTAAATGCTTACTAACATACAGACACAAGCAGACGAGTGAAGTAGTTACCTGGGAGCTGAAATTTCCTTCCACGACACAATTCAAGCATGACACTCCATCTAATTAACTGCTACCTATAACGTTTATAGTACAATTACTAAATAATAGAGTAAAGCATAAATGTAAAGAATTCCCTAACTACCCCTCTCGCTTCTATAAGTTCCTAATTTAAGAGCTTTTGTTTATTACTTTTATTATTATTATCATTATCAATGTCATCTACAATATATAAGCAGCCAAACTCAATCATATGCACCATATAAAAACCTAAACGAAAAGATGCTCAAATAAAGCAAACACCCTCAAATAATCAGATTCTAACTCTAATACATGAGAAAAACTTTACAACATCATTCATGCTTCATAAATCAATATTAAATAAAATCAAATATGCAGCAACTAATGGCAGCTCCTAATAGTCTCCTAACCAATTTTTAAAACAACATATAAACATTTGTGGGATATAGCAAGTACAATAAGTTAAGTAATGTTGTCAAAACAAAACTTTGCTCACTACATTTTCAAATAGAAAAGTCAGCAAATCTTCTATTCTTCCTTCCATGTATATATGCCTCTCTAAACTTCAACAAGCTCAATGCAACCAGAATTTTCTCTTGAGCATTTTAACAAACACCTTGTGTTTCAAACAATATTTATTAACTTCCCATTTATCAAAGCTCTTGCCCAACAATCCCCAAGCACCATATATGACAGAATCTTTCATTAAAGCTCTTAAAACAAAATACAATACTTGATATAAAAAAATTTGATTACAAACACATTAAAACCAATACATAAATTGAACAAATTCCTTCATTTTAATGTGTTATCTTAACCCCAAAACCTAGAAGCAATTTGGCTCTTCACTCAAACCCTTGCCCAGATTCGAAGGAAAGGGAAGGAAATCGAAAGAGAAACCCACCCCAGTTCGCATCCAAGATTGCCGACACGGTCCGAGCTCGCCGTCGCCGGAAGTCGCACCGGCGCCGCCGCTGACGTCGCTGGGCTTCCCTGGAGAGGAAGGAGAACAGTGGAGAATAACAGAGGCAAGTAAGGAATCACGTCTAGGACTACAAGGAGAGGAATGATGGTTGAAGTGAAATGAGATAGTGTGAAATATGAAGAAGACGATGAAGAAGCTTGGGTTTGTAAGGTTTGTGATGATTGAAGATATAACAGTGAAGTTGTGGATGAAGAAGGAATAAGGAAGAAGATGAAGATGACATTGTGTATGTGTGTGTTTGGGCGGCTTTGAGAAGAGAAAGGGACAGGAATATATATATATATATATATATATATATATATATATATATATATATATATATATATATATATATGAGAGGGAAATCTAGATTTAGGGCCCAAAATGAAAATTACAAAACAATACCCTCAATTAGCTACTAAGTTTCTACTCATATTATCTATTAAATTTAGTCTCCTATTCTCTCAAAATTAATTTCTAATGCTTTAGAAAATATCATATCATAGCATTATAATTACAGTTTCCTAAAACGATGTCTTCTTGATATAACCATCATAAATATTTCTAAATTTAAATTTAATACTTAATAATTTTCTTTCTTAATCCTAACAGATTTCTAAAAACAAAAATGTTGAATTTTCTAAATTCATTTGCAAGATTAATTTTTGGGTATTTATTGATTTATTTTATAATTAAAAATATTTAGGATGTTACACCTAAGGCCCTGACAACTTCAAACTCTCTCTCTATCTCTCAAAATCAACCTCAACAAATACATATAGATTGGAAATCCAAGAACCATTTCAACTCATATAGTCCAAATTCATTTAACGAATCACATTAACCTCTTCAATTCTCAAGCAAGATTCAATTTTTATTGGTGACGTGATTCAATTTTTTTAACAAAACCTTTTCTATAAGATCTCATAATCCTAATCTCACAAGCCCTAGAGAGAATAGCTGGTAAAAAATTACCCAAGGGAACACTATCGCCTATCTCGCGCTGTGTTCTTATCCTGAAGGCCAGCGAAAATGAGTGTGTTGGCGTGTTCCTGCCAGGTGTTGCCCCACCACCAGCGCCAGTCATCGTTGTCGCCGTGACTGGCAATTTAGGGCGGTGATCGGAGGTGAAAAGTTTATTGTTGTCCAATGAGACGTTTTTGCTACAACAATGTCCCATGAGGCGGTTATGTGGAAAGTCAAAGGATCGGAGGAGAGAGAAAGTATTGCCAACAAGAAATTTTGGAGAGAGAGAGGTTGTGGAAATGTGAAGAGGTAAAGGTGAGGAAGAGGAGGAGGTTGTTTATTAGGTTTAACAATTTGTGCAAGTCAATTTGATTGGGGAAGAAGAAGGCATCATCAGATTAGATTGATATTTATGAGATTGGGGAATTTCAATTCAATTCGATGATATTTTGGGAGGATAATGGGGAGGAAGAGTTTAAAGTTGTTAGGGGAGGTTGAGAAGACGGTGATGATGCAGTGATGTGGCAGTGATTGGCCTAATCAGATGATGTGGCAGGTGATGTGGTCTAATTATGCCAGACTTAAAGGTCAAACTCGTCAAAATTGACAGAATTGCTACATTTGAACCATTTTTTAATAGATGGATGCTAAAATTGGATCCCGAAATTGTTTTTTTTTGTTCAGTGAACTGTTACTAATAGTTGAGTGCTAGATCTGAACCTTAACCATATAATTAATAACAAAACCAATTTTTGGTAGGTGATTAATGAATGACTCTCATGACCTATATAGGCCATGGAAAATAAACGATTTAAGGGTAGTAAAGGTGAATATAATGTGAAAATTTGGAAATAAGAGGAATGATGAGAGAAGGTTGATTTTGTTATTGGATATTGTGTATATATTGCATGTTGATGCAGGTTTTTAAAACTATGGTACCCTGTAGACACTCCACTACCACACATATGAGTATCACAGTGAATTACGCAGTGATTACTGAGACATTATTTGTCTCACCACATTCCTTTTAGTTTTGCAGGTGATCATGCCCCAAAGTGAACCATGGAGGAAGGGAAAGGGGTCGTCCGGCCTGCACTGAGACAGTGAGCAGGCCGGAGGTAATCTGTTGAGGATATATATATATATATTGTCATTGGATAGACTACATCCGCTTCCGCATGCGTTTTGTAGATATTTTTGAATAAATTAAACTATTGGATGACTGAATTGTAACATCCTAGATTTTTTTTTAAAAAAATATAAATAAATTAATAAATACCTAAAATTTAATCTTGCAAATAAATTTAGAAAGTTTATCATCTAGGGAATTTGTTAGAATCTTATTATAGGTGAAGGAAAATAGTTAGTATTTAATTTTTATTTAATAATAATTATGAATGTTCATTATTTAGGATGTTGTGAAATCCTTGAGTGTAAATCAAAATAAATTACGATAATAATAGATTTAAGGAAATAGAAACTAGGGAGAAATTTATATTTAATGTATTAAATTAGGAAATTATCAAGGTGTCATAATTAAATTTGCCAATTAAGAAAATTCATTTAGAAATGAGAAGTTTAGAGTTTAAATTGAATGAGTATTTTTTTTTGGTCAGAAAATTGAATGAGTATTATTCAATGCCCAAAAATAAAAATAAAATGATGTTTTTTTTTTTGATCAAAAAAAATAAAATGATGTTTACTCTTCAATAAAAATAGAAAACTTCATAGGGTAATTTTGTAATTTTGTTGTTGGGTCATTAACCCTAGCTTTCCCTTCACATATATATATTCACATTCACTTCTTCTTCTTCGTTGAATGCATTTAGCCGCCACCACATCATTCCTTCTTCTTCAACGTCAAAACTCATCCCTTCTTCTTCTATGACAAAACTCTTCTTCCTCCATCCAAATCTCCTTCACCATTGAACTCTATCATCTTCCTTCATCTCCTCCAACTTAAACGCAACCTCCCTCACAACTTTTGTCCGCCATCCATCACCGTTAGTCGCGGTCATGGTGTTTGTCGATGCTAGAATCCGGCCACCGCATCTCACCGCCACTCCTCAACGTCGTGATTGTCGTGGGCCACTGATTGTTTGTTTAATGAACTCCACTTGTTTGGTGAGCGACTTTTCCTCTCTTCCTGGTGGCTTTAGTCTCAGTTTTTGTGGGGAATTAGAATTGTTCATGAGTGTCAAATACTTAGCTTTGGTGATATATGATAATAATTGAAATGGAGTCTATGCTTTCCAACTAGTTTTCCACGTAAATTTATGAAGATGGATTGGTGTTTAAATAAGGCTGCTGCAGGTCAATTAGAGTGTGAGGTTAAGGACTTAATTGATTGAAAGGTTCGGCACTGTCAATTTGTTATCATTGATTAACATGTTGATAATATAAGAAAGAAAAATAAAAGAACTCAATGTGCCACGTCACTACAAAAAAAGCGCTACTTTCCGGCGCAAGCGTTCCGGCGTTTCCTCAATAATCGCCGGAAACAGCATACGTTCCGGCGTTTCATAAAAGCGCCCATGGAAAACGCCGAAAACATGTGGCGCGCTTTTCCCGCCTTTTTTATGGCGTTTACATACCGGCGTTTTGCGAGGCCGAAACGCCGGTGTGTATATTTTAATATTTTTTTAAAGCAGCGCGGCATTTTATTTTTCTTTAATTTCAAATAAATGCATATCGGCGTTTTACGTTTGCGCCGCTATGCATTTTATTTTCTTTTTTTTATAATAAAAATGCAAATCGGCGTTTCAAAAAACGCCGATGTGCGTTTTCATTTAATTCCATTAAATGAATATACACATCGGCGTTTCTCTAAAACGCCGATGTGCGTTTTCATTTAATACAATTAAATGAATACACAAATCGGCGTTTCTAAGAAACGCCGATGTGTAATAAAATTAGTATTATTCTTCGGCGCAACCAAGGAAACGCCGCTAAGGACCCCCAGAAACGCCGGAAAGTTTGTGCCTATATATACCACCGACGGATTGCATTTGGGCGTTTCTAAAAAGCGACAGAGGGGCCCACCGAATCTTTGTCTGCCAGTTGCGGTTTATATATTGTGTTTCTCCTATATATATAATGTCTCGGCGTAGCGGTAAAGATCCCATAGACGAGGAAGAGCAGCAGCGACTGCGCAACGAGGAAGAAGCCAGGAGTATAGAAGCTCTTCGGAAAGAGAAAGAGCAGGAACCTATTCCCCAGTCGGTGTTGCAGTACGTCAGTTCTCCTCTATGCACCGTACCGTATAGTCCTTTCGGCTTTGGTGTGGACCCAGGAGTGACGCAGGACGAGCTCTGGGAAGACTTGGGGAGTGACGTCGACGTCAACATGAGCTACGAGGAAATGAACGAGTTTTTGAATGAGGAGGAGAGACAGGAGAGGCAGGAGAGGGAGGAGAGGCAGGAGAGGCAAGAGAGGGAGGGGAGGCAAGAGAGGGAGGGGAGCTCGAGCTCCAGTAGCGACGGCGGTGACGGTGGTGGTGGCGGCGTAGGCGGCGCCGGCGAGGAGGACGGTGATATGCCTGTGCCGCAGGTTCTTATTGAACTCAAGAGAGGGAGGAGGTCCACTTCTGGGAGTGGATATGTGGTAAACGTCAGAGGTATGTAATTAATTTGATATATTGATTTAATGCATGTAGTAATTAATATATTTATATCAATTATCTGAAATGTGTTTTTTCCTTACAGATATCAATGGCGTTGTCACCAACAAGAGGCTGGACCAGAAGCAGGTGCATTCGCTTCCGGCGAATGAGAGGGTTGAGCTGCCATATTTCGAGGAGACTGGGCAGCCAACCATGGATGCCGGCGTCCTATATCACCGCTACTGCCGCCTGCTCGGTAAGGATTTCCGGCGCTTCCCAATCGACCCGATCGACTGGAGGAAAGTTCCTAGGTCGCGGAAAGAAGAGGCATGGGATATTATGAAGGTAATTTGAATTTCCAAATTATTTTATAATTACGTGAAATAATATATTTATTTAGTGTTAATGTTATTAATTGTCAAAATTTCCTATTGCAGAGGAAGTGGTGGATCCCCGAAAGCAAGAAGCTAAAGAAATTCACGATATCTATGATCGGGGATTCTTGGAAGGACGAGAGACTCAAGTTGTACAAAGATAGGGCCGAGGGGGGGGCGAGGTCTAGGGAGGAGGTGGAGAATATGGTGCCCGACGGAGTCGACCCTGAACAGTGGAGGCGGTACATCGGCTGGAGGATGTCCGACCTGGGTCAGGCGAGGTCAGAGCGGGGCAAGAAGGCGCGGGCACAGCAACAGGTTTCTCATACGACTGGGAGCAGACCCATGATTGTCGGCTATGACGAGATGGTAATATTAATATCTACTAGTCTTTGATTTTTAATTATTAACTATATATTATAACGATTATTTTTTGACGTTTCAAATATTTCAGTTGCAGGAGGCCAAGAAAAAGGGCGTCAAGAAGGGCGTCTACCGCGACTATATCGTTCAGGTGCGCAGCCGGAAGGATGGGAAACCTGTTTCCCAGAAGGCTGCCGAGCATATCAAGAAAGTCGCGAAGGCACAGGCGACCGTGGAAGCCAGGGCGACCCCCGAATCTCAAGAGGGGGAGAGCGTGAGCCCGAGTCCCTTTGCCGAGGTCGCTGCTATCCACGCGGAGATTGGGACTCCGGATCCTGCCGGACGCGTGCCAGGTCTTGGCTTTGGAGCCAGACCCACTCAGCTCTTCACTTCTTCCGGAAGTCGCGGGACCCAGGGCTACTCACCTGCATCCTCTGGGGCGACTCAACATGCGCGGCAGCAAGAGGACAGGCTGCGGGCGCGCGAGCTGGAGCTCGCAGAGCGTGAAGCCCGGGTGAAGGCATATGAGGATAGGCTGGCGCGCGAGTATGAAGCCCGGCGGCAGGCGCATGAGCAAGAGGTCGCTAACTGGCGCGCGGAGTTTAAGCGCCAACAAGAGGAGTTCTTTAGGGCGCAGGAGCAGAGGTGGGAGGAACGCGGTCAAGCCTCCTCATTACGTGTTCGTCGCCGACGCCGACGCTCTGCAGAGGATGAAGATGAGGATGAGGATGAGGATCGTGTAGATTAGTTTTTTTATTTGATTGGACTTTGTTTACTGTACTTTTGTTTTGTACTTTTATTTTAATCATTGTACATTTTTATATTTTTGTAAATACAATTTTATTATTGCCAACTGTTTTATATGTAATTATATTGAACTAAATATTACAAGAAAACAGAACTAAATACGATAAAAACTGCGAATATTTATTTATATGTACATACATTCGCTTCATTCCTTACAAACAACAATCGTTTCATTCCTTACAAACAACAATCGTTTCATTCATCATCACCATCTTCACGGTCTCTAACAGACGGTACCGGTTCATCTCCTTCGGGCATTAGGTAGTCGGAATTATTAGGAGCAACCAGTTGAACAGTTTCAGTTGTCGCGTCTAAATTCTCGTCCCCCATGTCGTATACATCGCGAGGTTTTACCTGAATCACCATTTGCCAATCTTTGTTTTTAGGATCGGGAACATAATAAACCTGCTGCGCTTCGTCTGCAATGATGTATGGCTCGTCGTCAGGTAATGCCCCTGTGTGGAAGAGTCTCGAGAAATTCACGGAGGTAATACCGAGAACGTCAACTTTCTTGCCTCTTTTTCCCCTAGTGTCTGCCCAATCGCACTTGAATAGCGGAACGGGAAATGCACCGTTGTAGTTGAGCACAAGTATATCAACAAGTTTCCCATAATATTGAACCTCCCCTAAACGCGCTTGAGGATCGTCTCTACTAACATAACTCCTTGTTCCAAATGAGCCAAACACACCGGAGTTTTGTGTTAGACGAGAGCCATCGCGAGCAACAGTGCGGAAGTGAAAGCCGTTGACATTGTAGGCAGAGTATCTCTGCGCATACTCAAAAGGCCCATGTGCTAGATTCACTAGTGATGGTGGCGGATTTGGTTCGTTGCGTATTCTTTTCGTGAACCAATCAGCGAAGCCCCGGTGGACCATTGTATCAATCACAGCTGCAGTGATCCCCGAGCGTCCTCGATTCTCCCACTTGACATATCTCCGATAATCCCTAAAAACACAAATTATCGGTAAATATATATTTAATTAAAATGTAATGTAATAAATATAAACGCACTCGCGATAGGAGTCCACGGCAGTGCAACGTGTAAGGACATGTCTGTGTGCTTGCAACATCTCGGCGGGACTCAACTGGTGGAAGTGCGCTGCTCCTACTGGCTTTCCAATGGGGGGAAACAACATGTCAGAGATGGGATTGACATAGTTCGAGTTATCTTCAACTCGGGGTATTCGCTCATTACGAATGTTCTGACCATAATATCTTTCAACAAATGCAACTACCTCGTCCCCCACGTAACACTCAGCAATGCAGCCCTCTGACGCGGCTCTATTCCTAACGAACGACTTCATTTTCCCCAGGTACCTTTCTATGGGATACATCCAACGGTAGTGCACCGGCTCACCCATCTTCGCTTCTTCAACAAGGTGGACAATGAGATGGACCTGTGAGGTGAAAAATGATGGAGGAAATATCATCTCCATGCGACATAGCATCAGAACAACTCTAGTCTGCAGGTCGTCTAGCTCTTGCCTATCCAACACTTTTGCGCACAACTGCCTAAGTATAAAACTGAGTTCGGCCAAAACCATAGAAACATCTTCGGGAAGGGTGTATTTTACAGCTAGAGGAAGGAATTGTTGTAGCAAAACATGATAGTCATGACTTTTCAACCCAGAAATCTTTGGCTCTCTCGAAGATAGGTCAACGCAACGCGAGATATTACTTGAATATCCGTCAGGAACCTTGATACCTTTTAGCGTGGTCAGGAACATTTCCTTATTCTTTTTTGTCAAAGCAAACCGAGCCGGGGCAAACTTATCGTTCACGTCAGGCCAGGCATCTTGACGTATTCCCATGGCCTTTAGATCCTTCCTCGCTCCAAGATGATCCTTTGACTTTCCTGGCTCATTCAGAATGGTGTATAAGACATTCTCCCTGACGTTCTTTTCAATGTGCATGACGTCCAAACAGTGGCGCATTAAGTTGTGCTTCCAGTATGGCAGACAAAAAAATATGCTTCTCTTTTTCCATTGAGGTGCTGGGCCAGTTCTACGGGCCACCGGCGGCGGCCTCCGCCGAGGCTGCCTGCCACCGCGGCTTGAGATAGGGACCTCTTCATCCGGCAGCGGCGGGTCCTTGCCAAATTCACATTGCACATCACAGATCTGGTCAAAGATCTCAAACCCAGACACCCGTCGAGGGGGAGCTCTGCGTTCTCGTGTACCGTCGAATTTGTTCTTCTGCCGCCTGAATTGGTGATCAGGTGGAAGGAACCGTCGATGACCCATGAAACACGACTTCCTGCTGTGCGGCAATCTACGGGGCTCACAGTCCAGGTTGCAGAACGGACATGCCATCGCTGTATAAGTATTCCAGCCGGATAACATGCCGAGTCCGGGAAAATCACTCACAGTCCACATCACAGCGGCTCGCAATCTGAACAACGTCTTAGATTCGGCGTCAAACGTCTCGACCCCATCACTCCATAACTCATTGAGCTCCTGTAACAGTGGTTGAAGGTACACATCGATATCGTTTCCAGGTGATGTAGGCCCTGGAACAATTGTCGATAGAATGAAGGATGTCGATTTCATGCACAACCACGGGGGAAGGTTATATGGTATCAACACAACTGGCCAAACGCTGTAATGTTGGTTGAAGGAGCCGAATGGGTTAAAACCATCAGAAGCGAGCCCTAGCCTGACATTTCTTGGGTCCGAGGCAAAATCGGGGAATTCGCCGTCAAAAGCTTTCCATGCATCACCGTCTCGAGGATGCCTCATCTTGCCATCTGGGTTAGCTTCTGTCGCGTGCCACCGCATTTGCTCAGCCATCTTCGGGGACATGAATAGTCTTTGGAGCCTTGGACGGAGTGGAAAATATCTCATGCTCTTAACTGCTCGTCGTCTCTTCTTCTTATTATTATGCCCCTCACCCTCCACCTTGTATCGGTCAGTGCCACATCGTCTGCATTTATCTAACGCAGCGTCAGAGCCCCAAAACAACATACAATCATACAGGCATGCATCGATTTTTATGTACCCTAACCCCATCTTTGAGATTGTTTTCTTCGCTTCGTAGAATGATGACGGTAGCTCGGCTCCAATATTGTAGAAGGCGTCTGACAGCAGCTCAATCACGTCTGACATAGTCGCATCGGAGGCGCCACGTTTACACTTTATACTATACAGTTTGGTTAGAAATGACAGTTTAGAGTATCTTTCATTCCCTGCCCAAACACATGTATATATATTGTCATGCCACGTACATATATAATATATGTATTTCATCGCATATATATTAATTATAATTATTCAGTCGCTTAAACAGTTAGAATGGTTAATGCATTATTTATACCTGGGTACAGCGGTTTGTCACCTTCCGTCATAAGCTCAAAGAAATCTCTAACCACCTCAAGCCGTAAGTAGTCAGCGACTGGTCCATCGACCACTACATCCCCGCCATCTCCTGCTTCATGCTGCCCAAATGCTTCCATCACAGTGTTATTACCCGGATTATTTGCATGTTCGCCGCCGTCGGCTTCATCGTCACTGCTTTCGACTTGCATTCCAATGTGAGAACTCGAACCGACTTCTAGATCACCGGCGTTGTCGTGTAGTTCGCCCTCTCCATGAAACGCCCAATTGAGGTAATACCTGGGAAACTGCTTATCCATACAATGGGCAAATACCTCCTCTCGAGTCTTCCATTTGTCGAACTTACATTTTTCACACGGACACCGTATCTTACCCCGAACATCACTACCGCGCAAGAAAGCAAACTCCAAAAACTGATTCAACCCCGCCATGTATTGCGGTGACGATCTAGGTAAAGAGATCCACGATTTATCCACCATTATATTATTGATATAGGTGTTTCACAACAAAACTACAGAAAATATGAAATAAGAAGGGAGATATTTGAGAAAGATTTTGACGACTCACATATTCTACATATATGCATATTTATAGCCACTGCCCCTAACCTTTACGCGTTCACCAAAGCCAACACTGCCCAGAAAGTTTTTCGTTAGATGTTTAGGCTTACCGGCGTTTTGGGAATCGCCTCTAATTAAAGTAATAATAAAATATTGCATATCGGCGTGTCCACGAAACGCCGGTGTGCAATATTATATAAGTTAATATACATATCGGCGTTTCGCGGAACGCCGATATGTGCAATTATTTTTTTATATGCATATCGGCGTTTCCCACAACGCCGATATGCATACAAATAATAAAATAACATACCGGCGTTTCCACCGTTGCGCCGGTATGCATTATTTTATTATACTTACCGGCGCTTGGTGTCGAAACGCCGGTGTGTTCCCATACTCCTATAAATAGCGGTACTCCCCCCACTTTGTCTTCCCATTCGTTCTGCCTTCTCACTATTTCTTTCTTCTTCATCGTTTCTTCCTTTGTCTCTGGTTATTTTCATTTTCTTTGTTTATATTTTTTTTTGCTTAAGTTCAGTTATTTAATTATTCATTGTAATACAGTTTATTTCATTATTCAATATAATACAATTTTGAACTATTGTTATTCTCTCTCTGTTTACTCTATTTATCAATCATTCAGATGCTCTAGATTATTATTCTTGTTATTTTCTTTTTATGTGTGATAATATTTTTTATATATTATGATATCCATAATATTAAATTTCCGTCCCAATTTGATTTCAAATTGGGGCGCTTTTTTTTTAATCAGTTTTATTTGCTTTCCGGCGTTTTAACACACGCCGGTAAGATAATAAAATATAATAAAACACACCGGCGTTGGACGTAAACGCCGGTGTGTTTTATTATATTTTATTATCGCTTTCCGGCGTTTGTGCTCAGCGCCGGTATGTTTTTGCCTTAACGAATAACATACCGGCGTTTTCTAGCTTGTGGTGCAAACGCCGGTACGCGTGAATATTTTATTATTTTTGCACACCGGCGCGACTCACAAACGCCGGTGTGCTTGAATATTATAATAATATATGGAACCTGCTTTGCGGCGTTTCCGGGTTCTCTACGGCGTGTCAGAAAACGCCGGAAAAAAACTTTTCCACATTAAATCAGCGGCGATTGTGTAAAACGCCGTAGAGCTGTTTCGCCGGTAAAAAACGCCGAAACGTAGGGTTTTAAAACGCCGATAAGGCCCTCTTTTTTTGTAGTGCGTCTGTGTGTGAATAAATAACCACTAGCATGCTAGATTTGTGGGGAAAAGACAAAGTTGGATACATGATACCATGCTCTGGTAAGTGCTTGGCATTAGGCCTCTTAATTAAACATAAAAATGATAATTGATTTTAGCTTGTAGGGAGAGTCAATAAAGGTATTTGCTGGTTTGTGAAGGTCTTAATTCAAAGAAAGAATTAAAGAACAAGAATAATAATAATGATTTATTAACTTGAATAGAGTAAGGAATTATGATGCAACATTAATAATAGTTATAATGAAATAATAATGATGATGAAATGATGATAACAAGAAATAATAAATATACACTTTTAAATTAGGAACTTATAGTTGTGAGAATGGGTAGCCAGGGAATTGCTTATATTTATGTTTTAGTTTATTTTTTAGTGATTATACTATAAACGTTATAGGTAGCAGTTAACTGTTCGGAGTGTCATGCTTGGTTTGTGCTGTGGAAATAAATTTAAGTTACCAGGTAACTACTTCACTTGTCTGCGTGTGTGTATGTTAGTAAGCATTTAGGTAGTATATAGGTATATGATTATTGCTTATGTGGTTATGGAATGATTTGATTGGAAATTCTGATTTTGTTGTGGTACACCGGTTAATATAATTATATTTATGTCATTCCGGAATGAGGTTCCCTTGCCCGTACAGCAGGGACTAAAATGAATAAAGAGAAAAACGTTATTGGGGAGAGCGCCCCCGGTTCAAGCGAGGGTATATCGACCATCGAGTCGTGAGTCCCTATTGAACTGATATATTTTGTTCAAGCGAGGGTATATCGACCATCGAGTCGTGAGTCCCTATTGAACTCATTATCGGTGTACTTGTGTATTGCGTTTGATGTGATTATTATTATTCTTTATGTTGAGTTTGTGATGTTTTCATTTTGTGATGTGGCTTTAAATGAATACTTGTACTGCTGTATCATTTGGTAATTGATAGATACTTGGAATAGAAAATAGATAACATGTTCATGCAACACAGCATGTAGCACACACCACCAAACACGACATTAGCACACACCACCTTGCCGGCATGCACATGCACGTAGTGCAAAAATGTGCGTAGGCGAATAGTTGTTAGTTACGACATCAGGGTCTACCCCTCGTGGTTTAACATTTTACAGGTATTAGATCGGGCAGGAGTCATGGGGGAAAAGGATCCGGAGACTCGGGAACTAGTTTTAGGCTCATATGACATGCTTTCATTTTATGCTTCGTATTCTTATTTATTAATATAATTTGTATATACTTTGAATTTATACCCTGGATTAATGTAAATAATTTTATGTTAGATAACTGTAAATATTAATTAATACAGGGTTGTGTGTTAATTTGAAACTTACTGTGAAAGAATTTAATCAAGTGTTACTAAATTTATTTAAATATCCATGTTAGTCAATTTTTATCTAACATGGATAAATCAGCAGTTTTGATAATTTCTCAAATGATTTTGGTTGTGAATTTTATATTTCATTGCAAAATTATATTTATTAATTTCAAATTACATTAAATCTTTTTCTAACCATGATAGTTCTTTTGTAACTCAAATTATTTTTCTATCATGGTTAGCATATTATTTTATATGTTATGAATATTTAGAAAAGTCGTTTTTCTAACTATGTTAGCTATTATATTAACTTCAATTCTTTTTCTAACATAGTTAGCACTAAAATTATTATTAATGAATTAAGTTAATTCTTTTTCTAACTATCTTAGTTACTATTTTGTTTGATTGGATTCTTTTTCTAACATAGTTATCATTAGCATAAAAGAAAAAAAAAATAGCATATTAAAAAGGTTATAATATTGGGTTGTTTGTATTACTGGTTCCTGTGATCTAAACTTAACTTGTAAATGATGAGGTGTATGGTTAATGTTACTATGATAGCGGAGGTATTTTTATTACTGATATGATAGTCATGGTTATGATACACGCTCTGTTTAGTGTGATGACTGCTTATAGAACAAATGTGGATTATCTAATACAGGAGAATTGGCTTATTTGCGAGAAGGCATTCCCTTTTCCTTTTAAGGATGTATCAATTGACTGCGATTAGGGATAGTCTGTGGTGCTTTGTGATACTGACAAGTTAAGTCAGGTACTTGTGTTTGTCAAGTTTAGTTTTACAGGTATTCTTGAATAACGGTGTTAGGGAAATTCTTTTCCTAACATGGTTATATCGTGCATTTGTGATATGTTTTTTGAGATGAGTGTTATTCTTTATATAACAATGTTAGATGGGCCTCGCTCTAATATGGTTATCACATTTCTGAGTGATGCGTTTTCTTTTCCTAACCATGTTAGGTGAATCTTTTTCTAACATGGTTAGCTATTAATTATCCATGATAGTATTTATATTGTACTAGAGAATTCCTTTCTATCATGGATAATGCATAAACTATTAGAAAACTCTTTTTCTAGCTATGATAGAGATATTGATATGATGGAAAATCTTTTCTATCTTAAATAGTAGAGAGATTATTGAATTGAAATGGATATCATTAGTTAATTAGCGAATTAGTAACAGAATGTTACATTTAATCTTTCACATTTAGTATTCTTTTTTATATACATAAGAAAGTAAAGATACAAATCTAAACGTAAAATAAAACAAAGCTAAATTTTAACTACATCTTGCATGAGCCTGAACCTGCATCCATGCTCAATGATAGAGTGCCACACACTTCTCGGACCCTCTAACAACTCTTTGGCCCTTAACATGCAACGAAATGCCTCTTATCTTAGTCACACCTTCATCAAAACAAGGATCACATTTAGTATATTCTAATACTTCAAAACTAAAGAGGAATAATAAACCATTTACTAGATACAATATTTACATGGTTCGAGGGTCAATTAGCATATTTACCCTAGAAATTTGCATTCAATAGTGAATTCACCTTGGATTTTTTTTAGCTTGCGAATTTGCCCCTAATTGACAGTCAAATATGTTTGATCGTTAGAAGACAGAAAATAACAAGAAAAAACCACATATTTGTCACGTAGATGGAAGAAAGGATGTTTCAGGTGAAGAATGTATGGGAGAGGAGGAAGGACATGTTTGTTTTGTTATATCTGCTCAAATATAAAACACAATTATTGCACTCTTTTTTTATTGGGCGAATGTGCAAAAATATAAATGGTAAATTGTAAAAGGGGTAGCAAACACCATGATAATTTTGAGGGTGCGAAAATACATGATAAATCAAAATACAGAATCTAGTGGAAAATCCTTCCAATTAACTACTCTTTTAACACGACATAAATTATTTATATCTTTGGCAAGTATATCAATACCTTAACTATGATTGAAAAGAAAAATGATACTCCCTCCGTTCCTAAATATAGGACCTAGATGACTTTTTTGAAAAATCCTAAAAAAAGCAAAAAATAAGTTAATTATAAATTGAATTACCTAATTTTTTCTCTTAAACTAGTTTATTTTACCTATAAGCTAATGGATAATCTAAAAAGATTTTAAATATGTCATCATTTAATAACCTATTTCGCAACCTTAATCTTTCCAAAAAAAAGTTATCTAGGTCTTATATTTAGGAACGGAGGGAGTATATTAAAACCTTATATTGTAGTTAATTAAAAGATTGTTCAATGTCCAAACGTAATTATGTTAGAAAGAAATCTATCATAGTTAATAAAAAAAACCTTGTAAAATTTCGAATAATGTATCCATGATAGAAAAAGACATTGCTAAATGATTTGGAATGCTACCATGGATAACAAAAGATCAGCATAATTTGAATAGATTCACCATGTTAGAAAATGTTATTTGCTAACATGGTTCTTAAATATTTAAGGCTAACTCATTTAACCTAATTATATTAAAAAGTCTGTACACAGAAAATAGTATCCTTAAGAAAAGCAAATATACCATGTTAGAGAAAATGATATGCCTAACATGATCGATAACTAAAACAATTGTCAAAACCAAAACTCAAGAAAGATTAATTCTCATCACAAAATGAGTTACAAGCTCTATCAATAACAGTCAAAGTCAAACATATTCAATAGAATTCCTCAAACTCTAGAAAATCAACAGCATACAATATGAACATAAATTCTAGAAATATAAATAAACCACTAGGAATCAAGCCACAGATTGTCACAAGGAACAGATTTTAGAATACACCATCATACAAAATCAATAATATCAAAAAATGTGGAAGTGGATATGCATGTAAACCTAGCCTAGTGTTAGGCAATATAACATAGTGTAAACTTACAATTTGTAAGGGGGAGCATTTAGAGGTTGTCTAAATCTCCATAGGTTGCAAGTTAGCCCGTAAAACTTGCATTTGTAAGGTTTGCAGGTGAACCCGGTGTAAAACCTGTGTGTTGTTAGGTGAACCCGTGCTCGTAAAACCTAAAGTGTAAAGGCTTCTCTTGTGCCCGGTTTAAACAAGAATAGTGGATTGGAAATCTCAGGTGGAGCCTGGGGACTGGATGTAGGTCTGGGTGACCGAACCAGGATAAATTTATGTGTGCATAAATTTACATTCAAACATTCTATTTTGCATCACATAACATACTGACTTGTGCATATCACTACTTCGTAAATATTATCACCAAGCACAAGCAGTCTTTCGAAAAGAAGAATCAAAAGATTTAATTTATTCTCTCACCCAATTCACCCCCCCCCCTCTTGGGTGACAGCCACGTTTATCATTTGGTATCAGAGCAAGGTCACTTGTTTAAAGGATCCAACGATCTCAAGTGCAAAGACCTAGGCTGATTTGGGTTACAAAATGTGTTTTGAAGGTTTTGATCATACAATCCCACCCGTGTTAGAAAATGCTGATTTTTACTTATGGAAGGGAAGGATGAAAAGTTTTATACTATCCACTGATTTCAAAATGTGGGATGTTTTTGAAAAGGACTCTGATTTCAAACCAAAAGTTAATTGGACAGAAGAGGACAAAAGCTTATTTTACTTAAACCTTAGAGCAATGCAAATTTTGCACAAAAGTTTATCTGACAATGATTATCAGAAAATTAAACATTGCTCTAGGGCTATAGATATTTGGAACACTCTTGATACTATGTATGCTTCTAACCAATTTCTTGATGATAAGGCTGTCCAAAGCTCACTATGTGCTCCTTGTGAATCCACCGTTGATGAGCTACTGGATGGTGATGTAGTAGAAGCTAGTATCAGCAAAGAGAGAGTGGATCTCCGCCTAGTAGATTCAGAAGCTGAAGAAAATGAGGTACCTAAACTTGAAACTTCTGAATTGCAAGATATGTATAATGAGCTACATGTTGAATTCTGTAAACTTGCAAAAGAAATTCTAGGCTTAAGAAAAAGGAATAGGGAACTTGAGGAACTTATTCCTTCTTCTACAACCAAGGAGTCCAAAGTCCCAATCATAAAAGAAGACTTTTCGAAAGACCCTGAGATTTCAAAAGTTAATAAACATAGAGTCTTTGAAAAGAAAACTGACCACCATAATAGTGATAAGAAATCTGATTCTGAACATCATCCCATTATCTGTCATTATTGTGGTAGAACTGGTCATATTTCTCACACATGCAATTTTAAGAGAAATTTAAATGTGAGAAATAAATATATATGGATCCCCAAAGGACAAGTAAGGTCCAGCGCTAACTATGTAGGACCCAAGTACAAATGGGTACCAAAACTCTCTTCTAGTGCCTTACCTGTGCAGGAAAGATCAAGAGTTCCTCTTGTCCCAAAGAAGAGAACTCGTGGTGATGTCACTACTGCAACTACCTGGTTCAATCATAAGAAGCAGTGCGCTACCACAAGGAACAAAGACCTTGTCTCAGGGATAAGCTATCACAGAGTTCCATTCAACTATCCTGAGAAGGACAAAAGAGAGAGGATGTCTCAACTCACATGGAGAAAACCTGCGAATCCTGTCTCTCTTAAGAAAGTGCTTCAGGCCAAGGATAAGTATAAAAGATCTCCTTGGGTAAGCAAGGGATTATTTAAGGTTGAAGCATGCAACAGTAAAATCTCCTATGCAAATGTAAGATGGACTTATTGAGATTTTACATTAAGCATCATAAGCATGAACATGATATGGCTTATAAGATATTTCACACAATGTTCATACTCTACATGCTATCTATGACTATCATTATCAGAAGCCATGTGCATATAGTCATAGTTGATTCGCAATGCTATATTCATAGTGAATATTTCTTAAGTGCATAAGAATCACATACTTCCTACAAACTGACCAGTCAGATCCAAGTTTGGAGACTGAAAAATGGGGAGAGAAATCATTTGCTATTTTGTAGGAAAGAAGGTACGAAGGAACAACAATTTTCATAATCATACCTGATCAGAGCAATGTATCAAATCTGAATGAGTTGTTGTTCATACTGGGCTCCGAGAGCTACTGCTCCTGAAATTGAGAAGATCAAACAAATTCTACTTGACGCAAATATGGCTTTAGTTATGAAAGCTTGATCGCTGTGGATGCACAAGAGAGAACATCAACGAGTCTTTCAAAGTTAAATCTTAAGTAAGTACCATCGGAAGCAAAACTACTTCCGGATGCTCTCGTGCTGACGCTGAATAACTACTCAAGGCAACCAGGAGCGTCTGTCCAACCGGAAGCAAAATCACTTCCGAATACTCTTTTGCTAGCGCTGGATGATAATTCAATATGATCAAGAGCGCCAGTGTCAAACCAAGGGACACACCACTTCAGAAAACGTTTCAACTTCCTCTATGAAACGTTGTGCCTTCTCTGAAGCAACACGTGTCATCAGGTGTGTCGTTCCAACTTAAAAACTTACGTTACCCAATGTGTGAGAATTTGAAAGACTATACCCATTCTATCCTCAGAAGCTTTACCTATAAATAGATGTAACTTTTCACCTTCACTTTTTACTTGCATTATTTTCACACGCATCTTTTCTCTGAAAAATTTACTTCATCTTCTTCATTGCATTCTTCTTTTTTTTACACACTTCTCGCATTTCATCTTTATTTACACAACATTCATACAAAAATGGCCGGTACGAATGAATCCAACCCAGTCATCCAGAAAACCTCTTCTTCCAAGAAACATAAATCGAAATCTGGGAAATCCACTCACAAGCATTCTGGTAAATCTGGGCACCATGAAGAACAACATGAAGAACTTCATGAACGCCAAGAAGGTTCTGGGCAATCACGAGGACAGGGTGAAGACATTCAGGGTCAGCCTGAAACCTCTGGTAGAATAGAACAGGCAGTGGGTTCTGAACAAGAGCGGGATGCTCAGAGAAAGGGAAAGAAAAAGAAGGTTCAATTTTCTGAGGAGCCTTCCTCCAAGAGGCAGAGGGTTGAGGAAGAAGATGATCCCACAGTCTATAGAGATGGGGCATTGGAGGGTGTATCCGCCAAATTTGAGACATCCATTCCCATCTTCAATCATGGCCTGTTCATCAATCTGGACAAGTTGGATGAACTAGGGTTTGCTCATCTGCGCCCTTACTTGGAAAAGTATATGCCTTGGCTGGGCATCAACCAGGACTACAACGTCAACGTCCTGCGAGTCTTTTGCCAATCCCTCTCAGGCAGAGCTAAGTACAGAAAGGTGGATGGGAAAGAGCAAGTCCACAAACTCTCCTTCACTGCCACTGTAAGAGGAAGAACCTTCAGGTTCACTTGGAGAACCTTGAATGAGATGATGGGAATCACAGAAGAGGATATGAATGAATGGATCTACCCTGAGTCTCACAAGTACAGCAAGGAGGAACTCGAGGAGTTGTATGGCACCAACAGCAAGAAGGTGTCCAAGATGTCTGATTCTAACAGGCTCTTGTACTACGTCTACTCCCGGATAATGACTCATAAGGGAGGCAACTTCAACGAATTCACACTGCTGGACAACCCTTGGTTCCCTAGACTCCTCTCGCTCAAGCCGTTCAACCCTGGGCAGTTGATATGCCTAGAGCTTCAGCGCTGGTTAAGCAATGACAAGTCAGGGTATCTTCCCTATCCCACCATCATTGCCTTCCTTCTTGAGAAGCATCTGATCAAGGCTACATCTGCTGTGGAAGAAGAGAATGTCAAGTGTAGGCCTGTGGGAGCAACCAACGTGGCAAGGATGGGGATCAAGTATTTCAAGCCTCCTAAGCCCACTCGCTCACGCTCACAAGCCAGTAGTGCTTCTGGTACTTCAGCTCCCTCTGCATCTGGAGCAGGCGATCAGGAAGTTGACTCTCATGCTGGGCCAAGCCGTAGTGCAAGGGTTCCAGCTTCTGTTAGGGCCTTTGCAGAGGACATAAAGGAAGAGCTTTTGTTTAGACTGACTGATTCCTTGGTGGGTCCTCTCCGTGTTGAATGTGAAGCTGGCTTCCACCACCAAGGGGAGCGAATCCAACGACTTGAGGACAGAGTAGGACAACTCGAGAATCACCTTGCCAGGGTGGATGCAAAATTAGACCTCATCCTCCAGCACCTACAAATTCCCCAACCCTCATCACAAGGTAACTTACCACCTCCTCCTCCTCCTCCTCAAAACCCTTCTCCTCCTCCGCCCAACACTCAACAACCTCAGCCTCCACCACAATATGACCAACAAGCCCCACCATCACCCAACAATGACCAACAATCCCAACCTTCACCTACCCATGACGACCAAACCCAAGACTCACCTCACAACTCTCCACGCCATTCTCCTAGAAACTTCTCGTCCTCACCTTCCTCATCCTCATCCTCACCCATTCCCACACGACCAGGTGCCCCTACACGCTCTCCACTCCGCTTCTCCAACCCTACCCATCCAAGCCCTAGACCCATAGGATCTGAAACAGCCATTCACCCCCTCAGCCAACCATACGGCGAGTATCCCCGCCTTCAACCACTCTCCGATGACCATTTACCCTTTACCCCTGACTCCGCTAACTACAAAGAATACTCCTCCACTCATCCTTATGGGGATATCTTTGTCACCACCAGCTGCTTCCCCGACCCTCCTCAAACTCCTGAACACCTATCTTCTCCCACATCCTCCACCTCTACCCTCTCACCCTCCCCTCCCAAGAAATTTGGTCCTGAACCACCTCCATCCTCCTCCACATCCACTCCATCCCTGGCACTCACCCCTGTTGATGATGACAAAAGGGGGAGAAATGTTATGTCTACTCTTCGCCTAAGTATGGCCACAAGGGATGCCCTCAGCCAGCCTTCACTCTGGATTGATGAAGATATCACGGCCGCCCTGCGTCGTGCATATGAGTCTCAGAGGCTGAGTGGTGCAGAGAGCCTTATAAGAGGAGAGGCCCTCCGTCTCATGGAGCAGAAGAGAACAGCTGAGCAAGGATCACATTTGGAGATGATTGTGTTTGGACAGAATGAACAATCCTCACAATCTGAGTCATCATCAGAGCCTCCTCCAAATAAAACAAGTAGAGAGATGGTTGAGGAGATCATAATTAAGTGGGGACTGAAGAGACCAAACCATCCTCCCATTGTGATAGCCAAGCCTGTTCCTACACTATCTGAGCAAGAGTCTGAGGTCCCTTCATCTGAGCAATCTTCCGATCCTTCTCCCTCATCTGAACCAGCAGCCGGATTCAGTGTACCCAGAAAGAAGGCCGTTGCTAGGAAACGTGCCAGAAAGTTCGTTGCCACCACTGAATCTGATGAGTCTGAGGAAGAGACTTCATCTGACCTACCTGAGCAAGGAACTTCATCTGCTCAGGTTGTGCAAGAAAATCCAGTGGTCCAAGCGGTTCCAATTCTGAAGGAAGTCAAATTGGAAATTGAAGACATGACTCCTGAAGAATTTGAGAAGTATGGATTCACTGACAAGCTATCCTTTGGTCAGATGGCTTGCCTCGATGCTGAAAGAGCAAGTGCCATGCCCACTCCTCCAATTAGCAAAAGCAAAGGGAAGAGCAAAGGGAAAGGGAAAAGGAAAGCCCAAGAAGTTGAAGAGGATTCCAACTTCTCTGCATGGAATGTAAGAATCCAGGCTGTACACTATCCCAATGGAGAAGTCTGCTACTTCGACGATGCTACAGGTTTCCCTGGGTATGAAGAAGTGGAGAATATGAAAAAGGCATACGAGGAGTCCATTGAATCAGAAAGGCTCAGAAGGGAAAAAGAGGAAAAAGAGCTTCAAGAGATCATTGCCCAGATAAACCAGAGTGAGCGTGAGGAAAATGAAGAGAGACAGAAAGAGAGGGAAAAGAAAAAAAGACACAGACTCTAACCCCCAATCCAAATATTTTTGTTGATTTTGTTTTCATGCATATCTTCATTCATACTTAGTGAAATTTATTTGTATACATTCTTTACTTGTATATGTTATTTGATTGTATAACTCTGACTTGTAACTTCTGCTTGTCAATAATATTTGTCTGAGTTACTTGCTCTTAACTATTGCTTTTATTCTTCAGCTAATCCTTTCATATGAACTTAATTAATAGAACTAGGTTTGTCATCATCAAAAAGGGGGAGAATGTTAGAATCTTAAGTTTTGATGAAGACTAAAATGTAGAGGATTAGACCAAGTGCCTAGGAAGCAATAGGATAACATAGGATCCCAAGTAAGAGTGCTTCCGGGTGAAGATCTACTTCCGGATAGATTAGGACTTGCGCATGCGGATGAATGTTTTCATCCCCCAGCGTCAGCAAGTAAATAACTAGGGATTTAACTTAGTCCATGAACTTTAGGTGCACAAACCCTAAGACTAAGCTATGGTTCAATCGGAAGCGAAGTTGCTTCCTGTTAGACTTAGACTGGCGCAGAGCGATAGAATAGATATTACTCCAAGCGACAGTGAGTCTACTTCCCCAAGTGAAAGCGCTTCCTGTTAGAATTAGACTGGCGCAGAGCGACAGAATAGTTATTACCCCAAGCGTCAGTAAGTCTACTTCGCCAAGTGAAAGCACTTCCTATTAGATTTAGACTGGCGCAGGTTGATAGACTAGATATAACCCCGAGCGTCAGCAGAAATGCAACATCAAGTGAAGTTGCTTCCTATTAGATCTTGACTGGCGCAGACTGATAGAATAGATTTCACCCTAAGCGTCAGTGAGTTCACTACGTCAAGTAAAAGTGCTTCCGATAGCTTAGTGACTAGCGCTGAGTGTTGGGATGAAATACACTAAGTGAGAGTGAGTTATAGTGAACCAAGATTCTTCATCTAGTAGTTTTACTTCCGGATGTAAAAATGCTTCCAGATACATCATAGACCAAATTAGAACACAGTCTAAGTAAACTACTCCCCATAGCAAATAAACTTACCACAGCATGTACAATTCTTATATATATTGCTATGTTGGACTAACCAGTATGTGCAGAACATGGTCACGCTTCCGGATGCAAATGAGCTTCCAGATGGAAAGACTCTTGACATTGGGACTCAGAGCTTAACACTTGCAGAGCAAGATTACCACTTGCGGATGAAAGATGATCATCCGTCAGCAAGAGTGCAAGAGTAAACATCACATACTCAGAAGTCAGAATGTTTTTGTCAGAGCAGAGGTGTCAGGACTACTTTTCAGAGATAAAGCAAGTCTACCCTGCTAAGCATTAATGAAGATGTACTTCTCAACGGTAACATAGGATTAACGGCACTATTCAAACGTTCATATTCAACTTGCCACCGAAGCCTATGAAGCCAAGTATAAAAGAGACATTCATTCAGAATAGAAGACATGGAAGAAAGAGAGAGAACAGAGCAAAGTATCTGATATATCATATTCTTCATCCTATACATCTTCTACTACTCTCAGATTCAGATTTGTGATGTTTACTCTTGCACTCTTGCTGACGGATGATCATCTTTCATCCGCAAGTGGTAATCTTGCTCTGCAAGTGTTAAGCTCTGAGTCCCAATGTCAAGAGTCTTTCCATCTGGAAGCTCATTTGCATCCGGAAGCGTGACCATGTTCTGCACATACTGGTTAGTCCAACATAGCAATATATATAAGAATTGTACATGCTGTGGTAAGTTTATTTGCTATGGGGAGTAGTTTACTTAGACTGTGTTCTAATTTGGTCTATGATGTATCTGGAAGCATTTTTACATCCGGAAGTAAAACTACTAGATGAAGAATCTTGGTTCACTATAACTCACTCTCACTTAGTGTATTTCATCCCAACACTCAGCGCTAGTCACTAAGCTATCGGAAGCACTTTTACTTGACGTAGTGAACTCACTGACGCTTAGGGTGAAATCTATTCTATCAGTCTGCGCCAGTCAAGATCTAATAGGAAGCAACTTCACTTGATGTTGCATTTCTGCTGACGCTCGGGGTTATATCTAGTCTATCAACCTGCGCCAGTCTAAATCTAATAGGAAGTGCTTTCACTTGGCGAAGTAGACTTACTGACGCTTGGGGTAATAACTATTCTGTCGCTCTGCGCCAGTCTAATTCTAACAGGAAGCGCTTTCACTTGGGGAAGTAGACTCACTGTCGCTTGGAGTAATATCTATTCTATCGCTCTGCGCCAGTCTAAGTCTAACAGGAAGCAACTTCGCTTCCGATTGAACCATAGCTTAGTCTTAGGGTTTGTGCACCTAAAGTTCATGGACTAAGTTAAATCCCTAGTTATTTACTTGCTGACGCTGGGGGATGAAAACATTCATCCGCATGCGCAAGTCCTAATCTATCCGGAAGTAGATCTTCACCCGGAAGCACTCTTACTTGGGATCCTATGTTATCCTATTGCTTCCTAGGCACTTGGTCTAATCCTCTACATTTTAGTCTTCATCAAAACTTAAGATTCTAACATTTGGTATCAGAGCTTAAGTGATATTTTTCAGATTTGTGATATTTTTCAGAGAGTAACTTTATTGTACTTAAGTGAGTAACATCATCCACTCTTAGAGAGAGTTAGTTTTGAGCTTAAGTGTTTAGCACAATCAGTTCATAGAGTGAACATAGTGTAAACTTACAATTTGTAAGGGGGAGCATTTAGAGGTTGTCTAAATCTCCATAGGTTGCAAGTTAGCCCGTAAAACTTGCATTTGTAAGGTTTGCAGGTGAACCCGGTGTAAAACCTGTGGGTTGTTAGGTGAACCCGTGCTCGTAAAACCTAAAGTGTAAAGGCTTCTCTTGTGCCCGGTTTAAACAAGAATAGTGGATTGGAAATCTCAGGTGGAGCCTGGGGACTGGATGTAGGTCTGGGTGACCGAACCAGGATAAATTTATGTGTGCATAAATTTACATTCAAACATTCTATTTTGCATCACATAACATACTGACTTGTGCATATCACTACTTCGTAAATATTATCACCAAGCACAAGCAGTCTTTCGAAAAGAAGAATCAAAAGATTTAATTTATTCTCTCACCCAATTCACCCCCCCCTCTTGGGTGACAGCCACGTTTATCAATATATATTATATGAGAAATACTCAAGTCTCACATTCTGTTATTCCCCTATTTCATTCCCCATGCATTTAACATCGAACTTAGACGTGAAAATGAATAGTAACCAGTGAGACAGAGTCCCAATAATACTTATTCTTCCCATTTGCCTTACGTACAATAATACTGACACTTACACATTAATATATGGCAACAGTTAAAACAAGATACTCATGAACAATAATAAGATCCTAGTATCAGTATATCATTACGTCAAAGCAATAATTCATATAAGAAGCAATTCATTTCAACAAGAATAATCCAAACACCACAAAGGGTAGATCCAACGAGATCCAAATGTCTACATAAAGACAAATCCAAGTAATTAACAAAATCATCAAGAATTGGTTCCAAACGTCTGTACTAGTAATAAGATCCACACGTCTACATAGAGACAGATCCAAGTAACTGACGGAACCACCAAGAATCTGTTACAAACGTCAGTAGTAGCAACAAGGTCCAAACGTCTCCATAGAGACAAATCCAAGTAACTGACACTTACAAGAACCGGTTCCAAATGACAGTACTAGCTCAAAAGGTTAACCCGATGGTCATTTGGTAACATCATCACGTCAAGGGGAGTAAGTCAAAGTCCAAAGGGCATCAAATCAATCAACAGAATTACCAATATAACATATTTTCAACAAAGATTTAGACATTTCTATCATCACAGTTATATAATGACACATCAAAATTTTGATTCAATTGCCATAAAAATTTCTCAATTCACAGAGCAGATTTTATATGTAGAAAACTTTATATCATATATAGAATCCAATATCACTGACATACCATATGGCTCACAAACCTTCTGTAATCTATCAATCACACCCACACACCCATAAGAAAAGGAAGTGATTACCTTTCTGAAGTAATCAATTGTTACCAAATTAAGGTCATTTCGGTGCTCAACAGACTTAATGTAAATACTCTCTAAAATTTGAGCCCAAAAGATTCTTGAATCTCTTCAAAAGTCAAACCATTTTGTTTTGTTTTTCTTTCCTTCTCTTTTTACAAAAGTTTGGGAAATATTTCGTATTGCTTAGGATCTCCATTAATCTCGTTCTACAACAGTCAAATATTTATTGAAGATTGATCTTGAAGACTGCGTGCAACAATCACTTGTTCATGTTATATATATTGAAAACGCGCCTCGAAGAAGAATACATAGAGAAGAAAACAGAGGACTCTACAGAGAATATTTGTCTTGTGCTAAATACGTTGTGATACTCTGTGAGATTAGTGAACTTAAGTGTTTATCATAATTTGTTCAATTGAGTGAACTTGTGAGTGCTTCTAAGTTGTGGAACTTAGAACCTGGGATTATAAATTTTACTTTTGTAAGGGGGAGTGATCTGAGTGATACTCTGTAAGGAATCTAGTGAACCAGTGAAAACCAGTGGTGGCAGGAGAGCCAGCAAATCTCGTAGGTTGAAGTTGAACCTGGAAAAGCTTAGATATAAAATATTCAACGAGGTGTTGGGGACTGAACGTAGGCAAATGGTTTGGCCGAACTAATATAAGTCGTGTGTGCAATTTATATTCCGTAATTATTTTCGTAGCACAATTCACCCCCAACTCTTGTGTGTTTCTGCCATTCATTCACTCACACTAGTAATACTTATTCTTCCCAGTTGCCTTACATACAATTATAAGGAAACATACACAATAATATACTGCAACAATTAAAACGAGAAACTCACGAACAATAATAAGATCCTAATATCAGTATTTCATGAATCCATGATACTTCAAAGTAATAATTCATATAAGTAATTTATTTCCACAAGAATGTTCCAAACACCCCAAAGGGTAGATCTTATTATTGTGCTTAAGAATTCCTAAGAATTCCTCAAATCGACCATTAATTCAATTTCAATTTCATAATTGTGCCTCTAAATCTTATAAGACCCTCAAATTTATCTTTAATTACAATGATTGGGGATTGAAGGAAATAATGAACAACCTACAAGAGCTCAATATTTTCAACTGAAAAGACTGTCAAAGACTAGCATCACAGGCGCACCGCTTTGCAAGGGTCTAGCTCGCTTTGTGCCACTTCCAAGTTGCGTGGCTTGGGTGTGGTGCCCAAATAGAACTATTTTCTTCTTCAATTTTCCTTATCTCTTTCATCTTCCTTTACTTCCTCATTCTAGACTTTTGCTTCCATCACATCTTTGACTTCTCTTTGAGTGTATTTTCCCATTAACAAGAGATTAAGACACTAAGTGGCATCACAAAATTCTTCAAAAGATAAATGATAATAAATCAAGTTAAATATGACAAAATTGTCATAAACTAAAATAAATCTCAACAACTTATACAGTCGTTAGAATTTAGGCTAATAGGTGCAATTATCATCAACAATTCAACATGCATTGTTGCAATGCGTTTGATAATGAAAAGATATGCAAATCAAAGTATGTACACGCAATCAATCACATACCAAATTACCAATACAATTTAATTTTTTTCTTTATTACTTGTACTATTTACACTAAATAGTCTGTCTCTACTATAAGATCCCAGTCTCACAATTCCATTTTTGTCTTAGAGTCAACGAGTGGTAACTCCCGTGCTAACGCACGGAAGCTCAAACTTACAGACATATCCACCTATTTGTTTCTTACATTTTTTCCGATAAACACAGACGTTAGTACCATAACTTCTCGCTCAAATTTCTTTTAAGTTGAGAATTTAAAGTAATAGAGACAGCCCTAAAAATCCACAGACATATCAAACATATTTTCTTTCAGCACTTGAATTTCTGGAATATCAGGGTCTACATCAACACAACTTGCATCCGATACAGAGCTCACAATTGCGTTACCTACAATCATATTAATAAAATCACATAAATTGTTTTTCAAGTTGCTCCATGATTTTACAATAGACCCATCATTATGAATTTTGGTAGTTAACTTTCAAACCTGATAAAAGATGAGCTTCAATAATAACATAACGCAAATGAATAAATGGAGGGTCGTCCAAATCAATTCGATTTTTCAGATCTTTAGCAGTTGGTTCCACCCATGACCCTCTTAATACGCATAGGGTTTTTTTATTTATCCTAACATAAACAAAAATTAATCAAAAAATCATTTACATTTGATTTTAAGAAACAAAGGAACATGGAAAATACCAGCCAAAAGTAGGATCCCATGTACCCAACACAATTTTAACCTCTTTTTCCCAAAGGCTATTACATTTAACTTTCCGTACCGATGAGACCTTGAGTAGGAACCCCACTACATCTGTAGAGAAGAATATATGTTTCATTCACTTTAGAGATTTGTTAATATATTTGTGAGCATTGTATCCTACACTTACCCAAAAAACCTGTTATATCAGCCCTTCCTCGTTCAAGTTGATATGGTATCTTAATGGTATAGGGAAATGTGCGAAACAAAATGTTCAACTCTTGAACAGCACATGATGCACGTAGAATTAAATGATAATTTTCATGTATATTCTCACCACCTGTCTCAACTGTAGGATTGAATATTTCGTAGACATTTCCTTCCTTTAGGACCTCGACGAATATATCTCTTGCATCCTCGGTCATTAACTTCATCAGCATCTTTGAACCCTATAGATGAGTCTCGAATATATTGTTAAAAAAAATAAAATTAAAAAAATTGCAGCAGAAGGAAGATAAAATAATGGTAAGAGTACCTCGTTATCGAAAACTACAACATCTACTGAAATCAATTCTTTCATAGGAGATCTTCTAGGTCCAACAATCCACACATGTTCATTGTTAAATATTCTGTCAATTTTTATGACTATCTTAAAATGGGATGCTTCTGGATTGAGAGATGAAAGAGTTGAAGTAGGTAATATCTCCATAAAAAAAATGAAGTTTCAGTTAGCTGATGTCTACTGATATATAAATGGACTGCAATGGAGGTTTTGAACATAGAAGGGAAAACATATCACAATAACTTGACAAATAGATCTATATATAAGGAAAAATGTATTGGTTTTGGTGTATAGGGTGAGGTGGTAGGTGTAAATATTAGGTTATAAATGGTTGTAACCTATGGTATATAGAGTCTATCAGTCGTTGTTATTGTGGCAGTAGGTTTTTTTATGTTTTAAATGCATAGAAGTTTCAAATTTGTGGACACCAAATAAAAATTGTTTCTTTAAAAAAAATATAAATATCAAATAATTTTGGTAGTGTGAAAAGGCAAGTAAGATAATTGGAATGAAGAGCTTGGGTTAGTAATTATTGTTAAGGAATTAGATGACACACAAAACAATCGTAGTTAGTCAAATAGATCTTATATTTAGGACCGGAGGGAGTACTAAAGAAGAATATTTTAAAAGAAAATATAGACATTTCCTACAAATTTAATGTTTTAAATTCCTTGTGATTAGTTTTATCAGATTATTATTCGATTTTTAGGACCTTATACTTCATCTAGCCTTTATTACACATTTATCGAGGCCTAAATCCAATAGATGGAAAAAGTCTAGATATGACTCATGAACATCCTTTTCAGTTCCGGGTACACATACAGGGATTTCATATCCATTTGAAGATATTGCACGCTGGATTCATTGAATGGAATTAAGTCGTTGAAGGAAACTTCCAAGTAATGCACTCTATTATTGAAAGAACGGTCAAAAGGTCCACTCCTTACAAAACTTAAAACATAAATAAGATATGTCTTATAAATTGGCCCACATTTTAAATTTGATGTCATATCGTATTCTCAACTATACCTAATAAATGTATGAGCACAATGCATTAAGTATTCATGACAACAAAATAACTAAATAAGTAACAAAATTATTCATGGGATTGACATAATCAGGTAATGACAATACAATCACAAATCAATAGATGAAATGGAGAAATGAATTTAAAAAATATCCAAATTGATATCAAAATCATTAAGGAGAAAAATATTTCAATTATTTTGGTCTTTTATATAATATTTCATCTTACATTTTCTCTTTAATTAATGAAACTTTTTAATTTTGCATTTAACTATCTTTAGTGCTTATTTATTTTCTCTGCTAGGTAATCATAATAAATTTCATGAGGGGACTGATTACTGTTTCTCCCATGCGGCTCTGACATTTATGACATTCGCAACTTATGCCCACGCCTATCATAGACTCAATAGTCAATAGTCACTCACTTTTTTTTTTTGTGTACTATTTTTTGTTTAGGAAAATATCAAACCAAAAAAACTATCACTCAAAACAGTCAACTGAGCTCAAGCTCATGAGAATCTGAACGACACTTAACATTAGCCAAAAACAATGAAAAGGAATAATGAGCATTAGAGTTTCATCAGTTAGCAAATTGGGAATCATCACCAACCTTAGCTTCAGGGGAATCAAATGAGGGTTGTGTTTTTTTTTGTGCCACGATTCCAGAGAATGAAAAGCATACGCCACCAAAATCAATAAATCAAATTGGACACAAAAGCCATATCTTTCACCAAAAGTGTATCCTTAAATAATCTTGAAATATTAAAACAGGTGTGGGAAAATGGTGAACTAAAAAGGATTAATATGCCACGGAAAAATGGAAGTTTTTCACCTCCACCACCGCAGTTTTTGTACGGAAGCTCTCGACCTCAGGTTCATGTGAGGGCTTCTCCGGAGTTGGAGCCTGAATCGCGCACGCTCGGCTTCTTGGAGGAATTCATCGTGGTGGGAATATAAGATTCTGGCCAATAGATCTGAGATAAATATCAACAAATAAAGAAAGAGACATTCAATCTTGGATGCCGCTGGAAAACGCCGCCGCTGGTGGTGGAGTTTGCGGTGGAGAGATGGGGGTTTTGTATAGCTCACTGGAGGAGGGGGAGGGGGAGGGGGAGAGGGAGGCGGTGGTGGAGGGAGAGGTAGTGGAGGATTGAAGGAAGGATAAGATGATGAGGTGGCATGTGCTTGACATGGATGATGAGGTGGCTGGACATGTGGCATATGGGGGCAATTTTGATCCAGTTTATAAACTTCAGGGGCAAATGTGATTCAAAAAAACTTCAGGGGTATATTTGATCCTTGCCTAAAACTTCCGGAACAAGTAGTTGATTTTAAATAAATATCACACTTAAAATCTAAAAACTAAAAACTATCCCAACTGTAAAGTTAAGAAAAAACATGCATATCTTGTACCAATTTGAAAAAACTGAACATTTTCCTATTCAAGGGCACGCCACACCTGCCAATGCACACAAATTGATGAATGCAAATGTGGTGCATGTACACATGAAAAAAACAAAACAAAAATATAAAACTTTGTTATATACACGTTTACAGGCAAGATATAAATTTCCGATCTTTCTTTCAGATTCTTCATTTATTGAAGATTATCCCATAACAAATCGAAATAAATTCAATAAATCATTTTTTCCCCTAAATTAACCTTCTTCTTAACAACTCCTTTGATCGGGGAGAAAGGGATACTAAGTAACTAAACTAATTAAGGAAGGATATTATTGGAAAGACAATTAAAATTAAGTCTTATTTAATATCTTCAAAAAAAATTATCTAAGTGCTATATCTAGTACCGGAGGGAGTATAATATACTACTTCCGGTCCCTAATGTAAGAGCCCAAAATTTGAATGGTTTTTGTCTATATCATTATATGTAGTTGGATAGGAAGGTGTAGTTGGATAGGAAGGTAAAAAGCTTCAATACTTGGGGACAAAGGAAATCACAAGGGAAGACGTAAATAGATATAGTATGTCACATCAAACAGTAAATCACATGTGTTAAAATATGTATATTTAATATTTAATATTTATATATATATATATATATAACATAATGCTAGAGGTGGTTGCTATCCTTCACTTCATTTGTGTTTCCAGCTGTCTTCTTCATAGGGAGCAAGATTGAAGCAGTTTCAACAACATTCATTATTCTGGGCAACAGTGACAGGTAAGTAATTATCTATCTCTTATTTTGAGTAGTTATGTTTAGGAATTACAAAAAATATAGATGAATAAACTATAGGTACTTAGTTATGTCATAACTAAATAGAAATAGATAGTAGCTAATAAAAAATGATATGAGCTCGAAATTTGTTTCCAAATTTAACTGGTCGCTTAGTTTGATGAGCTCGAAAACTTGACTAATTGGGAAAAAATGAAGGGTCCAAAACTATACACATTTTGGAAACAAATTTCATGTCACTGGTCATATGCTGGTCAATAAATATGGTGAAGTGTTAAAATAAAATGCAGGACCATAGATCACTGGTGCTGATGGTAGAAGACAATGATCGTTTCAAGACAAGATTTAAAGGGAGTTTTTGGAGGGAACAACCCTATGCTAGAAATTGAAGTGCATATCATATACAGTTGGTGGAAAATCTTGTCTTTTTTTTTTTCATAAGGAAAGGACTCTTTCAAAAATGCAGCAGTTTATATAATTTTCATGGAGCATTTAATGACATGTTTCTGTGTTAATCTTATATATTTTTGTTTGTTCAGCTATATTTAGAGTTTTCATATAAATGTTAACGGGATAAAACTTAGAATGCAGCTACGATTAGGAAATTAATTTTTTTTAATGCAATCAACAATAATACGGAGAAATATATTATATAATTTGCAAAAAGGAGTGGAGTTGCATAGGAAGACAGTGAAACCTGTACTTAGCGAAGTAAAAATCAAAGCCAAAAATTGACATCCAAATTTTGATAATTAAATCAAATTTTTCTTTGTCAATAATATTCCTATATACAAGGCATTTTAAATCTTTAATCATATAAATGTATTTAGTATTTTTTGTTTCCATTATTATCCTGCAGGTGTTGAATAAATCGGGGTGGAATTGTTATTGTTCTCTTCCCTTAGCTATCATGGTTTTTTTCCCAGCATCTCCTAGTGGAAGACAATTTATAATGAGTATGTCACCTGTTTTTTTAGCTAGCTCTTTGGATATTTATAAAAAAGTAATTAAATTGTTGAGTAGCAGTGTTTTAAATTACACGGTATTTATATTTTTTTATGATTAAGGTTAAGGAAGGTTGATGGCGCTTAAGCATTGTCTTAAAAGGATCTCCCTAAATTGTTTTCCCAATTTTTATCAAGCACAAACTTAATTTGTTGAAAATTAGTTGATGCTTACAAACTATTTAAATTTAAATATTCGAAACTTGATTTCTTTTTTTTTTTAATAATCGAAACGTGATTTCCCGGGGGAAAAAGTAGGGGAAAAAGTTTCAAATAAATCACTTTTGAAAACTTTTAAACAGTATTTGGCATATCAGATATAATTAAAGATATTGAAGACATTTCCCAACAACACAAAGGGTGACATTGATGATTATAGAGTGGACCTATTCTTATTCAATAAATGACAAAGATTTCAATATCTTAAACAGTCCAAACTATCTAGAATAGTTGGAACTTGGTCTATAAAGGTGTGTGATTTCGTATAGGGCAATAGTTTAAACTTGTAGAAAATTAGAAACCCGTACATGTAGCAATCAAATCTGTGTCAACTGTGTTGGACATCATAGGTATGGGTAGGAATTTGATGTAGTTGATAATTGTAGAAGCAAAGTAATGACGAATTAGGGACCCAATAATTTTATCTTAATATGCTTTAATGCTCTATTAACTTGATTTTACTATATATGAACATGCAGAGTACAAAGATGACTCATTCGAACCCCCGAATTATGGCGGAGGTAGCTGAACACGTGCGATCGTGGATGGGGCCGGGTTAGACACTTGTAACCTAAACATAACATGTGGGACAGTTATTATCAACGAAGCGACGATTAGAAGAGTTGAAGTGGGCTCAACCTACTGGAGAAGGGAAAAATTCTGGAGATTAATATGTTTTTATTGTTTCCTGAGACAATTAGGTGTTCGAGACAGTACATGGGAAAACGCGCTGGATCTATTCAATGTTGAGGAACCTGAATCAATTTTACGTGACGATATATCTGAAATGGAATGGAGACGACCACTCTCCAATAATGCATCACTTATAATTCACGACATAAGGAACGAAACATATATGATGATTGAGTCACCTTATCCAGTTTGAAAATCCTATTGGTATGGGAATATATTATAGGCGTATTAAAAAAGACCTTATTGTAGTTGCTAAACTTAGCTACTTAAGAACATAGTCTGTAATATATTTTATTCGGACGTGGGATCCAACAAAAATTTTAGATGGACAGACATATATTTAAATTTGATTAAAGTTAGTTGTTATGATAGTTTTAGTACTAAGGTATATGTCGGTACACATAGTCTAAAGAAAGCTTGATAAAATTGAACATTACAAGATTGGTACCAAGTGCTTGTCAAAAGATTGTGTAGCGGTGTTCCGTTTGTATTTATTTAATATAATAAGAAGACCTTTATTATAATTTATATGTTTAATAATAATGAACACGTAGTAATTAAAAGAGTTGCAAGGATTTTCAATAACGTAATTCTAACAATGTTTACGGGGGGATTTATTTCAAACATTTCATTCATTAAATATTCTTTTTTTGGAACACCAAACTTCCTAGAACAGCCTTCAAATCTTTATACAAAGTAGTTTCTTTTTGAATTTACCAAAAACTTTTTCCTGCAATATCAACAACTAAACTTCATTTCAATTTACTATATATATGTTTACCTTTTCACTTTTATTCCTAATTTCTTATCATAAATTAAATTACGTGTAGAATTTGACAGCAATTCATGCTTCTCACTCACATAATATGGTATCTCATTATGAAGTTTCGTTTGATTCAGGGGGGTTAATCAAGTTCTCTAGAATCTGTTAAAGGAAGGATTTAGTCACATCCAATGTGGTTTGGAGAATTTTCTATTAGGGAATTGATTTGTATGACTGTGTTCATGTTTCGAAGTGTTAAACAACTATTTCTAAAGGATTAAATTAGACTTTATCACGGTTAAAGTAGAAGTTATTGTTTTTGTGGTCAAAGATTTGTGAGGTCGTGGAATTGTTATTGTTTTCCTTGCTGCCATCTTGAGGAAAGATTGAGAAGATTAATGGGGGTTGAGGAAATTTGAATTTAGGAAGCAGCCATCGAAAACTTCATCGCATATGGCAGAAAGTAAGGACTGATACAGCTATGCACAATCCATCTTGATAAACAGTGTATAAGCGTGGATGCTGGGCTGAATGTGATTGGCAACTTGTCCTTTATAGTACACTTTACATGCAGCTTTTGCTAAATGATTTAATGGTGTTGTACTGCTTAGGATAATGCCACACGCAATTGTTTGTTCATATATATATATATAGATGGATTGAAATATAGGTTAACATTATGCGTACCGGACGACCGCAGACAAAACTTTTAGAAAAATACAGAGAAAGAGAGAGAGAAAGTGATTGCAGAGTGAATTAAATTAGTTATAAGCTCCATCCTTCCAGTTGATGATCTCTTTGTTCCTCTAAGAGACGAAATGTCAATTGAGGCTTACTCTTCATGGTAAGCAGTATAACATAAGTGGGAAAAACTGAAATAATAAGTTAAATAGTACGCACAAAATTTTTCATTACTCGTCCACTTTCTAACATTTTTTAATACATATATAGAGTGTTACACTAATCATTTCACATATTTGAAATGAACCTATAAAAGTACCGCCATTTTTTGTTAATTAATCCATTTTGACAATTATAAAAAGGGTCAAATGTAAGCAAAATAAAAAACATCTAAGAAACGCTCTGCCTGCTACCAATCGGTTGTTCAAAAAAAAATGTACCTTTAAATTTTTATTTACTTCATTATTCTAGATATCAACGACGTGAACTATATAAAAAAAACTCATAAGTCATTTACCCAAAATTTAAAAAATCAACGTATTTCATAGACTTAAAAAACCTCTTCAGTACAAGTTTCTGATACATAAATGTGTTAAATACTGTAAAAGAGTACCTCACAAAATAAATTTGAGTCAATACTCTTGTAAATACTTGGAACAAAACAAAATGAACACATAAACTTCATTTCCTGGTGAAAAAAGCTTGGGAAAGTACAATAAGTATTTTTAATTCTGTAAGCACATAAACACTTCCTGAAAAACAACATTTGTTGTTTGACTATAATTTTCCACTCTCTCTGCATTGAGAACTATCCGTAGGCCGTCTATACTACGAACCCTGGATAGTGCAACATAGAGCTGACCATGAGTAAACACAGGCTTTGTTAAACATAGACCTACTTTCTTTAACGACTGACCTTGACTTTTATTTATAGTCATAGCGAAAGAAACTTGAATTGGAAATTGCCTACGTTGCATCGTAAAGGGTAAATTGGATTGTGAAGGATTCATATCCATCCGATGAAGAAGAACTTTTTCATTGGGGTTACTCCCATTTATCGTAACGGCTTCGATAACAGTTTTAGCAAGCTTGGTTATAACCATTCTTGTTCCATTGCAAAGTCCCAAAGACTGGTCTATATTCCGTAATAGCATTATGGGAACTCCAACCTTTAACAAAAGTTTATGGGGAGGTATTCCGGATCCACCAAGTGTGTTCAAAAATTCAACCCCATACAAGTCATTAGAAAAGTCATTGTCAGTTGAGCCTCTACATATGGAGTCACAACTCAAGTATTCAAACGAATCTCCTGGCAGTAAATTACAAATAAAATCATTTATGGTATTTACCATATCAATTGTGGGGGCAAGAATTGCGCGGTCATTATAGTAAGATTGCAAATGTTGATGGGAAAATAAGTTATCATATGTCCAGCAAACAATCGTTGAAATGGGATCACTAGTTGGACAAAGGAGGAGTTCATCTGGTATATTCACTTCTCCAACACCATCTAATAACGTTCCAATTGTTCCCTCCCCAATTTTCAAAAGCCACTCTGAAAATTCTGAAATCCTCTTGTTAGTAAGAGGATCATTTGATGGGTTTAATCTCATGTTTTTTTTAGAGTATACAAACGACAATGTTTCCACAGAGGTGAAGAATTGATGCAAGCATCAACGATATTAGCTCGTCCTTGCTTTGGCATCACTGGCAATGTAACATCCTGAAAATTTAATTCAGGATCAAGGAGTGTGTTAGGAAATATTAAATGGAGAAATTGGAATTTTTATGAATTTTTGGTGATTTTTGGGGATATTTGGAAATTTTGAGTAATTGATATGCATAAAATTAATTAAGAAAATGAAGAGTTTGAAATATGAGGGAATGGTTAAGCTCATAATATTTTGAAGGTTAAGGAAATTGGAGACTGGTTTAAGTGGATTTAGATTAAAAAGAGTACACTATGGCATGTTTGGGCTACAAATCATCAGAGAACCCCTCCATTTCACTCAACTAAACACTGCCTTCTCCCATATCCTTCTCATAAAACCCCGACCCCTCCTCCCTTCACCAGACCTCCCTTCCCGATTTCGCCCTCTCCCTCTGAGTTCGGTGGCGGGCTAAGGAGCACGGCGACGCCGGCCCCACCACCATCATCATCATCATCGGTCACTCCCTCCTCCCTTTCACCGAAAGCCCTTCCTCCTCCCTCCGTCTTCTTCGTTCCTCTCCTTCCAGGCGACGAACGGCGACGGCGAGCGGCCACGACGGCGGTCAAGGCTGGACAAACCACCGTGTTCTTCTCCCTTTTCTCTCTCCCTCGCGTCCTTCACTCCTCATCTTCGTGTTGTTTCTTCGCTCGCCATCATTTTTCTTCCATGTATTCCGGCGAGTTCGACGACGTACGGAGGTGGGGTAAGAGTAAGCTTCGGCCTTGACTTGCTTTTCGTGTGTTGTTCTTCTTTTCCATGTCGATTCCTTACTTTTCCTTTTCCTTTTGGTGTTCCTGTTCGGCCAGCCACCTTGGTGGCCGATTTCCGGCCATTTTCCGGCGGCAGCTAAGTTCCAGCCAGATGTGGTGAGGTCGAAAATGAATTTAGGTAACATTTTTCTTCCGTCTCTGCCTTCCTTTTTGATTTGGACGAGATTTGAGAGTGAGGGTTTGAATTGGGGGTTTGAGTTTCAGTTATGTTATGAATTGAAACTATATCAAGGCTTCATATTTTAGTATCCTAACTATGAAATTGAGTGTTGATTTAAGTTTGGAGTGATTCATGTAAAACCCTAATTTTTGGGGCTGTTAGTAAAGATTTTGTTCTAATTGTTTATGCTGCTATGTTTGCTATTTTGGAATGTATGATTAATGGTGAATGATTGGGGAGGCATGTAGCTAATCTTGCAAGTTGGAGTTGTGTTCAATATGCTTGATTTGGAAACTGATTTAGGAAGAGTTTAATTTCTCTGTTTTGTTGCATGGCTGGAAGTGGTGTGTGATATTGCTTGTAATTTGAATTAGCAGTTAATGCTTTTGATGCGAAATTCGGGTTGAAGTGGATGAGGATTTGAATGGGTTTTAGGATTTTAAGTTTAGAAATTAACTAAAACAGTGATTGAGCTTTGGTTTATGGTGTTTTGATGTTGATGAACCAATTAAACTAGAATTTATGTTTCATATTTGCCTAAAGGTAGTGGTTCTCGAAGTTGGTCCCTTATGCTTTTGCTTTGTTCTTGTTTTGTTTCCTTGGTATATGAGTAGTAGGAAAGTTGAGACTCAAGCATGTTGATTCCCTTTATTTCTATTATGTTTTGGCTAAATCGATTTTGTGGTGGGGAGTGTTCAAATTTGCAATCTAAGTCATTGTTCAAGTATAAGATGAATTTATGGGATGATTGGTGATTGGGTTATGAAATTGAAGCTTTAGGGCTTAATAGATTGGTTAAATTGAACCTGAACTTTCTTTGTTTAACTAGGAGGGGAAATATGTGTTAACTTGTTGTAGGTGTTTATAGTTTGAGTTGCTTTAATATGCCTAAAGGATGTATGTAATCTTTTGAGGTTCCTTATGTATTTTGTTATGAGTATTACTGATTTTAATAGGATTGCATATGATCTCTTTCCAATTGTTGGTAAAAATGCACACCGTAGTATAATGGGCTGTTGTTGTGACTTCTTAATTTATATATATGCAGAATTGTAATCTGTTATTTAAATTTATTGTTATGTGTTGTGAAATTGGCATCATTTGAAAGAACGAGAGGTTTTATGTGGATATTTAAGTTTGTTGTGATGTTGGTGTTAAATGTGAGTGGTAGTATGGATCATATCTGAGAATTGTGTGTTTGAATCTTAATTTTGTAATTTTATATTCTGGGTACTAATGAAGTGTCCAACAATGAAGTATAATGTTTAGATTTAAAGAACATGTACTGAATAAACATCAAATTGATTACTTGAAAGTAATGAGTATTCTTACTCTATGTTAGTGCGAAAGTAATTGTATATTGTTTGTATGTGTAAATGTTGATTTGACAGAAGTTATTCTTTACTCTGTTTTGACATGACTTGTGTGAATGAATGATTATAACTGTTGTGGATGCATTGGTGTGGAATGAAGGGATGTTATTGAAGTTGATCACTATGGATTCTTATGAAATTGTAAAGTGGAGAGTTATAAATGGATTTAGATAATAATGCAAAATTTGGATATTAGAAGGATGACATGAATAAAAATCATTTAAAAAGAGGGGAAAGTTGGGTAGTAATATATATATATATATATATATATATATATATATATATATATATATATATATATATATATATATATATATCATACGAGAGAGACGTCAAAGTGTTATAAAGTGAAATGGTATTAATTTATCATTTTTGTATCCTATCATTATAGGGGAAACTAAGAGGAAAATATTTGGAGGAAATCTAAAGAAATAGTAAGGACAAACGTCAAAGTGCTAAAGGGCGGCAGGTAATCACACTTACCTTACTATAACATTGAGGGTGATGTTAGCTAGGATTTGTAGAATCCTTTCTCACCCTCTATATAAATATTATCTTTGAAGAAGTATTTTTATACAAAACAGGCTATCGGGTGCCTTTCAAACACGATTACTTTCATATAAAGAATTTGACTTATTATATGTAATATCCTGGCTGGTGGTATTGTTGAATATTTTGAAATGATATGACATGGTTGCAGGTGTAGTGTGATAGTGGTTATTTGAGAGGTTGTGAGTATAGAAAAGAATGTTAGGTATTGAGTTTGAGATTATGGGAAGCTATGTTGTGAAAATCTGAGATGTTGAAATGTTGAGATATTACAGGATATTGCAAAAGTGCATGATATTGAAATTGTGATATTATGTGAGGTTGAAATTGATGGATATGGTTATTGTGAGGTTTGCATGACACTGAAATTGTTGTACCATCGCGCGATGATAACTGTTCGATAGGCCAATCGACAGTTATTTGTACTGGTGATCCTTTTTCGGTTTGATTGGATCGGGGTTGATAGGTCAACTTATTGAGAAAAGTGACCTACGGTTATGGGCATTGATTAGAGTCCAACCGCCCCTACGGTTATGGGCATTGATTAGAGTCCAACCGTTCCCATTCTGTAGTGGAAAACAGAATTGGGGTTCTCTCTCTGGAGATTGCCAGAGAGGGAAATTTGCTCCCTCATCAGAGAGGGGCACAGTGTCAAATCATATAGAGAAGATTAGATGCTTGAATGCCCCGGTATGGCACAATGCATCTACAGGTGAGTGTGAGAGTTGTGGGGTGGTGTAGTTGTAATGAAGGTAGAGGTGTTGAAGTGCATTGATTTGGGAAATGACAGAGAAACTGGTGTAATACATGGGAAGAAGGTTTGGTATATATATATGTGTGTATTATTGATTTTATAACTGAGGTACCCGTTAGACGCCCTCGCTACCGCACATCTCACTGTTATAGTGAGTTAAGCGGTGATTACTGGGACAATTTGTCTCATCCCACGATTACTGACATTTTTGCAGGTATTCATGCATAGGTGCAAGCTTCAGGAAAAGAGAATTAGGTAGTAGGAGTTTTATATAATTTATTTGGTATTGTATATTGCCAATTTATATAGGCCTGCATCTGCTTCCGCATGTAATTATATTTATGTATTGTTAAATAATAGTTGGTTTTGTTAATTAACCATGTTAGGTAAATCCTTTCTAACATGGTTAGCTTTTAAATATCCATGATAGCATTCATATTGTATCAGGAGATTCTTTTCTATCATGGATATTATGTAATCATTAGGAAATTCCTTTTCTAACTATGATAGAGATGTTGTTAATATGAATATTCCTTTTCCTATCATAGTTAGTAAAGAGGTAATAGAATTAAAAGAGATGTGACAGATTAATTAAGGAATTAGTAACACAATGTTACAGGCAAAATTTGACGAAAATCACCACCCATTACCACATTTATCCCCCCAAATGGCCGTCTGTCTTGCATTATATCCTGGAGACTACGATGTAAAGCTTCAATACAAAATCTTTGTACCATTGGAGCTTCATCCCATATGATAAGAGAAGTAACTTTAATTAAATTAGCAAGAGGAGAATTCTGCCAAATAGCACAAACAGATGATTCTGTGACATGTATTGGTATAGCAAATCTTGAATGTGCAGTGGTTCCGCCAGGAAGAAGTGTAGCAGCAATACCACTTGAAGCCACCGTTAAAACAATCTTTCCCGTTGCCCTGAGAGTAGAAGCAAGGGCATTCCATAAAAACGTTTTACCTGTACCACCAGAGCCATAGATGAAAAAAAATCCATTACCATTATTCTCCACACTACTCATGATAGCATTGAATGCTTCCATTTGATCTTGATTTAGCATTTGCATCAAGGACTCAGATTCCTTCTTAAGAATAACTTTGTCGTAGGCAAGCTCTTGAATGATGAGATGATTAGACATGTCAAGTTCCTTATATTCAAACGGGGTCGGCATACCAGTGTAATCAAGTAAGATCTTCCCATTTTTAAGAAGCAGATTACTAATTTCACGTAAAGATGCATTGAATTTCTCCTCATTCGATATATGGATACCTGCATTTGAGATGTCACGACAGTTAGTAACCGATAAAATACATCAAACTTTTTAATATACATGAATCAAAATTAAATAAGACGTAGATCATACCTGTGCCAAATGATGCTTTTTTTGGTATGTAAAGCATGTCCTCTGATAGAAGTACTTTAGTTGATTCCCAAACAAAGCATGGTCTATGAATAGAACCTGATAACAACATACACACAAATAACTGTCTGAGAGAATTGCCTGCAGCCCATGTAGCGGCTTCTTTGAGAGTGTTAATGAACTCAGTGTCATCGTCTAAAAGACCTTTAGCAAAACATGCCTCCCTAAAAGTAGTATGGATTTGGCCGTCAATTGTTTTAATATGATCAAAAGATGTTGGACCCCTGACGTGAGTCAAAAGAAGACGAAGATAATACAATTCACCAGCTGATATAGATATATGAGAGAGACGGCCAATTGAAAAACCTTTCTTCCTTTTTGTCCAGATCCTCTTAGTCTTGTTGTATACATATTGATTCGGAATCTCAGAGTAAGTTAATTTGCGAGCTTCTGAATCCAATCTATTAAGATCCATCCAAGACAAAAATTGTGACTCACAAACTCTTGGTCTTAGTAGTAACTCTGACACGTCATCAGTATCATTATAAACTACATACTGCTGATTAGGAAGATGAAAGCTTAGTCTCTCAACTGATGGGTTTCTATGATGGATGGGAAACCCAAATATTCGCCAAGAAGCTTCACAGGCTGAAATATATCTACAATTTATATATTGATCAACTTCATTAACAACAGAAGTACAACCTTGCTGGGGCATTTCAGTTGTTAGGTTAAGAACAACACGATCTTGTCCCTTGCTAATGTACTTAAATAAATATTTAATTGCAGTGGATTGGTTACATTTTTCTATATTAATATGTGCATTAAATGCTTTGAGTAAAATTGGATTGTAGGGAACAATGAAACGATTGTCGATTTGAACCCCCTTAACAACAGCTATTCTCCCATCATCACGACGGCGATAAGTAGGATAACCCTCATGATCAAGCGTAGTAACATTAATAAATTTTTTTGGGAAAAATTTGGAACATTTTTTTTCACGCATACAAGAAGCATTTGGCTTGAGATGACCACATGGACCATGGACCATGCAATTAATGACTATTTCATAAAGATGTGGATCCAGTTCTCTCCTCGGCAATTCAGCACATATGATCTTGTCTATTGAGTGGGGATCCAAATTTGTGTTTGGAGAATCTAAGAAAAGAATAATATGAGCATGTGGTAGACCACGCTTCTGGAATTCAATAGTGCTAATATCTGCTTAAAGAAATTTAAAAATTAGAAAATAAACTAACGGTTATAAACCTGGAAAGAATGAATATGATATATTTTTCCTGACCTGCACGTATTTTGCCGAAAACGTTTCCTTCCTTGATAAATTTCATGAGAGCACAAAACTTTAAGTAAAAGACCCGTGTCAAGATGTGAGGACAATTTTGTGGTTCTAATTTGTATTTTTCACAAAAACGGGTAACCTCAGGCCAAGCTGGATTGCAGGTAAAAGTGATGAACAATTGCGGATAACCTATTGTTCGACAAATAGCCATAGCGTCTTGATAATTGGCCATCATGTATCTTGGTCCACCTGTAAATGACGAAGGTAACACAATTCGTCTACCAGTGGCTGAACCATGAGTTTCTCCATTCAACACAGCATCAGAAAGTCCGGTATAAAGATCAGCTCGAAGTTGTTTTTGATGTGTTTTAACCCACAACAATCTCTGGGATTCCATCATTGTGAATGTGTCAACAATAAATTGCTGCAAAAGCCTACCAGAATGCAACAATGAAGACGCTTCTTTAATTCTAAACATTAATCTATAACTGACAAATTCCCTTATGCTTACCCTTTTTTTCACCTTTGTCGTGTTTAAAGTATTAACATTATGTAACACATCATCCCTATATCCATCCTCACCATATGGAAACAAAAGAGGGTATTGCAAAGGGAGATATGCTGCGTGAAGTTCATTAATACGCTGTATATGACCAGAATGAGATTGTAATGTTATATCCCTGATTGAAAAATCCAACTCATTATTACCGACTACCAAAGCTGCAACCTCAGAAGAAGAAGGCAAATTGTATATTCTTCCATCTCGATTTCTGGTTCCGAGCAAAATTAACTTCAATTCTTGATGATTACTTTGCGTTATTAGTTCACCAACATTCCTAAAATGCCTGACAAAAGGATTACACCGATTTAACACCTCTTTGATGATTGTTACAATATCTGGATTCAGGCTTTCTTTAGTCTCATACTTGCTGTAAAATAAATTTTCGAGCATTAAATTACATTATAACCAATAGAAGACAAATCTTAAAATTAAAACGCTACTCAATACCTAGATCAATAATCTTTTAAATAAAATCTCAAAGGACACTCACCTTACAGCTGATATTCGATTATGAACTTCATTACTTGTGTCATGAATGTACAGTTGGGAATACACAGGTTGATGACCTTGGGGGGCAGCAAATTGCCAATGCAATGATAATTTTGTCCGGATAGACTATAAGTATATGGACCATGTCCATTGTTTATGGAATGATTAATTTTTCCACCCATTGAAGTGAAAGAAAACATATTATTATATTGCCTAATATTCTCACGGAAATTTTTCGAAAACAAAGTTGTTTTGTCAAAGAAAAAATTTTTAAGCTCAGGAGGAGGTTCTGTAAGTAAAGGTAAAACAACTTTTCCTCGCAAGCAACAAAGCGAGAACGATTTTGCAATAGAACATTTCTTTCCTTTCCTGATCCTTTCGTTGGACCACATTAATGCGCTACAAAACTCGCATTCGTTAACTGGATCACCTTCATCTAAAAAAAAAATATAATTAATTGGAGTAATATTTAAAAGTAAATTAAGAAAGATAAATTCTTACCTATATAACCAATTTGGTCCGAAAAAGAAGTACTAATATTGTTACCTGTAGCACATTTGCAATTGTTAAAGAACAAATATAAAGGCTTTACTATCAATGTACCCAAACAATAAACAAACTAAATACCTGAAACCTGCCCAATGCAGTCAAGATCAGAATCGTATTCAATAGGCACTGTATAATCTACTTCTAGATTAATACGGCCATAATGTTCTATCTGAGAGGACAAGTTAGCTGCAGACATGGGGAACAAATATTGAAGCTTAATCTTGGAAAGATTTTTAAAGAATGGATTGATTAGGAATTTAGGAAATTGCGATTGAAAGAACCTTCAATAGAATATTCCGTGACAAATATTTCGTTAGTCAGATTAGTAGTGACTAATTCCTCAAGTCCCCGATTCCGAGCACTCTTTCTTGTAAGTTTCGCTGGACATACCAGGTTTTTTATTATCAGGCAGAGTAGTAAAGTAATCACAGGAAACAATATAGAAAGGACTAAGATATAAAGTATTATAAAAATCAGTACACATAAAAAGTATGGGGAATTTATTTTATTTAGATTAAAGGCGCAGGCATGAACCTTTTCTCTTTCTTTTTGTTGAAGTTGAGCAGTCCATTTGAGGAAGTTTAGACGGAAGTCGAAAGTAAGTTATAGTACAAAAAGAGATCTAATAATGCCAAAGAATCCCAAACGTCTAGCACAACAATTTTGCTGTTGTAGAACGGCAAAGAAATGTATTGACACTCATATAACCAAGTTTTTGAAAAAGCTTCTGATAAAAGGTTCAATTTATTCAGATGGTAGTACGAGAAAGACAGGATTATCCTAAATTGCAATTTTTATGCAAGCAAGTATTACTAATTTAATTCTAATCATATCCAATATTTATGATTATCATTATTATATATGTCGATAAACTTAAATAAGAGACGTTTAATTGAAAATTTTGACGAAAAATTGAGCAGAAAATATAAGACACTTGTAACCTACTTTTTTTTTTTTTGATAACCTTGTAACCTACTTTTTAAAATCCTTTTCAGTATACAGCTTAAAAATTGACAATGAATGGATTCCAGACATGCATGCATTTAATATAATAAATAGAAAAAAGAACAATAAATAAGTTTTTAAATATAAGGATGAATGTAAAGGAAAACAACTAATCACTAGTAAATTTATCACTTACGTGTGATTTTAATTTTAACTTTAAAAAATGACTGTTTTTTAGGTTTCTAATGCAAGGTTATAAAATTTGAATGATTTTTTTCCATAATGTAAGGGGTCACTCCTTATTTTTTCTCATTTAATTAATTTTTTAATACTTTACCCTAACTCTCTCGCATGGTTAATTATAAGAGTCTCTTAGCAATTGTTGATAGAGTTGATAAGATAAAACGTAGAGGTAGATAGTATTTAAAAGTGAGATTATTATGCCTACATGAGAAAAGAAACGGAAGGGAGTACTACTCGAAGAATGTTTTGTGGGAATTGCAAGATTAATAACTTTATAATCCAATGTATGAATTGAATGATTTATTGATTGAGTTGCTGGGGAAAATATATTTAAAATTATATGTCTATGTATGCTTAAAAGCTAAAAGAGACAGGAGTATCATATGTATGGGTTATACTTATTGGTTTGGTATGAAAGGTTGTTATATTATGCCTTCTTTTAGATGTTACATCAAATTAAATATAAGAAAACAATGTTGACAAATTCTTGAAGGGGGTGGAAAAAAAATAGTAGATTTACTTTTTAATGAAAATCCCAAATACTTTTTCCACCCCTTATTATAAATAATCCTTCGGAAATATCATAAGTAGATCTACTTTTTGACTATACTGGTAAAGAGGTCAATATAATAAGTGGTATATTTGGTCTAATAAATAATTTCCCCCATTCTAGTAGCAATCCGTCAAAGCAAGGTAATGGTCTAACTATATTGAACTTATGGTCGATGATTATAGTAATAAATTAAATGCCGTTACATAATTTATATTAACATACAGAAAACTTTTTTTTTGTGAAGAAAATACTTAGAGCGCCGACAATAAAATTCATCTAACTATAAAATTAAATCTGCCGACATCTTTATTTTGGTAGACAATAATAGTCAAAGCTCAAATAAAGCTGAAAATATCAATAACTAACGCCTAAATGCAGTTATTAATGTGTTAGTTAAATATTTTGTTCAATCCAACCTCCTTTGCGTAACATAATTTAGATGATAATTATCAGCAGGCGTGAGGGTAAAAAATGGGTAGATATAATGAATATTTCATAATAAATAGTTAGTACACTTACAGGTGAGCACAATTATGAAAGGAACATATTGAATCTGAAATACACCATGTGGCTTTTTAATATAACAACAAAACATAACGTAAGTTAAACATCATATCAAGAAGGAAAAGAAATATTTTACAATTACAGTAATAGTAGGTACTGAAGTTAGTTGCAAAATTAAAGGAGGTATGTTGACACATTAATCACAACTATGAAACCAATCATAATTTTAGTTTAGGTCATCCCTATCAAAATTTGCTGAGGTAAAAGAAATACTCATCCGGTCCTAAATATAGTACGTAGAGAAAGACTTGATTTTGATCCTAAATATAAATATAAGATCTAAATACATTTTTAATTATATTTTTCTTAAATTACCCTTCTTCTTATCAACTCCGTTGATAGGTGAGAAAGAAATACTAAGTAATTAAACTAATTAAGGAGGGGTATTATTGGAAAGACATATAAAATTAAATCTTCTTTAATCTCCCCAAAACCAATTATGTGGATGGTATATTTAGTAAATTATTATATATAACTCTAGTAGTTGATTTTAAATAAATATCACACTTAAAATCTAAAAACTAAAAACTATCCCAACTGTAAAGTTAAGAAAAAACATGCATATCTTGTACCAATTTGAAAAAACTGAACATTTTCCTATTCAAGGGCACGCCACACCTGCCAATGCACACAAATTGATGAATGCAAATGTGGTGCATGTACACATGAAAAAAACAAAACAAAAATATAAAACTTTGTTATATACACGTTTACAGGCAAGAAATAAATTTCCGATCTTTCTTTCAGATTCTTCATTTATTGAAGATTATCCCATAACAAATCGAAATAAATTCAATAAATCATTTTTTCCCTAAATTAACCTTCTTCTTAACAATTCCTTTGATAGGGGAGAAAGGGATACTAAGTAACTAAACTAATTAAGGAAGGGTATTATTGGAAAGACAATTAAAATTAAGTCTTATTTAATATCTTCAAAAAAAATTATCTAAGTGCTATATCTAGTACCGGAGGGAGTATAATATACTACTTCCGGTCCCTAATGTAAGAGCCCAAAATTTGAATGGTTTTTGTCCCTAATGTAAGAGCTCACCCCATATTCTATCCCCATTTAATGCATTTTTTGCTACTTTACCCCTAACTCTCTTTTATATTTATTAATGCTTATGTATTTCTCTCTCTTAAAAGTATCATAATTAATATGGGCAATTTTGAAAAAAAAACATTAACTACAGACAACCAACTAAAATTCATATGTTTTGAAGTGTTTTTTTTAATTAAATATCACACTTAAAAGTTAAAAACTGAAAACTATTCCAACTGTATAGCTAAGAAAAACATGCCATATTTTGTACCAAATTGCAAAATCTGACCATTTTCCTATTCAAGGGCACGCCACACCTGCCAATGCACACAAATTGATGAATGCAAGTGGGGTGGATGTACACATGAAAAAAACAAAACATAAAGGGACTTTTGTTCATGCTTACACAAGTCAAAGGATGAATCTAGAAGAAATTAAATGTCTAACTGGCCCTATTCTTAATGAAATATAAAGGGACTTTTTTCTCAATAAGTCTTTTTGATTCAAAAATTAATGACCCTGTATTTTTGAGGTCTCTTGTTTCCTTTCTTATTCATTTTTTTCCCTCCGTCATAGACACGAAAGTTATAACTACAAAAGGAAACAAACTAAAAAAATCATTTAATTTAATATTTAGGATAAAAACATGTAATCGATGATTTATATCCAAATTAAACTACAATTAAAACAACTATAACCTTAGTTCTCTTGTAGGGTAACAACATATTATAGATTAAATAATTAAGTTTAATTTTTTCACCAAAACAGCGACAAATTTGAACACACAAAATAATTAATGCAAGATTTATAAAATTGAATACTGCAAATTACAAATTAAATGTAATTTACTTTGGATTGATAACCTAAAATTGGTACTTATTTAAACATAATATTTGATTGACAATAATTAATGATGATCATATATTAAGTTTTATAGTGACAGAGTTGATCGTTGCGATAACATGTTTGATGAAGAGGTCTAATTGAATACGTCGACTAATAACACAAGCAAAAAAAATGACACTATAGGACATGTGGAGAATAATGAAGATTATTTAGAGTTTTAAAGAAGTACATATATGTATTTAATGTAATCATATTTTGATTTACTATTAGTTTTAATTAATGATTCCATAAAATACGGACAAAATTTATTAAGTACAAACGCGGAAAATGAACATTATTTAGAGATTTGAGCAAGTACATATATGTCACGTTTTCTTAATTACAGACATCCAACTAACATTCACATGTTTTCTTAAGAAGCGTTTTTTTGACGGCTAGCTCTTACATTAGGGACTGGAGGGAGTATTAAGGACTAAAATTTAGAGGGGTTGCCGACTTATAAATAGGACCAGAGGGAGTAGATATTTTAATAGTTGAATTTGTATGAGGGAAATAAGAACGTTAAGGATCATTCCGGGAAAACCGAATAAAGCATTGTCTTACTTCGGAATGTCTCATTTAAGGTCATGCGCATAAAATTTTGGGTGTCGGTTGGGTAATTTAATGTAAAGCGTTAAAATAATTCGTCCACTTATAAAGCATAGGGACAATATAATAATAACGTTTTGTATGTTTTAAAAATTATACATTAAAGATGATCCATTTACAAAGTAGAAAACATAATATTTAAAAGGTAAATGTGACGCAAAACATTGGATTAGAGCATAAAATGCCAGTTATTGAAATGGTATATCTAATCGAAAATTATATTTCTAAATAAATGCAACAAATTACATAATATAATGAATATTTGTTTCAATTTATATTACACAAAGTAACCTTAATTCGGGCATAAAGTAACATCAGTTCCATTCTTAATCTTTAGGTTAGTAAAATATAAGGAATGAGATATAATCAAAGGGACCATTTTATAAAACACATAATAATTTTGTCACCGAAAATACATTCATCACACTAATTTGAACAAAGTACCACTATATGGATCTTTATTGCACACAATCAATATAGAACAAAACAACACGCTTACAGTGACAGGATAAAGCCCTTCAAAGACTAAATCCTATATATCACATTTATTGCAAATAGCACACTACACAAACAAACTGTAAACACACTCTGATAGCTCCACTTCGAGAGGCGCAAGTCCAAACAATCACTTTCATTTAATTCTTCTCTTGTTTCACTGTCTTTGTCGATTTGGTTGTATCCTTGTCTGAATCCTTGCTATTCTTCGCAACTCCTGCCCCACGTTTCCTTCCTCTAGTTTGCTGTGCATTTTTTTTCTGGGAAGAACTAACCAATGGATGGATCATCAGATATGATCATATCCGAAACACGAATATTAGACTTAGTTCCAACGCTTGGAGTATCTGATCCCCCGTCCTCCTTTTGGAAAAACAAAATTACATTCGTGGAAATAAAAACATCAACAAATGATAATAAATAACTTCAAACCTTACCTGAACAACGTTTTCTTCCCCGGTTTCCTCACACTCGACATACTGAGAGACACTAATTCCAGAGTGGGGATGACCCTGATTATAACTATTCAGTTTTAACTTTAATAACATCTTCTTTCCAATGGGACTTTCAACTTCTTTGGGAAAAGCGTTCCTCTTCTTCCTCTATAGTTACACAAACAGCAAATACATTAAAAAGGTAGAGGATAAAAATTGTCATCCAGATACCAATTCAAATAGTAATTGTCATTACTTCCTCGGTCATCTCAAGGTCCAACTGAATAGCCGTTTTGTCCAAAAGCTGAGTAGCTAAAGCATTCCAAAACGTAACAAAGGCTGTGCCCGACAAATCCTCCACCATATAGGTTAATCGCAACCTAATGATTAATCGAATGAATGAATTTTTTGTCCACAATTTATAATAAATCACACAACTTATATAGAACCGAAAATATTACTTCGGGTCAAGCTTAGATGGAACTTTTTTGCATCCACCACAAAATAACCCAGAATCTGGGACCCCATTAATCAACAACTTTGGCAGAGAGCTACACTTGGTACATCCTTGATAAAACCAACCATTAATTGTTTCAAACTTGATAAGTTCACACTTTATTACAAAATCATTTCCCTGTAAAAAAACATAAATATCAAAATGCAAAGTACAACAATATGAACAATTCATATGCATTCATAAAAAGACTACAAAATACTTACCACCACCTGTTCTGAAATTTTAGCAATAGGCACAAGGGGATAGTCATGAATAGACTGAGACTGATTCACTCTATTTCTTTTTGAAACATCAGGAGGAGATAACAAATGCGGGGCATTAACATTTACCTCTTGTGCACTGGAGATTAAAAGTTAATTTTGGACAAATTGTAAACCCACGAATTGGCAAGAATTCTCAGTCAATAATCAGATATAATAAAACTATGTACCTCTTCAACATTTCGTTGACCTCGGGGATGTCCATATTGAAATAAACTTTTGTGGCAAAAAAGGAGGATGCAATTTGACGATCATCTAGGCAAGAAATAGTAAATAATTAAAAAAAACCCTGCGTATTCTAAAGATTAAATAAGTCAAAAAACTTAGAACAATCTAATCATACCAGTGTCAGTCCAAGACAATCTACCAAGATTGATCACAGCAACAATTGGTCCTTCACTAATGCTCTTATAGTGAAGATAAAAATTAACAGCAGTCTCGTCAAACAAAACACACTCTATTTCATTGTCCCTATACAATCAACATGATAAATATCATATAATTTTGGAATTATTCGTATATATATTTTATATGAGAATGGAATTTGCATCACATCTAATGATGTATCAATATACTGTTACACTTTTGCGACAAACATAGCACACTCTAGTTCAATGTCCATATAAAATCAATATGAGAATTATCAAATAATTTTGAAATTATTTCTATATGTATTTTATACAAGAAAGAAAATTTCATAACAACTATTGATGGATTGATATATTGTTACAATTTGGCTTCTATTTAAAGAAATTAAAATCATTTAAGTTGTTCATTAAGAAAAAAATAATCTACTAAAGGATATGGTTATATTTAAGCGACATTTTAGCTAGGAAAAACTTGTAACAGTAATATTAAGGCGGACTATAGTTAGTTGTTCTATTCTGTCCAACCGAATTGGTTTTTATTTCTATCACATAGATACAAATATAATAGAATATATTACTTACTGTGTATCACACAAATTAATGTGTAGAATGTGCTTAGTTTGTCCTCCAATCTCAAAGCGCTCCAGCTCAGTAAGAAACTTAACAATTCCCATGACATTTGAATTTTTTAACAGTAAGAATGGGGATAAAAAAATTAATAATTTTAAAAAATGAAGTTACCAATGAGATGTTCAGCTTCCTCATCACGAGACATTGACAGAATTTTGGATACAGCCCAAAAGTCCCAGGAATAATGTGGCAAATTGCCCTGAGCAGGTGCGAAAAATGTTTTTGTTGTAAACGTAATCCTGTAAGGATTATCAGTAGCCCTATATTTGAAACTATTTCGCGACACTTTGAAAGTTTCAAACTCATACACACCACCCTCGTGAATGGAGGTGTCATATTCCTGGTGAAGACGGGCAGATGTAACATCTGCTTGGATTCGGTTACCCTTAAACAATAAGAAAACACACATTGGTATTGTTTTTGGATAATAAAACTAATAATAGATAGTAACAAAAAGAGTAAAACATAAAAAAATAGCATTAAAACCTCAATATCGATCAAGAGCATCGATATATAAAATAAGTCATTTATATTTTCTTTATGATAAACATTCCATTTCCGTTGAACCCTAACCAAGATAGACCACATGTCACGTTTGGAATTTATGTTACTGAGAAGGGTGTAAGCTTCCATCTCTTTTTTTTAGTGCCCCAGAATTGTTTTCAGTTCGTAAGTATTAACTTGCAATGGATAAAGGATGATGCATGGTATCCATGCAAAGGTTGCCTTATATAGGAAGAGCAACAACTACCACACCTCCAACTAATAAATGCACTACAACAGTCTGAATACATTAAGATATAACTCCTTTGTGAAAGATCATTATGCTAAACCATGCAATATGATTTTAAGAATTAAACAACACAACTATGGTTGTTTTTGTGGTGACTTTAAGTTCCAAAAATAAATGGAAACGAATTAAAGTATCAAAATATCCAGTGATCCAATGTAAATATCCCTCGATATAAAGTTCAATTTGGTTGAGTATATATATATATATATATATATATATATATATATATATATATATATATATATTCATGAATACTAAGTGGCAAATTATAAAATTGGGGAGGCTGAATGGGGACATAATAATTCATTTTTTAATTCTTTTTAACTTTTCCTCTAATTTTTTGAAGGATCAAAGTGTGAGATTATTTAAAAAAGGTGGGAAGAGCCTTACTATGGAAAATTAGAGTAAAAGTTAAAAAGAATTAAAAAATGAATTATTATATCCCCATTAATTGTTGCATGTAGTCTACTTGCTAGGGAGGGTTGAACAATTAAAATTTAGTAAGAGTTCACCTGCTCCAATAAAACGTATCTTATCCTAAATGATCAGTCTATAGTGGTCCTTTTATTTTAATTAAGATTCTTGAATTTAAACTTTCTTCTATTTCGTCATCACTTTGCTGCTACAATTATCAACTACATCAAATTCCTCACCAACACAGTTGACACAGATTTAATTGCAACATGTACGGGTTTCTAATTTTCTACAAATTTAAACTACTATTCTAGATAGTTTAGGACTGTTTAAGATATTGAGATCTTTGCATTTATTGAATAAGGCCCTCCAAAGTTCATGTGTCCTTCATCTGTGAGATTAATTGCAGCACATAAGTGTATGCTTTTCAACAAAGAACATGTTCATCTTCCAAGCTTACATGTCTAGATTAATGCATTTACGATGTGAGAATGTTGGACGAGTTATGACTATTAAATTGCCAAGGTAAAATGTCAAAAAACTGGGGAGGCTGAATTCTGTTTTTTTTTTTTTTTGAAATAAAGGTTGAATTTTGTGTTCATAGGTCATTGAACGAAGGAACACTTTTTTTTAATTTAAATACGTGATTGTATGACAAGGTCTATATTGCTTTCTTTTTTTTTTTTTAATATCATCCCAAAATGATATTAATAACCAAGAGTATTAGTTAGGTCTAATAATGTTTCTAAAAGGAAAGTTAAAAATAGATCCATATAGTGGAAATTTCTTCAAATCAGTGTGAAGAATGTTTTTTCAATTACACAAATATTATATGTTTTATAAAATGATCCCTTTGATTATAATTCATTCCTTATATTTTAGTATCCTAAAGATTAAGAATGGAACTGGGGTTACTTTATGCCCGAATTAATGTCATTTTTTCCTAGGGAAATTTAAAAAAAAAACACCAAATTTTTTTCAGATATACTGTTTCCTTTACCTACGAAAAGACTATAGTGGGAGGTTAAATTGAAGAACACACGACACAATAAATTATCTCACCAACCCATGAACAATATTCACCAAGATTTAACTCAAAGAACATGTTAATTAGTCACGCTAGCGTATTTAGATTATGCCACCCTACATTTGAGTATGGTGGATGAGATTTTCTAGTCGATAACTTAAATGAAATGGTAAAAACATCAAACTTTGGATACTTTTTTTCCCAATACTCCAGTCGACTACTTTTCCAGTGAAGGCATGTTTCATTTTGCCCAAACAAATGTTCATTTATCACGATTTCGTAACCAATTAACATAATTTATTATCAAATACATCTCAAAAACTAATATCTCAAACACCTATCCAATTCTGGGGCTCGGTGTTAAAATGGAGAGGAGATCAAGTAGATTTTTGGGATAAACTTTTTCCTTCAAATTGAAGCATTTAAAGCACTCAACAATCAACCATAGAAAAATGCAGAACAATAATGATGACATTAACGCTATCCATAGAGCCTGCCTAGATGTTCCAAATTGCATAGTTTTATCCGACTACAAATTAATGCTAACAATGTTCAAACCCCATGCTTGTCGGAAATGTATGAATATGGTGATTTTTTTTTGTTAACGTTTAATTTATGTAGATATGTATAAAGAAAACAATGACGAAATTATGTTGAGTGAAAGTTAAAGTATGTTTTGCATTAATTTCTACAAACTTTAGGGTGTAAAAAGACACTTGTCAAAGGTGAGGAACCAAAAAAAAAATTTCTCCAAAATTAGGAGACGAAAAAGATACTTTAGTCTTTATTAAAATTAATTCAGTCTGAAGTTGATGAATAAGGCACTCGAGTTTAAATGCCTTACAAACTAATTCATTACTTAGAATTTGTGAGATATACAAATATAATTCAATTAACACAATTGCATATGCTAATTATAATTTGTAAATTTATATTCAACTATTTAGAAATACCAAATTATTTTAATATATGCTACAATAATATTCCACATGGGACTTTAATATTAACACATCGGCACTTGTTAAAATGAAATGCTAACCTAATGCTCTAAAGGAGGAAGATGTTATGGGCTAAAAAATAAGAACAAATTGTCTAATCAATACCATTAAAATTAATCTTGCTATAAAAAAGACTTTCCTGCTTTTCATTAGCTTCATGGAAACCCCCAATCATAAACACAGTGCAACAGTATTTATGTGAACAAAAAAAAGTACACAAAAAAAAAGGAGAAGTGAGTGACTATTGACTATTGAGTCTATGATAGGCGTGGGCATAAGTTGCGAATGTCATAAATGTCACAGCCGCATGGGAGAAACAGTAATCAGTCCCCTCATGAAATTTATTATGATTGCCTAGCAGGGAAAATAAATAAGCACTAAAGATAGTTAAATGCAAAATTAAAAAGTTTCATTAATTAAAGAGAAAATGTAAGATGAAATATTATATAAAAGACTAAAATTATTGAAATGGTCAGTATATATCTAGTGGTTCTTGAAAAAAGTTTCTTCCAGCAAATTTAAAAAGGAAATAACCTTAAAATTTGATAATAGCTCTTTTTTTTTTTGATAATATCTCTAATATAACATCCAATCTCAGATTTTGTATTTGTTTAGGTAGTTTTTCCTAATTTAAGGTTTACTTTTTGATTTGACGACAAAATTCCAGAGAACACACTTTTACTTCTTAATTGATTACTAAAAAGTTAAAACCAATAAAAAATATAAAATAAAGTAATAATTAGAAATCTTACAAATTTAAAAAGTATAAACCAATGTTATAATGTAGATATATGCTATGCAAATAAATTATTATTCTACTGCAGAAGTTGAGAAACTCTATTATTGATAGGTCGGTCAAAATGTCCAATCTACACAAAACGTGAAACATAAACAGGCTCATATCTTAAATTTGCTTTGATTTCTTAATCCCATCCATATCTAATAAATATATGATCACAATACATTAAGTATTGCCGACAACAAAATAACTAAATAAGTAATAAAATTATTCATGAGATCGACACATTCATATACGACAATACAATTACAAATTAAATAAATGAATAAACAAATGGACTAAATAAATATACAAATTGATTTCAATATCCCTAAGGAGAAAAATATAAGTACAGGTATATATGCGTCTAATTTTTTTTTAAGTATCAAATAAAGTTCCTCATTTTTTTAAATAACAAATGACTATACAGCAAATTTAATATTAAATAAAGCAAATCTAAAAACAACATAATTTTTTAATAACTCAATTAATTTCTAACCCCACTTAAGATACGATGATAGAAATCGTCAAAACCCGAAAGAGCATTTTTCAATAAACCTTTGATTTAATTTAACAGCAAATATTAACTTAAAAACTTTAAATAATTACTAAATATTAAATAACAATATAAACATCTTTTAATAGCATAACAAATTTTTTAAAAGTAAAAAGTATAAAATAATATAATAACTGGGAATTCTTTCAAAACTAAAAAATATAAAACTATGTAATAATGTTGATATATGCTATGTAGATAAATGATTATTGGACTGCATGAATTGAAGAACTCTATTATTGAAAGAACGGTCAAAATGTCCACTCCTTACAAAACTTAAAACATAAATAGGGTATGTTTTATAAATTGGCCCACATTTTAAATTTGATGTCATTTCGTATTCTCAACTATACCTAATAAATGTATGAGCACAATGCATTAAGTATTCATGACAACAAAATAACTAAATAAGTAACAAAATTATTCATGGGATTGACATAATCAGATAATGACAATACAATCACAAATCAATAGATGAAATGGAGAAATGAATTTAAAAAATATCCAAAGCGATATCAAAATCATTAAGGAGAAAAATATAAGTACATCCATATAAGTGTCTTATATTGTTTAATATCAAAACACAATGGAACGAATTTAATATTAGATACAGTATACATAAAACCGTATTATTTTTCTAATAACCCAACTGAATATTTACTCCACTCAAGGTATGTTGAAAGAAATCCACACAGCCCTAGAGATTTTTTTAAAAAAAACTAAAGTGTAATAAGAAAACAATTAAAATAATTAATAATTTCGAACATTCAAAAAGGGTTAACCCAAAGGAAAAAAATTTAACAAAGTCTATATCAGTCAACAAATAATGGACAAGTACATGTCATGTCTACGCAATAACTATTACCCCTAGTTTTATCTATAAAAGGTAGATAATATGTACGAATTAAAGAAACTGCTTTAATGAATTTCACCTTTAAAAACTATTCATGCCTATGCGTAGTGACAGGCGAATTAATTAGATATCAATGCATTGAATCTCTTCCCTCCATGTGCTATTGACAAATGATGCTATATCTTATACTGGTTTTGGAGTATGTTATACTACTGTCCATTTTTCCTTAATAATTGTAATAATCGAGGAAAGACATATATTAATTTGAAGTTTTTGAAAAATAGACTTTATTCATTGAAAGGATAAGATCTTGGTGATAAAGGATTGGAATAAGAAAGAAGATGAAAGTGGAAGTCTTATCACAAAGTAGAGAACGTTATTACAAGATATGCCTATAAATTTAAAGTAAAAATAGGAAGCCTCATCACGCCATTCACAACATCACATTCAGTCCTAACCATTCAAATTTTAATTTATTTAAAAGGTCACTGATCATGTATGAACTCTGCCCAACAATCACTGCTTTCAGATCCATCGAGTTAAGCTTAAACATAAATCTAAAAAGGGTTAATTATAACAGATACATCAAGAATAATGTAAACAAACTTAGAAGTTCTCAGATACAATACAATAACATCAACAAACATAAAACAATAGGTAAAGTCACAGTACAACACGCACTGATTACCCATAAGTAAAAGGCTCGTGATCAATACTTTCAAGAAAGACAAATATTGCAAGACCGAAATTAAATATTAATACATTGATATAATATATGCTAGACACTAATCATTCTAATCTTGAGCTGCTGAACACGAGGGCTTGGAGGATCAATTTCAAGATACGAAGCATCAGAAAACGACTCAACCATTGGAATACATATTAAAAGAAATAAACCAAAAGATATCAATCTTTTTAAATTAAAAAAACATTTAACCATTATTTAAAACAGAATGCAAACCATATTACCAAACATAAAATCACACAAATTTTAAAATACATACCAGATTCAAGAATCCCGGAGCAGACAACATATCGAAGGTGAACAAATGGAGCCACATCCCTCAAAATTGCGTCCTTTATGACCATTTCGACCACATCTAACCAGGAACCACGCAATATGCATATAACTATTTTGCCGGACCTAAAAAAGAACAGCACACATAAAGAAGATACAAACTATAAAACATAACAAAATCTCAACAGTATTTTCTTACCCCCCAGCCCTATTCCGTCTACACGACAAAAGGATACGAATCTCTCTTTCCCAAAATCCTTTATTTTTAACTTTTGTAATAGGTGAGACGTACTGCAAAAATCCAACTAAATCTGGGAAAAAAAATGATTGTTATAAAAACGCTAAAAATCAGGTAATCACAAATACAAAATAAGAGAAATTTCTCCAAACCAAATAAACGATCGTCAGGCATCTGAGTAGCAGTCAGCTGAGCAGGAGTCCAAACGTCATAAGGAAATGGTGGAAACATACCAATACATTCCTTAAGTTGAGTATCATTAACAGTCTCCAAATGATAATCATTACATACTCCAAGACCACCATAATTAACCCTCGGCCTAATGAGTTCAAATGCAAATCCTGGATATAAAAGCCAAACAAATTTATCCATGTTCTCCTGATCACCAATTCTTAGAATAATCTTGGAACCCTAAAAAAAATACACAATCTCATTACATCACCTTAAAAAGTAGTTTAAAAAATATAGGAAACATTAAGGAATTCTTTGACCTTCTCATCATAAACAACAACGTCAACAGATGAAAGAGTCTTTACAGAGGGTAAGCCCTCGCCCAATATCTCTACATTCTCGACAGAGTAAACTCTATCTATTTTAAGGGCTATGGAGAAGGGGGCAGATCCAGGATGAACCATAGAAACGAATAGAATATCATGGGATGCCATCTAAACTATGACAGAAGGAAAGGCACGTCAATGGGCAAAAGAGGACGCACACATGCCTTTATATAAGATAGACATACTGTCACTTATTATGTCTATATTAAATGCGCCAAAGTAAAGGGGACAGAAAGTTTGACTTTAGAAGTTAGCATTTATGATCCAACTAATAAATTTGTCAAATTTCACTAAACTCTATGCAATAGGCAATTACAGTTGTATTGTGTTGCTGCAATTAATATTAATGAAGCTGCATGAAATAGACATATACGGCTTATGAATAGTACGTAGCTCGTCTCACTAACTAAAGCAAATTTAATGGCTTCTGACTCATTCAGGGAAAGCTAAAAGAAGCAAACACGCGCCAGCTGAGCCATTAAAGACACAAAGTCGAGGGACGAGATTTATGTGTTATATTGATGGGCATTAATATCACATCAGTCATTGCTCTTTTCATTTTTTTTCTTATTAGTATATAAAAAGGGAAAAACTTTGATTGATGGTGGCTGGGCCTGGCTTATAACAAAATGAAGCTAAGAGTGTTTATTCAGAAACTACAGTTGTGAGAAGGATGTTTTGGTTTGTCTCATTAGCTTTCCTCAACATCCCTCATTAGTCATCATCACATCATCATTCTTAATTAACATAACTCACAGTTCATATTTGATGATAAGTAAAATTAAGATAATCATGTATAAAAATAAAAAAAAAATTAACGTGAGCAGTTTACTGTAGAATCATTAATAAAATAATAAAAATGATAGTATTCAAAGTTAATCAATCATAAGCATTCAAAAGTTATTTTAACCACAATGGTGAAGAGATGATGCTAGATAGGGAAGACAATGATAAGGAGTGAAAACTGTTCCTGGGCAGCAAGGGAATTTTACACACCTCTATCATCATGCATGTATGGACTCGTTTCATATTTATATCAAGAGATTATTTCAACCAAGGCTTGAAAATCTCTCACACTTTTCCCATTTTGCCCTGCAGCCTCAATTACAATTTTCTTCAACTTCTCAGCCTTCTTTCTCATCACCCCTTCCTCCTCCTTCAAAACAACCTCCAAACTTCTAATCAACCCCTCCTTCGTGAACACCCCACCTTCTACAATCACACCAACCTCCCAAACATCCTCTACCATTCTCGCAGCCATAAGCTGATCTCCAAAATAAGGCCTACAAATCATGGGGACCCCACAAGATAGTGACTCACTAACTGAGTTACACCCACCATGAGTTACAAAAACTCCAACCGATTCATGAGCTAAAACTTGGGTCTGTGGGGCCCACGGGACCACCTTCCCCTTCTTGAGTGTTCTTTCCAAAAACCCTTTTGGAAGAAATGCCTTTGAATCATCTTTAAGTGACCATAGAAATGGAACATTATCAAGTTCTTCTAATGCTTCTGCAACGGCGGCTATCTCATTAGGAGGAGGAGAAACCACTGTTCCAAAGCTTATGTATACTAATGACTTGGGATTTTGCTGGTCTAGCCATTGTAGGCTGCCGGATTCATCGGTGGCGGTCGGATGCGGCGGAGGAAGTGGGAGGGAGAGGTTTAGAAAACCTGCGAAGAATAATGATTTCATCTTTGATCTTAGATCTTGGACCATTTTAGGTGGGTCTAGTTCTTCATAGAAATTAATTACTACTGCTTCAGCTTCTGGAAGCACACTTCCCATTGAAGCTAGCATTTTGGAAAATGCAGATTCTTTTTCTTCTTCTTCCTCTTTGAGTATCTGCACATGCATTATAAGAAGGTACTCTTGAAAATGATTCGGATTAGTGTTCTTGTAATGACATATATAGTTGTTCGATCTATGTAATTTCACATTCTTTGTATATCCATGCCATCCAGCTAAGAAAACGGGCTATGATGCAACTTTTTCATTGGAGAAATCATCCACATCATGGCCGAATTTTTTTGAGAAGCAATTTTGACATGAAAATAATAAAAATTTGCCGATCTTGCCCCCTATGACTGCTATATTTAACATGTTTACAGTCAACAAGAATTATAACTTCCAGATCGTTTGCTCTTGAGTGAGTGATTGCTTCCTAGAAAATTGCACTTTAACCACTCACGCGAGTATTGAATTTTCAAAAGTTTGAGTACAAATTGACCACATTGACCACAATAATCAATAAAAAAACATATTGACTCTTTAACATACTTCATGACAAGGGAAAAGTCGCCGTACTTTTTCTTATTTCCATGAAAAATTGATTTGAAAAAATCCGGATACACATGATAAAATTGCATAAAAGACCCAAAAAGAATTAAAAAAGAGAGGAGAAGTCCGTACAATGGTGTCAGGTAAATCCTGGGCTCGAAACTTGGAGAAGCTAGGATTAATGAAAGCCAAGCTTCCATCATTTTCACCACCAATAAGGCCAAACTTTTCACGGATCAAGTGTGTGTGGAAGTGAGCAGAGAGAGAACAAGTATAAGAAGTCCAAAGAGCAATCCAAGGAACACCATATTCACGAGCAACAACAACAGAAGAAGCAACAAAGGCATCAGAAATCACACATTTCAAACTCACATCACCACAACCACTATCTGAAACTGCCATAGCAAGACTTGTTCTCAAGTTCTCAGGGCCAGCTTCAAGGAAGAAATCAAGCCTCCGTGAAAAGGGGTGGTCGGAGATGTTAATATCGGCGGGGATTCCATCGGAGACATCGAAGAATTTGATGTTGTTAGGAGTTTTGGTGGTGAACTTGGAAGATGACAAAAGAGAAAGCCTGTTTTGCTGGGTGGTGAAGAAGCAGAAGGTCACGTGAGGGGTGTCACGTGCGAGCTTTATGGTGAGGTTGAGAAGAGGGGTGGCGTGTGTGCCGTAGGGAAAGGCGAAGACTGCCACGTGTGATTTCCGGTGAGATGAGTCGCCGCCGGCCATGCTGAGAACAGAGGAAAACAGAGATGTTGGATATGAGCTGAGTTAAAAGTCAAGTTTTTGTTGTTTTCTGTTGAAATGATGCCTGCTGCACTGTTTAGGGTGTCTAGAGGTGAATAACTGAATATATAGAAGATGGTTGGAATGGGAAATTGTAATCATGGGTGTAACCGTGTAAGTGTAACTCATTTTAATTAAGTCTTTTTCCATATGATATGTACTCATCTTTGATACATATTATAAAGTAGTTTTAACGGCACGAGTCCTCAAAATTTGTTAAGATAAGTTAAAAGAAAGTTGCAGCAGATCAAAATGGGAAAATAGAAATATGGTAATTATAAAAATTAAAGGTGGAAAGAGAATATGCATTTATTAAATAAAATAGACTAAAGTTCTTTTTTTTCCCTTGTGTTTGCATCAAATATCAATTTAGTCCTTTATGTTATCACTTTTTAGTCCTTTTTTAATTTGTTAACATGATTAATTTCACTTAAATCTAAAATATCATTTCATAATTAAATGGGGGTAAAAAAGGACACATTTTAAAAATATAAGAATAATTATACTAAGATATTTTAATGTAAGCATTTCTATATTTTAATCTTAGATTAACCATCTAAATTTGTGAAGCTAACATTTTTCATTAAGCGAAACTAATATTAACAAAAAAAGAACTAAAAGTGTACTTTACAAACATAAAGAATTAAATTAAAATTTGATGTAACCAAAGTTATACTTTAGCCAATAAAATATGAATAAAAAAACATTTGTTATGTATGCTCAATCATCACTGTATATCATGAGATAAGAAATCATCCAACAATATCCCCCTTATAATATGGGAACAACGAGTAATTAATTTTCCCTCGATTCAGTTGACAAACCAAAAAATTACTAAGCAAAACTCATTCTTTTAGAACGTTTATGATCCATTATTTCTTGAAAAACTTTACTCCAGATTATTTCTTGAAAAAATATACTCGAGTTAAATACCATAACATTATGGGACAGTTGCTCATAGATCGATTTCTTGTTACAAAAATCATTTCCCAAAAGTAACACGTGTAGCAAGTTTTCCTCTTCCTCTCCAAACCTTACACATAGGTAATTCTCACGTAAGGCTGTCTTTCCTATCCTTGGAGTTAGGAGTCTGTCATGATTCATGAATGCATAACCATAAATGAACTTGAACTCTTCTAGGATCCTCCGGTTCTCCCATTTCCGCACTTTCCTCTAGCTTTCCTCATAACTAATTTCTCACTATCTTCCCTTAATATCGTATAAATATAAGAAATTGAGTATTTCTGTCAGTCCAGCAGTTCCATCTAATTACATCTTTGATCTTATGGGTAATGATCCCTTTTTTCTTGTTTCGTTTTCTTTTTCCTTCTGCATTAACTCCTCACTCCCGCTCTTCAACTCCAAGCCATGTTGAAGATGGCGGATAAATAGAGACTATGTCAGTTGCGTTTTGCATCCTGAATGCAAATGTATCCAATCTTCCTACTTTAGGTAACCAGTGTCCATGAAAGTAGCAGTTTGCGCAAAAACAGATGCCTATGTTAGGCATTCACCCTGATACATATGAGTTTGATGTAAACCTTAACATGTGCCAAAGGTACACAAAATAAAGACTTTGTTAGGCAAGGAATATTAGAAGCTTGCGGTTTATTTAAACTTGTGGTTATGAAAGTTTATAACTACAATCTACATTGGTTTTTTTTTTGTCCTTAGGGACTAAATTATAAAATATTGACATTTTACGTACTGGGTTGCACAAAATCAAATTTTAGAAGTTAAAAAATCATGAGTGTTTGGTTTATTAGTAAGAGAATCATATAACTTTAACCATGATCAGTGATTCAATTACTGCTTAGGCATAGAGCACAATAAAATTTTTGGTCAACTGTCTCACACATTGATATACCCACAATAGTTTGTGGTTATAGATGCACCTAAAAATTATCTGCCCCATGATACCAAATTTGAGAAGTCCAAAAAAACAAAGAGTTAAAATTATTCGAATTGAATTACACTACAGAGTGTATGAATGAATTAATATTATGTGGACTATTTCGTTTTTTTCCTTTAAGAAAGGGGTAAGGAATCCTATAATTACAAAATAATTTTCAGTTTTTTTAATTTTGGGAGGCTTAAATTATATCTTATAGATTATCTAAAAAATAGTAGTATTTGAAGTAATTATAACATACAGGAAAAACTGATAAAATACCCCTCACAGAAATATATTACCCAAATTATTTTAGAAACTAAAATGTTTAGCAGATGCAACTCATTTTCAAGAAATTAGAATTCTTTAAAATTAAAGGCTTTTACTCACAGTGGGAAGTTTGTTGTGTGTACTTGTGAAGAGTTTTACCCGTTCATGGTAGGTCTTACTTACGCACGAATCTGAAGTATGTTTTGTTAATTGATTTAACAATGAAAATAAATAATTCAAAATTTGTTTCACATAGCTAACACACTAAAAATGAGTAGTTATGTCAAAACTAATGTATGTATGAGATAATCACCGTCATGCCATTGTAATATGGAAAAAAAAAATAACCAACTTCAACTAACACTCAACGATAAAAAATTCAGGATTAGCCCTGCCTTTCTCTCCCCTTTCTCTCTGGCTTTTACGGTTTTTGGGCTATTCTCTTATCATTGTGTGCGAATATTTCTCATGGCATTTCCCTCCCAAGTTCCAACCGGCCAGGGAAAGAAACGTCAGTATTTTGCAATAATGGACTAGTTTTATTTTCATGTTTGTGGTGAGAACTTGGGATCATGTTAATGCAAATGAGACATCAAATTAAATGATTGAAAGGGCACGTGAAATGGGACAGCTGCGTAGGCACCTTGCGGCCGCTCAATTTTGGTGGCAAAGCACCTACCTACGTGGCCAATGGAAGTTTCCATGATCTTGCTAAAAGTTCTTTTCCTATCCCATATTATAATGTGATTTCAACCAATTCAATTCATAGGTTCTTAAATATATAAAAATTAGTTCAAAAGAAATAATTATGTAGGAGGCAAAATTTTGATTCTAAAAAATGTCCTTATTTCTGGAAAAATAAGAAATGGGGTAATGATAAAAAAAGAGGAAAGAGAATATGCATTTATTAAGTTAAAAATGAAAATGTACTCCTATTACCTCCACTAATTAAAACATCACCTTATATTATGGTGACTAGATCTTCAAAAAAAATCATCTTATAATATGGGCTACGAGGAGAATTAATATGTACACATTATACTCTTTCATGGCTCTTTTTGGAAATGTAGTAATTGTTCCATGCGAAGTTGACATGATAATTCATAAAGTAATGCTTTATCATGGTGTTAATTATAAAAGTTACTTAGGGTTGATTCTTATACTAAATGTTATATATATATACTCCTCTCATCCCAATATATAGGTATTTTTAACTGAACTATGGGGTATTTTCAACTGAACTGTGGGTTCCTTTCTCAAGTTTTAATGATAATAAAAATTAATAAGGACTAAGATCAGAAGGGCAGCACTCGCCCTTAAAGGGCTGCCCATTTGAGCTCAATTGTCCTTTAAATCCCCTATAAAATAAGTTTGATCCTTCATTTAAACAGACTTTTCTCAATGTGTTTGGCCCGTTTTGACTGTTATAATAATCAATTAGATTTAATAATTTCTTCCTTTTGTAAAAAAAACTTGTTAAAAGTGACTTATAAGTAAGAAATAATTAATACGTACATTGATTCACTTTGTTCTTCGGATTTATGCAATAATATTCTGTTAAAAGTTTTCTTATTAATACACATGAAGGGATTTTGTCTGTTGCAGAGCAATTTACAATGTACAAATATTAAAACGATAGCATATAGATTTGTGCTGAAATATAATGTACAAACGGTTTAAAGTTTAAAGCTTATGTACGGAGTTTTGGCCAACAAAAAAAAGTTTTTGTACGGAGTTGTTGATGTGGATATTTTACATTAGATTGACGGACTGTTAGATTGCGGAGGAATGTGGTCGGCTACCACTATTCACATGGCCGTCTATGTGGTGTGCGTCTAAGTGAATGTGGATCGGGTATCATTGATGACGAATGGGAACTCTGCATGCAGTACAGTGGGTTAACAGGAGACCACGATGGATCCCGCTTTGTTTTTTTTGAGAGAGAGAAGTCATGGGATCGGATGGGAAGAGGAAGAAAGTGGACCCACAATATGTTTAATATGATGAGGGACAAGAAAGTCTTTTCCTCCTATAATATTATTGTTAGCAAGTCTCTTTGTCCAATTTGATACTCTTTTATTTTTCAATGGCCAAAATGAGATCGTTTATTGTTCGCAGGCCAAATTAATACTCCCTCCGGTCCCTAATATAAGAGCCCAAAATTTGAATGACTTTGGTCCTTAATATTAGAGCTCATCTCACATTCTCTCGTCATTTAATACGCTTTTCCCCACTTTGCCCCTAACTCTCTTTCATATTTATTAATGCTTATATCTTTCTCTCTCTTTAAAGTATCATAATAAATATGGGCAATATTGGAAAAGAAACATTAACTCTAGACACCCAACTAACATTCACATCTTATCTTAAGAAGCGTTTTTTGGCGGCTAGCTCTTATATTAGGGACCGAAGAGAGTACTTTGTTAATTGTTTGGTGGCAAAAATAATCTTTAACCCTTTGTTTTATGTTTAATATTGGCAAGGTAAATTATCTCCAAGCAGAGTTATGGGGCATTTTGTTGGGATTGAAGAGAGCTTGGGATATACAATAATTAAGAAGAGTGGTGATTGAAACACATTGCTGACACGCTGCTGCTTTATGTCAGATGGGTGGGAGTAATTGAAGATCATGTAGAAGGGGTGCTTTTAACATAGATCAAGCAGTGTATTCAGTGGGATCGGTTTTGGTTATTGAATAGCTCTATAGGGAAGTAAATGGGGAAGCTGATTTATTAGCTAATAATGCTTTGAATAGGTGGAATGGATTTATTAGTTTTGATGTACCTCCAGAATGGTTGGTAGGGGCTCTAGAAGGAGATGTAGTTGGTTAATTAGTTGTATGAGCTTATTTATCGAAAAAAAAAAGCTTATAAAAGCAATTCCTTTCTCTTCCAGGAAAATTAAAATACAAGTTCTATTATAATCTATACCCAACAATTCCATCATACCGATTAACTATTGCAGCGTACCTATTAACAATTCCATCATACCGATTAAAAGTTGAAACACGCACTTAACATTTAACTTTTGTTGGTAACAAACGCGTACTCAGTACCAACATTTGAACTCTACTTATTAAATATTGCAGCATACCTATTAACAATTCTATCATACCGATTAATAGTTGAAGCATACCCATTAACATTTAACTTTCTTGGGAACAAACGCATACTCCGTATTAATATTTGAATCAACCATTAACTATTGCAGTATATCTATTAACAATTTCATTATATTGATTAATAGTTGAAGCATACTCATTAACAGTTGAAGTATGCCAATTTTTCCTCCTTTTGTTTAGTAAAGGACAATCAAGTCTTTTCGCAATATTTGGAAATGTCATGTAGGTACCTGGTTCCTTCATAGTCCTTTTAGAAGTTTAGGTTCCTTACTTCTCCTTTTGGGTATTGGTAGAGCTTTTTTTGTCATTTTCCCAAAAGAAAATATACCATTTATTTTGCCAGAAAAATTCATAGAAATATATTTATTAGCTAAGGTTGGAGGCTTGAAGCAATCCATAAGAGCTCGTATTTTCTTTTTTCTTTTACGTCTTTTTTTTGGGCCAAAAGTTCTTGTCATCCATAGATCAAATTGAGTTGGAGGAAATTTAGGGCCCATTTAATATTTTATTTTGAAAGTAGTTTTCGGTTTTTAGATCATAAAAAATAAAAACAAATTTAGGTTATTCATTTTTAGATAGGCGTTTCTTAAAATAAAAGGTAGAAATATATTTTAAAAACTAAAAAAATCAAAATAAATTTGATTTTTTTCCTATTATTTTTAAATTTGTCAAATTTTATTCTAAAAATTGGGATATATATATATATATATATATATATATATATATATATATATATATATATATATGTTTTTCTTTTCTGCTCTATGCATTGATGTCTTCCATTGAAAACCTGAGTTCTTATCGAAGCATTCTCCGTATGTTTATTTTTAAATTTAATTTTTTTACAATAATTGCCCGTATAAATGTTTTTTATTCTTTAATTTTATAACATGTTTTGAAAAACAATTTTACAAAATGAAAACACAAACAGAGCATAATTTTCCTTCTATTGAGTCTGTGGTATGACTGCCATCTATTCTTATGTTTATATTTAATAGTTATAAGAGGGTTAGATCAACAAAAGTAATTAGATTACCATTTCAGTTACGCTTTCTCTCTATCAAATATTAGCACTATATATTTTGGCTGTTTTATATAAAAAAAACTATAATTTGGCAATCATTTTGACAAGTTTATACTTATTAACGAGGCCAACTACAAAAAAAGAGTATTTCTTAATTTTATTTAGTGTTTTGGAAGTGCATACACCAATAATTCAAGTGATAAATTTGATATTGGTTTAATCCAAAACCTATGTATAATACTTAGTTCTGTTGTAAATGTACCTTTTTGTCAGATTCTGTTGTAATTAAATGTATTAAAAATGAGTTATTTTGCTAATTTAATTAATCTGATCTATTTAGGCAGTGTAATTCCTACAATATTTTTGTTTTTTTTTTTGAGTGAAAACTGCAAACTAACCAATTACATCACTCTCCAGTGGCCCTAATAGCCCGTCCGGAGGAACATCAGCTGTTTTAAGTTATTACTAACCAATGATTAAGAACTGAAAAGAGTTTATATGCTTTTTAAGTTATTGCTGAATTTATGGCTCACAAATATTGTTTCAACTGAGCATGTGAAAACCATATTCATATTAAAGCTAATTCTAGAGTTGTTCACAATTTCTGATTGATTAAAGAAAGACTCCTCAATTAGGCAAGGCGTTGAAAATAAAAGCACATAAAAGGGAAATGGACTTGAGTGAGTATATATGAAGCAATAGCTGAATAGAGTTGGCCCTATCCTCTCTCCCCCTCCTCTCAAACTTTTTGGGTGGTCGTGGGATCTCTTCTCTCGTCATTGTACGAGCTTTTTCATCGGCGTCTCCTGCCGGGGAAAGAGACGTCTGTCACTTTCATTGGTCTGCTTTTATATTTCTTCCATTTTCAAATAAATTGGTTTAGGAGGTTCGACGACAAGAGGAATTTCTTCTACCCAATCTTCATCTTATGTATTAGTTTTGTGGGTTTGTTTCCGTGAAATCTCATGGAGTTTCTTTGAAAACCAAATTGATTGGTTTATTGCCGATAAGAGGTGTGGATCCTTTGGGATGGTTCTTTGAACAATCACTACTCAATGGCGTTTCTACCGGTGACGGTTCTTTTCTACCCACAAATTCTCATGAAAGAAAGATGAATAGGATGGTAGGGTTTTTGCGGCGGCGGCTCCCTCATATCCATGTTTACCATTTTAGGGTTTCAATGTATTATCATTTGATTTTTTTTTGCAGACCTATTTTGTATTCTCGTTTTCTATTTTAATAAAAATTCCTGCTTCTTGATAAAAAAAAAGTATATATATGAAGCAATAAAGGGAACACTTGTAGCATTTTTTTTTTTTTTGGAATGAAAACACTTGTATTTAGCATAGCAAAAATGTAACGCCGAACGTTTACTTGTCCCAAAATCAGGAAAAAAATCATAATTAATTTCCATAACTCTTATTTTCCTTGAGACCACATTTCCATAATCTAATACTTAAAGTAATAATTCACGTAATTAGATCCACCTTGGCCAATAAAATAAGCATTGTAAATAGCGTAGAGAGTGCCACCTTGGCCAATATTGGTTTAATTTCTTGTTCGTTTTGTTATCTTATTTTGCGAAATTGCAAAAATGATATTAAACTTTGCCCCTAGGAGCGTTTCTAATACTAAAGTTTTGCGAGGTGCAAAAAGAATACCCTACTTGGGGTTTAGGTGCAAATATAGTATCTTCACTTAAGGGAATTAAAATTTAGATATGAAAAGACTCTCATGCCCCTCATTATATTGAAGAAGAGAATAATTTAATGAGGAACATAAAAATCTTTTCATATCTATATTTTATTTCCCTTAAGTGAAAATATTATGTTTTACACCTGGATCGCAAGTTGAGTACTAATTTTGTTCCTCACTAAATTTTAGTATTACAAACGCACTTTTGGGTAAAATTTAGTATCATTTTTTTCACATTTGCTCTATCTTATTTTATAATCCAGCACCACACAACGGATATTGAAACCTATAGTAAGGAGATGTGTTCCCATAATTGACATTATAATTGACATTATCTTTCTACTTTTCATACCCTGTATACTTTATCTAAGAACTCATAATGTATTAAATGTGTTTTTTTATGACACAAATAGATATTTCAATCCATACATATTATATATGACAATATGTATGTCAAGTGTCAATCATTGTTGTAAGAATCAGACCAGATCTGACGGTTGGGTCGGCCCAACCATCAACCACTATACATGTCGGTTTGATTATCAGTTGTGTCATTCGAGAGTGTTGAATCGTGACCAGAAATTCTTTCAAACTTACCTTCTGGTCCGACTTTTACAATACTAGTGTTAAAATATGTCAATGCTAACAAAATCCAAATAATAAATTATTTTTTAAATAACTTGTATCATTTCATTTAACTTAGGAAAACTTACAGAAAATAAAATGTCAACATAATGAAAGATCAAACTTTAAATTGAAAGCCTTAAAATAATATAACCTAATATAAGTAGGAGGGAATCATCGCTTTCAAGAAGCCTACAATATTGTTCACCCACAAGAGTAAGAATCACAGAGTAATATAAAAATATCTTCCCACATAGATTTGTTTTGAAATCCAATCAAACAATATGATAATGAATTCAGTTAAGTTGAACTAATCAAATTCTCTTAGAAAACGGGTTTTAAAAACTATGTTAAAAAGGACCTAAGGAAAACTCATGAGAAAATTTCAAATATCAATGATTAAAGCATATGATTAAATCTCACCATTGAATATCATGAACTCTGAAACTTCGTCTTTCATCTAGTCCTTAAATGTTTGTTTGTGTTTGCCCAAGGTTATATAGTAATCCAATCGCTCTCTCAAGTCAAAATCGATTATGTACATCTCTCATTAAATCCACTCAATTTTTTGTTAATCATCAATGGAAGTACCCTTTAAATCCAATCTTAATTTGACACAACTAAGGCAATACATATATCTCTATTCTATTGATGAACACTCGATTAGTTGATTTAAACCTTGGGAGTAGTCTAATCTATCCTAGTTCAACACCTAAATTATTTTTCTCGAGTATAATCTATATGAACTTATCAATATGATATGTGGCCTATCTAATAAAAGCATAAAGATCAAGATAAATAAACACAAATAACATTCATTTAGTAAAAGAAAAGGGAATAACAGAGAATAAATCCATACAAGATTTTAATTAATCCTAACTCTAAATGAAGTTTAGCTACTCATGATTTGAAGAAAATGGCAATTACAAATTGAAACAATGTCCAAGTCATTAAAATAGCAAAACCTAGAGGAAAACAAGACAAGTCTACTACTGTAGGCAAGAAACCTCTCCAATTTTGCTCTACAACCTCCAATTAGACAAAACTCTACCTTCAATTTCAGTGTTTCAATCAATCTTTTGGTTCCAATAGAATTTAGGGTTTACAGGAGGTCGAATATCTGTGAAATTATGTTTCCTATGTCCCCTTTGTATTAAAAGGTAATAATATATGTTTCTCATATTAATACCCAGTGTCATGGCACTCAAGTGTTGTGTCGTGACACTAGGGCAATTTTCAGCACTTTTAAATTTGAACGAAGGTCCATTTTTGATACATAACTATTATCTGATGATCAACAATAGTACATAACTCTTTCAAGGTTTACCAATGATACCCAACTTTTAGGGTAAAGGTGCAAAAATAGCCACCGTAAATTTAAAAATGGGCACCTATAACTCTGGCAAATGTAAGGGGGCAAAATCATACACTGTAAACCAAAATGGGGCAAAAGTAACCTGTGTTAGGAAGAGTTACACGAACGTTTCCAAACGTGAGCCCCAATATCAGTAAATGATGTGTCAAACATTTAAGGGTTCAATATGTTGATGGGGCTTTATTTTTTTAAGATGAGCTTTAATTTTTTAAGATAATTACGAGGAAGTATGGTGGATTTCACATGATTTGGGGTTATTTTTGGTTTCTTATCGAAATAATTTGGGGGTTCAAGGTTCGTTTAAGATGATTTAGGGTTCAACTTGATGCATTTCAGCTTCCACGGTGGATTTTGGAATTGACACGTCATTTACTAATGGTGGGGCCCACATCTGGTAAACATTCGTTTAACTCTGCCTAATAGAGAAGTTACTTTTGCCCCATTTTGGTTTACAATGTACAGTTTTGTCCCCTTAAATTAATTAGAGTTATAGGTAGGGGTGGACATTCGTTTTTTCGGTTCAAAACCGAACCGAAACCGAAAATAACCGTTAACCGAATTGTCTCCAAATCGTAAACCGAAACCGAATAATCAATAACCATAACCGAAAAACTGGATAAATTTCAGTTTAGTTATGATTATTTTTCGGTTATTTTTGTCTTTTTTGGGCTTTTTGTTTGATGACCCAAACAAATTTTTTTAGATTGACCATGCATTTAGGCTTTTTTCTCGCAAAATAAGAGCAACTAAAATTCAAAGTATCATTGTATCAAAAAAAAATCAAAGCATCAATTCAAATAAAGGAAAACCAATTCAAATTCAAGAGTGATAGAAAGCAAAGCAAATAAAGGATCAGTAGTGTTCATGGCTGGCACCTGTAAATAAATAGAGGAATAATCACACCCCACACTTGCATATTTGCTAATCCTCGAGCAAAAGAAAATCACATTTCAAAACAAAAGCACATTGCATATGAAATCTATAAACCAAGAGCCTACACCCCTGACATGTTGAAACTCCTATCAGTTAATTAAGTTCATTTAATGATTTATCAAGTTCATTTAATGATTTATCATAATGAATCACTAAGCCAACAACATTAACCGATTGTAACAATCAATCTACTCACCATGATCAAAGGAATAGAAAATATCAAGAAGAATAATATGATTAGTAAAAGAATACTAAACTTTCTAACTCCTATACAAACTGAGTTCTCTTGATTAATCCAGCGTGCAACCAATACACTAAGAATCCTCAGACCACTTTTTTCACTTATTTAGGAGTTGTTGTAGGTCCCCTTTTGACGTGACTTTGCGCATGGGTGGTACACCACCGGTTACTAAGTTACTCCAACAACTTCATTAAACTCTTAACCCTCTTTAACTTAACCTTTTGATGTGACCCTGCACACGGGGATTCAGCACCGATTAATCAATCAAGTTTAGATAGGCCAGCGGAGCCATTTTCTTTTTCATTTTGTGTTTCTTTCATTTTTTTACTTTTCACTTTTTAGCTTTACCTGAATCATATCGTATGACACAACTCAATCAATCAAAATAATCAGACTTCCTGGAAATTTTAGGAAGCATATAGTGTTCATAAACTAATCTTCTATTGTTCTTCTTCTTTTTGTATTTCTCATTTTTTTTTCTATTTTTCAGTTTTTTTGCTGTACCTGAACCATATCGTATGACACAACTCAATCAATCAAAATAATCAGACTTCCTACAAATTTTAGAAAGCATAGTGTTCATAAACTAATCTTCAACAAGAATTGGGGAAGGTTCTGGTTTGACGGTGAAGGTGAAACTTGTTAGAATATCAAATTTTGATGATGACATACTTGATTTATAGATCATACTTGATTTAGAGAGCTATCTGAAGCTGAATTGGAATAAGCAATAATGAAGAGACCTGGAGCTTACCAAGAAATCTATTATCTCTCTCTAGTCATGTTAATCAAGATAAACACGACTAAATCAAGTGACTACATGTGTCAATTAGCAAGATAAACACGACTAATCAAGATAAACACGAATAATCTCATAATACTTGCACTACCACAGATTACCCCATTTACATGCGCTTTATAAGCACATGTAGAGGGGGCGCTGGTAAAGGCTCTACATGCGCTTTTAAAAAGTCAATTACTTAACATCTTCAAAAATGAATTATATATCAATATCAAAACAATAACAATGTATGATTCATTTATTATATATACATCAGCAAAAAGAACTATGTGCATCATAGTTGTTCACAAGTTAATCTAGACTAAAATATTGACAAAACAAGAAACGATTCAGAACAAAGTAATAAATATTCACCTCCTCAACTTTGTCAAGATTCATCCTATGTAAAAGATCACTCTACGGAAAGATTAGAGAGCGTGGATAACAGAAAAAATCAAATAAATCTAAAATCAAAAAAATCAGAAGTGGATATTTGGCAAAATCCTTCATAGTTCATACCCACAAAAATATATTCATATTTTTCAGAATCAGCAAACAAGAATGAACTAAGGTAATGGCATATGCAGAATGAGTAAGCAGGATCCAATGCTTTACCTTGTGAAGCCTCTGCTTTTTATCTTCTTTGAGAGTTAACACTGTCTTAGCCAACCTAGCTAGGGTGTCGTTGCTGATGCTTTTGGACTGAACACCAGTGGAATCATTTAAGCTAGGATGAACCTCAGTCACAGTACTGAAGAAGTCCATCCCAAGGACAGCACAAAGATCATGCACTGTACTCACAAATTCAAGAACCTTGTGCAGCCTATCACTCTGCAGATATGATGTTAAATTACATAAAGAGTTTACAAATGCATGATTAATTGACTTATGAAAATATACAAGTATTACCTTTTCCTTTTGAAGTTCTTGAAGTTGAGATTGGTATTCATCTAACTTTTTCAGAGACAGGTCAGATTCATCGACCGCAGGTGTTCCTGTTTGATCACCAAGGCTTAAGCACCCAGCTATTTCTCCGCATATTGTTTGGATTTGAGACTGCACATCTGAAAATTCCTTTATACTCTCCTCCTTTTGCTCCCATAACTGCTTAAGTATTGGTGCTATAGCTGCAAGTTGTTCCTTGATAGTTCCAGAAGTGTCTTCAGGCTGTGATAAAACATATCATGAATTGGAAACTTAGTTACTCCTTTTCAACATACATAAAAACTGTACCATTTAAAACGCATTTAGAAGCTATAATTTCACTAATAATGCAATATCAAGTATATGTTCCAACAATGACTAACAATTCCAGAAAAGCTTTTTTCTCCAAGGGCTGATTGAAGGCTAGAAAGCTCAAGTTTAGCATCGGACAAGGATTGAAGTAGCTGTGCCCTTGACTTTGCAGCCTGCTCAACCTTTCTCTTGTACACATCTAAGCACTCCTGTTCTAACTGAAGAAGCATCTTGTCTCGTTCCTCATCACTTTCGCCAACCTCATCCCATATTTCCTACAGTAATAAAAAATAGTTTAATCACATTACACCAAGCACATCTACTAATTTAGTATCATAGCTGAAAAGCTAAACAAAACTACCTGCAATTTCTTTAACAAGGAACCGCAGGTAGATTCTCCAAGCAGAGGATCTTTATAATAGATCCATACATAGTTCAAAATTTAAAACACAAGGTTCTAAAACATTTCTCTTATAATGTCATACTTAAACTAATATCTTAATAATCAAGGTCATAAGTTAGGATGTAAACACCTTAGAACCTCAAAACTTATCGAGCAAACTTAAATGAGTTTCAAATTATGGAGTATAGCGTTTTTTAACAACATCATCACTTCAAGAGACCCTAACTAAATATCTAGCTGAACCACACAACTTCAGATATTAATACAATTATTTTTGGATAACTCAAGAACCAAAAAACTAGAGAAGATCCACAAATTCTAAAATCAAACTCAATCATTCAAGCTCAACAAAACATCAGTCCAATCAACTCAAAAAGTCCTCAAGTAATGAACCATCAGAAAAGCTTATAGTTTACTCTTTTTGCAGCATAATCCCTTGAATAAAACCACACACAAGTTTTGTCAAAATAAAAAGACTCGTTTTTTTTAAAAAAATCATATTCAATTTACCATCCCTCAAACCTGCAAAATTTCTACATGCCAGCAGTACAAAGTCCAATATCAAAATCTACAAAATCATATATGCTCATAAAGCATATAATAAACATCATAAATTCATAAACTAACCTATATGCTTACCAACATACACACACACGCAAACAAGTTTAAGTAGTTACCTGGAGCCCCAAGTACTCGCTGCTTTGAATATCCTCTAAATATCTTTCTTACTAGCTTCTCCTATTATCGTATCATACCACAAGGAGTATAAATAACAATTCTCTATGTATCATAATAAACGTTGCTCTCGGTTCCTAGTATTGCTACCCAAATCCCTTCATGCTTATGTTATCCTAACTTAAGCACTTAATTAAATAAGAACATAAAGAATTGAATTCAAAAATCAATTCCCTATACTCAGCATACTTAAACAATTAACACAACTAAATAAGGGAAAACAAAACTTGTCATGCCTTTATCATAAAATCACAACTTAATTCCAAAGTACAGGATTGCAATTCCCTTTCAGCCATATTATCAATCTTTACATAGATTCAACATATGATGCTACCAATCAATTTATTATGCTCCTACCTATTAACTAACAAATTCCATATTCAACAAGACACTTCATCCGAATTAAAGAACTCATGTAGTTATTACATTCTTAGTATGTTCACATGCTTTGCCAATATAGAAACAAACACACCTCTTTAAAATCAATCTGAACCTTTCTCTCAAGGAAATAGGAACCTAACCACTCTAACCAATAACTCTAGTAATTACACAGAACAAGCAAATAGGTATGATTTCACAAAATATTAAACTTAGTCACCCAAACATTACAGCATCAACAAACAAAACTCAATTCAAGTTTAAATCATTATTCTTCAACATTCCTATACAAACAACAATAATCCTCTCACAAGTATAATTTAAAATTGAAATTGCTAAACATGCCCATTTGGACAGAGAAAGAGAAACATGACATAACACTTGAAAATCAACAAAAATCCATATCAAAGTTCTAATATTCTTATCACTCTAAGAATGTAAGTTAATGAGTTTATTTTATTTGATTATGGAACCCAGCTACTAAAACCCAGAAATTCTCAAATCCCAAGTTCGTATGTCTCTTCAAACTCGCTTAAAACAAAGTCGACGGGTAAGAAATTCAAAGGAAACTCACTTGGTTCAAAAATCCGTTCACCGGCCTTGCTTGGGTTCACCGTCGCCGTCACTTAGGTCCGCCGTTCGCCGGAAAACGTGGCTGGCCGAGAGGAACAGAACGGAGGGGCCCAAAATGAAAGGAGAGTGTGAGAGATTGTAGTTAAAAGGAAGAGAGAAGAGTGAGAGAAAGAGGGAAAGAGGGCTTACCACCCCTTAGGCCGCCGTTCGTTCAAGCCGGAGAAATTTCCGCCGCCACAGGAGGCTCGTCGACGCTACTGAGTTCGCTGGAGATGAGGGGAGCAAGTTTTGTGAAGAAAGGTGAGAGAATGAAGTGAAGAGATGAAAGAATTTGTAGCAAGAATGAAGGAAGTGTGAAGGAGCTTGGTGACTATGGCTTTTGGGTGTGTTGAGCGGCGGCTATGAGCATTGAGGAAGGAAGATGAAGATGTGTGTGTATAAGGTGAATACTAGGGTTTCCTTTGTTATAATAATATTTTATGGCTTATACATGCGTTTTAAGCGCATGTAAAGACCAATGTCCATTTAATTATATAGATTTTCATATGATTTGGTGCTTTTCAACTAAATTGTTTCAATACTTCATCCCAAAATGCTCAAATCTTGTGCTTGACAATGTTATAGTGAATTCCATTTAAGAACAAGCCTTTACATGCGCTTTAAGCGCATGTAGAGGCTCTACATGCGCTTAAAGCGCATGTAAGCGCATGTACATGGTGTTTCTACCTCTACATGCGCTTAAAGCGCATGTAAAGGGTGTTTCACCAATTCCATAGCACCCAAAAGTGGTAATGGAGCCTTGAAACCCTAAGTCCACAAGCAGGGACACCTTATGAGGTATGAGGAGGACCTCTTATGCATGACTCCATGTTTTGCACTTCAATAGTGAGCGCATGTAAAGGGTGTTTGTGCCTTTACATGCGCTTAAAGCGCATGTAAAGGGTGTTTCCATATAATTTTGAGCTCTTCACCTAAATTCATTTTATATTTTATCTCTAACTACTTAAATCCTTTTCTAGTCATTGTTTTAGTGAATTTTAATTGATGCACATTTCTATACATGCGCTTAAAGGCCATGTAGAGATAAGGCCTCTACATGCGCTTTAAGCGCAAGTATAGATTCTTACCTGTACATGCGCATAAAGCGCATGTAAAGGACCCTCTATACATGCGTTTCTTCTAAGCGCATGTAAAGGTGCGCTAGTAGAGGGACAATTTGTAGTAGTGTTGAGCAAAAAGGAAAAGATTCAGCCGAGTGCAAGTGTGCCAATTGTCTGCTCATCAACATAAGACTTCCATTCAAAAGTACAACATGTGTCAAACCTACATTCAGAAGTAAACATTACAAACACAAGAAGATGTGGAAATAGTCGTTTGACAGAAAAATCAATCTACCAAGATAAAGAAAGAAAGAAGAACTAAATATTCACTTTTACATAATCATGCACACATGACACAAGTGAGGGAAACATATGCAAATCAATTTTTTTTTTACTAATTTTCCATATTTAACTCAAAAATAATTAAATTAAGCTCATGTGACATATTAGCCTAATTTTCACTTAAAAGCTCTAAAAATACCTATAATTAGCATTGATGACTCCCCAAATAAATCCTAATTCCTAACCATGCATAAAATCAATGCAGAATGGGGAGTCATCACATATTTAACATCTATTCAAAAGTTTAAAGATAGAAAAATGACGCCACCAATAACAATGTCAATGCGAGTAGTTGTTATTCGAAAAATAGCGATATCAAAGAATCCAAATATCTTATGTGTAATAAACTAACCAATCAAATTGGTTTTGAAAAATTTCCACAAGCAGATCTCGCAAAATGGTTTTGAAAACTTTCCACAAGCAGATCTCGCAAAACGGAGGACTCACAAACACCAACACCAAACATGAAAATTGTGTGCCTATACCTTCAAACCAATCTATTCCCACAAAGATAGGTAATGCCACCATAAGAAAAAAAAACAATAATGAAAGAGGATCAATGTAAATTATAGGTGTCTTCTTCCTAAAGGAGATGTCGTGAAAACACTCACATCAACAAGAGAAATAACTCCCACCCCTCAAAAATTAGAGAGAACGAGGACATCAAAAAAGTTTGACACTATCCTATTAAGAATCTATAAGACATGCTTTTATGCAACTAATGGTTGACTTCCTTTTTTTTTATCATGGATTGGTTTTTTGACTTGACATTTTCACCATGGATTTTCACAAGCCTTATTTTTGTGGGTGGGTGTTTCAATTTCAAAAATATGATTTATTCTTAAGCCAGTTGAAACCCTAACCTTAATCTAGTCCATATTCATGCATGTTCTACGTATGCAAAGTGATTCCCCCCCCCCCCAATATTAAACTAGTGGATATATGATTCATGATAAATCATGAATTAAAGAAGCCAAATAGAGGATTTAATTTTAACATATGATACATTTAATTATAATATACCATAGTTCATAATTAAAGTAAATTAGTTTTTAGAAAAATATGTTTAAATACACACACATATATATTTAAGTGATTGAAATTTTAATTCTTCCAACAATCAACTTTATCTTATAATAGGACCATAATTATAACATATGTTCAGTTACATTATTTATTCAGCTCTCTTAATCTCTTCAAATTAATCATCTAAGCCTTTTATTAAATATTAGAGATAGTAGTTCTATAAAATTTATGTGTATCATTGAATTATAATTTATAAATATTAAGTCAAGCCATACAATTTAATGTATGTATATACATGTGTGTGTATGACTTGAGGCAGTGCAGTTATTATTTAAAGATATTATTTAAGTCAAGCCATACAATTTAATGTATGTATATACATGTGTGTGTATGACTTGAGGCAGTGCAGTTATTAATTAAAGATATTATTTAAGTCAAGCCATACAATTTAATGTATGTATATACATGTGTGTGTATGACTTGAGGCAGTGCAGTTATTATTTAAAGATATTCTTCATTAGTTTCACCCCTAAACCATAAACCAGTCCATATTCATGTCCCCCTTTTATTTTATGATATTTGCATACAAAATTTGGCTAAACTGAATGCTAAAAGGTCACTAAAATGGATAAATCCAACTTTTTCTTTTCAAAAGTAACTATCTATATACTATATATTATCTAAGGTTGAGATTTTCACATTAATAGGAGATTTAAACATTTACTATTATGGATTTGATCCACTTTCACATTTTTGTATATATTTCAAACCCATCTGCCATCTCTACAATTATATTCAAAATATAAGGTGAAAATTTATAAAAATGTATAATTTTTTGTTATATAAGGTAATTTTATATTTATCTCATTGTATAATGCATTCTGATAACTAATTTTATGTCTTTTTTTATATCGGTTCCCAAAAATATTGGAGCTAGTTGATTTTTTTTAGAATTCATAGAAATCTAATGCACAAATATACATTTTAATTAAATGACTCATTTTAATTTCTAAAAAAATTCAATTAAATCTCAAATTTATTAGCTTGGGTGGGATTTCTTTTCACTTATTTTCTCGGGAAAATGACAAATAAATCTCTCTGAATGTTCAAAAGGACAAGTAAGAAACTCAAATTTGCAAAAGGACAATTAAGGAACTAAGTACTTACTTGACATTTGTAATTTTTGTAAAAAGACTGAAATGCCCACACCCCTATTAACAATTGCAACTTAAGGATAGATTAACAACTAAAGCTTACTCATTAACAATTGAGCTATTTGAATTAACTTTCATGTTAACAAATGTGCTTTCCCTATTAACAATTGCAGCATACTTATTAACAATTGCAACTTACCAATCAATAACTGAAGCATACACATTAACAATGAGTCATTTGAATTAACTTTTTTTTATCAAGAATCATTTGAATTAACTTCAATGTTAACAAATGCGCATTACATATTAACAATTACATTGTACGTATTAACAATTGCAACTTAGCTATTAACAATTGGAGCATTCCCATTAACAAGTGGGTCATTTGAATTAAATTGAGGTGGGGGTATATAAGTCTTTTAACAACAATTACAAATGTCAAGTAAGTACCTGGTTCCTTAATTATCTTTCTGAAAGTTTGAGTTCCTTACTTGTCCTATTTTTTCTCTTATATCTCCCATCAACCTTCTCATTAAGTAAAAGTATTGTATTCAATAAGCTGCATGTTTTACAACTTTAGTTTTGAACCAACTTTAAATAATCCCTCCGGACCTTATTATAAGTCACTAATTACTTGCAATTTTTTGTCCTTAATATAAGGCACCAACCGCCGCATTCAATGTTTTTCCCACTTTACCCATGTTATTAATGGTGATTGCAAATTGAAAATGTGAAACACAACATTTAATGAAGAGTGAAGTTGGAAAAAGTGTCAAATTTAACATGAATTTTAAGACGGGTTAACATAACTTTTAGTCCCTCAAGTTTCACCTAATTTTGCTTTTACTCCCTCAAGTTTAAAACGCGTGCTTTTAGTCCCTCAAGTTTACACAGTTTGTAGAGTTAGTCCCCCAACTTTGAAAAGGACTTGAGAAAGCATTTAACGCCGTTAACTTGTCATATGTGGCACTAACACCGTTAATTCAATGACTTGGCAGCTTATTTGGAATCTGACTGGATATTTGATTAATAAAATGAAAAATAAAAAAATCTTTTTTTTGCCAAAACAAACAAAAAAAAATCTGGGTAGAAATTCATAACATTGAAGCGGCGGCGAAGTTGAATAAATCATGGAAAACAAGAGTTTGGTGGTAATGATGAAGGAGAGCAATAGTCTAAGGCTTGTGGTTCTATGAATTTCTTCCCAGAATTGGTTTATACACACACACATCAACCACCAAATTAAGGTCCAATTTCATCTTCTTCCTCCCTGTTCCAACTGCCGTCGCCGTCAACGGAGAAACCATGAACGGCGGCCAATGAAGCTCCTCTTGGCCAGAAAAAAGCAAGTTCAGGTGAAACTTGAGGACCAAAAGTTATGTCAACTCATTTTAAGACTCAACTATTATTCCTTGGTTTGTGAGAAATGTGTAGTTTGTGACTTATAATAAGAACCAAAGGGAGTATAAGTCACCAACTACCTACAATTTTCGGTCCTTAATATAAGACACCAATCACAGCATTAAATGTTTCTTCCCACTTTACCCCTGTTATTAATGAAGATTCAAAATTGAAAATATGAATCAAATAATCATTTAATTCAGGGTGAAGTTCAAAAAAAGTAGTAAATTTAACATAATTTTAGAACTCAACTACCATTCCTTGATATGTGAGAAATGAGTAGTTTGTGACTTATAATAACGACTAGAGGCAGTAATTGTTTTTATTTGTTGAAGAGCAGGAGTTAAAAGTTACATCACCCGCCAATTCAAATTCAAGTCAAAAGCGTCAATTTCAAAAAAAAAATTGAAAACTGAATTTTTTTTAATTGTTCACTGTCCAAATTTAATCAAGGGAAAATTAATTTGAGGTCCCCCAGGGACTTAATACTAGAAAAGTCCCAAAAGTTGAAATAATTAATATAGGGTCCCAAGGGACCTCACCTTAATATATTTGAAAATTGAAAAGACACTTTTGCCCCTGCCCTTTTATTGATGGGAAAAACCTGACAACTTAATGGGCCGCCGTGACAACTCGATGGGCATAACTTGACAACTGAATGGGCAAATGTGACAACGTTTTTCCCATTAACTTAACAGAGTTTGGGCAATTAACTTAAAGCACATGCTCAATAAGTTGTCACATTTGCCCATTCAGTTGTCAAGTTATACTCATCGAGTTGTCACGGCTGCCCCATTAAGTTGTCAGGTTTTTCCCATCAATAAAAGGACAGAGGCAAAAGTGTCTTTTCAATTTTTAAATATATTAAGGTGAGGTCCCTTGGGACCCTACATTAATTATTTCAACTTTTGGGACTTTTCTAATATTAAGTCCCTTGTGGGGGGCCTCAAATTAATTTTCCCTTTAATCAATGTTAAGTCCACCAATCACTATTTTAATATCCCGATTTTTTTCCAAACCCATAGTAAATTTAAAAAGACACAGAATCTGATAGATTAAAACTCAATGAATTGAATCTGGGGTGTGTGGTTGAGTGGCAAGGAGAAGCATTAAATCTCCTGGCGTTGGGTATGGAGAAGCATTAAATCTCCTAGGCCAGCTGTCTCACCCTTTGAGGTGCCTACAAATCAGCGGGGGATTAGTCTCTCACTTGTCGAGTGAGGGGATACCTTGATCATGGATAAAAAAAAAGCTCAATGAATTGAAACAAGGGTCGTTCATTGTTGGCCCCATCATCAAAAGCTACCAGTCAATCATTTGAATATTTCTTGTCAAAAGAAACATTTGAATATAAATTTTTTTTGAGTAAAATGATAATGATATTTATTCCTCAAAGGTTCTTACAGACGGAGAAAACTAGCACTACATGGATGTAAATTAAAATCTAAGAAAGGCAGATTACTACTACAATACTTAAAGCTGTAATTAGGGAAGAGTTGCAATAAGGAGAGGCAGTCTCTAATGACAACATTTCCTCTGGTTGCTGTGGCATTGAAGGAAAGAATTGTTCGGGCATTGGAGTGGAAGGTGAGCGGAATTCGATGACGCAGAGGTGCTCTTAATCCAAATCAGTGCGGTGCGCAGACAATTTGCGATGAAATTTGTATCTCCGCGGATAGTTCTTGAAACTTGCAGGTGCATCTGTTGGATTGAATTCTTGTAAATCCAAATGAGCATGGTTCTATTTGGCTTCGGGTCAGAGGCTGATCGGTGTAGAACCAGAGTCCATCCAAATCGCAGAGGGTAGAAAGTTTCACGTTGATTTTTGTGTGAATTCCTTTGATTTGATGAAAAGATGGCCTGAGAGAAGAAGACTGCGAAAAACTGAGAGGAGCCATGAATTTTCATTGCTAATTTCTTAATGTAGTGAGAGTTGAAAACTGTCAAAACTTGATTCCCCTGTTGGTGTTTGATATCATTTCTCTCCTGCCATAAGAAATTCAGCAGGATAATAATGCCATGAAATTGTGAGACCTCATTTGATTCATGAAGTAAAGGAAGAGTTTGCATGATCCAATCCTTAAGTTGTTCGAAGTTGGATGCCTGAAGGCGGATACCTAGAGCATGAAACCAAAGATGCGCCGCTATAGGACAAGAAATGAATAGGTGGGAAAGAGATTCCTCACTATTACAGCCAAATACACAAGTATGAGAGATTTGTAAATGGTGAGCTTGAAGGATGTCCATAGTTGGGATTGCCTTGTGTAAGAGTTTCCAAATGAAGAGTAAATACTTGTTAGGCAGTGAGATGGACCAAAGGAACTTCCAGAAGCTGTTTTGCATTCCATGATTGTTTCGGGAGATAAGGAACTGAAACCCTTCCTTTGCTGAGTAGTTCCCTGAACGCCCAGGAGACCAGATAATGCAATCCTTTTGTTTGTTTATGGAAATTGGTAGTTGTGATATTTCTTGGATAATGTTAGGAGGATAGAGGAACTGAAGCAAGGTATGGTTCCAATCTAAAGGTTTTAAACAAGAGGGGTTGTGCAATAATAAATCTGATACCTGTCCATTGGCTGTTGAGATAACAGATGAATGCTGCACGGGCCACCACAATGGGTGGTTGAGAGAAATTGACTGGCCATTTCCAATTGACCACTTGACATTTTGTGTGATTAGATTAGAACAAAGGTACATTCGGTTCCACATCCATGATGAATTGTAAGGTTTCAAAAGAGAAATTGTTTTTTGTTCCAATCAACATACTTTTCCCGGAGAGTGATGCCGATGAAAGTAAATAAATTAAATATAAATTAAATTAGAAACCTTAAGATAAAAATTAAATAAATTAGTAATCCCGACATCTTTTTTCCCATTTTTAATATTTTAATGGGCAAAAGCGCTGATCTAACAACTAACTATTTTACTTTGGACAAAAATAATAAATGACTGTTTCGCGGTGCAAAACTAACAACTAACTTTGTGACCCGGTACAAGTGTAATAAAACCGTTGACGGTGGTCTATCTTCCGTTTGATTTTTGTGAGGCAAATTTAAACGGCGTTAAGCATACTGTCACCGGTTTTGTTACATTTGCACCGGGTCACAGAGTTAGTTATTATTTTTGCACCGCGAAACAGTCAATTATTATTTTTGCGCAAAGTAAAATAGTTAGTTGTTAGATCAGCGTTTTTGTCCTATTTTAATTTTAAAAAAAATCCACAGCTTTATGCTTATAATAAGTTATAACATTAACAACCATGTCATATCGGTAATAAATACAGGCAGGCAAGGGTATTTGCATAATTTCACCTCTTTAAATCCCCACGCGATCACAATTCCATATCGCAACATTACACACAAAATCTCAGCACCATACAACAACACACCAGAAAGAAAGCACACACACATGTATATGTAATCAAGCTCTCTCTCTCTCTGTAAGATATCTCAGTGAGAGAAGAAGTATATATAATATATATAACAATGGAGAGGAAGAAATTTGCGGTGTTACTGTGTGCGGATGAGTCAGAGTATGTGAGGAAGAAGTATGGAGGGTACTTTGGGGTTTTCGTGGGAATGCTGGCGGAGGAAGGGGAGGTTTGGCACGTGTACAAGGTTTCCGCCGGCGAGTTCCCGGAGGCGGATGATCTGAGCCTCTACGACGGCTTCATCATCACCGGTAGCTGCAATGACGCTCACGGTAATGACACTTGGATCCAACGCCTTATGGCTCTCATTCTCAACCTTCACTCTATGAATAAGAAGATCCTTGGCATTTGCTTCGGCCACCAGGTAAACTCAACTAGTGCCCGGTATTTTCCTAAATATAAGCCCTAATCACCCTTTCTTCAATATACGAGTTGACTTTTTTAGAGTATCATATGAAAAGCTAAATATGTTACTTAACAATTGTGTTTTCTGAATTTTTTTTCTAAAATACTTTGTATAACTTCGTTCCTTAGTTTCTAAAAGCAAGTGAAGGTGCTCGGAGGAGTATTGTTCAAATCTAAGTTATATCAAATTATTTGATTTCGCTTGATGATTTTGATAATTGATAGATAAGAGCCACGATGTTTTCTCATATTTTTCTCTACCGACTTTTATTCGATATATTCTTACCTCATCATTATTGAAAAAAATCAAATAAAATGTGATATATTTTGGAGTCTTGATTTTTTCCCATAATGATCCAGTGATATATATACTTGGGAAAATGACAAAAAAATGACACTTGAATTTGAGTTGGACAAAATGGGGTCTCCAATTCCAACTTGGACAAATAAGGGATAGTCCCCAATTTGTCCTAAATGAAATTTGTGACTTTGTGCCAAAAAGTAGTGAATGACATATTCTAAAGTAGTTAACAGCTATACTTGAGTAGTTAACCATTAACTACTGAAGTATCGGTGTTAACTACTCAAGTATCGCTATTAACTATCATTCGCAATAATTACTCAACTATTGCTGTTAACTACTTTAGAATATGACATTCACTACTTTTTTTGGTACAAAGTCACAAATTTCATTTAGAACAAATTGGGGACCATCCCTTATTTGTCCAAGTTGAAATTGGAGACCCCATTTTGTCAAACTCAAATTCAAGTGTCATTTTTTTGTCATTTTCCCTATATACTTTTATTCTCCGTATAGTGAACAAAATAAAGTACAACAATTCTCCCTAATACTCCTTTGTAGTATATATCTTTTTTTTGATCGGAAATAATATGTAGTATCTCTATATCGTTTATATAGTAATAACATTTTAGAAAGTAATTTTAGCTGCACTCGGTTCTTGATTATATTACAGAATTAGTTATATAAAGAGGATATTATAGAATAGTTTAATATTAGTAGTTGATAATTAGATTGTGTTAACCAGATTACCATTGGTTTTGGAAGTTGATCTCGAAAAATATGTATATACAAGATAGTTAAAAAAAACTTAGAAATTGATCCATCGTTTCTTGAGGAGGCTTCTGGATATAGAGATTAGAGAGTTATTGATTAAAAAATTAGTTGACTATTGTTAGATGTTGCGTGTGTGTGTTGTGTTGGCATTGCTTCCGAAACAAACTAGCTAGGTTTGGGTTTGCTTATGGAAAAAGATTTTCAAACACCAGCTTCTGAGAAAGGAAAATTGAATAAATTAATGAATAATCATCAGGCCAATATCCCAATACATATGATGTATTAACCTGAGGTGTGTGGTTGAGTGACAAGGACTCATTCACCCTTAACCAATTGTCTGGGGTTCGATCCCTGGCGTTGGGTATGGAGAAACATTAAATCTCCCAGGCCAGCTGTCACACCCTTTGAGGTGCCTACAAATCAGCGGGGGATTAGTCTCTCACTTGTCGAGTGAGGGGATACCTTGATCATGGATAAAAAAAAAAAAAACATATGATGTATTTATTCATTGACTAAAAGAAAAGAAGGAAAATTTATTTTCTTACGCTTGGATTTAAGTGGAATAATACACGTGGGGAAATTAACCAATAGTCCAATTGAATGGTCATAAAGTTTCATCGTAAATCAGACTGCGGTTCGATCGGGTCCTCAATGGTTTCGTCCTGTGGTCCTGTTGTACTACTAAGTCTAGACTCCTATAGCCACATGCTTCGTTGTCTGTAAATTTAAGGTTAATCCAATTTTTATCCCTTACTACTCATTGGTTTTGGTTTGAGCAGTCTCCAATTTTAAACAACCAAATTTGGTCCCAACTTTCATTTTATTATTTAAAACATTAATTCGTGTAGCTTTAAAAAAAGGACATTTTACTCTTGAAAATACCTCCATTAAAATATAAGGGAACAAAATTAAAATACTCCCTTTGATCCTAATTATAAAATCCTTTTGACCTTTTTATGGAAGTTAAGGAAACAAATTAGATTACTGAATTATAACATGTTTCTTATGTAATTAGATTATAAGTTATTTTATAAGTAGAATAAATTAGTTTTGAAGGAAAAACATAATTATAAAATATTTGAAGTGATTAATTTTACATTTTAATTTCCCCAAAAAATCAAAAAATGGTCTTATAATTAGGAACTGTGAAGTAACAAACTTGAGCAACAAAAAATTGTGTTAATTATAAATTATACTCCCTCATGTACTAAGTATAAGATCATATTGATTTTTTTAATTAGAAAGATTAAGAATGTAAAATAAACCAATTTAAAGTATTTATATCTATAATTCTTTCTTATAATAACCAATTTGCTTTATTTATAAATTAATATGAAATCTAATTGCATTTGATCTAACTTAAATTTAAGTAGCCTATTGAAGTCTTTTAACATCTACTAATAGTCAATTTTACATTGGATCGAGTACAATTATAATACTGGTCCCCTCAAGCCTCCATTCTAGTCCACATGTGAACTATATATTGTTTGTATTAACATTTTTTTTACCATAATTGTTTGTATTAACATTTCTATATCATTTCGTAGCCTATACAATTTTTACACAAATATTAGTACCACTTTTGTAAGGACACTAGTGGGACCTATCAATCACTATAAACAGCTTATGGTGGAACCTTAGTCAGGAGAAGATATGACACGTTTACTAAATGATGGAATCACGATTCAGCATCTTTAGTCATTATGATATAGTATTTCATTTAACCTTGTTTTGTATAAAACCACGTGAATTTTTAATAATTAATTTTTCTATTAATATATTAAAATTCACATGTTCGTATATTTGATGATATGAAACTATATTAAGGATTCAAGATTGAGTACTCATCAAATCTTCCATTGTTTATTTAGTAAGCTCGCTCTTTTTCTTTTTTAGTGTCATGATTTTGTTCAAAACATATGGTCGTCCTTAAAGAAACCCTACTGTATTTTCTGGCTTTTGAAAATAATTCTTGATTATTTTTGTTATTGTTATTGTTGTTATTATTATTATTGTTGTTGTTGTTATTATTATTATTATTTACTTTTGGAAGTGAATCCAGATCTTTCATGAGGGTTAAGTAGTATAAATTTATAGGTGTGACCACGCACGTACAATATATTTAAAATGTTGACGTCTGTCTGTAAAAGCATGCCTCATTGCCATAATAATGCTTATTAATTTTTTAGTTGGAACGGAATTTGTATAATGGTTGCTTGACTTATTTATCAGATAATAGTGCTGTTGAGTGGGTATGACATATGTACATCAAATTTATTTTCGCCAACTGTGACATACACATGAACTAACTTAACCATTTTGACAGCAACGTACTATTGGAGATTAATGACCACGCACTTTATTACATGTCCATCTTGGGTTAATTCCAAAACACTACCACATCCATTTACTTTTTCATCAATCTTTTTCGATGTAATTAACTACGGAAAACTAAATGTGATAGAGATTCAAACACATTGCTTTATCATATTGCGAAAGTATGACTTCTTCTATTAGACTCAAACCTCGGCAATATTACTGCCGAATATTATTGCCGAATTCTATTTCTTGCTGTTATGATGACAACTATGATAATATTCTATGATTGTTTATATTGAGATTGATTATTAGGGTGTGGGTATTTTGTAAACAGATATTGTGTCGTGCATTGGGAGGGAAGGTGACTCGGTCTCCAACTGGTTGGGACATTGGTGTGAGAACCATAACCTTAACACCATCACCATCAACATGGCCAGCCTCATCTCTCAAACTGCCATCAAAGCTGTCGATAATCCAATGCCACCGCGATGAGGTGAGAGAGATTCCGGCGAAGGCGGAGGTAATAGGTTGGTCGGAGAAGACTGATGTGGAGATGTTTAAGTTGGGAGATCATATATTGGGCATCCAAGGCCACCCTGAATACTCTCTTGACATTCTCTTTCATCTCATAGATCGTCTCGTACAACGTCACTTCATCTTGGTATCTAATTTCTCTCTAATTACAATCTTATTATAATAAGATTAAACCAGCAAACTCTTATCTATATATATTTAATAAGTTAAATATTTGGAATGAATAATATGGCAGGAAGCTTATGGGGTGGAAGCTAGGGCTAAAGTGATGTTGCGAGAGCCAGATAGAGAGACTTGGAAGAAAATCTGCACCACCTTTCTCAAGAGTCGCTTATGACTTAACATCATTATGATGCAGCAAATCTAAGCAAATGGAGATCGATGTGTAAACTATATTAAGAAAATGAAGTCTTTTATTTATCACTTAATGTGAAGGTGAAAAAAAGCAAAGATAATATGGTTCAATAATTATGACTATTTGAACGCACTGGACAAGTTCTGATGTGCCCCAGAATATTCAAATTATTAGTAGTTAGTTTCTTCTTTTTTTTTTTCTGTTCTCTCGTCCTATAATTATCGTCTCAAATTTGTTCATGCTAAAGGTAAACCTGCTAATGTAACATTTCTCCATTCTTTCTCTCCAAGTTCTTTTAAGTTTGACCTCATCATAATTTCATTATACATTCATTTATAAAATGTTAATACATTTTGATAATATTCTATTATACAATTAGCATATGGATGATCAAGATTAAAAAGAATAAAGAAGAAAAAACAGAGGGACAGGATCTGTACATTAGATATATATCAAGTTATTATCTTTTTTTTTTGCCATTATATCAAGTTATTATCAACTTTCGGCCATTTCTTGTTTTAGTAGGTGAAAGCTAAAGCATACCTCGCTTACTATCTCGGCTTAACCACAAAATGGTTCTTTAACGATATGTGTCAACCTGAATAATATACTCACATGACGATATTTTCATGCCTCGATGATTTTTTGTACTCTATATAATATTCACTGTGAAAACGATGTAGTGAATTATATATATTTTACTAAACATATAATTTATTTATAAGGTATTTTTATTTTATTTAACACATAATCTTATCTATTTAAATAAATTTATATATAATATGTAGTACTCCCTCCAGTACCAAATATAAGACTTATTAATTTTTTTTGAGGAGATTAAGGTTGCGAATAGGTTATTAAATTATGAAATATTTGATATATTTTTAGATTATTCATTAGTTTATAGGTCAAATAAACTAGTTTAAGGGAAAATTAAACAAAATTAGGTAAATCAATTTATAATTAATTTATTTTACTTTTTTAGGATTTTCCAAAAAAGTCAACTAGGTCTTATATTTATGACAGAAGGAAGTATAATTTACTTTCATTTTCATATTGCATGATGATATTGACGTTACATGAATAATATAGAAGTAACGGGAGCACATAAGTATAATGAATATGATTTAAAAAATGAATAGTGTTGGTCAAATAAAAAAGGAATAGAATCAAAAAGCAAACCTTTTTGTTTTTGATCGAAATTAAAAAGCAAACCTGATAAGATATTACTGTCATGACTCATGAGTAGGAGTTGGATTCCCTCCTATGCCTTTCCTATGGTGTTTCAAGAGTGAATACGAGTGCTAGATTTATCTGATGGCTTCAAACGTGGCATGCACCTTACTAAAACAAAAACCATTTCTTTGCTTCATACATGACATAAAGAAAAAAATGTTAGAGCATATATATGCATGCAAAATATAATCTTTCATGTTACTATAGGAGTAATGATGGTTTGTATCTTATCATCTCTAATTTGAGGATTAATATAGTTCATGAATCTTCATATATTCGCACGTGTATGTAAAAATCATATTTTGTACGACTTTTTCTCTTCTGAGCCATTGGACGAATCTAATAGTTAAAACGTTAAAGCATAGGAGGTGATCCGGTTCCTATTATTATTATTATTGCAAGAAAAAATAAAGTTTCCATTAATCACTAAAATAACTTACATATTCATATTATTATTATTATATATTCTATATATTCGCAAGTTAAAGCATAGGATTTGAGAATCTAATTTCTTAATCACTAAAATAACGCAATATTATCATTTCAAGAAAAAATATTACAATAATTTTTTGGGAAGGCTATCTCTACGTGAAACAAGACGTATCATTAACATTTATGTTACATCTGATCTTTTTTGAAGCTTCTATATTATGTGGTTTTGGAAAACAGCCGCTAAAAATATATGCATTGCAATCTGTATTATAGCATTACAGTTGTTTTTGAAATTTTATCCTCAATTGTAAGACTATAATTGCTTGCAATAGTAGTGTGATCCCACACGCATCACGCGGGAGTTCAAGCTTGTTCAATAAATGTGAAGACTGGACACGGTGTTTACATTAACATTGTTGATGATTATTCATATAATTATCATTACTTTATTTCACATAAGTTTAAAGCTCGAGTGTTTTAGACAATGAGAGACCAACGTTAAGAATCAAGTGCGTGCATACAAAATTTAAGAATTCTACGCACTAATAGAAGTGATCAGTTTCAAAGAGCACCAAGAAAATAAAGTAATATTTATGATCAGTTAAATAATTTCTCATGCTCTATCTCTATATGAAGTTGTTATAAGGTGTAAAGGAACGTTAATAAATATGTTCATGAATAATGGTTCAAGCTAAACCACCAAAAGTGAGTTGGAGAAGAATATTTCCAAGTTCACCTTAAGTGAATTACATATATTTAACAAGTCAAGTATGTTATTCTTTTGCGAGATACACACATTATATTTTTTTTTGATACAGGATACAAACATTATATTTAACCATGTGTCCTCCAAAGTGGTTACTTCCAAAACCATATATGGTGTATATTTCAACAGAAATCGAAATTATGAGTTCCTGTAACTGCAGACTGTAAAGGTCAATTAAGTGATCTCATAATCATAGTAAGTGTAAGCATACAATGGTTATAATTTCATAAGTGAAAATGAAGATGGAGTTGTATCACTACAAAAAATCTACTACTTACTGGGGTAAATTTTCCGGCGTTTTATGAAAAACGTGGCTAAGAACTAGTATAACGGCGTTTTTGGAATAAATGCCAAAAAGTAGGTGCTCAAAATGTGGGAATAAATGGCACGCAGTTCCCGCCAATATACCCACATTTTTTTCGGCGTTTCTCTATGTAGAAACGCCGCTATGCGCATTTCATTTAAAATTTGTTTTTTTACAAAAGCTATTTCTTATTAAAAAACTAAACATCGCTTCTAGAAGAGCCGCAATATTGGGGAATAAAAAAAATATTAAATTAGCGCAGCTATTATTTTAAGAGGTTGAAGAAAACTATGACCAAAGGTTTATGATATTTTCCTTTTATAGGATGATAATATTATCCAAAATAGTTTGATTTTGATAGTGCCTATTTAAGAAAGGTACTAAGAGCATAGGTTAATTATCATATATTTTTGGAGTTAAGATCCAAAGATATAGCTCAAGTTAACACCATGAATACACCTAAGTAACTTCAAGAGTGAGTTTGGGTTTTGAAAGATATCCCTAAACTAGATAAGCTTATAACTAAAATGAAAAATGGTTTCCATGCAAGTGTTGTTGGTAGTTTAATGTACACAATGATGTATAAGATAGTAGATATACATTGTGGTAGGCCTTAGTCAGTGCTAGTCCAACCATTGCGAGAGGCATTTGATGGCTCCACCACAAAAAGCTTATTGATACTTTGAAGGGATGTAACTATATGCATATAAAAGTACTTATTGTTTCACTGCTGCGTGTGTCTAAGAAAGTTTCCTTACTTTCTTGGGGTCCTTTGACTTTGACAATTTCATGGAAATATGTTTTAACTTTTGCTACTTTAGTGTATGACCTATGATCATGATAAATACAATATAAAAGTGTTATGCTAAGAAAACGATTAACTCGTGTTAAAGTGATATTTAGGCGAAAGGAAAATTTACCTGAGTAACATACCTATGTTAGTGTCTGAGGTCGACCCATTATGATGTTAGTATGCTAATTTCATAAATGTGAACACTATGTAATAATGTGATCGAGCTGCACTGTAGGGTTGTTCTTGTGTTAGTCTCTGTGGAAGGAATTTCTAGTATATGTACAAGACACCTAAAAGAAGACGTCGTCGTGCCCACACAGTTACAACAAATCACTAGTATGAAAGGATAAAAAAGAACGAGGTTTGACCCATAACATCTATCCCACCAAGTATGGGAGATGTAGGAATAATATATCCAGTCCACGCTTTGTGGATTAGGGTCAAAATCTGAGCCTAATAAGAATTGAGGTCATTATGTAAATATGGAAAAATTATGGGTCAAATTGATTCCCCAATAATTTAGATTTCAAATCAATATAATTTTTCCATATTTTATATATTGGGATTCTGTGGAATCAGTTTCACGCTTAACACACAAACACATAAAATAAAAAGGGTTAAATATCATCTAGCCAATAAACTATTTTCAAAGGGTCAAATTGGCCGATGAATAAATGGCTCATTCTGGCCAAAGAACAATAAAAATGGTTCATTTTGGCCAATAAGCTACTGGAAAATACTGAAATACCCTTGTAATCTAATTAATATGATTTCTAAATGTAGGTCCCACATTTAAAAATAAAAAATAATTCACCGCACCCCACGTCCCCACCCACCTCTCTCTCCCCAACTCACTCCTTCACTGAATCCATTATCATCAATTCATCATCAGTAGCATTTCTAATCTCGGGGTGGAGAATGGTGGTAAGGAGGCCTATCATGGCAGAGATGGAGTGGCAACTGTTGATGCACAATTTAGGAGAACTATATAATATGAATGAATAATAAAGAGATGTTTATTGATAATAAGATTGAGTACAATAAACGGGGTCACCGGCAACGGTGGTTACAAACTAGGCGTCAATGCCTTGATCACAAAGATTAAATCTAGAATACAATGATAATCAGAGAGGAAGAATACAGAGAGAGAGAGAGAGAGAGAGAGAGAAGATGATCGCAGTGAATTGCTTGTGTGCTTGTTAACGAGTCCATAGCCTTCTTATAGTTGAGGCTTCATCCTGGTGGTTGCGAAATTATAGGTGACCGTTATGGGTAGTGGGCGTCACAGGTGCTCCGAAATAGGTGGGCGATATGGCGAAATATGTGGGCGACCAATTCTCTCCTTCTTATCTGCTTTATGGCCGTTGACGTTACACTCTTCAGGGCTTCTGGTGCATCCAACTCCTTATTGGGCCATTACTAAAGCCCAGGCCCAATAAGCCTTAACGGTGTACAACATTAAGTCCCCCACTTCTCAATGCTTACGTCAGCGAGCATTGGGACAGTTACTCTGACTTCGACGGCCCAGATTGAAACAACACTCCCTTTTCTTTTTTCCCTCTTATTCCTGTGGCCAAGATCTTCCTAGACATATAACGCCGCAACTTAACGTTGTTAGACAGTTCCCTTATACTCTCTCACGTCTGTTCATTTGCCCACTTTCAACGTCTGAAGTTCATTTCTTCTCCTTCATCGACACTGCAAAAAACCTACCTTTACACTCCTACTCCATTCGAAGACTCCAATTTCATGTTTAAGGTACGTCCTCATCATAAAAATCTAATCTTTCTTGTCACACATTGTATGAGAAAACTAGTAGTCATGTCATCTTCTGATTCTGAAAAAACTGCCTCTGACCAAATATACATTAGTGAAAATGCCCAGTCTAGTACTTCTTCCCCTAGTGATTCAAACGTTGTAATCGATTTAGATACTGAAACCTCTAGGGAAAATCCTATAGATTTGGTAGACACGTCGAAAAAAGGAAAACAGATTGTGAAGGTCAAGAAACCTAAAAATTCTGGAAAATATCTGAAGATATATGATAGTAGTTATCAAGAATGGGTTGATGCTGGTTCATCACCCTCGACTAGTTCTGGGAGGAAATCTATTCCTAACCCCCAAATTGTAAATGCTCCCTATGCTTGTGAAACTGGGGGTTTGGAGACGACTAGGGCTGACATCCTTAACGACGTCAAAGAGCCGCTTTTGAGATTCCTGGAAATCTCTAAAATGCCGTCAATTTACTATTTTGACCCTAGAGTACCTTTTAGGTTGCCAAAAGACGGAGAAGCTCTCGACTCTTGGTCTAGCGACACCATCGCTTTGAGTTTTGAGAGTTTTCGTTATGTCAATCCTTTCCCACTCCCAAACATAGCCTTAGAGTTATGTGTCTTCTATGAGATCTCTCCTTCCCAGCTTTCTCCCCATACCTGGCGTCTTATCGCCATGGCTGAGTTAATGCGTCATGAAATAGGGGTTGAATTAGATATGTTTGATCTATTCGGCTCCTATAAACATCAAGAAATTCGGATGGGCGTCTACTCTTTCGTCCATTCCAAAGAAGGGTTACTGTCCTGGACACATGGGTCACTACCTAATGACCGTCAATGGGATGCACGGTTTGTGATGGTGCCCTTCCAAGCTGTCGCCCAAGAAGATTATGTGTCTCCTATGTGGCGTCGCTTGAGTAAGTTGTCGTCTTAACAACATTCATCTTATTGCACTTGTCATCTGATTTATAATATCTCAATTATTTTGCAGGTGCTTACGAGTTGAGGATTTCTCCACGCTCTAACAGCGACACCAAAAAGAAAATCAAAAAAATCCTTCAAATTCCAGCATATCAACGCAAATTCTCCATCATGATGGAGAGTAAGCCTCTATCGCCTATATTCTGTAGTTAATTTAAACGTTTTCACCTTAACTAACTCGCTCTTAATTCACCCTGTCAACCAGGAAAGAAGGTAATCCCTAAGGCGTCAGAGCACAAAATTGACAAAGAAGCTCTTATTAAAGCTAGAGCTGAGCGACTGGAGAAGCTAAAAGCTAAGAGGGGTGATTACGACGCTGAAGCAAGGAAGGAAGGCCATGATCCACGAGGTCCACCTCCTCTAAATCCTGAGCAAACAATAACCCCTTCTCCTCAACCTAAGAAGAACGATAAACCTGCATCCCCAAGTAAAAACAAAGCTGTTGTCTCGACGGGGAAAAGATCTGCGGATGTCCCCGCCAAAGAACCTGTCGCCAAAAAATCCAAGGCTTCCAAGTCCTTAAAATCTGCCAAAATCAAAGGCGACAAGGAAGATTCTGGCGACATCACTCTAACCTTTGGTCCCAACTCATCTGTCAGAAATAAAGAAGGATGTGACGACATCTACTCAGAACTGAACAAATTGGAATTCGAGTATGACAGAGCCGCCTTAGATTCTTTGGAGAGGAAGGAATCTTTTAAGAAGGCGATCTGTCACCAAATGAAGATATTTCTTTTATCATTCATTAATCTCGTTCTATCAATTCAATGTTAAATATCTCTAACGAATCCTATTCTTTGACAGTCTCTCCAAGTTCTTCTCCACCATGTCAACGACAATGCGGACGACATGGCGACAATCATCGCTCAAAGGGATGCAGCCATAGCCGACAAAGAAAAAATCTTGGCCGATTTGAAGTCCGCCCTCCATTTCAAAAAGCAAGCCAATGAAGATAGAAGGAGGGCGGAAGAACTGATGAATCAATCTGACAGAAAGCAAGAGGAATTAAAGGAGGCCATTAAGAAGCTAAAAACTGAGCATCACAATGACGTCGAAAAACTCAAGGATTATATCAATCAATCTCGAGCTGAATCATCTGCTAAAGATGAAGAAATCAAGGCTCTTCAGTCTGCCAATGATGAGTTGAAGGCTGCTTATTCTCAACTGGAGAAAGACATGGGTTAGATGGATGAAAATTACCAAACCCATATCTTAGAAGTTGACGCCCGTGCCCGCATGGAGCTCATGAAAGAGTACAAGAGTGGCGATCACGTGAAGTGGAAACCTGATGATGTCATAGAAGATTACTATATGCTCTTTCCTGAGGCCGCTCATTCCGAAGAGGAACCTGTAGTCAATCCTTCTCAGGAAGACAATCAAACTATCAATGAGATGAGGGCGCAGGGCAACAATCAAGCTGGAGGGGAGCAGGGCGGCCGTGAAGCCTAGATCATTCTATAAACTTTTGTAATATTTTCTTAACAATCTTGCTCATGACATGTCTCCAAACATTTATGTCTAATTCAATACAATATATATTCCGTATTCCAATGTTCAACTTACAGTATTGTTCTTCTAACATAGCAATCTTTCATATGTTGACATCCGCTTTAACCAACATTCATACCCCCAACGGGTATGAGTGACGTCCTATCAAAACAAAAACTTAATTAATCATCTGGTGATTTCATCATAAATCAATAATCAAAATAGAAAGTATGAATAACTCGCACCTCATTTTAACATCCATGATCCTGCCAAATAATTATCCATTAGTTTCGAATTCACAGTCGGGCATCCTTGATCTTTCAAAATCATATGTCAAAAATTCTGGTAATGCATACCTGACCTTGGCTATCTCGCCTTTTTGAAATCATTCAATCAATCATATAAAATCTTTAACGATCCAGGTTATCATGCCATCATGCCGTCCAGGCGTCATCTCATCATTAAGTCCTCTTGACGTCAATTCATCACATTATCTAGGAGTTGACGTCTCATAGTCCAAACACAAAACATCTCAAAAAATCGGGTTAGGTAGCATCAGATTATTACGACCACAGCTAAATATATCATCAGACACTAGGTCTTCTAGCTGGGCTCGTCGCCTACAGGCGTTTCTCATCATTTGCATTCTTTCTCAAATAATCGTGTCAGTATCATCGTTCTTTAAATCAAATAATCAAATAACTTAGAAATAATACCTCTTGAGATGGATGGCGTTCCAACTCCTTGGGACGTCTTTACCATGGACGTCAATCAACTTGTAAGCACCAGGACCAGTGATTTTGATCACCTTATAAGGGCCCTCATATGAAGCATTTAACTTTCCATCTTTATGCTCAGGTGTATTAGGAAAGATTTTTCGAAGAACCCAATCTCCTACTTGGAAATGGCGCTCCTTAACACCTTTGTTCCAAAATTTTGTCGCCCTTTGTTGATAGGCGACAATTCTAACAAGAGCTTGTTCCCTACGTTCATCTAGCAAGTCTAAATCTTGGGCTAAATGTTCATTGTTAGATTCTTCTCTAGTCCATTGTCTCCTTAAAGATGGAATTCCTACCTCTACTGGTATCATAGCTTTAGATCCATAAACTAGAGAGAAAGGCGTTTCACCAGTTGACGTCCTAGACGTCGTTCGGTACGCCCATAAGACGGCGGGCAACTCTTCAGCCCACCTGCCTTTGGCTTTATCTAACCTCTTTTTCAAAGATGTAACTATGGTTTTGTTGCTAGCTTCAGCCTGTCCGTTTGATTGTGGGTTTCTAGGGGTGGAAAACTTAAGCTTAATATGCCACTTATCACAAAATTTTCTAAATTTTCTTCCTATAAACTGAGATCCATTATCACATACAATTTTCTGGGGCAGTCCGAATCTACATACTATGTTCTTCCAAACAAAATCAATTACCTGGGGTTCTTGTACCTGGCTCAGGGCGACGACTTCTATCCATTTGGTGAAGTAGTCTGTGGCAACCAACAAGAAGACTAGTCGTCCCGGTGCTGGGATGAATTTGCCTACGATATCCATTCCCCATTTAAGGAAAGGCCACGACTGCACTATTACATGCAACTGTTCAGGGGGTTGTCTTGCCACGGTGCAAAATTTCTGGCATCATTCACATTTAGTCACCATATTCACCGCATCTTTTTGCAAAGTCGGCGAGAAATAACCTGCTCTAGTCACCTTCCTTATCAACGATCGACTTCCACTATGGTCTCCACAATCACCTTCATGAATTTCCCTTAATACATAGTTTACCTCAGATGGAGAGACACATTTCAACAAAGGTCCACCAGTGAAAGTACGTCTATAAAGATCGTCGCCCACAGTAGTAAATCTAGCAGCTCTAACAACTATTCGTCGTGCTTCATTCTTATCAGAAGGCAATTTACCCTGCAACAGATATGAAAGCAAAGGGGATCGCCAGTCCCAAGTCAAGCTGTTATTCAACACAATTCGGTTATTTACCTCGATCGCCGGTGTTTTTAGATAGAACAATGGGATTTGTTTTGTCTCTGTAACTTCTATGGAAGATCCAATGTTGGCAAGGGCGTCGGCCCTCCGATTGTCTTCTCTGCCTATTTGGGTGATCTTCAAGGCGTCAAATCGCGTGGTCAAATCAGACACTACATCCAGATATTTCTTCATTCTTTGGTCTTTTGCCTGATAAGAACCATTGATTTATTTTGATACTAACTGTGAGTCACTTTTTACTTCCAGAACTTTGGCACCCAATTCTGATGCTAGCTTAAGTCCGGCTATGAGGGTTTCATATTCAGCTTCATTATTCGTCGCCTTGAAACCACATCTTATCGCCTGGACAATTTGTTCGTCGTCGGGGGTTTCGAGCGCGATACCTAGTCCACTTCCTTTCACATTGGAGGATCCATCTACGTGGAGGGTCCAGGGCGACAAGTTCACCTGTTTCTTAATAGAAAAAGATTCATTGTTAGCTGTTACCTGAAGGTTGGGACTAAATTCTGCCAGAAAGTCGGCTAGGATTTGTAATTTGATGGCAGTTCTTGGGGCATAAGAGATATCAAATTCACTCAGCTCAATCGCCCACTTCACCAATCTCCCAGACAAATCAGGCTTATGGAGGATGTTCCGCAAAGGGTAGGTCGTGACTACCACAATTGGGTGACACTGAAAATATGGCCTCAACTTCTTGGAAGACGCTACTAGAGCCAAGGCAAGCTTTTCCATCGTCGAATATTGCGTCTCAGTGTCTAACAAAGCTCTGCTAACATAATATACTGGGCTCTGTCGCCTATCGTCTTCCCTAATAAGCACTGAACTCACAGCATTAGAGGCAACAGACAAGTATAAATATAAGGTTTCACCTGGACTTGACTTAGAAAGCAAAGGGGGGCTCGTCATTCCATACAAACTCTTTGTTCTTCTTCAATATATCAAAGAATGGTTGGCACTTTTCAGAAGACTTGGATATAAATCTGGTCAGAGCAGCTATCTTGCCCGTCAGGCGCTGGACGTCTTTCACACACCTGGGCGACGAGATGTCTAATACAGCTTTGATTTGTGATGGGTTTGCTTCAATTCCTCTCTTTGACACCAAGTACCCTAAAAACTTGCCAGACTGCACCCCGAAAGTGCATTTTTCGGGGTTGAGTTTCATGTAATACTTTCTCAAAAGATCGAACGTCTGCTGCAAATGGTTAATATGATCTTCCGCTTTCAAAGACTTGACTAGCATGTCGTCTATGTAAACTTCCATTGTCTTCCCAAGCTGGGCGGCAAACATGTGATTGACTAATCTTTGGTATGTAGCACCAGCGTTTTTCAACCCAAAAGGCATTACCTTATAACAATAAGTTCCACGATCTGTGATAAACGAAGTCTTTTCCTGGTCGTTTGGATGCATCAATATCTGATTGTACCCGGAAAAGGCGTCCATAAAACTTAACAATTCATGGCCTGACGTTGCGTCTACTAGGTCGTCGATGTGTGGCAGTGGAAAGGAATCCTTTGGGCAAGCTTTGTTCAAGTCGGTGAAGTCAATACATACTCTGTGCTTACCATTTTTCTTTGGGAAGACCACAACATTAGCAAGCCAATCTGGATACTTCACTTCTCTAATAGACCCAATTTTCAATAATTTCTGAACCTCCTCATTAACAATTCTATTCTGCTCTGGTGCAAATTTCCGTCTTTTCTGTCTGACCGGCTTGAATGTGGGGTCGACGTTCAGTTGGTGTTCAATGAAGTCCGGGCTTATACCTGTCATATCATCATAGGACCAAGCAAAACAATCTAGGTTATTTGTTAGAAAAGAAATTAGCTCCCTTCTTACCTCAGGAGCTAGGTCCATTCCTATGGACAAGAGTTTTTCAGGATTTTTAGGATCTAAAATTAATTTTTCTAAATTATCGTCTTCTTCCTTTGTCGCCCTGTCCATAGGAATGAACGCCTGTAGTTGCTATGCTGATGAAGGAGATTGCTCCAAGCCCTTCAACACTGCTTGGTAACATTCTCTTGCCATCCTTTGATCGCCTTTGATTTCTCTTACACCCCAAGGTGTAGAAAACTTGATCGCTTGGTGTAACGTCGAGGGGACTGCCTTCATCTCATGGATCCAAGGACGTCCTAACAAAGCATTATAGGTGGATGGGCAGTCCATTACCTGAAACTTGACTAAAGCATTAATTCCGACAGCAAAAGTCATCAATGAAATTTCTCCAATCGTCCTGTCTGGCGTTCCATTCCCAAACACCAAGACAGTTGGAGCCTTAATTATTTGGGATTCTAATTGTAACTCTTTAACAGTTTGAAGGTAAATAATATTAATGGAGCTACCAGCATCTACCAATATTCTTTTGGTCAAACAATTGGCAATAAGTAAAGATATTACCAGGGCGTCGTCGTCCATTTGGACGTTTTGAATATCAGTGTCATTGAAGGTTATTGGACCTTCAACAGCCTGATCGTTACTTACATTGTTAGCAATCCACTCTACCTCTTTTGGTAAAGATCTGGCATGCCTCTTTGCAGCGGAATAGGACATCCCGCTTATCGCTGACCCCCCGATGATTGTATTAATCGTTCTGACGGCCTGTGGGGGCTGAGCTGGGGCGTTCTGCCTCTGATCTCTGCCTGCATTGTTAGTAGCATTATTCTTAAGAAGGTGTTGCAAGTTACCGTGTTTAAGTTGGAAGGCTATTTCTTTTCTCAACCTCCAACAATCTTCTGTTCGATGGCCGACGTCTTTGTGGTAGTCACAGTATCTGGTGGTGTCTCTCTCATTGATAGGCGTCGTCATGGGTTTAGGCCATTTCATCCTATCCATCTTTTCAAGTGCACTAACCATTTCAGCTGGTCCGATGGATATGTTGAATTCTTCATATCTAGGAGGAGGTGGATCCCTTCTCTGTTTGTCGCCCTGTTCATTATTGTTAGTGTAAGGGTGAAAACGAAAATTTCTACCTCGTTGCCGTTTAGAACGGCGATCTGTGGACCCCAAGTTGTTCTGTTGTTGGTTGGGCTTATCTGTGTTTGTCGTAGTTGCTGGGTTAGCAAGATTGGTTGACGCCACCCCTTGGTTCATTTTCATTGCATGATTTCTGCTAGCGTCGTCCTCTTGAAGATTGTTGTGGGACCACGTGTAAGACTGGACTTCTGCCCAAGTCGTTACTCGTTTCAAAACTAGTTCTTGATAGAGACCACATGTGGGCGGCAATGCTCTTCTAAATGCCTGCACAGCGATGTTAGGATCACAATTTTTGATACTTACCATCTCTGCCGTGAACCTTTTCAAAAGATCTCTGTATGATTCGTTTGGCCTCATGACGATTCGGTATAGGTCGTCTGACGTCTTGACCATGACTCGGCTGCTTGCAAACTGTTCAACAAAAATGTCAGTTAAATGACTAAATGAAGCTATTTTACCTTGAGGGAGGTTGGTCCACCACATCAGGGCGGGGCCAACCAAACTTATTCCAAATTCGTGACACATAGCTGCGTGTCTTTTGTCGGCTGGGAGGACTGCTGCCAGCATAATCTGCCTATACTGGGCCAAGTGCTGATCTGGATCCGACTTGCCGTCATATTTCGGCATAGCAGGAAAAACAAATCTCTCAGGTAAATCAGCAAATGCGATGTCGTCTTTGAAGGGCGATTCTGAATAACTCCCTAGGCAGGCTGCGTCGAGTGGCTTTTGAACACCTGGGATCGAGTACATCTTTTTCTTTATCTCAGCAACTTCCTTCTCCATTCGAAGGGCAAAAGAGAGGATTTCATCTTCTCTCTTTTGTTCCCCTTGTGGATGATTGTGAGGGATTTTCGCTTGCGACCTTTGGGCTGATTGTTGGTCGCCCTGATCTCGGCTATCATATGACTGAGAATCATCATAGCCCTCTTCGTCCTCGCGACCTGTTTCATCATTAGGAATATCATTATTGTCAGTATTCTTACCCTTATTACCTTTATCGCCGTTTGGATTGCGTTCATGATCATTTGGATTTGGCACTTGGTGAATCTCCTTTTCAGGTCCGCTCTGCCTTCTTTTATTTTTCTTGGACTCTAGGCCTGCTAGGTGCAACTTTAATTCATTGTTTTCTTCCTCCAAACGTTTCATCCTCTCAGATTGAATTCCTGCAGATTGCTCTAGACGTGTCATTTGTTCAGACTGAGAGGTTAAGGCTTCTAAGACTTTTTGGAGGTCAGTGGAAGGGCTGGTTGGCTTAGAAACAGTTTTCGGTTGCTGTTCCGTCTTGAAATCTAAATCACTCACTCACAGAACGTGAAGCTTTTGAAAATAATGTTGCCGGAGTCCCCACGGTCGGCGCCAAAATGTTGATGCAAAATTTAGGGGAACTATATAATATGAATGAATAATAAAGAGATCTTTATTGATAATAAGATTGAGTACAATAAACGGGGTCACCGGCAACGGTGGTTACAAACTAGGCGTCAATGCCTTGATCACAAAGATTAAATCCAGAATACAATGATAATCAGAGAGGAAGAATACAGAGAGAGAGAGAGAGAAGATGATCGCAGTGAATTGCTTGTGTGCTTGTTAACGAGTCCATAGCCTTCTTATAGTTGAGGCTTCGTCCTGGTGGTTGCGAAATTATAGGCGACCGTTGATTGGACCAAAATTTATACCTATAAGCATGTGCATTTGAGCTTAATTAGTGTGGTTTATTTGTTATATTTGATCATTATTGGTACATTTTCATGTGCATGCTTATGTGTAAATATTTGAAGAATAATAGCCTTATTACTTGCATTTTATGGAACCAAGGGTATTTTGGTCATTTTGACTTTGTGATGTGTTTTTCATGTAGGGGGGTCCCAAGTGGGCCCCACACACCCTTGGTGGAGCTTCAGTGGAGATAACTTGGCAAGAAGGAAGGCTAGATGACAAGTGCTCAAATTCACATCCGGAAGCAGAGTTATTTCAGGAAGGGAACTCACATCCGGAAGTGGATGTACATCCGGAAGTGAACTCACATCTGATAAGCGTGGCTGTCACCCAAGAGGGGGGGGGTGAATTGGGTGAGGGAATAAATTCTTTTGAATCTTCTTTTCGAAAGACTGCTTGTGCTTAGTGATAATATGTAAAAGTAGTGGTATGCACAAGTCAGTGTGTTATGTGATGCAAAATAGAATGTTTGAGTGTAAATTTATGCACACATAAATTTATCCTGGTTCGGTCACCCAGACCTACATCCAGTCCCCAGGCTCCACCTGAGATTTTCAATCCACTATTCTTGTTTAAACCGGGCACAAGAGAAGCCTTTACACTTTAGGTTTTACGAGCACGGGTTCTCCTAACAACCCACAGGTTTTACACCGGGTTCACCTGCAAACCTTACAAATGCAAGTTTTACGGGCTAACTTGCAACCTATGGAGATTTAGACAACCTCTAAATGCTCCCCCTTACAAATTGTAAGTTTACACTATGTTCACTCTATGAACTGATTGTGCTAAACACTTAAGCTCAAAGCTAACTCTCTCTAAGAGTGGATGATGTTACTCACTTAAGTACAATAAAATTACTCTCTGAAAAATATCACAAATCTGGATCTGAGAGTAGTAGAAGATGTGTAGAATGAAGAGTATGATATATCAGATACTTTTCTCTGTTCTCTCTCTTTCTTCCATATCTTCTCTTCTGAATGAATGTCTCTTTTATACTCGGCTTCATAGGCTTCTGTGGCAGTTTGAATATGAACGTTTGAATAAAGCCGTTAATCCTATGTTACCGTTGAGAAGTACATCTTCATTAATGTTTAGCAGGGTTGACTTGCTTTATCTCTGAAAAGTAGTCCTGACACCTCTGCTCTGACAAAAGCATTCTGACTTCTGAGTATGTGATGTTTACTCTTGCACTCTTGCTGACGGATGATCATCATTCATCCGCAAGTGGAAATCTTGCTCTGCAAGTGTTAAGCTCTGAGCCTCAATGTCGAGAGTCTTTCCATCCGGAAGCTCATTTGCATCCGGGAGCGTGACCATGTTCTGCACATACTGGTTAGTCCAACATAGCAATATATATATAAGAATTATACATGCTGTGGGAAGCTTGTTTGCTATGGGGAGTAGTTTACTTAGACTGTGTTTTGATTTGGTCTATGATGTATCCGGAAGCATTTTTACATCCGGAAGTAAAACTACTAGATGAAGGATCTTTGTTCACTATAACTCACTCTCACTTAGTGTATTTCATCCCAACACTCAGCGCTAGTCACTAAGCTATCGGAAGCACTTTTACTTGACGTAGTGAACTCACTGACGCTTAGGGTGAAATCTATTCTATCAGTCTGCGCCAGTCAAGATCTAACAGGAAGCAACTTCACTTGATGTTGCATTTCCACTGACGCTCGGGGTTATATCTAGTTTATCAACCTGCGCCAGTCTAAATCTAATAGGAAGTGCTTTCACTTGGCGAAGTAGACTCACTGACGCTTGGGGTAATATCTATTCTGTCGCTCTGCGCCAGTCTAAGTCTAACAGGAAGCAAATTCGCTTCCGATTGAAACATAGCTTAGTCTTAAGATTTGTGTACCTAATGTTCATGGACTAAGTTAAATCCCTAGTGATTTACTTGCTGACGCTGGGGGATGAAAGCATTCATCCGCGTGCGCAAGTCCTAATCTATCCGAAAGTAAAACCTCATCCGGAAGCGCTCTTACTTGGGATCCTATGTTAACCTATTGCTTCCTAGGCACTTGGTCTAATCCTCTATATTTTAGTCTTCATCAAAACTTAAGATTCTAACATTCTCCCCCTTTTTGATGATGACAAACCTAGTTTTATCGATTAAGTTCCTAAGGAAGGATTAGCAAGAGAATAAAAGCAATGGATAAGAACAAGTAACTCAGACAAACATTATTGACAAGCAGTAGTTACAAGTCAGAGTTATACAATCAAATAACATATACAAGTAAAGAATGTATACAAATAAATTTCACTAAGTATGAATGAAAATATGCATGAAAACAAAATCAACAAAAATATTTGGATTGGGGTTAGAGTTTGTGTCTCTTTTTCTTTTCCCTCTCTTTCTGCCTCTCTTCATTTTCCTCACGCTCACTCTGGTTTATCTGGGCAATGATCTCTTGAAGCTCTTTTTCCTCTTTTTCCCTTCTGAGCCTTTCTGATTCAATGGACTCCTCGTATGCCCTTTTCATGTTCTCCACTTCTTCATACCCAGGGAAACCTGTAGCATCATCGAAGTAGGAGATCTCTCCATTGGGATAGTGGACAGCCCGGATTCTCACATTCCATACAGGGAAGTTGGGATCTTCCTCAACTTCCTGGACTTTCCTTTTCCCTTTCCCTTTGCTCTTCCTTTTGCTTTTGCTAATTGGAGGAGTGGGCATGGCACTTGCTCTTTCAGCATCGAGGCAAGCCATCTGACCAAAGGATAGCTTGTCAGTGAATCCATACTTCTCAAATTCTTCAGGAGTCATGTCTTCAATTTCCAATTTGACTTCCTTCAGAATTGGAACCGCTTGGACCACTGGATTTTCTTGCACAACCTGAGCAGATGAAGTTCCTTGCTCAGGTAGGTCAGATGGAGTCTCTTCCTCAGACTCATCAGATTCAGTGGTGGCAATTAACTTTCTGGCACGTTTCCTAGCAACGGCCTTCTTTCTGGGTGCACTGAATCTGGCTGCTGGCTCAGACGAGGGAGGAGGATCAGAAGATTGCTCAGATGAAGGGATCTCAGACTCTTGCCCAGAGGATGCAGGAACAGGCTTGGCTATCACAATGGGAGGATGGTTGGGTCTCTTCAGTCCCCACTTCATTATGATCTCCTCAACCATCTCTCTACTTGTTTTATTTGGAGGAGGCTCTGATGATGACTCAGATTGTGAGGATTGTTCATTCTGCCCAAACACAACCATCTCCAAATGTGATCCTTGCTCAGCTGTTCTCTTCTGCTCCATGAAACGGAGGGCCTCTCCTCTTATAAGGCTCTCTGCACCACTCAGCCTCTGAGACTCATATGCACGACGCAGGGCGGCCGTGATATCTTCATCAATCCAGAGTGAAGGCTGGCTGAGAACATCCCTGAAATTCGTGGCTGTCACCCAAGAGGGGGGGTGAATTGGGTGAGGGAATAAAAACTTAAACTCTTTTCGAAAGACTGCTTGTGCTCGGTGATGATGATAATAAATAATGCTATGCACAAGTCAGTATGCTATGTGATGCAAAATAGAATGATCAAGTATAAGTATATGCACACATAAATTTATCCTGGTTCGGTCACCCAGACCTACATCCAGTCCCCAGGCTACACCTGAGATTTCCAATCCACTATTCTTGTTTAAACCGGGCACAAGAGAAGCCTTTACACTTTAGGTTTTACGAGCACGGGTTCACCTAACAACCCACAGGTTTTACAACGGGTTCACCTGCAAACCTTACCGCAAGTTTTACGGGATCACTTGCAACCTTACAAACGCAAGTTTTACGGGCTAACTTGCAACCTATGGAGATTTAGAAAACCTTCTAAATGCTCCCCCTTACAAAATGTAAGATTACAATTATGTTCACTCTATGAACTGATTTTGTTAAACACTTAAGCTCAAAACTAACTCTCTCAAAGAGTGGATGATGTTACTCACTTAAGTACAAATAAATCACTCTCTAAGAATATTACATATCAAAGTCCGAGAGTAGAAGATGAGAGGAATGTAGAATAGTGTTTTTCAGATAATAGCCCTGTTCTCTCTCTCTTTTTCAAGCCTCTCTCTTCAGAAATGAAGAACATCCCTTTTATACCAGTCTCTGAATATCTAGCCGTTGGAGAGGCAATAAAACCGTTTGATTATAGACGTTGGGGCCTTGTTTACGTTGTCCTCATTAATGCACAGCAGGGTTGACTTTGCTTTATCTGAAAAGGTGCTCTGACCATGCTGTTCTGTCAACACTGTTCTGACAATACTATTCTGACAAAAGTCGTTCTGACATCTGAACACTTTGTACGGTCCGACTCTTGCTTGCTGTCAGAGAGGACTTCGTTCCTCAAGCATAAGTCCAGGATGTTAAGAGACTCACTATCGGAAGCTCTCTTGCTATCTGAAGCTCGTGGACTCTAACATTTTGCTTGCTATCACATAGAGGAACTTTGTCTTCCAAGCACTTGTCCATGAATGATAAGAGTGCTTTGCTATTGGATCCTCTCTTGCTATCAGAAGCTCTCTTATGGACTCTGACTCTTGTGGGCAGTATGAGCTTTGACACCTTGAGTGAATCTTCAGATTATGTTCTCATACTCCTCATGCTTGGTAGGTAACAATGTTGTTTGAATATGTCTGTTATCCTCTTGTTACCGTTGGAAGGAACATCTTCTTAAATGCTTCAGCAGGGTTGACTTGCTTTATCTCTGAAAAGTAGTCCTGACACCTCTGCTCTGACATAAGCATTCTGACACTGCATCTCTTGAACGTTCAGACATTCTTTTTGCTTGCGGAAGTAACTTCTCATCCGGAAGCAACCTTACTGAGTGTGCTGCACTTGAACGTTAGTTTAGTAATATAATCATATAGTCTCATGCAGTGGGTGATCCCTAAATCTAAGAAGTATCCGGAAGCACTTCTACATCTGGAAGTAAATTCACTTGATGAGGGATTTAGTTCACCATGACTTGCTCTCGCTTGGTCTATTTCATTCCACCACTCAGCGCTAGTCACTGAGCTATCGGAAGCACTTTTACTTGACGTGGTGAATTCACTGACGCTTAGGGTGAAATCTATTCTATCAGTCTGCGCCAGTCAAGATCTAACAGGAAGCAACTTCACTTGATGTTGCATTTCCGCTGACGCTCGGGGTTATATCTAGTCTATCAACCTGCGCCAGTCTAAATCTAATAGGAAGTGCTTTCACTTGGCGAAGTAGACTTACTGACGCTAGGGGTAATAACTATTCTATTGCTCTGCGCCAGTCTAAGTCTAACAGGAAGCGCTTTCACTTGGGGAAGTAGACTCACTGACGCTTGGGGTAATATCTATTCTGTCGCTCTGCGCCAGTCTAATTCTAACAGGAAGCAAACTCACTTCCGATTGAAACATAGCTTAGTCTTAAGGTTTTGTGTACCTAATTCTCATGGACTAAGTTATTTCCCAGTGATTTACTTGCTGATGCTGGGGGATGAAAACATTCATCCGCATGCGCAAGTCCTAATCTATCCGGAAGTGATCTTACATTCTCAAGTGATCTAACTCAGGATTCTAACCATGTCATCTAATCCTTCCTAAGTGCTGATTATGTTCTCTTAAGTACTAGACCATATCATACCTTAGTCACCATCAAAACTTAAGATTCTAACATTCTCCCCCTTTTTGATGATGACAAACCCATAGATGACTAGAGAACATAATTAAACTTAGATCACTCCCAGAGCACTCCCAGAGCTATAATTAAACTTAGATATCTTATCTTACCTTTCAGCTCTAGACATCTCATGTCTCATCTCATATCTCATCTCTAGACAACTCATGTCTCATCTCTCATCTCTCTCCCCCTTTTGGCTTCATCAAAATTCAACAAGTGCAAGCTAGCCTTAATAGGGATGGGAATACTCCTAACGTTCTCCTCGGAATGGGCTTTCTACCTAATATTTCTCCCTATGTATCGTTAATAAGGATTTGTTCTAGACTATTCAATACAACGTACGAGAATTATCAAGGAAAACAATAATGATTCATGATCCTAAATGATTGTATTTGCCCTAATCATTATGTAGGATAGCTAAACATGTTTTTCAAGGATTAAGTCAAGAGCAAAACATACAAAAAAAAGTTCTCTTTTTGAAGGTGAAAATTCTCTCCAAATGTAAACGATATCAAAAGTAATTTTGATCCTCTCGATTTGATTAACGTGATATCAAAAATAATTTTGATGTGTTTAAAAATGATGATTATGATATCAAATGAAATATGTGATTTTAAATTCAATTGAGATGAAATCTGATACCAAATGAAATCAAATGAGATCTGTGAGTTTGAACTTGTGGTATCAAATGAAATAATTGAATGCCGAATGAAATTTGTGATACCATATGAAATGAAATGAAATCAAATGAAATTTGTGATTTTAAAAGTGCCAAAAATAATTTCCAAACAAATTTCATCACAGCATCTTAAGAGTTTATTATCGATGACAGCATGTGACTCTCTATTTTCAATGAATCATTAACAAGTAATGTCCATCTACTTTTCTTCTATATTAAAAATTAATCATCATAAGATCAAGAATAGAAGCATATAAGAGAGGTATGTTATCAATTACTTTCCAGCGTGTCATATAAAGGATACAGATGTGTGAGCTGGGATGATTTTCTAAGGTAGAGGATGATTTTGAGGTCAATGCAGATTGAGAAAAGCATCTTAAATTGACACCCTTACCAATGCCATGTATGTATCATATATAAGAGATGGTAAGGTGTAGATATTACCACAGATGAGGGGTCCTCATACTCTATTAGATTCAGGAATCTGAATCATAAGCAGATAAGCATGCTTCCTGACATCTTCAAGAGGTGTGCTATCTCAAGTGGAAACCCCTAGCGCAAGTGCTTTGATGATTCGCTTCGGCAAGCTGAGCTACAACCACAAGCAGACATGACTGGGCAGTCACTCTACTCTTCCCATGGTTCAATAGTTGGCCTGCTATCGAAGGCGCTGATTGTTGTGAAAGCAACCTTGCTCAAACTTGATGATTGGTCCTGCATATTCTTGAGGAAACAAATGCTTTCTGATGGTCAGTGAAAGAACTTAAGATTTAACATTGAAGACCATCCTCAGGACATTCAAGTCAATCTGTGTTAATCAGCACAAGTTAATAATTTTAAGAAATCATGCTTGCTAATTGGTTTAAGAAAATATGAGCAATGATTATGTGAAAACTAATTTTGAAATTGTCTATACGTTCACATAGTTTCACTATCAAGACATGAACTCTTTTTACTCTCATAGATAAATATCAATGTGATAGTACAAAGAGTATCAAACAGGTGGCATATTTTCAGAGTTTCATAAGCAAGTATAGTTCAATAAATATGCCTCAAGGATGTTCATGTTAGATCATGAAGACAAGTGAATTATTAACACTATGAAATTTTGAAAAAAAATCTTCATCCTCACAAAAATGAAATACTGGAAATTTTCATGCTCACAGAATAGTTTGATTTTAAGACTAAATTCGGTTTACAAAAACAATCAAATTTCAGCATATGATTACGAGAATAATTTCCAAATATTAGCTCGAGTTCTTCTAGATATGCTCAATGTGATCTCATTGTTCTTAGGATATCAACAAGCTTGAAATTAATACAGATTATAGCATGCTTGTGATACTATGCCATGTTTTACAGATCTAGCAGAGTTTAATTCAAGGCATTTCCTAAGATTTCTAATGCATGTCAGACAAGAGAGAGACTATCCTTTTAATTTCACAACAGAATATGTAAGGGATAGAAATGCTCATGTGTATCGGCGAAAGTTTCTCAGGTTTGGTATAGCCATTCCACACATCTTGATAAGAGACATTCTCGTTGTCATTCTCTCTTGGTTATATTCATTGTTCAAGCTTCAATAATCTGTGTCAACATTCTTAAACCACAAACTTGAACTGAGATCATTAGTAGATTGAGAACTTAAAGATGTAATTAAGAGGGATGTATTGTTCTCGAAACCATAGCTGCTTATGCATTGAAAAAGTTGATGCAAGAGATACCACATGAAATGGAAAATCAGAAATAGCTTTTGAGTGCTATCATGAGGTACGGTTGTCATGTAGGTTTAAAGAGGATCAGAATCTGTTTTGAAAGTTTGTATTTCAAAAGGATCTTTCAAAAATCAAGGTGAATGCATAAACCATTTTCTTCCATGAGAGGTGCCCTTAAAAGAATTCACTAAGCATATATGAGTAAAATGATTTAGACACCATATGAAAACTCTGAGGAAGATTTTTAGTTTTAGTGTCAAAATTCTGAAACTAGTTCCGAATCATCTTAACAATGTCAGAAATCTTAGAACACAATGATTCAACATGCACAAATTCAGAAGGTTTTGAAGAAGGTTCAGTTTCAAGGTGTCGGACTTCTTGAATTTGTAAAATCTGTATGCATTATATCAGAAAATGAATTTGATATGATAGGGTCGTTTTTACAGAAAATAAGTGTTCATCACAGATAAGGGAAATCATATCAATTTCAGAGAAATAAAAGCTGTTGAGCCCATCATGCATTTACTAGCCAAGTGATTATTCAAGTAAAGAGGAAGGTAAGAATGATATCACCATAGCTCCATTCGCATCTAGCAGTAGCTCGCTTGATTTTGGTTGGCAATGCATGGAATCTATATTTAGAGCAGTACCAAAATCTATGCGTGACGAATGCTTATCAAGACTTGACTAATTGTTCAGATGAGGTACAGTCCTGAGTCTTGCTGAGGTTAATAGGATGGATTGGAGCTGGTGCAGAGGGATGAATTTACTTTGTGATCACTACCACTGGCATCTCTGGCCTCTTGAACCCATACTTCATACACAGCTCTTCACTCAGATTGGGTGCTGGCGCAGAGGGAGACACAGGTTCAGCAGAAGGTATCTCCGCAGGTTGATCACTCAGCGCTATCTCAAGTTTGCCTCTGAGCTTAGCAGATTGTTGGGGGCACATGAATCAGATGGCTCACTGTGGGGGGAAGAGATCTTCCTTTTAGCAAGGGTCTTCTTCACCCTTGTCTTGCTGACCCTTCGGGTTGCCCTTCCTACAAAATACCAGATAGTTCCTTCCTTTTGTATCCAAGTCTGGATCTGAAGGTCAGTTTGTAGGCTATATATTGTTCACATGCATTTAGATTACGTCCTATGTGTATGGCATGGTGAATCTTTCATGACTATATGCACAAGGATATACAAGGTTTTTGATCAAGATAGTCATGGACAGTATGTAGATTATGAACATTACTTATTTCTTCAAGCTTTCTTCTATGATGAATATAATGTTCACATCTTAGGATGCTTAATGTAAAATCTCAATAAGTCCATCTAACATTAGCATAGGAGATTTTACTATCAAATGCTTCGTTGCTAAGTGATCCCTTGCTTACCCAAGGAGATCTTCTATACTTATCCTTGGTTCGAAGCACTTTCTTCTGAGAGGTAGGATTCAAGAACCTTTTCAATGATGATCGAGGAATCCACTCTCTCTTGTTCTTCTCAGGATAGTTGAATGGAACTTTGTGATAGCTCATCCTTGAGACAGAACCATTGTCCCTTGTGGTGGCCGACAGCTTCTTATGATTGTACCAGTGGGTTTCAGCAGTTGCATCACCACGAGTTCTCTTCTTTGGGATAAGAGGAACTCTTGATCTATCCTGCACAAGTAAGGCACTAGGAGGATGTTTTGGTACCCATTTGTACTTGGGTCCTACATGGTTAGCACTGGACCTTACTTGTCCTTTAGGAATCCATACAAACTTATTTCTCACATTTGTATTTCTTCTAAGACTGCATGTGTGAGAAATATGTCCTAATCTACCACAATAATGACAGATAATGGAATGATAATCAAAATGAGGCTTCCTATCATTATCATGATTAGTTTTCTTTAGAAAAGCTTTTTGTTCCTTTGAAATTTCAGTTTCTTTTGAAAGCTTTTCTTTTTCCTTCAACACGTGTTTACAATCAAAACATTTTTCAAGACATGTTGAAGTTTTCCCTACCGATAGTGGGCTAGCTATCGGAACCACTAGTTCTTTAAAAGAACCCTCGGAAACTTTAGATGTAGAAGAAGAAATTAGTTTTTCAAGTTTCCTATCTTTTTCTTTTAAGCCTAGAAGTTCTTTTGCAAGTTTACAATATTCAGTATATAACTCATTGTATGCATCTTGCAAATCAGAGAGTTCAATTTCAGATCCAGATACCTCACTTTCTGAATCTTCTAGGCAGAGATGGATACTCTCTTCACTGAAGTCTGCTTCCTCAATATCAGCTTCCAGAAGCTCATCAGTAGATGATCCACAAAGAGCACGAGTTGAGCTTTGGACAGCTGTGCTTTCAAGAGATGGGTTAGAAGCATATATCACATCAAGAGTATTCCAAATATCTCTAGCACTAGAGCAATGTTTGATTTTCTGGAAATCATTTTCAGTTAAGCCTTTGTATAAAATTTGCATTGCTCTAATGTTTAAGGAAAACAAATTTTTCTCCCTTTCAGTCCAGTTTCCTCTTGGTTTGAAATCAAAATCATTTTCAAAAATATCCCACATTTTCAAACTAGTGGATTTTATAAAACTTTCCATTCTTGCTTTCCACCAACAAAAATCAATATTTTCTAACACAGGTGGAATGGTATGATCAAAGCCTTTGGAAAACATTTTAACCCAAATCAGCCAAGGTCTTTACACTTGAGATCGTTGGATCCTTTAAACAAGTGACCTGCTCTGATACCAAATGAAATTCGTGGCTGTCACCCAAGAGGGGGGGGTGAATTGGGTGAGGGAATAAAAACTTAAACTCTTTTCGAAAGACTGCTTGTGCTCGGTGATGATGATAATAAATAATGCTATGCACAAGTCAGTATGCTATGTGATGCAAAATAGAATGATCAAGTATAAGTATATGCACACATAAATTTATCCTGGTTCGGTCACCCAGACCTACATCCAGTCCCCAGGCTACACCTGAGATTTCCAATCCACTATTCTTGTTTAAACCGGGCACAAGAGAAGCCTTTACACTTTAGGTTTTACGAGCACGGGTTCACCTAACAACCCACAGGTTTTACAACGGGTTCACCTGCAAACCTTACCGCAAGTTTTACGGGATCACTTGCAACCTTACAAACGCAAGTTTTACGGGCTAACTTGCAACCTATGGAGATTTAGAAAACCTTCTAAATGCTCCCCCTTACAAAATGTAAGATTACAATTATGTTCACTCTATGAACTGATTTTGTTAAACACTTAAGCTCAAAACTAACTCTCTCAAAGAGTGGATGATGTTACTCACTTAAGTACAAATAAATCACTCTCTAAGAATATTACATATCAAAGTCCGAGAGTAGAAGATGAGAGGAATGTAGAATAGTGTTTTTCAGATAATAGCCCTGTTCTCTCTCTCTTTTTCAAGCCTCTCTCTTCAGAAATGAAGAACATCCCTTTTATACCAGTCTCTGAATATCTAGCCGTTGGAGAGGCAATAAAACCGTTTGATTATAGACGTTGGGGCCTTGTTTACGTTGTCCTCATTAATGCACAGCAGGGTTGACTTTGCTTTATCTGAAAAGGTGCTCTGACCATGCTGTTCTGTCAACACTGTTCTGACAATACTATTCTGACAAAAGTCGTTCTGACATCTGAACACTTTGTACGGTCCGACTCTTGCTTGCTGTCAGAGAGGACTTCGTTCCTCAAGCATAAGTCCAGGATGTTAAGAGACTCACTATCGGAAGCTCTCTTGCTATCTGAAGCTCGTGGACTCTAACATTTTGCTTGCTATCACATAGAGGAACTTTGTCTTCCAAGCACTTGTCCATGAATGATAAGAGTGCTTTGCTATTGGATCCTCTCTTGCTATCAGAAGCTCTCTTATGGACTCTGACTCTTGTGGGCAGTATGAGCTTTGACACCTTGAGTGAATCTTCAGATTATGTTCTCATACTCCTCATGCTTGGTAGGTAACAATGTTGTTTGAATATGTCTGTTATCCTCTTGTTACCGTTGGAAGGAACATCTTCTTAAATGCTTCAGCAGGGTTGACTTGCTTTATCTCTGAAAAGTAGTCCTGACACCTCTGCTCTGACATAAGCATTCTGACACTGCATCTCTTGAACGTTCAGACATTCTTTTTGCTTGCGGAAGTAACTTCTCATCCGGAAGCAACCTTACTGAGTGTGCTGCACTTGAACGTTAGTTTAGTAATATAATCATATAGTCTCATGCAGTGGGTGATCCCTAAATCTAAGAAGTATCCGGAAGCACTTCTACATCCGGAAGTAAATTCACTTGATGAGGGATTTAGTTCACCATGACTTGCTCTCGCTTGGTCTATTTCATTCCACCACTCAGCGCTAGTCACTGAGCTATCGGAAGCACTTTTACTTGACGTGGTGAATTCACTGACGCTTAGGGTGAAATCTATTCTATCAGTCTGCGCCAGTCAAGATCTAACAGGAAGCAACTTCACTTGATGTTGCATTTCCGCTGACGCTCGGGGTTATATCTAGTCTATCAACCTGCGCCAGTCTAAATCTAATAGGAAGTGCTTTCACTTGGCGAAGTAGACTTACTGACGCTAGGGGTAATAACTATTCTATTGCTCTGCGCCAGTCTAAGTCTAACAGGAAGCGCTTTCACTTGGGGAAGTAGACTCACTGACGCTTGGGGTAATATCTATTCTGTCGCTCTGCGCCAGTCTAATTCTAACAGGAAGCAAACTCACTTCCGATTGAAACATAGCTTAGTCTTAAGGTTTTGTGTACCTAATTCTCATGGACTAAGTTATTTCCCAGTGATTTACTTGCTGATGCTGGGGGATGAAAACATTCATCCGCATGCGCAAGTCCTAATCTATCCGGAAGTGATCTTACATTCTCAAGTGATCTAACTCAGGATTCTAACCATGTCATCTAATCCTTCCTAAGTGCTGATTATGTTCTCTTAAGTACTAGACCATATCATACCTTAGTCACCATCAAAACTTAAGATTCTAACAATCCCTTGTGGCCATACTTAGGCGAAGAGTAGACATAACATTTCTCCCCCTTTTGTCATCATCAACAGGGGTGAGTGCCAAGGATGGAGTGGATGTGGAGGTGGATGGAGGTGGTTCAGGGCCAAATTTCTTGGGAGGGGAAGGTGAGAGGGTAGAGGTAGAGGATGTGGGAGAAGATAGGTGTTCAGGAGTTTGAGGAGGGTCTGGGAAGCACCTGGAGGTGACAAAGAGATCCGTGTAAGGATGAGTGGAGGAGTATTCTTTGTAGTTGGCGGAGTCAGGGGTAAAGGGTAAATGGTCATCGGAGAGTGGTTGAAGGCGGGGATACTCGCCGTATGGTTGGCTGAGGGGGTGAATGGCTGTTTCAGATCCTATGGGTCTAGGGCTTGGATGGGTAGGGTTGGAGAAGCGGAGTGGAGAGCGTGTAGGGGCACCTGGTCGTGTGGGAATGGGTGAGGATGAGGATGAGGAAGGTGAGGATGAGAAGTTTCTAGGAGAATGGCGTGGAGAGTTGTGAGGAGAGTCTTGGGTTTGGTGGTCATGGGTAGGTGAGGGTTGGGATTGTTGGTCATTGTTGGGTGATGGTGGGGCTTGTTGATCATTTTGTGGTGGAGGCTGAGGTTGTTGAGTGTTGGGCGGAGGAGGAGGTGGTAGTTGAGGGTGATTAGGAGGAGGAGGAGGGTTTTGAGGAGGAGGAGGAGGAGGGGGTGGTAAGTTACCTTGTGATGAGGGTTGGGGAATTTGTAGGTGCTGGAGGATGAGGTCTAATTTTGCATCCACCCTGGCAAGGTGATTCTCGAGTTGTCCTACTCTGTCCTCAAGCCGTTGGATTCGCTCCCCTTGATGGTGGAAGCCAGCTTCACATTCAACACGGAGAGGACCCACCAAGGAATCAGTCAGTCTCAACAGAAGCTCTTCCTTTATGTCCTCGGCAAAGGCCCTAACAGAAGCTGGAACCTTTGCACTACTGCTTGGCCCAGCATGTGAGTCAACTTCCTGATCCCCTGCTCCAGATGCAGAGGGGGCTGAAGTCCCTGAAGCACTACTGGCTTGAGAGCGTGAGCGAGTGGGCTTAGGAGGCTTGAAATACTTGATCCCCATCCTTGCCATATTGGTTGCTCCCACAGGCCTACACTGGACATTTTCTTCTTCCACAGCAGATGTAGCCTTGATCAGATGCTTCTCAAGGAGGAAGGCAATGATGGTGGGATAGGGAAGATAACCTGACTTGTCATTGTTTAACCAGCGCTGAAGCTCTAGACATATCAACTGCCCAGGGTTGAAAAGCTTGCGCGAGAGGAGTCTAGGGAACCAAGGGTTGTCCAGCAGTGTGAACTCGTTGAAGTTGCCTCCCTTATGAGTCATTATCCGGGAGTAGACGTAGTACAAGAGCCTGTTAGAATCAGACATCTTGGACACCTTCTTGCTGTTGGTGCCATACAACTCCTCGAGTTCCTCCTTGCTGTACTTGTGAGACTCAGGGTAGATCCATTCATTCATATCCTCTTCTGTGATTCCCATCATCTCATTCAAGGTTCTCCAAGTGAACCTGAAGGTTCTTCCTCTTACAGTGGCAGTGAAGGAGAGTTTGTGGACTTGCTCTTTCCCATCCACCTTCCTGTACTTAGCTCTGCCTGAGAGGGATTGGCAAAAGACTCGCAGGACGTTGACGTTGTAGTCCTGGTTGATGCCCAGCCAAGGCATATACTTTTCCAAGTAAGGGCGCAGATGAGCAAACCCTAGTTCATCCAACTTGTCCAGATTGATGAACAGGCCATGATTGAAGATGGGAATGGATGTCTCAAATTTGGCGGATACACCTTCCAATGCCCCATCTCTATAGACTGTGGGATCATCTTCTTCCTCAACCCTCTGCCTCTTGGAGGAAGGCTCCTCAGAAAATTGAACTTTCTTTTTCTTTCCCTTTCTCTGAGCATCCCTCTCTTGTTCAGAACCCACTGCCTGTTCCACTCTACCAGAGGTTCCAGGCTGACCCTGAACGTTTTCATCCTGTCCCTGTGATTGCCCAGAACCTTCATGGCGTTCATGATGTTCTTCATGATGTTCTTCATGGTGCCCAGATTTACCAGAATGCTTGTGAGTGGATTTCCCAGATTTCGACTTGTTTTTCTTGGAGGAAGAGGTTTTCTGGATGACTGGGTTGGATTCATGAGATCCGGCCATTTTTATATGAATGTTGTAGTAATAAAAAGGATGAAATGCGAGAAATGTGTAAAGGAGAAATGAAGAACACAATGGAGAAGATGAAAAGACTTTTTAGAGAAAATGATGCGAGTGAAAAAGATGTAGTAAAAAGTGAAAATGGAAAATGACTTCTATTTATAGGTGAAACTTCTTGAGGATAGAATGGGCATAGTCTTTCAAATTTTCACACATTGGGTAACGTAAGTTTTTAAGTTGGAACGACACACCTGATGACACGTGTTGCTTCAGAGAAGGCACAACGTTTCATAGAGGAAGTTGAACCGTTTTCTGAAGTGATGTGTCCCTTGGTCTGGCACTGGCGCTCTTGATCATATTGAATTATCATCTAGCGCCAGCAAAAGAGTATCCGGAAGTGATTTTGCTTCCGGTTGGGCAGGCGCTCCTGGTTGTCTTGAGTAGTCATTCAGCGTCAGCATGAGAGCATCCGGAAGTAGCTTTGCTTCCGATTGTACTTACTTAAGATTTAACATTGAGGGACTTGTTGATGTTCTCTCTTGTGCATCCACATCGATCAAGCTTTCATAATTAAAGCTATATTTGCGTCAAGTAGTAGTTTGTTCGATCTTTTCAATTTCAGGAGCAGTAGCACTAGGAGCCCAGTATGAACAACAGCTCATTCAGATTTGATACATTGCTCTGATCAGGTATGATCATGAAAATTGTTGTTCCTTTGGACCTTCTTTCCTACAAAATAGCTAATGATTCCTTTTTCCCATTTTTCAGTCTCCAAACTTGGATCTGACTGGTCAGTTTGTAGGAAGTATGTGATTCTTATGCACTTAAGAATTATTCACTATGAATATAGCATTGCGAATCAATTATGACTATATGCACATGGTTATACATGGTTTCTGATAATGATAGTCATAGATAGCATGTAGAGTATGAACTTTGTGTGAAATATCTTATAAGCCATATCATGTTCATGCTTATGATGCTTAATATAAAATCTCAATAAGTCCATCTAACATTTGCATAGGAGATTTTATTGTTGCGTGCTTCAACCTTAAATAATCCCTTGCTTACCCAAGGAGATCTTTTATACTTATCCTTGGCCTGAAGCACTTTCTTAGGAGAGACAGGATTTGCAGGTTTTCTCCATGTGAGTTGAGACATCCTCTCTCTTTTGTCCTTCTCAGGATAGTTGAATGGAACTCTGTGATAGCTTATCCCTGAGACAAGGTCTTTGTTCCTTGTGGTACCGCACTGCTTCTTATGATTGAGCCAGGTAGTTGCAGCAGTGACATCACCACGAGTTCTCTTCTTTGGGACAAGAGGATCTCTTGATCTTTCCTGCACAAGTAAGGCACTAGAAGGGAGTTTTGGTACCCATTTGTACTTGGGTCCTACATAGTTAGCGCTGGACCTTACTTGTCCTTTGGGGATCCATGTATATTTATTTCTCACATTTAAATTTCTCTTAAAATTGCATGTGTGAGAAATATGACCAGTTCTACCACAATAATGACAGATAATGGGATGATGTTCAGAATCAGATTTCTTATCACTATTATGGTGGTCAGTTTTCTTTTCAAAGACTCTATGTTTATTAACTTTTGAAATCTCAGGGTCTTTTGAAAAATCTTCTTTTATGAGTGGGACTTTGGACTCCTTGGTTGTAGAAGAGGGAATAAGTTCCTCAAGTTCCCTATTTCTTTTTCTTAAGCCTAGAACTTCTTTTGCAAGTTTACAGAATTCATTATGTAGCTCATTATACATATCTTGCAATTCAGAAGTTTTGAGTTTAGGTACCTCATTTTCTTCAGCTTCTGAATCTTCTAGGCGGAGATCCACACTCTCTTTGCTGATACTAGCTTCCACTACATCACCATCCAGTAGCTCATCAAAAGTGGATTCACAGGGAGCACATAGTGAGCTTTGGACAGCCTTAACTTCAAGAAATTGATTAGAAGCATACATAGTATCAAGAGTGTTCCAAATATCTATAGCCCTAGAGCAATGCTTAATTTTCTGGTAATCATTGTCAGATAAACTTTTGTGTAAAATTTGCATTGCTCTAAGGTTTAAGTAAAATAAACTTTTGTCCTCTTCTGTCCAATTTACTTTTGGTTTGAAATCAGAGTCCTTTTCAAAGACATCCCACATTTTGAAATCAGTGGATAGTATAAAACTTTTCATCCTTCCCTTCCATAAGTAAAAATCAGCATTTTCTAACACAGGTGGGATAGTATGATCAAAACCTTCAAAACACATTTTGTAACCCAAATCAGCCTAGGTCTTTGCACTTGAGATCGTTGGATCCTTTAAACAAGTAACCTGGCTCTGATACCAAGTGATAAGCGTGGCTGTCACCCAAGAGGGGGGGTGAATTGGGTGAGGGAATAAATTCTTTTGAATCTTCTTTTCGAAAGACTGCTTGTGCTTAGTGATAATATGTAAAAGTAGTGGTATGCACAAGTCAGTGTGTTATGTGATGCAAAATAGAATGTTTGAGTGTAAATTTATGCACACATAAATTTATCCTGGTTCGGTCACCCAGACCTACATCCAGTCCCCAGGCTCCACCTGAGATTTTCAATCCACTATTCTTGTTTAAACCGGGCACAAGAGAAGCCTTTACACTTTAGGTTTTACGAGCACGGGTTCTCCTAACAACCCACAGGTTTTACACCGGGTTCACCTGCAAACCTTACAAATGCAAGTTTTACGGGCTAACTTGCAACCTATGGAGATTTAGACAACCTCTAAATGCTCCCCCTTACAAATTGTAAGTTTACACTATGTTCACTCTATGAACTGATTGTGCTAAACACTTAAGCTCAAAGCTAACTCTCTCTAAGAGTGGATGATGTTACTCACTTAAGTACAATAAAATTACTCTCTGAAAAATATCACAAATCTGGATCTGAGAGTAGTAGAAGATGTGTAGAATGAAGAGTATGATATATCAGATACTTTTCTCTGTTCTCTCTCTTTCTTCCATATCTTCTCTTCTGAATGAATGTCTCTTTTATACTCGGCTTCATAGGCTTCTGTGGCAGTTTGAATATGAACGTTTGAATAAAGCCGTTAATCCTATGTTACCGTTGAGAAGTACATCTTCATTAATGTTTAGCAGGGTTGACTTGCTTTATCTCTGAAAAGTAGTCCTGACACCTCTGCTCTGACAAAAGCATTCTGACTTCTGAGTATGTGATGTTTACTCTTGCACTCTTGCTGACGGATGATCATCATTCATCCGCAAGTGGAAATCTTGCTCTGCAAGTGTTAAGCTCTGAGCCTCAATGTCGAGAGTCTTTCCATCCGGAAGCTCATTTGCATCCGGGAGCGTGACCATGTTCTGCACATACTGGTTAGTCCAACATAGCAATATATATATAAGAATTATACATGCTGTGGGAAGCTTGTTTGCTATGGGGAGTAGTTTACTTAGACTGTGTTTTGATTTGGTCTATGATGTATCCGGAAGCATTTTTACATCCGGAAGTAAAACTACTAGATGAAGGATCTTTGTTCACTATAACTCACTCTCACTTAGTGTATTTCATCCCAACACTCAGCGCTAGTCACTAATGTAACATAGTGTTACTAATTACTTAATTAACCAATAATATTTACTTCAATTCATTATGCTCTAATCTAACTATGATAGAAAAAGGAATTTCCATAATATTAATATCTCTATCATAGTTAGAAAAGATTATTCTAAACCTTTTATAATTTATCCATGATAGGAAAGAATAAACTAATACAACCTGAATACTATCATGGATAATTAATAGCTAACCATGTTAGAAAAGAATCACCTAACATGGTTAGAAAAATAAACAACCTAATGTTCAATAATATCAAATACATATAAATATATGCGGAAACGTATGCAGGCCTATACAAATTGGCAATATACAACTCTAAATAAATTATGAAATCTCTACTACCTAATTCCCTTTCCTGTTGCTTGCGCCTGTGCATGAATACCTGCAAAAATGTCAGTAATCGTGGGATGAGACAATTTGTCCCAGTAATCACCGCTTAACTCACTATAACAGTGAGATGTGCGGTAGCGAGGGCGTCTAAAGGGTACCTCATTTTAAACCAGTAGTATATATATATATATCCATATCAATTCTTCTTTCATTCATCTTCCAAATCCCACCATCAATTCCACATCACTTATCAATACTTTAATCAACACATCAAATGATTCCCCACAACCTAACTCACCACTATCTCAAACTCAACAACAAAAATAAACGTGATTGACACTGTGCCCAGTCTCAAATCTGTAAGCATAAAAAGGGAGCACTTTTAAATAGTGAAAACGTCTCTGGGGAGCACTTTAAAAGTGAAAACGTCCCTGGGGAGCACTTTAAAAGTGAAAACGTCCCTGGGGAGCACTTTTTAAAAGTGAAAACGTCCCTGGAGAGCACTTTTAAAAGTGAAAACGTCCCTGGTTCCTTTAAAATCCGAGGAACCTGTACTATTAACCTATCGATTGCGCAGATCGATAGGTTACATCGGCCGACGGTACTATCAGTGTCATGCAATGCTCACTATAACCTATCAATATCCTATCAATATCACTTCCACAATATTCAATATCTAAATCACAATTTCCATCAACTTCTCAATTTCATCCAATATCTCCATCACAACAATTCCACTCCTTCCATCAAACTAAATATCACTATCCCTGACAATATACTATACACATCTCTCACCAGTATCTGAGCATTATTACTATATTCATTCACACCATTCAAGGACAGTAACCACCACCAATCAGTATAATATATAGATAATGAGTCAAATTCCTTTATACGAAAATATTCGCGTTTAAAAGGCACCCGATAGCCTATTTCATATAAAAATAGCTTTTCAAAGATAATATATATATAGAGGGTGAGAAAGGATTTTACAAAATCCTAGCTAACATCACCCTCAATGTTATAGTAAGGTAAGTGTGATTACCTGTCGCCCTTAGCAACTGTGCATTTTCCCATCCTTTCCCGATGCCTCACAACGACATCACAATCAATCCTATAATGATGTAGTGTAGAATAATAAATTAGTATCATTTCTACTTCACAATGTTTAATGTCTCTCTCTCTCTCTGTATTACTACCCAACTCTCCTCTTTTAATTATACTTGATTGACCTTAACAAACTTCAATTAATCATGAATATAATCAACCAATGTAAGGCAAAGTATTCAGACATGCTTCACATTAAAGTAGACAACTAACATAAATCTGAATTTGAAATCAATAGGCAATATTGTAAGGAAATAATATAAACCTCAAAGCTCTTCCTTAATTTAATTCTAATCCGAACTTAAACACTTAATTCTTCACTTTTGTTCTAAGAGTAGAATCCAATACAGATATGGCACCACATAGCCGAGCAAAACAAATTGTTGTTTAAAATTACACTAACAATAACTTAAACATTACATGCTTTCATTTATCTCATTTTAGACCCTCTTTGAGCCATTCCTTCTTAGGAATCGATTCAGCCAATCTAGGTAACAATACTAAAATAAGGCATGAATGCTCTTGATTCAAGCTTCAACAAACTTAACCAAAAATCAGCATAGAATGCAGCCACACTTCTCACTAATCCTTCCACATGAACCACAAATTATCATACAACATTAACAAGGATTTTCCACACAAAACTCAAGGATACAATAAATTTTTCACCTATGTTTTCATACATAATTCTTTATGTCCAATTCAACTAAATTGAGAAAAGATAATAAAGTTCATTTATCTCAAAGTCACAAATCATGAACTACATCCTTGTACAAGCTATTACAACACTAACATAAGTAAATATTGGGTATTTCAATACTAGCTATTATATCTATCCTTCCATTCATAACTATAACATCACAACCCTTTGAGGCATTTAAACAAGCAGCATATTCAATCCAAGAAGAGACAAAGAACATCAAGACTAATATTTTTCATAACATATTAGATACAATTGAAATACTCCCATTCCAAACAACCCTTCGACCAAAGCAAAAAGAAAGACAAAGAACATTATAAATGTGCAACAATCACTACAACTTGAACCCAATCCGAATAGAACTTCATGCATACCAACATTGTTCTTAATTGATTCATCATAAAGCTTTAGCCACACAATAAACTACAGAAGAGCAAACATCCAAATAAAGTGCCATAACATAGTTCATGTCAACTTATTATCTCATGCTCAAAGAGAAGCAATAGAAGGGAATATCATACTTAAAATCAAACTAAAGAGCCCAAACAAACACCTTAGCACTTTGCAAAAGAAACCAATTCCTTTCACAATTCCTTTCAGCTAAACAGCCACTAGACTACACCATTAACACTTTGTTTACAAAGCATAATCACCGATTACATACAAGCATAAAACATAGATCATTTCCTTTCACTAATCATAAATCAGTTAAATCCAGATTTGAGTTACATAACAACACATAACCACACACTTAGACCTCTCCTACTCCAAACAACTTGCAACACCATTATTATTATTATTATTATTATTATTATTATTATTTTTAATATTTCCTTCAAAGAGGTATCAATTCAGCGACTAAGGATAACTGGCAAAACATTCATAGATCAAACGAGCACTCATTATTCATAGCTTAATTAACTGAAAACTCAAAATACCTGAAGCCACAAATTCCCTCAAGGACCCTTTAACGCATGGACAACATTGACAACTTATGTGGCCTTTTTCCTAAACACCATCCAATCAACAATATCTATAATTACATTCTCTCTTGACCATTAAAAATTCAAGCTTCTGCTTCATTGTTCTTCATTCCAACACTCAAAATCCCAAATCAATTTCGGGCAATAGAAAAAGAAAGCAACAACAGAATTTTACTTCAAACAAATTCAACAGATCAAAGAAACAGTACAAGCAATCAACTTTGTTATAATCTTATCTAAGTTAATTTGAAGATTAAACCCAAAATCCCAAAATCCAACTTCAAACCTCTCACAAACAGTGGAAACGTGAACGAACAAGGAAAGAATTAGAGGAAAGAGCCTCACCGGAGTTTGAGAACAAGAGAAGAGACCCAGCCGCCCCCGGCCGCCGCTGGTTCGCCGGATAATCGGCCACTGAAGTGGCAGACCGAACAGACCAGCAAAAAGGAGAAGAAAGAATGAGAAATCGACATGGAAAGAAGCATAACTCGCGAAAGACAAACCAAGGCTAAAACTTACCTCTGACCCGTCGTTGTTCGTCGCCGAGCTCGCCGGAAAACGAAGAAAGAACAGAGACGGTGGAAGCAGAGAGTGACGAGGATGAAGAATACAGAAAAGAGAAAGAAGAGATGGGTTTCGGTGAGGATGAGAGGAGAAGTAGGACGGACGGCTTCGTTGCCTCCGTCGCCGGTGGCCGTCACCGGAGAAGGGAGAGGAAGAAGAAGAAGACGGAGGGAGGGTCTGGTGAGAGGGAGGAGGGCTCGAGAGGCAGAGAGAGAGAATGGTGAAGGAAGGAGATGATGATGATGTGTATATATATATATATATATATATATTTTTTTTTAATTTAGGGAAAATTACAATTTACTACCCTAAGGTTTATTCGTAATTATATTTCTAGCCCAGAAGTTCGTATATATTACTATATCTCCTTCTTTTCATCATAATATTATCTACTATCCCAAATACTTATTCATGAAAGTTTCTAACTCCAAATAAATATTTTAACTATATTTTTCCTTAAATTCCAAAAATTAAGATTTAATAACAATAAATCTCCATAAATTTCTCCCTAAAACTCAAATTTCCTAAATAACAACTCAATAATTTCTAATTAACCTTAATCAAAATTTGGGATGTTACAACTAAGCTATCGGAAGCACTTTTACTTGACGTAGTGAACTCACTGACGCTTAGGGTGAAATCTATTCTATCAGTCTGCGCCAGTCAAGATCTAACAGGAAGCAACTTCACTTGATGTTGCATTTCCACTGACGCTCGGGGTTATATCTAGTTTATCAACCTGCGCCAGTCTAAATCTAATAGGAAGTGCTTTCACTTGGCGAAGTAGACTCACTGACGCTTGGGGTAATATCTATTCTGTCGCTCTGCGCCAGTCTAAGTCTAACAGGAAGCAAATTCGCTTCCGATTGAAACATAGCTTAGTCTTAAGATTTGTGTACCTAATGTTCATGGACTAAGTTAAATCCCTAGTGATTTACTTGCTGACGCTGGGGGATGAAAGCATTCATCCGCGTGCGCAAGTCCTAATCTATCCGAAAGTAAAACCTCATCCGGAAGCGCTCTTACTTGGGATCCTATGTTAACCTATTGCTTCCTAGGCACTTGGTCTAATCCTCTATATTTTAGTCTTCATCAAAACTTAAGATTCTAACAACATCAGGACGCAGGCTCACATCCAAGAGTGGATTTACATTCGGAAGTAAATTTGCATCCGCTTGTGGAGGCAGAGTTACATCCGGAAGCTAAAGCATATCCGTCAGTGAGTACCAGAGCCAGACTGCACAATGATCAGAAATGTCAGCTACTTTTCAGAAGTCTTTTGTGCAGAGTAAATTTAAGGCAAAGTCAGCCATGCAGCTTGAAGGTACTTGGGGAGCATCTTTCCAAATGAGGCAAAATTGGCGCCAAGGTCAAATTCAAATCTGGAGGCCTCATTAAGGGCAATTTTGGAAGCACAATCATTTGGAGAAAAAGGAGGAACCTTTAGAAATGCATGGAGATGAGATCTAGTCCACATTCATCCTCACCTTTCACCAAATACCGAAAATACCCTTCCTTCCATTTAACCTTACACCTCTCGGCCATAACCTTCCATAATCACCAAAAATATCTTTTGACAGCTCATAATCCCAAATTGACAGCTCACTAACTCCACTTGCCAGCTCATCATCTAACTAACTCACCTACTTAATCCCTAACTAACTTCATTTGAGACAATCCATCTCATTCTCACTTCACTTTTACTTTCTCTCTCCTCTAACAAACTTTCTCAACTCCATCTTCATCTTCTTCACCTTCTTCACTTTGCAAACCTCCGCCATGTCTAGAACCTCACACCTACCTTCATCCGCCTTCATCTCCATGTCAGGCTAGATCGCCTAGCCTTCTTCTCCAAGGAAATGTGCTTGTAGAATCAACCTATGGTTTCATATGCTTGTAATTTTCTCTTTTAGGTTTCAAGCTATATGTAAATTTTTGCCTATGTATGTCTAGATCTAGGCTTATATAGGTTAGAGCATCTCTATTTTTGGTGTTCTACTTTATGTTAGCTTGAAATCTCTCTTAATTGTTTAGGACATGAAAACCGAGGCTTAATTCTTGTAATTTCATACATGTATGTGTGCGCGATTAGCTCCTCCTACATTTGTGGAATGAATTTGTTTCCTAAATGCTAGATCTAGTGTTTAGAGTTGCTTTTGGTATGTTCTTGGCTTGAAAGAGCTTAAGCCTTAATTAAATTAGTTAAACTCTTGTAGACTTCTTTGATTAAAGAGATCTCGAGAATTTAACTAGTTTATATTAAGAAGAACAAGTATATGAAGTCTGATTAAACGTAAGCACGGAGTACTTGGAGAAGGAGGTACCTTCCATTCCATACTTTCACACTTTCAATTCTGTTAGTTATAGTTTTTACTAGTTTTAATTAGTCTTAGATATAAAGCTTGCACACAACCTGTTTGATAATTTGCTTAACTTGTGATTATTTGACCTAAGCAAGAGATAAAACCGAACTGTGAATTGACCTAGGACTTGCTGCTAACTACTGTAGTTTAATTCTAGTTTTATTTGTTTTAGCTCTTTTTATAACGACGAAAAAGAGTTAAATCAACCGTTATGGGTAGTGGGCATCACAGGTGCTCCGAAATAGGTGGGCGATATGGCGAAATATGTGGGCGACCAATTCTCTCCTTCTTATCTGCTTTATGGCCGTTGACGTTACACTCTTCAGGGCTTCAGGTGCATCCGACTCCTTATTGGGCCATTACTAAAGCCCAGACCCAATAAGCCTTAACGGTGTACAACAGCAACATAGGAGCAATGGGGGACGCGGAGGAAGTCGAGGATGAGGAAGAGGTCGTCGACGTAGGAGTAGACGGTGGTGTAGCGCGGATGTCAAAGTGGTTAAACACTCTATCTAGTTCCCTTTGTAAAATCCAAATAATATACTTATCTCATCTAATAGTTATCCCTGAAACCTTCTACTCGGACATTCAGAGCTTCAAGGATGGAGATGCCCATGCTGGGTGGGGTTGATTTTGGTGGAAGAGATTATGCAGTGAAACTTGAAATTTGAAATTGAGTGACTGAGATAGATTAAGAAGAGATGATTGTGGTGGTCACGGTGAAGGAGGGAAGGAAGAGAGAGAGGGGGTCGGTGGGTGAGTTATTTTTTATTTTTAAATGTGGGACCCACATTTAGAAATTATACTCCCTCCGGTCCTAAATATAAGACATAATTGACTTTTTCTAGAAAATCCTTAAAAAAGCAAAATAAGTTAATTATAAATTGATTTACCTAATTTTTTCCCTTAAACTAGTTTATTTTACCTATAAACTAATGGATAATCTAAAAATATATCAAATATGTCATCATTTAATAACCTATTTCGCAACCTTAACCTCTCCAAAAAAAGTCAATTAGGTCCTATATTTAGGACCGGGGTAGTATTAATTAAGTCCCAAGGGTATTTTCATATTTTCCAATAGCTCAATGGCCAAAATGAATCATTTTTATTGTTCTTTGGTCAGAATAAGTCTTTTTATTGTTCGTTGGCCAATTTGACCCTTTGGAAATAGTTTAGGGTTAAGGTGCATTTTTAGTACTGTAGAATATAGCAAAGTGCACCTAACATAATACACAATATTGTGGTCCATTTGTGGTAACCAAGAATTATTTTCGTGGCTTATTTAGTAACGACGTTAAATAAGTTAAGTTTGACAGTTATGTGTCAAATTTTGACCATTAAATTGTGGGTAAAGGAGCATTTTTAGTACTCTAGAATATAGAAGCACCAAACATAATATACAATATTTTGGTCCATTTGTGATAACTAAGAATTATTTTCATTGCTTTTCTAGTAATTCGTTAGCTAAAACTCACTTTTGTAAAATAAAATCTAATGTGACATAATGATGTAATATATGTATATTGAAATGACAATTTAACGAACATTATTTTAAGTTTATAACTATGTAATCAGTTAGAAGTAACTCTTCTTCTATTACAACATAAGGTCATTAATTTGGGTCAAGCCAGTATGACCAACCCGTTTTAATTTGTGTCGAGCCAGTATGACCAACCCGTTTTAACTCAGTAAGGCCAACCTGTTTAGTTTATGATTCTTTGCTTACATTTTTTATATATGTAAAATACTAATGACTTATTAGTTTATACATGCATGATACTAGGATAGTCTATGGATCTTTATAACTTTGTAGTGTTTAATTATTTGACACTTTGAATAAAATGTGACTTAGTTGTTTATGGTGTTTAAATATTGTATATTATGTTTGGTGCTCCTTCTATATTCTAGAGTACTGAAAATGCTCCTTTACCCACAATTTAACGGTCAAAATTTGACACATAACGGTCAAACTTAACTTAGTTAACGTCGTTACTAAATAAGCCACGAAAATAATTCTTGGTTACCACAAATAGACCACAATATTGTGTATTATGTTAGGTGCACTTTGCTATATTCTACAGTACTAAAAATGCACCTTAACCCAATAGTTTATTGGTGAGAATGATATTTAGCCCAAATAAAAACTGCCATTGAAAAACTTCTATGTCCTTTGGTCTCTTCCTCTCCCTTTCCATGGTGCATTTGTCTTCTGTCATATATGTGATTAGAGAGTCCCAATTGGTGATTCAATTACGCGTGGGTATCAAGAGAGTTTGCTAAGTTTCATGTATGTCCAAAATCCTACAAATACAAATAGGGGAAATGACAAATAATTACTTGATTTTCAAAATTCTAGAAACGATCGACTTGCAATTGTTGTTACCATTATTCAATTAAATAAAATCTCCTGTAAAAAATTTTAAAATTTAAAAGATATTTTCTTTCATTTTTAACATAAATAATGTATTTGATGTTCATAGACCGAAATATTATACCAAACAAATGCATCTAACGTCCGCCGCGTTACATTCCCACTGAATCCACGAACCAAACTGCCCAATGGATCGGAGATGATGTACATATGAAGAAGAAGATCCGAATTTCAATGTCTAAAACTTGAGGGGCCAAAAGAAGCTTTAGTCATGCGTTTATGATATCATGTCTTTGAAATATTCTAAGTGCTCCAAAAAGTGAACGAGTGAATCACAGATGCTACTTCTACATTAATAATTCAATTGTGTGAAAAATGAATGTATATATCACAAGCCAAACAAAATACCTAAGTCGGGGTGTGTGTATGTGTCTATCTATATAAAGGCATAGCAGATTGAATTGTTAGAAAGCTCAAAAAAAGATAAGGACTATATATAAGAAGGAAAGTGAAACAAGTAAGCAAGCACTTCCAAATCACCACGCAATATATGGCACTAAATAAAGCAAAGCGTGAACATACAAAAAAAAAAAAAACCACACCCACAAAATAGACATTGGCAAATAGAAACGATTGAATTGGAATCCACACACTCACAATGTGAGGTGATTATTTTAGTTCATGACTTCTGTCTTGAGCTAAATTTTTCCAAATAATTGGCAAGTTTGGTGGCATGCACACATTAGTTATTCGAACATAATATGGCTTTTGCTGGCTTACCATGCACGTTCAGTCCAATTCAGCCAAAGTTTTGTCTAACCTATTTACTCATACGAACTAGCTAAATGAATGAAATGGATCACCGGGGTAAAGATTTGTTGGAATATACTCTTTTGTCCCTAAATATAAGACGGCTTTATCAAATTTGATTAAATTAATGATATTGGTTAAGTTAGTTATTATCACATGGTATTACTAATTTATCTTAACCATATTTTGATTGTCACCATTCCCCCTCTCCTGTTTGTTTAATTATTGATAAGAATTAGTAAGGTTAATTTGGGAAAAATTTGAAAAAATTAAATTAGAAAGTGACATTATATTTAAGGACAAATTCAAATTAATAAGTGACCTTATATTTAGGGATGAAGGGAGTATTTTGTCTACCGCTTGTGAATTAAAGGAATGCAGTCATATGCCAATGGGACTATTGTGTAAAGAAGAAATATAGGTCTAAATGAATAGTGTAACCTGTATGATTTAATACTCAAATTAGTAATTATCCATGATAGATATACATTAGTATATATTGTTTTGATGTTTGTTTCTTTTATATATCTACAAATAATTTTTCTTGCATTCTCTGTTCTCCTTTTATGGTGGTTTACCCTACATGTTGTTGGAGTCCTAAATGATGCTTTTCACATGGACACTCAGTGCCGAATTCCCGATTACATCTAAAATTATAGGATTCAAATTGAAATGTGTTTCCCAGTGTATGAAGCACTTGGCAAAATTGATGCTTTTGTTTTGTTTAGAATGCTTTGTCAATTCTGTGTAGAGTAAGCATATGGGACAAGCAAATAAAAAAATAAAATTATTTTTAATATCTTATCTCTCCAATAAGTCATACATGCACAAAGCTGTAATACGTTCATCCTTCGACTTTACGTTGTCAAGAGTCTTGTCACAAACAAACGTGTATTTCATTATTTTGATACAATTTCAGATAAACTTTGTTTCCATAATAATGCTCATTATGAAGACGTATTCATACATAACAGACTACCGATGCTTTAGATTATATATATTTGTCCCTATTAAAAAAGTAATTTATATTATAAATTTTTAACAAAGTGCTTTCATTGATAAAGCATCTGGTGTTTACTTTTACCGACTGATCAATATTCAAACTGAGTTATATTCAAATGAATAGAATGTGTTCCAATGTGTTTTCACCTCTACTACATACGTACAAGAATTATTATATGTGCGAGCGCGAGATCATGAACGATAAGTTCTGTTTATTTGTGCTCCAATAGATATGGAGAATATAGAATAACGAAACCTTAAGATATATACATGAATAATAGAAACATATCAAACATCATGTCCTAAATATAAAATCATTTTAACATTTTTTTAATAATAAATAAGCAAAATAGACCACTCAATTTTTTTACATATCTCACATGTAACTGTAATATAAGACAGTTTATAAATAAGATATATTATTTTTAAGAAAAAAAAGATAACTGATAATTTAAAGTGACTAATATTGTATCATCATTTTCTCTAGAAAAATTTAAGTGATCTTATATTTAGGTTAGAACTGGAGGAAGTTAACTTTCCTATCTTTTCAGTTTTCATCATGAACAAGGAAAAGTTCTCCGATGAATTATCTTATTACACGTTAGCTACTTTTTCTTTATAAGAGCTAATTGTAATAGGTGCTTTTCTTTTTGTGGCAAAAATCATGCATGGCGACAAAACTTGATTGCATATGATATGTTTTATTCATAAAAAGATTTAGTGCGGATGTTTGTCACAATCTTTTATGATGACTTTAATAATTACAAGACATCACAAAACCTTTCCATCTTTTTAATTTTTAAAAGGGGTGTAAATTTCTCCTATGACCTTAACATTTTGGTTTAATAGGGGATCCTATATAGATAGAACTACTTCAAATAAGAAAAATTGAAATTAGACCGGCAAATTCAACAAATCCCTAATTATGTTAACACACAATTTGAGATTTCACAAACGGAGAAAACTTAACTCATGTTCCATATCTCAAGTTCCTTAAGTTCTCCTCATCTCCACCATTCGTATAATCTAGTGGCTCACACTCAACACACTAACCTACATCCCATTCCACCATATCCCTCTCCCCCTCTCCCTCTCTCTCATATATCTTCTCTTCCTTCACAAGATTCACTCTCCTCCTTCTCCAGCCTCACAACCCTTGTTGGCAAGGAGCGTCTGGTTTGAATTTGTGGCATCTTTACTCACTGTCTCATTCCTTTCATTTGTCTCCCTTCCTCACTCTCAAAACTCTCTTCATCGTCTGGGCCGAATAAAGCGACGCGGCCGCCACCGTCAAGATGAAGCGAGGCGGCCGCTGGTAAATAGTTGAGTTTAGATATGATATATGAGGGAGAGGGAGGGAGGGAGAGGGATATAGTGGAGTGGGGTGTAGAAGAGTGTGACGAGTGTGAGCCATTAGATCAAATGAATGATGGAGATAAAGAGAACTTGAAGAACTTGAGCTATGGAATTTAAGGTGAGTTTTTTCCTTCACAATATGAGTAAAATGATTTTTATAGTTTCTTTTTTCTCCTCCTCTTTTTCCACATCATCATCTTCTATTTGCTTCCTTTATTTTGTCTTCTTTACCATTTAATACTCCAAGTAAAAATATATTTATTCCTCATATTTAAATATTTTATTCAAAATATCATATTTAATTCTTTTTTTATCCATGATCAAGGTATCCCCTCACTCGACAAGTGAGAGACTAATCCCCGCTGATTTGTAGGCACCTCAAAGGGTGAGACAGCTGGCCTGAGAGATTTAATGTTTCTTCATACCCAACGCTAAGGATTGAACCCCAGACAATTGGTTAAGGGTGAATGAGTCCTTGCCACTCAACCATACACCCCAGGTTATCATATTTAATTCTAAATAAACACAAGGAGATAAGAAACGATTATATGTGTGTGTGTGTGTGTATTGAACACATAATGTTTTCAAAGTAATTGACAAGAAAACATAAAATACGAAACAATAAAACTTTTTTAAGTAGGAAAAGAAATTAAAGGCATTTTACTCACATTTTAAAATCTCAAATTAGGTAAGCTAAGTGACCCAATCAGGGATTTGTTAAATTTAGCAAACTGATTTTTCCCTTTTTCTTAAGTAGCTTTAAATGAGATTCCCCAAAAAATATTAGGGAAAATGCCATTTAAATCCCTCCGAATATACAAAAGGACAATTCAGGAACTCAAACTTTCAAAAGGACCATGAAGGAACTAGGACCTAGTTGACATTTTAAAATTGTGTGAAAGACAAAATTGCCCTAATCATAAAATAGAAATTACTAATCACCCTTACACCCACCATTTTCAATAGGGTGGTTAGTAATTTCTGTTTTATAATTAGGGCAATTTTGTCTGTTCACACAATTTTAAAATGTCAACTAGGTCCTAGTTCCTTCATGGTCCTTTTGGAAGTTTGAGTTCCTGAATTGTCCTTTTGTATATTCGGAGGGATTTAAATGGCATTTTCCCAAAATATTACTCATTTTTTAGATAAAATAGTTTTGTGACAGCTGCCAAAATTAGTGTGAAGTAATTAATTTCCCTCTCTATAATAGAATATATTGAAGGCATGGTTCAACCACTGAACTGGATTTTGAGCTTTGGGTTTAACATGACCACCTTAAACCCAACACAAGTTGAGTAATACTATACATCCGGTCCTAAATATAAGACCTAGTTGGTTTTTTTTAGAGAGATTAAGGTTGCGAAATAGGTTATTAAATCATGATATATTTGATATATTTTTAGATTATCTATTAGTTTATAGGTAAAATGAACTAGTTTAAGGGGAAAAATTATGTAAATTAGTTTATAATTAACTTATTTTGTTTTTTTATGATTTTCCAAAAAAGTTAACTAGGTCTTATATTTAGGACCGGAGGGAGTATTTTATTTTTTCAAAAATGCATTGCTTAATTCCATTATACAATGTGATTTCACCTTAAATAATTCAATGGGTAGGTTAAATACTTACATTTTGTATTCACAGCTGAATCTGAGTATCAAGTCATCTAAAGAATGTTCTATAATCTGAGTCTAATTTAGATAAACATGGTAAAAGAATATGATACTGAATCTAAATCAAACTTCTCTAGATTGAAAACTCCTAATTTTGGAACATGCATTGTCATTCATACTTACATTTGATTCGAAGTAAAATGAAGAAAATATTTAATCCCCTTGCAATCAATGTAGAACCAGAGTTCCTTCTGTATTCAGCAAACATATCCAATAAAAACTAGCACTTGCTATTGTCACTTAAGTTCTTGTTCAGGCACAGCGAGAAAACAAGTAAGGGGAAAATTAATTATTTTATTTCAGTTTGGTTCAATTAAAACCACAAAAAAAAAACCAAATGAACAATATGATTTTGGTAGAATTTCATTCAAGATGAGAATGACAACTTAATTTTCATATATATATTTATTATCTGTTCATAAGTGAAATGAACATCAACTAACCTCCACCTCATTTTTCTCTCTGGCATGTTGAAGATGAATTAAGCTGACAACAATATGCTATTATTTATTTTCTATACGACTTTCTTTGTAAGATTAATATCTCCAATACCCTACAAATAATAGCATAACAGAGTTAAAAACAAAAAAAAAAGCATAACAGTTTGACTAGTTGAAAGAACGAAAAAAAAAACAAAAAAACCCTATGAATATATAAAAGGACAACCAAGGTGTTTAAATTTTCGAAAGGACAATAAAGGTCATATACACTAAATTAATCTCTGTAGCATTGATTAATATGAATAGGAATGATGTTGTGGTTAATTGTCAAGCTTTAGTCATTAATGTGGATGATGCAATGGTTAAGAGGAATGTTGCAGTAGTTAATTTAGTGTCTATGACCTTAGTTGTCATTTTGGAAATTAAGGCACCTTGATTGTTCTTTTACATATTCAGAGGGTTTTATTCGTCTTTTGCCCTTAAAAGAATTTAAAAATCTCTAGAAAAAATAATTAGAGGTCAAGCTACATCCCAAATGGAATTGATCTGCCATTCTACAACTATATCATAGAGGTTCAATTTATGCTAGTCTGCCAAACCGAAGTACCTTGTGATTATAGCGGTTTAACTACAGCTAAAAGCATGTTTCTAAAAAGCTACATTTGCTTCTGTCACGCTGGATATCTGATTTAACCTATTTAGTCGTCTTTTAGGTCAATCAAAAATTCTAAACTCAAATCCACCAAGTTAATAGTGGTGAGTATTAGGTCTTTTCCACACTCTAGGTGAATCTAGCAAATTCTAAGCTACTTTTGTCACGCAAATTATCAAGTAGAATGAGGATGTTTTTGACTTTAAAACTACAAATTAAATGTAAAAAGAGCAATATAACCGAATGAAATAGTGAAGAAATGAGTTTAGGAACTACCTCTCTCTCCAAGTACTTAGTGCCTTAGATGAATTAGGCTTCACAACCTTGTCACACTTAATTAAGCTAGTTAAATACTTAAGACTTCTTTAATCAAAGAAGTTTACAAGTATTTAACTAACTTAACTAAGCCTAAAGCTCTTTTAGGCTAAGAACATACCAAAAGCAACACTAAGTGCTAAATCTAGAACTTAGGAAACAAATTCATTCCACACATATACTAGGTTGCAAATCGCACGCACATACATACATGGAACTACAAAATCTAAGCTTAGGTTTTCATGTTCTTAACACAAAAGAGAGGTTTTCAAGTTACAATCATGTAAAACACCTCAAATCAAGGTGTTCTAACCTATACAAGCCTAGATCTAGGACATACATAGGCAAAAATGTAAAACTAGCTTGAAACCTAAAAGAGAAGATTACAAGATCATGAAGCCAAATTTGTGTACTTCAAGCACTTTTCCTTGGAGAGGAGAGGAGAGGAAGCTTAGTTACACATGGAGATGTGGAATGGAGGTAGAAAACGTGGAGAAATCATGGAGGATGAAGGGAGGCCGTGAGAAATGGTGAAGGAGATGAAGATGAAGTTGAGAGGAAATGTTAGAGGAGAGAGAAAGTGAAAATGAAGGAATGTCTCAAAATGAAGTTGGTTAGAGTTTTAAATGAAGTTAGTTTGGGTTAATGAGAGTGATTAGGAGTTGATGAGTTGTCAAGGATGGAATTAGTTGTCAAAGAAGATATTTTTTTTGTTGTGGAAGGAGGGAGGAGGCCGTGAGGTATACAAGTGAAGGGGGAAGGGTATTTTTGGTATTTGGTGAAAAGTGAGGATGAATGTGGTCTTGAACTTGGCTCCATGCATTCCCAAAGACCCCTCCTTTTTCTCCAAGTCATTGTGCTCCCAAAATTGCCCTTAATGAGGCCTCCAAGTTTGAATTTGAAGTTTGAGCCAATTTTGCCTCTTTTGGAAAGATGCTCCAAAAATGCCTTTTACTCCTTTTTGCCAAAAATGGTAAACTTTGCTTTATGTCATTTTCCTTGCCAACTAGCCTCCTCCTTGCCACATAAGCTCCACCAAAGCTCCACCAAAGGTGTGTGGGGCTGTAACATCCCGATTTTTAAATTAGAGATAATAAAGAATTTATTAAGGTTTTGAGGTGTAATTTGGGAACTCTGAAGTCTCAGGAAGTAATTTTATGATATTTTGGATAATTTAGGAATATTAAATTTTAGTTAGTTTGAAAATTTAATAAACATAGTTAAAAGAATTAATTGGGGATAGAAACTTTCATGCAAAGTAAATTAGAATTTAGATCATGTTAGAATGAAAAGAAAGAGATATAGTAATATATACAAACTTCTGGGCTAGAAATATAATTACGAATAAACTTTAGGGTAGTTAAGTGTAATTTTCCCTAAAATATATATATAAATTTATTTCTCCTCCCTCCCATTTTCATTTTCTTTTTCTCTCTCTCTCTTTCACTAAGGATTAGGATACTATGTTTAGTTAGGAATCTGATGTTTAGAGATTGAGTTGATCAAAGAAAGTACTTGAAAATTTAAATTATGGCATGATGACTTAGAATAATACTTTGGTTATGTAGGAAAACAGAGATTTTATGATAGGTTATTATTAGAACTTTATTGAGAAGGCTAAGACAATTGAAATTAGTGATGAATTTTGAAGTTGTGATCATGACAGAACTAAATAGATAGTTGAGATGAAGAGTTTTTGGTGAACCCTTAATGAATGTTTTTAAATAGATTCATCGGAATTGAATGCAAAGGAATGATTTTGAGAAGAAAGTTAACATGGTTGGACAAGTACTAAATTAGAGTATGAGAGAAGTAAGGAATGAAATCCTAGGGAGTTCCGATTTAATAGTTAAGATATGGGAATTTAGAAATGACAAAGGAAACAAGTGAAATCGAAGAGGTGGACTAGGAAATTTGAGTTGATATAGAATAGTATTTTAAAGGGTACTTGTTTGGAAAAAGCAAAGATGGAAATAATTAGGGTGTTATTAGTATTAGAGTTATATCAAGGAAAAACAATAGTTTGATTAAATTTGGGGAAATTAATCATGTATGTGTTGCCATTTAGGATAGTGGACTTTCATACAAGCAATTTGGGGTTAGCATAGCTAGTAAATTAATGGATAGTTAAGGGAAATCAGATGAGGATTGTTGGATTACCCATAAATTGAGTGAGGATACAAGGTGAAGGAAGGTGTAGATTGCATTCTGTTGTGATTGAATGGTTAGAGTAAATATGAGGAATGTAAGAGTGAAATGAATATTTCTGTGTTAGGGGTATGTGTAGCGAATTTTGGGGACAAAATTCCTAAAAGGTGGGGTAAATTGTAACATCCCGATTTTTAAATTAGAGATAATAAAGAATTTATTAAGGTTTTGAGGTGTAATTTGGGAACTCTGAAGTCTCAGGAAGTAATTTTATGATATTTTGGATAATTTAGGAATATTAAATTTTAGTTAGTTTGAAAATTTAATAAACATAGTTAAAAGAATTAATTGGGGATAGAAACTTTCATGCAAAGTAAATTAGAATTTAGATCATGTTAGAATGAAAAGAAAGAGATATAGTAATATATACAAACTTCTGGGCTAGAAATATAATTACGAATAAACTTTAGGGTAGTTAAGTGTAATTTTCCCTAAAATATATATATATAAATTTATTTCTCCTCCCTCCCATTTTCATTTTCTGTTTCTCTCTCTCTCTTTCACTCCCTCCGACCCTCCCACCGACACCTCACCTCCGCCCTCCTTCCTTCTTCGTTCCTATCTTCTTCCCGGCGACGGACGGCGACGGACGGCGACGGTGTTGCCGCCATCTGAAGCTTCTCCTCTTTATTTCTTTTACTAAGCTTAAGTCGATCTCTTCTCTTTGTTTTCAATCATTTTCTGGCGTGATTCTTCGATCTCCGGCGAAATGGGCGGCGGACAGCGGCAGAAATTAATGGTAACTTCGGTCCTCTTGTGCCTTTGAACTATTCTCCCTTTAATGTTGATTTCTCACTTTTTTTTTTATCTTCCTTCCCCAAATGCGAGTCTTCCTCTCTCTGTTTCTCTTCGTCTCAGGCGAGCTCGGTGGTTTCCGGCGGCGGCGAAGTCCCAGCCAGATGTGGTGAGGTCGAAAATGAGTCTAGGTAACATTTTTCTTCCGTTTCTGCCCTTCCTTTCTGATTTGGACGAGATTTGAGAGGGGTAATCCGAGTTGGGTTCATTGATTTAGGTGTTCTAAGTGAGTTAAAATGAAGTTTAAGTTTCAGTTTTGTGTGTATTTTGTAGGATTTAAGATGTGGTTTGAAAATCATGAAGTTTGTACAAAACCCTAATGTTGGGAATGTTTAATCTGAATGGTTTAATAGGGACTTTAGGCTTACAATTGGTTAAATAATTTGTTAAAGATTCAATAGGATAGAATTCTAGCCTTTTATGCCAAATATGTATTGATGTTAATTGTATTAGTTAAAAGTTGTCAAGTGTGATTTTGTTTGAGATTTAGTGTGTTGCAAACTCTAAAGTTCCTTCTTTGCTTCCTCAGCCTGATTGTCTATGTGTGAGCCAAAATAGTTACTTTCTCTATTGTTTGATAGTAATATAAGTTGCAAGTGCATTTTAATTGAATTGAGCATATGGATTCGGTGAAGTTTGTTTAAAACCCTTAAGTTTAGGACTGTGAAAGTCTTTATAAATTGAAGTTGTGATGGTGTGATTGCTGAGTTCTGTTGTAATATAAATGTTGTGCATTTTGGTTCTTGGTTGAATAGGGATAAAGGTTATTTCCCTGATAGGTTGGTCATTATTTGGGAAATGTGGCTGAATGTATTTTTGGACTTAATGAAGTGCTAATAAATAATGAAAATTATGGTTCATAAGTCTTGTTCCTCTTTGTTTTGGCCATGCCTCTTACTATGTGTACTTGGTGATTTAATATTCTTTTAGCTATCTCTACTGCTTTGTTGAAACATGATGGTATATGTGTGCAAATTCTTTGTTTGAGTAATAGTGGATTGTTTGGCTGGACCTTAGGGATCAATGTGTGTTTTAAAGTTTTCTTGTTTATCAAATAAGATGAATATCAAATGTAAACGAGTTAAAATATATGGTTTTATTTCTAACTACTTGTTGTTGGTCATTGATTTTGAACATAAGTAATTTCTAATATGATTTGTGGTTGGGGCTGATTTTGGAAAAACTTACAGGGAGTGTTGTTTTGGTGCAAGATTTATTTGATTTGGCTGATTGAGATGCTATTTTAGGAAGTTGGGAATAGGTTGCCTTGTATGGTATTGGTTTATTGTGATTGATGTTTAGTGTTACATGCTTGTTTGAATTAAAGGATAAATTGCAGCTGATCCTTCTATCGATTCAAAGTTTGAGCTGTTTGGTTATGTTTTTGAGTATGTGATTCTCTTCTATTATTTCTGGTTGAGCTTATGGGATGATGAGTTGGTATTAAACTATGTTATTGTATTTCATTTGGATGTTTTCCCTCCTGTACCTTGCACACGCATATGAACATGGTTGGATAATAGTTTTGTTAGTAGAATTTAGATATGTTGACTGCATAAAAATTCAGACTTGAGTATAGGCAATAGATTATTTGAAAGTTCTTGTAAGTGAGTTTTTATGTTCATACTTTATTCTCTATGACTAAGCTTCTCTATTTACAAAACAGTGAGGGTATTATCTGTACTGTTGGATTTATGAATTGCAATAATATGGTGGATTGCAAGTTGGTTTCCTAGTTTTGAAAAGAGGATAAAGTGGAATAGGTAAAAAGGGAGGCTTGATATTGATGATGTGGGTAGGAATATGTATAAATGTAGGAGGACTAATCTTTCTCATGTTTGGAAGCAAATTTTTGTGATTTAAGAGTTATTATGAACCACTAAGAACTGTGAATTATTGTGTATTGTCTTGCTTGAGTGATGTTATGTTTTCATTATGTGATTATGGCTTGTTGGTTCTCTATGTGTAGATACAGTTTTGTCCTAGTTGAATGGTATATGAATGTTATGGATAAATTGATAGCTCTAAATTGTTGATTGAAGCTATAAATTGATTATGGAATAAGGAAGTTAGGAAGGATTGAACTAAATTGAATTTCTTGACGTTTTAGGTGAGTTATGGCCTAATAAGGCTTCCGGTGATTTAAATCTGCATTCTTTGGTAATTTATGGGCCATTGTTAAGTAGTTTTTACTTAATGAAAGTTGTTAATTATAAAATGTTCAGATTGAAGAAAGTTTGGAGTAAAATAGAAGTATGTCTTGTTAGGCTTTTCCTTGGTAATCATGGATGTTAAATTGTTAGTTTTAGTTGGTGCTAGTATGAAAATGAGCTTGAAGGAAAGACATTGGAGTATTTGATTGCTTAACTTTGTTTCTTGTGATTAAATTGGACGAAAGATATTGAAGAGGAAGTTGTTGAAATAATCTATCTTACTCTTGTGATCACATACAAAATATTTAATTGCAATAGTTTGTTATATGTTGATGTGGTTTATTAATATAGAATACATAAATGGGGAAAATTGGGTAGTAACTTCATAAGACCGAGAGCGACGTAAATTAGTATAAGTTGGAGACTATATCAATATAACCTTTTGTGTTATATTATTTTAGGAGTGAATATTTGTGATGACGCTTGAGGGAAATCTATAAGAAATGGTAAGGAAGAACAACAGAGTGCTAAGGGCGACAGGTAATCACACTTAACCTTGCTATAACATTGAGGGTGACGTTAGTTAGGGATTTTGTAAAATCCCTTTTCACCCTCTATATATATAAATTATCTTTTAAATGGTATTTTTATACAAAACAGACTATCGGGTGCCTTTCAAACACGATTATTTTCATATAAAAGATTTTGATACATTACATATGTAGTATCCTGCTGGTGATATTGTTGGACTGTGTATGTGAGTGTATAGATATTGGGATCTTGGTATTTTGATTTGACAGGAATATTGAGAGGTACAGTGGTTTGAGTGTATTGTAGGTTATGTAGAGAAAATTAAGGAGTTATGTTGATGAAATATAGAATAGGAATGGTGAGCATTGCATGACACTGATAGTACCGTCGGCCGATGTAACCTATCGATCTGCGCAATCGATAGGTTAATTGTACAGGTTCCTCGGATTTTAAAGGAACCAGGGACGTTTTCACTTTTTATAGTGCTCCCTTTTCAGGGACGTTTTCACTATTTAAAGTGCTCCCTTTTTATGCTTTCAGATTTGAGACTGGGCACAGTGTCAATCACGTTTATTTTCGTCTGTTGAGTTGAATTGGATTTGACTGAGGGATTTGAGTGATATGTGGGAAATAGAGATGATGAATTCGAATGGATTTAGAAGGAGGGACTTGACATATATATATATAGTATTGGTTTTATATGTGGTACCCTTTAGACGCCCTTACTACCGCACATCTCACTGTTATAGTGAGTTAAGCGGTGATTACTGGGACAAATTGTCTCATCCCACGATTACTGACATTTTTGCAGGTATTCATGCACTGATGCAAGCAGCAGGAAAGGGAATTAGGTAGTAGGAGCTATATAGGCTATTTAAATTGTATATTGCCAATTTGTATAGGCCTGCATCTGCTTCCGCATGTATATATATTTATATATGGTTTGATATTTATTAGTTTTGTTTATTAACCATGTTAGGCAAATTCTTTCTAACATGGTTAGCAATAAATTATCCATGATAGCAGCTGTGCTGTATTAGTTTATTCTTTTCTATCATGGATAGTATTTAATCATTAGGATATTCTTTTTCTAACTATGATAGAGATATTGATATTATGGCAATTCCTTTTTCTATCATAGTTAGTAAAGATATTCTTGAACTAAAAGAGATGTCACAGGTTAAATAGGGTATTAGTAACACAATGTTACAACTTGGTATCATAGTTTGGTATACGATAACCTAGGACTGTGCTGCATTGCATGTAGATTGGCAATATACGTTCTTAGTATTCCCTTCCTTATGTGCATGAATATTTGTCCTTTTGAGAGGAATATCACTCATCCCGTGGTGGGGAGAGAGTGATAAGCGCAATTGAATAGGTAGTGTGGAGAGGTTGAGAAGAATATAAGAAGAATAATGAAATAAGTGATGATATTGATAAGAATTTCATAAGAATGACGGAATAAAGATGCTTCTCTGGGGTCTCGAGTATAGTTATGTGCCGGCCATAATCATAGTCGAGGCATCAGGAGATCCCTTATTGGGTTAAGGGAGTAAAGAAAGTTGAGAATAACAATTAATGAAGAATACAATGTGAAATAAGAATTGTGTATTTTGTTTAGTAATTGTTTGGTTATTTGTAGAATTGTTCGGTTAATTGATGAACTAACTTGTTTGTTTGATTGTTTTAATTGAAATTCTATTAAAAATTGTTATTTTTGTTGATTGGGTATGTAAATGTTTAATTTAGTTGTATTATTTGCTTTGTTTTGTTGATAGGTGGTGCATTTGTTAATTAATGATTAAATTGTTCTATCTAACGCTTATTACAAATGAACTGTTTATTTTATTATTTTCTATTGGTTGGTTGGAGATCACCATCATTGATAGTAGAGGTTGTTGCCCATTTATATTAAGCGGCTGGAGGCTTCCTCACTATATATAGTGATTGGAAGTAGCCCCCTTCATAATAGATGTTGGTAGCCCTCACTATTCATGAGTGGATGTCTCCGAAAGGTAAGTTTTTAGTTCAAAAGTGATTGTTTACTGAATTTTTATGTAGCTAATTGTTGAAAATTGAAAAGTTGTGCAAGTAAATATTATGTAATTCTAAGAATTTGGCTATTATTACTATGTGAATAGGAAAATTTATAGTTGATAATGGTTGGAAAAATTGTGAATGGTACTTATATATGCACATTTATTTTTGTTTAAGTGTATATCATGATTTTTAAGTAGTTGTAAATTGTTTTAATTTGTAAGCTAAGTGGCATGAATTGTTGAATGTCTTATTGTAATCTTTGATTTTATGGATGATTGGCTATTAGCCTTTTGTTTGGCTTGGATGGTAAATGGATTAAGTTGGATTGATGGAGGCCTTAAAATGGTATTGATTTCTTATAATTGTGATAGTTGAATTGTGGATGGTTATGTACGAGAATTTTAGTTGTGAGTGCCGATTCTGGTTGGTTTCAAACCAAAATTGATTCTTGAGTTTGGAGGGTTTGGATTTGTATGTGTAATGATGATTAAGAAAAATGTTTGTGATCAGTATGTTTAGAAAATTAATATTATGATTTTTGATTGTATTGATGAAGTTGATTTCCTTTCTCTGGTTCTGGTTGTTCCACATTGTAATACTAGGAGATGATTTTGATAAAAGTATGAAGAATAGTGTGGTTATGGTTATAAATAAACAAGAAATTCAGTAGGTCATGCTAAGTAGAACATTTCTTGAGGACGATGTAAGTGAGATGAGAATTCGGTGGGACTTAAGGTTATGTGATGATCTTCATGTTTCAAACCAAGGTGTTAGAAGGATTGAAATATTTTCATTGATTCTTTACTTCGTTGGAATCAAACATTAGGAATTTATGATTTGAGAAATGTAGGGAATTATGGGAAAGTCATGATTGTTGAGCTTGTATGGATTGGAATAGAGATAATTGAGAGGAGTTTTGACTTTAAGGATTAGGATACTATGTTTAGTTAGGAATCTGATGTTTAGAGATTGAGTTGATCAAAGAAAGTACTTGAAAATTTAAATTATGGCATGATGACTTAGAATAATACTTTGGTTATGTAGGAAAACAGAGATTTTATGATAGGTTATTATTAGAACTTTATTGAGAAGGCTAAGACAATTGAAATTAGTGATGAATTTTGAAGTTGTGATCATGACAGAACTAAATAGATAGTTGAGATGAAGAGTTTTTGGTGAACCCTTAATGAATGTTTTTAAATAGATTCATCGGAATTGAATGCAAAGGAATGATTTTGAGAAGAAAGTTAACATGGTTGGACAAGTACTAAATTAGAGTATGAGAGAAGTAAGGAATGAAATCCTAGGGAGTTCCGATTTAATAGTTAAGATATGGGAATTTAGAAATGACAAAGGAAACAAGTGAAATCGAAGAGGTGGACTAGGAAATTTGAGTTGACATAGAATAGTATTTTAAAGGGTACTTGTTTGGAAAAAGCAAAGATGGAAATAATTAGGGTGTTATTAGTATTAGAGTTATATCAAGGAAAAACAATAGTTTGATTAAATTTGGGGAAATTAATCATGTATGTGTTGCCATTTAGGATAGTGGACTTTCATACAAGCAATTTGGGGTTAGCATAGCTAGTAAATTAATGGATAGTTAAGGGAAATCAGATGAAGATTGTTGGATTACCCATAAATTGAGTGAGGATACAAGGTGAAGGAAGGTGTAGATTGCATTCTGTTGTGATTGAATGGTTAGAGTAAATATGAGGAATGTAAGAGTGAAATGAATATTTCTGTGTTAGGGGTATGTGTAGCGAATTTTGGGGACAAAATTCCTAAAAGGTGGGGTAAATTGTAACATCCCGATTTTTAAATTAGAGATAATAAAGAATTTATTAAGGTTTTGAGGTGTAATTTGGGAACTCTGAAGTCTCAGGAAGTAATTTTATGATATTTTGGATAATTTAGGAATATTAAATTTTAGTTAGTTTGAAAATTTAATAAACATAGTTAAAAGAATTAATTGGGGATAGAAACTTTCATGCAAAGTAAATTAGAATTTAGATCATGTTAGAATGAAAAGAAAGAGATATAGTAATATATACAAACTTCTGGGCTAGAAATATAATTACGAATAAACTTTAGGGTAGTTAAGTGTAATTTTCCCTAAAATATATATATAAATTTATTTCTCCTCCCTCCCATTTTCATTTTCTTTTTCTCTCTCTCTCTCACTCCCTCCGACCCTCCCACCGACACCTCACCTCCGCCCTCCTTCCTTCTTCGTTCCTATCTTCTTCCCGGCGACGGACGGCGACGGTGTTGCCGCCATCTGAAGCTTCTCCTCTTTATTTCTTTTACTAAGCTTAAGTCGATCTCTTCTCTTTGTTTTCAATCATTTTCTGGCGTGATTCTTCGATCTCCGGCGAAATGGGCGGCGGACAGCGGCAGAAATTAATGGTAACTTCGGTCCTCTTGTGCCTTTGAACTATTCTCCCTTTAATGTTGATTTCTCACTTTTTTTTTTATCTTCCTTCCCCAAATGCGAGTCTTCCTCTCTCTGTTTCTCTTCGTCTCAGGCGAGCTCGGTGGTTTCCGGCGGCGGCGAAGTCCCAGCCAGATGTGGTGAGGTCGAAAATGAGTCTAGGTAACATTTTTCTTCCGTTTCTGCCCTTCCTTTCTGATTTGGACGAGATTTGAGAGGGGTAATCCGAGTTGGGTTCATTGATTTAGGTGTTCTAAGTGAGTTAAAATGAAGTTTAAGTTTCAGTTTTGTGTGTATTTTGTAGGATTTAAGATGTGGTTTGAAAATCATGAAGTTTGTACAAAACCCTAATGTTGGGAATGTTTAATCTGAATGGTTTAATAGGGACTTTAGGCTTACAATTGGTTAAATAATTTGTTAAAGATTCAATAGGATAGAATTCTAGCCTTTTATGCCAAATATGTATTGATGTTAATTGTATTAGTTAAAAGTTGTCAAGTGTGATTTTGTTTGAGATTTAGTGTGTTGCAAACTCTAAAGTTCCTTCTTTGCTTCCTCAGCCTGATTGTCTATGTGTGAGCCAAAATAGTTACTTTCTCTATTGTTTGATAGTAATATAAGTTGCAAGTGCATTTTAATTGAATTGAGCATATGGATTCGGTGAAGTTTGTTTAAAACCCTTAAGTTTAGGACTGTGAAAGTCTTTATAAATTGAAGTTGTGATGGTGTGATTGCTGAGTTCTGTTGTAATATAAATGTTGTGCATTTTGGTTCTTGGTTGAATAGGGATAAAGGTTATTTCCCTGATAGGTTGGTCATTATTTGGGAAATGTGGCTGAATGTATTTTTGGACTTAATGAAGTGCTAATAAATAATGAAAATTATGGTTCATAAGTCTTGTTCCTCTTTGTTTTGGCCATGCCTCTTACTATGTGTACTTGGTGATTTAATATTCTTTTAGCTATCTCTACTGCTTTGTTGAAACATGATGGTATATGTGTGCAAATTCTTTGTTTGAGTAATAGTGGATTGTTTGGCTGGACCTTAGGGATCAATGTGTGTTTTAAAGTTTTCTTGTTTATCAAATAAGATGAATATCAAATGTAAACGAGTTAAAATATATGGTTTTATTTCTAACTACTTGTTGTTGGTCATTGATTTTGAACATAAGTAATTTCTAATATGATTTGTGGTTGGGGCTGATTTTGGAAAAACTTACAGGGAGTGTTGTTTTGGTGCAAGATTTATTTGATTTGGCTGATTGAGAAGCTATTTTAGGAAGTTGGGAATAGGTTGCCTTGTATGGTATTGGTTTATTGTGATTGATGTTTAGTGTTACATGCTTGTTTGAATTAAAGGATAAATTGCAGCTGATCCTTCTATCGATTCAAAGTTTGAGCTGTTTGGTTATGTTTTTGAGTATGTGATTCTCTTCTATTATTTCTGGTTGAGCTTATGGGATGATGAGTTGGTATTAAACTATGTTATTGTATTTCATTTGGATGTTTTCCCTCCTGTACCTTGCACACGCATATGAACATGGTTGGATAATAGTTTTGTTAGTAGAATTTAGATATGTTGACTGCATAAAAATTCAGACTTGAGTATAGGCAATAGATTATTTGAAAGTTCTTGTAAGTGAGTTTTTATGTTCATACTTTATTCTCTATGACTAAGCTTCTCTATTTACAAAACAGTGAGGGTATTATCTGTACTGTTGGATTTATGAATTGCAATAATATGGTGGATTGCAAGTTGGTTTCCTAGTTTTGAAAAGAGGATAAAGTGGAATAGGTAAAAAGGGAGGCTTGATATTGATGATGTGGGTAGGAATATGTATAAATGTAGGAGGACTAATCTTTCTCATGTTTGGAAGCAAATTTTTGTGATTTAAGAGTTATTATGAACCACTAAGAACTGTGAATTATTGTGTATTGTCTTGCTTGAGTGATGTTATGTTTTCATTATGTGATTATGGCTTGTTGGTTCTCTATGTGTAGATACAGTTTTGTCCTAGTTGAATGGTATATGAATGTTATGGATAAATTGATAGCTCTAAATTGTTGATTGAAGCTATAAATTGATTATGGAATAAGGAAGTTAGGAAGGATTGAACTAAATTGAATTTCTTGACGTTTTAGGTGAGTTATGGCCTAATAAGGCTTCCTGTGATTTAAATCTGCATTTTTTGGTAATTTATGGGCCATTGTTAAGTAGTTTTTACTTAATGAAAGTTGTTAATTATAAAATGTTCAGATTGAAGAAAGTTTGGAGTAAAATAGAAGTATGTCTTGTTAGGCTTTTCCTTGGTAATCATGGATGTTAAATTGTTAGTTTTAGTTGGTGCTAGTATGAAAATGAGCTTGAAGGAAAGACATTGGAGTATTTGATTGCTTAACTTTGTTTCTTGTGATTAAATTGGACGAAAGATATTGAAGAGGAAGTTGTTGAAATAATCTATCTTACTCTTGTGATCACATACAAAATATTTAATTGCAATAGTTTGTTATATGTTGATGTGGTTTATTAATATAGAATACATAAATGGGGAAAATTGGGTAGTAACTTCATAAGACCGAGAGCGACGTAAATTAGTATAAGTTGGAGACTATATCAATATAACCTTTTGTGTTATATTATTTTAGGAGTGAATATTTGTGATGACGCTTGAGGGAAATCTATAAGAAATGGTAAGGAAGAACAACAGAGTGCTAAGGGCGACAGGTAATCACACTTAACCTTGCTATAACATTGAGGGTGACGTTAGTTAGAGATTTTGTAAAATCCCTTTTCACCCTCTATATATATAAATTATCTTTTAAATGGTATTTTTATACAAAACAGGCTATCGGGTGCCTTTCAAACACGATTATTTTCATATAAAAGATTTTGATACATTACATATGTAGTATCCTGCTGGTGATATTGTTGGACTGTGTATGTGAGTGTATAGATATTGGGATCTTGGTATTTTGATTTGACAGGAATATTGAGAGGTACAGTGGTTTGAGTGTATTGTAGGTTATGTAGAGAAAATTAAGGAGTTATGTTGATGAAATATAGAATAGGAATGGTGAGCATTGCATGACACTGATAGTACCGTCGGCCGATGTAACCTATCGATCTGCGCAATCGATAGGTTAATTGTACAGGTTCCTCGGATTTTAAAGGAACCAGGGACGTTTTCACTTTTTATAGTGCTCCCTTTTCAGGGACGTTTTCACTATTTAAAGTGCTCCCTTTTTATGCTTTCAGATTTGAGACTGGGCACAGTGTCAATCACGTTTATTTTCGTCTGTTGAGTTGAATTGGATTTGACTGAGGGATTTGAGTGATATGTGGGAAATAGAGATGATGAATTCGAATGGATTTAGAAGGAGGGACTTGACATATATATATATAGTATTGGTTTTATATGTGGTACCCTTTAGACGCCCTTACTACCGCACATCTCACTGTTATAGTGAGTTAAGCGGTGATTACTGGGACAAATTGTCTCATCCCACGATTACTGACATTTTTGCAGGTATTCATGCACTGATGCAAGCAGCAGGAAAGGGAATTAGGTAGTAGGAGCTATATAGGCTATTTAAATTGTATATTGCCAATTTGTATAGGCCTGCATCTGCTTCCGCATGTATATATATTTATATATGGTTTGATATTTATTAGTTTTGTTTATTAACCATGTTAGGCAAATTCTTTCTAACATGGTTAGCAATAAATTATCCATGATAGCAGCTGTGCTGTATTAGTTTATTCTTTTCTATCATGGATAGTATTTAATCATTAGGATATTCTTTTTCTAACTATGATAGAGATATTGATATTATGGCAATTCCTTTTTCTATCATAGTTAGTAAAGATATTCTTGAACTAAAAGAGATGTCACAGGTTAAATAGGGTATTAGTAACACAATGTTACAGGGGCCCACGTGGGACCCCCCTACAATAAAATATTATCAAATAGTCAAAATGACCAAAATACCCTTGGTTTCTTAAAATGCAAGTAATAAGGCTAATATTCTCCAATTAATTCCAATAAGCTTGCACAATAAAATATACAAAAAATGATCAAATATATCAATTAAATCAAGCTAATTAAGCTCAATTGCACATGCTTAAAGACATAAAATTCGGTCTAATCAATATCTCCTTATATCCAAACCAAAAATTAAAAACCATGTCACAAATTCGAGAAGCCAAACAGGAACAAGATATACAAGTTATGAGAATCCATTCGCAACCTGATGATTTCATTAAAATAACCCAATCATACAATCATTCATAGAATTTTATCCAAATGTCCATTGCTGCAGCCAATAAAAATGTTGAACTACCTCTTATAAACGAGGTTGTGTATGGCAACCTAACAGCCAACCTGGAAAACTAGTATGAACAATATTTGGCGTCACAAAATAATGTGAATCCTATATGTAGGGAACAAAAACTTAAGGGGAAAGCACTTTGGCAAAAATGGAGTTGCAGACAGCACTGGCCAACATTTAAGACAATTCTATTTAAGAGGGAGAAAGCAGTGATTTCCCTGCAGACTAGCTCCAGGAGTTTGAATTCCAACTCCTCGAGGTTTACATATGGGAATAAAAATGAATAAAAATGCTTTGAATTATTCTAATCGAACAGACAGTCACATTCGTTTATTTGGCTAGCACTCAATCATCAACCGTGGGATAGAACCTGAGAATCTGAATATACATTAATATTGTGTAATTTTTTGGGCTTTGATCATGAGAGTGACAGGAAAGATTATTAAAATAGAATAGAATGGTGCTACTTGGGAAGGATGATAATGATGGGCATTGGATGGTGATAGCTCTCGTGCTGTACAACTTCCCCGATGCGCCGTCAAGCCTCCTATTCAATATGTCCACTTCCACTATGTGGTATATCACCCTATTCTCTACCTCACTAAATTTCCACCATAACACACTTGTTACCCTCTCGCATGGATGCTTGTATGTGTATTTTCCTGTGTGAATGCTCTTACCATCACGCTCCTACACACCACCTGCAATTTAGTCAACGGGCCTGTTATATTCCAGTCTCACACATGTACCTGCAATTAAGGTACAATTAAAAAGGGAAGCATTACTAGAAGGGAAGATATGGAGCCCAGATTCAGAAATGTTTGTTGCAAAGGAGTAGTGAGGTTTCCGTAGAATGGTGGGAGAGGAGCGGAGGAGGGTGAGACGAGTTTTGGGTAAATCGAAAGCATATACAAATATGAGGCTTACAAGCATGACAAATTCTTTGTGCCACCATTAAATAGTTATACACTCCAACGTAAAAAAACGGGAAAATCCCTAACAAGAAGTTTTCAAGTGGAGAGGAAAGTTCAGGTAAACAAAAATGTTGGTGAGGAAGTGGATGTTGAAATATGAATTATTATTAATTGTGTATATATGTGTGTTATATTTTAAATATTGTGTTATATATTTGTACGTCTTTCTCTCACATGAGTTAAAACAATGTGAGAGAACCCACATCAACGTTATATACCTTGGCTCAACCTGCTTCAATTAATAAACGTGGGACATATCTTTACATTCTCCGATCTCTACTAAACCTTCATTTTTTTTGAGTTGTAATATGAAATAATTGTGTGTGTGTTATGTTTGTTTTTCTCTCACATATTATGTCGCCTAAATTCATCATTCAATTATTTCATGTGTGACTTATACTGACATTGGAGATGTTATGAAAATGGAGGATAATTTCTTAACTATCATAATTTTGTCAAAAAATATAATTTTGATTTAAAAAGTTGGAAACTTAGCTTTGAGACATTAAATCTGGACTGTATATTTTAGATATGGACGGTCGAGAATGGATAGGAACCACCGTACTCTATCCATCTTTAATATGGATATCAAAACCAATATAAATTGAGAGGTCCTCCGCGTTTGGAAGAAAAGAAGGTAGGTGCTTGGCTCTAATAAGGAATCTAAATATATGGACTATATGTTCCTTCATACCTGAATTATAAGAAAAAGTTAAATCTTTTAGAAAAATCAATAACAGAAAATTCATTATTTTAAAATATCTAAATTAATATTTTTTCTTAGAACTAACCTGTTTTTCTAATCAAATATTGTATGACATAGCTAGTTACAAGTAATATGATGAAAATTAAGTGGTTTGTTTAAATTTACTGACATACACAAAAAGTGAACTAAAGCTTATATTTAAAACCAGATAGTTATAAGGTATTGGAGGCACATGCAGTTTTCTAGTGATCAACAAAATCAAATGAAAAATTACATATTATTCCCTTCAACTTCAACTTGTAGTACAAGATCAAATCAATTTTTTTATTAGATTATGCAAAAATAAATCATTTTGAAGCAATTATATTTATTGTTTTATATTAATGGTTTTGACTATTATTATTAGAGATTAAATTTTATTTTAGCTCGATGATAGAATGTTTTAAGGTAGACGTCAAATAATCATTTATGAGAATAATCGATGGGAGAATATATTTTATAAAAAAAAGACATAGTTCATAAAATGCAGAAGAGGTTGCCTTTGATCCAACTGAACACATTCTCCAACCCAATTACAACATTAAAAAGACCCACTAATATATGTGAAATCCTTATGTTCCCATTATGATCTATGGTATATAAATACTCCCTCCGGTCCTAAATATAGGACCTAGTTGACTTTTTGAAAAATTCTAAAAAAAAAGCAAAATAAGTTAATTATAAATTGATTTACCTAATTTTTTCTCTTACACTAGTTTATTTTACCTATAAGCTAATGGATAATCTAAAAAGATATCAAATATGTCATGATTTAATAACCTATTTTGCAACCTTAATCTCTCCAAAAAAAAGTCAATTAGGTCTTATATTTAGGACCGAAAGTAGTATTATTTATTGGGCTTGGTTTGCATCCACTCAGGCCCTGTACTTTGTTCCAATAGCAGAGGCTATATTTTTGTGCTTTACTATAGGGCTGGCCTTGAGCTGTCTACAATATAATAGTACTCCCTATTTTCTAAATATAAGATCACTTTTGAAATTCAAAGTTGTTCCTAATTATAAAATCACTTTCTAACTTTTCCCAACTTTTTACCAAATTAACCTTATCATGCCTATCTATAATAACAAGTAAGAGGGAAAGTGATGATAAATTTATATAATTAGGATTAATTGTTAATATCATGCAATGTTGTAAAAGCCGGACCAGAAGGCAAGCCAGATATGGTAGCGGTTCACGGTTCTCATGGTCGGACCGGTCGGACCGATGGTTGGACCGGTGAAGTAATAATTAAGGAAAAATATGACATATTTAATACTCCCTCCATTCCTAAATATAAGATCACTTTGGGGAAGTGGATAAATTCCTAAATATAAGATCACTTTCTATTTTTCCCCAAATTTTGCCCAAATTACCCCTCCTTAACTAATTCACTTCTCTCTCTCAATTCTCCACCAACAAGCCACATTCGAACGCCTCACGTCAATGCTCCTCAATTGAATCCTCTCTCCCCTCTACTCTCTTCAACTCCCAGCCCTTCCATTCATCCATCATCTTCATCCTCGAAATTTCCCCCAATCCCTTCCCTTAATCAAACTTCCATCCATTTTACAAGCCTAGGGTTCGAATCACCAATCTGGACCGTCTGATTGAAGGTATGGAGAAGGAGGTGTTTAGATCGGAGGGTGAGGGTGTTGTGGTGGCCTGATTCTTGTATTTTTTCCAAATTATTCAAAGTTTCTTGCAAAGACAGAGTTTCATGTGCAGAAATTGTTTGTGAGGGGTGTTATAGGAGGAAGGGCTTTGGGGAGATGTTGCTTTTAGCGGTGGCGAAGCAGGTGGTGGTGGTGGTCATGGGTTTGGGAAAGTGGATTGGGCTGTGAGATTTCGTTTCTCGAGATTCAGTCAATTGAGAATCCTATGTCCCTGTTTGTCTTTTTAGATTTAAGTGGGGCTATTTTGGGAAGATCATCTAACTTTATTGTCTTCCTTAATCCCCCCAAATTAACCAAAGTGATCTTATATTTAGGAACGGAGGGAGTATATCTAAAAATAGACATAATCAAAAGTAGTTCTGATACACAATAAAAATACTATATAGGATGGAAATCTACTCCCAAATCAAAATATACTCTAAAATTAAGTCTCACCATACATTAAGAATGAAAATTAGGAAGTAATAATTATAGAAAAATAAAAATGAAGATAATCAAAATTTATTGTACTATCAATAGTATGGTGAAATCGAAAATAATAAAAAAAGAAAAGGCATTCATAAAGGTGTATCACTCATAAGTAGGTACAGAGTAAGTAGACTAGCTTGGAAAAAAGTGCTCTCCACTTTTCATTATCATGTGTAAATAACTAACTTAATTAACTTCCTTAATTTACTTAAATTAGAGAAAATAATCTTACATTTAGAAATAGAACAGGTACAATAAAAGAAGAAAGAAAGTAAAGGCGGAGAATAAGAGTATGTTTGTATGGTAGTAAAGTGATGGAAGGAAAGGGAAATGGAAAGTGAATTAAAGGTTTTTTAGTAATTTACGTATATTCTGGGACCCACAAGTTTTCTCTCTCCATCTCACACTTATCATGTGTCCCACAAACTTTTACATCTCATCATTACCTAATTTACCTCTACTTTCCATTTTTACCCTCTTACACTCAATTCCATTTTCATTTCCATTTCAATCACACACTTTCCGTCCAACCAAATGGGCCCTAAGAGAGGGGACAGACATTTCCCGCCAATTTTGTTGGTTGGGGTTTTGGAGGGAAGAGAAAGTCAGTGCCTTCCTCCCAATTTGCCCATATCATATCTACTAATACTATATTCCAAACTTGCCCCTCAAAACCCTATTGCCTCACACTCATCTCCACTAATATCACCGTCGATCTTTTCCGGTGTCATCGCCGTCGCCGTCCGCCGCTCAGGTCAGTCCACCGGTGCTCCTCCGTGTCTTTTAATATGTTTTATATGATGATTTTGAATCTGATTTTGAAGCTGCTTATTATATGATTTTCTACTTGTATGAACTTATTATGAATGTCATGTTTTATATGCATATTGTTATTTTAGATTTCAAACAAACTTAAAACTTTGATTAGTGTGTATTGATGATTTTCGTGTATGAATGTGGGGTTCTACATTTTGTTTTTGTTTTTGTTTTTATTTTTCTTTATGGCCGAAATGTTCTGCTCTTTTTCTTTGTTTTTTTTTTGTTTTGTTGTTGGCTGGATGATTTTGGATATCAGTTTGAACGAGCATGAAGAAGCATTTATATGGCTATCGGTGCATGTCAGATTTATAAGGTAGTAATGTATATGAATGGGTATTTTGGATTCAATATTGTTTCTCTGTTTTATAATGAACTGAGTATGTCAGGAAAGTGGACTCAAACTTTGGAATATTGGCAAGAAAGTGGCATGGAAAGGGATTAATAATATCATTTGATTTTGGAATGCCGTCAAGGTGTTTGATAAAATGTCTAATAGAAGGATTTGTTTGAAATTATTGATTTCCCTAGGCGGCTAGAGTTTATACTGTGAGAATGATAAACGGGTATATATGCTGTGGTGTTATGATCATGAATTGGATGTGCAAAATGAATGTAAAGCTAAGATTTCATAAGTATGGAGTGTATGTGATTATTAGTAGACTTGGTGCCATTCTTCTTGATGAGAAAATAATACTTGTTTGTTGAATTATGTTGGCAAGAAAGTGTGATGAAGGGTAGGAATTGTACGTGTATATATATAACATTGAGAATCAAAATTTTGAAGCATATTTAGTAAAGCTTTGAAGCTTAAGATGTTGTGACATGAAAAGAGAATATAGGCAAAGTGTTAGTTGGAGTTATAATGTTACTGTTTTGGACATTAGGAATGAGGGATACAAATGGCTTGGAAGCTGATAAATTAAAGAAGAAATAAAAGTTGTCTTTCAGGTGAGTGAATAGTGTCCCATTGGTAATTTACTACTCATAGCATTTTCATTACATTATTAATATTTTATATATTAAATATTGATCATTTGAAATTATGTCATTATTTAGAATTGGATAATTATATGAATTAATAGTTTACCTTATTATTAATATGTTGTTATTTCATAACTTGCTAGTACATGGAAATTTGACTTTATCATTGTTGTGGAAATTTCAAGGTATTTTTGGCCAAATTAGTGAAAGGATTTTATACTGGAATTATAGGTTTTTGAGTAAATTTATATTGTAAAGCTTTCATGCAAGGATTGTTTTCTAAAATATTAAGCATGTTCTAGAGTTTTAGAATTTAAAAAGTGATTTCTTTTGTTTTACTTGTTAATCACCCCTAAATTTGCGTGATACTGATAGGAACCCATTAGTCCCTTTGAATATTTTATTTTAGGAAGTTATTTATTTTTATGTTTTATTATGTGTTTTGGGTCTATTGTGACAAGTGTCCAATGTTAATTTCAAATAGTGGCAGTTTATGCTTAGGGAAGTTATTTTCAGTTATGTAGTCAGTCTATATATATCTTGTAATTGTATTATCTTGGACATGAATGAAAAATTGAATTATGATGTAGGAGATTGCTCCTCTCTTTCCCTAGAACTAGATTCTGGTTCTAGTCTCCTTCCCCCTCTAGAATTAGATTCTGATTCTAGAGTTTCTCTCCCTTTCTTCTCTTTTCTCTTCCCTTTCTCCCATTTATGTTTCATTTTCACTAGGTTCTATCCTTTGGTATCAGAGCAGAAGATCCTTTTGCCTATGATGCAAAATGGTAACCACCTGAATGTCTCAGCAAATTCTTCTTCCTCACCAGAATTTTCAGATTCTGGATTCTATTTCCTATCATCTTTCTCTTCTCCTCTTTTCCCTTTGATCTCCCTTTTATCTAGAATTTCAGATGCTGGTTCTAAACTTCTTTCCTTCTCTCTTCTCCTATCCATTTTTCTTTTATCTACTCAAGAACCATGTGAAAGTTTCATCCAAATTCTTTTCTTCCACTAGAATTTTCAGATTCTGGATTCTAGTTTCTCTCATCCTTCTTCCTCTTCTTTTCTGTCTTTCCCTTGTTCTTATGCTTTCAAAGTATTCCTATGCACAATGAGGGTTCCAGAATTTATTACTGTCAATTAATAGTCAAACCTGTCCACCACAAATTTCAGAACTGACGTAGGACATTTACCATCACACAAATTTATCCTTACAGCATCCATTAATTCCTTCACAACAAAGTATGATGCCACATGCTATACTGGAAATAAATATTGCTTTCAAAGATGGTTGATGCCAGCAGTTATTATTCCCTTATTGCAGTTACTACTTCAAAATTTCAGAAATTACCAAGTATAGTTGACAACTCAGATGTGACTGCCTCCCAAATTCTCTCTCTTCCCTCTAGAATTTTTAGATTCTGGATTCTAGAGTCTAATTTCTCCTTTCCACCTTGTTCTCTCTTCCATTTATCCAGAATTTTTTAGATGCTGGTTTCATCATTATTGTGGACATTTGCCAAAGTCAAGGGTTGCCATAAACATTGTTCTGGGGAGTTTTTCTTACCTGATCAAAGGAAGAGTAATCTGCTGGTTTTAAAGCCTTGACTTTTGTTCGTGAAAGCCAAAATTCCAGGAACTAGCCAGTTAAGTCATATTTGCAGGGAAGTGGAACAAAAATTGCGGATGGGATTCAAGCATTTAATAGGGGATAATGGAAATAATTCAGGCTTGAGATTCTCTGCCTAATTATTTTCCTTGGAATTCTCCAATTAATTCAAAATTTCAAATTTCCAGAAGTTGTTACTACTCTCCACAAAATCTGGAATTGATTTTTGAGTTGCACCAATCCCATAAATTTTGGGATCTTCTGGAGTAACAGCTACCCCTATGATTTCGCACAAGCAATTATTATCTGGTAAATGGCTATTTAATGGCGTGAGAAAGGTGTTGTGGCAGACTTTTCTATGGACAACAGTGCTACTCAACTACTCTCACACTTCAGGATATTAACAAGATACTGATTTGGCAGTAATAGATTTGAATTCAGCCACCGATGCTAACTGAGCAGAAACATCTCGCCATGTTTTTCTTTTCAGCCTTGAGGACAAGACTTATTTTCAAGGCGAGAGTAATGATAGGAACCCATTAGTCCCTTTGAATATTTTATTTTAGGAAGTTATTTATTTTTATGTTTTATTATGTGTTTTGGGTCTATTGTGACAAGTGTCCAATGTTAATTTCAAATAGTGGCAGTTTATGCTTAGGGAAGTTATTTTCAGTTATGTAGTCAGTCTATATATATCTTGTAATTGTATTATCTTGGACATGAATGAAAAATTGAATTATGATGTAGGAGATTGCTCCTCTCTTTCCCTAGAACTAGATTCTGGTTCTAGTCTCCTTCCCCCTCTAGAATTAGATTCTGATTCTAGAGTTTCTCTCCCTTTCTTCTCTTTTCTCTTCCCTTTCTCCCATTTATGTTTCATTTTCACTAGGTTCTATCAGATACCAATTCAAAAATTTGAATATTATAAGTACGTTGATAAGTATTGTGTAGCAGTTCCATTTCTAATTACTTGTAGCTAGTTGTTCCTGTTTGGTTCTTATGTCTTGCCCTGCTCTCAAAGTCTGTTCATCTGTTTTCTCATGCCTCTTCATTGACAATTCAGGTCCATTCAAGATAAATGGAGTTCCCTTGAGGCGTGTAAGTCAGTCTTATGAACATTCACAAAGGTAGATATCTCAGGACTTAACTTGGCAAAGTTTGACGACAAGTACTTTGCCAATAAAGCCGAGAAGAAGAAGAAAAAGGGTGAGGTCTGGTAGGTATCTTGGGACTTAACTTGAGTCTTGAGTGTTGCCTTCCTTGGCTCCTCTCGTTAAAGGATTTTGTCGGAAACCTCCTAGCCGCCCAACCTGACCATCCCTCTCCAGCAATCAATGGCCCAAACCCCTACCAAGTCTCTTCCATCCCCCTCCAAATCCAAACATGTTGCTATTGCTAATTCCTCATCCTCACTGAACGTAAATGTAAACCCCCTTACCCCACAATCTGCGCCTACTCGCAGATCCACCCGCAGTAAGAAGCCAGCCTTTGATTATTCCAATCCTCACAATCGCTACGATGAACTTCGTGACCATCCCTCAAACAAGGATTATGCTGCCGCCGAGTCCCGCAAAGAAGATAAACCGTTAACTCGTAGTAATAGGAATAGAAATAGGAATAGGACTAGGGGAAAGAGACATGATAAGGATTATTCCGATTCTGGTGGAGTCTCAATCGCCCCAGTGTCTCCTCATCAATCTGAAACTAAGAAGAGGAAGAGGGTTCATGAAAGATGCGTTGTCACAAGAGCTATGGTTGCAACAAATCAAAGATCTGAGAAGGGGCGAAAGGGCAGTACTTTGCCTAAGAGACGAGTGTATTATAAGAAAGTGGTGTATGATGGGGGTGAGTTTGAAGTAGGCGATGATGTTTATGTCAGGAGGAGAGAAGACACTGATTCTGATAATGAATTCCCAGAAGTGGAGGAATGTAGGTTATGTTTTAGCTTCGGGGATGATGTTATGATTGAGTGTGATGATTGTTTAGGTGGCTTTCATTTGAAATGTTTGACTCCACCCTTAAAGGAGGTTCCGGAGGGCGATTGGATTTGTGGATTTTGTGAGGCTCGTAAGAAAGGTAAAGATGCTAGCTTTCCATTGCCCCCGCAGGGCAAGAAGCTAGTTAGGACACTGAGGGAGAAGCTTCTTTCCAGTCATTTGTGGGCTGCTCACATTGAAAGGTATCATTTTGATAACCACTAACATATGGTTACGTTGTTTTTCTTTTCCTAATTATAATCAATTTCTTCAAATTTCCTTTTTCTTGATTGGTTTTATATGAACAGTATATGGAAAGAAGGGGGTGGTACCTATTGTTGTCGTGTCAGGTGGTATGTGATCCCAGAAGAGACTGCTACTGGGAGGCAACCTCATAATCTGAAGAGGGAGCTATATAGGACCAATGATTTTGCAGACATTGAGGTAACAAATGATAATGTTTCCTTTTTACTAACCACTGATAGTAAAGTGATAGCATGAATGCAACTGTGTCCTTGTCATAATCTCAAACTATCAATGAGTTGTTTATCCACACAAGTTAGAGAGTATACTTATTGATAATTCAATGGTTTAAAGAAAGAGAGGATTAAACAGCAGAATTGACTATCATAGTATTTGAGTATTCTGTTTAAGCTTGTCAAGTTATAAGTTGTAGTCATTCTTCAAATAACATAGAATATCTCAGGTCATCAGGCATCCTTAAGCCAAACTGACCCATGTATATGTTCCTGCTTTCCATCTATCATGGGCTATAAAGTTGAACTTGTCCGTTTCTCAAATCATCCTTGCATTGTGTTTTATATAACTAACTAATTAGCTTGAAACTTTTCTAATAGTATGAAAGCAAGACTATTGGGTTTGGCGATTTTGGATCTGTAAGTTTTACTTCACACAGTTTTGCGCAGGAAATTTTCTTCACCTTGAATGTGAAGTTTGACATATTTGTCCTGTGTAAAGTTTTTTGGATATAATCAGCAACTCACCCAGATAACTTCTTTCATAAGTTGTTTAACATGTTCATAAAGTTTTCAATCCCAAGAGACGTAACTTCAAGATAATTGAAACAGTTTCCTTATTCTGATGCTCCTATATTGCATTACAGATGGAATCTTTCATCAGACATTGCTTTGTGATGACTCCCAAAGAATTTGCTAAGGCCAATGAGGGAGATGATATTTTCTATTGTGAATATGAATATGACATTCATTGGCATTCTTTTAAACGTCTTGCCGAGATTGACAATGACAATGAGGTAATTATTTTAATAGAGAGAAAAAGATGTTATGATACTGCTTACCGAGAAGGATAGGCAAGATTCTTGTATTTATGCATTAATTCTTGCATGGTAGGTTGTTGAGCAATCTGACAGTGATGAAGATTGGAACGTTTGCAATGAATTTGACTCTGACACTGATGATGATGTTGAGTTTGATGCAGAGAATATAAAAGATTCACAACCTCAGTCATCTTCAAATCATGCACCAGCTGCAGTATGGATATCACTGTTTTTTTGTATTAGCATGTTTTTTTTGTATGTTAATTTCCTTAAAAAAAGTTTGAATTTGTTACTTTACAGAATCTACGCAAGGGTCAATTTTTCGGCCTTCAAAAGATAGGTACAAAAAGAATCCCACAGTTTACAAGGAATCACAAACAAACTGATATAGAGAGAGCAAAGGCTATGCTGTTGCTGGCATCCTTACCTAAGTATCTACCTTGTAGGAATAAGTATGTGGAAGCTCAAATCTTTCTCATGAAAATATAAATTTGGGCAGTTATTAATCAATGCTTGTTATTTGTAGAGAAATGGAGGAAATAACCTCATTTGTAAAAGGTGCCATTTGTGATGATCAATGTCTAGGGCGTTGTTTGTATATCCATGGTGTTCCTGGAACTGGCAAGGTGATAAACTTTTTCCTTCTAAAAAAACTACATTTGTGCTTATTCAGCGGTGCTTTTACCAATAGTAGTGCAAGTCTTGCTTATTTAGTTCTCCTACTATTGTGAATCTGCAGACAATGAGTGTACTATCAGTAATGAGGAGTTTAAGGTCAGAAGTTGATGCTGGAACCATAAGGCCATACTGTTTTGTGGAAATAAATGGTTTGAAGTTGGCATCTCCAGAGAATATTTACAGGGTATGGTCAGTGGTTGTTTTGGTTTTATTAAATGGCCACACTAAACAGATCTCTTATTTCTTTCTTATATTCTTTTAGGTCATATACGAGGCACTAAATGGTCACAGGGTCAGCTGGAAAAAGGCCCTTCACTTGTTAAATCAGAGATTTGTGGAAGGGAAGAAAACCGGAGAAAAGGCTGACCAGCCATGCATTCTTCTAATTGATGAACTTGATCTTCTTGTGACCAGAAATCAGTCGGTAATAAGTGATTTATGCAACAAGAAATTGATGTTATTGCCTGTACATTCTTTCGCAAATGAAATTACAACGCTATGAATCTTATTGTTGTTACAGGTACTTTATAATATTCTTGATTGGCCTACTAAGCCACATTCCAAATTAATTGTGATAGGTAAGGTTAGGTTCTCGCTAGATCTATTTCTTCTACACAATGATCCTTTAGTTTTGAGCAAAGCATGTTAAAAAGGGGGGATTGTTTGGTGATGGTGATTACAATTTCCACATTGACTTGAATAGCTTATGCTTAAGTAATGATGAATTTAGGGATAGCAAATACCATGGATCTTCCAGAGAAGTTGCTTCCTCGCATATCAAGTCGAATGGGCATCCAGAGGCTTTGCTTTGGCCCATATAATTATCAGCAGCTTCAAGAAATCATTTCAAGTCGCTTGAATGGAATAGATGTGTTTGAAAAGCAAGCTATAGAATTTGCTTCAAGAAAGGTGAGTTTGTATGCTTTCGTAAAGCTTAATGTCCTCAATATAAATGTACTGCATTGTGATCTAATTGCATGAGAGACAAGTCCACCTTGGAAATATGAGATTTTAATATGCAACTTTTTATGAATACTAGACTTTCCAATCTCTTGAACTATTCACGGCTCTGGTAAAAGGTCATTTATACATCCACTTGGCAATAATATATGGTGCTTTGGCTCTTTAGTTCACTTCCAAATTGTTATTTGTATTCAGGTTGCAGCAATCTCAGGGGATGCACGACGTGCTTTAGAAATATGCAGACGTGCTGCTGAAATTGCAGATTATCGTATTAAGAAACTGCATTCAAATTCTGAGCTAGCTGCAGCAGGTATGTAAATACGCCATCCTGCGGATTTTACACGCCATCATTGTAGAAATTAGAAGGAGGATATAGTTTAGACTTTAGACGCCTACATCCTGTTTAAATATTTTTTGTATGCTAAATCGAAAACTAAAACAGTTGCAGCTTGTTCTAATTTAAATTTTTAAGAAGAAACGGGAAAAGATATAAGATATCCCTAAATGCTCGCCTTTGCTGTAGGTAAGGTATGTAACTCAACATTTGTTTCCCTTAATCACATTGATAGTGAGACATTCCATACTCTCTTCGCATGGCGGGTGATTAGTAGGATGATTATGGCCTTATCCAATAATACTATATGCTCCCCCGTCCCCTCTCCCCCACCAAAATTTCAACATCAGGCAAATCAAGTGTTTTTTTTTTCTTTGAAAATCAGTTCAAGATGTTTCAATTGTTATTTATTTGTTGTAAATTTTTATATTAAGTCCTTTTTTTAACTATTTAGAAATTGCATTTAGGCTGGTATTGACTCTATCATAATGTATCTATCAATGATGGCCTTGAAATAGTTGAGACCATGTGAAGCTGAGTTCTTAACCTTCATGCTGTTGACCTGATATCATGTCGTTATATATTCATGTTTGATGTTGATCTACGAATTTCTGATAAGATCCATCTTGCCTCATGCCGAATGCAAAATATTAATTTATATGGACTTTTAATTTCAAACGGCAATCATTTAACATATGCATTCATATATCCCTGTGATTTTTCTGCTCACTAATTTATCCTTTACATTTGTTTTCAAGGGAAGGGACTGGTTGTTATGGCAGATGTTGAAGCTGCCATTCAAGAAATGTTTCAAGCTCCTCATATTCAAGTGCGGTGAAATTTTCTGAGCACTGATTTGTTTCTTAACTCTTGAAGCTTCATTACTTTTGATGGACAATTCCGTATTAGTAAAAATGTTTGAGCTATTATTAATTAGATACAATGCCAGATAGAGGAGAATGGGAAAGGAACGAGATCAATTCTTTCTAAATTATGGATTAAATCTAAATGTTAGTAGTACTAGTAATATTTTAGTTAGGATTAGGCATTTGCCATAGTTATTTTCGTTTTATTTTAGATGACCAAGGATTAATAGGGAACGATATAAGCTCTGTTCTTGTTCAATCCTCCTGACTGCTAATACTGCTGGGCAAATTGATATATAGTCTTAGCCATAATTAATTAGGCATGAAAAATTCTTGTCAGCGTTTGAAACCAATGTCAAGCTACAATTATAAGAAATTGGCTTTCTTTCATCGGGTAGAATGATGTTAGCATTTAACTTGAATTTTGACGTTGATGGACTCCATTTCTTTCTTTTGAAGGTGATGAAAAGCTGTTCTAGACTTGGCAAAATCTTTCTGACAGCCATGGTACACGAGCTTTATAAAACAGGAATGGGCGAAACCACTTTTGAGAAGGTCAGTTCTGTAGCTTCTTTACGTTTTTATGCTTGTCTTTTATATGGTTTTGACTTTTGACCTTCAAACTTGAGCATTCGGGAAAAATGTTTTGTTTAAGAACGATGTGGCACGTGTATTTGATGCTTGTCATAGTAGTATTATTGAACCCCATCATCTTGGAGATGATATTTGAAGGTTTTCTTTGTAATTGAATGGCAATATATAGCAATTGGGATGCGAGAATTTGCATTTTCAAATTCATGAATATTCAAAAGAATTGAAGGGAAAAGGTGAATTCACGATGTTCTAACGTTAACATGAAGTAATATTTGTGGGTGTAGTTGGCAATGACGGTATCGTGTCTCTGCGCCAGCAACGGAGAGGTTTTTCCTGGATATGATACGCTACTGCAAGTAGGGTATGATTTTTTTCTGTGTTCTCTTCTTTCAAGCCTGTTGCTCTAGTAAGCAAATAAAGTTAAGAACAAGGGAACATGTGTGGGTGTCCATCAGGGCAGAGGCAAAACACATCAATGAATACTCAACAACTTGAGCTAATGTTGTTTCCACATCTAATGTGCTTACATTACATTTTTTTGGGGGACAGATGTCGGCTGGGGGAATCCAGGATTCTTTTGTGTGAAGCAGGTTCCAAGCACAGGTTGCAAAAGCTGCAGCTCAACTTCCCTAGGTTTGTTATCTCTTTCCAAGTCTTTACTGATACTTTTACCACTAGAACTTGTATAATTTTCCTTAAATATTTAGTTCTACATTTAACCACTGAATTTCACTTTGCTTGTGGCAGTGATGATGTGGCATTTGCGCTGAGGAACTGCGAGGATTTATCCTGGCTGGCCAAGTATCTAGCTTAGGAGTGAGCATTGTATTCTTAGTTCTACAAATATTTTGACCGTGGCCTTGAGATCATGTTGTAATTCAAATTTTAGTAATTCAATTGAGGGTTAACATTAGTTTTGATTCCTCAAGTTTCACCCAATTTTGTTTTTAGTGCCTCAAGTTTAAAACATGTGCTTTTAGTCCCCCAAATTTAAAACATGTGTCTTTAATCCCTCAAGTTTGTACCGTTTGTACAATTAGTCCCCAACTTCGAAAGGGACTTGAAAATGCATTTAACGTCATTAAGTTGTCATACGTGGCACCTTATATGGAATCTGACGGGATATTTATTTAATAAAGAAATAAAAAAAAAACTCAAATCAAAATCATTTCGACATGGCAAAAATCTCAAATCTCGTTCCTTTTGTCTCCTCTTCCGTCTTTCTTGCTTCAACAGACCCCCCACAATCTTTGCAACTTCCCATAATCATACTCCCACTCATATTTCATCCAACCAATTTCCATTTTTTCCACAACCCCTCATCCTGTCAAACTAATTCCCATGTTTCTCTCTCCACGCTCTTTCCTCTGTTTTATTCATCTATGTGCCAGATTTTATCTTTTTTTTTTGTTAGAAATGCCATATATAATCTTATTTCTCCCCAATAAAAAAAGTTAGAGCACATCACCTCTTATTTTCACACATCTATATACAATTAATCTTTTCCTTGATGATTACCATCACACCAGCCTTTACTCTTAAAAAAAATTTGCACTCATTCAACATCTCACAACTTAAACTCACATAAACAAGACATGTGGTAGGGACTATAGAGTATTTTTCTTTTTTAACAATTAAAAAAATCGACACAATGTACCACACAATACAAGTACGCAGAGTCGCCGCTGATCTTCCAAACACAATCAAGAACTCCGATATCAAAATCACCACCTGAGCAGAATTGTAGTGAAAATAAGAGGTTAGAAATTAGGGTTTTGAATGGGGGGAGATTGGGGTTGCGGCCACTTGCGCCTGTTAGAGCTCAGTTGGCGACCCGAGTTCATGGTGGCGACGACGGTGGAGAATAACTGAGGTTGGGTTTGGTGATGATGACGAAGGAGAGCAAGAGTCTAAGGCTCGTGGCTCTGTGAATTTCTACAATGTGGAAATTTGATAGTTGAGTTTTTTTATTTTTCATTTAATTAAATAAATATTCAGTCAGATTCCATGTAAGGTGCCAAGTTATTGTAACTTAACGGTGTTAAATGCATTTTCAAGTCCTTTTCAAAGTTGGGCGACTAGCTATACAAACAGTGCAAACTTGAGGGACTAAAAGCAAAATTGGGTGAAACTTGAGGAACCAAAAGTTATGTTGACCTTCAATTCATAATTTTTTTGTATTACAAAGACAAGCTAAGCTTGTATCAGAACGTCCTATTCAGCCTCCATGCTGTGCCCGAGGGCCTGTAATTGAGCTAGCACAGTTTGAGCATAGCATCTGATTTGGTCCATGGCAGTAGCTCCCCTGTATCCTCTCCATGAGCCTTCTTAGCTAATATATGCGCACATTGTAGTGCTTCCCTCCTATTATAGATGATTTCCATATCCAAGTCAACACAGATGAAGTTTTTTTTTTTTATCATAGTCGTATATTATGATTAGCCAACATTAAGGCAAAATAAACTGAGAAAATATATAAAGTGAACCTTCCAATCATAATTATAATATCATTTTAACTTTTTTTCGAGAAGGCTGATTCAATGAGTTTACTTGAAGGGGGAAGCATTTGGTATTTTACCATCATGATTGGCTGTTTGAGGTGTGCGAGTGTAGAATACATGATGACCACTCAAGAAGAAAAAAACATATAATCCATTCTATTCTTATAATTACATTGCACATTATCCGATATTAATTATGGTCAAGAGTTTAGGAACGCGGGAATGTTTAAAAACTGAAAAAACATTGTCAGACCAAGTAAAGAAACTTAAACAAAATGGCCGCTGATATGTAACCAGACATGATGTGTCACTGGCTTCCTTTTCCCATTAATGTTTGGTAGAAGATATCAAAAGATGCATTGCATAGTTGAGATTTTGTTGGAATTCTATTGACAACTGCAATCCCAATCTCAATCTCAATATACCACTCAATTGTCAGTATCCACGGGGCCTAAGCACAATGGCTGAGAAAAGACAAGAAGCTTTTGGTCCCCCTCCATATCATATTATCAGAGAGTATCTTTACCCAAAGTTGACTAGGTAATACAGATCCTAAGCTGCCTGTGTGAAGGGCGATGTTTTCTGCCAGAGGGACCGCCCTAAGATCGCACTTCCATGAACTGATAGATATGCAGCGTTCAGCCTGGTAAAGCGGTCAAGGATAAGTCAAACACAGAAATCAATATAAGCATATATGCAAAGGAGCCTAATCCAGAATTTGAAAAGGGGAAAAAAACAATACTTGTCAACATCAGGAACACTCAGGGGATCATATAGCTCCTCCCTTGTATCAATATTAGGCATAGTCATAGATGCCATGTCCTGAACACCTTCAACCTGAATATCAACAACCCACATACACAAGCTTAATATCAAAAGTTGAAGCATTTTGATGCCACATCATCCCCGAATGAAATTATTTTTTTCCATACAAACTGACGCATGAAGTAATTTTTCAGTGACACACCTGTTGGGGGTACTGTGTATAACCAGCATATGCACCATATGAGTACAAGGAAGGATCTTGAGCTGCCCCATAAGCGTAGGCTTCATAGCCTTGTCCATATCCATAGTAGGCACTCCATTGATTTGGATCCATCTGTGCTCCCCAGCCATCCTAGTATAATTTCATGGCAAAATTTTACCAAATACAACATGATGCCTATCAACAAAATGAAATAAAAAACCCACACATAACAAACTTACTGAGCAAACAAAAATTATTCTTTGACATGTAAAAATGTGAGTTAGTTAGCTTTGTATGGGGCACACTGGTACTGCAACTCTACATATTATGTCAGTTTGGCCAAATCAACAGGCAGCGGATGTAGATAGTGAAGAGAGTGGAGATAATAAGGAAGAGGCAATGGCCACCATGTTGCCATGAGGGGATATAAATATGCTACTTCCCCCGTTTTGCAGGAATGACAGTTTCCTAAATGCAATTATGCAAATTTAAGAGATTGCAAGATTTAAGTGCCTGATAATGATACATTACAATTTAAAAGTGCAGGAAGGCCAAAATCTGAACAAGCTACTTAAAACCATTTCATTTTCATGATAACATCACCCACCTGTCTAGCTGTCATACTCCTACCCCAAGAAATTCGGACCACTTGTTGACATATCATCTTTCCCTGCATCCTCTGCATGGCTTCTTCAGCAGATGTTCTATAGACAAAAGCAGCATGAGAAATTGAAGAAACAGGGCTTAAATAGGATACATAATTAACAAGACAAAAAAAACACAGAGAGAGAAACTCGATGGAATAGCTCAAAAGACACTGAATAACATCACGCCATATCAAAATTACATTGCAGTTTCAATTTAGTGGCAAGCCAACCCAATATCCCAAAGCAACCATATATACAATTTAAATGTTTAAAAGGAAGAAAGAAAACAATAAACCTTGTCCCAAATTGAACAAAGCCAAATCCTTTGCCAGCATGAATCTTGACGGATACAATTTCCCCAAATTGCAAGAAGGTTTGCTTCAATTCCTCCTCTGCAACATTAGGATCCAAATTACCAACAAAAATCTGCAATACAAACTCGGGTAAGATAACCATAGACCAACCATATATACAAAATATTGTAGGTCTGACTTACAGTTGTATTATTCATATCATAATCTGGTGGGACTGCATTAACTGGGGTCGGATATATAGCTGCCAAAGAGATTCTTAAGTAAGTTCCCTACTTAAGTAGCAACAATTCAAATAACGAAATCCTAAAATATAGCCAGTAATTACTCAAGATACCAACACTTGAGTTCTAACTTTCAGACCTCTTCTCGTATTTATAATGACTAATAAGTAGTTTTTTTTTTGGCGTTGACTTCTTTAGTATAGTAGCACCAAACAAATACAATCATACTACATGATCCTCCGTTCATTTCCTTAAAGTGATTTTCCTTTATTTATTTGTTTATTTAAAACAGTAAAGCAGCTATATTTTAAAGTAATTGAAGACTTTAATATAATACATGCACCACCAAGGCGTGCCTCAAGCTTGTCAATTAGATTGGAACAGACTTTTATTAAATTATGTAGAGGAGATAGGGGTATAGTCATCGTTAACCCAGGAGGTATGTGGAAAGCATGAATGCAATACTCACGTCTAGCTGCAGCATATTGCTGTTGGAAAGCCGTGGTCTTCTTTGGAGTTGCAGCACTGATACGCATTGGCCTACTTGAGCAATAAACACCATTCATTTCAGTCATAGCACGATTCCTTTCAGTCTCATCAGAAAATTTAACAAAGCCATATCCCTTGGAGCGCCCTGTATTAGGATCAGTGACTACTTTGGCACCTCTAACTGAAGGGTAATGTGCTCTAAATGTCTCCTGCAGAAGGTAATCTGTGACATCAGGTGCTAGGTCCCCCACAAAAATGGAGTGCTCAGGTCCAGCATCAGGACGGCGCTCCCCAATACCAAAAGACGCCCAATTCAACCGGAAAGTCTGCTCAGTTCCAGGCATTTGCGTCCCGTTGTAAGTTTGCAGAATCCTTTCTGCTGCCGCATGAGAAACAAACTCCACAAATCCATAGCCCTCAGGCTGTCCAGTTATCTTGTTACGTATGATCTTTATGGAGACTACCTACAGCAAAGGCAGAGGAATGCATCCATTTTATGAGCTGCCTAGCATTTATTTATTAACATAAGCAAATGCAGGATAAAAGGAATGAATGGCTAGCATGTATGGAACATACAATAAGATGAATGATATTGGGGAGAAAACTAAAAGAGATGGAAAAAGGAGAAGGATACCTCCCCGGTGTGGGCGAAGCATTGAGAGAGGTAATTTTCGTCAACCCAGTATTGCAAATCCCCAATCCAGAGAGTTCGAACTTCCTCAATTGTGGAGGCTTGATGATAACCCTGGGAACCGCTTGTCGCCATTGCCGCCATCATCTCTGTAAGAGTAATAGTAATAATAAGAATACTACACAGCGATGGATGGCGATGAATAATATTTATTGCTGTTCTGTTTCCCTTCCCCTCCCAGTCTTGGTTTTCTTTTCTTCTTGCTACCTGTGAAAACATTTTTTAAAAACCAGTGAGGTTCAAAAAAATCCCAATAGCGATTTATTTCATTCATTGTTCTTTGTTTTATAATACTGCATTTATATGAGTGACATGATCCTTATATCCTTTTCGTGTATATAAGGCCACCACTCCATAGCAGCAATAGCTTCACTGCTACATAGCTTCTTCTTTCCCCACAGTGCTATATGCACTAACCAACATTTCATATGATGACACCATTCATCATATAAGCCGTTGGCCTCTTTACCTGCAGGGTTTTAACCTCACCAATACAGAATGACAAAATTGGCAAAGAAGATGCGAACCTTCAGTGCCTAGAGTACTCCATAAATCATAAATCATACTACATAAACATATTACGAATAAGATTTCAATACTCAAATTTAATGAAGTTCATTTAAAAATTTATAGCATGCTATTTATATGACTGAAGTCTGAAATAACCCACTACCTGGACCCCGCCAATAGTTTCTCAATAATGCATTTTGAACTTTCTTCTCTTCTTTTTCAATGCTTCCAAGTGTTTGCTGATTACTTATTTATCCTATTATTACACCATGTAACAATGGAGATAAGTAATAACTCATAGACATATAATAATTAACGCCTCACTCAATCTTGATAAATATATTGTTACCCAACCCCTTCTTCACTTGATCTTATTTATTCAAATCCACAATGGTTGACTAAGTAAGGGTCTAGTATCTCTTGATGATGTTTAGAAGTCTTTTAGTTGCACAAATCCAGCATAGGCATTTAGTCATCAATCGATAATCAAATCATTCTTCATCAAAGAACAACCAAACAAAACCACTTACCAAATTTGAAACTTCAATAACCACCATGCTCAATTAGGTTCTCATATAAGCATACAAAAATCATCAATAGTTCATTTATAAAGCATGTCAATCAAACAGAATAATCAGACAGGCAATGAAACAACCGTTATCTTCCCTTTTTAATACAACTTATATGATTTCTTTAAACAGAATTTATAAGTGATCAAAACATGTATTCAGCAATAACAGTAAAATACAGAAATTTATACATAAGCATGCAGCAATAACACCCTAGCCATGTCTATTTTAAACATTTTCATACATTGAAATTCATTTATTTCTTTTCACACACCTACCACTTGCCTATAAACAAGAAATAAGAGTTTATATGAGACAAGAAGAATATTCCAGCCAAAGAGATAAAAGAATATATTCATAAAACAAAAGAATCTGTTAAAATCGATAATGGAAAATTCTAAGCAATTATTCAGCAAACTATGCAAACATTAACATATAGTTCATCTCTTTGTTCATTCATACTCCAATAACCACACCTCAATAAGAAAGATCTTGCACGGTAAATCAGCTTGAAATCAATTACATCCAAGCTAAAGTCATACAGTCCTCTCTTACCCCATCAATATCATTCTTAAATCAGTCACAAAACAGCAGCTATAACACTAATAATAGCAGAAGAACAGTGAAGGAAAAGGAAGTGTCAAAAAATCCATCAACTCAATGAAAATCAAAAATGTAACTTTAGTTTACACCTTCAGTATAATTTGTATAATCACACACCACTTCCAACAATGCAACAAGACAGGAAAATTAGGGTATTCCCAATTAAAAATCAACAAGTTCATCCAAATACACACATACACAGACCCATATTAAAATCTCCTCACCTACATTCAATAATTTACTTGTACTTCATGTTCCTTAAATGCTCCTCCTCTTATTCAAAATTTACGATTTCATTTCGTAACATATACTCACATGTTATATGCTTCATTAAAATCTGCCCAGCCAAGGCAAGATAAAAATCCATATGATTTAGCAAACAAGCACTCAAAGCATCATAAGAACTTTTAAACATCATGCATACACATCTTTGCATCCTTTTCAAATCAATTTGAGGAAGAAACATGCAGAGGCATATGAGTAACCAAAACAGAAACGAAACTTAACACTAATTAGCTCATTCAACCCTTTCAGCCATTTATTATTCAATAAATAAGAAGCAAAACAATTTCAACGCATTACAGCCCCATTCATATTCATAATTAAATAACACATGCCTCACAAATTCCTTCATTTCTCTACACAGATACACGGCAGGAAAGCATTGAGAAGGAAGCAGAAAAGAAATTTATGAAACCCTAACTACTTCAACAAAATTCAAACATGCAAGGCTATACACATACTTAAGTGAAGCCCTAGAGCAACAAATTTGAAGATGAAAACCTAAATTCGTCAAGAAAATCAGAGATTAAGAAGCCCTCGCAATGTCGAACAAAACAAAAGGAAGAGAAAAGAGTAGAGAAGGCTGACCTTAGCTCAAACACGGCGCTGCATATGAAGTTTGAAGCCTAAAGCGAAGAAAACGAAGAGGAATGGAAGAAGAAAGATAGAGAGAGAAAGAGAGAACGAAAATGATGAAGAATGGAGCTAAGAAAGATTGAGTGGGTTTATGGGTTAAGAAGACTGTGGTTGGTTGATGGAGACAATTGTGAGGAATCGAGAGACAGAATTTGAGAATGGGTCATGGGGTGAGGAAGGAGTTTAGGTTCAATATGAATATGAATATGAATATGAATATGAGCAAGACTCTCAAACTGGTGAATTCAAATAAACTATGTAAACTCGGATCTTAAACTCGTATGGTAAGATAGTCTACCTCCATAAAAAATAAAATTATTAAAATATATGAATAAATGACTAAATATAAATAAAAATACAACAATTAAGTTTAAATATGTTTTAAAATTAAAATATGAAAAATAAATCCTGCAACATTAATAGTTCATCAAACTTAACATAAGAATTTTATGAAGTCTAAGTATGTAGACTATAGTATCTAAGTAGCACAAATAAAAAGCGCATAAATTTAACAAAGATCATCAAAAGTTGGATCATCTTCATCTCCATCATCTTCAAGTTCTATATCTTCATTGTTGTAAACTCTACTTGGTGCACCTCCCTCAACATCATCATTTTCTCTAATTTCTATATTTAAATCAGCATTTAGGTCAACATTGATTGGCGAAGTGACAATGTTCTCATTCAGGTCATCATCTTCTTTCTCAATACACTCTTCATCTGTCATTCCTTCAGTAATCCACTCATCATCAGATTCAATATTGTCAAAGTCATAATTAACAGGCTTGCTATTCTTCTTCCTTGTGAGCTTTAAATTACACATTACAAATACCAAGTCATTCATCTTCTCTTGCTTCAGGCAGTTTCTTTTTTTGGTATGAATCTGTGTAAACATAAAACAATCTACATTATTATACACCCACACAGATATATTTATTAAGAAACATTACATTAAATGTTTGAGAAAGAATACATTACCATCTCAAAAGCACTCCAATTGCGTTCACAACCAGAAGAACTACAACATAAACTAAGGATACGAATTGCAACTCTTTGAAGTTCTGGGCATCCATCTCCATAAGATTCCCACCATACTGCTGGATGTAGTTTTTTTCTTAATGCTTGTGCAGTTTCACGCCCAAACATATCTTTTGCAGAATGAAAGTCAGCCAACTGATACTCAATATTAGTTAATTCATTCTTATCCTCAATAATCTTGACAAACAATTGTACAAGCCTTCTTTAATTTTGTTTGCATACTTGAAATTTGTATCATAATGAAAATGTGGATTGAGATAGTATGCTGCTGCATGCAAGAGTCTATATAGTTGAGCTTCCCACCTCTCATCAATGATATTCCAAATAGTCTCATAACTACAACATCAGTAAACAAAATGTGTAATTAAATTTTTAAAAACTAAGATGTAATAATAATTTTAAAAACTAAAATATAATTTAAGGTTTACCTCTTTTTGATGCTGTTAAAATTTTCTTTGATCTTCTCTTTTGCACTTTCCATTGCTTCATATATGAATCCCATAGCTGGCTTCTCTTCTGAATCCACTAAGCGAAGAACTTTAACTAAAGGAGCAGAAGCTTTAAGGCATGTTACAATATCTTTCCACAAACTATTGTCCATAACACTTCTAGCCACTTCCTTTCCATCTTTAGAAGATGAAAATTTGCTACCCTTCCAATCTTGAGAATTAAACAAATTTATAAGGGAAACTCTGTGTTCTCTAAGACATGCCAAAGTCAAATAAGCAGTAGCAAACCGAGTTGCAGCTGGCCTGATTAAGTATCTCCCATTAGTGTATTTTCTTAAAAGGTCGATGAGCATCGATCTTCCATAAATATATGTTGTGATTCTTCTACCCTTGCTGATGGTTTCTTTGTGCAACACAATTTTCTTTTCAAAGTCCTCTAACATTATATCAATACAATGAGCTGCACAAGGAGTCCAATACAAATGTTTCCTTTTCTCCATTAATTTTTGCCAGCTGCTTTATAATTTGCAGCATTATCAGTGACTATCTGTACTACATTTTTCTCCCCTACTTCATCCACAACCATATCAATCATCTCAAATACTTTTTCAGCGGTCTTAGAAATTTCAGTAGTATCTAAAGAATACAAAAATACAGTCCCTTTGGGACTATTCACCAAAAAATTGCAAATTGAACGCCTTTTTCTATCAGTCCAACCCATCCGACATTATTGAACAACCAGTTGTTGCCCATTCACTCTTGAAATTCTCAAGCAATTCTTTTGTCTTATCCACTTCCAATTTTAGGTACTTTTCTCTAATCTCATGATAAGAAGGAGGTTTGAATCCTTGACCAAATTTTCCTATTAGTTCACACATCTTTAGAAATTCAGGATTCTTTGCACAATTAAAAGTAATAGCACTTGTGTAAAAAAATCTAGCTACTTGTTGACAAGTTTCTTCTCTCAAATCTTTCTTAAACATTTGATTCATGGTTGATTGAGTGGTGTTTGCCGCCTTGCTATTATTCTTTGGATTTCTCAAGAAATTCATCAACTCTCTCTCAGACTTCTCATTTTCAATTTGTGCTTGTGTACCTTGATCATCTTCCTCACCAACATCAACATATTGTTTTTTCCTTTTAGATGAAGCACATTTAGCCTCATAAATAATTTGGGCTATTGCGGTTCTTACTTCTTCAGGAACATTGAGACAGGCTTCAACATTTACTTTAGTGCATGCTAGATGGTTTTTGAATCTATAAATACCTCCATAAACAATTTTTGCACAATAATTACATTGTACTCTTCTACCATTCCCATTGACATCTGTCCCACGCTTCCATCCTATATCAGATCTATTACCCGGATAGTTTTTTCTAACAGCAATTACTCTTTTCCCACTATTTTCTTTTGTGTTGGAAGACATCTTTAATTTAATATGTTAACTACATAACACAATAATCAACAGAAATTTTAATAAAAACTAAGACAAATATGATTATAAATTTTGGGGATAAAATGAAAGTGAAAACAGGACAATATCCTTACCTCTGCACGTGACACGGTGGCAATGACAATGAGTATTGTTTTCTTTCTTCACCCAATGCACAGAGTGACAACTGACAAATGCAGTAAGCCTTTTTTTTCTCTCTTGACCAATTCACAAAATGACAAATTTTGTTTCCACTTTTTCTTTTACTGTGCTACAAACAAGACATATGCATCAGATATGCTCAGTTTCTTTATGCTACTTCACGTATCTTGGAAAAAATTTTAAATTTAAAACTATTAATATAAATATAAATATTATATAATATACTTTTCATTTTTACTTTTGCAATTGTACATCTTACCTTCTCTCTTTCTTCTGCAATCGCGTGAGTCTCTTACTTTCTTCTTCTTCTTCTTCTTCTTCTTCTTCTTCTTCTTCTTCTTCTTCTTCTTTGTTTCTGCAACTCCTCCAACATCCAAACAAAATGCAGAGCAGCGATGGAGGAGAAATAAAGACACAATGAGGAGTGTGGAAAGTATTTTGCCGACAAGGAGGACTGCTTTGAAGTAGGGTAACTTTTTTTTATTTTCAAGCCTTTTTATTATTGGGCTTTTGAGTTTCCTGGTCAGGTCTAATAAGTAACTCAGTTGACTCGGTTTAAGAGCTGCGAGTTGGCCGAGTTTGACCAGCAACCGATTTTAATGGCGAGTTGACTCGATTGTATGGGCTAAACACGCAAACTCGCCGAGTTTACCGAGTTGACTCGCAAGTTTGACAGCCTTGGCTATGGGGAGGGCAATTGTGTCACTTGGTCCCTTTTTAATCTAATTACTCTTTTATCCTTAAATATATTTTGATTTTGAATTACAACTTTACCTCACAATTTTTGGTTGGACTAAGGGCTGGTTGACAAGAAAATGTGTAATGGACATGTAAATGAAATTGAGTGTAAGGGTAAAGATGAAAAATAGAGGTAAATTATGTAATGATGAGATGTAAAAGTTTGTGAGGCTCATAAAAAGTGTGAAAAGGAGAGAGAAAGAAAGCTTATGTGCCCAGGATATATGGAAATTACTCTTTTCATTTCCTTTTCTTAATTCCCTTTTCACTTTCCTACAATCCAAACTGGCCATTAATTAACTTTTACATGATTTTTCTAGAGACTACCCTCGGCCTACGAAGCGAGAGAGGAAACAACACTACTATTGCATGCATGCAGGACTTGTTTGTTCCTCTTTAATCAAACTACTCAGACCATCACCTCCACCTCCACCTCCACCATCAACTTAGTTCATCTGATCATGGAAGGCTCACCTAGTTTGGAGAGTTTGTCTCTGATGACTCCCCATATTTAGTGGTTTTTAGGAAATATTTTATTGTACTTGGGGAGTCATTAATTAAGTAATTAAGTGATTTTGTTGTGAATTGGAAAGAAAGTAATTTGAGGGTCATATGAGTCATTCTTTTGGAAAATCTGAAATTTAATTGAAATAGGAAACTTAATATATTAAAAGAAATATTTTGATGAGAAGTTTCTTATTAATGAGATTATGTGATTGAGTCATTGTGATTATTTCCTATTTCTTTCTCTTCATGAATGCAGATTTAATGAAAAAGGAAATAAAGAGAAAGAGGTTGATTTGATTATGTGCATTCATCATACAAGAAAATGGAAGAAAAGAAACTTAACATGCAAGACAAAGACAATATGGTGTTGGGCTATTTTATTATAAATATACACATGCAATTGAGGAGAGGGGAAGGCTGGTTTTAATTCTTCCAACCATAAAGCCTAAACATACACGCAGCAAAAGAAAAATAAAGGAAAGGGAACGAACTGAAGAATACACACGCACGCCGGACGAAGTGGAATTGATTCAAGAGAGAAAGAAGGAAGGAGGCAGCTTTGTCTTTTCTGAGGATCATCAATCATCATCATCATTTATATTACAAACACACACGATTTGAAGAAGAGAGAAAGGGGTTGCAATTTCGTCTTTTTCCTTGGAGCATCATTTATCTCATTGGATCTGTTAGTTATCATGCTATTCACTTATAATATTTGTTGGATCTAATTGAGTTATGTGTGGCTAATTTCCTTTTACATCCTAGAGTACTATGAATTTGTTTGTAACTTAGATATTTTATTTCCCACTATTTAGTCATGGTTAATTTGATTTAGTTTATTTAATTTTGCTATTATTGATTAACTTGTTTAGTGCTTGATCACCATTAGACATGTTTAGGGAATTTAGAATTGGACTCGGAAGAGGGAATTTTAAATAGACCATGGGATTAAATAGTGTAGGATTGGATTTTAATCTGATTTGCGACTAGGATAGGAATATACCTAGAAGCCCTACATAGTCACATTAGAGCGGTACCGAGATAAATTAGCCTAGTAAATTAGTGCAAGACATTGTGTAATTAAGCTAGGCAACGATGTAAGTGGACCGGAAGGCATTTATAGACACTAGTACTCTAGATTAGCTAGTTGAATTAATTCATAATTAATTTAGTGAGGAATAAAATCTAAGAAACAGATAAGGGATTAGTGGCTCTAGGTTGTTCTTTTGACTCGTGAATTTTATCTATGTGAATATTTGTTTTATTTTATTTTCTTAGATATTAGGTAATTAAAATCAATTTTCTTTTATTTACTCAACTTGAATGAAAATAGGAGATCTAATGCCTAGTTATTAATTGTCTGAGTCTCTGTGGGATCGACCTTGAACTACCACTTTACTAAATTTACGATCCGTACACTTGCGGAGTTTTTATCAAAATTTTGGTAGCATCAGTCTCTCTCACTCATAGACTACCACCTCCACCAACCGCCGCCGAATGTCGTTTCTCCGCTGGCGAACTCTTCAAACTCCGTTGTCGATTTCTTCAACCTCTGCCAAAAGTTATTATCTTCACCGCCGGTCTTTTCCACCTCCGCCATCGCTGGTCTCTTCAGGCCGCCGTCGCCGGTCTCCTCACATTTGTAACTGCCGACAACTATTCTCTCTGCCGCCGGTCTTTTCCACCTCCTCCGCCGTCGATTTCTTCAATCAGCCGTCAACCAAGATCTAGTCTCTCTGCCGTCGCCAATCTCCTCAGTCCGCCGTCGAAAATTGTCTCTATGTCGCTGACCTATTCAGATCCTTCGCCACCGGAAGTTTGTCATTCCTCTGCCAATCTCTTTCACCTCCGCTGTTGTCGTTCTCTTCCACCTTCGTCGCCGCTGATCTCTTCAAATTCATCGTGGCCGATAACTTCTCTCGGCCTTTCTTGTCCTCAATTGAGTTCCTATTGGTCTTGCATGCAAGCTATCCTACAAGTGTGAGCAATTTCTTCCTCTTTTGTATTGATTATATCAAAGTCACTATGCCCCCTCACCTGGTTATGCTTCTCACAATAGAAGTAATTTTGCTCTTGCTAAAGTAGTGGATAGTCGACAAATTTATGCTTCGAAATTGCAATCTCTGATTAATTTTCATTGGAATCTACAAAGATTCATCTCAGTTTTAAGAAGGTTTAATCATTCCTTCTTACTTCATTTTCAATGTGAAGAGGACTTGATCTTTATGGTTTCTCGTGGTTCATGGCTCCTCCAAGGTTATTTCATCATCATGCTTCCTTTGCATTTTAATATCCCTTTGTCTCAGCATTTTGTTCATCATTTTCCTACATGGGTTCAAGTTCGTGGCTTACCTTTGAAAAATTATAATATGGAGACAACAAGGTATATTGGTGATAAATTATGGAAGTTCATTTGTTATGATGAAACAAGCCCTTTCAATGGATTTGGATTGCGATTTCAACATTTTCTCACAAATCTGGGTCTCAATGCTATTAATCTGTATGACTTTCAACTACTGGTTGGTTAATCCTTGGAATTCTCAATTGTTTTGGAACAGGTTAGAAGATTTTGTCTACATTGTATGTGCATTGGTCATGTGGCTCAATCTTGTAAACTGTCTCTTGAATTGTTACCCCGAGCAAGAGTCTCCTTTATTGACACTAAATCTGTTCGTGTTGAATATCATGAGTTTTTTGGATGTAATGATTATAATTTGCATGAGTCTGGAATAAAATTGAATGTCATTTGCATGGTTATAATTTTGGGAATTCTGTGCCGAAAGAATCTGCTTTAAGTCTAGTTTTAGTAGAGGAAATTGTTATAGTTGATAGGAAAAGTCATAAAAGGAAAATAAAAGAGGTTGATTTTGTTTTTAAGAATAGTAAAAGGCCTCGAATGCAACATTTTGATATCAAGAAATAGAAATTTGGAAAAGAGCAAGTTTCTTCTGTTGTCTCTTTCAGGAGATCCAAAACCCTTTTGAAGATCCTTGAAGAACTTTTATCAACCAAGGTCGAATACCACAACCAATCATTGTGAGGGAGAAACGGAAGAGACATTGGGGAGAGATAATTGCTTTCCTCCTCCTTTTAAGAAGAGATGCATGATTTCAGTGCTTAGCACATCCACTAAGAAGAGAGAGCATGATTCAGAGGAAAAAGAAATTGAATGAATCTTTCACACTCATCCCTAAAAGCAAGTCTTGCCTGATGCTAAGAGTTCCCCTCCTTTTTTCTTCAGTGTTATCTTTGTTAACAAGAGAATGAAGTTATTTTCCCCTAATACAGGTCGGGGTTCTAGCGGAGTTTGTGCCAAAAAGCTCCACGTGAGTGGGTGATCTCAATGAGGACCTCTAAGCTCACCAAGAGTCGCTTACAGGTCTATCTTGCAGTGCTGCTCACTTCTGTTTCTTCATGCGATTTTATGGCTTGTTTGATTTGTTTCAGCATTAAACTACATATGCTTTTATTTTTGTTTTGTTTTCTTAGTTTATGGTTATGAATCTGGCTTTGGATAAGTCATTCCTTGTTTATTTGTTCTGATTTTTAGCTAATGTTGATGTTCACTGCTTATGCTCACTGCTGATGCTCAAAATGGCCGAATTGGGAATGTTAGTAAAGTGTTTGATGAAATGCCTGAAAGAACCATTGCTTCTTAATTCTTTTTTTGTGGGTTACCCAAGGGTATCCCCACCCGCGTGTCAAGTGAGACTAATCCCTCGCTGTTCTGAAGTCCCATATAGGGGGTAGACAATTGACTTGTGAATTTGCTCCATTCGCAAGAGCTGGGGATCGAATCCCCAACCATTTGTTTAAGAGACGAGAGTACTTACCACTCATGACAATCCGCCAAGTTATTGCTTCTTGATTCTTATAATGCTATGATTTATGCTTATATATGTAATAATGAGGGTAATGTTCAAGAAGCTTATAGGTTGTTTTCTATGATGTTGCTATGATTACTGCTTGAATATCAAATCATTTTGATTAAACATTGACTTTACTGATTGAATTATACTTTTGAAACAGATATATATACATCAAATCCAGGAAATCTTGGAAATGACAATGAGGTGAGGAGGTGTTTATGCGTTCAGTATATGGGGAGGGCAATTGTGTCACTTGGCCCCTTTTTAAGTTAATGACTCTTTTATCCTTATATATATATATATATATATATATATATATATATATATATATATATTAAATTACAACTTTACCTCACAATTTTTATTATGCCCCTCTCTCAATTAACTTTTACATGACCTTAACGTATAATCTAATTCCTTGCTCCTATTAAGTTTGATTATATTATAAATTAAGACTCAACCTCTAACTATTTTTCATGGTTTTCAAAATCGGACTAGCTTGGCCGGTCCAACCGGAAAATCGTGAACTGGACACAAGGAAGGTCTGGAGGATGACTAACCCGGCTAAGGAATCTAACCAGAATATTCCAGTGTGACCTAGCCAGGTGAACCGAGACTCGGTTTGCATAAAAAGCAAAAAAAGACCCAGCTCATTTCTTATTCTCTCTGCTGCGCGAGACATACATTCAAAGGCAACAAACCTAACCTAACCAGATCATTTCCCTTTTCTCTGCTACGCTGCAAACGACGGCGAACAGACGAATGTTGGCGACGATGGATGACTGCAACGGACGGTGACCAGGGGTCATTTCTTCTGATTCTTCCTCTTTCCCAAATGGGTATATCAAATTTTTCTTTCTTTTTCTATTTTTGTATTGTTTTCTTAGTTTATGATTATGAATTTGGTTTTGGATAAGTCATTCCTTGTTGATTTGTTGTGATTTTTAGTTTTGGATAACTCTTAACTATTTTTCATGGTTTTAAAAATCGAACCTAATCGGCCGGTCCAACCGGAAAAACCGAGAACCTGACACAAGGCCGGTCCGGAGGACGACTAACCCAGACAGGGAATCTAATTGGAATATTCCGGTTATACTTGGCGGAGTAAATTGGCAATCGGGACCCGATTTGTTTGAAAAAAAATTAAAGAAAACCCAGCTCATTTTTCATTTCCTTTGCTGCGCGAGACATACATTTAGAGGCAAAAAATACCTAACCTAACTAGATCATTTCCCTCTTCTCTGCTGCACAGCGGACGGTGGAAGACAGGAGAATGTTGGCGGCAACGGAAAATTGCGACGGACGGTGACCGGAGGTCATTTCTTCTAATTCTTCCTCCTTTCCCAATTGGGTATATTAAATTTCTTTCTTTTTTATTATTGTTTTGCTTTCTTAGTTTATGATTATGAATTTGGCTTTGGACAAATCATTCCTTGTTGATCTGTTATGATTTTTAGATTTGGATTAGTCTAACTATTTTTCATGGTTTTATAAATCGAACCGATCCAACCGGAAAAATCGGGAACCGGACACAAGGTCTGCCCAGAGGACGACTAACCCGGCTGGAAAAGGAGGAAGTAAATGTCAAAGGCTTTTAACCATGTTAAGTTTGTATTGTCTAAAATGAACATGTGGCATAGACTTATTGAGGAACTAGAGAACCAGTCCCTACTATGACTTCATTTAAGTAAGGTCATTGATGTAGTTGCTTGGGAAAAAAGATATTTAGTATTTGATAAATATTTATTTAATCTCTTCTTTAATTAAAGGGCGAAGGCCCAAAAATAGTGCATAACTATTTCAAGGTGCACAAATGATACTCAACTATTAGGCATGAGATCAAAAATGATATTTTCACTAAGATTAGACATGAAATGTCCAAAATGCCCTTATATTAAATAAACTTTTACCGGCAGTGATTTATTTAGGGTAATGGACCTAATCTGCCCCCCAAGTAACCACCAAAGAGCGCTGAGCACCCTGAACTAACAACAGGCCCGTATCTGGACTCCAAGTAACCAAGGTGGTTAAAAACTACCCCGGTTGGACGGTCAACAACGTTTGACCGTTACTATGCCTACGTGGCTGCCACGTGAGCACCTGCTTTGCCACGTGTGTATTTTAAATGGACCTAATTTGCCCTCCAAGTAACCACCCAGAAGCATTGAGCACCCTGAACTAACAACTGGCCCATATCTGCACTCAAAGTAACCAATGTGTTTAAAAACTACCCCGGGCGGACGGTCAATGACGTTTGACCGTTACCAATGTGGGTCCCACCTATAATAATAAACAATTTATTTCTCCCTCTTCATCACCATCACCACAGCCCCCAACACTCACCACCCCCACCCACGCCACCCCCTCAAACGTGGCAAGCAGAGGTGGCGTGGGTGGGGGGCAGTGGAGGTGAGGCAGTGGGGGCTGGGGAGGTGAGGGGGTGGCGTGGGTGGGGGTGGTGGGTGTTGGGGGGCCTGTGGTGATGGTGATGAAGAGGGAGAGAGAAATTGTTTATTATTATAGGTGGGACCCACATTAACATATCTTAAATGGCGATGACAAGGCGCAAACAGGCCTTCACGTGGCGGCCACATAGACATAGTAACGGTCAAACGTCATTAACCGTCCACCCGAGGTAGTTTTTAAACACATTGGTTACTTTGAGTGCAGATATGGGCCTGTTGTTAGTTCAGGGTGCTCAGTGCTCCTGGGTGGTTACTTGGAGGGCAGATTAGGTCCATTTAAAATACGCACATGGCAAGCGGAGGTGGCAAAGCAGGTGCTCGCGTGGCAGCCACATAGGCATAGTAACGGTCAAACGTTATTGACCGTCCAACCGGGGTAGTTTTTAACCACCTTGGTTACTTGGAGTCCAGATACGGGCCTGTTGTTAGTTTAGGGTGCTCAGCGCTCCTTGGTGGTTACTTGGGGGGTAGATTAGGTCCATTACCCATTTATTTATAAGGGCATTTTGGACTTTTCATGACTAATCTTATTGTCATATTAGTGAAAATACCATTCTTGATCACATGGTAAGAGTTGAGTATCATTTGTGTACCTTGGGATAGGTATATACTACCTCCGGTCCTAAATATAAGACCTAGTTGACTTTTTGGGAGAATCCTAAGAAAGTAAAATAAGTCACTTGTATATTGATTCACCTAATTTTTCCCTTAAACTAGTTTATTTAACCTATAAACTAATAGGTAATCTAAAAAAACAATATCAAATATGGCATAGTTAACTAACTTATTTTTCTTCCTTAACTTCTCCAAAAAAAGTCAACTTGGTTTTATATTTAGGACCGGAGGGAGTACTAGTTTTGTTCCTTGACCAATAGTTATATATCATTTTTGGGCCTTCGCCCTTAATTGAAAAAGGTTAACACAACCTTTTATCTATAATCAAATAGAGCATGACTTTGAGGAAGGGAAAATACACCAATGCAAGGCCTAAAATATGATATTTAATATCAAACAGGTTTTCCATTAACAACTTTTTTATTTATTAATAAGAATGTACTCCCTCCGTTCCTAAATATAAGATCACTCTGCGAATGTGGATTAGTTCCTAAATATAATATCATTTTCTATTTTTTCTCAAGTTTTGCTCAAATTACCCCTATACTCCTTTTACAAGCAAATTACTCCCTCCATCTTTTCTTTTTCCAATAAATGCCTCTATTAAGTTATTAACCTCCTTCTATTTAATTTCCCCAAAATTAACCTCCATCTTTTCTTTTTCCAATAAACGCCTCTATTAAGTTATTAATCTCCTTCTATTTAATCACTAACAACAAAACTCAGACGAAGAACACAGAAGATTGTGAAAAACAATGACACAACTAAAGCATCATAGATACTGATGTGAAAATGAATTTCCTAATAATTATCCATCCACAAAGCTGAAAAAAAATCATACAAATGAATTCAGTATAGCGAATCGATCTAAATTGTATGATTTTTTTAGAAAAAATGACATCTAGAGAAATGGATCACAACATGAATAATCTACACTAACCTGGATTCGATCTAGGATTGCACAACACAAAAATGTGTGTGTGTGAGAGAGAGAGAGAGAGAGAGAGAGATGCAAGTTGAGTTGGATAGGAGGAAGAAGAAGAAGAAGAAGCCATTCTTTCTCTCACTGTGAGAATTGTCTAATTGCGAAGAGCCGAAGAGAAGAGAGAGAGTGTTACTGTTATTGTGTAGAGAGTTGCTTTTGGGCCTTCCTTCATCTAAATGTTCATGCCTCATCTAAATGTTTCATTTTGATTGAAGGGTATTTTGGAACATCACATAATTCTAACTAATTTAACCACCTTTCTTAATCTCTCTAAATTAGGTAAAGTGATCTTATACTTAGGAACGAAGGGAGTATATTTTAGTTGTCTACACTCTATAGAAATCTTGCTGTTACTATATGTGTGTGTCAAATTTCGTTGTTTGATTATATAAAAAATTAAAACTCCCAAAAAACTCTCAAATCTAACATTCCAGATTAAATAAAGGGCAAAGGTGCAAAAATAGCCATCGTAAATTTAAAAATGGGCAACTATAACTCTGGTAAATTGAAGGGGGCAAAACTGTACGTTGTAAACTAAAATGGGGCAAAATCATACATTGTAAACCAAAATGAGGCAAAAGTAACCTCTCTGTTAGGCCAAGTTAAACAGGCATTTTCCAGACGTGGGCTCCACCATCAGTAAATGACATGTCAATTCCAAAATCTAACGTGAAAGCTAAAAGGCATCCAGTTGAACCTAAATCACTAAAAACGAACTCTAAACCCCCAAATCATTTCGATAAGAAACCAAATAGAACCCCAAATCATGTGAAATTCACCTTACTTCTACGTACTCATCTGAAAAGTAAAGTCTCAAAAAAATTAAAGTCTCATCAACATATTGCACCCTTAAATGTATGACACATCATTTACTGATGGTGGGGCCACCTCTGAAAAACGTAAGTTTAAATTTACGATGGCTAATTTTGCACATTTGCCCAATTTTGCCCCATTATGATTTACAGTGTACAGTTTTGCCCCGTTCAATTTACCAGAGTTATAGTTGCACATTTTTAAATTTACGATGACTATTTTTGCACCTTTGCCCTTAAATAAAATAGGACAACACGAGAGATCACAGATACAGAATTGTTACATATCAAATAAAAAAATTTTGAGTTATTTTAATTAATTTTGAAAAAAAAATGTTTACAAGACAAAAAAAACAAGAGAAATTAACAAGTTTGGCTATTATTATCCTATTACTACTCACAACAACAATATTCAAGATTAAAGAATCATCCTTCAAAGAAAAAATAAGAAAATATGATAATCCATCGTTAATTGTTTGAAACTGTTGCCCATGCATTGACGTCGTACTTCTTTCTAATTTGAAAAAACCGAACAATTATGGTTAATAATGAAGTCCTTGGCAGGGGTGAGGTGATGATTATTTTGGTCAAGAGCCATAAATCATGGCATCAACCGCTTAAAACGCTCGTGTACGCATATATGTACGTGTTTGTGTCTATATATATATATATATATATATATATATATATATTTCAGTGGCTCTTATATAAAATTATTTTGAGAGGGTGCGTGGCGTATTTTGAAAAGGGAGGAGCTGAGGGAGAAGGCATGGTGATACCAGTGACTATGGTTGTTATTCCCCTGGGCATTCTTTTCGTTTTCTCCGGCCTCCTCGACAATCTAACTTAGGTTATCCCTAATCACACCCACTCTTAGCTTCCTCTAATTTCTCATTCTCCCATCCACACTGGTCTCCATTCCTTTTGGTCCATCACTCATGCCACATTATCAAGTCTCATGGCCTCTCATCTCTTATGAAATTTTCACAAACTTCATTCACATTCATCCCTGTTCATTTTTAACTTTCAATGATGCCGCCTATGAAATGGAAATATGTGCATGATAATAAATATAGCGCCTGAAGAAAAATGAGTCACGTTAGAATGTTATACCAATATAGTATTATATATGCATTTTCATATGAATACGACAGTTTTTTAAGATCGTTCCTATTCCACGTCACCTTATCACTGTGCTTACTTTTATTATAGCACTGTGATTTTGTAGACGATTCTTTTTGTCCTCCTTCGTCCGTTAGCAAAGAATTGGCACAGAAGAATTAACAAATTACTCGGAGAATCATTATGGTTGAAGTTCATATGGCTCTTTAATTGGTGGAAAGGCATCTAGGTGTTTTACCTTCTCTCCATGATCTCTTTTTTGTTTTCAATCAATATGTATACGCTTCATATGTTGATTTCCTACCTGCTTCATGAAAATCCATAAAATAAAGGAATAACAAAGGAGATAGCTGGCATCCATGTTGACCATGCATTCGAGAAAATCAGGATGAGGGATTGAAGTAAGGATATGTACGTATATGAAGTATGTTAACAAAATATTCGGGAGAAATAAAAGGTCATGCTTGTCGTATGTATGCAATCATGTGTGTATGTGTTTATGTATTTATAACTCTACATTTCAACGTCAATATGCATACGCAAAAAGCATCAAGCTATCATCATCACTATCATCTAGTAGGTAACTTTCTCGCAGTCACACACACACACACCCCTATATATGGTGTCTAAACCCAGGGTTATGGACCGAGAATTCCTATTCCCAGTTCCAGGATTGAATCAAGGTCACATGGCGATGCTAGAATAAGGAACAAATTTTAAGAATTCAATACTTTTATTTCGAATTGAGATGACAAGGTTTCCCTTGAGAGTTACATTACTACAACACAAAATAACCTGACCAAATCTTAGCTTAGATCAGCTAACATTTGGTCCGAACAAAAAGCTGATGGTGTATCCAAAATATTCAACTCAATGTTCGAGCTAAGAGCGTGTTTAGCCAATGCATCAGTGCAGCATAAATTCTCCCTATTTGTATGTATAATCTCCAAATCCCAGTCAGTGTAGATGAGCGTCCAGATGATCTGGATTTCCTCTTCAAGTGGATGGTACTGACTTTGATCCCTCAGTAGCAGGTGGAGCGTTGTGGCAGAATCTGAGTACATCTTGACCCTGTTGAGACCTTTGGTTATGCAAACCTGTAGCCCATGCTTGATAGCCAATAGTTCCGCCATCGTTGAGCCTATTGAGAATCCTAGCCATTTCTGAAACCCACAGACCCAACTGCCTCTATAGTCTCGGCATAAACCTCCACAAGCTGCTTCTCTGTTCAGATTTTGGGCTTCATCAACATCAATCCTAATATAGGTCTCCGGTGGTGGAGTCCACCCTTCATTCAGCCCTGTGGATTCAGAAGCGATAATGTTCTTATAGACCCTTGTATCAACTTCTTCGTGAAGGTAACCCATGCACTTGTGCACAAGGCGATTTCCATCCTCGCTGTTCTCCTCCATCACCATCTTGCATCGATTCTTCCAAAGTATCCAGCAAACTGAGCCATATACTTTAATCCACGGCCACCTAGAGACTTTCCTATTTCCATATGCATGTTTCGTGTTCCTCTCCAGCCAGACCTGCACACTACCAAAGAAGAATATATATAGATATAAAGGGTTAATGAAAGAGGACTAGACTCGTTTTGCTACCTCACAATCTCTCAATATGTGAAGAAGCTCTTCCTCGCTTTGGCACTCAAAAGGACATTTATTATTATCACTCACTTTCCATTTCACTCTAAGGGAGTTTGTAGGGAGTCTCTCATGGAACACTTGCCACATAAAGAATTTAGACCGTTCAGAAATAGGCATTGCCATATACTCTGCCACGATTTCCATCCATTAGTATCTTTCCCATTATACACAAAAGAGTACGCGGATTTGACACTGAAATTACCATCCGCTGATTGTCTCCACCATAATCTGTCTTCCCTCCCCCTATTAGGAGTAATATCACAAATCTTCTGTTACATTCTGTTATTAATTCCTTAATTAACCTGTGACATCTCTTTTAGTTCAATAATATCTTTACTAACTATGATAGAAAAGGAATTTCAATAATATCAACCTCTATCATAATTAGAAAAAGAATATCCTAATGATTAAAATATTATCCATGATAGAAAAGAATAAACTAATACAACACAGCTGCTATTATGGATAATTTATTGCTAACCATGTTAGAAAGAATTTGCCTAACATGGTGATTAAACAGAACTAATTGATATTAAATAATAAATAAATATGTATACATGCGGAAGCATATGCAGGCCTATACAAATTGGCAATATACATAACTAACTAATCTAAATAACCTTTGAAACCTAATTCACTTTCCTGATGTTTGCGCCTGTGCATGAATACCTGCAAAAATGTCAGTAATCGTGGGATGAGACAATTTGTCCCAGTAATCACCGCTTAACTCACTATAACAGTGAGATGTGCGGTAGCGAGGGCGTCTAAAGGGTACCACATATAAATCCAATAATATATATATATATATATATATATATATATATATATATATATATATATATATATAAAGGTTTCTTCCATGTTCACTCAAGTCTAACAATAACATCCAAACCAAATCAATTCATCATCTCCATACTCCAATCAACTATTACTACCACAACAACCATCACACTCACCTAAAGATGCATTGTGCCACCACGGTGCATTCAAGCATCTATTCTTCACTATATGATTTGACAATGTGTCCCTCTCCATAATGAGGGGACAATTTCCCTCTCTAGCAATCTCCAGAGAGGGAACCCCAATTCTGTTTCCATTACAGAACGGGAACGGTTGGACTCTTCAATGCCAAACAACCGTAGGGGCGGTTGGGCTCTTCAATGCCAAACAACCGTAGGTCACTTCTCTCAATAAGTCAACCTATGATCCCTGATCCAATCAATCTGAAAAGGATCCTCAGTACAAATAACTGTCGATTGGCCTATCGACAGTTATCATCGCGCGATGGTACATATATAAACCAGTGTCATGCAATGCTCACCATATCCTGTCAATATCTCATCACAATCTCCACATTCCAATCACAATTCCCTTCAATATCACAATGTCAACATAGCATGGTTTCCACAACCTAACTCTCCATAATCTCAAACTCAACTTCCAACTTTCTTTTCTATCTTCATAACCTCTCAAACCACTATCTAAACATTATACCTATATATATCTTCCACCTCATTCCAGCTCAATAACAACCACCAAGCAGAATAGTACATATATAATGTGTCAAAGTCTTTTATATGAAAATAATCACATTGGAAAGGCACCCTATAGCCTATTTTGTATAAAAATAACATTTCAAAGACTTTATATATATAAAGAGGGTGAGAAAGGATTTTAAAAATCCCAACTAACGTCACCCTCAATGTTATAGCAAGGTTAAGTGTGATTACCTGTCGCCCTTTAGCACTCCATTGCTCTTCCTTACCATTTTCTTGTGGATTCTCTTCCAAATACTTTCCTCTTAGTTCCTCCTATTATTACATACGGTAATAATAGTTATAAACAATCCTTTATATATATATTTATATGTGAATAATGAATAACGTCTCTCTCGAATTCTAATATTTTTACCCATGCATTCCCTTTACATTTACTTTTCTAAAAGTTATTTGAATTCAATCAATGCAATCCACTTTCATTAAAAGAAATCGCATAAACAAATAAGCACTTACTTACAATACTATATTCTATACTCATATATTAACCTTTTTGCAACCTCAAGTCATTTCACTTTAGAAATCAAACAACTAGTAACGATAATCATAACATAGTAATAACTCCAATAACAAATGATAGTCAAAATTACTCTTTCCAACTTCTTGAACTTTTAACACCCTTCCATCACCATTTACATGTAGATTCAATCATCGACTTCAAGAGTAATTTTGCAAACAAGCATCAATAGTCAAAACAGCACATTCCCAACAGTGTAGAAATCAGAAATAGTTTCACACACCACATAAACATTCACCTAAAATCTTAGTTTAACAGCATGTGAAATCAGTTTCAAGCATTCTTACAACACTTTTAATCAAAGATTGAAGTACTCATAATCCAAGCATTTAATAGTTCCTTTAGACTAATATCACACATTCACATGTTATTGCCAACATACACTACTCCACAATCCACAACAACAATTCAATATATTATCAATGAAGCCAAGTCGTTACTGCATGCTCATTAACAAAACAACATGATCAACAACAAGGAATTCAAAGGGTTCCAACCTTTTACACTTCTTATAATTTAAATCACAAGATACAGCCAAGCAAAACACTGCCAGTAATAAACAATGTGATTCAGCCAAAACATGCTTATTCATTAATACAACTATCTTTATTAATCATCCTGCAGGTTTATAACTTTCTTCACTGCATTCCCAAGATAATAAATTAGAATTCCTATAATTGTTCATGCAACAATATTCAACTACCAATATACATGTTCTAGCAATAGTCTAGCTAAGGAAAATTATTTCTCACAAACTAATTCAGCCAAAATAGAAAAAAACCCAATTGATATTACTTCTTTACATGCCTAAACATTCATACACACTTTTAAATCCACTTCATATAGATCCAAATAGCTCTCTAAACATCCAAGTAGGCCAATTAAATTTCAATTCTAATTGAGTCAAACCCCTATAACTTTAACTAGCAGCAACTTTATTTATACACTCCAATATGCCAATCAATATGGAATAAGATATTTAAGTAACCATTTTCTTACCTTTATAATTCACACAATATTGTCAACCACCAATTAGAGATGAACAAGAACTTACGAACCTAAAATTCCCAAATCAATCAAGGGAATGTCATTCTTGCAGCAACATACCTACTTATATTTTTCAAATAAATTATATATACTAATTCCAAAAACACATTCTTCTTTGTCTTTGTTAAAGCCATAAGTGCAAACAACACAATATTCATTACAACCAAACAATTCCCACTTAACTACATACACATACTCACTTATCCATAGGTTATTTCCTGCATATTTCCTAATGAAATCAGATTTATAAATCTGACTCCATTCAGTCAAAAACAAGAAGTTACCACACTACATTCAACAAAACTCAAACCATCAAACCATTTCTCAACTTGCAAAGCCATTTCTTCATTTTACTCTACTCATGCTCTACTTCTTACACCAACTCAAAGGCCACCCAAGACCGAAAAAGTCAAGCAAAACCAGAGACAAAAATAAGGAAATTTCGAAAATCCCAAACAAAGATAACACCTAAATCCTTTCCACAATATTAAAAGTTGATGTTTAATCTTCATTTCAAACAAATTCCTAACTTAAAATCCCAAACCCTAGGTTTGAAATCCCTCTCAATCTCGCTGAAATAAAGGAACAAAGCTAGGAAATTGAAGAAGAAAACTCACCATGACTTGACTCCAACATGGCTTGGCTAAACGAAGCCCGCCGTCGGCTAGAATCGCCGGAGAACGGCCACTGTGGTGGTTAGGCCGAAACAGAACAACCAAAAGGGAAAAGAGAGATAAGAAAGTGAAGTTGGAAGGAAAGCTTAACTTAAAGAACAACAGGGATGATAAACCCACCTTCTTCCGCCGCCGTCTGCCGCTCAGGTCGCCGGAGAACGCTGTCGCACATTGTTGAGATTGGGAGGAGATGAAAAGAAATCGAAGGTTAGAGAGGAGTAAATCATGGGGAAGGAAGAAGGAAACCTCGGTGGCTTCCTTCTCCGCCGTCGCCGTTAACGGCGCCGCCACGTGTGGCCGGAGGAAGAAGAAGAAAGGAGACGAAGTGGAAGAAGAAACGGAGGGGGGGTCGGCGGCTAGGCAGGGAAAATGAAGAGGAATAAGGAAAGAGGTGAGTTTATATATATACTTTAGGGAAAATTACAATTAACTACCCTAAGGTTTATTCGTAATTATATTTCTAGCCCAGAAGTTTGTATATATTACTATATCTCTTTCTTTTCACCATATTATGATCTAGATTCCAATTTAATTTTTATGGAAGTTTTTATCCCCAATTAATTCTTTTAACTGTATTTATTTAAATTCCAAACTAAATAAGATTAATATTCATAAATTGCCCAAAAATCATAAAATTCTTCCCTAAAACCCTAAATTTTCTTAAGGACACCTCAATAATCTCGTATTATCTTTAATTTGAAAATTGGGACGTTACATCTTCCTAAAAAACCAAGGTGGAAGGAAGTTACACCATTTGCTTATATCCCATTCACCATTAGGCAAGATGAAGTCACTCACTTTGGCTTCTGGGTTAAGCTGGTCATGGTTTCTCACTACATAGCTCGAAAGTGGTTGATCAAAAGACAACCAAAGATCCCACCACGCACTAATGGATCGCCCATCTCCAAGTTTGAATCCCACTCTTTGCCGAAACTTGTCCCAAACCTTGCTGATTGCGCACCATACTGCAGATTGGTTTCTTTTTGCAGAAACTCTTGGTTTGATATTATCGTCCTCAAGGTATTTCGCTCGTAGGCCTTGGGCCCACAGGGAGTTCTTATGGACCAAGAGCCCCCAACAAAGCTTCATAACAAAAGCCTCATTCTAGCCTACCAATTCTTTGATTCCCAGACCACCCTCTTTTTTACTCTGCTTGATAGTATCCCATGCAATTAAGTGCATTTTCTTGTTATGATCATGCTGATTCCAAAAGAAGTTTCGACTTATCTTGTCTAATTCTTGAAGGACTCCTTTTGGGATTAGCGTAGATTGCATGGTAGGCTGAAATTGCTGATGAGACCGATTTAATAAGGATTGATCTCCCTACCATGCTCAAGAAGCGACCTTTCCAGCTGGCAAGCCTCTTCTGAACTTTTGAAACAACTGGCGCATAGGTTAACTTCACTGCTCTTTTATGTAGCAGCGGGACACCTAAGTATTTTCCTAGATCCGAGGTGAAGCCAATGCCCAGTAACCTGCTGTACTCACTTGCCCTATTGAAGTGGACATTCTTAGATGTAAACATTTGGTGAGACAGTTCCTACAACCGGGACCTCCATCCATCCGATTCTCTCATAGAGTTTTCAGCCGACTAGAGGGGTGAGACAGGGTGACCCACTTAGCCCCTACCTATTCATTCTCTGCATGGAGAGATTGGGTCAATTAATTCAGCATAAGGTAGGAGAGGGGGTATGGCGACTGCTTAAACTAGGCTCACGAGGCCCAGGTATGTCACATCTATTCTTCGCCAATGATCTAGTCTTGTTTTGTAAGGCATCTAGTGAACAAATGAAGGTGGTTAGAGATACCATGGCCCTCTTCTGCAGTGTATCTGGCCACAAGATTAACTTCGATAATGGTCACCTACAACCGGGACCTCCATCCTTCCACAATGATTCACACAGTTCCTAAACGACAATAAAGATTGAAATGAGGACCGTTGACCCCCCACTTTGTCACTACTGTCAAGGAAGGTGTTAAAATCCCCCAAAACTAACCATGATCCATCAATCTGACCTGCAAGCATATGAAAGTCACTCCACATACTCTGTCTATCACAAAATTTAGTATCGCCATAAACAAAAGTGAAAACATTCAAGCTCCCGAGTTCTTATCTGTCAACCTACAATGAACCAGTTGAGTACTTGAGAAGATATACTCAAAGTCAGTTTCCCAACTTTTCCAAAGGATCCAAATACCCCCAACGAACCCACTAGCTTCTACCCTAAGCCAGTCATGAAAACCCAGACGCTGAACTTCATTGTTCGCCCTACTACCACTTATACGAGTTTCCAGTAAGCCCATAACCTTAATTCCATGTTCAATCACAATATCTTTCAAGATGCGGGGGAAGGTCCTACTACCCACCCCATGACAATTACATATAGACACAATCATTAAAACCATGTATAATCAAAGTAAGAGGAGCAGTCACTTATCTGGGGGGTCCGCCTCCTCTATGGGCGTGTGCCCCGCCACCGAAGGCCTTATCCGCTCATTTGAGCGATCCCGCTCTTTGTTCCCCCCTTCGACGGAGTGTATTGTTTGACTTCGCCCCTTCCACTCAAGCATTGGCCTGTCGGCGGTCCTACCTTCTCCGGCTTCCAGGTTCCGCTTCACCTCAGAGGAATCCGTAGGCCTGAGTTTGGCCACTAGGGCTTGCTCCATTGAGGACTGGCCCATTACCAAATGCAGAGTGGTTTTCTTAGGTTGATTATGTTGAAAGGTTGATTATGTTGGATAAATTCATTTTTACACATGATCTTTCTATACCAGTAGAAATGACGCATGGTAAAAAATTTATTCTTGGTTCATTGACTACTAAGATGAGTATCTTAGTAGGACTAAAATATTTTATAGATGTTCTACATTCTTGTTTTTTGTTGAAATATTCACTTATTTCTAATTCATTTCTTTTTGAAGTAGAAGCTTCTGTACTTCCTAGTATAAATTTATCTTTTGTAAAAGATAACCTATTAGGTTCTAATCTCTTTTTCTGTTTATTCATATTGAATTCTATGACCACTTGTTGTGGTATAGAGACTTCATCATTGAGAATATTCTTTATTGATACACATTATTGAAAGTTCTTTGGAATTTTTAATCTTTCTGTATTTCTTCTTTTAATTTCATGATTAGTAGTGTAAGCATATAGAATTTTGCATTCTATAGACATTACATCACTTCCTGGAATCATGTCAATCTCATTCAATTTATAATACAATTTTAAGGCGGCTGCCTTATTTAATTCTCTTGTTATAATACAAAAATTGGGTTGTATAATCACTATATTACTTTATTTTCTTCCATATTAATCAGATTCTTCAGTATCTGATTCAGTAATTATTTCAAATAGTTCTCCTTTAGAGGAATCACTATATTCTTATGGTTCAAATCCTCTAGACTCCATTTCTAAAAACATTTTAGTTTCTTTTTTATATCTATCTTTCCCTTTCTCTGGGCATTCTGGTGCTATATGTCCAGGTTTCTAGCAAATATAACAAGTACATTTCTTTCTAAACTCTTCAAAATTCTTCTTTTTACTAGGATTCTTTTTTCTCCAAATCCTCTTCTGTTTGTTTCTCCACCATGGTTTCTTTTTACATGGTTTAAAGTTTTTAAATTTTTTCTTCTTTTTATATTTCTTGCTAGACTTCTCACATCCCCATGTTGGTTCATTTTGTCCTGCTTTACAATATCCAGATTTTTTCATTATTTTATTGGTTTTCTTATTTATTTTAATTTTTTCACACTTTTTACAATACCATTCTCGGATAAACTTAATTCTTAATCCTAGTCTATTATTTACTGCATTTACTTGTTCATCTTTGATATAGGTGTTGTATTCTTCTTGAATTACTTTTCCCCATGGATTTATTTTTTCAAACACCATATTGGCATAAACTTGATATTCTTCACTTATACTATCTCCAAATAATCCTTGGTAAAAGATTATCATAAATTGGCAAAGATATTTTTCTAAATAATAAGAATTACATATTTCTAATGTCCTTATTTTCTTTTTTGCTTCTTCCTTCTGTTGGGCTTGAAACTGTTCTTCTGATTGATTTAATGGAATTCCTATGAATTCTGTACATATTGTCTGTTCTAATTTGACTAGAGCATTTTTCACATCTATTGCTCCAATTATTCTTTCTTTTAATTCTGGATCTAAGTATGATAAATACCATCCTACAGATCCTCTTGCTGTTTGTTGCATAAACGTAACAGCTTGTCTTATATTCATATTTTCTTTAGTTATAATTGCTAAATTTTCTTTTATCCATTGAGAAACTTTTTCTTTCATATTTATTTCACAATCTAAATCTAAATGTATTCCAGCCGGGTTAGTCCCTTCCATTGGATTATCTCTAGGCTCATATTTTTGTGTACCAAAATATTTTGGTTCCTTTAAAATATGTTTGTCTTTAAATCTATTCTTTATTCTAATCTTTTCTCCGTACCATGAAGGATTTTCTTCTGGTTCAGATTCTTGTTCATAAGGGGGTGCTTTTTGATGTTCAGGTATCTCCTCAGTATAAGGTAGATCCTCAACATAACCATCATCTTCTTCTTTTACAGGTTTCGTTCCTGATGTTGATGTATTCATCTTTAAATCTTGTAAACCTTTTATTAATTCTTCTTCTTTTTCTAACTCAGAAGTTGTTTCTAAATATTCTTGGTATTTTTCAAAGAAAGGTTTTAATTCCATTTTTTCTCTTGAACTTTCTTGGAATTCATGAATATTCTCTTCAGGTTTCTCATCATAAATTTCAAGAGGTTTCTGTATAGAAGTTTCATATTCTTTCATATTCTGTATGGGAGTTTTAGATTCTTTTATAGGTCTTTTTTCTTCTTGTCTTTGTTTGAATTTCTTAAATTCTTCAAACTCTTGTTTGAGTTTTTCTTCCTCTCTCATCTTTCTCCATTCTTCAAACTCTTGTATTTCTTGTTTCTTTTTCCTTTCCTCTAGAATTCTAGTAGTTCCACTAATATCCATATCTATCCTTTTTCCAAATTTTTTATCATATTCTTCTCCTCTTATTTGTCTTAAAAGGATTTCATTTTCTATCTTTATTTGTTTCGATAATTCTCCCATTTTTCTTTCTAACTCATTCATCCTCATTTTTATGTCTACAGATTGTTCAAATCTTATCTTTTTTATTTCTTTAATTATATTTTCTCTCTCTGATTTAAGTTCTTCTAACTTATCCATGATTAGAGGTTATTTCTGTAATTCCTAGACAACTTTGGATTCTATCTAAAGATTTATTTAAATCTTGGATATTTTCTTCTAATTTTCTCATATATCTAATTATTTGGTCTTGATTTTTTATTAAATCCAGAAAATATACTTGGTATTTTCTTATTTGTCTCTTAACCTTCTCTAAGTCTTGAGTATTATCTATTTTGGCTATTTCCAATTTTATATCATGGTATTCTTCAGAACATTGTTCAGCTAATTCTTTTAACTGATTTTTATTATTATTATTATTAATTGCTGGAATTTCTAATATTTGATCTAAAATAGGATTTATAGATCCTATTTTTTTCCATAAAAAGGTATTAGTCCAATTTAACTGTCTAGATGATTCAAAGTTTATATTTTCTGTATCTCCCCATACGGCTATGGGTTGAAGTTGAGCAAATTTTCTATTCCATTCTTTATAACAATTTATAGGTAAAATTTCTTTGGGTATAGACATTTTTCTAAATTCTAAGTTTAAAGACTCAAAATCTTTATTATTCATAAAGACCTGGGGGAATAACATTCATAATCTGGTATATAGTCACTATCAAATGACTCATTAAATTCTGCATAATTAAAAATTCCTTTTACCTCATATTTAAGTCTTTTATATTCTTCAGTCCATTCTTCTTGGCTTTCTCTATCTCTCTCGTATTCTTCAGCATCTAATAAATCTTTAATATTGATGTCTTTATTAATTTTATCCTCTTGATCAATCTTTTCGTTGGCTCTGATACCAAAATCGGGGGTTGGATCCGGTATCACATTATCTAAAATTCTCTTCCTACTCATACCCATTTTCGTTGGCGGTGGTGCCGGAGGTGTTTGCCGCCGGAGGAGCGGCGGCGTGCAGGGAAGGAGAGTTGGGGAGGAGGACGGGGGAGAAGGTGAGTTGGGACCTAAGAATAATTATATGATTCTTTGGGACTAAAGTGCAGATACCCCTTTGTGAATTAGGGTTCAGATGTCATGCTGGATTGCCACATCATTTAATGAAAGTAGGACCCACGCTTAAACTAACGTTTGTTTGCCTCAACTTAACGGCGAGGCTAAATTTGTTTCATTTTGATTTATAATGTACGGTTTTGCACCATCCAATTTAGGGGTGCCAGAGTTGTCCATTTGAAAATTTACGGTGGCTAGTTTTACTCATTGACCTTTACATTTGAGGCTTTCAACCTTTTGGTGATTCAAGCACATATAAAACCAAAATACATTTGGGCGTATTTTGGCATTTTCTTATAGCCTATTCTAGGGGTGATTTTTTTTATAATATCTAGGGGTGATTTTTTAGGCTACTTACTTTTGGATTTGAAAAGTCATCTGGTCTTTAAAAAAATAGGTTAAAGTATGTGTTTTGTTCCTTTGTAAAAATTTATGTTTTAATTCCTTAACTTTGAAAAGTGTGTTTTAAACCCCTTAACTTTGGACAAAGTTTTGTTTTAGTCCTTTAATTTTGAAAAGTGTGCTCTTGCTCCCTTAATTTTAGACAAAGTGATGGTTTTAGTCCTTTCAAAAATGATTAAAATATATTTTTGGTTCATTCCCTTTTCAAAGTTAAGCGAATAAAACATGATTTTTTGCAAAGTTAAAGTGACCAAAAACATACTTTAGCCTAATTTGAAAAGACTAAAAACACATTTTTTAAAGTTAAAGGATTAAAAATGACTTTGTGCATAGTCAGACTAAAAAGTGTTGATGCGTGTCTATATATAGGTGAAGGTTGAACTGAAACAACACCCAATAAAGAACTGCCGGAAACATCTGATGGCGTCGCACAATGGTGTAGAGAGAAATTTGTAAGCAAGGTATGTAACAAGCAATGCATTTACATAGTTGCATAATTGGAGTGAGAGTTGGTAACCTTAAGGCTGGTTTTGTGGGAATGGGTTGCAAAGATTGATATGAGATGTGGAGATGACATTGCCGCAATCAATTGAGGTAAAATGTCAGGATGCTACACTGGAGAGATATGGTACAACAGGTATGTTCAACGAAGAAATGCAAGATATTGGGCGGCCTAAGATTTCTTTAGCGGTAAGCTACATCATTTCATATATGCTTTATGATATGATAGTGACAGAGACAGTAAAAATGGAAGTGAGATGTTTAATCAAGGGAATATAATGAAACATGTGGTAATATATTGGTGCACACCCTTCTTCCTCCTCATCACATTTCTCATGCAATTCCTCATTTCCTCTTCTTCTACTACTAATCCACCCCTACCGCCCCCTACAGATATTGATCCCTTGACGCACACCTTTCTTCCAGCTTGATTCACAATTCCTCCCTTCCTCTTCATTCCTAATCTATCTGTTGTATCATTTCTTCCTCTACAATTCATCTATTCATTCATCATTCAAATCATCAGCCTTTATTGCATAATTCTCATTCCATTCTTCTTGTTTGTTTTTCACTTTTGATCAACATTTCTCCAAGCATTAGCTCACTGTATATTTTTTATTGAACAATTAATCAGTTCTTCAATTGTTTTCATTTTATTATAGCGCGCATGGATTATTATTAATGATTTGTAAACATTCATCCACAACTAAGTGCACAAATTAATTCAAGTTGATTGTGAAATGGAGTATTATTTCACATTAAATGAGACTTGTTTTATTAAAAACAATTTGACACCAGCATCAACTTATTTGAAATGGAAACCACTGGTTAGGATTTAAGAATTACCGGATATTCCAGTCATTAAGCCGACATGACTAAAACGTTAGTAAAAGGATGATATCAATTAGCCGGCAAGTAGTCACGCTCAATTCTCAGGCCAACATCAAGTGGATGCCGCATGCAAAGGTTTCTTGTATAGCTGCAGTAGGAGAGAGGAAGAAACAACACTTACAGAAGAAGCGGCCATGCAGGCACCAGCAAGCCACGGTGGCAGCCTGATTCCAGTGAAGGGATACAAGATGCCGGCAGCAATTGGCATGCCAAGAATGTTGTAACCCAGAGCCCATATATAGTTGAGACGGATACGTGACATAGTCCTTCTCGACAGATCTATGGCTGTTATTACATCTTCCAAGCTGCTTTTGACCAGAACCACATCTGCTGCTTCCAAGGCTACGTCTGTTCCAGCACCAATTGCCATCCCAACGTCAGCAGCAACTAAAGCTGGTGAGTCATTGATTCCATCTCCCACCATTGCCACCACCATTCCTTTCATCTGCACCAAGTTTCAGGAAGATAACAAAGACCATCATCATTTGACCAATTCTTTATTTTCCAATGCAATATTAGAGATGTCATACAGTTGAAGTGTCAAGTCATATCCCTTCAAGTGCGGCCAATTATAGTTACAAGCCTTACCTGTAAGTCTTTGACCTTGTCTGCTTTTCCCAGCGGATCCGTCTCAGCAAAGACCTTGTCAATACCAACTTCATTTGCAATTGCAGTTGCAGTAGCATAGTTATCACCGGTCACCATGATGCTTAAGATGCCCATGGAGTGGAGAAAAGATATTACACGCTCAGCCCCGGGCTTTACAGGATCAGTTATAGCGAAAGCTCCGGCGATCTTTCCGTCAATTGAGACCAACACGCAGGTTCTAGCCAGAAATTCGTTTTCAGAAACATACTTTTCAACATCGACACTTATTGGGACATTACAGGAATTCATTAGTCGTTTGTTCCCAACCAAAATTGTTCTTTCACCAACTTTTCCACTTACCCCAGCCCCCATGTGCACCTCAAAGTCCTTCACATCAAATACTTGCTCAGCGCTAGATCCAAACTGCTGGCGCTGCCTCTTTGCATAAACCACAACAGCTTTTGCTATTGGGTGTTCACTGCTTGCCTAAATTTGAAGACACAGAAATATTTATGTTTCTTGTCAAATTTTAAATAGTAAACATTAATTAGTTTGAAACTTCAGTATCAACGAATCATCTTTAAGAACACTTCTTTTCATTATTTACCTGAAATTGTGAGAATTGGATACTAATGACAAAATCCAAGGATCATGCATTTATACTTATGTACTATTTTTCAAATAAATAAAATGAAGAGGAAATGGTGTTGCCCAATAGAAGAGTATGACACTCCACCAAAGATTAAGATTTCCATACAAGTAAAGCAAGCGACATTAAAATAAGTACCTCAACGGCAATGGCCATGTCACATAGCTCCTCCATACAAAATTCAGAAAATAACATCGCACTAACTACCTCTGGTTTTCCAATGGTAAGTGTCCCTGTCTTATCAAACACAACAACCTTCACCTGCATCAAGAATAATGAGTAAATTCTAGGTGACCACGGTTGCATAAAAAAAAAAAACCAGCTCTATTTTTTTCTGAATTACAATGGCAAGCCTAAGTCTTGGAATCAGAGCTAGGGAATACCCCTAGTAATCCTGTTCATAAGTGAAAAACAACATTTCTGAGACCAACAAACATTTAATTAAACAAAGGAGCGTTGGTCCTCCAAAACATTGCTGAATAGCAGCCCAGCAGGGCTGAACGAACTAGAGTTGTCTGATGACCATGCTAGAGTCCTTCCTTTGCCATGTAGTTGGGACATATCAGCATTTCTCTGCTAGTAAGGTGTAAGTTCATATCCTCATTGTCCAAGAGAAGATCTCTCTTATTGCAGAAATTGGCTAATTCTTATTAGATTTGGATTGTGTCTAATGTTAAACCAAATGAAACATAAATAAAGTGAAACAGTGCCTTTGATCTTAAAACTTAACCATCAATGTCTTATTTTAAGATAATAATGCAGCACAAGAGCAATGGATGACTGCAAATAAAGGACAATTACCTTGTGTGCCTTTTCCAGTGCGTCTCCTCCCTTGATCAGTACCCCTTGAGAAGCACCAATACCTGACGCAACCATAACTGCTGTTGGTGTTGCTAGACCTAGAGCACAAGGGCAGGCAACAACTAGAACTGAAATAGCAAACTGCAGAGCAAGCTCAAACGCATCCATAGCTTCTGGTATCCAATACTTAGGGTAAATGCCAGCTTTGCCAGGAATAAACCATCCCAGCCAGGTTATGAATGCTGCAACAACCACCTAAAATTCCAATCATACGTCATTAATGCTTTATTCTTTAAAGAAAGAGTGAAACAATGATGCGTTAATTATAAAAGCTCACTATTGGAACAAAATATCTTGAAATATGGTCAGCAAGTTTTTGAATGGGCGCTTTAGCAAGTTGAGCAGCTTCTACAAGTTGAACAATTTGAGAAAGTGCAGTTTCTGTTCCAACATGCGTAACCTTAACCAATAAGCAGCCATTCTCATTTACGGTCCCACCAATAACCTGTTCAGCATTGCACAATAGTTAAAAAGTTCTCACATTTCAGAAAGCCATCTTTATATGGAAAAATGTCCATAATATATAGAAAAATGCATAGGCTGCACTCTCAACATAATTCTTTTGATCTATAAGACTCAAAGCTAAGAACTTATTGTGTAAAATTTAATGGTGTGAAAGATTAGTTCACTCTCTGATTTTCAGTTTTACCTACCCAAGAAATCTCATCACTAAAACCGACACCACCCTTTTTTATTTATGGTCTTGTCTTGATCCGTCAAATCTTGGTGTTCTCATGCTTTCATTATAATTATACATATACTAGGAGGCATACAACATGAATATTACCTTGTCTCCCGGACTTTTATCAACAGGTGTTGCCTCACCTGTGATCATACTTTCATTTACATAACTTTGCCCTTTTACAACAATACCATCAACAGGAATTTTGGCCCCAGGAACAATCTTAATCATGTCATTTCTTTGTATAAGTTGAGTGTCGACTTCCGTCTCAGAGATGACATTTCCCTCAGCGTCTAGAGCTAATAAACAGACTTTATCAGGAACAAGTTGTGTCAGCTTTGCTAGAGCATCTGATGTTTTCCCTTTAGCCACAACCTCCAAATATTTTCCCAAGAGAATAAAGGATATTAACATGGAACTGGTCTCAAAGAAATCTTGTCCTTGAAATGTTAATGAAGTGAGTGCTTTTATTAGAATATAAATAGAGTAAAAATACGCAGCATTAGTGCCAAGTGCAACTAGCACATCCATGTTAGCAGATCTTCACCTCAGTGCATGATATGATCCAACATAGAACCTAACCATAACATTCAAAACAAAAGGCTGATTTAATAACCATATTTCTTGAAAGCAGAGTCAATCATATGTTGTAGGCTTATGTAACAGGTAAGAAAGAAATTAGGATCAAATATATACTTAAATAAAATCATTCTATGAAACATGAAACATTATATGACTCATCCAGTACCTTTTGCCAACTATGAACTGAACAGGCGTGCAAAGGATCCATCTTAGAAACATTCCAATAGTTAGCATATTATGGATCTTATAGTTCAACCAGTTGCCATATGGAGGAAGCATGGGAAGTACCATGGAGAATAAGAACACGGGAACTGAAAATAAGCAGCTGAACAAAAATTGGTCCCTATACATATGAACTTCTTGCATGCTCTCCGTTTCTCTTTGTCTTGGAGGGGAGTACAAGGTTGCATGATATTCATTGGGGACATAAGCAGCTGCTTGAATACACTGTATAATAGACCTGGGACCTGTAACATCTGGATCATAGGTAACTGTAACTTTACGATCAGTCAAGTCCATCTCAACATGATTTACACCTTCAGATGATTTAAGAGATGACATTACAACATCGACATCCTCTGGAGAATCAAGTCCTTCAAGTCTTAAATGCAATTTATTCAAATCAGAACCCGAGCTAATGAGTTCTACTCCAAAGCCAGCATCTTCTATTGCTTCAATTATTTTGTTTACATTAGTTATATTAGGATCAAAATGAACTTTAGCTTCTCCTAAAGCCAGGCCCACTGCTGCTTTTTTAACACCATCTACCATTTGAAGAGCACGCTCCACAGATTCAGAGCAGCTTGTGCATGCCATTCCTTTAATCCTGACTTTACACACTGATATATCTTGCTCTGAAAGATCATGAACTTCAAAACCTGCTTCTTCCACAGTTTGTTTGATTTTATTGGCCTACAGCAATTTCCAATAAAATAACCGATTAATGTTTTGCTTCAAGACCTAGATTTCAGGAATGCAAAATATGACAAGACAAACACAAAGCCGGTATATCAAATACTCCCTCTGTTCCTAAATATAAGATTACTTTCCCTAATTTGAGTAGATTAAAGAAGTTAGATAAGTTAGTTATTTACACATGATATACCAATTTATCCCAATCATATACCTTTATCCTTACTCTCTCTCTCTCTAGCTTGTTATTTTTTTTTTTTTGTTACCCAAGGATATCTCCACCCGCATGTCAAGTGAGACTAATCCCTCGCTGTTTTGAAGTCCCATATAGGGGTAGGCAGCTGGTGTGAATTTGCTCCATTCACAAGGGCTAGAGATCGAACCACAACTACTTACTTAAGGAACGAGAGTACTTACCACTCACGCCAATCCGTCAGGTTTCTCTTGTTATTTTATAAAAGCATTATTAGGGTTAATTTGGGAAAAAGTTGGAAAAAGTTAGAAAGTGGTCTTATAATTAGGAACAAATTGAATTTCAAAAGTGATCTTATATTTAGGAACGGGGGAGTAGTTGATAAGGAAAAACAATACCATTTTGACATGTCGCAAGCTAATTAAAGTTTCAGCATATCAATAGATGACTTACACTAATGAACTCTGGCACATACTTGATTGTAGCTTTGCCATCAATTGCTGACACCATAACACATTGAACTCCATCCAGGCTTCCAACTACAGATTCTATTGAATTTACGCAGGATGAACAAGTGATACCTTGTATTCTAAACTTCACTTCCTTGAGTGTGGCATCTTGAGGAGTCTGCAGCAAAGGAGTCTTAAGATCATCCATTTTACTAGCTTCAGATGTTGGCTTCTGAGACTGAGGCTTCATTGACCCTACAAAAACAATGTATGCAATGAGAAATTAGGTCCCAGTTTTCAGTTGCCCATTACTGATTTGGCATATTTCTTATGGTTAAGTAGTATTGTATGAGATTAATTACGATTTCCCTAGCTTATACTCCTTCCGGTCACTTTTGAAATTCAATTTGTTCCTAATTATAAGACCACTTTCTAATTTTTCCTAATTTTTTCCCAAATTAACCCTATAATGCTTATTTATAATACTCTCTCCGTTCCTAAATATAACATCATTTTTGAAATTCAATTTGTTCATAATTATAAGATCACTTTCTAACTTTTCCCAACTTTTTCACAAATTAACCCTAATAATGTTTATCTCTAGTAACAAGCAAGATAGAGAGAGAGGGTGAGGATCAAGATATATAGTTCGGATAAATTGATAATATCATATGTAAATAACTAACTTAACTAGCTTCCTTAATTTACCCAAATTAGGGAAAGTGATCATATACTTAGGAACAGACGGAGTAACAAGTAACAGAGGGAAAGTGAAGATAAAAGCATATAGTTGAAATAAATTGGTAATACCATGTTTAAATAACCAACTCAACTAACTTCCTTAATCTACTCAAATTAGGTAAAGTAATCTTACATTATACTCTCTCCGTTCCTAAATATAAGATCACTTTAGCAAATTTGGAGAGATTAAGGAAGACATTCCAATGAGTTAGGATTACATGAAATTTCCAAAATACATCTCATCTAAGTTTTAAAAACTTCAAACCACAATTTTTGGGTGAAAGGAGTATAGGGGTAATTTGGGGAAAACTTGAGTAAAATTAGAAAGTGATCTTATACTTAGGAACAAGTTCTCTTCCCTAAAGTGGTCTTATATTTAATAGCGGAGAGAGTATTTAGTAACAGGGGGAATATATATATATATATATATATATATATATATATATATATACATGCTTATCACCTAATTTTAAGATACAGTTAGGATTTGGAATTTGAAGTAATTAAAGTGAGCATGATTTGAGCTGCCCTTTTGAAAAGGAAAATAAAGCAGAGATAACAATATTGAAGGGCTGCGCACCTCTTAGGCTTAGAGAAATCGAGGAGAGCTCAGAGGATAAGGACACGTGGCACAAGCAGTGTTAGCGGTGGCATATGGTAGGAGAAAGTAGTAGTAGTAGTAGTATTGAAATTTGGTAGCAGAATGAATGAATTAAATTATGAGAAGCAGACAAGACAAGTGTTGTAACAGTGTAGAAAAGATGAGGTGAAGAGAAAAAATGAAAGAGGGTTACCGAAATAGAAATAGAAGAGATTGGTGTGACTGTGAGGGTTGACTTGAGAGAGAAGGCGATGATGAGAATGAGAATGAGAATCGCAGCCTCAGCCTGAGCATCCTTTTTTCAAATATTCGAACACAACGTCTTGCGCTTCCCACCAAATAACCCTTTCTATTACGTGTTTTTGGCAACAGCTTGTCTCGTGAAAAGTGTCTTATTTTTAACCTCACTTATTTTAAGTTAATTAAAAAATAAACTTATTTATATTTGAATGAACTTTGAAAAAAGTTGTTTATTTCCCATTTAATTTATAAACATCTTTGGATGACTTTTTGTTTAAAAGGGTTTATTTTTAAGCTTTTTTATTTTTAAGTCATGTAGAAAAATAAGTTGTTGTTTTTTTCTGAAATAAGCTAGTGTCTTATGAATAAGATGACTTATTTAAAAAAAGTTGAATGAAAAATAAGTTCAGCTAAATATAGAAGAAAGACACACCTAGAATAAGATGACTTGTTCCTTAAGAAAAGTCCAGCCAAACACGTATTGCCCCCTCATATTTTATTACATGTCTGCCGCCCCGCCCTAATCTTGTTGTTTACATAAGTTAAAGTTAAACCTTGTAAGTAACATCATCATATATATTAAAACAATTTTCATTTATATCACTAAATGTCAAACCAATTTTTGCTGGTAAAACAAGCTTTAAAAATAGGCTTTAATGGTTATAATCCCATGACAAAGTTTGTATCAGGTCAACCATCTAGCAGCCGTGATTTTGGGAAGGAAGTTATGAATGATAAAAAATGGGTCCCTGTGACTCAACCACGTAGAAAGCCTTTCGTGGAATAAAACGAAGCAAGAGAATGCCATTGGACTCAAGCAAGTTGATGAAGCTAAGGCCCACTCGTTACTTCAAATGTCTGTAATAAGGAGGGTATTAATTTTATGGCCACAGCAAATCCCTTTAATGCTCTCATGGATTTAGAGAAGTCTCGGCCCAATGAAGATATACATATGAATGTGGGTTCAGGTGTAGATTAATGAGGCCATGGTGGAGGAGGTTGCTTCTGACCATAATCATATGCCTGTGTAAGAGGGTGATAGTGGTGCACATTTGAACCAGTCGGATATGGGTTTTAAAGCCCAAAACAATGGTAATATTTTTAAGTTATTCAAGAATCAAATTCGTCGTCAAACTCAATTTTAAACCTCTCACATCAAATCAATCCAAATTTAAACTATATGTAATATATATTTAACTCTAATCAAACTCGCTCATGTTTAAAAAAAAATAAGAGTAAAACTCCATACATCACCCATCAAAACCCAAAAAACTAAAACTTCAACGTCTAAAAGTTCAATTTAGATCTCTTTAATTTATAGGAAATTTCTAATTATTCATAATTAGCATAATTAGCTTTCCTTTATCATAAAAAATTCATAATGTTGATTCATGACTGATTTATATTCAAAATGAGAATATGTTGAAAACTTAGAAGATGAACGAGTATGACTGATATAAATACTGAATTTTGATACATAACTATTGCCAAATAATCAAAAATAGTAAATAACTATTTAAAAGGTAACAAACTATTCTTAACTGACTTTAGCCAAAATTAAGGGAATAATCACTCTCAAAAATAGGAAAAAATGATGGTGAGATAATTAGGACATTTTATTTCTCCTTTTAGGATTAGAATTGTTTGGGGAAGTCATCTACAAATATTAGTGCACAATTTTAGAAGAACCCATCAATGAAATAAGTAATACTAATTGAAATAAGACTTTCCAAAAATGTGTCTATATCTTGTGTTCTGATCCTCCTCTTTTACTCCTAAAATAGGAAATTTGTGAAAAATATGTCAAGTCCATAAACTATAAATGCATTAGTTAGTTTTCTAATATTCTCAAATTATTTTGAAAATGTAACTAACTCCTTAAGATTAGACTCAATAGGAAATGACATTTGATTTTCATTATATTCGATCAATTGACATGCTAATTTATTAGTATTAGTGGTATAAAAACTTCAATTTGTATCTGATTCAACTCGGGTATTGTAGACATTCCCGCATTATTTTCACCCCAAGCATGAGCAGCCGTATGAGATGAAAATCTCATGTACGGTTTTGGAACGGAGATTCTTTGAACTGAAAAACCTTTATTCCATCTCGACCAAAAAAAAACCTCTATTCCATCGAGAAAGCCTGACTTATCATATAAATATAATGTACAATCCTCCCACAGCCCAAAATTGAGAGATAATGAGGACATAAAAGTTTGGTATTATCCCATTATTAAATTATGGAAGACATGCTTTTATGGGACTAATGGTTTATTGACCATGACTTCCTTTTTTATCATGAATTGTTTTTTTTACATGACCTTTTTATCATGGATCTACACAAACCTTATTTTTGTGGGTAGGTGTTTCAGTTTCAAAAATATGATTTATTATTAAGCGAGTTTCACCCATAACCTTAATATGGTCCATATTCATGCATGTTCTACGTATGCTAAGTGATTTTCACCCCTCCCCGAAATCTTAAACTAGTGGACATTATTCATGATTTATCATGAATTGATGAAGCCAAATAGAGGTTTTAATTTTAACCTATAATACATTTAATTAGGTTATACCGTAGTTCTTAAATAAATTAAATTAGTTTTGAAAAAAATGTGTTTAAATAAACACACACACATATTAAAGTGATTGCTCTTTTAATTTTTCTAATAGTCAACTTGATCTTAAAGTTAGGACCAGAATTGTAGCATATGTTTAGTTACATTATTTATTTAGCTCTCTTAACTCTTCAAATTAATCATTTAAGCCTTTTATTAAATATTAGAGATAGTATTTCTATAAAATATATGTGTATCATTAAATTATAAATATGAAGTTAAATCATAAAATTTAACTTTTAAAAAATTATAAATTTTAGAGATAAAAAACAATTGACCGTATTTGTGTGTATGTGTGTGTGACTAGAGGCAGTCCACTTATTATTTAAAGATATTTTCATTAGGTTCACCCCCAGACTGTAAACCAGTCCACATTCATGTAACCCTTTTTTTATACATCGGCAGTGATTCGTGTCCCCCTGTTTAATATAATAGTTTCATGCTAACTTTGGCTACGCTGAATGCTAAGGTCACTAAAATGGATATCCAACGTTTTTTTAGAAGTATCATTCAATATACTATATGTTATCTAAGGTTGAGATTTTCACATTAATAGGAGATTCAAACATTTACTATTATGGATTTGAACCACTTTCATATTTATGTCTATATTTCAAAAAACAATTTCAAACCGATCATAAAGTATCTTTTTTATAAAAGGTGAAAATAAACGTATGTAAGCAGCTCGTTTTTTTTGTAACGTCTCATTATCAAAAAACAATTTAGATTCATCTCATTATATAATGCATTCTCGTTATTAATTTTATGTTTTTTTATATCAGTGCCTAAATATTAGAGCTAATTGATGTTTTAAACAATCATAAAAATGTAAAGAAATTACTTTTAAATTAATTTTTCTAAATTTTTCTTTAAATAATCATTTAACTTATAAGCTAACATACTCCCTTCATCCATAAATATAAGATGACTTTAATTTTTTTGGAAGTCAAGAAAGTAAATTAAGCCACTTAATTTTTTCATATGGCGCATATTATTAGATTATAGGTTATTTGACTTGTAAAATAAATTAGTTTTTAAAAAAAAATAATTGCAAACAATTTGAACTGATTAATTTTATATCATTATTTTCTCCAAATAAGTAAAAATGATTTTATAATTAGAATTGGAGAGACTATAATATGATAATGCATAAAATACATTTTAATTAAATTACTCATTTTAATTTCTAAAAAATAAATTAAATATACTATGTGGCTGTAATATTCTTTCAATTTATTTTATATCATAATATATCTCCCATCAACCTTGTCAATTAAGTAGAAGCATTTTAATTAATAAGCTGCATGTTTTACAGGTTTAGTTTTGAATTTAAATAATTGTTTTTATTTGTGTAAGAGCACGATGTAAAAGTTACATCGACCGCCAAAGTCAAATTCATGTCAAAAGTCTCGACCAAAAAATGATTCATGTCAAAAGGGTCAAATTAAAGAAAATGAAAACAGTCTGATCAAAAAAGAAGATGGAAACAGAAATTTTATTAATTGTTCACTGTCCAAATTTAATAGATGAAAAGTCCACCAATCACTATTTTTAATATCCCGATTTTTTTCCAAACCCATAGTAAATTTAAAAAACACAGAATCTGAAAGATTAAAACTCATTGAAATGAAACAAGAGTCGCTTATTGTTGGCCCCATCAGTAAATAAATTAATAACCCCCACAGCTTTATATCCTTTTTTAGTATTTCTTTTTTAAAAAATCCACAGCTTTATGCAATTATGCCTATATCCATGTCACATTTTTTTTATAAGAAAACAACCATGGCATATCGTAATAAAAACAGCCAAGCAAGGGTATTTGTACAATTCCACCCCTATAAATCCTCCCACGAGTATGGCAATTCCATATCGCAACATTACACACAAAATCTCAGCACCAAAGAAAACACATACTCACACACACATATATATATAATCAAACTCTCTCTTCTTTCTCTCTAATATATCTCTCAGTCAGAGAAAGAGAGAAGAAGAAGTATATATAATATATATAACAATGGAGAGGAAGAGATTTGCGGTGTTACTGTGTGCGGATGAGTCAGAGTATGTGAGGAAGAAGTATGGAGGGTATTTTGGGGTTTTCGTGGGAATGCTGGCGGAGGAAGGGGAGGTTTGGCACGTGTACAAGGTTGCCGCCGGCGAGTTCCCGAAGGCGGAGGATGTGAGCTTCTACGACGGCTTCGTCATCACCGGTAGTTGCAATGATGCTCACGGTAATGACGCCTGGATCCAACGCCTTATGGCTCTCATTCTCAACCTTCACTCCATGAATAAGAAGATCCTCGGCATTTGCTTTGGTCACCAGGTATACTCAACTATTATTCCGTTATAACTTCCTAAATATAAGACCTCGTGAATCTTGTTTAAATATAGAATCGAATTTGAAAGTTAAATATGTTACTTAAAATTGTGTTATTTAACAGTTTTTTAAACTAGTTTTATTTAACTTTCTTTCCATGTAACCTCTAAGGGAAAAGGTTAGTATTATATCAAATGGATTAATGGTTTGTGTTTTGGTGATTGCTGTTTGCGCTTTCTGGTAATTTGATTTCCCTTGAGTTTGATTTCAGTGGACTACTTTTGGAAATTGATTGATACGCGCCACGATATTTTCTCATATTTTTCTCTACCTACTTTGATTCTATATATTCTTACCTCATTATTTTTGAAAAATAAAAATAAAAAATCGAGTCTTTACTTTGTTCACTATACGGAGAATAAAAGTACATATATCACATGAATATGTAACTGGATCATTAATTATATATGGGGGGAAAATCAAGACTATATCGTGGTGAGAAGGGCTAAGAAAAAACAATATATTGGCAAAAAAACAATATAATTTATTAATATACTGACATTTTAGAAAATAATTTTAGCTGCATTCGGCTCTTGATATAAAGAATTAGTTATGTATATAAAGAGGTATTGTAGAATATAATTTAATATTAGTAGTTGATATTTAGATTGTTTTAATTTACCAGATTACCATTGGTTTTGGAAGTTGATTTCGAAAAAAATGTATATACGAGATAATTAAAAGAAACTTAGAAATTGATCCATCGTTTCTTGAGATGGTGTTTGGATATAGAGACTGGAGGGTTTATTGATTAATAAATTAGTTGACTATTATTAGATTTTGCGTGTGTGCTGTATTGGCATTTCTTCCGAAACTAGGTTTGGGTTTGCTTATGGAATTAAAGTTGGGAAACACCAGCTTATGAAAAAGGGAAAATTGAATAAATTAATGAATAGTGTGATCAGGCCAATATCCCAATACATATAATATACTACATTTATTTTTTGAGAAAAAAGAAAAGAAGGATAATTCATTTTCTTACTCTTGGATTTATTTGGATAGTACACGTGGGGAAATTTACCAATATTCCAATAGAATGCATGGTCATAAAGTTTCATCGTAAATCTGAGTGTGTTTCCATCGGGTCCTCATTGGTTTCGTCCTGTGGTCCCGTTTTACTCCCAAGTCTAGACTTCTATAGCCATATAATATGCTTCTCATTGTCGGTATTTAAAGTTAATCCAATTTTTATCTCTCAATTTATCTTTGTTTTTGTTTAAGTCTCCAATTTCAACAACCAATTTTGATCCCAACTTTATTTTTGTTGAAAACATTAATTTCTGTAATTTTACAAAAGAAGTTGGACATTTTACTCTTGAAGACACCTCCTTTCAAAATTAAGGAACCAAACTTGAACCACTCCATGGTCCTAAATGTAAAATCCCTTTAAATGTTTTGTGGAAATTGAGATAATAAATTAGACCACTAAATTATGATATGTGTCACATGTGATAAGATTATATGTTAGTTTATAACTAAAATAAATTAATTTTGAACATAAAACATAATTATAAACAATTTAAAGTGATTAACTTTACATTTTGTATAGTTATAAAAAAAAGCCAAAATGGTCTTGTAATTAGGGATGGTGAAGTAACAAACTTGAGCAACAAAAAATTATATTAATTCTAAATTATACTCCCTCATGCAGTAAGTATGAGATCATATTGATTTATTTTAGAAAGATTAAGAGAATGTAAAATAAACCAATTTAAAATATTTAATAACCAATTTGATTTATTTATAAATCAAGATGCAATCTAGTTGCATGCATGTGATCTAACTGAAATTTAAGTGGCCTATTTAAGTCTTTTAACATCTACTAATAGTCAATTTTACATTGGATCGAATACAATTATAATACCTGATCAAAAAAAGAATAATACAATCATAATACTGGTCCCCTCAAGCCTCCATTCTAGTCCGCATGTGAACTATTATTAACATTGATATATCATTTCATATCCACACGTTAATAGTACCGCTTTTGTAAGGATACTAGTGGGACCTATCACTATAAACAGCTTATGGTGGAACCTTAGTCATCAGAGGAGATATGACACGTTTACTAAATGGTGGAATCACGATTCAGCACATTTAGTCATAATGATATATATATATATATATATATATATATATATATATATATATATATATATATATATATATATATATATATATATATATATATATATATATTTTAAAGTATTAATAGAAAACATTAAGTATTAAAAATTCACGTGGTTTTATACAAAACAAGGTTATATATATATATATATATATATATAGTATTTCATTTAACCTTGTTTTGTATAAAACCACGTGAATTTTTAATACTTAATGTTTTCTATTAATACTTTAAAATTCACTTGTTCGTATATTTGATGATAAGCAACTAGATTAAGAGTACATGAATCAGTACTAATTAAATTTTCCATTGTTTCATTAGAAGCTCTTTTTCTTTTTTAGTGTCATGTTTTTGTTCAAATTTTCCATTCTGGCTTTTGAAGATAATTCTTTATTATTTTTGTTATTTTTATTATGAGACTATTATTATTATTATTATTATTATTATTATTATTATTATTATTATTATTATTATTAGTATTATTATTTAGTTTTGGAAGTGAAACCTGATCTTTCATGAGGGTTTAGTTGTATAAATTTATAGTTGTGACCACGCACGTACAATATTTAAAATGTTGACGTCTGTCTGTAAAGCATGCCTCATTGCCATAACGCTTTTTAATTTTTTAGTTGGAACTGAATTTGTATAATATAATGGTTGTTTGACTTATTTATCAGATAATAATGTTGTTGAGTGGGTATGACATTATGTACATCAACTTTATTTTCGCCAACTCTGACATACACATGAACTAACTGAACCATTTTGACAGCAACGTACTATTGGAGATTAATGACCAACCACATTATTGCATGTCGATCTTTGGTTAATTCCAAAACACTACCATATCCATTTACTTTTTTTATGTAACTACGGAAAACTAAATGTGATAGAGATTCAAACATTGCTTTATCATATTGTGAAAGCATCACTTCTTCTATTAGACTTAAACCTCGCTAGTATTATTGCCCATTTCTATTTCTTACTTGTATGATGACAACTTCAATAATATTCTAGGGCGAATGCCAAAAAATGATACATAACTATTGACCAACGAACAAAAATGGTACATAATTATTCCAAGGTAAAAAAATGATACCTAATTTTTACCATGTGATCAAAAATGATATTTTAATTAATATGACAATAATATTATAGATGAAATGTCCAAAATGTCCTTATAATTAAATAAACATTTACGGGTGGCGATTAATTTATAAGGGGCATTTTGACTTTTCATGTCTAATATTATTGTCATATTAGTGAAAATATCATGATAAAAAATGAGTATTATTTTTGTACCTAGAAATAGTTATGTATTATTTTTGTTCCATAAGCCAATAGCTATGTATCGTTTTTGGGTCTTCGCCCAATATTCTATGATTGTTTATATTTCGATTTATTATGATTTATTATTAGGGCGTGGTTGTTTTGTAAACAGATATTGTGTCGTGCATTGGGAGGGAAGGTGACTCGGTCTCCAACTGGTTGGGACATTGGTGTGAGAACCATAACCTTAACACCATCACCATCAACATGGCCAGCCTCATCTCTCAAACTGCCATCAAAGCTGTCGATAATCCAATGCCACCGCGATGAGGTGAGAGAGATTCCGGCGAAGGCGGAGGTAATAGGTTGGTCGGAGAAGACTGATGTGGAGATGTTTAAGTTGGGAGATCATATATTGGGCATCCAAGGCCACCCTGAATACTCTCTTGACATTCTCTTTCATCTCATAGATCGTCTCGTACAACGTCACTTCATCATGGTATCTAAAGTTTTTCTTTGAATTAAAATATTATTAGCACTAGTAAAATTAAACCAGCAAACTCTGATCTATATATATTTAAGTTAAATGTTTGGAGTGAATAATATGGCAGGAAGCTTATGGGGTGGAAGCTAGGGCTAAAGTGATGTTGCGAGAGCCAGATAGAGAGACTTGGAAGAAAATCTGCACCACCTTTCTCAAGAGTAGCTTATGACTTAACATCATCATGCATGATGCCGCAAATTAAAGCAAATAGAGATTGATGTGTAAACTATATTAATAAAATGAAGTCTTTTATTTACTATTTAATATGAATGTGAAAGAACAAGCTAAGATAACATACATGGTTCAATAATTATTATGATTATTTGACTGTACTGGATAAGTTCTGGTGTCCCCCGAATGAGTATTCAAATTATTAGTAGTTAGTTTCTTTCTTTGTTTTTTATTTCTATTCTCTCGTCCTCTAATTAATGGGGTCGGAATTCTCTCAAAATTCCACCCTCTCCTCATCCCCCTCTATGACCTCATTTTGGCTATTGAGAAACATCTAAGAGCTCATAATTTGCCATTTGTATCATTAAAAATAAAAATGTATTATAAGTATTATAATATAAAATAAATGAAGAACTTTTAATTTTTTCATTTTAAAAAAAAAATTACTATAAAAATTTTAACTATCTAAACCTATTTGATTTGAATTGAAGTATCTATAAGAGATACAAACTTATCCAGTTAACTGTAAAATACAGTTAACTGGATATTACAGTTAACTGGATAAGTCTGTATCTCTTATAGATCCTTCTATTAAAATGAAATAGGTCTAGATAGTTGAAATTACTAGGTCTAAATAGTATACAATTAGAGGTAGAGTCTTTTATATTTTATAGTATATAAATTTTTTTATAGTTATCTAGGTTAGTCGTCTATATCTCTTATAGATCTTTCTTTTTTTTATTAATCTCTTATAGATCTTTCAGTTGAAATGATATATGTATAGATAGGTGAAATTTTTCATTTTAAAAGATCTTGGAAAATGTTTCAAAGTTCTTCATTAATTATATAGTATAATTCAATTTTTAAAAATTTTTAATGGTATGATGATTTTTGGCACATTGTGAGTTTTTGAATTGATCTTGATGGCCATAAATTGGCCACAATGGGACACTAAGAGGATTGGATTCTGAGGCAATCCGGATCCATAAATACGAGTGTTAGATTTATCTGACGCATAAACGTTGCATTCACTTTATTCAACCAAAAACCATTTCTTTCGTTATATTAGAGCATAGATGCAAATTAAGTATAATTTTTCATGTTACTATAGGAGTAATGATGTTTTGTATCTTATCATCTTTAATTTGAGGATGAATTATAATTCATGAATCTATATACGCACATGTATGTAAAAATTATGGCCACCATAGAAACACACTTGCTGGTCATTTTATGTGCGCTCATGGTAATTTACACAGCTCACCATGGTTATATATATGCTTAGTGCATAATTTGATATAAATATGCAAATCACTAGTAGTTGATTGATTTGAGCAAATAACGGGAATTAAATAAATTAATTTAAAGTATCCATATTAATCATTTTAAAGAGATCATTTAATTCTTGTTCAAAAAAGAGATCATGTAATTTGATACTCAATTGACTTAATTTTTTGAATCTTCTCAAATTTTTCAATTGAGTTTTATGTTAATATATAGAGTAATGTATATTATAGATCATACTTAAATCAAATTTCTTAAATCAATTATACTAAGTTCTTCGATCACGTTCGAGCATGCGTCTTATTTTATATTTCGCTTTTTATAATTGAATGATTATATTTTTAAAATATATAGTACACATATTTTGCTTACATTGAAAATTTTGACACAGTGTCTATAACAAACTAACCTTAAGCTTTTTGCTTATAAAGTATAGGCTATGTCGCTATGATACACATGGAGGCAACGAATAGCCCAAAAGATATTAGTCATACACATGTAAACACGGGAAAGAGTTTTCTCCTCATCCTCCCCCTCCTTTTCCTTTTAAAACCATAAGAACTTCACAATATTAAAATAATTATCAACACACTTAAAAATATAATAAATAAATTTAATCAGTCAAAATTTGGGTTGAATAATTCATGATATATTAAAAGATGAATTTAAATTTATAATAGTAATCTACAGTCTTGCACAGTTTATTACAGTTTTGGACAGTTTTTACATAAAATTTTGCCAGATTAAATTTATTTATTACATTTTAAAATATTATCATAATTAGATTATTGTTGTAAAAATATTGAATTTGAACCATTAGATATTTTATCCAATGACTTATGAAAGGGAAAATGAGAGAAAATGAGAGAAAGAAAAGGAGAGAACCCAAACCCTACACACGCAGCTATACACATTTGTAGAATTCTCTCTTGATAATTGAAGCATGAATAATGCATTCGTTGATTAGGGTATCCCATTACCAATTAATTAATGCTAGTGAAGTTTTTGTTGAGATATTTTTAAAATATTACTCTTATTTGCGTAAAACAAATAATAATAAAGCGTGGTCAAACTAAAATAAAGCTCTACGCACATTATTGGAAATATAGATAACACAAACTAATATAAGAGCACATACTGCTCAAATATATGTGCATTTTGAATTTTGTAATATTAACTAACCTCACATAGTGATATATTCTTAGAACGGTCATGTAACGAGAAACAATAATGATTTGATGTTATTGTAGAATTCAATCACATGCTTAAAGTTTTTCTACATTTCATATTAATTAATCACTCATAAACTTTGGAGATGTGAATATATCTTTAAATTTTGAAGTACCACCATTAAATAATGTAGCCATTGATATGATTAAACATCTATGTGCAGGACAGAATGAACGCGGTGTCTTCGTACTACATAAAATGCAAAATTGGGGAAAAAATCCTGAAATAAAAATGACATTTTACATTTTCTAATGAAGTTACTAAAAATACTGTAAGAATATATTCGGTCCAAACTTGATCGATTAGAATCAAAATCTGAGTCCAATAAGAATTGAGACCATTATATAAATATGGAAAAATTATGGGTCAAAATGATTATTAATTTTCAAAATAGATTTGAATTTCAAACCAATATAATTTTTCTGTATTTTATATATTGGGATCATGTGGAATCAGTTTAAGGCTTAATACACAAAACACATAAAACAAAAACTGTTATAGAAAACTTTTGTGTCCTTTGATCTCTTCCTCTCCTTATCCATGATGCATCTATCCTATATGTGATCGGAGAGTCCCAATTGGTGATTCAATTTCGTGTGGGTACCAAAAGAGTCTGTCAGATTTCAGGTACGTCCGAAATCTTACAAATACAAATAGGAAAAATGACATAGAATTACTTGATTTTCAAAATTCTAGAAATGACTTGCAATTGTTGTTACCATTATTCAATTAAATAAAATCAATCTCCTATAAAATGTTTCAAAATTTAAAACATATTTTTCTTTCATTTTTAACACAAATAATGTACTTAATTGATTTTCAGCTCCGAAATATTTTACCAAACAACCATGTCTAACCTCCACTGCGATACATTCCCATTAAATCCACGAACCAAACCAGCCAATGGATCGGAGATGTACATATGAAGAAGATGATCTGAATTCCATTGTCTAAAACTTAAGGGGCCAAAAGAATCTTTAGCCATGTTTTCATGATATCATGTCTTTGAATTATTTTAAGTGCTCCAAAAAGAGCACGAGTCAATCACAGACGCTACTTCTACATAAATAATTCAACTGTGCGAAAAATGTATATATCACAAGCCAAACAAGATACTTGAGTCCGTGTGTGTGTATGTGTCTATACATATAAAGGCATAGCAGATTGAATTGTTAGAAAGCTCAAAAAAAGAAAAGACAATATATATAAGAAGGAAAGTGAAACAAGTAAGCAAGCACTTCCAATATCACCACGCAATATAAGGCACTAAATAAAGCAAAGCGTCTAACATACAAAAAAGACACACCCACACAAAGACATTGGCCAATAGAATCGATTGAATTGGAATCCACACACTCACAACGTGAGATTACTATTTTAGTTCATGACTTATGACTTAAGCTAAATTTTCCAAAAAAATTGGCAAGTTTGGTGGCACGCACGCATTAGTTCGTACATAATAATATGGCTTCTGTCCTACCATGAACGTTCAGTCCAATTCAGCCAAGGTTTTGTCTAACATATTTACTTATCCGAACTAGCTAGTTGAATGAGATCGATCACCGGGCTAATGATTTATTGGAATATACTTCCCCGTCCCTAAATATAAAACCACTTTACATAATTTGATTAAATTAAGAATATTAGTTAACTTAGTTATTAGTACATGATATTACTAACCAAACCATATATTGATTATCTACACTCTCCCTCTCTTATTTGTTTAATTATTGATAAGCATTAGTAAGGTCAATTTAGGAAAAAGTTAGGAAAAATTAGAAAGTGATGACCTTATACTTTGGGATGGAGGGAGAGGATTTTGTCTACCGTTAGTGAATTAAGGGCATGAAGCCATATGCAAAGGGACTATTGTTGTAAAGAAGAAATATATTTCTAAAAGAGTAGTTTAACCTTTATGATTTGATATCAAATTAGTAATTATCCATGATATACATGAGTTATGAGAATGTGTTGTTTTGATGTTATATATATATATATATATATATATATATATATATATATATATATATATATATATATATATATATATGGGTAAAGGTGCAAAACTAGTCACCATAAATTTCCAAATGGACAACTTTAGCACCTGTAAATTGGATGGTGCAAAACCGTACATTATAAATAAAAATGGGACAAATTTAGCCACGCCGTTAAGTTGAAGCTAACAGACGTTTGTGTTGGTGTGGGGCCCACCTTCATTAAATCAAAACGTCTGTTAGCTTCAACTTAACGGCGTGGTTAAATTTGTCCCATTTTGATTTATAATGTACGGTTTTGCACCATCCAATTTACGGGTTCCAAAGTTGTCCATTTGAAAATTTACGGTGGCTAGTTTTGCACCTTCACCCTATATATATATATATATATATATATATATATATATATATATATATATATATATATATATATATATATAGACACATAAACAAAACTCATCATTTTTCCTGCATGCTCTCTTCTCCATTTATGGTGGATTACCTTGCGTGTCGTTGGAGTCCTAAATGATGCTCTAATTTCACTTGGGTACTTAGTGAGTCAGCCGAAATCCTTATTACATCTAAAATTATAGGATTCAAATTGAAAGGTGTTTTCCAGTGAATGAAGCACTTGGCAAAATTGATGCTTTTGTTTTGTTTAGAATGCTTGTCAATTCTGTGTAGAGTAGCTAGGCATATAGGACAAGCAAATAAGAAAATAAAATGATATTCAATATCTTATCTTTCCAATAAAGAAGGTCATATTTGCACAAGCTATAGTAAGTGCATCCTTCGACTTTGCGTTGTCAAGAGTATTGTCACAGACAAATGTGTATTTCATTATTTGTTCACAATTTCCGATAAACTCTGTTTCCATATAAGAATGAGCATCATGAAGTCGTATTCATACTCTCTGTATTCCTAAATATAAGATCATTTGCCTTAATTTTAATAGATTAAAGAAATTAGTTATTTATACATTATATTACCAATTTATCCCAATCATATACCTTTATCCCCATTTTCTCTCTTTTGCTTGTTATTATAGATAAGCATTGTAGGATTAATTTGGGAAAAGTTAGAAAGTGATCTTATAATTACGAACAAGTTGAATTCAAAAGTGATCTTATATTTAGGAACGGAGGGAGTACATTTTTTAGATTATATTTATTTGTCCTTATAAATAAAAATTAATTTATATTATATATTTTTAACTAAGTTCTTTCATTAATAAAGCATCTGGTGTTTAGTTTTACCGACTGATCAATATTCGAAATGAGTTATATTCAAATAAATAGAGAATGTTTTGATAAAAAAATGAATAGAGAATGTGATCCATTGTTATTTTTCTCCTCTACATTCGTACAAGAATTATTATATGTGCGCGCGCGCGATCATGAACGATAACTTCTGTTTATTTGTGCTCCAATAATAAATATGCATAATGTACAATAATGAAAATTAAGATATATACATGAATAATAGAAACATATATGTCCTACATATAAGATCACTTTAACATTTTTTAAAAAATAAGTAAGTCAAATGGTCCACTTATTTTTTATTTATCTTACATGTAATTGTAATATAAGATACTTTATAAATAAGATATATTAGTTTTGAGAAAAAACGATAACTAAATATATTTTAATGTGATTAATTTTGCATCATAATTTTCTCTAAAAATTTTAAGTGATCTTATATTTAAGTTAGAACCCAGGGGAAGTATAAGGGTTAAGGTGCATTTTTAGTACTCTAAAATATAGCAAAGTGCACTTAACATAATACACAATATTGTGGTCCATTTGTGGTAACCAACAATTATTTTCGTGGCTTATTTAGTAACGACGTTAAATAAGTTAAGTTTGACCGTCATGTGTCAAATATTGACCGTTAAATTGTGGGGTAAAGGAGCATTTTCAGTACTCTAGAATATATAAGGAGCACTAAACATAATATACAATATTTTAGTCCATTTGTGATAACTAAAAATTATTTTCATTGCTTATCTAGTAATTCGTTAGCTAAAACTCACTTTTGTAAGATAAAATCTAATGTGACATAATGATGTAATATATGTATATTGAAATGACAATGTAACGAACATTATTTTGAGTTTATAACTATGTAATTAGATAGAAGTAACTCTTCTTCTATTACATCATAGGGTCATTAATTTGAGTCAAGCCAGTATGACCAACCCGTTTTAATTTGTGTCGAGCCAGTATGACCAAATCATTTTAACTCAGTAAGGCCAACCTGTTTAGTTTATGATTTTTTGCTTACACTTTTTATATATGTAAAATACTAATGACTTATTAGTTTATACATGCATGATATTAGGATAGTCTATGGATCTTTATAACTTTGTAGTGTTTAATTATTTGACACTTTGAATAATATTGTGACATAGTTGTTTATGGTGTTTAAATATTGTATATTATGTTTGATGCTCCTTCTATATTCTAGAGTACTGAAAATGCTCCTTTACCGCACAATTTAACGGGCAAAATTTGACACATAACAGTCAAATTTAACTTATTTAACGTCGTTACTAAATAAGCCACGAAAATAATTCTTGGTTACCACAAATTGACCACAATATTATGTATTATGTTAAGTGCACTTTGCTATATTCTAAAGTACTAAAAATGCACCTTAAACCGAAGTATAATTTTCCTATCGTTTCAGTATTCACCATGAACAAGGACATGTTCTCCTATGACTTATCTTACACGTTAGCTACTTTTTCTTTATAGTAGATGATTGTAATAAGTGGTTGGCCAAAAAAAGATGATTGTAATAAGTGAACTTTTCTTTTTGTTGCAAAAAACATGCATGGCGACAAAAACTTGATTGCTCATCAACATTTAGTGACGATTTATGTCACGAATCTTTTATGATGACTTTTTTATAAATATACAAGACATCACAAAACCTTTCCATCTATTTAATACTCCGAAAGGGGGTGTAAATTCCACCAATGACCTTAACATTTTGGATTAATACAGGGGGAGGGGGGAGAAATCTTATATAGAACTACTTAAAATAAGAAAAATTAAAATCACAAATTCAACATATCCCTAATTAAGTTATTGACGCACGTAATTTGAGTTTTTTTTATCACAACACGTACTTTGAGTTTTCACAGGGGAAAAACTTACATCAAGTTCTTTTCTCCAGGTTCTCAAGTTCTTTTAATATAAGAGTGACAGCTGACCATTAGATTATGAATGGATAGTTGTTATAAAAGGATATATATGTTACTCTTATATTAAAATAACTTGAGAACCCGGAGAAAAGAACTTTACCTAAGTAAGGTCCTTTTCACAATATGGGTAAAATTATTTTTATAGTTCCTTTTGTTTTCTTCACCATTTGATACTCCAAGAAGAAAGGTATTGATAAAAAGTGTGTGTGTATTCATGTGTGTATTCAACACATAATGTTTTCGAAGTAAAATATTTGGGCTAGGACCCGTAGTTGGTGTAGACTCTCGTAGATCTCACACACTAAAATATAGGCAATAGGGCCACTATCACCAATTACAAGATTTAACAAATTTAAATGATCATAATATTTCTAACACGCCCCCTAGAGTTGACACTATTAAGACTCATGAAAAAAATGTCAACTTGCCATTACAAAAAAATAGGGTTTAGTGAAGTAATTGGATCAAATACTTTTGATCTTATACAAAAAAAATGGAAGATAATTTCCTCCTTTAATTTGTATTCAAAGAGACATTCATTTCTAATCTTTCTCTTCATCATCTTGTCTTCATGTCTTCAAATTCACTTGAAAATGAGGACACTCATTTACTATGTCTCAGCCAGCTCGATGTTCTTTTCTGTGTGGGTCAACCTTTTTTTATAGAATCTTCAGACCAGCTTGATGAATTCATGGACCTACGAAACCTTCTTCACAAAATAGTAGGCATTATCTTGAGATGATAATCATGAATCCAAACATAATCATCTTCTGGGTTTATCACTTCCGTTACAAAATCCATGATGAAACTTGTTCTGATGAATCTTCATAGGTAAAAAAAAAACAGGGATACAATGAAACTTCTTGATCTTGACATCGAACTAAAACCGGTGCTTGCAAACAAACTTCCCTTACTCTTGTTCATTCTTTTGATAAAACTTCAAAGCACCAAGCATATATCCCTATAAAACTCTTACACGACCATAATAAGACTTAAACCCCATATAGGTCTTCTCCAAAATCTCCTCAAATCCAATCTTCACAAGCTCCAACTCTTCACAACAACTACAAATAAGAGACTTTAACTCCATCCAATGTAGAAACAAAATCTATTCTCATGCTTTTCCACCTCTATTTCTTCAAATTTACCATAAAGATTTGCTTTCTTTGGCACCTCATTACCAAATACCTTAATCCATGTAAGCCTTTGCTGAGAAGAGGAAAATGACCACGATGAGATTTGGAAGGTACAATTGACATTGTTGTTTGATGCTGAAGGAATTTGTGTTAAATGTTTCTTGAATTATTGAGTCTTCCGTGATAAACATTGAAATTCAATATCAATTCAAGAAGATGATAAATGTAATCTAAATCTTCTACTCTGATACCATGTTGACAAATTAATGTGTAAAGAAAACAAGATGAAGAATGAAACAAATCTTGCTTCGACTATAAAAACAACAATAAATTTAATCATTTTCGACTAGATCAAAACATCTCTCACATGAATACGAATATTTGCACTAGAGAAAGGATTTTGAAACTCGGAGTTATCCAACTCCCTAATGGCACGTCTCATATCACTGTAATGCGCATAATAAACAAACTCACTTTTACCGTGAGGTTCATCAAAAACTTGAGCGTAACGCACATCGCCGGCGCTAGGCATATGATCCTTCAAGTCTTGCCAGTGAGCCGAAGGAGGTAATCCTATTACCTTAACATGAAAGTCAGAGGGCCTGGAAATTCCTCTAGATCTCTGAATACGGTCAGCAGACTCAATCCGCAAATCCGTGAAGCAATTTTTATTTCCAATCGTAACTTCAGCGCTTTTGAACTCTATAAATGCATAGTCATGTTCTCCATGACAACTTATTATATTTACATCTTCTATTCTACCATATGAACAAAAAAGTCGTTCCAATACCAGGAGGAAGGTCGCCAATGTAGATTGTGCGAAGTGACCAGTCACTCATCGTGTTCTGTAAAAGATAGAAAACTCTAATTTTTTCTCCAAGAAAGTTATTCTTGCGTAGAGTTGGGTAAGAAAGGTTACAATAGGATCTATGCAAGAAAAAAATAAGGAATTTGGGTTAAATGTGATTCTTGAATTCTTGATTCTTGAGTCTTCCGTGATAAACATTGAAATTCAATATCAATTCAAGATGATAATGTAATCTAGATTTTCTACTCTGATACCACGTTGACAAACTGATGTGTAAAGAGAACAAGATGAAGAATGAAACAAATCTTTATTATTTTTTTTATTACAACAAATCTTTATTATTGATGATGAAGAAGAATACAAAAACAACAATATATCTAATACTCTTGACTAGATCAAAACATACTCACATGAGGTGATGGTCATTCCACCTTGAGGTAATTGATTTCCAAAAACAAATCCCTAACACTAGGGTAATGAGGAGAGAGACCAAGTTAACTCTCCCTCTTGGTGTAGACTCTCATAAATTTCACACACTAAAATATTTGGGATAGGACCCTTTATATAGACAATAAGGCCACTAACCACCAATTTCAGATCTAAAAAAATTTAAATGATCCTAATATTTCTAACAATCTTCATTGCCCTACTACAATAGCATAACAGAGTTAAAAACAAAAAAAAAATAGCATAACAGTTTGACTAGTTGAACGGATTTAAAAAATTCTAAGAAAAAAGAAAAAGTGGGCAAGCTACTTCCTAAATGGAAGAGATCTTCCATTCTACAACTACTCTCTCTGATCCTTAATATTAGAGCTAAAATTTGAATGCTTTTGGTACAAAATATAAAAATTCATCTTACATTCTATCTTCATTTAATATATTTTTCTACTTTACGCCCCACTCTCTTTCATATTCATTAATGCTTATATATTGTTCTCTCTTAATAGTGTCGTACTAAATGTGATCAATATTGGAAAACAAGTGCTAACTCTAAACTCCCAACTAACTTCACATGTTCTTAAGAAGCGTGTTTTGGCTGAACTCTTATATTACGGGCCATAGAGAAAGTACTTCCTCCATTCCGTGTAATACAAAGGGTCAACTCAGTTCTAGTCCCCACTTGGTGAGGGTGCTGGGGAAGGGAATATATTAGGCATCCTAATCTATGCTTTTTGCACAGTGGCTGATTCGAATATAAGAGTCCAAAATTTGAATGATTTTGGTTCAAAATATAAGAGTTCATCTCACATTCTTTACTCATTTAATGCATTTTTTCTTACTTTACCACTAACTTTTACATTTTTTCTTTAAGAAGTGCTTTTTTATGATTGAACTCTTATATTACGGATCAGAGGGAGTATATTATAACAGTTCAATTTATGTTAGTTCGCCAAACTGATTAAAGTACCTCATGCTTATACCGATTTTACTACAGCTAAAAGCTTGTTTCTCGTAAGCCACATTTGCTTGTGTCCCGCTGGATATCTCCTTATATCCAAATAAAAAATTAAAAGGGTAAATGTGCAAATCTGATACTAAACTTTGACCCTTAGAGTGTTTCTAATACCTAAGTTTCACGAGGTGCACCAATGATAGTAATCTATTGAACATGGAGCATTGGATGATTTACGTTAAAATTTTATTACCATGAACTCCCTAGAAATCATCTAATCATCACTATGTCCAAGATACTTGAGGGCAATAAAATTTAATTAAAAAAAGACTACAACACACTTGATTTCTAGTCTAGTGTAGGAATTACTTGTTTCAATCAAGGGCATTGCAGTCTTTTATCAATTAAATTTAATTGCCCTCAAGTCTCTTGGGACATACTAATAATTAGATGATTTCTAGGAATCTCATGATAATAAAATGTTAACGAAAACCATCCAAATTTAACACCAGTATTTGCTCTATGTCTAATAAATAGGTATAATTGGTACACCTCGCGAAACATAGGTATTAGAAACGCTCTTATGGGCAAAGTTTAGTATAAGATTTGCACCGTTACCCAATTAAAAATCACATCACAAATTTGAAAAGCTGAACAGGTACAAGATATGCGAGTTGAGTTGAGAATCCATACGCAACCTGATAATTTCATTAAAATAACCCAAACATACAATCATTCATAAAATTTTATCCAAATGTCTACTACTGCTGCAGCCAATAAAATGTTGAACTACCTCTTAAACGAGGTTGTGTTTGGCGACCTAACAGCCAACCCGGAAAACTGGTATGAACAATATTTGGCATCGTGAAATAATGTGAATCCTAAATGTAGGGAACAAAAACTCAAGGGGAAAGCACTTTGGCAAAAAGGGAGTTGCAGACAGCACTGGCCAACATTTAAGACAATATTCTATTTAAGAGGGGGGAAAACAGTGATTTCCCTGCAGACTAGCTCCAGGAGTTTGAATTCCAACTCCTAGAGGTTTACATATGGGAATAAAAATGAATAAAATGCCTCGAATTAATCTAATCGAACGGATAGTCACATTTGTTTATTCGGCTAGCACTTAATCGTCAACTGTGGGATAGAAACCAGCCGTGAAAGCCCCCCTTCCAATTCCATTAGAATCTGAATGTGCATGTGATGGTGATTGAAACTCCCCAGAATGTGAAGACTTTCTACTAGACTTTGGGTTCTTTGGGGAAGCTCCATAGTAGTCTCCGGAAGTGCTTGTAGAATACATAGATGAAGTTGGCAACCCATGAATTCTAGGCAAGCCAGTTGATTCAGGCAGGCTATATCCCCTTTCAACTGATTCAGCTTCCAGTGGCAGCTCATCCAAGTCCTACCATGAAAAATTACAGTCATCAGATACCAACCAAAATTTAGCTCAACCGCCGTCAAGTGAAAATGCTAAACAAATGAGGTCCTGAGGAGGAGGGATTTAATTACCAAAAAGCCCCAATGACAAGTAATAGGTACAAACTTGTTATCATTTCCAACATAGAACTTGTCATTGATTGCTTGGATGCTCCTCTATTTATTGGACTTTATAGAGGAGGGTACAAACTTGTTGTTGTCGGGTAATTAAATCCCTTCCATGTTATCATTTACAAAGTTGCGGCATGTTGGAACCCTTGTGACTGGTGCCACAGTTTCATAGGAAATCAAGGACTTGGACAATTTAGATGAGTCACCACAAACAAGGGATTTTCTTTCATATCTTTTTGCAAGACCCATGATGCTATTAAGTCACAACTCAGGTTTTTTTCCAACTGAAGGCATCCATCCTCAATCACTCTTATTCAACGAATGATTCAAGATCAACCAAAGCCCCAGCTTCAAGAAAAATTTAATTTCAAACAGTACCAACAACTATAGCATTAGGAACACTCACTCGGAAGGCCTGCTGGTAAGCTCGGAGCAATTCTCGACACCGCTTTCTTTTTGTTGCAACCTCATCAGGTTCTTGCAACATCTCTTCAAACAGGTTTTCTCTGCTTTGAATTTGACAAAAAACATAATTAGCATGCAACATAAGATTATTTCATCTAACCACAATCCACAAGTGTAATAATTTAAATAGCAAGCCATAACCACCATATGTCACCTCACCTGTAAAGCTTTTTAATGAAAACATTGTGCAGATCTCTCTTCGTGTTGTTTACCTAGTAAAATTCAATAAGCAATTCAGAATTTATTACATGTATGAAAGTCCAGATGTTTGGTCACTCCAAAATAATGAAGAAAAATGATCAAATACCAAGACTGAGACCACAAGAGTTATTGTAGGCCCCAAAAAGGGACCACCTGGACCAACTAAAGAACTAGGTACAAAGAGAGAAAAAAGTGTAACTATAAATAGTTCTAGCATGCTTTTGCGGGTAAGGGGGGTTAGGCTAAAAAAGGATTACGTTTTCTCATACTCTACTACAACAGGGTTTGGGGGTTCAAATTAGCCAGCAAACTTTATTTTACATTTATTGTTTGAATATCCAATTAACAAGAATCAAGTTTAGCAACTTAGAAGGATGTTGTACCAAGAAGTGCATAATGGCTTTGGGGACGAAATCTTCAACATTCTTTCTGACAATGTCATAGTATGATTTTAAAAGCAACTTTGTCACTGCAATTTCAACTGCTTCTGTCTCTGAATTGCTCTCAGATGGCTTCAGGACAGCAGGTGGCTACCAAAAACAAGACATGGAATTCATATAACCAATAAATATGTATTGGATGAGCTAAATTCACTTAGCAAACGGAATGAAATCCGGGGCTTTTTGTTCTACCCGCAGGGGACAGCTGATAACAAATTTCATTAACATACCTCTCTAAGTTGAATCATAGAGAACGATTGTTCCATGCTATGAGTGTTAATCGGTTCATTGTGCATTTTGCTTGATGCGTTTTCCTTTATAGACACACGGCTATCACCTCCACCAAAAATGGAAGAGATTCCCCAACTTGAAGAACTACTGTGTCCTGAAAAGATATCAAGTTTTCCCGAATTTAAATAATTCACAAATATTAGTGATTATGCTTGAACATTAAGCAAATGCATAAAAAACATACAATATTACATGAACATGAAATAGGAGAAACAAATTACCAGAGGGTAAAACTTTTTCACCATCTGATGCAGGACGACCACCCTGTTTTTAATATTTACATTAATCAATAAAACTGATGTGATAACATTACGATAATAAGTTTGAAATGATCTCCGATCAAATTTTTGGTGATCAAGCACATACCTGAATCTGATCAGCCACTACTCCATTTACCCTTGAAAGAAGTGCTCGAGACTTTACACTTCTTTCAGAGGCTGATCCCTTGTCAGATTCCATCCCATCCTATAACAACATCAAAATTTTATTATAATTTGAAAAAAGTAAAGAACAGCAAGAATCGATAAGCATCCACAGCTGGCATGGGAAAAAAGAATCTGAATGAGAGCAAAGCACTGAGCACAATACCTTTGCCCTGGATGGCAACGGAACCCTGGAAGACCTGGTCTGCTGCACAGCCATCTCCAATGCCTTGCTTCCACCAATAAAATTTGGGTGGGAAGTGTTTATATAGTCCATCTGAAAGTTGAAATATAAATTAGAAAGTGTGAGATTTTTACTAATACACTGTTCATCAGAATTCAAGAGGGAATAAAAAAATAAGTTGACATGTAGCATGTTAATTTATGCGATCATTGTTTTTCTCTCGATAAATTCTTTAAGCAATGACTTAATAGGTGAGCCAAGCTTGATCACCAAGCACAAACATCAGATAATAAATCATTCCCAGAAAAATGTAAGAAATGTCAGTAAAACTCAATAAAAAAAACAACTACTAGGGGCACAACTTAAACAACACACGACCTAGATCAATGTCAATGGAGAGTAAAATAACGTCAATAATCTCCAGTGACTATATTTGACCAATTCTGCCTTGACAAAAAACTGATATATCAAAAATATTGAGTCTAGGAATTAGGATCAAATAACTTTGACGAGGTCAGTCAAAACTGCATGCAATATCACAGTTAAAAACATATAATTAAGTCCAGGTATTGTGATGTTGAACTTTATCAAACACTTCTAAAATTGTTCCAGTGGAATTGTTTTAGCCTTGTAGCCTAGCCGAATCAAAATTACCGCGCAGTAGAAAGACGAGATTGGGGAGAACACTGAATGTAAGTTGATTTTCATCTCACCTCCATTTCTATAATGTGTCCAATCATATTCTCTGAGGGTTCAAGACCTTCTCGTAGAAAGTTCCCTATCACTTCATCCATGCGCTTTCTCAAAAATGGGAACCGCTGCAGTTCAGTGACCATACAACGATGGCTGATCTGAAGAGAAACGATCATAGTTAAAAGATACAGATACGACGCAATGCAATCAAGTGAGACAGCAGGGAGGAGAATCAATAAGACCCTACCTTCATCAACTCATCATATATAAACCTTGCACACTGAAGGCTTGGATCTAATAAACGAGATATTTGCCTTCGAACAAGGACTTCAAAAGGTACCTAATTTAGCAGAAATACAAGCACTAGTATTCTTGAGTTGTGGAAATATTTACATTAGTGCACAATTCGGATTCAGTTATATGATAATAAAAGCACAGTGATAAGACCTACTTCCGGAACAAATAATGCTGATTTAGGCCCAGTTGCATTCTGTATGGCAGTTCGAATATCATCATCAGTCAAGTCCTCACATGGATCAACCTCCTGCAAGATACAGAAGTTACAACTTCCCAAATGAGATTCAATGAATGTGGCTACCTGACCAGATAGAAATATGTATGCAGGTTGTCTTGCACTAATCCATGAAATCAGGTAATGGTTAGATCAGATACCCCACTCAAATCGATGGATAAAGGATAGGTGGAAAAGTAGGAATGGGTTATGAATGAAAGAAAGGCTAATTTGATCTGCCCTTTTACAACCCAACAGTAACCCACCTTTCCTTTATTCAAACATAGAAAGGAAAAGGACCACCCATTAGCCCATCCTTTCAACACACTGTAAGAATTGGCATGACTTTCTTACAAATAAAAAAATTATTAAATACAGTGTAAATACAAAAATGAATACCTCTAAACTCTTCACAAAGATAGACTGAAAAATATAATGGATTCTTGCTCCACCAGATAATTCAGATGTCGACATCTCCTCATTCTTCCCCTCTACCATGGAGGAAAATGCTGTTCTCAAAATAAAAAAAAAAGATTATCACTGCATTAGCAAAGGACAAAATACATGAATTATATGTTTGACAAATTTTAAAGAAGAGGAACATCTAAGTTAGCAGCAGAAGGATTTAAGAGGAGAAGACAGACCATAAAATAGGTATATTTAAGTACCTTCAGCGTATTTCGAAAGAATATTTAGGAGAAGAGCACCCTGACCAGCCTGTTAAAGATAAAGAATTATATTTCATAAATAGAACAAGGTAAATCTCCAGCCAAATAGATGATATATTGCTTTTTAGTTGCAGCAATGATTAATATTTGAAAAGTATATATAAAATATCACAAGGACACACCAAATACAGATACATACCTTTGACTCTGTGATTTCTCCATAGCTTGCATGCTCCTTTGCAACAGATACCAATTGAGAGCTTATTCGAGCTCTCAGCCCTGGGAGAACAGCCTTTATATGTTGGGCTAGAATCTACATGATAATGTAAGAAGCATTTGACATGCCTTAGTTTGACAGTACACACAAACTACCAAACAGAAATGTTCAAAGCATACAAATAATGAAGTTTTAAGGGGTATCAAGGAATGCAGCTCCTTCTATTTTATATTCCTTATAATCTTCGACATCTTTCTGTTATGAAATTCATCATCATCATCATCATTTTATTGAGAAATCTAAACTAACAATTTAAACAAATCCACCCATAAAGTTCTTCACTACACCTCTCACTCTCCTTTGAATTTTTCTTTATTCTATGAATAGTAAAAAACAATTAAATTTTAAAAGTGTATTTCCTATGGCTTGAAATATATGAGTTAAAGGAAATAGAAGCAAGCCTCAGACATTTCCATCTCTCTCTCTCTCTCTCTCTCTTCTATATGAGGAAAAGATAATGTAATGAGGCACCCAAGGAAGAAAATATTTCATCTCATGCAATATTGAAAGGAAACGTCTAGATGTCAGTGTAAAATATATAATGTATAGGAACAGAGGGTTCATGCCACTGCATGAGGGAGCAAAATCTGTAGTTTGAACTTTGAAACAGGGAAATGAACAATAAAAGAATATTTAAGCATTCAATGTTGCCAAGTCTTTACCTGGTTTAATTTCTTTGCCAACTGAGGAACACCACAGCTCCCTGCTAGACCACTGTATACCTGAGTAGAGCACAAACTAATAAATAACTTAAAGATCGACCAAAGTCTTGAATTTAACAAATCATTGGAAATGCTTACTGGACGAGTGCGAAAGAATTTCTCTTCAGCAATAAGAGCATCTTTAATACTTCGGTTCATTAGGATATCCTGATTGAATGAGACAACAGACAAATCAGGTTTCAGCATGGCGTGTTGACCTTCAAGCTAATTAAATAACCAAACATGCAAAGTTGGGAAGAGGTCCTATCTTCAACTACCAAACTACTAGAAATAGATGTGCATTAGCTGTAACTGTGTCCTTATGTGTGCATAATCAGCAATCAGTTTCAAACAAAAATCCAATCAGCATAAGTGCTGAAGTAGAAATTAGTTAGCCTCAAGAACCATGTTCAGCACTGTAAACTATCATTACCTCCTGACTACGATTAACAACACCCACATAACCAAGTCTGAGGGGAATGACTTTCCCAAGTAACAGATTCCGGGCATCAGTGCCTCTGTCCATGATATCCAACTATTGTCAAGAAACATTAACAAACCCTAATCAGAAATAAACAGAAAAAAAAAACAAAGGACGAGAAAAACATAAATGAATCTATAGCTCATGCAAGATGAACAAGTATAGTATACCTTTGTGATCACTCCTATTGTTCTGTTGCCTGAAATAAAAAAAAAAAATAATTATGGAAAAAAAACTGGATAGAAAAGAAAAAAAAATGACCTTTGTTTTACACATATGAAATCAAATGCCCACCATCAGGATCAGCTACTCCTGCCATTTGAAGAGCATCTGAGTTGGCCAAATCTGAATTAGCCGGAGTAACAGCAAGAATAAGACAGGTGGGAGTTTTAATGTATGACATAATCATTGTTCTGATTCGAGATTCAATATCAGAAGGCTGGTCTCCAACAGGAACCTTTGTAATCCCAGGCAGATCTACAAGTGTGATATCAAGAACATTTGGCGAAAAAATCTTGAGACGTATCTGTTTGTCTGAGACACCTTTATTCCCTCCTGCTTCCCTATCAGTTTCAGCCTACATTCAATCGGACATAATGTTATAAGATTAAGAAAATAATCAAGTCAATGAGGTATTAGGATGATGCTACCTAATATTTGCGAGATACAATTTATGACATGTAAGCAAAAGGGGCCAACCCACTTCTAGTCCCCACTTAGTGGGGGGTGCTGGGGAAGGAAATATAATAGGCACCTGCTTTATACAAGGAAGCTTATTCAAACCCACAAACTAAAAACCCTAAGGCAAGCAAACTTACCATTGAGCCAAGAAGACCGTTCATACAACTAATTACAAGCAAATAAACTAAATCGTGAAACCCATCCAACAAGACCTTCAACACGGGGAATCAACTTTCATGTAGCCTCTAAAATAAACTTTTACCACACCACCACATGACACTACAATGTTGGCTTCTATGAATTAATAAAATCAACTTTCATCTTAATATCCATGAACACGCAGCAATGATCAATGCCTGAGTTCTGGTCAATTCCATGACCGGACAGTTGGTTTCACAAAAGTCTCACTCAAGCTAACCTTGAAAAAGACAACAGTTTATATGATACTAAAGCATGGATTTCTCCATTCCACACTGAAACCATCAAACTAAAGTTCACCAAATACTCCCTCCGTTCCTAAATATAAGATCACTTTAAGAGGACAACTTGTTCCTAAATATAAAATCACTTTCTAATTTAACTCAAGTTTTCCCCAAATTACCCCTATACTCCCTTCACCCAAAAAAATAGTGGTTTGAAGAAAGTGAGAGGATATTTTTAAAAGTTAAGTGAGAGGCATTTTGGAAATTTCATGTAATCCTTCCTCATTGGAATGTCCTACTTAATCTCTCCAAACTCGCTAAAGTGATCTTATATTTAGGAACATAGGAAAAAATTAAATTACTCAGTCCAGTCCAAGGCAATGGACTATCTAACAGCCCAATTATATACACAAACCACACGGAAAATAAAAACACATAATAATCAAATGAAACAATTCAATTTCACTCAAGCATTGAAAAATAGGCAAATAAAAGCAAAATTAAACCTGAATTTCCTTTCGGATGTCGGAGAAATCGAGGAAGCGCTTGCCAGGGAGGTGGAGGAACTCGCCGTACTCGTCGGCGGGGGCGGAGGAGTCGGGTTTAGGGTTGGTATGGACGAGCTGGAGGACGAGAGGGCGGCGCGTGCAGATGTCGTTGCCGCGGGGGAGGAAGTCGCGGCCGACCAGGGATTCCAGCACGCTGGACTTGCCGCTGCTCTGGCTCCCCACCACCGCCACCTGCGGGAGATCGATCGTCGAGTGGCTCCCCACGCGCGCGAATATGTCCTGCAGCTTGTTCACTATCGAGATCACCGACGAGCCCAAGGGAGCAGAACACGACGAAGACGGTGATGACGTGGCAGGCGATTGTACGGACTCTTCCGCCATGGCTGATAGATTCGATTCGAGAAGTGAGAAACTCCTAGAAAGAAGAAGAAGAAGAAGCAGAGAGAGCGATTTAAAATTGAAACTTGAGCAAAAAGTATAGTGTCTGTCGACTCAGCTCACAATCACATCACATGAGGGTTAATACTTTTAAAACAGATTAGTAGGAATAGTAGGAGGACTATGGACTATGCCATACTTGTGGATTAATGGTTTGGGTTAACCTTTAAATATGTGAGGTTGTTTTTGTTAAACCCACCTACCCTTGTAACCCTACTTTTAATATTTATTGTTTTTTGAAAGTAGGCTAAAAAACCTAGGTTTTACTTTTTTTTTTATCACCAACCTAGATTTTGAATACTATTTTCATAATAGATTTGTTCGGTCAAAACCTAACCTAAATTTTAGTTAAGTCAGACGAACACTAGCAGCTTTTCAAGATAGTTTTTTTAACTGAAAACATGGACTTGATGCAGAAAACATAGGATTTGTCAAAACCAATTTTTTTCCAACCTTTTAAGAAGCTATTTTCCAGAATCTATTTTTCAAAAGATTTTTCAGTTTTTTTTCCAGAAATCATTCTTTAAGAGTTATATCCAAAAAGACCCTAATTCATATGTACACACACACACACATTCTGGAAAATAACTTCTGAAAAAGGCTGCAAAAAAAGAGTTTCTTACAAAACCTAGGTTTTCAATTAATAAATTAGTGTTTACCTGACTTAATTGAAACCTAGATTTTGACAGAAAACCTATTCCGAAAAAGCTACGAGTGATTAACAATGGGTAGTTGGTTGAACTGGTAAGTGAGCTGCAACCCCCGTAAGGATGAGAACGCGTGTTCGATTCCCGGGAAGCGCTCTCATTGGGAGAGAGGACAACCTTGCCTATGAGGGAAACACTCCTACTCTTTGAGTCTGGATTAAACCGGGCGGTAATTAACAAAAAAAAAAAAAAAACTACGAGTGATTATCTACCTTGATTTCAAAGCTTTTGTTTGAGCTAAAATCTAGGTTTCAAACTTAGGTTTGAAAGATTGCCAAAGAGACCTATCACTACTACAAATTAAGCCTATACCAGCGCAGCTTTACATGCGCTCATAAATGCAGAGCAAAAAACGCATGTACAAATAGTCTCTACATGCGCTTAGAGCGCATGTACATATCTCCTTCTCTACATGCGCTTAAAGCGCATGTAGATGGCAACGTCTACATGCGCTTTAAGCCCATGTAGATATACATGCACTTAAAGCGCATGTAGAGGTATTACCCTCTACATGCGCTTTAAGCGCATGTAGCGGGTTTTTATTTGTTAAAGAGCCTTTACATGCGCTTTAAGCGCATGTAGAGGCTCTATTGAAGGGCAAAACATTAAAACTTGCCTAAGAGATCATCCTGAGAGCTCATAAGGTGTTCCTGCACGTTAACTTAGTGTTTTAAAGCCCCATTACAACTTTTTGGTGTAATGATATTGCTTAAACACCCTCTACATGCGCTTAAAGCGCATGTAGAGGCTCTACATGCGCTTTAAGCGCATGTAGAGGCTCTACTAAAGGGCAAAACATTAAAACTTGCATAAGAGATCCTCCTGAGAGCTCATAAGGTGTTCCTGCACGTTAACTTAGTGTTTCAAAGCCCCATTACAACTTTTTGGTGTAATGATATTGCTTAAACACCCTCTACATGCTCTTAAAGCGCATGTAGAGGCTCTACATGCGCTTTAAGCGCATGTAGAGGCTCTACATGCGCTTTAAGCGCATGTAGAGACTCTACTAAAGGGCAAAACATTAAAACTTGCATAAGAGATCCTCCTGAGAGCTCATAAGGTGTTCCTGCACGTTAACTTAGTGTTTCAAAGCCCCATTACCACTTTTTTTTTATGATAATGCTTTTACACCCTCTACATGCGCTTAAAGCGCATGTAGAGGATTTTTATTTGAGAAAGAGCCTTTACATGCGCTTTAAGCGCATGTAGAGGCTCTACTAACACCCTCTACATGCGCTTAAAGCGCATGTAGAGGCAATATGATTCTGAAAAACTTGTTAAAGTGCTTGAATTATGTTAGAATCTTAAGTTTTGATGAAGACTAAAATATGAAAGAACAAGCCAAACACTTAGAGAATACTAGGTTAATATAGAACCCCAAACTAGAGTGCTTCCGGATGTGGATTTACTTCCGGATGGACTAAGACTAGCGCTCGCGGATGAACGTCTCATCCCCCAGAGACAGCAAGTATATCACCAAGTCATAACTCAGTCTAAGAGCATTAGAGTATAAAATCCTTGAGACTAAGTTAGGAAGCTTCCGGATGTAGATTTGCTTCCGATTGTATTAAGACTAGCGCTGGCTGTGAGTATGGATAACACTGAGCACCGGTGAGCATAACCCAACGTCCAGTGGATTTACTTCCGAATGCCTAGTGACTAGCGCTGGCTGTTGGTATAGATAACACTGAGCGTCAGTGAGGAAAATATGAACAAAAACCAACGTCCAGTGAAAGTGCTTCCGGATGTGGAATTGCTTCCGGATGAAAAAGAACTCCCTTAGACTAAGTGAACTCCCACTGCATGTGAGTATGAGCCTTTACTATTAAGACTAACGTTCAAATGCAGTACACTGAGTAAAGTTGCTTCCGGATGTGGACTTGCTTCCGCAAGCAATCAGAATGTCAGAACGTTCAGAGCAATGCAGTGTCAGAATGCTTTTGACAGAGCAGAGGTGTCATAACTACTTTTCAGAGATTAGGAAGTCAACCCTGCTAAGCATTAATGGAGCATTAATTGGGCAAACGGTAACTTGGGAAAAACGGCCATATTCAAACGGCTAACCCACCTACCAAGAGTGAGAATACTTGAAGGCTGTATAAACAAGCTCACCTTCATTTATGAAGACAACTAAGATCTTTGACATCTTGAAGAAAGCTAGAGAGAGAAATCGAGAAATCCTTCAAGCATTCAAAGCTGCCCAGAAAAGAGAAAGAGCATTTAACTCATTGAGTGATCTTTTCATCTACTTATCTTGTACTCTTTGTAGTTAAGTCTCTTCTTGTATTAAGAGCATTAATTGTACTTAAGTGTGTATCATTATCTGTTCTTAAAGAGAACTAAGTTAGAAAATCCTTTATTTGTAAAGGTTGAACCCTTGCTGGTTGTAAGGGGGAGCTAGTTAGAAAAGGTTGCAAGTGAGCCTTGTGTAAAACTTGTGGTTGTAAGGTTGCAAGTGATCCCGCTTAAAACTTGCGGTTGTAAAGGTTCCAGGTGCACCCGTTGTAAAACCTGGGGATAGTGGAACTCAGCCTGGATGGTTGAGAACTGGACGTAGGTCAGGAAGACCGAACCAGTATAAACTCTTGTGTTGATTTTGTTTGAGTTTTTATTTTGTAGCACAATTCACCCCCCTCTTGTGCATCCATTACTTTCATTTGGTATCAGAGCCGGTCTTTCTGACTTGATTCCCACGAATCTAGAAAGAAAAGATCCAGTAATGGATACAGACTATTCCTTGCCAGATGTCTCTATTCAACCCAACAAGCCCCCAGGCTTTGATGGGTATAACTATCCATTCTGGAAATTCCGAATGGAGACCTACATACAGTCTAGTGACATCCGACTTTGGGATTTGATTGAACATGGAAATCACACACCTCTTGATGATGAGGGCTTTGCAAAGCAGCGATCCAGATACACCAACGAGGACTATGCTCTAGTTCAACTAAACTTCAGGGCCATGCACTACATTCAATGCGCCCTTAGTCCTAAGGAGTTTCATAGGATCAGCCACCACAAAACTGCTAAGGATATGTGGGAGGCTCTTGAGGCTGCTCACTCTGGAACCAAGGGAGTGAAGGCAAGACGAGTCGAGATGTTGGTAGAAGAATTTCACAAATTTGCCATGACTAGTCCAACTGAGCCCATCAGAGAGCTGGAGCTCAGGTTCACTCATCTTATCAATAACCTGGCCTCCCTGGGCAAAGATATTCCTGAAAGAGAACAAGTCAGCAAGATCTTAAAGGTCTTGAAAGGTGATTGGATCACTAAAGTTACAATCTTGCAGGAAGTCCAAGGAGAGTCAACCAGCTCCATCACAGCACTGTTTGGTTCTCTGGCTGAGTATGAACCAACCCTGCTGGCTCAGAGAGCTCCTCCAGCCTCATCCAAAACCAAAAATCTTGCCCTTGTTGCTCCCAGCAAGGAGAAGAATGATGATAATGATGACGATGAGGATGATGAGGAGGAATTGGACGATGAGGAGATGGCCATGATGGTGAGGAAGTTCAGAAAGTTCTTCAAAAAGAAAGGAGGCTTTCAGAAAGGTGATTCGAGTCAGAGGAAGGGGTACAAGAAGGAAAAGGCCCCGGTGTGCTTTGAGTGTAAGAAGCCTGGCCACTTCAAGGCTGAGTGTCCAAGCTTGCAGAGATCAAAGGGGAAAGACAAAAGAAAAGCCTTCGTATCCTCTATCTGGGTGAATAGCTCAGACGATGAAGCAAGTGATGAGGAAGAGGTTGCCAACCTTTGCCTGGTGGCTAGAGAAGATGATGAGGAAGCATCTTCAGATTTTGATCTCACCCACGAGGACAATGAGGTAACTTTCTCTGAACTACAAGAGGCTTACAATGATGTACATAAAGAATTCTCCCGTTTATGTAAAGCATATAAGGTGTTGAAAGTTAAAAAGGAATCACTCGAGTCCAAGGTGGACTCACTGAGTGAAGAGCTAGCGGAAGCCAGAAAGCTTCCGGTAGCGGATGGCAAGGGTTCTCCCCAAGAAGAACCCAATGCCTCAACACTTGAGAGCTGCCCTAATTGTAGCAAAATCTCAGCTGAAAGAGATAAGCTGCAAAATGCCCTGCAGAAGTTCACAAATGGATCTGAAATGCTAAATATCATCTTAATGAATCAAAGGGCATATAGGGACAAGATTGGCTTAGGATACACACCTAGAGGGAAAAAGTGGGTGGAACCAAAAGTGAAGCCCTACTTAAAATTTTTCCATAAAGCCTCTGATCATAGCTCCACACCTTTTAGCTTCTGTAATTATTGTAACAGGAAAGGACACTCCACGTCCACCTGTAATGCCAAGAAGCATGGAGCAAATAGCTCTTATAAATGGGTCCCAAAAGGAACCAAGGCTACAAAGGATCCTCCCCCAAGAAAAGAAACTAAGGGAGGACAGGGATTCCGAGCCTGGAAACAATCCACAAGGAAAACTCATGAGCCTAGAGCCAGTACTAGGCCAGAGGTACAGAATGATCATAAGCCCAAGGTCAAAACTAACACTAGACCAAGGGCACTGAAAACTAATGACAGAGGACCCAAGAAAGGTTGGGTACCTAAGCTTACTTGATTCTTTCAGGTGTGTCTCAAAGCATCCAAGAATAGGAGATGATATATTGACAGTGGATGCTCGAGACATATGACTGGAGACAGAGACAAATTCAAATCTCTGGTGATCAAAGACGGAGCCACAGTTACCTTTGGAGGAAATCAAAGTGGAAAGATCACCGGAGTTGGAGAAGTTGGACCAGTGAAAGACGTCTATCTGGTGGACGGTCTCTGTCACAACCTGCTGAGCGTGAGAACAGTTGGCTTTGGCATAAAAGGCTAGCACATGTTAATTTTACTCAACTTGACATGCTAATTAAAAAGGAGCTAGCTATAGGTATTCCATCCTTTAAAGTGAAGCATGATTTTATTTGTGAATCCTGCCAACGAGGGAAGCAAACAAAGTCCTCGTTCAAAACCAAGAAGAAAGTCTCCACCAGCAGGCCCTTAGAACTAATCCATATGGATTTGGTTGGGCCAGCGAGAGTGAAGAGCTTGGGTGGAAACCTGTATGCTCTAGTGGTGGTGGATGACTATTCTAGGTTCACTTGGACTATGTTTCTTGCCTCTAAGCAAGATGCTTTTGATGCTTTTGTTGTCCTGGCTAAGAAAGTGCAGAATGAGAGAGACCTCAAAATCACAGCCATAAGGACAGACCATGGAGGAGAATTTGAGAACCACAACTTCTCTGAGCTGTGTGAGCAAAATGGTATTGATCATAACTTCTCAGCTCCTAGAACTCCTCAGCAAAATGGAGTAGTCGAAAGGAAGAACAGGGTTCTGACTGAGATGGCCAGGAGCATGCTCAATGAGAAAGAGGTTTCTCAAGTGTTCTGGGCGGAAGCTATGAGCACTGCTTGCTACATCTCTAACAGAGCTTATGTTCGCAAGGGCTTGGACAAGACCCCCTATGAGCTGTACAAAGACAGGAAGCCTAACATCAGCCACCTCAGAATCTTTGGATCAAAATGCTATGTGCATAACAATGGAAAGGTAAATCTGGGTAAGTTTGATCCAAAAGCTGATATAGGTGTATTCATAGGGTATTCCCTTAGGAGTAAGACTTACAGAGTGTACAACATGAGGACTAGAACTGTAGAAGAATCTATGCATGTTGTATTTGATGAAACTCCTACATGGGAACAATCCACAGAAGATGATGGGATACTAAGCCTTCCAAAACCATCATCATCTTCTCCACCAAAAGAAACACCAGCAAGCAATCTCAAAGAAGAAGATGAACTCAGTGATGAGCCTATAGCGCAGACAGTGCCTGATGAGGCACAGTTGCTCCTCTTGATCAAGTGCTTGGTGATGTTTCCTCTGGTGTCAGAACCAGAAGGCAGGTTCAAAATGAAGTTGAGTTTGGAGCCTTCCTATCTCAGATTGAACCAACTTCAGTTGAACAAGCTCTTGAGGACTGCGACTGGATTATTGCTATGCAGGAATAGCTAAATCAATTTGAAAGAAGCCAAGTTTGGGAACTAGTCCCAAGGCCTTCTCATCAATCCATAGTTGGGACCAAATGGGTCTTCAAAAACAAACTAGATGAGACATGTCAAATAACAAGGAACAAAGCCAGATTAGTAGCCAAAGGATATAACCAAGAAGAAGGCATAGGCTATGAAGAAACTTTTGCTCCAGTCTCTAGACTCTAAGCAATAAGAATTCTTCTAGCCTTTGCATCCATGAAAAGCTTTAGATTATATCAAATAGATGTAAAGAGTGCGTTTCTTAATGGTTACATCAAAGAAGAGGTTTATGTAGAACAACCTCCTGGCTTTGAGGATCACAAGCATCCTAAACATGTGTATAGGCTAAAGAAAGCTTTATATGGCCTGAAACAAGCCCCTCGAGCTTGGTATGAGAGACTTAGCAGCTTTTTGCTTAGTGTAGATTACTTGTATATTTTATCTGTTTGTGAAACACTAACCTGTAATCTTTGTTTATCAATGATATTTGTCTAAATTATTTATGCCTTATTTAATTATTGCTTTTAAATCTTTCATACGAACTTAATTAGATAACTTAGTTTGTCATCATCAAAAGGGGGAGAATGTTAGAATCTTAAGTTTTGATGAAGACTAAAATATGAAAGAACAAGCCAAACACTTAGAGAATACTAGGTTAATATAGAACCCCAAACTAGAGTGCTTCCGGATGTGGATTTACTTCCGGATGGACTAAGACTAGCGCTCGCCGATGAACGTCTCATCCCCCAGCGACAGCAAGTATATCACCAAGTCATAACTCAGTCTAAGAGCATTAGAGTATAAAATCCTTGAGACTAAGTTGGGAAGCTTCCGGATGTAGATTTGTGTAACATCCTGAAAATTTAATACAAGATTAAAGAGTGTTTTGGAAATGATAAAAGGAGAAATTAGGAATTTTGGAATTTTTTTTAGGAATTTTTGGAGATTTTTGGAAATTTTGAGTAATTAATGTGCACAAAATTAATTAAGAAATGAAGAGTTTGAAATATGAGGGAATGGAAAAGCTAAAAATATTTTGAAGTTTAAGAAGATTGGAGGCTGGTTTAAGTGGTTTTAAATTAAAAGAGGACATTATGGTAACTTCCGGTACGAAATAATCCATTTCTGACCAAGAAAACGCATGCCAAACACGCCCCAGCCCCCCTTTTTGACATAAAACCATCGGACCTTCTTCTTCTTCCTCATTCTCTCTGCGCGATCGAGCCGTCCCCTCCCCTTACCATTTTGCTTATTTTTCTTCACACCCACAAGCATCCATTTGGCTTCTTAGTTCATAAAGCTTCCTCCTTTTCATTTGCTTTTCTTCTCTCCTCCTCGGGTCGGTTAAAGTTGAGTACGGATGGTGGCCGGCGGCGGTTTCTGGCGGCGGCCTTGGCGTTCCGGCGACTTGAACGGCGGGTGAGGGGAAAGGTTTGATTTTTCTTGGTTTCCTTGAGTTGTTCTTCTATTTCCAACATTTTCTTGTCATTTTCTCAACTCCCTTTCCTTTTCCCAGTTCGGCCGGCGGTTTGGAGTGTTTTTCCAGCGACGGTGGTTCTATTTTCCGGCGAAGGGAGTTGTTGTTGAAGGTGGGTGATAATTTTTTTTAGTTCTTTTGTGATTTCTTCATGTTCCAACTTCATTTCTCATTTTCCCTTTCCTTTCTCTTACTTTAACTCGGTTACCACCCAAGAGAGGTGTTTTCCGGCGTGCTAGGCGGCGGCCGACGGTGGTGGTACCCTCTTTTGCACCTTGAAAACTAAGTAAGCATCTTCACCTTTGGATTTTGGAATTTTTGGATAGAATTGCCTATTTGGAGTTAGGGTTTTGGAGTATATTGGAATTTTTGACCATTAATGTCTTAATACTGAAATTGGGATATTGAAATGAAGTATTCTTGGGAGAAATTAGAATTTCTGGAGGTAATGAAGCAATTAGGAATTTATGGAGTTGGTAGGGGTTGTTGAAGTGTAAGTTTGGTCATTTTTGAACATAAGGAGCTTAATCAAAATATTAGGAATGCTTAGTTGAGTAATTGGAGATTTTTGGGAAAATATTCTTGTTGTTTTGGAAGTTGGAATGTTATATGGGAATATTATAGGCATTTTATGACTCTTTGAAATTGGGATTTGTCCATAAAGGAGTGTTGGAATAAATTGGTGCTTAAGAAATGCTTGATGAAGTTGTTTGGTGATGTTGGAAGGTTGGTTTTAGAAGGATTGATGTTTGTAAGGAATTTTGTTAGTTAAAGTGTTGATTTGAAGTGACTTTGGTAGATTAAAGGTTGTTTATCGATGTTGGAATGTTAATGTTGAATAGATTGAGGTTTGAAAGGAAGTTGGAAAGTTAAAGTATTGATTGAAAGTGATATAGATGTTTTAAAGGATGGTTTGGTTATGGTGGGTTATGTTATAAATTCTTCAAGAGATAATTAAGGTTGAAAGTATTGATATTGTAAAGATTTGGTAAAGAGAAGTTGGAAAAGGAAAGGATATGGATGTGGTTTTGGTATTGAAGTATTTTTATACTTTTAGTATTAATGAAAGTTATTTAAAAGGTTGAGTTAAGTCACTTACAAAGTGTCTTGACCCATTTTAAATTGTGGTATTATTGTAGACGATGATCTTTCAAGCGGACTTTGAAGATAACTGTTATCTGCGTATATCTGCTGCAGTGAAGTTTAGCAGGTAATCACGCTTAACTGACTGTGATACTGAGGGTGATGGTAGTTGAGGATTTTCTAACATCCTCTTCTACTTATTTATATATATAAATAAAATGAATTCAGATTATGTTATACTTAAACGTGGGCTATAGGGTACCTTTCAACTGAACTGTACTTTATATAAATTCATATTTATATATATTCTTTTGTATGTTGCATGACACTGGTTATTAGTACCGTCGGCCGATGTAACTTATCGATTTGCGCAAATCGATAGGTTAATAGTACAGGTTCCTTGAATTGTAAAGGAACCAGGGATGTCTCCACTATTTATAGTGCTCCCTTTTTTAGGGATGTTTTCACTATTTAAAGTGCTCCCTTTTTCATGCTTTCAGACTTGAGACTGGGCACAGTGTCAATCACGTTTATTTTGTCTGTTGAGAGATGGTTGTATCTGTTCTGTATATATGTGTATATATTATGTGCTTATGCAGGTTTTGAAAATTGTGGTACCCTGTAGACACTCCACTACCCCACTTCTGAGTGTCACAGTGAGTTACGTTGTGATTACTGAGACATTGTTTTGTCTCACCCCATTCCCTTTATTTTTACAGGTGATCATGCCCAGGGGGAGGCGCAGAGGAAGGGGAAGGGGCCGTCTGGCCCATACTGATATAGTAAGTAGGCCAGAGGTGACCTTGTTAGGGACATATATCGCCATTTCACTAGGCTGCACCAGCTTCTGCATATATGAATGTTGTTTTGAGTGAATTTTATTGTATATGTGAACTGTATGACTTGTAATGTAACTTAATGTAATGTTTTGGTTGTTATATAACTTTGTTTCTGCTACTGTGATAGTTCAGGAACTACCTTGACTAATATGTCAAGCTTGGTTGATGTATATTCTGTTTTCCAGGTGATGAGAACTTGAATGAATGTATATAGGAAACTCGGTTTTCCTAATATGTTGATGTGGTAGATGGAGGATGTATTGAGTGTTTTATGTTTTCCTGTGTGTGTAATCATATTAGATGGGCCCCGCTCTAATATGGTTTATTTTTAGATAGTTTGGTTAGTTCTTTTTCTAACCATGTTAGGTGATTCTTTTCTAACATGGTTAGATTTAGGTTATGATATTGATTGTGTGATTCATTAGGTGATGGTGATTCTTTTGCTAACTATGTTAGAGGATTCTCTTTTCTAACATAGTTAGATATGTAATCTCTTAATTATAGAGAAATTCTTTTGCTAACCATGTTAGGTGAATCTTTTACTAACATGGTTAGACTCCATTGTTTGGATTGATTTGTTTAGCAATTGGTTTGGGTTAAGGTTAATTTTTACTTTAGTAGGAGGTACTTTACAATTTGGTATCAGTTTTATGGTAAACGATACCCTGCCTGTTGCATTGCATATAGAATGGCGATATATAAACCCCTTCCTTCCCTTCCTTATTATTATGATCACTAATTCTTTTTATGATTATTATCATTATTCCCTAGGTGGGTGGAGAAGAAGATAGTTATAATCAGTTCCAAGATTCACAACAATCTATACCGGCACAAAACTTTGGGTCGGAGTTTGTGAATCAGTTAAGGGATGTGATTTTGGAGACAATGGAAGAAAGGTTACAGAAATTTAAACAAGATATGGGTCATCAGCATCAAAGTGAAGGAGAGTTTGAATTTGGCCATGAGAGTGAAACTCATGGGACCCAGCAAGAAGTTACCCAAGAAGACCGTGCTGTTAATAGAGTTTGGAAAGATGTGTCTAGGCACAATCCTGGTACTTTTGAAGGGGGTCGCCAACCTGAAGTAGCAGAAGAATGGATCGATAGATTAGAGACAATTTTCCAAGCTGTTGCCTGTAATGAGTACCAGAAAGCCAGGGTTGCTATCTTACTTTTGACCGGTGATGCCAAAAGATGGTAGAAGTCAGCTGGGGGTATGGATGATTCCATGACTGTGTGGTCTGAATTCAAAGGAAAATTCCTTGAGCATTACTTTCCCATTACAATCAGACATGAGAAAGAACTTGAATTTAATAAATTAATGCAAGGCAATATGCACGAGGATGAATTTGTTGCCACTTTCAATGAGTTATCACGCTATGTGACGTACTTGCAATATAGAGATGATCCCGAATGGAAGCATACTCAGTTGATTCAGAAGGCTAGACCTGTGTTGCAGCCATATCTGTATGCTAGGCCGTTTGTTAGTTTTGAGGATTCTTGTGAGTATCTTTGTCTTGTGGCCAGAAACTTGAGAAGTTCAGGTACCTTGGATCGTGTTGATAATCAGTTTAAATCTACTAGCTACTTAAGGCCTTCAGGAGGTATCTCAAAAAGTCACAGTGCTGGTACGAGTACTTCTGGGAGTTCTGGGAGAAGATCTCAAGGCCAAGGTCATACGCAAGGGTATAACCAGAGGGGTAGTTTTCGCAGACAACACCAGGGAAGATCTGGGCAGAGAAATCAGTTCAGGGGTGGCAGAACCCAATCTTTTGGTGGTAGAAGTCGAGCAGGTGCTAGTCAGGGGTCTCATCAGGAGTCAGCTGCCTCAGCATCTAGCGTGGGAAGCCCTTGTGTTAGATGTGGGAATTTTCATGCTGGAAATTGTTGGAGATGTTATAACTGTAATGAGTTGGGCCATACCTACAGGTTTTGCCCTAAGCTAGAGCAGCGCATTCAGGCGAGTCAGAGTAGTCGCCCTATGGCTCCTGGACGTGTGTATGTTACCACAAGAGAGGAGGCCACAGCGTCTCCTAATGTGATTCAAGGTATGGTTTCCATCCGAGGTCATAGTGTTGAGTGTTATTTGATTCTGGTGCGACACATTCTTTTATTTCCTATGACTGTGCTAAGAAACTTGGCCTTACTCTATCTGCATTATCTTATGATTTGAAAGTAACTACCCCTAGTGGAGCTGTGTTTGTAACTGCTCACGTATGTAAAGGCTTAGACCTTCAGTATGAAGGTCGAGATTCCGTCATTGACCTTGTATGTTTACCCCTTAAAGGAATAGAGGTGATTATTGGCATGGATTGGTTGATAGCCAATAATGTCATTTTGCTTTGTAAGGAACGGGCTGTGAGATATGCGGTAAATTCTTTAACTGTTGGGGGTTCCAGTGGTTCCTTGTTACTATCCGCCACACAAGCTGAGAAGTGCGTGCGGAGGGGTTGTCAGGTGTTTGCTGTTTTCTTCTCAATCAAATCTGAGGAGGAGATTAGCATTGAAGCTATTGATGTGGTTAAGGATTATACTGAAGTTTTCGCTGATATTCAGGGTCTTCCACCTGAACGAGAAGTGGAATTCACCATTGATCTAGAACCAGGGGCTAGTCCGATTTCTAAGGCACCATATAGGATGGCTCCGGTAGAATTAGCTGAGTTGAAGAAGCAGATTGAAGAGTTGCTTGAAAAAGGTTTTATTCGACCTAGTGTGTCACCGTGGGGAGCTCCAATTTTGTTTGTTAAGAAAAAGGATGGTAGCATGAGGTTGTGTATAGACTATCGTCAGCTGAATAAAGTCACAATAAAGAATAAGTACCCGTTGCCCAGGATAGATGATTTGTTGGATCAGTTAGTTGGGGCTTCCGTGTTTTCTAAGATTGACTTGAGATCAGGTTATCATCAGTTAAGAGTTCGGGTAGAGGACGTTCCTAAGACGGCCTTTAGAACCCGTTATGGCCATTATGAATTCTTGATGATGCCTTTTGGTTTGACCAATGCTCCTGCTGTGTTCATGGATTATATGAACAGAATTTTCAGGCCATATTTAGATAAATTCATTGTAGTGTTCATTGATGATATTCTGATTTATTCTAAAAATGAAGAGGAGCATCGGGAGCATCTGGGAATTGCTTTGAGAGTTTTGAGGGATCATCAACTTTATGCTAAGTTGTCTAAATGTGAATTTTGGCTGAAAGAAGTAAAGTTTCTAGGGCATGTGGTTTCTTCTGAAGGTGTTGCGGTGGATCCTAGTAAAGTTGAGGCGGTTTTGCAGTGGGAATCTCCGAAATCAGTAACTGAAGTACGGAGTTTTGTAGGATTAGCTGGTTATTATCGGAGATTTATTCGTGGTTTTTCGCAGATTGCCCGTCCTTTGACAAATTTGACCAAGAAAGATCGCCCTTTTGTATGGACGGAGCAATGTGAAGCAGCATTTCAGGAGTTAAAGACTCTTTTGACTACCGCTCCAGTGTTGATTTTGCCAGATTCGTCTCAACCGTTTGAGGTGTATACTGATGCGTCGTTGATGGGTTTAGGATGTGTGTTGATGCAAAATGGCAAAGTGATAGCTTATGCATCGAGACAGTTGAGACCACATGAAGTAAACTATCCAACTCATGATTTGGAGTTGTGTGCAGTGGTGTTTGCCTTGAAAATCTGGCGTCATTATCTTTTTGGGGCTCAGTTTGAAGTGTTCAGTGATCATAAAAGTCTCAAGTATTTGATGGATCAGAAAGAGTTGAACGGTAGGCAACGTCGTTGGATGAAGTTGCTAAGTGATTATAAGTTTGAAATCAAGTATCACCCTGGGAAAGCCAATGTGGTTGCTGACGCTTTAAGTAGGAAATCGGCTCATGTCTTTGCAATGAGTCTTGAGGAACAGGCTTGGTTGGAAACTTTAAGTGATATGCGAGTTGTTCTTGGGGTGGTGCAGGCTATTTTGAGAGCGGTAGTAGTTGATTTTGACTTGTACACCGATTTGCGAGTATCACAGGAGAAGGATGACAAGTTGAGTAAGATTCGAAAAGAATATGAGGATGGTTCAGTCTTAGATTTTGAGATTGATGGTCATGGGATTCTACGGTTTAAGCATCGTATTTGTGTTCCTGATTGTGCTGAGATAAAGCAGACTATTTTGGAAGAGGCTCACAGGAGTAAATATGCCATGCATCCGGGAATCACTAAGATGTATAATGATTTGAAGCGAGAGTTTTGGTGGCCAGGGATGAAAAAGGATGTGACACAGTTTGTACTTAAATGCTTGACTTGCCAGAAAGTCAAGATTGAGCACCAAAAGCCCGGTGGATTGCTCCAGAGTATTGAGGTGCCTCAGTGGAAGTGAGATGACATATCTATGGATTTCATTGTGGGGTTACCGCATACTCAGTCAGGTCATGATTCTATTTGGGTGATTGTGGATCGGTTGACTAAGTCAGCACACTTTTTGCCTGTTCAGATTTCTAGTTCAATGGAAAAGTTGGCTTAGTTGTATGTTGATGAGATTGTGCGTTTGCATGGGGTACCAAAGAGCATTATTTCAGATAGAGATCAGCGGTATAGATCCGGATATTGGACGTCACTACAGGCTGCTTTAGGCAGTAAGCTTAAGTTCAGTACTGCGTATCACCCGCAAACAGATGGTCAGACAGAAAGGGTTAATCAAATCCTTGAGGATATGTTGCGGGCATGTGCTATTGAGTTGCCTGGTAGTTGGGATAAGCATCTTCCACTAGCAGAATTTGCTTATAACAATAGTTACCAGTCGAGTATTGGTATGGCTCCTTATGAGGCTTTGTATGGTAGAAAGTGTTGATCGCCAATCTGTTGGACGGAAGGAGTGAAAGGACTGTTATTGGCCCGGATATTGTGGATGAGACGACTCAGAAGATTGAGATGATTCGGGAGAAATTGTTGACGGCCCAGAGTAGACAGAAAAGTTATGCAGATAAGCGACGACGACCACTAGAGTTTGATGAGGGTGATCATGTGTTTTTGAAAGTTTCGCCAATGACTGGTGTTGGCAGATCAATTCGGGCTAAGAAGTTATCCCCTCGATATATGGGTCCTTTCGATGTGATTGAGAAGGTCGGTGAGGTTTCTTACCGGATAGCTCTTCCGCCACAGCTATCGAGACTACACGATGTGTTTCATGTGTCACAGTTAAAAAAATATCACCCTGATCCTTCTCATGTTATTGAGCCTGAAGAAGTAGAGTTGGAAAACAATTTGACTTATCCAGTGAAGCCTGAAAGAATTTTGGATGTCAAGGATAAACAATTGAGAAATAAAACCATTCGCCTTGTGAAGGTTTTCTGGAGAGGTATGACTCCAGGAGATGCGACTTGGGAAGCTGAGGAATAGATGCGTGAGAAGTACCCACAGCTATTCCTAGGTACATTTTACCTTATTTCTCTATTGTTTTCATTTGGTAAAGATGTGATGGTAATGAATTTTGAGGGCAAAATTCCTAAAAGGTGGGGAGAATTGTAACATCCTGAAAATTTAATACAGGATTAAAGAGTGTTTTGGAAATGATAAAAGGAGAAATTAGGAATTTTGGAATTTTTTTTAGGAATTTTTGGAGATTTTTGGAAATTTTGAGTAATTAATGTGCACAAAATTAATTAAGAAATGAAGAGTTTGAAATATGAGGGAATGGAAAAGCTAAAAATATTTTGAAGTTTAAGAAGATTGGAGGCTGGTTTAAGTGGTTTTAAATTAAAAGAGGACATTATGGTAACTTCCGGTACGAAATAATCCATTTCTGACCAAGAAAACGCATGCCAAACACGCCCAGCCCCCCTTTTTGACATAAAACCATCGGACCTTCTTCTTCTTCCTCATTCTCTCTGCGCGATCGAGCCGTCCCCTCCCCTTACCATTTTGCTTATTTTTCTTCACACCCACAAGCATCCATTTGGCTTCTTAGTTCATAAAGCTTCCTCCTTTTCATTTGCTTTTCTTCTCTCCTCCTCGGGTCGGTTAAAGTTGAGTACGGATGGTGGCCGGCGGCGGTTTCTGGCGGCGGCCTTGGCGTTCCGGCGACTTGAACGGCGGGTGAGGGGAAAGGTTTGATTTTTCTTGGTTTCCTTGAGTTGTTCTTCCATTTCCAACATTTTCTTGTCATTTTCTCAACTCCCTTTCCTTTTCCCAGTTCGGCCGGCGGTTTGGAGTGTTTTTTCCGGCGACGGTGGTTCTATTTTCCGGCGAAGGGAGTTGTTGTTGAAGGTGGGTGATAATTTTTTTTAGTTCTTTTGTGATTTCTTCATGTTCCAACTTCATTTCTCATTTTCCCTTTCCTTTCTCTTACTTTAACTCGGTTACCACCCAAGGGAGGTGTTTTCCGGCGTGCTAGGCGGCGGCCGACGGTGGTGGTACCCTCTTTTGCACCTTGAAAACTAAGTAAGCATCTTCACCTTTGGATTTTGGAATTTTTTGATAGAATTGCCTGTTTGGAGTTAGGGTTTTGGAGTATATTGGAATTTTTGACCATTAATGTCTTAATACTGAAATTGGGATATTGAAATGAAGTATTCTTGGGAGAAATTAGAATTTCTGGAGGTAATGAAGCAATTAGGAATTTATGGAGTTGGTAGGGGTTGTTGAAGTGTAAGTTTGATCATTTTTGAACATAAGGAGCTTAATCAAAATATTAGGAATGCTTAGTTGAGTAATTGGAGATTTTTGGGAAAATATTCTTGTTGTTTTGGAAGTTGGAATGTTATATGGGAATATTATAGGCATTTTATGACTCTTTGAAATTGGGATTTGTCCATAAAGGAGTGTTGGAATAAATTGGTGCTTAAGAAATGCTTGATGAAGTTGTTTGGTGATGTTGGAAGGTTGGTTTTAGAAGGATTGATGTTTGTAAGGAATTTTGTTAGTTAAAGTGTTGATTTGAAGTGACTTTGGTAGATTAAAGGTTGTTTATCGATGTTGGAATGTTAATGTTGAATAGATTGAGGTTTGAAAGGAAGTTGGAAAGTTAAAGTATTGATTGAAAGTGATATAGATGTTTTAAAGGATGGTTTGGTTATGGTGGGTTATGTTATAAATTCTTCAAGAGATAATTAAGGTTGAAAGTATTGATATTGTAAAGATTTGGTAAAGAGAAGTTGGAAAAGGAAAGGATATGGATGTGGTTTTGGTATTGAAGTATTTTTATACTTTTAGTATTAATGAAAGTTATTTAAAAGGTTGAGTTAAGTCACTTACAAAGTGTCTTGACCCATTTTAAATTGTGGTATTATTGTAGACTGTGATCTTTCAAGCGGACTTTGAAGATAACTGTTATCTGCGTATATCTGCTGCAGTGAAGTTTAGCAGGTAATCACGCTTAACTGACTGTGATACTGAGGGTGATGGTAGTTGAGGATTTTCTAACATCCTCTTCTACTTATTTATATATATAAATAAAATGAATTCAGATTATGTTATACTTAAACGTGGGCTATAGGGTACCTTTCAACTGAACTGTACTTTATATAAATTCATATTTATATATATTCTTTTGTATGTTGCATGACACTGGTTATTAGTACCGTCGGCCGATGTAACTTATCGATTTGCGCAAATCGATAGGTTAATAGTACAAGTTCCTTGAATTGTAAAGGAACCAGGGATGTCTCCACTATTTATAGTGCTCCCTTTTTCAGGGATGTTTTCACTATTAAAAGTGCTCCCTTTTTCATGCTTTCAGACTTGAGACTGGGCACAGTGTCAATCACGTTTATTTTGTCTGTTGAGAAATGGTTGTATCTGTTCTGTATATATGTGTATATATTATGTGCTTATGCAGGTTTTGAAAATTGTGGTACCCTGTAGACACTCCACTACCCCACTTCTGAGTGTCACAGTGAGTTACGTTGTGATTACTGAGACATTGTTTTGTCTCACCCCATTCCCTTTATTTTTACAGGTGATCATGCCCAGGGGGAGGCGCAGAGGAAGGGGAAGGGGCCGTCTGGCCCATACTGATATAGTAAGTAGGCCAGAGGTGACCTTGTTAGGGACATATATCGCCATTTCACTAGGCTGCACCAGCTTCTGCATATATGAATGTTGTTTTGAGTGAATTTTATTGTATATGTGAACTGTATGACTTGTAATGTAACTTAATGTAATGTTTTGGTTGTTATATAACTTTGTTTCTGCTACTGTGATAGTTCAGGAACTACCTTGACTAATATGTCAAGCTTGGTTGATGTATATTCTGTTTTCCAGGTGATGAGAACTTGAATGAATGTATATAGGAAACTCGGTTTTCCTAATATGTTGATGTGGTAGATGGAGGATGTATTGAGTGTTTTATGTTTTCCTGTGTGTGTAATCATATTAGATGGGCCCCGCTCTAATATGGTTTATTTTTAGATAGTTTGGTTAGTTCTTTTTCTAACCATGTTAGGTGATTCTTTTCTAACATGGTTAGATTTAGGTTATGATATTGATTGTGTGATTCATTAGGTGATGGTGATTCTTTTGCTAACTATGTTAGAGGATTCTCTTTTCTAACATAGTTAGATATGTAATCTCTTAATTATAGAGAAATTCTTTTGCTAACCATGTTAGGTGAATCTTTTACTAACATGGTTAGACTCCATTGTTTGGATTGATTTGTTTAGCAATTGGTTTGGGTTAAGGTTAATTTTTACTTTAGTAGGAGGTACTTTACAATTTGCTTCCGATTGTATTAAGACTAGCGCTGGCTGTGAGTATGGATAACACTGAGCACCAGTGACCATAACCCAACGTCCAGTGGATTTACTTCCGAATGCCTAGTGACTAGCGCTGGCTGTTGGTATAGATAACACTGAGCGTCAGTGAGGAAAATATGAACAAAAACCAACGTCCAGTGAAGGTGCTTCCGGATGTGGAATTGCTTCCGGATGAAAAAGAACTCCCTTAGACTAAGTGAACTCCCACTGCATGTGAGTATGAGCCTTTACTATTAAGACTAACGTTCAAATGCAGTACACTGAGTAAAGTTGCTTCCGGATGTGGACTTGCTTCCGCAAGCAATCAGAATGTCAGAACGTTCATAGCAATGCAGTGTCAGAATGCTTTTGACAGAGCAGAGGTGTCAGAACTACTTTTCAGAGATAAAGCAAGTCAACCCTGCTAAGCATTAATGGAGCATTAATTGGGCAAACGGTAACTTGGGAAAAACGGCCATATTCAAACGGCTAACCCACCTACCAAGAGTGAGAATACTTGAAGGCTATATAAACAAGTTCACCTTCATTTATGAAGACAACTAATATCTTTGACATCTTGAAGAAAGCTAGAGAGAAATCAAGAAATCCTTCAAGCATTCAAAGCTGCCCAGAAAAGAGAAAGAGCATTTAACTCATTGAGTGATCTTTTCATCTACTTATCTTGTACTCTTTGTAGTTAAGTCTCTTCTTGTATTAAGAGCATTCATTGTACTTAAGTGTGTATCATTATCTGTTCTTAAAGAGAACTAAGTTAGAAAATCCTTTATTTGTAAAGGTTGAACCCTTGCTGGTTGTAAGGGGGAGCTAGTTAGAAAAGGTTGCAAGTGAGCCTTGTGTAAAACTTGTGGTTGTAAGGTTGCAAGTGATCCCGCTTAAAACTTGCGGTTGTAAAGGTTCCAGGTGCACCCGTTGTAAAACCTGGGGATAGTGGAACTCAGCCTGGGTGGTTGAGAACTGGACGTAGGTCAGGAAAACCGAACCAGTATAAACTCTTGTGTTGATTTTGTTTGAGTTTTTATTTTGTAGCACAATTCACCCCCCCTCTTGTGCATCCATTACTTTCAAATTATACAATATAAATAATTTTGATGAAGAAAGTTGATTCAATTTATAAAATGATGAAAAACTTGATAATTCTTAGATAATTAATTTTTGGGTGAAGGTGCAAATCCTTTCTAACATGGTCAGCAATAAATTATCCATGATAGCAGCTATGCTGTATTAGTTTATTCTTTTCTATCATGGATAATATTTCAATCATTAGGATATTCTTTTTCTAACTATGATAGAGATATTGATATTATTGCAATTCCTTTTTCTATCATAGTTAGTAAGGATATTATTGAACTAAAAGAGATGTCACAGGTTAAATAGGGAATTAGTAACAGAATGTTACAATGACAACCATAATCAGCTTGTCAAAATAGCTAAGGTAATATTCATGATTCATGGTGGTTTCTTGCAATCACTGCAAAACTTTTATACCATTACTTACATTAGAAAAATGGGTTTAGTCCATTTCTGAAGTTATTTTCCTGTTGAGCCAAACCATCTTCGATTATAGTGAATTTTATTCCTTGGATCCTTCATAGTAGTAATTTTCCTTCATAGTAGTAATTTTTCTGTTGTGAATTTGGAAATCTAACATTGGGAAGGAAAAATACTAATGCATGCTGGTTTGTTTGAATTAGATTGGAAGTTGTATGAATAGATTGTTATAATAGAATTTGTTTTTTTGTTTTTTTCCTATAGTCATCTTTCTAGCCAAAGTCACTGCTATGATTGCTGCTGGCACTGCTATAATATGACTCCTATAGTCATCTTTCTAGTTTGAAGTAAAAATATGCACATTGCTTATCAATTGGGAGCATATTTAAGGATTTTTTTCTTTGCTTGGAAAAAATACATGTGGGTTATATACTATGACTGTTAATGTGCTATAATGAACTGTTGGGGGAGTTGTCATGCTTGCTTTTATGGCCACACAGTATGTTAACTTTGTTCATTTTTAAGTATGGAAATTATTTCAGTGTTTAGTATTGGAAGAGTAAGCTAAATCGTTCATATGTTTCCAAGTTCTTTTGAGTGGATGCCAAATTTGTTTATTTAGGTGAATGATGTAAAGTTTATTGTTGATCTGAATTATAATGCCAATTTTTTTAATTTAGTTAAGCTTCACATAAACCATCATACACATTCTTAACCTGACTTTAGGTGCAAGATTAAAATTAATGCTTTGTGTGATGTTGTTTTGGTATGCATTTCTTCAAAAATTGTTTCCAACCTTTGTTCATAATGTTGATGAGTTTAATAATCATGCACAGGTGATTGGAAGAACTCTATCTTGGAGGAAAGCACTAGTTGATGGGAAAACTCTAGTTCTCTAGAAGTCCAAGAATTAAGGTATGTAACATGAGTAAATCTTACCCTTTTCTCATTATGTTTTGATGATTATTTATTATTTCAATGAAGTTGTTTGATTGTCTAGAGTGATGTTTTTGCTTTTCTAGAATTCCAAGAATTAAGGTATGTAAAATGAATTAAGGTTCCTTTTTTGTCTAGAGTGATTGTCTAGGTATGTTTATTTCGCCATTATTTTGGCAAAAGGTTTAGACAATGTGTTTTCCATGCATAGCAGCTGCATAGAATGTAATTTACCATCTCACTGCTACTCTCCTTTAGTAGGTCATGGACCGAAAATGGATGCGTTGTGACCGAACTTCAAGTGAATATATAAATGGAGTAAAGGAGTTTGTTGAATTTGCAGCTGCTCATGCATGCGATGTTAACAACATTGTGTGCCCTTGTATCCGCTGTTTGAATGGAAAGCGTGTCGATCCCATAGGCCTGTTGAATCATTTAATATGTAATGGGATTGATCAATCTTATACAAGATGGACAAAACACGGTGAGACCGATGAGGTTGAATGTCGTGATCGTGAACGTGATGTTAGTAGTGCTTCGAATGATGTCATTGATCAGAGTGACGAGGATTGTCTTGAAGAAATGGTGAGGGTTGTGGGTGAGGAGAACCCAGAAATATTTGAAGAGTTGAAGAGTGATGCAGAGACACCGTTGTATGTCGGATGTAAATACTCAAGATTGCACGCAGTGGTTAAATTGTACAACTTAAAGGCTCGTTATGGTTGGAGTGATGCAAGTTTCACCGCACTGCTTACTTTCTGCGGGATGTTTTGCCAAAGGATAATGTACTCCCTTCAAAAACATACGATGCAAAGCAAATTCTCCTCGCTACCGGTTTGAAATATGAGAAGATACATGCATGTCCCAATGATTGCATCTTATACCGGAATGAGTATGTGTCGTTGGATAAGTGTTCGAAGTGCAAAGTCTCTCGATATGGGGAGAATGGCAAAACTCCTGCCAAGGTCTTGTGGTACTTTCCGATAATTCCAAGACTGAAGCGCATGTATAGTAATAAGAACACAACGAAACATTTGACATGGGACGAGGATGAGAGGATCAAAGACAACAAGCTTAGACACCCTGCGGATAGCCCCCAATGGAAGAAAATTGATTACATGTACCCAGAGTTTAGTGAAGAACCAAGAAACCTGCGATTTGCACTGACAAGTGATGGAATCAATCTGCATGGGGTTCAACATACTACTTACAGCACATGGCCTGTCATTCTAATGAATTACAACCTCCCCCTAAATTTGATTATGAAACGCAAGTTTATGATGCTTTCGATGCTTATTGGTGGGCCCAGTCAGCCCGACAATGATATAGATGTGTACTTGGCTCCATTAATAGAAGACTTGAAGCATTTGTGGCATACAGGTGAAAATGTGTTTGATGCTTGCAGTGAAGAAAACTTTACGTTGAGAGCCCTGTTGTTTGGAACAATTAATGATTTCCCAGCTTATGGTAATTTGTCTGGATATAAGGTCAAAGGGTATGGTGCATGCCCTATATGTGAAACTGGTACCCATTCAATTCGGCTGGCTCGGTGTAAGAAAAATGTTTACATGGGGCATCGAAGGTTCTTACCGAGAAACCATCCTTGGAGAAGGTGGAAAAAGACTTTCAATGGTAACTCAGAAGAAAGTACTCCACCTCCGATTTTAACAGGGGATGAATTGTTTGAGAAGGTAGAAGTGTTGGAGAACAATTTTGGCAAGCCTAACGCTACAAATGTGGCAGAGAGTGGTTGGAAGAAGAGGTCCATATTCTTCGAACTCCCGTATTGGAAGTCATTATATGTTCGGCATTTTCTTGATGTGATGCAAGTGGAGAAAAATATATTTGATAACTTAATTGGCACGATCTTGAAGGTTAGGAGAATGAGTAAGGATAGTGTTAAATCGAGATTAGACATGCAAGAGATGGGGATCAGGAAAGAGTTAGCACCTGTTCAAAAGGGAAACTTCACATATTTGCCTCCAGCGGCCTACACCCTTTCTAGAAAGGAGAAAAAAGTGTTCTTTGAGTTTCTCAATGGAATCAAAGTGCCAGAAGGTTATTCCTCAAATGTTAAGAATCTTGTGTCCATGAAAGAGTTGAAGTTGAAAAACCTCAAAACACATGATTGTCACGTCATACTGCAAAATTTCTTACCAGTTGGCATACGAAACATTTTGCCGAAGAAACTGCGGGGCATGATTACTAAGTTGTGTTTGTTTTTTAAGGCCATTTGTTGTAAAGTTGTTGATGTCGAAATGTTGCGTGGTTTGCAAAAGCAGATTGTGCTCATCCTGTGTGAACTCGAAATGTACTTCCCCCCTTCGTTTTTTGATGTTATGGTTCATCTTGCAGTACATTTGGTCGGGGAGGTTCAACTGTGCGGCCCAGTATATTTGAGATGGATGTACCCGGTTGAGCGTTTCATGAAAGTGTTGAAGGGGTATGTCAAAACTAGATATCGACCGGAGGGTTGTATCACTGAGAGATACATCGTGGACGAAGCAAGTGATTTGTGTGCTGATTACTTATCTAGTGTTGAACCTGTTGGTATGCCAAGGTCTAGTTATGAAGGTCGATCAAAGGGAAAAGGGATTGGGGCAAGCATATTAGTTAACATTTCAAATGTTGACAGAGAGTTAGCTCATTTACATATTCTCCACAATAGTAGCGAGGTAGAACCTTTTGTTGAAGAGCACAAAAATCTTCTTCGAGTCGCACACGGTGATAGAAATGAAAGTTTGATCACAAGAGAGCACAACAAACATTTCATTGATTGGTTTGATGGACGGATTCGCCGTCAGTTAGAGCTAGACGATGGGTCAGTGTGTGAGAAATTGTACTGGTTGTCACGGAGACCGTCTTTAAAAGCATTTTCTTATACGAGCTATGCAATCAATGGTTACACATTCTACACTAAAGCCCATGATGAGAAGAGTCGAATGCAGAATAGTGGAGTCACAGTGGTTGGTGAGGGATGGCATGTATCCAGTGCAAAAGATACAAATCCAATATATGCAGAGATGGCATACTTTGGGGTGATTGAAAGCATCTTGGAGTTGGATTACTCTGGTTTAAGATTCCCTGTCTTCAAATGTCAATGGGTTAACAACTCTGGTGGACGACGGATCGATGAGTTTGGATTTGTGTCGGTTGACCTTTCCAAAACTGGATATAAGGACGATCCCTACATTTTACCATCTCTTGTTACACAGGTGTTTTACATTGCAGATCCTTCGAAGAAGAATTGGTCGATCATCATGCAATCGAACAGAAATCATGTTGATCCTGTTGATGATGAAAGTACTGAAATAGATATGAATTTTTTGATTGAGAACGAACCTTCATTCTTCACATCAATTTACAAGAATTTGATGCGCCAGAAAATGGTCTTAACGATGAACCTTTTTATTTAAGACGTGATCATAGAGAAGACATTTTCATTAACACAAAGAGAAAGCGAAAGCGAGTAGCTGTTATTCGTTTTCAGCAGAGAAAAAGAATACGGGCAAAAAAATGATTTCTCATTGTATTCATATTATTGAATTTTTTTTGGTTTTTCTTTCTTACAGGATAATGGAGGGACAAGATCATGAACGGGAAGAGGTGGCACAGCCCAATGAGGGACAAGATGAGCATATTGCAGACTACAATAAAGAGAGGGAGAAAGCAAAGAAATTGGTGAAACGTGGTAGAACGGTGATGAAAGAAGTTATTTCACTAAGACATAAGGGGATTAAGATCAAAGTAAGATGGAATGAGGAGAATCAACCAATTGGCAGAGAAAGTAAGTTATTGATCGCCTATATTGGAGTGATTGTTCGGAACACCGTCCCAATCACATTAAAAGATTGGAGATATTTGTCCCCGGACATAACAAAAGCTATTTGGAGAGAAATTTCGGTAAGCAACTTTCAATGCAATTATGTTTAATACAATCTTTATTTGGATGAGTTATTATGATTACAAGTTTATACTTCATTTGTTATAGACTGCCTTTGACTTATCGGACTGTGAGGAGGCCAAAGGTTATGTGCTGAAGAAAGCAGCGTCAATGGCCCGATGGTGGCGATCCCATCTAGGCATATACTTTGTGCGCAATGTTGATGGTGATATTGATCCCAAGCGTCCAGTAGATTTCTATGATGTGATTACGCAGCAGCAATGGGATGAGTTCGTTGAGATGCGATGCTCAGAGGAGTTTCGCGCCGTTAGCGAAAAGAATAGCCAGTCAGCAGGAAGCAACCTATACCCGTATATGCGTGGTAGAAATAAGTATGCTGATTTACAGCATGAAATGGTACGTTAACATCTTCATTAATGATATAAATGAATGTTCCTATAATTAATTCATGTTAACCTATTTTTCGGTTACAGTTGACTGCTGACCCTAATCGCAAAGTAGATCGCCTTGACTTGTGGTTGGAAGGTCATACAAAGAAGGATGAGACTATACACCATGATTCCGTTAAAGCGGCTCGTGATCGAGCAGTAAGTCATTTTCTTGGTTATATTCTCAGTTTCTTATATTGCTTGATACATAACCAACCATTATCATTTCCTTCCTATAGATTGAACTAAAGCAAGGTGCATCAGGAGAAATCCCGTCCCATGGCCAAGATGACTTGCTTGGCCGAACACTTGGCCTCTCAGAAAGTACAGGTCGTGTCAGGACATGGGGTTTGGTGTTTTGCCCTCACAATTTTTTAAGGAGAAGCTTAAAAGCCACCAAACGTCCGCACTTGAGAAGCAGTACAAGGCCTTGTACGCATTTTGTGAAAACTTGCAAGAACAAGTTAATGAGATTCGATCAGGGCGAGGTCAGGCATCAGGCCATCAATCTCATGCTCCATCAGCTCATGAAAGCCCGGTCATGGAGAACTATAGTTGTACAATGGAAAGTGCCCCCATTCCAGAGGTAAGCGTTATGCATTTTTACTTTTAAATATTAATGTTTTTATGAAATGTTACTTCATAATTGAAGGTGAACATTCATTTGTAGGGTGAGTCTTATTGTCAACTATATTCTGATCTGTCCTGGAATACTCTGGTTGCTCTGGCTTATGTCTTCAATGATGGGAGAAAAATATTGCACAATTCGCCTCTCCCTGCAGGCACGGTGAGGGTGTCCATCCACATCTCTCTTAGAGATAATTCACCGTTGTCGTATCCCATTGATGGAATGAACGTGGTCGTTGACGCAATAGGTTCTTTTGTGGCATGGCCCAAAAAGTGGATGGTTCTTCAATCAGAGGTGATTACTTAGTTAGTTATACTTAATATATAATAGATAAAGAGATTTAATTAGTATGTCTAATTGCTTATTTACTATGTTTTACAGCCCGAAAAAAGACAAAGGAAGGAATTGGGGAAAACAGACCGCCATGATGTCCAGCCACGTTCTGCTATTCCGACTAAACCTCGGAAAAAGAGTTTGAAGGTAACTATTTACTAATGGATTCACATTAGCTAGCACTCATTTTGTAGAAAGAATTATTGACATATTTCTTGAACAGCCAACTCCTACTCCTCGTGACACCCAACCGCATCACCTGACTCTTACTCGTGTCACCCAACCACATCCCTCTGAATCATTCAGTGTTAAACTAAAGAACTTGACAAAACAACTACCTGATTTTCAACAAATTGAAGTTAAATTGACAAGGACAATTTATTACAAGAGTGTCAGTGAGCACCTAGGTAGTGAAGTAATTATGGATGTGGTTAATCAGGAATGGATTAGTGCGTCAGCGATCAACATATGGATCAAGTATGTAATGTTGAATTTATTTTTATGTTATTGTGGTTTCTTACATTGTCATTTAGTATTTAAATTACAATAATTGTATGTGTTGATATGTTTTTTTGTATAGGTATTTGCATGATGAAATAATTGTGCCAGGGGAAAATGTCAATTTCGCATTCATAGATCCAAATACAACTTCAATGGTGACTGAAACAACTACCTATTGGGATGAAGGTGACGTGAAAGCACGTCTGGGGAGCTCTTCTTCAGATAAAACATTGTTTCTAGCCCCAGTGAATGTAGGGTAAGTTCTTACTCGTCATTAATAATTTTTTTATTTTTCCAAATTTTACATGTATATAACTGTTAATCACATTTTAGGAATCATTGGGTTCTCCTTGCATTCAATCCCGTTGCACCAAAGCCTGTGGTGTACTATCTGGATCCTATTAGGTCGGGTAAACCTGAAAATAGACCTTCGTATATGATGTTTATCAATGGGTAATGATTTAACCTTACTAAATTATGTTAACTCATTTATAAATGTCACTCTTACTAATTTTGTTTGTCTCGACTTTAGTGTGATCACTTCTTGTAGGTCTAGTAAAAAAATGAAATGCTCCAAAGCATATGACTGGCTCAAAATTCAGGTTAATTATACATGTTAAAACAATGATTTGAATTATGGACTGTAATCATATAAAAGTCTTTCGACACATTTGTGGTTTTTTGTTGTAGTGCCCATTCCAACTGAATGATAATGATTGCGGGTATTATGTCATGAAATTTATGAAAGATATTGTCACTCATGATCAACTGGTGGTCCCAGAAAAGGTAAGTTCTGAAATTTTCCATTAATTTAAAACTCTTTTAATTTGTTCACATATTTGCTTGTATGTGTGGATTACTTTTAACTTACTTAAATTTAATTGCTACTTACATGTTTCTGTCCATCCAGTATTATGAAGACTGTCGTTTCGACAGCCTCTCCAAGGCGTAAGTTGGAGAAGTTATTGAAGAATGGAGCAAATTTGTATACCCCATTGTTGAACCTGTTGTTCTTAATCAGCCACCTGCTACTTATTAGGTTTTACTAAGGTATCTTCATATATTACTTGAATAAAAAATTGTGGATTTGTCTTATGAAATTTTGTTATGTAACATGCTTGTTTATTCTATGTAATGCTATTTTGTCATGTAGGTTGATGATATCCCTTTTGGTGTTTTACTTGAGATCATCTTCATTTGTGGCGTTGAGGTACATATGATCTTTGCTGCATGTAGTCTTACTTAGGAGGAATTGGTAGTTTTATATTATGACTACTTGAAGGAATTTTCGTTTTGACTTATGATCAATTGTGGCTTGTTTATTAGTTCATCTTTGATATTATACTATTCTTTCATGTAGGTTCATATCTTTTTGATTCTTTGGTGCAAGTGGCAAATATTTTGGTGATGAGGTAGATCTTCTTTTGGTGCAATGGCAGTAGTGCATACATATTTTGGTGATGTTTATATATATTATTAGGTTTTGAATGTAAATGATTCTGGTATATTTTAGTTAAATGATTCTGTTGACTTATTTGTATACACCATTGGTGCAGTGGCAGAAAAGTACGTGTATGTGGAAAATGTAAAAAAAGAATATATATAAAAAAAAATATAGCTCTACATGCGCTTAAAGCGCATGTAGAGGATATACCTTTACATGCGCTTTAAGCGCATGTAGAGGGGTCTCTACATGCGCTTTAAGCGCATGTAGATGTACATGCGCTTAAAGCGCATGTAGAGGTATTATCCTCTACATGCGCTTTAAGCGCATGTAGAGCCCCCTCTACATGCGCTTTTTAAAAGCGCATGTAGAGCCTTTACCAGCGCCCCCCTCTACATGCGTTTTATAAGCGTATGTAGAGGCCAAAATAAGCGTATGTAGAGGGGCAATCTGTGGTAGTGTATAATTAAATGCTCTAACTTCTTTCATCCCCTATTTTTTTGTCAGAATTTCATCCCTAAATAAACAACTAAGATATAAGCAACAATTGGAGTTTAAAATAAAATGTAGGATTGTTCCGAGCAACTAGTCCCACATCATTTGAGAGATAAAATCATAAAAGGTCGAAATATATGAGCAATACTGCGTTAGCATGTCGCCTTAGAGGCTTAAGGAATAAATGGACAAGAAAAGAGAAGTAGACTTACATAAGGACGGATCACTAGAAAGTAAAAATAAATGAAATTCAAACGTCTTTATTTTGATGGCTTTATTCCTTTAACGTTTGTAATCAGAAATTTCCTCATCTTCAATGTACCCCTATTGTCCCTCATTTTTAGCCACAAACTTGCAAAAAATTTTTTCTTGTTTGTGTCAATGAATTGTAGATACACTCAATGTATGAGTTAAATAATTTAATTTTAAAATAGAACTGGTTGTTCAAAATTTCTAATTTACATAATAGTAAAAAAAACCATAATCATATTACTGTCTAGATTATACTTTAAACTGATACTACTGAAAATTACAAAATCAAATAATGTCATTGAATTTTTCAATATGCATGGAATATAAAAAATTGAAATAGAATATATTGGTTTATTTAATTTAACATATAAATTCCACAAGATCATAAAGTTCGAATTACTCATTGTTGTAAATATTTTATTCATTTTAATATGAGCAGATGCAATAAGTTTTGAATTAAAATAAATGGTTTATATTGTTGAATTAAAATATTTATGTGTACTTTTAGTCATTTACATTTGCATTAAGTTTCATTTTAGTTATTTACATTTGAAAAATATATTTTTAATATTATTTGATAACATTGGAAATTTCATATAATGAAGAATAGTAATTCAACAGATCTAGATAGCGATTCTATAATTAACTAAGTGTAAAAATGACTAATTTTTAAAAGAAAAAAATGAATATGCTAAAAAATCAAAACCTAATCATAGTTTATCAATATTTAATCACATAATTACCATTTACAATGTTGAATCAACATTTTCCATTAGGTAAAATTGGTTGGAACAAAAAAAATAAATTTTCAAATATAAAAGAATAAATATAAGCATTATCTATATTCAATTTCATCATTTGTATTGACTATTTCTCCTTCATGGTCATTAGTTGTCTGCCTGTCTCACCGTGTGATTATTTTCTTTTTGTGATAATAACCGAATTTTATTTAAAACAAACGACCAAAGTGATGAACAACTGGTAAAAGGACAATTGAGTTTAAAAAAAAGCAGTTAAAAAAGACACATAGAGTCTTCTCAATTGGTAAAAGGACAATTGAGGTTGCTAAATTGTGAAAAAGACAAGTTGGGTCATAGACACCTTAGCTTATACACATTATCAAATTTGGGAAAAAGACTCAAATGACCTTAAAAACTCAATTTTCACAAATTTGGTAAGTGAGTTTTGGTTAATGAGATATCCTAGTTCTATTTTAAGTGAGTTTTTAAGGGCATTTGAGTCTTTTCCCCTAATTTGGTAATTTGTATTGGGTGTCTATGACTCAACTTGTCCTTTTCACAATTTAACAACCTCAATTGTTCTTTTACCATTTGAGAAGACTTTATGTGTCTTTTTCCCAAATAAAAATACCAGCCAAAGGGAAAATTGTGGAAAAGCATAATTTTTTAAAAAATTTTATTTGAGAAAGACCTAAATTAGGGTGTTTACCAAATTTACTCCGTGTGACTTTTATTACACTCATGCACTTAAATAGACCATTGTCGGTAATACTTTTAAGAAGTAAAATCCATTATACATACATATCTAAACCAAACTCGATCCAAGTTGAAAAATTCGAAAGATAGGAAAATTATAATACTCTACATTACATTCATGATAACATGGACGTGTCTCTTGTACAAAGAAAAAGATAGTGTACATGTGGATGATAAAATCTGACTGTGCATCAAATGCTATTGATCTTCCATGTACCCACAAAACTCCTCAAAATCCAAGCACCACCAACTCAACCTTTTAACCTGAACCTATTGTCATGTTTCCCCCTTCAATTTATAAACACAAAAATTATTATTGGAAAGAACCTCCTCCCTAGGCCCAGCTAAGTCCTTAGTCATGCAGGAGGAAGACTAAAAGATCAATAACCACCTCCTAGAATCCAATCCCTACCACACAATTCGAAATCTAGATATTACATGCCTAAAATTGATTTTTGGATCTGATGGTGGAGATTAAATTTTGAGAGAAAATATAACTGAGAGTATATATCACATTCATATCATGTTCACAAATCACAAGTTGAATAGACTTGGGCAGGGCCAAAACACCTTGGGAGTACCAAATGTTTCCGTTTTCAAGTTGAAAACAGAAGCACAACCTCTACAACAAAAGTACACACAATCCTCTTCCAATCCATGGTAATCTTCAGCCAAGAGTGACAAATTACAATCCTTACTCAAAACAAACACAAACTCACCCAAACTCTTCACATCCAACCACCTCCCCCATTCCTCATCAAGCCTATACACCTTCAAACCAACCACCTCATAGTAAGTCCCCTTTGTATTATTAGGATCCCCCTCCACATACATATCAACCACACAAAGACTCTCACACCACTCCACCAAATACTTCTTCTTCCCTAAACCACACAATGGAGGAGAAAACTGAACCAACTTCATAGAAATTGAATCAATCCATGAAATAGTCCCCCATCTATCCACCACATAAAGCTGACCCCTAAACACAATTATATCATCATAAAAGAAATTCTTAGCATCCACAAGGTTCCACTCATTATTATTTTGTGAAAATCCTAGTGTCCCATCCCTACTCACAAAAAAGAACTTGCCAATATCACTTAAGGCTACCACTTTCACAGGAATCTCAGTATGAGGAAGAGTAAACAGCCTCAAGCCAGAGTCATTGACAAAGATAGAATAGGTCTTGGCCAGTTCAATGAAACGAAAGTCCAAGAGATTGATGAGCTTAGGATTTTCAGAATCAAGAGTGAAAGGATACCTCGTACGGAAGTGAAAGAGGCGATTGTTTGTAAAAGGATCTAGTAAACGTAGACAGCCATAGGTTGTTTCTTCAATTTTGACAAGCCAGGATTTCCATGATGATGATGATGATGAAGGGTGGAGGCGATAGAAGGAAGTAGGAGAGAGAGTGTGGGGCCCAGAGGAAGTGGAGATTGTAGTGTGGAGGGTGGTGGGAGGAGGAGGAAGTGAGGAATTACGAAAGAAAGTGCAGGTGGAGCGAAATTGGAGAAGGTCGATGTTGGTGGTGAAGCGTTTTCCGATCATGGGCCATAGTTCTTTGGGAAGATTTGACCAATCTACGCTCTCATTATTATCACCCTTATCCATCGACATTATTATTGATGGTATGAGATATATTTTAGTTTTGATGAGTTTACAATGGCATGTTATACAGATATGAGATAAGATTAAGGAGACTTGGTCAACTACACGCAAAGCTTAGGGATGTTTCTGTGTTGTGTTGTATTTTTCGTGGAGAAAGAGATTTTAGGGAAGAAGACAAACAAGCATGACCTGAAGGCATGACCTGAAAGTCTACTTAGCTATTGTGTGCTCTGTTATCCATAGTCTAGAGTAAAGTCAAGTCTTCCTCCGTGGAATTTGGATTCAATGAGAAATTTTCAAGCATATGTGTGCTTGGTTTGATTCCAATTAGCTTTGTACAAATGAATAACGGACAAGACCCAACTACATATATCCTAGGTTCTGTCTTAATAGCTTTTTTGGACCAACATTTTCGGCTTGATATCCGGTTTGGTCTTATGTGGCTTAGGATTAAGATTGGGTAGGACATGTCTGTTAGGCCACAAGATATGTTCTATTGGTTCTGAAACATTTAAATTCTAAGAAAAATAATTAAGAAATAATGAAATAAATTGAAGAATAAAAGAAATTGGGAAAAAGAATTAATGAAATGTTTTTGTATGGTGGTATATGAAATATATTAAATGATATATTTTCAAATTAGGAAAAAAATTACTTATTTATGAGTAAATAATAATATTTTCGGGATGGGCCGCCCTAATAGTTATGAAGTTAATGTCCTTGTCTTGTTCTTCTCGATGGTCAGGTTTGGTCTTATCCTAATTGTTATAGTTTCGACTTTGGAGTCGCCATGACCAAATTCCCTCGGGGCGGGCCGAGTCTGTATGTGTCAGACTACCGGGTCTTCAGGTTTTTGTGCAACCCTAATTCCAATGAGAACTTGAGCATCAAATCGATGAAAATGTGGCCATGCTCGTGTGGTTGACTGGCATGACCATGTAATGTAATAGGCATTTGTTTTGGGGTCATATTCACATGCATGTTCGAATACAAAGCTAGTTAAAAGATTTGATTTATCAAAACAAACTAACAGACTAAAGATAGGTTTAGGCCTTGAAACATTTTGAAGGTACTTTTTATTTGTCGATAAACATATATTTTGATATAAGAATACATATGAAATTAAGAAATCGATATAAGCTATTTAATAGACAACACAAGTCTATTCAACAAAATATGATTTTTTTTAGAACGTACATATTTTCTACTACCTCCGGTCCTAAATATAAGTTCTAATTGACTTTTTTTTGGAGAGGTTAAGATTGCAAAATATGCTATTAAATTATGACATATTTGATATATTTTTAGATTATACATTAATTTATAGGTAAAATAAACTAATCTAAGGGAAAAATTTAGGTAAATCAATTTATAATTAACTTATTTTGCTTTTTTATAGGATTTTTTTAAAAAATCAATTAGATCTTATATTTAGGACCGGAGGGAACCTGGACTAAATAGGTTACAAAATATGAAAAGCTAAGACCCCTAATGTGCAAGTTGGCCTATTTTTACCTCGAGTTACTTTAACAAGTAGCTTTCTCAATATATTATTTCCTCTACTCTGTAATATAAAAGCATAAAATTTGAATTTTTGGATCAAAAATACAAGAGTTCATCTCATATTTTCTCTTTATTTAAAGTAACTTTTCCTACTTTACTCCTAATTTTCTTTTAAATTTATTGATACTTAAGTATTTTTCTCTTATAATACTATCATAATAAATATGGGTTAACTTTAGACACTCAACTTACTTTTACATGTTTTCTCAAGAAATGTGTTTTCACGATTGAACTCTTATATTATGGACATGAGGGAGTATTCACTATTAGGCACATTCTCAAGGATACACCCATAAATAATGGAAGCTTTTTCCCTTCAAATGTTATTCTCTTCGTATTTAATGAATCGTTTCCATATAATTTGATTATTTGTATCCTATGAAAATAAAGGGGAGAGTGGTATAACGTATACAAGTCAATAAACATGTCATAATATATTATTCTCCTTGGAAAAAATTTGAAAGCTATATTTTAAGTCAAACTTAAGTTTTGAAATTAGAGTAAATAAATATTCACATCTTTTTCAAAATAGTTTTTCTTGTCAAAACCTAGATTTAGTTAAGTCAGAAAAATATTCATAGCTTTTTTATAATAGGTTTTTTAAATAAAAATCTAGGTTTTAGACAGAAAACCTAGTTTTTGTTATAAATTAATTTGTTCACTTTTTCAGAAGCTATTCTCCAGAATCTATTTTTCAAAAGAGTTTTTTCAGTTTTTCCCCCAAAAAATATTCTACAAAAGCTATATTCAAACAAACCTTAGTATTTTAAAACAACTTTATAATTTGAAACTGCATATTAATAATAAGGCGTGACTCTCTTTTAAATAAAAATTAAATATTAAGTAATAACACTAATTGCAAAGCTACATCAATAAACTAAACAAAGGTATTATATATTTTGATCTAAATAAATACGCGAGACATTTTTTTTTGATAAAAGACAAAATGACATTAATTAAAATCTAGCTATTACAACAGTCTACAAATATCCAAAACATATTTAAAATTAAAACATAAACTGAGAATTGAAACTGATATTGGAGAGACAACACCAAACTCTGTCTGAGCACCAGCATACAAGTATCCATGTAGAACCAGTGAAGTAGTCCCGACAACCAGACATCTTCTGAGAAGAACAGGAGGTTGGAACCGGAGAAACACGCCACTACGAGAGCTAAGAGAAATCCAAAGCCTCACGACGTCTATACCACAATGGGCATTGAAATGTTTTGGGGTGTTACAATGCATCAAAGATGTCACCCGCAAAGAACTGGAAGATTCATCATGGCATACTGAAACTTGTGCAGAAAGAGGATATTGTCCAACACAACACCCAACATGATAAAATAAGAGCATAAGTAATTTATTGCTAAAACAAACTAAACAAGCCACAAAATCACATGAAGAAATAAAAGTGAGCAGCACTGCAAGATGGACCTCTAAGCGGCTGCTGGTGAGCTTAGAGGTCCTCATTGAGATCATCCACTCACGCGGAGCTTTTTGGCACAAGCTCCGCTAGAACCCAGACATTGAACATGAATGTCATTCCATGGACGCTTCCCTGAGAAACAATTGTGTACCTTGTTGTGCTGGAAATGAAAATCATCACATATATGCTCACAAGAGGGTGTGCTATGCTCTAAAACCCGGAACCTCTTCCTCTTCTTGAAAGGAGGGGGGAAAACAATGATTTCTCCCCAATACCTCTTTCTTTTCTCCCTCACAATTTGAATCTGATTGAAAATCTCTACCTTTCTTGATAAAGGTTCTACATCAACGTGAATTTCACAAGTAGTGATTTTCTTTTTAGGATGAGGCAAAACTACACCAATGATGCCTCATTGAAAACATGAGATCCAAATAATCGCTTCTTTAACTTCTGAGGTGGTTGATCTGTGTCGCAAGACTTGCAACTTGGGGCAATAAGCTGATTAATCTCTACCAAGTGAGGACACGGATCTCTAACACTATGAATCTTCTTCCTTTTGCACATTCTGTTAATTGACTCAAAAGAATATGACCAATCCTTGCGTTTAAGACATCTGAATTCCTTAAGCTCTAGATTCTTTTGGGTAATTTGAATTCCTGTCATTTGGGCAGTGGATGAGTAATTACCGGAGAATCGATCATACTGGACGCTTGCGGAGCGATAACCAACAACAGAGATCAACAGTTCATGTTTGAGATTAGATGACTCTTTACAGTGCCTTGCAACATGTCCAAAGCTCATACAAGAAGAGCATACACGTCCTATTTGCTCTAGAACCAGTGACACATTTGATTTCCCACCACCAAACAACCGAGAACTGCAAAGCTTAGTATAAGAGAGACTCGAAGATGATAGCTTAACCTGAAGTCTCAAACCATGACCAATTGAAAGGCTGCCTTCATCAAAAGATATAAATGACCCAAGTTGATTACCAATGAAACGAGCTGTCTCCAAATTGCATTGATTCAAAGGCAAACCATGAATTTGCATCCAAACATACAAGTGAGAAGTATGAGAATTAGACAATGATACCCCTTGCTTCCATTTGAATAACCCAATAGAAAAACCTTGCAGTAACCATACATTGTGAGAATGTATATAATTCAGGTCTTCTAGAGATTGGAAATATATTAAAAAAGAATCATTGAACTGGAATACCGCATATATCCTCCCCTTTAATTTCCAATGTATATTGATCAAGGATTGAAGTTTTGATTGATGCAATTTCCGTCCATTGAGAACCTTAGCAAAAAGAAAGTGCCTTTTGCTAAAAGACAAATCCTTACAACCAGAGAAAGGAGGCATGGCATCCAATTAATCACAAAGCAGAGTTCCAAATTTCCAAAGACAGAGAGCCATTATGCAATAATGAACAAATAAGCAATTTTATCTCACATGCATGCAAACCAACAGAAGGAAGGAGCCTTATTTTTTTTCCAAAATGACAGCAGCAAGAGAGGCTAAGAATAACCCCCTTGTTCCTTGATTCAGTATTTTCGATTTTGATGGGTGAGATCAGAAGCTGAAAAAGAACCCCAACCCTTTGCAACGAAGGATGAGCGATCGAAGGGTTGAAAAATGGTGGGAGTCAAGAGAGACACATGATCTTTGATTTTGGGGTACATGCAAAGCATTCCTTGCTGCCTATGAAGAGAGTACATACCAGATGATATCTTTAAGGTTGATTGCAGAAAAGATTAGGAGATGGCAGGGGAAGATGAGAGAGGAAGAGGAACGAAGCTAAACTGAGATCGAAGATGAGAGGGCTGTTAAATATTGGGTAGTAGCTAGGGGTGTTAAATATATGTGGTACAGAGTGGGGCATATATGATCAAACCATGAAGATGGTTGAAGACTAATGTTCATATATTGGGAAAGGAATGGTGTTACTGTTATATGCTCCCTTATATTCTAAACATAAGACTTATTTAAAGACATTATGCTAGTTATGAATTCAAAATCTTTTCTTAATTGTTCTCAAATTTTACTTTTTACCTAAATTATCCATAATAATACTCCTTAATAAACAAGCAAGCAATAGAGGAGGGAGTGAAAATAAATATACATGGCTAGTATATATTAATAATATCATATGATTTTGATTAATTTAATTAATATCCCTACTATAGTAAAATTAGATAAATAATTTCTTATCTTTGATAAATAGAGCTTATATTTAGAATAAGATGTCACATCGAATAACGATTTAGAAATTTAGAAATTGTGAAGTATATGTGGAAGTTAAATTTTTAAAGTTAGGATAAAAAATACATACTTGAAATTTACTCTTTTGAAAAAAAAATCATTGTATATTGTAAATTTAACTATGTTACTATTTTTTTGTCCACTTTCTACATTTAGTTATGTAAGTTTCACTTTCACCTCATGTAGGGCTGTACAAAGACCGGGGGAGACCGGGCTTACACCCAACCCGAGGTCTGGTCCGATAACCTCCTCGGGCTGGACTTTGTAGCCCGAAGTCTGGTCCAGTCCGATGAAAACCCGACCATGATCGGGTCGGGCAGACTGGACCAGACTAGACCGGGTTTGTGGTCTAGGTTGATTCAGTCCAGTCCATATTTGAAGGATACCTTGGACACAATTTTTTGAAAGAACCTGCACACTTAACATAAAATAAACACTTAAACAAAACCCAAAGAGCATTATTTTAAAGACAATGGGCACCCAAGCACTTCATCAAATGAACTTAAACATCATTCCTTTTTCAAATAACCTGGCCGTCACATAAAAGATTCATGCATAATTTCTCCCATAAGTGGGGATTAATATTTTACATAACCTGTGAAGTATGATAGTTGAACTAAAGTGTTACTTTTGTCCAACTCTCCAAACATCCAGAGACAACATCAAAAGTCAATAATTAGAGTAATACTTGTGTAGTTGGAGTCTTGGAGAGTTAAACTAAAGTATAACTTTAGTATAAACTTCCAATTATCCAAAAGTTAAATCAAAAGTCCAGAATTATAATAAAGTAATATGCCAAATTCATGATCACATCATGGCAGATTGGCACCAAAATACAAGTTAGTTAGAACTTTAGTCAATATTCTCCATGGATGTACCAGCCTCTCCAACAGCACCAGCATTTCGTCCAGCTGCACTAGCCTTTCCAGCAGCAGCACGAGCCCCTCCAGCAATAGAATCAGTCCCACCACCAGCAGCACCAACATCAGTCACACATGAAGCATCTGAAAAGGATAAAAAAATACTATAGCACTACTCTTTTTATCAAAATATAGCACTAATTTTACAAACATTATAAAGTAAAAACTCATCACAATAAAAAGCAATACCAGATTCATCAAAATTGTCAAATTGGCAGAGTTGTTCAGCAAGTTCTGACAATGTTTGACCAGGAAGAAGCCAGTTTTGAGAGCAAATGAGAGCTTCAGTCATTTTAGGAGATAATGAACTCCGATATTGATCAACAACACGACCTCCTGTGCTAAAAGCAGATTCAGAAGCAACCGTGGAAACCGGGATGGCCAAAACAGCACGTGCCATACGAGAGAGTATTTTGTATTTCACAGAATTTGCTTTCCACCAAGCTAATATATTGAAATCAGCAGAAAAAGGGACATCATCATTTGAATCAGCAGCAAGATACTTTTCCAACTCTGTTTGAGAATCATTTGAACTCTTTTGTTTAATTTTTGCAAGCCATTCAAGGCCTGGATCATGATCCTCTTCACTAGCTTCAACACTTGTTGCACAGGGAGGTGTAGTAGATGAAGAAGCAACACTTGATTCAGAAGAAACACCAACAAATGCAGAATACTCTTCAAACAAAAGATATAAACAGTTTTTTACCTTATCTTTCATTGCCAAACAAACTTCATTATCATGAAATAAAGTGTCAAATATGTCATCAACATATGCTAACTTGTAACGAGGATCTAATATGACAGCTACTATCAACAAAGGGTTCATAATTTCTGCCTTACCCCAATATTTCTCAAACTTCACAGTCATGTTAATAGCCATATTAGCTAGGAGAGAATCTGAGTTCAACACATTCCTTTCCAACATTTGTTGAACACGAGCAATTTGATGAAAGCAAGAGTTAGATGTCACATTAATGGAAGAGGAGAACATTAATGTGATATCATAAAAAACTTTCAAGAACTTCAAGAAGGCGCATGCCCGATTCCAATCTTCTGCACAAGGTGGCCTAAAGGGAGCAAAATATGTGCAATAATCATCATCTTCTTCATTCATTCTGTCAAATACTTTCTGAAATTTCAAAGCTGCCTCCAACATTAAGAATGTAGAATTCCAACGTGTTGACACATCCAAGCACACAACACTTTTTGTATCAACCTTTTCGGCTTGAGCAAAGTTCTTAAACTTAGCTAAACGGGCTGGGGATGATCGAACATATTTGACAGCATGTCTAATGCTATCAAAGTTTTCTTTCAAATCCTTCAACCCTTCACAAACAATCAGATTGAGAATGTGAGCACAACACCTAAGGTGTAAATAATCTCCTTTACATATCAATCCCCTCCAGCTCTTCAAACGCTTCTTCAAATAAGACAAAGCTGAGGCATTTGATGATGCATTGTCCATTGTAATGGTGAAGACTTTGTCAATTCCCCAATCCAATAAACACCTCTCAATGGTCTTCCCAATTGTGTCCCCTTTGTGATCTTCAACCATGCAGAAATTAATGATTCTCTTGTGCAAATTCCATTCAGGATCAATGAAGTGGGCAGTCAAGCATAGGTAATTGAAATTTTGATTGGAAGTCCAGCAATCTGTAGTAAGACAAACCCGAGTAGCACATGTCCTTAAAATCTTCTTCAACATCTTAATCTCTCCAAGATACAATTGCCAACAATCCCTACCAATTGTGATCCTAGAAGGGATGCGAAATCGTGGCTCCAGCTCCTTCACAAACTTCTTAAATCCAGGCTTTTCAACAATCCTAAATGGCAGCTCATCACAAATTATGAATTCAGCCAAGGCTCTTCGGATGCGCTTCTCATTGTATACATGAGAAACTAATACCTTTCCTTGAGAAGCACTTGACAAGTACTGTAAGATGGGCTGCTTCTTACAATCAGGCTTGTTTGGGTTCTTTGTACACTTTAACATATGCCTTTTCAATGAAGTTGTGCCATGCTTGTTAGGGTCACAAGCATAGGTGTTGTTGCAATACTTGCAATATGCTCTAATCTCTCCATTTGTTTCTTCCAACGATATCTTCACAAAATGATCCCAAACTTTAGATGTTTTTGGAGGCTTTCGTTCTGGAACTTTCCTCTTCCTAGGATTCTCACCCTCATTTACATGAGAGGATTGTGCTGCAGTAGTAGGTAGTGGCGGTGGAATAGGAGAACTAGGACTAGGAGTCTTAGAAGGTTCAGACCCACTTGCCAAAGGATCAACATAAGATTCAGGAGTGGTTGAGATCCCTTTGTTGGGGGTGGTTGATTTAGAGTCTTGTTCTTCCATTTTAAATCACAACAAATCTGCATTCAAACATAAACATATTATAACTAGTTATATGTTTGTAGTTGAACAAAAAGTATATGCATATACTCATAAAAAGACAATAAATAAAGGCACCAACGTATAAATCATATAGTAACATGAAGTAACAAAAAATAAAAGAATGTATATTAAACAGAACAAGGTAACACAGAAATGCTTCAATAAAATCAGGTTCATTATTCTTTCATGACTTTCTAAAGCAACACTTTACAATACAAATTACTTGAACTAACTGAATCTAACAAAGCAAAACTAATCCAGAAAGGACAGAGCTCGTTTTTGTTAAATATATTCCAAGAACTAGGTTCAAATACTCATATTTCTTAAGGGTCACGGAAACCCAGCACCAATGACTCATCATAATATCAAATAGAAGCAAACTTTGACTTGAAGTTAGGGTTCTAACATCATGAAGAAAAAAATGTCTCAAGTTATTTACTAACATTTTGAATAAAAAAGATTTAAACTTTTTTACCAACAAGCTATTTATTTACTAACATCTTGAACAAAAAAGGTTCAAACTTTTTGGTAACATCTTGAAGAAAAAAATGTCTTAAGCTATTTACTAACATCTTGAAGCAAAAAGTTTCAAACTTTTAACCAACAAGCTATTTACTAACATCTTGAACAAAAAAGATTCAAACTTACCATCTTGAACAATAAAGATTCAACCTTTTACTAACATCTTGAAGAAAAAAGGCCAAAGATTGTTTTACTAACATCACAGTGAAAAAAGACTCAAACTTTTACAGTTTTACTAACAAATTGAAGAAAAAGGCGCCAACTTTTTACTAATATATTAAAGAAAAAGACCTATCTTGAAGAAAAAACTCATCTTGAAGAAGAAATACTCTATCTTTTTACTAAAAGACTTACCAGGTTGTCTTGGCAGAGAGCAAGGGAGTTTGCTTGGAAGGGAGTCTCGACAGAGAGGGAGTTTGCATAGAGCAAGCCAGCAACCAGCAAGGGAGTAGTTGTACTGTACTTGTATATGATATTCATATTACTTTAGTTTTTAGATTTTAGATTTAGAGTTAGCTCATACCCCATAGAGTCTCTTTTTGTCTTGTCAGATAGCCCATAGAGTCTCAGAGATCACATGATTGGTGTATGTAAGGAAGGAAAATATGGCTCTCATTGAGCCACGCGTTTCCTTCAAAATATATAGTATTTAAAATATGTATATATATAATATTTTTTATGGTCGGGTCAGACCAAACTTGCTGGTCTGATATGGTAGCCCGAGACCCGGTCTCACCCGGACATCGGGTCAGGACCCGGTCCAGTCCAATAGCTACTCGGGTTGCATTTCCTCTTTTCGGGCGGGCAAGGACTGGACCGGGCCGGACCGGGTTGACCGGGTTGCCGGGTCATCTGAACAGCCCTAACCTCATGCATCCTCATTCTTTCCATGTTGATATTTTCTTGAGTTATGAGTTATGACCCTGTTTTGTCGGGAAATAATAGTACCTATAAATAGTCTGTCCAAACGAAAAAAAAAACATTATTGTTTTGAATTTGGAGGTGCGTGAAGAGGTTGAAGTGTTGAAATGATGAACGTAGATGAAGAGGTTGAGCGATTGAAGCAAGAAATCAAGAGGCTTGGCCAATCCCAACCTGATGGCTCTTGCAAGGTACCCAACTTTTAACATCCAATTCATTTTTATTTTGGTCTTTCAAATCTCCCATTTTGTTTTTTGGGATCTATCAGTTGACTTGTTCCTTTCGGTGTTAAAATTTAAAACTCAGATTTAACTCCACCAAAAAATGTTGGGTTCAGTCTCAAAACCTAATATAAATGTAAACAGATAATTAATTCATATTTTGTTTTTTTATAAAAAAAATCTGATGGGATCTTAAGTTTTGTGACCCATATAAATGAGAAGGAACGAAGTAATAACAATGTTTGTCATAGTGGTGATGGTACTATAGCATGAAACATTTATGTTTCCTTTGTGATGTGAAGCCAAGTATTTGTTCCAAAATATGAGAACTATTCTAAGTTATAACCTGATTTCATCAGCTTAAAGATGTTAGTTAAAATCATATAATATTGTCAAAACACTAATCAATGTACCTTTACTCCTAATTTCCTATTACTCTCTATCTTTTTTGTTTACTATTAGGAGTACCAATAAGGATAATTTAGGGAAAACATGAGGGAAAATATAAAGAGATTTTTTTTTTGGTTTCCGAAAGTATTTTTTGACACATGTCTCAAAAAAAAAAAAAGTGGGACTAGCCCTCGCTATTATGAAGTCCCATGTAGGGGTAGACAATTGGTATTCAATCTATTCACTAAGGTTGAAGATCTAACTCCCAATCACTTGTTTAAGGGACGACAGTACTTACCACTCACGTTAACCTGCTAGGTTTAAAGAGATCTTTTATGTAGGAACAAGCACACATTCCTAAATAAGTCCAATGTTATGAAATGGAGGAAGTAATTTGTTACCTTTAGATGGGTAGGGAGTGATCAGTGAGAACCATTGTGTTTTTGATATGGAAAGTCCCCAAGTAATAGTTAGTAGTTATCTGTTGTATTTTCTGTTATTGTTGTTATATGTCAGTGGCTTAAGTCCGTTATGAATTAGTTAAGGGTGCTGAGTGCTGACTAGTATTATGAGGAGAGGACTGTTAGTGGCTAATGAAGAGGGATTGGTATACTATAAATGAGTCCCTAAGTCTCAGATTGTATTTTGCGTTTTGATGTGAATAGAAGTTCTGTTTCTCTCTTCTCTCTCGTTCTCTCTTCTCTGGTTTTCTCTCCTGCCTTCTGGTTTCTTGTTTCTTCCTTTTCTCAAGTTTCATATCAGTTTGACATTCTATTCCATCTTCTAATGCCTTTCAATCGCTCCCATTTTGAACACCTTCAGTCTATCTTAAGTTCTAAACAATCAAATAAAAGAACATCACAGGAAGAATATGTGTATGATTGATTTCTTTATGCCTTCATAGAGCTCAGGTTACCTACTGAACACTTTGTAAAAGCAAATGCTGTAAAAACTTGTCACATAAGTTTGAAATTAAGTTGGCATAACAAGAAATTATTAGTCTTTCATGTGATGGCTTATTTAAAGAACTGAGATAGCCTTTCATGAATGACTGCTGTTTTAATCATTTTATAGGGATGTTGTAGGAACTGTTAAGAATTTGATTTAATTCATTGAGGCAAACACACTTATGTGTAATATCAAACATAAGGGACGTACATTCATACATTTGCTTGCTTTGAATGATACAATCAAGGAAATTCAGATTGTTGTGGTACATTGTGCAACTTTATTGACTTGGGCCTTTCGTTGAAAAAAAAAACTTTAACCTTGATTTGGACTTATTCTGCTATAAACTCACAGAAGTTTAAAATATTACCTCATCCATAGATAGCATGCAGGGACTGGTAAAAAATGTTTGTTTTTCTATGCCCTCACCTCCGTGTGGTGACTTATTTTTCTTTGCTTATATACTGATTTGCATTCATTCATTTGTTTAGAGGTTTGAATCTTTGTGAATTTATCTGTATGCAAATTGTTCTAGCACATTCTTAAACCAAAATCTTGGTTTGTACTTATTTTGCTGTTAAGCACTTAGTATTCTTAGATTAATTATTTCAACAGTGGATACTAGACACGTTCTCTGTATATTGCAGGAATAACGAATGAGTGCTTTATTGATAACCTGTATATACTGTGGCAAGAATTTATATTATATATTGAATATTTGATGATACAATGATTATTAACATATGAATATGTGACTAATCTGTGGGTCTACATTTTGATCTTTACAAAAATTCCTCAACTAAAACAGTCATAAGCTAATATACTCCGGGCATATGTCACCACTCTTGTAATAATGATAAGACATGGCTTGTATTCTGAAGGTCACATTTGGCACACTGTTTCATGATGACAAATGTGCAAATATATTTGAGGCGCTTGTGGGCACACTAAGAGCTGCAAAGAAGAGAAAAATAGTGACATATGATGGTGAGCTTCTCCTTCAGGGAGTCCATGATAATGTGGAAATCATCCTCAAGCCAACAGTCAGTGAACCTGCAAAGAGTTAAGACAATACTCCTAGTCCTGAGAAATTCTTAAGCATAATGTAAAGTACATTCAATGGATGGGAATGCAGTCTGCTCAAGCAAGGCTTTATTATATTGTAGTGTGAAAAATAAATCCTTGACCATTGTTATTATGTTATACCTTAGAAATTTCTCCACCGTTGCTTGAGTCTCATATTGTTTGTGTAATGCCATTTTATGGTGGATAAGTGTTTGCAATGTAAACCAACTCTCTGACTGTATTTACGCAGAACCAGAGTTTTAGCCAAATGAGTGTGAGAAATATTAATGTACCATTTTATGTGTGCAAATGTTTTTTTCGTTTGGTTTTTGGTTAGGAACCAAAAAAGCAAAAATAGCCATCATTTAAATCGCGTTTTTTTTATTTATAGGCTGATCTTTTGAGATTTTTTTTTATTTCAACTTTTGAGCCTCTTTGGTTGTATTTTGTTTAATATGAAAGTTCAATGGAAAAATCTCAATAAAATGACAATTGAATTATCAAAAGGACAAAATGGGTCACAAATTTGTAAAAAGGATAAGAGACATTGTTCTTTATTTGGGATAAAGAAATTTAAATAGTTAATTATGATTAACTACAGTTTTTCACTACTTAGAATGAGTGTTATTTCTCTAAAACCATATTAACTACTTCAATGGTGCAAATAACTACTTGTAGAGCGCAAATAACTAACGTGTTTATCCCAATTAAGGAACAAACTCTTTCTTTTTTGTCCTTCCACAAATTTGTGACCCCTTATTCTCTTGTTGATATTTAATTGTCTTTTTATTAGGATTTTCCCAATTTTGATCCGATAAAACAGAAAAAAATCCAATAACATATTTGAATAGTATACAACAGTTGAATAGCTCGTCCCGTCTAATATAAATTCAAATTCACAATATCTGAACCAATGTAAAATTTATTCAAAAATAAACTATCCAAAAGTCATTACTAGCTCAACCTCATACTTTGTAACCGCTGGAAATTTTTAGATACTTTACACCAGCAGTTTGGTATAATATCAGCTAGACATTTTTTATATCAAGCAATCACTATATATACAACAAAAACAAAGGGGGAAGGGGGAACCAAAAGAACCAGCAAAGTAATTGTTTAAAAAGCCTACAGCTTAAAACAAAATACATACATATAATATTTTCTACTGGATAATATATGGGTTAGGAGAGAAAGGACTTTCAGTGAGGTATCAATCGTTTACACTACTCGTTTTCACATGAAGAGCTTGAAGCTTCCCTTGGGAGCTTTGGAGAGGGAAAGGAAGGAAGCAAGTTGGCCGGGTTTTGGTTGAAGAGTCTGGCGCCATTGAAGAGTGAACGAGTTGCACTAGTGTACTATTTTAATCTCATTCCCTTTCATAAGAGTTTGTGTCGTCATTTAATTTATTTTTCTCATTTTGCCCCTTACTAATTTAAAGTGTTGCATTTAAATAAATGTTGGATTTGTACTTGTATGTATTCCCTCTCTTCTTCCACTCTCTGTTATGTTCATTATTATGTCTATTTTTCTCTTATTACAGTTTCATCATAGATAAGGGTAATATTTTATGACTTGTGAACAATAACTTGCTGCGTCTCATACAAGTTTTGAACCCTTTTTTAATTAATCGAGAAACTGTATTTAACCACTACTAAGATAGTGAATAGCTTGATTTTTCAATTACAGATTATTAAAATATGGATAAGGTTCCCATTGAGAATCTTCAGTGTTTGGATATGACTTTCCAATAGATGCATTGTTGAGGAAATAAAATTTACAATTGAAAGTATGAATATAATTACTTATTGACAATTTTGATGAAACTATCGGGATCACTGCATTAATTTTTCCATATCAGTGTATCAAGACTTTAACCCAAGTGCAAAACACTCGCATTTTGCAATGTGTTGAAAAAAGAGTTCTTTTGTTGATTTGGTTGAGAACAGTAAGGATTAATATAAAATCTGTGGAGGCGATAAGCAATTGACTAATGATACAACATTAAAAAATTATTCATTTTTTGCCAGTTTGAGTGTGAAGTCTTTACATGATATAAAATCAAACTTTGCTTACAATTATTGTATCGTTCGTATGAGATTGGGTGGTTCAACTCTTCAAAGTTTAAATTTCAGATTTTGATATATACTAATCCCTCTGTCACTATATATAAGAACCATTTTTTAAATAGTGTTGTCCTTAAATACTATCTACGGTCCTAAATATAGGACCTAATTGACTTTTTTTTTTTGAGAGATTAAAGTTGCGAAATAAGTTATTAAATGATGACATATTTGATATATTTTTAGATTATCCATTAGTTTATAGGTAAAATAAACTAGTTTAAGGAAAAAAATTAGGTAAATCAATTTATAATTAACTTATTTTGTCTTTTTAAGGATTTTCTAGAAAAAGTCAATTAGGTCTTATATTTAGGACCAGAGGGAGTATAAGAGTATATATAAAAGGTTTGTCAAGTTATTAAATGAAAGTTTTTCCATATTGCTCTACTTTACTTTTGTATTCTCTCTCTTACCTTCTCTACATACTAATTTTGTCATTATTACTCTACATTTCTCTTTATCATACACCCAATCATAAATAAAGGCAAAATTGAAAAAAAATTATTTCAGACATATTTATTTCTTTAAACCACTTTCTTAATTTATGTAATTCTATCCAAAAGGTTTTTATTTATAGGGAAGGAGGGAGTATAAAAAAGGATGGACAATTTTGTGAATGATTTTCTTATGTTCTTTCAGGCATTCATTTTAGAAGTGGCTTCCCTCTTTCATTTATCCCCTTCCATTCTCTATACCAAAAAAAATATTTTTGGGCCAAATTTTTGTGTTTGATTTTATCGTTAGATTCTACATAAAATTAGTAACATTTTGATACATTAGGGGACAAAGTGGTTGAATTTTCAATTTCATGATTTTTCAAATATTCAATGCTTAAAATTTTGCATTTAAGTTAAATCATCGAGTCTTTGAAAGTTCATAAAAAATAAAAACTGCATTATTTTTCCATAGTAGATCAAAATGTCATAGTTTATGTAGAATCTAATAAAAAAGGCCACCCAATTTGATCCTTACTTGGTGAGAGGGCTGGCGAAGGAAATACACTAGGCAATATTCCCCAACTTTTTTGTGGAGAGATTGATTCGAACCCATCACTTCAGACCCCAAAACAAGCGAGCTTACCACTAAGCAAAAACAACCCTTCCTGGTTATGTAGAATCTAATGATAAAAACAATTGACCCTAAAAATAAAATTTTTGGGGGTAGAGCATGGAAGAGGATGGGAAGTGAAAATGTGGGAAGCCACTGCCATTCTTCTCAATACAAACTACTGTTGAATCGTATCTTATGGAGCCATTAAGTGGTGTTGGCTTCCCTCAACTCCATTACTCCATTGCATTTTCTAACCATTTAAAGGTATCCATTCATTTCTTTATAAATTTTATGTTTTAATAGAACGTCAAACCTGATTCATACAAAATTTGATCTAATAACTGTTTGTGTACTGGAGATGAAGTGAGGGTGGAATTGTAAGAAATAAGCTAAGTTCTGTACATGACTTAGCACATCTCCAGTTATGTATTCTGTTTGGGCGTTTCTGTTGTTGTATGCATAATGATGTTCAGTGTGGTTAAAACATGAATTTAGCGTTAATCAATCTCTATGCATAAAAGCTAGAGTGGTAAAATTGCAAGTTTGCAGTGTTTTGTTCTTGCCATAAAGTACTATTTTCTTCCATTTTTGTTGCTGTTTATAAGTTAAACATTGGCCTTCTCAAGATTGTTGTATATAGTTGGGTATCAATTCGGAAAATGGGTTCTATCACCCATGAAGAGAACAGTGCCGTCTGATGAAGGCTTACTAGTTTTTCCTACAGAATCAAGTGGTGGCGGCACTGAATCAGTACACAAATATTGACTGAACCACTTAAGATGGATTCATTTAAGCGAAAAAGTTTGGCTTTTGATCCAAGACCTAATTTTTTCCATTTTAATGGGAAGGAAAATTAAGATAAAGCACAAGGATAAGGGCCATCCCTGGGGTTTTTCAGTCATAAAGAACCTGTGAGGATAAACGCTTGAAGAAGGCTCTGAGCTGCTTGGGTTTCATCAGGTGTACCGGAAATGACAATAGTCCTTTCTCTTGTTCTTGGATGAGATTCATGGACAATAACTCTGGCACCTGAAATCTGATTAAGAGAATAGCTTGATAAAGTCATTAATAAAAGGGAAAAAAGAAGGCTAAAAACAAATTCTATAAACCCCAAGAACACTCAGTCAGTTGCATACTTCATGCAACATCTTGACCTTTTAATTTTTTACATTAAACCTCATGTCAGCTTTATTATCAAGTTAATGGTTGAAACTACCACATTAAATTAATGTGGATGACATGATATTAGACATGGATTGAAAAATAGAGGATACAATATACAAACCATTGAACTTTAGAATAGTTACATATAACCTCCCTACACTAAACAGCAGAAATTATGGGTAGGTCAATCATATACAACCTGAATATATTATTTGACATGAAGTTTATTATCAAGTTAATGCCTTCTCTATGCATGAAGGAAAAGCTATCTGTGCCCTAAGAAATCCGGTTTACTCATCTGATCAATGTAATTGTGCCCTAAGAAATATGTGCCCTAAGAAGACATCGTATGATCAATGTAGCGATCTCACGCGAGATCGCTACATTGATCATATGATGTCATTGTGCTCAAAGTTAAAACGTTAGGGAAAAGGAGTTACATATAACCCCTTGACATTTCAAAATTTTTAACTATGCTTATGTTTATAGCTGGTCTCAAGCTTGGGTAAAGGAAGATGATTTTAACAGGCTTTAACAATCAATGTAAAATTCTATCAAATCTTATGAACATGGATCAACAAAAAATTGCATATAAGCACCTAACGTTTAAATAATAGTAGGATGTCACATCATCTCCATTTATCTGACATGGCAGCTTTCTATTAGTAACTTAACGGAAAATTAACAGCAGGGGGTTAAATGTCAAAAGTTATAGAATCAGCGGGGTTAACTTCAAATTCTGAAACATCAAAAGGTTATATGTAATTGGCCAAGCATTCAGGGGTCTAACGTAGGCGAATCTTACATGATATGTTCACATTGTAATTATGAATATAATGCAATAGGCCATGCAGATGCAGATGTCTCCTCCAATAAAAATATGTAGTGTTCAGATAAGGTTTTAATTGACGATTATTTTCTCCAATTGGGTAAGTTGTAAGTATCTCACGATAAGCTACCAACAGGAACATTATATATGTTTACCACATACCTTTCTCAGACGAGCCAAATTGCTACCATTTTCCCCATATACCGAGCCAATAACAGCATCAGGAACAACAATTTCAACAGTTGTATTAGTCACCATGGCAATTTTGCTTCCGCTGTGAAAAACAAACGTCAGAAATATACACTCAACTAAACTACAACTTTAAAACATCGGCGTGGAAGGGGAGGGGGAAAGAGCAAATGCCCATGATAGCAAAATAATTGACAGAGAATGAAACAGTAGACGATAGCCAAGTATAATAATCTTATGTGATGTATGTGGTAAACATCGCTCTGTATTTGAGAGTAAAAACAAAGGTGTCCAGTTAACATTATAGCACAGGTACAAACGATGTGCAAAGAGTGCTGCTGCTAAAAAACACTGAAACAGGTAAAGATAGCACGTTAAATAACTCTGAATCTGCAAGTTTTGGAAAACTTGCAACAGTCACAAGGCACTTCCACATCATAAGTCACTTAAGAGAGCAGGAAGAGTTACGTGCAAGGAATAAGAATAATGCCTGGTTCAAGGTCAAAAAAGAGTGATGCCTGGTTTCTAAGGTTTCTTGGTGAGCCACTAAACCAAGAGACCATTGCCAATGCTGGGACTTCATTATTAAAACATTATACTTTAAAACATTTCACGCATGCAACATATCTGTTAAAATGCAATAAGATGTAGAACACCAGCCATAATACACTTCCATGTCTTCTTAAATGTGTCATAATCTGATATCATCATTATGATAAATACAAATAATACAATTACACAGAATAAATCGTAATATTCGAAAAGCTTAAAAGGTTCTAAGGAAGCCTATAGTTCATTAATATTCAAACTATGCTAGGTATTTACACAAGTCTAATGGGCTTATTCATGTATCACTAACCTGCCAAGTTCCAAGCCACCATTTAGAGAAGTAAATCCCCTGCCAATATCATTGACGCCTCTCGAGTTTATCCCAGAAACCGTCTGAATTCAAATTTATCTATATAAATATGGAACTAAACTAAAAGGGAATAACAGACAGCAGGAAGAAAGGAATACCCGTGATGCCCATGACCCTGGTGAAGAGGGGCCATCTAAATAGCGTGAAACAACATGATCTATGTTCTGAGACATAGTATGCCTACTCAGACTATGAGAAACACCAATAGCTGGTTGGACACCAACCGGAACAGGATCGCTCATTCTACTATGAGGACTGGTATCAGGTAATACAGAGGTAATGGTTTTTGTTCCAACACTGTTCTGTGTGCCGGAAAAAAGATTATCTCGCAATCTGCCAGTTACATTATACAATGCATCTTGAACATTTGAAAACTTTCCAGATATCTGAGGGAACAAAAAAGGATACAGCAAATGTATTGGGAGTTACTGTCTTGTTAATGTGTTCAGAGGAGCAAATTTAGGGGGAGGGCATGGGAGAATAAACTCAATTGTGGAAATAAAAATATGACTATTTTGTCAGCTTCAAATCAGTGTGATAGGAAAGAGTTTGCAGGCAACAAGAATCCATAAATGTGATCGTATTGTTAAATTTCTTGCATCAGGATCCTCAAAGACACTGTTCAGGGATCTGTATTCATTACCAAAAACTTTTTTTTGATATAAAGACATATTATCATTAAAATAACAATATCTTTACAGTAAAAAGTGGAAAATATAAAACTATAACAATTAATATATTATTACCAAAAAACTGATGCATGGCATATTAGTTAATGTAATTTTTTTTATTATTGATAGAAATAACAGTTTGCATGATTAACATATGTTAAAGGAAAATATAGGGGAATTAAAAATACAACATCATTTGTTTGTACAGAGCAAAGAAGAACAATGTGAAAACCTGTACTAATTGATCGTTCTGTGATGCACACTTAGGAGCCTGGTCAGTCCCAAATATTTTTATGCCAGTACCTGTTGCCTTTCGCATTTCTGTGATAATTGATCCTCCTTTTCCCAATAAACAACCAACCTGGTTTGATGAAACCACCAGCCTTGCAGCAACAGATGACCCATTTGATCCCGAGTCTAGCCCCTTCTCAATGCCTGCTTCCACAGACCTGGAGAAGACAAGGACAATGGCCTTCTGCGCCGGGGAATATCTTGACTCAAGATTCTGCGCGTAAGCCAGCCAAATAGAATTTATGATTGTAAGAATAAAAAAACAAAAGACATGCAAGTAAAACAAGCATAAGCAAAAATGAAACAATGATCTTTAACAAACCTCAGAAGAAGTAACAGTAATTAATCTGTCCTCACACTCTTCCACAGAAGGACCAATACTTATAGTAGCCCCAGTCTCATTCTGAAGGGCTTTGATAATACTGCCACCTTTACCAATTATACCGCCAACCCTGTCATTGGAGCAAAGAATTCTAAAGGAAACTTCCTGCTTATGTGTTGTTGGATCCAGGGCTGAAACTCTGTTTACCTCAGCTGACACAGAATGAATTCCTGAGGCATAGCTGCTGGGTATAGTAGATAACACAGAGCCTCTCAGCAGAAGAAGGTCTGCATGCCGACTGGATAAAACATCATGTGGAACTACAGTTGTATTATCACGTGGAACAGGAGTTACATTATCACGTGGAACTGCAGCTAAGCTGTCATGTTGAACCACTTCATGAGGCTTGCTTCCCATAATCTTTGTCCTGCTGGGTGGAGGACAATCCTGAAGACAGCGAGAAACAGCAAGAAGTGCCTTCTTTACAGATTGCACATAGCCTTCTATCTGCCATATACAAATTATAGATTGTATGTAAGGTGAAGCTCAGTAGCAATTACAACATGTTCTATGTACAGCAGTGACAAAAATAGAAGTGAAGCTTTCTTTACACTTAATTGATCAAACAAATTATTGAAACAATAAACTGGGTACAATGTTCAGTGTGAGTTCTTTGTCAGAAGTTATACTAAAAAATTTTTGTCATGCCATCAAACATGTTTTTATTAGAACACTCCAACCCATTCACTATTTGACCTACCCATTTCCTACATCACTAACTCGTCTATCCTCTTATTCATCACAGCAGACTTTGGCCTCATAGAGAGATAGGGAGAGGATATGATACTAAGCGGGCAACACCAAAGACAACCTACATCAATTTGAACAAGGAAACCCATTTTACAAACAAGTTGTAACCGGGAATTATCATTACAAGTGGCCCCTTTCGCTAATTCTTCCAAAATTTTATGAACAACATTTAGGCTTTCTTTCATCAAAATAATGCTATAAACCAGATAATTGAGAATCAGTCCAGTAAATGTGGTTCATTTGATGGCCAATGAATTCCCTCTACAGTTTAATGAAGGCAAAACCCAATAAAACTCAAACTCCAGCAACTATAAAGCAGGCCACAAAAATACAAATTCCATTATATCCTGCATATAAGCCTTAGTTGACCATTTGAATATTTCTAAAAAAGCTCAATAAACTACTAATGAACTGATTTTCCTGAATTTTTTCTCCAAACTTATTCGACTAATGACCTAACATATGATCTAATCTAATGATACACATAATACAATATGATTAAGCAGCACATTAAACTTCCTCAATTTCTGGAAAAAAAAAAGTCAACCCAATTCTAATTCTAATCCCTACTTGGTGAGGTACTTTAATTCATATACGATCCCATATCCCACACCAAGAGAGCTTACCGTTGAGGCAAGCCAGCCCTTCTAACAAGTTAAAATATAATCTAATCTAATAATACACATAATACAATATGATTAAGCGCGCATTAAACTTCCTCAATTTCTGAAAAAAAAAAAGTCAACTAAGTATCCAGTAACATTGAATGGATCAATCATTCATATTATTACCTCAACCATTTTCTCATTGGGGGCAACACAAGCAGGCAAATTATCAGACAAAACCTTAATCCTACACCCACTATCCTTCCTAATCTTCTCCACAACCTTCCCTCCCTTCCCAATAACCGACCCAACCTGCGAATCATCGGCCAACAGCCTACACGACACAATCCCTCCCTCCACCTTCACCCCCTCACTCTCCACCGCCACATCCAATATCCTCTCAAACACCTTCAACAGCGCCTCCTGCGCCTTCGATACCGCCACGCCGCCCTCACCCTCCTCCTCCTCCTCCTCCTCCTCCTCCTCGGGGTCCGAATAATCCGGACTCCGGGGGCCCACGAAAACCCTCCCGCTGATCTCAGCGGGTGCAATTACGACAATGACCCTGTCCGGGGACTCGGTGGGGGGCTCTTCGACGCGAATTTTGGCGCCGGTGAGGTGCTGGAGGTTTTGGATGACGGCGCCGGATTTTCCGATGACGCCGCCGATTCGGGAGGCTTGGCAGAGGAGCCTGAAGGAGGTGTGGCCTTGGGGGATGGCCAAGGGAGGCGGTGGGTGCTTTGATTTTGATTTTGAACGCTTTGATGATGAGAAAGTGGTGGCTTCTGTGTGTGGAATTGAACGCTTTTTGTTGTGCGGTGGAGGGACAAAGGTGCTTCCCATGGTTTGGTTTGGTTTGATTTGTTCAAGGTGAATGTATGTATGTTGAATGTGTGGATTGAGTTATGGTTTCTTGGATGACGATGACGATGACGATGACGATGAGAATGTGAATTGGGAGAGAATTTGTTTTGTGTGCGCTAAAGTGCGCGCGCGGAGGGAGATGGATGTGATGCGAAGTGCGCCTAGGGTTTACAAGCAAGATTGCATAGCAAATTTGCTTTTTCTTGCTTATCACTTTTTCAACTTCTTGATATGTTTGGCAACACATAAAAAGCAAATTGCTCCTTCATCAAAAGCAAGGTGGAAGCAAAAGTTTCTTGCTTCTTGCTTATTTATACACACATATACAGTACACTTTTATCAAAAAAAAAACACACATATACACTCACTCTTGACTAATATAAGAGCCAAATCACTAAAAAAACGCATTTTAAGAAAACATAAAAAAGTTAGTTGAGTGTGGAGATAATGTTTTTTCTAATATTTGCCCATATTTAATAAGATACATTTAAAAAAGAGAGAAAGTAATACATAAATATTAATAAATATGAAAGAGAGTTAATGGTAAAGTGGAAAAAAATGTACTCCCTCCTATTCCTAATATAAGAGTTAACTGCAAAAAAATGTTTCTTAAGAAAATATGTGAATGTTAGTTAAGTGTTTGAAATTAATATTTCTTTTCCGGAATCGCTCATATTTATTATGATACTTTTAAGAGAGAGAAATACATAAACATTAATAAATATGAAAGAGAGTTGGGGTAAAGTAGGAAAAACGCATTAAATGAGGAGAGATTGTGAAGTGAGCTCTTATATTATGGACCAAAAGCATTCAAATTTTGGGCTCTTATATTAGAGACCGAAGAAAGTATTAAATGAGGAGACAATGTGACATGAGGTCATATATTTAGTAGACCAAAACATTCAAATTTTGAGCTCTTATATTATGGTTCAGAGGAAGTGTATATAATTTTTAATTTATATGCATTTCGTTTTAAATTAGCATTTTCAAAATTTTTTATCTTAATTCATGCATTCTCTTAAAATTATAACAATATTTGCATATGTTTTAAACTAATCTTATTTTTTAAAAGTAACGATCCAAACATATTTTTAAAAGTCATATTGGAAAAAGTGAAAAAGAAAGATATATAAATTTGATCTAACAACTTATGTAAATTACTATTTTCAAGTTTTAAATTTTAATTCAAGTATTCTCTCTAAATTATAACAATATTTGCATGTCATATACTTCTAATAAAATTAATTCTTTAATCTATTCTTGCTTTTTTCAAAGTAATTATCTAAACATAAATCTAAAAGTCAGATTGAAAAAAAGTAACTTATACTCACTACACATCCAAACATAATCACAACATACAATCGGACTTTTTTTCAATCTTACTTCTAAAACAGTCAAATTGAAAAACAGTCACTTTTTCAAATTGTAAAATTTATGTATAGTTATGTAGTTAAACTAAAGGTTGCTGTATTCTTTGTTTCTGTATAGGGATTGCATCTTAAAACGTCTAGTGATGATTGCGTTCTTCCTAGTGACAATTACCCTTATTGGCTTACATTCAAACTAAAGGAGCTTCTGTAAAATTTAAAGTGCCCCCATTTAATGGTTGTGATCATTTGAAAGGGATAACTATCTGTAGTGTCTACATCCCATCATCTAATTTGGATAACAATGCCTGTGAATGTGATAGAATTTGCTTAAACATTGTAAATTATACGAGCCAAACCACTTTAGTCTACATGGAGGACCACATAAATTCCTTGGAAGAAGCAGAAAGGAAAGAAATAATGTCAAATGTACAACTTGATGAGATAGTAGAGGTAAAAGTAGTTTTAAGGAATGGATTCAATGCCAAACAAACAGCAGTGTACTTAATATATAATGAGTCATTTGATTGTCAGATGAAGTCTTCAACATCTGGAACTACAATTTTAACCTGACAAAGATAAAGGTACTGTAAAAAGTATGGAAACGTAGTTCCATATTTTTCTAAGAAACACTACCAATGCTGTTTTCCTTATGTTGTAGGCTTTTGGTGAGAAAGTGAAAGCTGATTGAAGGAATTAGAAGGTACGTGTCTGATCTGTTGAAGGAATTGGAAGTTGCTGATGCTGTGATAGAGTTTGACTGCTCAGATTTGTTTTGTTGCTGTTAAACAAACTCAATAGAAGTGACAGATGTATATTCGTGTGCACGTGTGTGTGAGATTTCAGAATCAAAACTTATCTATTTTTATGGTTGTACATAAATGATTATATTCCGCTTGTGCATGGCTATAGTTTTTTTTTTTTTTTTTTGCAGATAATGTGGTGTAATATCCCTTGCTTTTATTCCTCTTCAAGGCCAATTGAAACAGGGAAAATCATACTTAGGTCTCATGAATCAAAGAGAATTAACCAAAACCGGGTTACTTAAATTCACTAAAATTACACTGAAATTCTTTAAGTCTTGGAGGATATTAAATTGAATATGTTGAGAGTTGTCTATTTGGTTCACTGAATTTTTCAATAACAATCAGGTCTTCAAATATGATCTATCAACTAACTCATAAGTGTAGCGAGATAATTTTAAAATTGCATTATATCATTAAGCCACCTACTAATAATTTTGAGATTTCAAGAGAAGTTATGGCTATGGTCCAAAAAAAAACAGAGAGAGAGAGAGAGAGGTTATAGCAATAATTTGTTTAACTTGGGAGCTGAAAGCAACTTTTCTTTTTTTTTACCTTCCAAGTCCAAGTCAAGCAGTCAATGGTTGAGATAATAGGTGAAGGCTCCTCGTTCCTTCTTGTACATTTAATTTTGGATCCCTTCAATTTGTTTCAATTCACTCATCTCTCCATTCAATTCAATCTCATACAGAACAAGGAGCAAAATCTTCATAAGCACGATATGTTGTCTCCCTGTTTGCCAACTCATCATTTCTTCTTCAGAGAGAAACGAATGACTGTTCCAACAGTTCAATTTCTTTGAAGCCAAAACATTACATGCATGGATCACTGGTGAATGAAGCAGGGTAACAATTCATCCTTTCACTTTTTTTTTGTCAATAATTCTATCAATTAACTTCCTTTTAGGAGCAGTTCATGACTTAACATCCCATACTCAGAACATATAGGTTGTCTATTAGAGAGAAATCTAAGTGGAACTTAAACCAAGAAATTGGAACACCCTCCCCATTGAAAAAATAAAAAACCTTCAAGTAATCTTTATCTTCACTTGAATTTTTCTGGGGGAGTCAAAGTCTTATTTTCTCCTACTCTACTCATATTCGTACGTGAGATCCAAGAACCATTTATTTTGAAATCAAACTCAACTTCCTGCAGCTACAAGCAACTACAAAATCAATTTTGTTATTGCAGCTACAATCAAACTCAAATTTTAAATGGTAAATAAAAAATCAATTATCTTTTGATTTTTTATACTGCAAAATTACTTTTCATAGATATAAAAAGATAACAAAGTAAAACGACCCAATAAAGATGATGTGTGACGAAATTCCATATTCCATAATATATATATATATATATATATACACACACACACACAAAAACAATACCGTTATTTCTGTTTACCTTATTTAATTAGATTAATGATGTTAGTTAAGTTAATTAAAATCACATAATATTACCAAAGGCAATCTAACCACATTCATTTTATGTCTTCCCTCTCTTTACTGCATGTTTATTATTGAACATGTATTAATAGGAATAATTAGAGAGAATGTGATGTGATTAACATAAGAAGATTTTTTATATTTAGAAATAAACTCATATTCTCAAATAATAGGTCTTACATGAACACTCATCTCCTCATCAATACAGGTGGAAGGTCGACCGGGTAGCGCAAATGAAGAAAGCACAAGCTATAGCATTTTGGATAATATATCTATTACTGATAGAACATCGGTATGTGGTGAAATGTTTCTTTTAGTATGTGGTTGTATCATCTCAATTCTACTAGTAAGACATTATTTGATGTTGTTATGTTATTTTTAAGACTTTTACAAACAATAGTAATATAATTTTACGTTATTTATTGGTAATTTTATATTATTTATTAATTAGTTTATCACTATAATAAAATAAGTGATTGTAGAAAAGTAATATAAATAAGGGTAAAGGTAGAAAATTGCTAAATTTATAGACTTCATTAGATATGAATCTAAACATAATATCGGTATTAGTAAAATTGAACAATTATTAAAGTTTAGTTATGAATTGATGGTATTTGATTTTTATAGAAATATGATAATAATGATTTATTAATAAATTAAAAAATAAAGATAAAAAAATTGTTTTTTGTTTTTAAATCTAGTTTTCAAAAACAACTAGCTCAAAGTGTTCTTTACTCTCTAGTATTACTGAAGGTTGTGAAATTTAAGTAATCATCATCTATGAACACCATGCTAGTTCTGGAATGCTTCATGAAGAACTTACAAAAGTAATGGAGTTTTTCAGATGCGGAGCACATTATTACGAAATATTTCCCATATACAATGGTGCATATCCATATGAAGTTCGTAAAAAGAGATCTAGTTTTGTACCAAGAATTTCAGCTTTTGAAGATGATGTGTCAAGGTGGAGCACAACTTTCAGTGAAGCTGCAGGAAACTTTGGGTTTTGTGTACCTAACTTTAAGTCCAAGTAACTTATTTTTCTTTTTGTTTGGTGTTTTATTTAGTTTCACCTTGCTGATATTCTATCAGTGTGTCTGAGAGAATTAATTTTTTTTTATTATTATTTTTTCACAGTAAGGAATGTGAGGAATGGACAGACCCGTATTCCAAAAATAATGGCCTTGTTGGACTTAGTTCACAAGTGAAAGAAGTGGTTTCAATGCTTAAAAAACATAATCCAAAGGATCATGTCTCAATAGGGATATGGGGAATGGCGGGTATTGGCAAATCAGTTCTTGCCAAACTCATTTTTGAGCACATTCAATATGAGTTTGAGACTACTTGTTTTCTCTCAAATGTCAGGGAAACTTGGGAGAGGAAAGGCAAATTTTCTTTACAGCAACAACTTTATTTTGCAATCTGTGAGAAGAGCAATATAACTATAGATGAGATTGAAGCAGCAGACTGCCTCCAGTTGATAGGAAGAACTCATCGTAAGGTACTTCTTGTTGTAGATGATGTAAGTCACTTGAAGCAACTACATGCTTTATGTAGAACCTTTCAATGGTTTGGTGAAGGAAGTAGAATAATCATTACAACCAGATACTTAGATATACTTCAAGCCTTTCAAGTGGACCTTGTTCACAGCATGAAACTTTTGAGTCATCACGACTCTCTTCAGCTTTTTAGTATAAAAGCATTTAAACAAGTAACTCCTGAAGGAGAATTCATGGAGCTTTGCAGGAGATTGGCTGCTTATACTGAAGGACTTCCACTAGCTCTTGATGTCCTTGGCTCTTTTTTGAATGGGAGATCACTGGTAGAATGGGAGTCAGCAATGGTTAAACTAAACAGTTCTCTCCCTTCTACTATATATGACATACTAAAGCTCAGCTTTGACTCATTAAAGGCCAATGAAAAGGAAATTTTTCTCAATGTAGTTGTATTTTATATAGGAGAGGACATGAATGATGTCAAGGAAAAGTTGGATGGCCACAGATGTAATGCTAGCAATGGGATAAGAGTCCTACAGGGTCGAAGCCTTGTAACGATCGATGAGAACAACAAACTTAGAGTCCATAATCTTTTGCAGCTCATGGGAAGACAAATATTACGTGAAAGTTCAAAAAACGAGCTTTCCAATCGAGGTAGGTCATGGTTTTTACAATGAAAGCATTTATGAGCTTCACGTCATACATATTAAACATGCATGTACCTGATGGGGACTTTGTTTGGGGATGGGTTCTCCAAGGGTTTGGGTCCCATCAGTACCATAGTAGCAGTGATACTTTATACTGGTTTCCATGGTATTTCTGACATTTGATAATATTCAACTCTAAGAATGTCTATATCATATAAAATTAATCAAGAATTTACTTTATTGATCATTTGTGTTTTTGAAATGTAACATTCAGGTCATAGGTATGAGGTGTTTTTGAGTTTTAGAGGTGAAGACACCCGAGCAACTTTTACTTCACATCTCTACTCAGCTCTACGTAATGCTGGCATTACTGTTTTCAAAGATGATACTGAGCTTCCTAGAGGAAATCATATTAAAGCAGAGCTACTACATGCTATTGGGAGTTCAAAAATTGCAATAATTATCTTCTCTAGGGAATATGCTGCATCAAAATGGTGCTTGGAGGAATTGTCGCTAATTATGGAGCTTTACAAATCAAATGGTCAGGTGGTTCTACCAGTGTTTTATGAGGTGGATCCAACAGAAATTCGTAAGCAAACTTCCAGTTTTGGTGAAGCCTTTCAAGATCTCATACAAAGAATTTCACCTTCAAAATATCAAGTTTCCAATTGGAGGACAATCCTTGCACAGGCTGGTAGTGTTGCAGGGTTTGTTGTACTTGGTTCTAGGTAATTTTTGCCCTTTTTTTTGAATGAACGAATATAATCATTCGAATGCTTGGAATGTACTATCACACAACTCACTTTTACTTTGTTTCCTATTTGCGTGTGTGTAAAATTTCTTAGCAAACAAACTAATGTTCGTTTTGCATTTGACTAATATGTTTATAATATACTCCCTCCATTCCTAAATACAAGAGTTAATTGATTTTTTTGGAAAATCCTAAAAATGTGAAATGAATGACTTAAGTACAACATATTCTCTATATTATTATATCATATGCTTGTTTATAAGTCAAATCAACTAGATTTTTGCGAAAAAATTTTTGAAAATCAATTTTTAATTACCTTATTGAGTTTTCTTAATTAGGATTCTCCAAAAAAGTCGATTAATTCTTATATTTAGTAACTGATGGAGTAGTATTATAGTTTATCTTGTTACCACACTCTAGGTTCTGTTTCATTGATTTATGATTTATTCATGAAATATCATATTCTTCAAACACTACGTGTAACTTAAAATTTTACTGCTGACTTCCAATTATGCTTATATGATTACCAGGGACGAGAGTGAAAATGTGAAAAATGTTGTTGAGAATGTATGTAGTATATTGGACAAGAAAGACTTGTTTGTGGTTGACCACCCAGTAGGAGTGGATATTCGTGCGCAACAAGTGATCACAATGCTCCAAAACCATCAATCTCAAGATGTTGTGATGGTAGGAATATGGGGAATGGGAGGCATAGGCAAAACAACTGTTGCCAAAGCCATTTATAATGAAATCGGTCGGACATTTGAGAGTAGAAGTTACCTGTCAAAGATCAGAGAAGTTTGGAATCAAGAAAAGGACCAAGTGAGCTTACAAAACCAACTTCTTTCTGAAATATGTAAGACAACCAAAATAAAGATAAATAGCATTGAATCAGGAAAACTCACATTGATGGATAGACTTCAACATACAAAGGCACTAGTTGTGCTTGATAATGTGGATGAGTCGGCCCAACTTAATGCTTTAGTTGGAAGTCGCAACTGGTTTAAACCAGGAAGTAGAATAATAATCACAACTAGAAATAAACGCCTGCTCAAAGAAATGGAATGTGCTGTTTATCTAATGAAGAATTTGGATGATGTGGAATCTATCAAGCTTTTCAGCTGGCATGCATTTAAACAAGAACATCCTAAAGCAGACTTTTTTGAACTTTCAAGAGATATTGCTGCCTATTCTGGGGGATTGCCATTAGCTCTTGAAGTCCTTGGCTCTTATTTGTTTGATAGGGAGGAAAATGAATGGGAAAGTGTGTTAGAGAAACTTAAAAAAATTCCTAATGACAAGATACACAAGAAACTAAAATTAAGCTATGACGGATTAGATGATTTGGAGAAAGAAATTTTCCTTGATATATCTTGCTTCTTTATTGGGATGGATAAAAATGAAGTTGCACATATATTAAATGGATGTGGGTTTTTTGCTGACATTGGAATCAAAACCCTTGTGGAGCGAAGCCTTATAACCATTGATGAGAAGAACAGACTTGGAATGCATGATTTGCTGCGGGACATGGGAAGAGAGATAGTTCGTGAACAATGTCAAAAGGAGTTAGGGAGGAGAAGTAGGTTGTGGTTTCATGAGGATGCACTTGTTGTCTTATTAGACCTCATGGTATGTATGATTTACTGCTTCCACGATAACTTGTTTTGGTTTCATCCCTAAGCTTGACCATGAAATTTATATTTCTATTTTGCATCTCAGAAAACAAATAAACAAATAACACAAGTGTAAACATTTAAAAATATGCTTATATTTTTTCTCAGGGTACAGAAGCTATTGAAGGGCTGTTTTTGAATTTTTCTCAAAGAGAACAAATGAATATTCAGACAGAAGCCTTCAAGATGATGAAGAGACTTAGATTACTTCATCTTGACAATGTGCAAATTAAAGGAGACTATGAATGCATCAGTAGAAATCTCAGATGGCTTTGCTGGCATGGATTTCCCTTGAAATGCATTCCGAGCAACTTTTATAAACAAAACTTAGTTTCTGTTGACTTACAGTACAGCAGCCTCACACATCTATGGAAGGAACCCCTGGTATGTAAATCAATAATTAGTTTGTTTTTAATTTTTGAGCCATATAACTACCAAAACAAATGAAAAGTGAAACAAATGGCCAAACTGCTATATGATAGTGATGGATATAGTTATATGATTACCTGTTTCTTCACTTAAATAGTTAGGTGCAGCCTCTTCAGTGGTCATGGACTAGAAAAAACGGGTAGGATTAGCTTTGGAACATTGAAGAGGTTAGGGACCTCCACCAAGGAGCTCTGTTTTGTTCTATGATGAAGTGTTATGAGAAGATTTTTTTTTTTTCTGGAAACTTGAAATTCGCAGCATTATGTTAAATAGTTTCTGTGACATAGTATCATCAGAAGATTTTATTTCTTATTATTCTTAATAATATATGACTAGTAATGCCTAGGTAATCCATTGGTACTAGCTTTAAAATTTATGGATATGGAAGAAAAGATGTATTTGGGATATATAAACATATTACTCTATTTTTAATTTGTTTTTATGTGTTCTACATCCTTCTTGATAAATCATTATTTAAAATCATTGCTCTTGAATGAACCTTCCCCTGCTTCTTTCCAAAATCAAAGCTGTTGGTAATCCATGTGTGTGTTTTTTTGTGTTCCTATGAATCAAGATGCTTCGCGGCCATATTGATTGATCATGTGTTACATTTCCAAATTAAATAATTGATTGCATGCTTTTCCCTTCAAGATTTGATTTTCCATTAATTGTATACAATGTTTTGAATAAGAGTTTCCCATTTTACAAGAAGGATTTTCCATAAGCTATATGTATAAATCTTTTCTATATATTTTATGATGAACAAAGATGTACTTACCAGCATGTTAATTCTGAAATGTGCACTAGTAACATGGTAATTTTGAGGTACAGTTAACATCATGGTAATCAAGTTACCATATTGCTTGGTGCACCTTTTAGAAATTACCATGTTGCTAGGTATATCTTTACTTTTATGACATTTTTTCAACATGTTCATTAATTCTTTAAAATTAAATTTTTTCGTTGTAGTTATTGGACAGGCTCAAAATCCTCAATCTTAGCCACTCTCATTACTTGGTGGAAACTCCAGATTTTTCAAAACTGCCAAATCTTGAAAAGTTGATCCTCAAAGATTGTCCAAGTTTGTCCAAGATACATCATTCTATTGGGTCGCTTGACAAGATTATTCTCCTAGATTTGGAGGATTGTATTGGCCTTTGCAGCCTCCCAAGAAGCATTTATAGATTAAGATGCTTAAAAATTCTTATTCTTTCTGGTTGTGTAATGATTGAAAAGCTGGAGGAAGACATAGAGCAAATGAAATCTTTGACAACTCTAATTGCTCCTAAAGTAAAGCAAGTTCCATTTTCTTTAGTGAGATTAAAAAGCATCTCATATCTATCTATTTGCGGTCAAGAAGGATTTTCAAATCATGTCATTCCTTCTCTCTATCGGTCTTGGATTACCCCAACAAACAATCCACTACCTTTTGGTCCAATACATGTGTGCATGCCACCCTCAGTTTTGCTGCCAAATAGAGTACCCAAACAACAAAGTCCTGTGTTGGAAGATGGATCGCTCATTCAGAATTCCTTATGTGTCACAAATGGTATGGACATCTCTAGGCTTGAACATTGCTTGGGACATCTTTTAGTTCAAGTTGGAAAAAATTCTCAAGCATTTCATACACTTTTAGAAAGGATTTCACAGGTTCTCTCTCTCTCTAGTTGAATTTTATTTTATTTTTTTTCTTAAAGAAAAAAAAGATTTTTGTATATAGTTATGTAGTTAAACTAAAGGTTGCTGTATTCTTTGTTTCTGTATAGGGATTGCATCTTAAAACGTCTAGTGATGATTGCGTTCTTCCTAGTGACAATTACCCTTATTGGCTTACATTCAAGGCTAAAGGAGCTTCTGTAAAATTTAAAGTGCCCCCATTTAATGGTCGTGATCATTTGAAAGGGATAACTCTTTGTAGTGTCTATATCCCTTCATCTGATTTGGATAATAATGCACGTGAGTGTTGTATAATTTGCTTAAACATTGTAAATTATACGAGCCAAACCACTTTAGTCTACATGGAAAACCACATAAATTCCTTGGAAGAAGCAGAAAGGAAAGAAATCATGTCAAATGTACAACCTGATGAGATAGTGGAGGTAAAAGTAGTTTTAAGGGATGGATTCAATGCCAAACAAACAGCAGTCTACTTGATATATAATGAGTCTTTTGATTGTCAGATGCAACCTTCAACATCTGGAACTACGATTTTAATCAGACAAAGATAAAGGTATTGTGAGAAGTATGGAAACGAAGTTTCATATTTTTCTAAGAAACTCTCTCAATGTTGTTTTCCTTTTCTTGTGGGGTTTTGATGAGAAAGTGAAAGCTAATTGAACTTTAATTGGCCAAAGTACTTGTGGTGAAGAATGGTTTGTGTCTGTTCAAGGAATTGAAAGTTTCTGATGCTATGGTAGAGTTTGACTGTTCAGATTTGTTTTGTTGCTGTCAAACAAACTCAATAGAAGTGACAGATGTGGAATTTGTCCAATGAGTATAATCCGGTTTATTTCTTATTATCTGTTGTTTTTGTTTCTTTAGTTTGTGTTCTAATGTAGGTGAGATTTTGTCTGGTTGATTGAATTGTATGAAATTATGAGTGGCTATTTGTTTTTCTTTTATTGGCTTCGACATTTTTTTGAATGTTGGCAAAAAACATTTTTGCCAAATGTATATTCATGTGTATTAGCCGGCCCCACGTAGTAGGATAAGACTTTGTTGTTGTATAATGTGTGAGATTTTAGAATCAAAACTTATCTATTTTAATGGTTGTACATAAATGATTATATCGTTCCATTTGTGCATGGCTATATCTTTTACAAATAATGTGGTGATATCACATTGTTCTCAAACTCACTACCTTCAATTTCGCCATGAAAATCTTTTATGAAGTGATGACTCACATGTGTTATTTCATGGAAAAGTGCATTGGTTGTTAATTTAGGGCACTCAATAGTCCTAAATAACTACATTACTTTTACAATGAGTTTTTAACAAAGCTTTTAAAATGAAAATAAACTTGTGCTACTTTTCACAAGGTTTCTATAGGCACTTCTACATTTATAACTTTTTACCATAAATATTTCCTAGTTGATCATAACAATTTACAACTAAATACTATTCTTATTCAATTAGTTTTTGCATAAGGTATTGCATGTTCTTATATTTATCTCTAATGCCACGAAAATAAGAAGTTTTAAGAGATTCCTAGTTTGTTTATAAAAAATAGTTATGATTGACCGTTCATATTTTAGTAATAGTAATGCCACAATAAAATGATATGTAGAGAGTGTGACGAAGTCACATTAATATGATTAAATATTAAAGGATATTAACCTTTAATACTATAGTGAGGATAAATTTGCTACAATATGGATACTTCCAAGGTGAAAATACTACTTCAAAAACTTAAGGTTGAAATGGATATTAACCATTAGTGTTATAAAGTTCTTGAAAACTAAAAATTACTAAGGGGTCGTTTGATTCGCTGGAAGTGGGGGTAGGGAAGTGGAAGTGGAGGTGGAAACACCATTTTGTGTCTTTGGTGTGATGGAAGTGGCTTCCACTTCCACTTCCAATTCCATCAAAAATCATAAAAATGAGTTTCATCACAAAACCTATGGAACTGGATAACTTCCTTGGAACCCACTTTTATTTGACAAATCTACCCTCAACATTTTTATCTATTACCAACACTACCCTCTCACTCTATCAGTTTCACGCACACATCAAACACCATTCTCTTCTCCAACCTTCTTCACCACCATGCCGGCAACGGCTCCGGCGCTCCACCACTGCGACGGCGACGGGTCCGACGTTCCGCCACCGTGACTGTCTTCTTCTTGTTCCTGAAGTGTGTCTCAGAATGTTGTAGAACAAACATCAGCTCCCTCCTCGACGGCTCCGCCCACCGCGAGATCTGGTTCGTCGAAGCTTCTTCTATGCTCTCCGAAGTCCCCAACTACCTCTTCAGCTTGGAAAACTCCGACGACTACCAAGTTCCGTCCTGTTTTGAACGACACCTCTCCCTTCTTCTCAACATCATCGGCTCTCAATATACCCAATCTCCCTCCGGTGAAGACCAAACCAGATAATCATAATCATAGTTATAGTAATAATTCAGTTACTGTGGTGGGAAATTTCACCAGTTAAATTAAAGAATAAGTTAAGATTAAAGGCTTTCCATGAAAAAAATCAATGTTTCATGAGATTGTTTTTATTTGATTTGTAATTGTAATGTTAACAGATACTTGTCATCAGCGTCGGCTTCTAGATTATGAGGAAATGCAAACAGTGATTCATGAGAAGGAGAATCAAGTTGGAGGAGCCCAATTTGGGAATTCCCAATTTGGGAATTCAGGTCAGATTCCCAATTTGCGAAGAGTCTTTTCTTTTTTCTTTTTCTTTTAATAAGAGTAATCTAGGGGCATTTTAGGAATTTCCTATTTTATTTACACATGTAAATATTAAAAAAATACCTCACTTCCATCTACACTTACCACATACCAAAGACACATTAAAACCCCACTTCCACCTCCACCTCCACTTCCACTCCTACATCCACTTCCATCAAAACCTCTTCCATCCAACCAAACGACCCCTAATAGTTTCCAAGGGACTTGAATGCAATATACAATAATACACTTGTTAAAATATCTCATTACGTTTACTGATTAAAAAAATAACATTAACAAGTAAGAGGGCCTTCATTGTTAACTTAATGTGTCATAATTGACGACTGCATTTATCACTCATAAATACTCAAGACACTTGTTATATTATGATAAAAAAAAAGACACTTGTTATTAGTACCTTAAAACAACTAACCAATCTGATAAAAAAAAAACAACTAACCAATTAGAGTAACATGATAATTTTAAAATTGCATTATATTAGAAAGAAATCTATTAAAAATTTTGATTTTTTTTTTCAGAAACCTATTAAAAAATAGCTATTAAAGGTTGGTTCAGTTGGTAAAGGGGTTTGACTCAAAATTATGTGGTAGTGAGTTCAAATGCTGCCGATATGACGACTTTGTTGGTGGACGATTTGTAAATAAGCCCTCTTTGAGCCCAAAGACCTGTCTTGACGCTGGTGATCCTCAGGACCCAACACACCTAAACTTTTATTTATATAAAAAAGAACCCTATTAGAAAGAATTGGAATTTGTGAATGCAATTTGCTCTTTTTATTTTGGTCAAAAACCAGAATTGGGAAAATTAAAATTTGGGGGAAATGACAAAAAAATGACACTTTAATTTGAGTTGGACAAAATGGGGTCTCCAATTCCAACTTGGACAAATAAGGGATAGTCCCCAATTTTTCCTAAATGAAATTTGTGACTTTGTGCCAAAAAAGTAGTGAATGACGATTTCTAAAGTATAGTTAATAACGATACTTGAGTAGTTATTGAGAATGATAGTTAATAACGATACTTGGGTAGTTAACTGTGATACCTGAGTACTTATCCATTAACTACTCAAGTATCACTGTTAACTACTTTAGAAATCGTCATTCACTGCTTTTTGGCACAAAGTCACAAATTTCATTTTGGACAAATTTGGGACTATTCCTTATTTGTCCAAGTTGGAATTGAAGACCCCATTTTGTCCAACTCAAATTCAAGTGTCATTTTTTTTGTCATTTCCCCAAATTAATTTGTAGTCCCTCACAAGGGACTTAATAGTAGAAAAGTTCCATAAACTGTACATATTAAAGTAAGGTCCCCAGGGGCTTTTGTGGACAGGAGAAGGGAAAAATACTTCTGAATATTGTTATTCTTGATATGAGTAATGAGTTACATGAGGCTACATATACAAGAGTGAAAAGACAAGATAATAAATGACCGTAAAGCCTAATAACACCTATAAAATCAAATACTTATCCACAATAAATACAATATATTCTCACACTCCCCCTCAAGTTGGATCATATATGTTGATCATATCCAACTTGCCTATACAACTTTCAAATGCAGGCTTGAGTAATGGCTTGAGTAATGCATTTGTCAATACATCTGCAGCTTGAAGGTTTGTTGGTAGATAGGTCAAACATATGATTCCTTCTTCAACCTTTTCTCTGATGAAATGTCTGTCTATCTCCACGTGTTTTGACCTTTCATGCTGAACAGGATTCAAGGCCATGCTTATAGCTACCTTATTGTCACAATAAAGTTTGAGTGGCAATTCCACCTTGACCTGTATCTCAATAAGGACACGTTTGAGCCACAATTCCTCCATTATTCCTTGAGCCAATGCCCTTAATTCAGCTTCAGCACTACTTTTGGATACAACTCTTTGTTTCTGACTCTTCCAAGTTACCAAATTCCCCCATACAAAGGAGCAATAACCAGAGGTAGATCTTCGGTCAGGATGTGTTCCTCCCCAACTCGCATCAGTGTAAACTTCAATCGATCTTCGTTCTTGTTTCCGGAAGAACAACCCCTTCCCTGGAGTACCTTTTAGGTATCTTAAAATCCTGTACGCAGCATCCATATGCTTCTTCCTTGGATCACTCATGTATTGATTAGCAACACTTACTGCAAATGCTATGTCAGGTCTTGTGTGGGAGAGGTATATTAGCTTCCCAACAAGTCTTTGATATCTTTCTTTATCAGCTGGCTCTTCTTGCTCTTTATCTTCCTCTTCGGCTTCAGTATCATCATCAAGATCATCCTCTTCTGACTCCCCCTCCTTTCTAGGCTTCTTCTTCCTTTTCTTAGGAGGTATGATAGGAGTAAGTTCAGGACTACACCCCAACATGTCTGTCTCTTCGAGGAGATCCAGTATATACTTCCTTTGGGATACATAGATCCCCTTTTTCGACCTTGCAACTTCCATTCCAAGAAAGTACTTCAAATCCCCAAGATCTTTGACTTCAAATTCCTTGCCAAGTGCAACTTTTATCCTAGACATTTCATCAATATAATCTCCTGTAAGAATGATATCATCAACATACACAATAAGGATACATCTTCTTCTTCCCTCTGTTTTGACAAACATAGTATGATCTGATAAACACTGTTTGTAGCCTTCAAATTTCAGGACCTTTGAAAACTTGTCAAACCAAGCTCTGGGAGACTGTTTCAGGCCATAGAGAGACTTCTTCAACTTGCAAACCTTATCACCTCTTCCCTTCTCAAAACCAGGAGGTAAAGTCATGTAAACCTCTTCTTTAAGCTCTCCGTTCAGGAAGGCATTCTTAATGTCCAGCTGATGAAGTGGCCATTCCAAGTTAGCTGCCACAGACAATAAAACTCGGATAGTATTCAGTTTCGCCACTGGTGCAAATGTCTCTTGGTAGTCTAGACCATAAGTCTGCGTGAAACCTCTTGCCACAAGTCGTGCTTTTAACTTGTCAAGAGTACCATCAGCCATATACTTAGGGGTGAATACCCATTTGCAACTAACAAGTTTCTTACCTCTCGGTTTTTCAACAACAGCCCATGTCTCATTCTTCTCAAGAGCTCTCATTTCCTCCATAACTGCAGCTCGCCATTCAGGTACCTCAAGTGCTTCCTGGATGTTTTTAGGAATATGGACTTTATCCAAACTAGTGACAAATGCCCTATAGCCCGAGGAGAGAGCAGTATAAGACATATACTTTTGAATTGGATGTAGAGTACACGATCGAGGCTGTTTCCTGTGAGCAATAGGCACATCAAGGTCATTATATTCATTAACATTTACATGAATTTCCTCAGATACCTCTGGAACAACCTCTTCAACAACTACCACCACTTCTGGCTCCTTTGGTTCTTCAGGAGCTATCACTGGTTCTGAATTCTTGGATGCTTCAGATGCAAGTTTCTTTCCTCCCTTAGATTTTTGCCTTCGTGAGTACACCATCATATCTTTATTCCCTGCATTCAAGTTTTCCATTGGCACAAGAGATGGTTGGGTTAAGGGATGTTCGATTTGTGGTGGAGGTGATGGCTCTGCCTGTTGTATAGGTGGAGGTAATGGCTCTGTTTGTGGTAAAGGTGAAGGAGATGGCTCTGTCTGTGGTAGGGTTATCCATTGTTCAAGGGTGTTATATTCTTGTATAGGTTCAGGCACCCAAGTCTGAGATTCACTCGTTCTCTCCCCCTGAATTGAAGATTTGGGATAGAAAGGAGTATCTTCATGAAAAGTAACATCAAAGCTTACAAATAGGTGTTTAGAGACTGGATCAAAACATTTGTACCCTTTTTGAGTTGGAGAATACCCAAGAAAAATACATTTTACTGCACGAGGATCAAATTTGTTATGTGGATGAGCATGAACAAAAGCAGTACAACCAAAGACACGAAATAGAAGATTTGATTCAAGGTGAGTGGTAGGAAAGACATTTTGTAACATTTGGAGTGGAGTTTCAAAAGATATCACCTTATTTGGCATTCGGTTGATGAGGTGGGTGGCAGTTAAAATGGCATCTCCCCAGTAAAACTTTGGTACATTAGAAGTGATCATAAGAGCCCTAGTGACTTCCAATATGTGTCTATTTTTCCTTTCAGCAATCCCATTTTGTTGAGGGGTATGGACACACGAACTTCTATGGATAATACCATGAGTTTGGTGAAATTCACTCAAAGTTCGGTTAAAATACTCAGTACCATTGTCAGAATGTAAAACTTTGATACTTGTATTAAACTAATTTTTAATCATAGCATAGAAATTCATGAAAGCATTTGGTGCCTCAGACTTATCTTTTAGCAAATAAACCCAACAAAGACGAGTGTGATCATCTATGAATGTAATAAATCCCCTTGCTTTGGTACGGTTTGGGTTGCGGGAAGGTCCCCATAAATCACTATGAATGGTAGTAAATGGTTTGGTAGGAATATATGGAGCTCTAGGATATGATGATCGGTGGTGTTTGGCCAATTCACAGACTTCACATTTCATATCAAGGTTTGATGGTTGGCAAATAGTTGGAAACATGTGGGATAAATACTGGAAATTAGGGTGACCCATTCTCTTGTGCCACAACATAGTATCTTCATTTTTAGAGATTGTGTTACATACCCCTTTGATAGGTTGATGACTCACTCTGGCATTGTCAAGGAAGTAGAGTCCCTCACATTCTTTAGCATGACCAATCACCATCCCCGATGATAGATCCTGAAACACACAATAAGTGGGTAAAAAATTAGCAGAGCAATTTGATTGCTTCGTTAATTGGCTAACAGATAATAAGTTGCATGCTAATTTTGGCACATGTAAAACAGATTCCAGAGTGATACTCTCTGAAACTTTAATACTTCCTTTCCCGGCAATTGAAGCAAGAGAACCATCAGCAATTTTCACCTTCAAATTACCAGCACAAGGAACATAGGTAGAGAACAATCGATGACAATCGGTCATATGATCCGACGCTCCAGAATCCACTATCCATATTGTTTTGTTCTGAGAAGCTTTAAGAGCTAAGAGAAAGTTCCCCTTCTTAGCAAGGAATGCCAACACTAGTTGTCCAATAAAAACCGTGGCTGTAGACTGAGTTTTAGACCAATATGAAGCGATTATATGGTTGTAAATCAGATTTACAAATCTGAAATGTATTAAAATGTCAACCATGTGGAGAAAAAACACACAAATTCTCCAAAAAACTTTGCTGGCTGGTTTGATAACTACCTCTGCCCCTTCAATTTTATCACCCAGATCAATCAAAGAGAGAGAAGCATTTTTGAAAAACCTTGAACAGAGTAAAACACCTCTGCCGGATCGGAAAAACATGACCCACTGCGTCAACATCATCGCCGGTGACTGGGATCGAGTCGGAAATGGACCGTCGTTGCCGTCGATGGGAATCGCCGACGGGAAGAGCTCTCCACGCGCTCACACGCGCCGCCGTTGGCCGTGAAATTTTGGGGTTCCGCCGCGCGGAGCTTCCTCTGTCCAATGGTGGGGGCGGTGAGACTCAAAACAGTCTTGATCATCTCGCACAGACCCATCTCTACGAACTTCAGACAAAGCTTCACACGATTCATGGCTGTCAAACCCTAACTACTTATTTTTGAGCCTTAGCTCTGATACCATGTGGACAGGAGAAGGGAAAAATACTTCTGAATATTGTTATTCTTGATATGAGTAATGAGTTACATGAGGCTACATATACAAGAGTGAAAAGACAAGATAATAAATGACCATAAAGCCTAATAACACCTATAAAATCAAATACTTATCCACAATAAATACAATATATTCTCACAGCTTTACTTTAATATACTTCAAATAATAAAAGACTAGATTATCCCTTCTTCTCAACCCATGAACTTGTTATATGTGCGCGTGACCTTGTCATTTGTGCCCATGACCTCGTCAATGCTTGCCCATTAACTTGTCACATGGTGGGTCATGACCTTGCTAGAGTTGCCCATGATCTTGTTATACGTGTACATGACTTAATCATTCCTTGCCCATGACCTTGTCAAAGGGAGGGACAATCTGGTCTTTTTGTTGAAGTATATTATAGTAAGGTCCCTAGGGACCCTATTTTAATATGTGGAGTTTATAGAACTTTTCTACTGCCTCCATTCCTAAATATAAGATAACTTTGAGAATGTAGATAAGTTCCTTAATATAAGATCACTTTCTATTTTTTCTCAAGTTTTGCCCAAATTACCCCTATACTCATTTTACAAGTAAATTACTCCCTCAATCTTTTAAATTTAAGTGAGGGGTATTTTGGGAAGATCATGTAATTATAATTCATTGGAAAGCTTTCCTTAATCTCTCTAAATTAGCCAAAATGATCTTATATTTAGGAACGGAGGGAGTATGTAATAGGAACTAAAGTTTGGTCTATATGTACATGCCTAACACTACTCCACTGATGGGAAAATGACAACACTGCATTTATCTCCTTTTAGTAAAATAGTGCGGTGACTGATGATAGAGTACGAGTTACATGGGCCGTGCCTATTACAAGTACTTTATGATTGGAACCAATAGCATTGAATGTGTATAAAAGACTCGGCACCAGTAATGCATGCCAGGCATCAGGTATGCAGAAAGAGTTTATTTTCCTAAGAAATTCAGAAAATTGTAAATTTGTTGAAACTTTTTGTTGACAGCTATTTCTGTTATTGGTTCATTTGCTGATGCAACAGGAATAGACATTGAACCTGAAGACGAAGAAATTCAGCAGTTAAATTTGAATATGTTTGATATATTACTAGCATATTAGATTGGTTTGTTTGTAAGTGTACTATAGTAAACTCTGCATCTATCCTCCATAGTATGGGACTATGGGCCTTATTAATTCAAGGATGTAATTTTGTAGTAAAAAGTATATGTAAATATGTCACTAAACGCTCGTTATTATTAACACTAGTAATGGTCATTACAATAAATACATGAACAACAGAGAATCCACAGCTGGAAGGCATTATTGGTGAGAAGAATCAAAAGTTGCTCCACCATGATCAAACCTCATAACCAGGATTGACTTTTTGTTGAACATCTCCATAACTCTCCAACTCTTCCATATCTTCCAAGCTGCCAAGAAAAAGAGGAAGTCTTTGATGCAGTTTTACAGGTTGAAGTGAGAGAATTCTGTTTTTCCCATCAGACCCTCTTCCTCCTGCCTGCTCCACAATGAAACTAAGAGGGTTTGCCTCATAAACAAGGCGAAGATGATCCCTTGGATTCATTGCCACACCCCCATACAGCAAAGTTCGATGCAGATCAGCTACAAGAGAACATATATACCGTGCTGAGTACTTCTTTGGATATTTACCTTTTCCTTGTCTTACAGTGTCTATATATCGCCTTAGACCATCTGGCCAGTCGAAGTATCGTGCATCATTCACAGAATAAATTTGCCCTGCAAATTGTACAGCATTAAACAATAGAGCCTAAAAATATGCACATTAGCCCTCACATATGATGTACAAGAAAAGACATATATGATGATGCCAATGGAACCTCTTCATTCACAGAATCTCAAACTGCATATTGAGGACATGTTTGGAAGGAGAATAATATGAGAGAAAGCGGTCATGTATGTGATATGCATCTCATAGTAAGATAGGCTGCCAAATGGGGTCTATTATTCTCTAGGTTCCATATGCTTTTAACGAATTCTGACTTTCGTCTTTGTACCTAACTTCACCTTAAACGAAGTTCTTATGAAACTATTACAAGCTAAAAACTACAAATAGAGTATATTGGAACCAAAACATCAGTTCAATCACAATTTAATGACCAATAACCCTGACGATTAATCACGTGCTAGGGGTTATTCTAGCTTAGTCACGGTCTCGAATTTGAGACGTGAGAATGCAGCATCTTAGGGTCTAGGGGCGCCAACATTAATGGTTTTTGTTATGCCTTAATTCGAATTAGTAAGAGGCCATTGATGTGCCTAAAAGATGGCCCACCCTAGGTACAGAAGGAGAAACCCAAACAAATTAAATAACCAGCGATTGTGTTAACCCTTGACATATATTCATGTCTATCTATTCTCGGGTATCTAAGCACACGTGAGAATTATGCAAACGAGATGTTTCATATAACTAGTGTCTATTCATATCTTCAAATTTTTGATGCCAGACAATAGTAAGGGTCAACATTACAATTGCATAGATTCACACTAGATATGGAACATGTGGGTTAGGAGTATGAATTACCACGTGGAGGAATTTTTATGCTTGGATTCGTCAGAACAAAGTCACCCGTTGAGTGATCAAGAGTAAATGACTGTGTTCCAGAACCAAAGGTTGTGCAGAGTATAGTGGCAGATGAATATAGAACATAGCCAGCTGCAACCAACTTTGCTCCACTCTGTAGTGAATTAAGCGTAGCCTTCTCCTCAATGGGTAGGTTGTCTAGCTCTTCAAGGCGTTTATAGATGCCAAAAATTGTACCTGTTGGAATGGAAGCATCGATATTTCGAGAACCATCCAGGGGATCTGTTACCACCACATAAGGACCATCGTCACTTATCCAGATCGGATTATCATCCTCTTCAGAAGCCATGACAGCAACTTTTCCAGAATTTCGCAGTGAAGACAATATTATTTCATTCTGCAATAATTCATAGCACGAGTACTGATCAATCAATTACTCTCCCTTTCTCGTATTTCAGTAACATCCAATGATTAAAAAATTACATAGCTCTTGAATTGGTAAGGCAGAATGGGAGAACAAAACTTCCTTATAGAGTGGCTTAAAGTTACAGAACTAGGGAAAAATAACACTTTAAGATAACATCATTCTAATATCTGACAAACAATAGTCTAACAATCCATCAATAACTATTACTTCATCCGGTCCTAAATATAAGACCACTTTGACTTTTTGGAGAAATTAAGATGCAAAATTAAGCACTTTAAATTTCTTGCAGTTATTTTTTCCTTAAAACACATTTATTCTACTTATAAACTAACAAGTAATCTAATTACATGTGGCATATATTATAATTTAGTGGTAGAATTCGCTTCATTAATTTTCACAAAAAGTCAAAGTGGTCTTATGTATAGGACCGAAGGGAGTATATTTTAGTATATTAAGATAAAATAATTCTCTTCTGTGACAAACACTAGTCTAGGTGACTGGGTTCATCTGGCAGCTGCCAGCTTATACCATGTTTAGGACAATGAACCTCAGGACAAGCTAAGTACTAAGTAAGCCACCCCACCTTCAATTCACCCCTTTATGTCACTCTCTTGTCAACTAGAAACATGAATACTAATTGCAGACACAAAATAATGCAGATATTATCACCACAAAACATGTGTCAGGATCAAATTTTGTCTCAAGTATCAGGGTCATATATAGCATGCATAAGAAATATACCATTCTCATCTCATTTTATTGGCACAATAAAAAGGTTTAACTGGGTAAGCCAAGCTCCAAAAAAAAAAAAACTTGCACTTTGTAACATACAAGTTAGTATCTAGAAACAAAATTCTGAAATCATTAATAATGGTGTTGAACCATATATTTTAATTTAACCAAATACATCACATTAATTAACATGCATGCAAATAAAAAGCACATCAAACATGACATAATTAGCACGAAAGTAATGTCTGTGAAGATATATACCGAGACGATATCAAGAGGCTTGGGAGCATCTCTATCAGAAGCACCAGCGATAATTGAAGCAAGGCCTTGACGTTTGCTTAGAGAGTAGTTGAAAGGAGAAGCCACAAGAGAAGCTATTTGCTTGCAAGCAAACTGTATATGATACATCAAAATGACCAAGTCATCTTCCACATTTAGCCCTCTCTTACCCACATACTCCATGAATGAGCAAAACCCATCATCATCACCCAAAGATGAAGAAGATGATGGACCAGTTTGTCCTATCTGTGACCACATGCGAAACCCAGAAAGGGAAGACATGTTTGGCCTGTGGAACTGAAGGGAAGGAGGTGATGAAGGAAAAGTTTGGAGCTTTGGGAGGAAAGTTGGGAACTTAGGAAGGAGTGAAGTGGAAGGTGAGTGCATACTTGGGATAGGAAAAACTTTGTGGGGTTGAAAACAATGTTGTTTTCATGGGAGAATTTTTTTGAATGGTTGGTGTCTCAGACAACACAGTCACAGAGTTCAGTTCAGGAGCCTTCTCTGGGGATAAAACTCAAGATTGTGGATAAATATGTACTCCTTCAGTTACTATATAAGATCACTTTAGTAAATTTGGAGAGATTAAGGAAGACATTCCAATGTTTTGATCAGAAAAGGAAGACATTCCAATGTTTTGATCAGAAAAGGAAGACATTCTAATGAGTTAATAAGATTACGTGAAATTTTCAAAATACCCATCACTTAATTTTAAAAATATCCTCTCACATTCTTCAAGCCACTATTTTTTGGGTGAAGGGAGTATAGGGTAATTTGGGGAAAAACTTAAATCAAATTAGAAAGTGATCTTATATCTAGGAATAAACCCTCCTCGATCTTATATCGGAGGGAGTATTTTGCAATTTTTTTGATTACCATGCTCTCAAGGCTCATTACATGCTTGGAGCAGCAAGTTCCAGCCTTTCCAGGTAAGAGTGATGGAAAAATGATAAAATGAGGGTAGTAAACAAGAATAAACATATGTGATAAAAAAAAGAATAAACATGGTTATTTTAGTTAATTACAGTGGAAGAAGACATAGACAGCGAATGTCTTCGTGGGGTGCTAATTACCAGGCAGGGATCAATGGTAAGAATCATGTAAACGAGAAAATGTGATCAGGGAGAAAATCATAAATAAATAGGTAGGCCAAAGGAATTAATCATAAATAAATACTCCCTCAAGTCCTAATTATAATCACAAACTACCAATTTCTCACATACAAGGAATGGTAGTTGGGTTATAAAATTCATGTTAAATTTCCCACTTTTACCAACTTCACCCTTTATTAAATGATATGTTTCTCATTATCATTTTTGAATCTCCATTAATAGTATGGGTAAAGTTGAAAAAAAAACATTTAATACGGTGATTAGTGACTTAGGACCAAAAATTAGATGAGTTGATAACTTATAATAAGGACCGAAGGGAGTAGTAAACAATTATCAAATTAAATTAAATTTTAAAGGGTTTGGGTAATACTACCTCCGGTTTTAAATATAAGACCTAATTGACTTTTTTTTGAGAGATTAAGGTTGCAAAATATGTTATTAAATCATGACATATTTTATATCTTTTTAGATTGTCCATTAACTTATAGGTAAAATAAACTAGTGTAGGAAAAAAAATTAGGTAAATCAATTTATAATTAACTTATTTTGCCTTTTTTTAAGATTTTTCAAAAAAATTTAACTAGATCCTATATTTAGGACGGGAGGGAGTATTAAATAACTTGTTAGAAGCTCCTTAAGGTATAAATAATAACTAAAATCTAGAAGAACTGCATTTTCAACTCAAAGAAATGTAGTGCTGCATTAACAGCTCAAAGATGTACAACTCAAAAAAATTGTTATTGACCATTATTTGTTAATAACAAAACATTTAATATAATACATGTCCCTTGAAATTTCAAGGTAATTTTGATCATTTTTTATATTTGATTGTGATTGATTCACCATTGAAGAAACTGATTGCAATTAATTCCCTTGTGAAGGAGTTGATTTTGATTTTCTATAATTGATTTCATAAATTTTTGGCTTTGTACTTCTCGAATTGTCAAATAAGGTATGTTTATTTATTTCATAAAGTACCATCCTAAATAAATTGTCTTAACTTATTTTGAGTTCTTTGTGTAAAAAATTTATTTGAGTTCATGTGTGTATAAATAAATATAAAGTAAAGGTACAATTTTGGAAACGAACTTTTGCGTCAGCAGCATTAAGAAAAAAAAGTGTTTTCGGTATCAATTCTAGGTAATGTCGTTAGATTTGACCAGCGTTGACAGTTAGAAAGTAATGTAGCAAAAAAGAAAATGAGGATGGGTAATAAATGGTAAATTCCTCTCATCCCTCTCACCCTATCCTTCTTCAACAATGCAATCATATCATCATTAGATTAGATCCAAGCTCACTTCCTCCACACCTCACTTCCCCTATCCTTTAAACTGTTTCCTATGTCACATCACATAAAAAAAAGTCTTCACTAGTTTTGAGAAACAAGCCTTTGGATTTTCATCACTAGTTTGGTGCATCAAATGAATAATACATCTATAAATATTGTAGAAACATGTGTTTTCTAATTGTAAATCAAGTTATTCACATTTCTTGTTATGTTGTTTGATGATTTCATTCAAGTATTGTTAGACCCATCAAAAATAATTTTTTTAGAGGTAGTGGTTTTCATTTTGCATCATTTACACTCAAAACCTTACATTTTTCATTAAAATAAGTTTAGATGAGATGGAATCGGTGAGATAGGACACAAAACCATATATTTAAATGCTCAAAATCACCAATGGGTAGTTGGTTGAACTGAAAAGTGGACTATAACCCCATAAGGATGAGAATATGCGTTCGAATTCCGGAAGTCTCTCATTGGGAGAAAAGACAACCTTATGTACCCCTCAAATCCAGATTAGACAGTTGCCAATAGACGCCGGATTAGTCCGTCGTAGTTAACAAAAAAAATGCTCAAAATCTCAAATAGTCAAATGTGACTGAGTCACATTTACACAATTTCTTGTTAAGAATAAATATGTATTCTTTTACTAAGGACGCACTTCAGAATCAATGATTGAGGACCCAAAGAAATATCTGCTTTCATCAAAAGAATATGTCATATCGATGGTGGAATAAGCCATAAAACATACCTAATTGGTCATTGCATTTGACTTTTGCCGCTACTTAATCGTAACAATCCAAACACTTCAGTGTATTGGAAACTAAAAACCATTTTTTTTTCGAGCGGTGAATGGCACAACTTACTTGAACTTATCTACACATTCTTATCACTCATACCCACAATTATTGACTTTATAAAGTTGAGTCACTTGCATTGAAATTTCTCTATATATAGTATAGACCCACACACAGGGCCACTTTGAGTAAGCATAAAATAGGGAGAGAAGAAGTTAATTGAAAATGGTGTCACAGATAATTGAGTTGTTGAAGAAAGAGATCCCTCTAGAGCAGGAGGCCTTTGTTTTGCCTCAAGATTCTGTGAATGGCCTTGTTCTTGTGGACATCATCAATGGCTTCTGCACTGTTGGTGCTGGAAATCTGGTAATCTCCTTACTTAATTTTCCACTCTAAACTTCACCAAAATACTAGTCTCTTCTTTAAATAATAAGTGTAAACACTGACAATAACCTCATGCCACTAGCTTACTGATTGGAACAAACTTGTCACCAGTTTTCATGCCACTAGGCTTCTAGCTTTTTGACATCAAAGAACAGTTATTTTATATTTACGTACCTTCAGTTTGTTTGATGCTCCCTCCAGTCTTAAATATAAGACTTAGTTGATTTTTTTGTCCTAAAAAAGCAAAATAAGTTAATTATAAATTGATTTACCTAATTTTCCCCTTAAACTAGTTTATTTTACCTATAAACTAATGGATAATATCAAAATATATCTGTCATGATTTAATAACTTATTTTGCAACCTTAATCTCTCCAAAAAAAAGTCAACTAGGTCATATATTTAGGACCAGACGTAGTATAAGAGAGTTTGTAGTGTGAATTGTGGAAATAGTGTGTGCATGCACGATTTGACACTAAGAGATGACAATGATTTGGATAGGCCATGTTTGTTTGTTTGTAGGCTCCAACAGAACCCAATATGCAGATTTCAGGGATGATTGGTGAGTCTGAAAAGCTGGCCAGATTGTTCTGTGAGAAGAAACTGCCAATTATGGCATTTCTGGATACTCACCACCCAAACAAGCCAGAAGAGCCTTACCCTGCTCACTGTCTTATTGGCTCTGATGAATCAAATCTGGTCCCAGGTTTAGGAATCTGATTTTTTCTTTCTCTGTCAATATTTGAATCATTATCCTATCTCAGAAAGACTACAGATCTAGATCAAAATATATTCTCAAGTTTATCAGTTTATCAACATATATCTGAGGGGTTAATGTTCCTAAAAAGATCAAATAAGTTTAAATTTATTCGAATTGCAGGAGAAAACAAAACTGTATTTTGTTTAACTATATATGATATTAGATCACTAAAGTATGAAGAACAAGATTCAATTCCCACCTTGTTAAAAAAAAGACTCATGAGTAGAGATTTCTTAGATGTAAATAAAGCCTAAATCTAGCTAGTATACTACTATACTTCAACATGATAATATGATCTAAAAACGAGACAAGTTACCGAGTGGCTCAAAATATATAATTTTAAAAAAATTGGATATCTAAGAAAAAAATTCTCTTAATTGTTTATTTTATAAATAAGGCTCAAAGTCCAAGTACTTCAAATAATGTTAAGTCGCTTATCTTAACCATTTAATGATTAGGTGGACTTGGTTTTGTTAATCCATGATCATATGCATTCATTTTTTCCCATCCCTATGTGTCTGTTTTTAAAGATTTTCTATTCAAATTGCAGAATTAAGATGGTTGGAGGGTGAACCAAACGTGACAATCAGGCGTAAAGACTGTTTTGATGGATATCTGGGTTCAATGGAAGAAGATGGCTCAAATGTTTTTGCAGACTGGGTGAGGAACAACAACATCAAAACTGTAAGTACTTGACACATAAAAATCTTCTTATAAAGAAGACCTTTAAGCAGTACACGGTGCTTCCCGTGATTAACATAACGTTTTGCTAACTAGTTTATGAATATTTTCTAAATTAGTTGTGTTTTTTAAAATAAATGTGTGATGGTTTTCCTTTAAATACTCTTTTCACTCTTAAACATTAGAACTACCTTTGATGGAACCACTTCCATAAGGGAAATATATATGGATACTTTGAACAAAATTACAAATTTAGAAAACAAAATGGGTTGGTGTCTTATATTTATAACAAAAGTAAACTTGCAGCTTACTTTTGAATTTTGAAGGTGGGGAGTATTTTGTTTGGTATGACACATATAATATGTCAGATAAGACTAATCCTTTTGTCTTGTGATGAGTCCAAAAAATATTCAATAACTATGTAGTTTCATTGAAATTATTTAATTAGGAGCCTGCAAGTATAATAACTAAATTATGATTTTTTTTGTTGGCCTGAAGTTGGTAGTTGTGGGAGTATGCACAGATATATGTGTCCTGGACTTTGTGTGTTCCACCATGTCAGCCAGGAACAGAGGATTTCTGAAGCCTTTGGAGAATGTGGTGGTGTATTCAAATGGATGTGCCACCTTTGATTTCCCTCTTGATGTTGCCAGAAGCATGAAAGGAGCTTTAGCTCATCCTCAGGTAAATCTCATACACATAAAATACACTCTCACACACATACCTCGACACATCAAACATTGTTTACTGTCAGATATAAATGTTGGTGAGAGAGCCAATGGTATAAATATAGCAGAAAAAGACAATCACCTCGTAATCTAGTATCATCATGTCAAATGCGCCTCTATTTTCCCATTTTTAAATGTTTTTGGCATATGTTTTTATTATTAAATTCTACACAAGAAGAATGACATTATGATATTTTATTATAGAAAATGGTTCATTTTTTACTTCCATACAATTTTATAAAAAAATCATTTCTTCGTAATTTTGTGGCTTTTCAGTTAAACGATGAAATATTTAAAATTCTTATGAAATTGAAAACTGAATATTTTCCTATAATATATCAAAACATCCTTCATTTTATGTAAAATCTAATGATATAAACAAATATAAAATTAAAAACACACACACACACATTAAGGAAGGGGCCAAATGTAGACACGCAATTGACATCCCCATCCCATTTTGATTGACTTCTTCGTTGCATTTAGATTCCAATGTAAGTGGATAATGTTACAAGCTCAATTCTGATACCCTCATGTTGTTAATGTATGACTTATAATTAAAAAAGAAGTTAAAGTCCAAAAATATTCATACAATTGTCACGAATGTGCAAAAATACCCATGTAAAACTTTTTGAGCAAAACTACCCATCAAATTTCAAAACTCGGGCAAAAGTGCCCATTACCATTAATTTTTTTCCACTAATCATCCTATGTCGTTTTATCATCACAAAAGAGAAAATAAATACATAAGTTTGTCACGTGTTTTATTAAGTGATGACGCGATATAGTATAATGAGTGAAAAAGTCAAAAAAATTAATGGTGATGAACACGTTTACCCCCAATTTTAAAATTTGATGGGCAGTTTTATTAAAAAAAATTACATTGGTATTTTAGAACATTCGTGACATTTGGACATTTTTGCACCTTAATCCTTAATAAGTTTTTGAGAGGAGGGATAAATAAATAGATGGAACAATATTGTTGTCGACCCAAATAAACTTCAAGACATAAAACATTTTTATTCTTTTCAAGCTAGTTATATGCTTCTTTATTATACTTATACCTAGATGAGAGGGACCATTTATTGCATGAATTCCTATACAGCAAGTTGCACTGTGCACGACTTATATACAATATGACCTTTAATATTATCCATATAGTTCAAATTATTAGATCACTTTGATTTTTGAAGATTAAGGATGTAAAATTAATCACTTTTTTCTACAAAACTCATTAATTCATTATATTTATACTAACATATAATTTTATTAAATGTGATATATGTTATAAATTAGTGGTATAATTTGCTTCTTTAATTCTCAACAGAAAGGTCAAAGTGATCTTTATATTTAATATCGGCGGGGTAGTATTTATTAGAATCAAGAATTATATATGATTCCAAATAATTTAGTTTTACATCACTCTAATAATAAATACAATTTCTTTTACAGGAGTTTATGCATCATGTAGGTCTGTATATGGCAAAAGAGAGAGGAGCCAAGATAGCCAACCAAGTGTTGTTCGGTGAGGTTAAGCCATGAGGAAATTGATCAAGCATGTGTTTAGGTCATTTGGAGGTGACTCCTTAGGAGTTTGATTTAATATTAATTACATATAATAAAGTGTTAAGTGAGATTGTATGTGAGCTCATGTTGTACACAAAGTTTAAGATGTGTGTCACCAATATCTTTAGTGCTTATATAAACACAGAAGTATGATCTAATGAGATAAAATTATCATTGAAAATAACATCAAGTTTGAATATATCATGGATATATAAAGGTGTATATTAGTTCTTAATAACTTCTTATAGTTTTACCAAATTTTGATTTAGGGTACTAATATTTCTTAGGATTTTCATCTAACATATACTTTCCCCGTCTTCTTATACCCCGCTTATACCATCATTTTTGCAAGCCAAAACATTTAAAATCATTGGCCAAGTCAATATATATATTCAGCTTGTAATTGTAACAAATTAGATGTCACATTTGATACCATGAAAGTTGTTTTGAAACCAACCTAGTTAGGGTGAGTAGTAAATATTCTCGTCTCTTAAGTAAATGGTTAAGGGTTTGATTCCTTACCCTTATGAATGAAACAAATTTACATGTCAGCTGTCTACACTTAAATAAAACTTCAGAACAGTGAGAGATTAGTCCTACTTAACACTTAGGTGGGGATACTCTTAAGAAACCAAAACAAAAAGTCGTTTTGAAGTCAATTGTTCATGTATAAATATAAAGTCATTCCCTTAGAGAACATTTTTGAGTGAAGCGTGTCAAATAATAATTATTTTCAAAATGTAGCATTCAGGTATTTGGTGATGTGTGTGTAGAAACATTATGGTAAAAAATAGAGCCCAATGTTGGAATATTCTTAATTTTAAAAGTTATTTTAGAACTACATTATTTTATATCTATAATATATGAAAATTTCATATTTATGTAGAATGTTATACTCTGTCATTCTTAAAACATGCTTAGTTCACTCCAGTTCATTTTACTTGTGAGTTGTATGCTAATTTATAATCTATAAAAATATACAAAATATGTTATGATTAAATGACATGTTTCGCATTCTTAGTTTTCAAATAACAAATGTACACTCTAAAGCCAAGATGGTTTTAGCTATAGGGCTGAGCATACAGGCACCTACCCGTCAAGCGTGGTCTGCTCGCATAATAATCCATGCATGTTCATAGTCTGCCCCGCATAATAATCCATGCATGTTTATAGTCTGCCCATTTATAGCCCGTCATGGATATCATGTCTATTTAGCTAAGTACGGGCACTAGCACACCTACATGTTGCCTGTGCCTACTCATTTAAGCCATCTTTATTATTCTTTTTTAAATTTAAGTTTTATTCAATCACAAAATATCTACACGCATGGTTACAAGTAAGCGTATGGATTATTGAATTATTTGCCTCTTTTGTTTTTGAAATTCGGATTGATGTTGGGTTTTGGAACTTAATACTTTGACATTATTTTCATTAGATTTGGATTTATGTTGTTGGATCATGAATGTTCGATTCATGTTACATTTGGAAATTTGAAGTTTAATTTATATAGTTGAAATCATGAATGCATGTTTGATTTATGTTTTGATGTTATCTTATAATAATATCAACTAAAAAAGTATTTTCTTTTTTTTATCAAGAAACAAATGATTTTATTAAATTAGAAAGCTAGAATACAAAATAGGTCTGCAAAAAAAATTTCAAATGATAATACATAGAAAATCTCAAAAGATAGGAAGGTTACATAGTAAAAATAGTTGTCATATTTTTAAAGTTTAAGCTAAATGCGCCACCCATATACCATTTAGCCATTAATGAATATAAGCATGCCCATAGCCATTAATATTAAACGGGTTCGATGACACGTAGACTCACGGGTCACCCATACCCATGTACACCCTCTAGTCTTAATTATAAGTAATCAACCGCCTCTAAATTTTGGTCCTAAATATAAGTCACTAACTATCATTAACTAACTCATTTATTAAAAATTTCCCAATACACCCTTATTATTGGAAAATGAACATTGGAAGATGAGAAGATAGAGAAGATGAAAAAGACACATGTACACTCATAAAGATAGAGGACTAATGAAGATAGAGAAAGGTAGTAGGCCATATAGTGATAAAGGTGGGAGGGGTAAAAATGGACAAGACAAAATAAATAAGACCAATTTAATGATGCAACTTCCATTAACCTCCATTTCTTAGTATGTACAATTTGGGCGGTTGGTGACTTAAAAATAGGACCGGAGGGAGTATTGCATAGCCCTAGTTTTAGCCATTTCGTTAATTTTTGTGCACAGATATAGACATCATGGAACATCATTAGATATTACTCCCTCTGGTCCTTATTATAAGTCATCAACTACCAATTTTTCCCGGTCCTTTTTATAAGTCAATTCATGGTTTTCAAATCCAATGTGCATTAATTATTTTTTTCCACATATACCCATATTTAATAGGGGTAGTAGGAAAGAGTGGTAGTTAATAGTTTAGGAAATAAGTGTAATTATTGGGGGTAATATTGAAAAGTACTTGAATTGTAAGACAAATTAAATGTATTTAACCAATTTTATTGGTATGTGAGAAAATTAGTTAGGTGACTTATAATAAAGACCGGGGAGTAGTACAAAGTTTTAGGTTAAACATACAATTTGACCAACAAAATGTTGTGGTAAAAGTGTCTGACAAAAAAATTGAAATAATTTTAATTATCAATACAGTCATCAATCTGAGCAATTATTTAATCTACATCATTACTCGGCCTTAAACATCCATCAGTTTCCGCTAAAATTTATGTGTCTCCATGTAACATCCTAGTAATAAAAACATGACTCATAATTAAATTAATATATATATATATATATATATATATATATATATATATATATATATTAATAGATTAGGATTAAATTTTTGTATTTAGTAAATATATCATATGTGTATGAATGGGAGAAATTAGGCTTAAGTATACTTTTTATCCCTTATGTTTGCATCAAGTTTCAATTTAGTCCTTTATGTTTAGAAAGTACACTTTTAGTCCTTTTTTGTTAACATCGTTAGTTAAAGGACTAAATTGAAACTTGATGCAAATATAAGGGACCAAAAGTATACTTAAGTCGAGAAATTATTACTACTTGAATTTCCATAGTGAGAGTAAATGGTCGTAGTAGTAGATACATGCATGTGTGAGAAAATTGTCTATATACAAAATTGTATATATACAAATAAGTCATTTATAGTTAATGCCAAGAATATTCTAGAGATGGAAGAAGGGAGATTAACTAGTGTAATCATAAATAAGAAGGGGGATTAATGGTTGTAGACAATTATGATACAACAAAATCACCAAGTCATCTTCCACATTGAGCCCTCTCTTACCCACATACTCCATGAATGAGCAAAACCCATCTTCATCACCAAAAGATGAAGAAGATGGTGAACCACTTCGTCCTATCTGTGACCACATGCGAAACCCAGAAAGGGAAGACATGTTTGGCCTGTGGAACTGAAGGGAATGAGAGGTGATGAAGGAAAAGTTTGGAGCTTTGGGAGGAAAGTTGGGAACTTAGGAAGGAGTGAAGTGGAAGGTGAGTGCATATTTGGGATAGGAAAAACTTTGTGGGGTTGAAAAAAATGTTGTTATCATGGGAGAATTTTTTTTGAATGGTTGGTGTCTTAGAGAACACAGTCAGAGAGTTTAGTTCAGGAGCCTTCTTCTTCTTTGGGATAAAAGTCAAGATTGGGGATAAATATGGAGTATTTTGCAATTTTTTTAATTACCAAGCTCTCAATACACGCTTCCAGGTTCCAGATAAGAGTGATGGAAAATGATAAAGGGTAGTTAACATGAATAAGCATTGTCATTTTAGTTAATTACAGTCGAAGACATGAACAACAAATGCATTACTGGGCTAATTAATCATAAATAAGTCTTAAACAATCATCAAATTGAAATAAAGTTTAAAGGGACATAGGTAATGTTATAACATTATGGCGTTCAAGAGTTAAGCCCAAAAGCCCAATCATGAATCAACCAGAAGAGGCCCAAAACTGCCTAGCACATACTCAGCACTTATCCTCTAGTCTGTAACAGCAAATCAACTACTTGTAACCGCTACATTTATGAAGATTGTAGGACCCCGTTAGGTCCTATTGGGCCGAAGCCTTCCCAGCGGCCCAAAACGAGTAGAAAGCCCATGCGGAGCCTAAAGACTTCGTCTGCAACGGTTATAATTCAAGATAAGGGTAAGCAAACGTGTCGCCCATATATTTCGGACCAGACGTCCTCAATTGTCGGAGTGCACACGACGCCCAGTTCCCTAACATAATGAATTCAAAAGTGGATTCAAAAGTGCCAATAACATAATTCGTAAAAGTCTGTAAGAAGATAAAAAATATATTAAAAATTCACGTAATAATTAGGTTGGTAACAAGCACATTAAATATACAATGCAAAATATATAAGCCTTTATTAAAAACAATGGTGCAAATTATTCTAAGCATGGCCACACCAAGAGAGAAATTTCTACTTGCCCGCCCACTCAATTCTTCACCCTGAACATGTCGAACAGCCATCTCAAATTTCTCGATCCCCTGAAGAGGCAAAACAAATGATCATTTTTCTCTTGGCCTTGACCACAAAAAAACAAACCTTAACCACAAAAGAAGAGAAAACAGGAAAGTTCATCAGCAATACCACAACTTCACGAGTTCGCAATCAACAAAAACATGGCCATCATGCAAACAATTAAGTCCGCACATAACAAACCAATGAGGCAGCCACAAATCTAGGTGAGTTGACTAAAAAAGCTGTCCAAAAGAATCATCAGTTTTGAATTGTTTTTCCAAAAAGAGCCTCTCCCATGATAAATGTTGATAAAATGGGGTCATGTGAATCAGAAGAGAGCAGAGCATAAGGTAGGAAAGTAGAGGTGTATAAAGAGATAAGGCGAGTGCATACCTTGGTGAGAAGTTCCCATGCCCATCCGATGGCTTCTTGCTTGAAGTAATCGCCAAAGGACCAATTGCCCAACATCTCAAAGAAGGTGTGATGGTAAGTGTCTTTTCCGAAAATCGTCAAGATCATTATGCTTGCCACCAGCTCGGATGCACTTTTGAGTATTGCAAGCACGGGTGAGTTTGCTCAAGGCAGTGTTAGGATCGACGGTTCCCAAAAAGATAGTCTTGAATTGGTTCATGCCTGTGAAATAAGAAGCAGATTGATTGTGAGGGAAAATTATAAGCGTGTGAGGTAGAGAGAGCGCAGGCACTACTGGAAATAAGGTCTTTCACGACCACAATATTGGGCTTTTCACGACCACAAATAGATGGTCGTGGAATCCCGCGTCGTAAAAAAATGATGTTTTCACGACCACATATTTGTGGTCGTGATAAGTAGCACCTATCACGACCACACTCTCAAGAGTGTGGTCGTGATAGGTGTTTAGGAGGCACCTAAAAAGGTGCCTCCCAAACACCTATCACGACCACACTCTCCCAGAGTGTGGTCGTGATAGGTGTTTGGGAGGCACCTAAAAAGGGGCCTCCCAAATACATATCACGACCACATTTACGCAAATGTGGACGTGAAAGACTTTTTTTTTTAATTTTGTGAATGCATTTTATAGCCATCTGCATTCTTGTAGATCATTTACAAACCACTTTCAATACAGCGACCATAAATCATATACTACTGCACAATACAGAATACCAGAGCAATTGCAAAAACGTATCCCATAAATATTACCTTACTTAGACAACAAAATACAAACGGCATAATCTAAGTTTTATATATATCTTTGCCTTACTAGTAATAAGTTCAAAATTCAGTTACAACAATTTAAGCCTATACAATTTCTGCCTCACATAGTGATTAAAAATTCTGCAAGTGCGTTTCGTACAAAGTCAATATCCTCATCTTGTTTAAACGAGTCAGTACTAAGTCCATAAAGTCCCTCCAAAAGCATACCGGGGAACAACGGGGCTGGACTTCCAGAAGGCGTGATTCTTGTCCTAGAAGAAGTTGATGAAAGTGTCCCTCACGCGCTTCGCCGGCCACTCCGCTCCGTGTTAACTCTTAGATATTCATGACATTTCAACAAGTTTACTTCAATTTTGGACCCTAATTTGCATATTTATGCATGTTTTGGGTTTTGAATGAATAATTTGTGCATTTGATCTTGGATTGCATATATATATATATATATATATATATATTGATTACATTTTAGTGTTAGAACCATTTTTGTTGAAAGAGTAGGGAAACATCAAGTGGAGATAAGATGCATTAGGAAGGATGACAAAAGAAGCTTCTTGGAGCCTGGGCTAAATTCTGAAGCCTAGGCTAAATCGAATCCAAGAATCAGAACAAGAATCAGAACAAGTCACATGGTCTGGGCTAAATTCTGAAGCCCAGGCGAAATCACTTCCAGGAGCAAAAGAGCAGGTTCACGAACATCACAAGGCCTAAGCTAAATATTTAGGCCTAGGCGAAATTACTCTCACTGATCAGCAAACCAAGTCACAGAATGTCACAGAGCCTAGGCCAAATTTTGTGGCCTGGGCGAAATCGCCATCAGATTGCAAAAGGCAAAGTTTTGTTAAAATGAAGGGTTTGAGGTATATAATGTGAAAAATGGAACATTGAAAGTATCTTTTTCGACCTGGACTCTCATGGGGGACTCTTGGAGGCAACTCTTTGCTAGGGTTTGGTGGTTTTGAAGGAGATTCAAGTGGAGATTGAAGATTTTGAAGATATTCAACCTCATTTCCCTTGGTATAACCATTATAATGAGCAATGTCCCCATTTATAAACCATGGATTTTGTAGAGGATGATTTTTCTAAGGTTCAAGATAAGTTGAATGATAATTCTTTTAACCTTAGTTGGAATCATGAACATTCATTGTCTAGGAATCTAAACTATTCTTTCCCTTCATATGTACCACAATGTCAAACATCATCCAATCTCGTAGATGAATCCATTCCCATTCATGAGAAGAAGTCAAAGATAATGGATATGCTTCAACGTTATATTGATAATGAAAATGAGTATAGAGCTGAGGATGATGAAAAATGGAGGGAACAAACATTAGCTCTAGAAAATTTAGCAATCAAACTAGGTGAACTAACTTCTCAATTTGAGTCTTTAAGGCAAAGAGGTGTTTTCATTGATACATCAAATAACTCTTATATAGAAAATATGGTTTCAAATGGAGATATGAGCATGGGAAGTGATGATGTGATATCAATGGTTTGTGACAATTGTGGGCTGGGCGAAATTTTGTGGCCTGGGCGAAATCGCCATCAGATTGCAAAAGGCAAAGCTTTGTTAAAATGAAGGGTTTGAGGTATATAATGTGAAAAATGGAACATTGAAAGTATCTTTTTCGACCTGGACTCTCATGGGGGACTCTTGGAGGCAACTCTTTGCTAGGGTTTGGTGGTTTTGAAGGAGATTCAAGTGGAGATTGAAGATTTTGAAGATATTCAACCTCATTTCCCTTGGTATAACCATTATAATGAGCAATGTCCCCATTTATAAACCATGGATTTTGTAGAGGATGATTTTTCTAAGGTTCAAGATAAGTTGCATGATAATTCTTTTAACCTTAGTTGGAATCATGAACATTCATTGTCTAGGAATCTAAACTATTCTTTCCCTTCATATGTACCACAATGTCAAACATCATCCAATCTCGTAGATGAATCCATTCCCATTCATGAGAAGAAGTCAAAGATAATGGATATGCTTCAACGTTATATTGATAATGAAAATGAGTATAGAGCCGAGGATGATGAAAAATGGAGGGAACAAACATTAGCTCTAGAAAATTTAGCAATCAAACTAGGTGAACTAACTTCTCAATTTGAGTCTTTAAGGCAAAGAGGTGTTTTCATTGATACATCAAATAACTCTTGTGTAGAAAATATGGTTTCAAATGGAGATATGAGCATGGGAAGTGATGATGTGATATCAATGGTTTGTGACAATTGTGGGGGTGATTGTGAGTTGAAAGTTGAAAAGGGAGAGAATAATGTTGAGTGTCTAATTGAGGTTCCAAGTTTGGAGCTTAATCCTTATTGTTGTGAACAAGTAGAAATTCCTACAATCTTTGTTCAAAATCCTCAGAGTGATTTCTTGACTCTTACGGATGAGAGTCAAGTGGATTTTATTGGGTTTTCAAAATATTTGGGGGCGAGTGATGATAATTTTGAAACAATTGAATTAGAGCCTACCATGTGCCATATTGAAACATCTTTCTTAAAATCACTTTTGATTGAGAGATCATGTAATCCTTGCATGAATGAATTCCCAATGCCATTGAAGCCTTGTCATTTGAAAAGAAATGAAGACAAGGTAATTTTAGTTTTTGATACTTATGACTAGCAATTTGTGTTGGAAAGTCTGGCTGAAAACTATAAATTTAGCGCTTCTTGGGAGGCAACCCAAGTTCTCAACTCTTTTTTATTTTCATGTTATTTAGTTTATTTTGGTAGATTTGCACTTGTTTTTCTCTTTTTGTAGGAATAAATATTTCTCTTGACACTTGGATTGCTTTTGATGGGGATTTCTGGAGCTTATAATGTTGGGAGGCAAGAAGAGGTCTACAAGGGGGAGTATTCTATTTCTCACTTTTTGACTGGTCTGATTTTGATTTGATTCACTGGTTGTGGTTAATTTGGGTGTTAGTTTGGATGCTATGAGGCTTGAATTATAAGACTTGATGTGACTTTTGTGATAGAGATAGTGATGGAAGGAAAATCAATTTTTGTTGATGTTCAATGACATTTGTGGTGGTAAATGACTTTGTGAAGTGTGATTCAACTTGTTGTGAATGTTTATAAGTGTGCATAATGAAAGAAAGGTAAGGGGTTGCTTTTGTGTATGAAAGGGAAAAAAATTGTTGTGGTTTATCTAATGCGGTTTGTGCAGTATTGCTGGTTTTCTGCTGATATATATCAGTTACTGCAAAAGCCTAGGCTTGAAAATAGCGCCTATGCCATATTTTGCTTTGAAGAACTCCAGCAGTCAAAATTGCCTAGGCATTGCAAGTTTGGCCCGGGCTATTTTCTCTGCAGAGTTCAGGATGGTGTGTTGCGAATGTGATGAAGTCCAGGCCTAAATGAAATGGCCCAGGTGTTCTTAACTTAATCAAAATAATCAAACATTTCATTCCCTTCCTAATCCTTCAATTAACAAGCACATCTTAGTTTACTGCTACATTGTCTAGCTGTAACACATCTCATTTGGTGATTCTTGATTGATGCTTTGGTTTGAATGCATACTTGACCACTATTTTGTGACTACTTGATGTGGATATCTCTGAAGGCTCATTCTTTTGTTCCTCTCATGCAACCTCTCTTCCTTTTGTTCAGTTGCATGAGGGAAGACCTTTAATTCCCCCTATTGACAGTGAGGACACTGTTAATTTTAAGTTTGGGGGTGAAGGTATTTTTGATCAAGTGATACTTGCAGATATGTCATGATTTCTAAACAGATTTGGAATTTTCACTTGTCATTTTTGTTCCACTACTTGGTTTAGATTGATTAATTATCTTCTAAGTTGAATGTATGGTCCAATGATAGAAGGTTGCTTAGATTATATGCCTAATAAGAAAGTCTGGTTAAGACATTTGGATGTGTGATTTGACATTTAGGACACAATTTGATTTTCTGAAAATCTTTCAAACATTTTCAAATAAAATTTTGCACAAAGTTGGAGATAATTGGAATGCCTAAGTGTGGAGATTTTTTAGCATTTCAGTATGTATTTTCTTTCTCAATTGAAAAACTCTAGAACCTATCTTGGAATCTCGAGACTGTGTGATAACTTCTGCATACTTTTGAAAAATGATATGGGCCTTCGTAAAAATGCGTTTGAGCCTTTCAAGCCTACCCATGCAATTTTCCCATTTGCATCCCCTTTTGAGCCTTTAATTGAAAAACCATGTGAAGATTTTTTTTGGAAACCCCAATAGACCCTAACCTTTATAGCCTGAAAAACCATGAATTACCTTGATCTTGAGATTATTGATTATTGCATTACTGTGATTGATGGTAAGGAATGGTATGATGATTTGGGTGTGAACATGATAGTAAAAGTGGGATGAGGAATGCAATGAAATGTATGATATTCAATAGGGGTTGTACTCCAAAGTCATTTTAAATTCAGCTCCTTCCCTATTCAAAAAAAAAGAAAGAAAAAAAAAGAAGAAAAGAGAAGAAAAAGAAAAAAAAAGTATATAGAAAGACAAAAAAAGAAAACAAAGGGAAGGAAGTTCCAATTCCAATAAGATTTGGAGTGCAGCCAAACTAATTTGTGATGAGTTTGGGGGGATTGGTTGACAATGTGGAGCAAAGTGTAAAAGAAAAAAGGGAGAGAGATATGATCACAAATGCATATAATTAATGATCTCAAGATATTTGAAATCTCTTATCCGTTCTTTTTGTAGCTCAACCCCTGGCCACATTACAACCCTATAAAGTCCCATGGATTTTAAATTTATGTGGAAAATCTTGGTGGAGAGAGAGGAAGAGATTAGACATATGAAGTTTCGATGTTGAGATAGATAAATACATATTGAAATGTTTCAAAATCTGTTAGACATGTTAGAATCTTAAGTTTTGATGAAGACTAAAATATGAAATAACTAGTTAAACACTTAGAAAGAATTAGGTTAATATAGAACCCCAAGTAAGAGTACAAGCGGATGTGAATTTACTTCCGGATGGATTAGGACTAGCGCTCGCGGATGAAATACTCATACCACAGCGGAAGCAAGTAAGTCACTAAGTCAGAACTCAGTCTAGAATGTTAGAGTAACAAATCTTTAAGACTAAGTTAGGACACAACCGGATGCAGAATTGCTTCCGGAAGTCTTAGAGTAAAATTAAGTGACTAGCGCTGGCGATTGAACTAGACATCCCCGAGCGTCAGTAAAAATACACTAAGTCTGAACATAGTTATAGTAGGAGTGCATCCTGTAGCAAAATTGCTTCCGGTAGTAAAAGAGCTTCCCATAGACAATTGAACTCCCACTGCATGTGACTATGTGTTATTATTGTTGGACTAACGTTTAAATGCAGAACTGAGTGTTGTTGCTTCCGGATGTGGACTTGCTTCCGGTAGCAATCAGAATGTCAGAACATACAACAATCAAAATGTCAGAATTGCTTTTTGGTAGAGCAGAGTTGTCAGAGTTGCTTTTCAGAGATAAAGCAAGTCAACCCTGCTGAGCATTAATGGAGCATTAATTGGTTCAACGGTAACAAAGGAATAACGACTAATTTCAAACGGCATTGTTACCTACCAAGAAAGAGAATCCTTGAAGATGCTATATAAAGAAGTTCATCTTCATTTATGAAGATCATCGAAGAAACTAGAGAGAGAAACCGAGCATACTCTTCAAGCATTCAAAGCTGCTTAGAAAAGCAAGAGAGCACTTAATACATTGAGAGTTTTATTTATTATCCATCTTGTACTCTTTGTAGTTAAGTCTCTTCATTTATTGAGAGCATTCATTGTACTTAAGTGAGTAACATCATTTGTTCTTAGAGAGAACTAAGTTAGAAAATTCTTTGTTTGAAAGGTTGAACCCTTACAGGTAGTAAGGGGGAGCGAGTCTGTAAGGTTGCAAGTGAGCCCGTGTAAGACTTGTTATTGTAAGGTTGCAAGTGATCCCGTTGTAAAACTTGCGGTTGTAAAGGTTCCAGGTGAACCCGTTGTAAAACCTGGGGTTTTAGTGGAACTCAATCTGGGTGATTGAGAACTGGACGTAGGTCAAGAGTTGGACCGAACCAGTATAAAAATCTTGTGTGTTTTAGTTGTCTGTTTTATTTGGTAGCACAATTCACGCCCCCTCTTGTGCATCCTCACTTTCATTTGGTATCAGAGCTTGGTCTTTCTGACTTGATTCCAACGAATCTAGAAAGAAAAGATCTAGTGATGGATGCTGAACATCATTTCCTCCCCGATGTAGCTATGCAGTCAAACAAGCCTCCAGGCTTTGATGGGTTTAACTACCCCTTCTGGAAGTTCAAGATGGAGAACTTCATCAAGGCCAGTGGTCTTCGCATTTGGGATGTGATTGAGCGTGGTGACAATGTTCCACTAGATGATGAAGGTTTTGCAAAGCCTCGATCTCGCTTCACCAATGATGATTACTTTCAAGTGGAACTAAATTTCAAGGCCATTCACTATATTCAATGCGCCCTGAGCCTGAAGGAGTTTCACAGGATAAGTCACCACAAAACAGAAAAAGAAATGTGGGAGGCCCTTGAGGCAGCTAATTCTGGAACTAAGGGAGTGAAGGCCAGACGCATTGAGATGCTGGTTGAGGAGTTTCACAAGTTCACAATGCTTCCAAATGAGCCAATCAGAGAGTTGGAGCTCAGATTCACCCATCTTATAAACAACCTAGCCTCTCTGGGAAAGGACATTCCTGAGGAAGAACAAGTGAGCAAAATCCTAAAGGTGTTAAAGGGTGACTGGATTACCAAGGTGACCATTCTGCAGGAAGTCCAGGGAGAGTCAACCAGCTTTATCACTGCTTTATTTGGTTCTCTGGCTGAGTATGAACCAACCCTGTTGGCCCAAAGAGCTCCTCCAGCTGCTACTAAAGCAAAAAATCTTGTTATTGTTGCTCCCAGCAAGGAAAGGAATGATGATGATGTTGAGGATGATGAGGAAGATATAGACGATGAAGAAATGGCTATGATGGTGAGAAAGTTCAAAAAGTTCTTCAGAAAGAAAGGAGGCTTACAGAAAGGAGAATCTAGCCATAAGAAGGATTATAAGAAGGAAAGGGCCCTTGTGTGCTTCGAATGTAAGAAACCTGGTCATTTCAAGGCAGAGTGCCCGAGCCTTCAGAGAGCCAAAGGGAAGGACAAAAGGAAAGCCTTTGTGTCCTCAATCTGGGTAAATAGTTCTGATGAAGAAGCTAGTGATGAGGAAGAGGTTGCAAACCTTTGCCTTGTTGCTAGGGAAGATGGAGAAGAAACATCTTCAGACTTCGACTCCATCCATGGTGATGAGGTAACCCTTACTGAACTCCAAGAAGCTTATAACGATATTCATAGAGAGTTCTTTCGTTTATGTAAGGCTTACATGGTGTTGAGAATGAAAAATAAATCACTTGAGTTCTCGGTGGACTCACTAAGTGAAGAGCTAGCGGAAGCCAAAAAGCTTCCGGTAGCAGATGGCAAGGGAAATCCCCAAGCGGAACCCAATGCCTCAACACCAGAGAGCTGCATCAACTGCAGCAAAATCTCTGCTGAAAGGGATAGACTACAAAATGCCCTACAAAAATTCACAAATGGTTCTGAAATGCTGAATGTCATTTTGATGAATCAGAGGGCATATAGAGATAAAACTGGATTAGGGTACAAGCATAAAGAGAAAAAGTGGGTGGAACCTAAAGTGAAACCATACTTTAAGTTTTTCCACAAAGCCACTAGTCACAGCTCCACACCCTTTAGCTTCTGCAACTATTGCAACAGGAAGGGACACTCCACGTCCACCTGCAATGCAAAGAAGCATGGAGCTAACAGCACCTATAAGTGGGTTCCAAAAGGAACCAGAGTAACCAAGGATCCTCCAAGAAAAGAAACTAAAGGAGGACAAGGATCTAGAACTTGGAAACGTATTCCAAGGGAAGTCCGTCAGCCTAGAGCCCACACAATGCCAGAGGCACAACACAATCACAAACCTAAGGTCAACACTGGACCAAAGGTTATGGGAACTAATGATAAAGGACCCAATAAAGGTTGAGTACCTAAGCTTGTCTAATCTTTGCAGGTCTGTCTCAAAACATTCAAGAACAGAAAGTGGTACATTGACAGCGGATGCTCGAGACATATGACTGGTGACAGAGACAAGTTCAAATCCTTGGTGATCAAAGATGGAGCCAAAGTGAATTTTGGAGGGAATCAAAGCGGAAAGATCACTGGGGTTGGAGAAGTTGGACCTGTCAAAGATGTCTATCTGGTTGATGGTCTCTGTCACAACCTGCTGAGCGTGAGCCAGAGCACTGACAAAGGAAACTGGGTAATTTTTGATTCACATGAGTGCATGATAGTAGATAAGCATGATCTAGATATAGACAAGGCCAATCTAAAATGCAAACTTAAGGCAAGTAGGAATGGAAATCTATACACCCTAGATTTATGTCAACAACTAGCTGAAAAGTGTTTAATAACTAGTGATGAAAATAGTTGGCTTTGGCATAAATGGCTAGCGCATGTAAACTTTACACAGCTTGATATGCTTATTAAAAAGGAGCTAGCAATAGGGATTCCATCCTTCAAAGTTAAGCATGATTTTATCTGTGAATCCTGCCAACGAGGAAAGCAAACAAAGTCCTCGTTTAAGACCAAGAAGAAAGTCTCCACCAGCAGGCCCTTAGAACTGATCCACATGGATTTAGTTGGGCAAGCGAGAGTGAAGAGCTTAGGTGGAAACCTATATGCTCTAGTGGTGGTGGATGACTATTCAAGGTTCACTTGGACTATGTTTCTTCCCTCTAAGTAAGATGCTTTTGATGCTTTTGTTGTCCTGGCTAAGAAAGTGCAGAATGAGAGAGACCTCAAAATAGCAGCCATAAGGACAGATCATGGAGGAGAGTTTGAGAATCACAACTTCTCGGAGCTGTGTGAGGAGAATGAAATTGATCACAACTTCTCAGCTCCCAGAACCCCTCAACAGAATGGCGTGGTTGAAAGGAAGAACAGGGTTCTGATAGAGATGGCCAGAAGCATGCTCAATGAGAAAGAGGTTTCTCAAGTGTTCTGGGCGGACGCTATGAGCACTGCTTGCTACATCTCCAACAGAGCCTATGTTCGCAAGGGCTTAGACAAGACTCCCTATGAGCTGTACAAAGGTAGAAAGCCCAACATCAACCACCTCAGAATCTTTGGATCAAAATGTTACGTTCATAACAATGGAAAGGTAAACCTGGGTAAGTTTGATCCAAAAGCTGATATAGGTGTTTTCATAGGATATTCCCTTAAGAGTAAGGCTTATAGAGTATACAACATGAGAACTAGAACTGTAGAAGAATCTATGCATGTTGTATTCGATGAGAATCCTACATGGGAACAATCCATAGAAGATCATGGGATATTAAATTTTTCAAAACCACCATCATCTTCACCACCAACAGAAACACCAGCAAGTGATCCCAAGGAAGAAGATGAACCCAGTGATGAACCTAGAGTGCAGACGATGCCTGATGAGGGACAGTTGCTAACAGCTAGGAGACATCACAGGGATCATCCTCTTGACCAAGTGCTTGGTGATGTTTCTTCTGGTGTCAGAACCAGAAGGCAGGTTCAAAATGAAGTTGAGTTTGGAGCCTTCCTGTCTCAGATCGAACCAACTTCAGTTGAACAAGCTCTTAAGGACTGTGATTGGATTATTGCCATGCAGGAAGAGCTTAATCAATTTGAAAGAAGCCAAGTTTGGGAGCTAGTCCCTAGACCATCTCACCAATCCATAGTTGGGACCAAATGGGTCTTTAAAAACAAACTGGATGAGACCGGACAGATCACTAGGAACAAAGCCAGACTAGTAGCAAAAGGGTATAACCAAGAAGAAGGCATAGACTATGAAGAAACTTTTGCTCCTGTTGCAAGACTTGAGGCAATACGAATTCTTCTAGCCTTTGCATCCATGAAAGGTTTTAAATTATATCAAATGGATGTAAAGAGCGCATTTCTTAATGGTTATATTAAGGAAGAGGTGTATGTTGAGCAACCTCCTGGCTTTGAGGATCATAAGCACCCTAAGCATGTGTATAGACTAAAGAAAGCTTTATATGGCCTGAAACAAGCTCCACGAGCTTGGTATGAGAGACTTAGCAGCTTTCTGCTAGGAAAGGGTTTTTCAAGAGGCAAATTAGACAATACACTTTTTATCTTGCATAAGGATAGAAATATGTTAGTTATCCAGATATATGTTGATGATATTATTTTTGGAGCAACTAACGAGAAACTCTGTGAGGAGTTTTCTAAGACAATGCAGGGGGAATTCGAGATGTCAATGATGGGAGAACTAACCTTCTTACTAGGCCTGCAGATCAAACAAAAGAAAGAAGACATCTTCATCTCCCAAACTAAGTACTGCAGAGAACTTCTCAAGAAGTTTGGGATGGATGAGTGCAAGGAGTATGATACTCCTATGAGCACCACTTCTGCACTCAATGCTGATGTAAAGGGAAGTTCGGTCAGCCTGCCAATGTATAGGGGAATGATAGGTTCCCTGCTATACCTAACGGCTAGCAGACCTGATATCTAATTTAGTGTAGGCATGTGTGCTAGATTTCAAGCCAACCCCAAGGAATCACATCTAACATGTGTTAAGCGTATTTTAAGATACCTTGAGGGAACTCAAGAACTTGGTCTCTGGTATCCCAAAAGTAACCAGGAGTTCTTGTGGGCTTATTCTGATGCTGACCATGCAGGTTATAAGACAGATAGAAAGAACACCAGTGGACAATGTGTCTTCCTTGGAGGTTGTCTGGTGTCTTGGGCTAGCAAGAAGCAAACCTGCGTGTCACTATCATCCACAGAGGCAGAGTATATTGCTGCTGCAAGCTATTGTGCACAAGTGCTGTGGCTGAAAAATCAACTGAGGGATCTTGGCCTGGAGTTTCCTGAGGCTCCCATTCTCTGTGACAACACAAGCACCATCAGCCTTGCCAAGAATCCTGTCCAGCACACAAGAACAAAGCACATTGACGTCAGACATCACTTCATCAGAGATCATGTTCAGAAGAAGGATGTCAAGGTGCAATTTGTTCCCACTCAGCATCAGCTTGCGGATATCTTCACAAAGCCTCTGGGGGTAGATCAATTTACTTTTATTAAAGGAAATTTGGGAATGGTAAACCCAAATGAAGTCTAATCTTCAAAAATAAACCTGTGCTTAATTGATTAAAACCTGCAAACTGTGCTAACTTAGGCATCGGAGTGCCAATCTTTAGTTTTGCAGGTCCCCCAATGTTGAATCTTAAGTGTGTCCTACCGGAAGCAAATCTACTTCCGGAAGCTCATCACTCTATTCAGGATAGTTGCTGCAGCTTGGGCATGACCCTAAGCAACCGGAAGCGCCAGTGTTTGAGAAAAAGGACACGTCATCTCAGAAAACGTTTCATCTTCTCCCACCAAAAACTGTGCCTTTTCTGACAAACTGAAGAGACACGTGGCATAAAGGTGCGCCGTTTCAATTTAAATGCTTACGTTTTCCCATAAAAGGTGCATATTTTCAATGAAGAGTCATTATGACCTATCACATCATTTATTACATCTCATAAATAGAGGCATAACATTCATTCATTATCTCACACAAAAACCACAAACCCTAAAATTCTCTCTGAAATCATTCATCATCTTTACCGCCGCATTCATCTTGTTCATCTTCATCTTCATCATCTTCATCTTCTTCTTCATCTACTTCTGTGCATTTTCTGAACATTTTGAGTGCATAACATTCATTCCATACTCATTCCACACAAAATGGCATGTTCACATGATTTCAACCCCAACATTCAGAACGCCTCCTCCTCCAAGTCCAAACATCCTCAGAAATCTGGGCATTCTCGGAAATCTAGGAAGTCTGGAAAACATAAGAAGAAGGTTCAGTTTGCGTAAGAACCTTCATCCAAGGGCCAGAGGATTGAAGATGACTTCTCAGTGTATCTTTCTGGGCCATTGGAGGCTGTTTCTCCTGCGTTTGAGAACAGAAATCCCCATCTCCTTAATGGGATCTTTGTGGATCTGGAGCTGTTGGAAAATCTGGGTTTTGATTTGAGGGATTATCTCCAGAAATATATGAGTTGGCTGAGGATGAAGAATGAATACAACGTGCAAGTTCTCCGGGTGTTCTATGAGTCTCTCTCTGCCAAGGCTAAGTACAAGAACATCAGCGAGAGTACATCTGCCATTGGCCGGGTTGATTTCAAGGCCACTGTAAGAGGAAGAAAGATAAAGTTCAATTGGAGAGATATAAATCGCTTCCTGGGGGTCACTGATGAGGATATGAACAAGTGGATCTTCCCTGAGAAGCTGGATCAGATAGAGCTGGCGCAGGCTTATGGCACTGAGGGAAAGAAGGTGTCTGGTATGCCCGACACACAGCGGGTACTCCAGTACATATACTCTAGGATCATGGCGAACAAAGGGAAAACTTCAATGAGTTCACCCAACTGGACAATCCATGACTCGCCAAGTTCCTCACCAAGAAGCCTATCAACCCTGGGCAACTGATCAGTATGGAATTAAACAGATGGGTTGAAGGCAGAGACAAGGGGAAAGCTTCTCTTCCCTACCCTCAGTTCATCGCCTTCCTCCTGGAAAAGTTCAACGTCAAATCCACTGAGGAAGCCGATAACAAGAAGTGCCTGCCCATGGGATCGATGAACCTGGGCAAAATGGGAGTCTGATACCTCAAGCCGGTGAGGCCCACTCAGTCTGGCTCTCAGGCTGGGAGTGCTTCTCACAACACAGTTCCCTCTGCATTTGGAGCAGGGGATCAAGAAGTAGACTCCCACCAGGCTGGTCCCAGCAGCACTCGTGCTCCAAGAGTGTCTGCTGCTCAAAAGGCGCTTGTTGAGGAGTTGAAGGATGAGATCCTTTTTCGGCTGCCGGAACCACTAATGACTCCCATTAGAGAAGAGTGTGCAGCAGCCTTCAATGCTCAAAATGAGAGGATCCAGGGCTTAGAGACTCGGCTTGCCAGAGTGGAAGCCAAACTAGACCTCCTTCTTCACCATTTCTTTATACCACCCCCACCTCCTCCTCCACCTCCTCCACCTCCACCTCCTCCTCCCATACAACGGGACCCTCCTCTTCTCCAAGATTCCCATCAACACTCACCCTCCCCTCACAATTCTCCATCACATACCCACTCCCCTAGCCACTTTCAATCCCCTCGCCACTCACAATCCCCTAGCCACTCACACTCCCCTAGCCCCTCACCTTCCCCCACTCACTCCCCTCCATTAAACTTTGACACTCACACCTCCTCACCTCCTCCCTCACCACCCAGATATGGCCCCGAGCCTCCACCATCCACTTCTTCCACTGCCTCCTCCCTGGTCCTCGCCCTTGTTGAGATGCCAAAAGGGGGAGAGAAATGCTCAATCAACCCTCTCTCTGGCTAGACGAGGACATTGCTGCTGCCCTCCGCCGTGCCATGGATCTGAAACGAATGGGAAGTGCAGAAAGTTTAATTCGCGGGGAAGCCATAAGATTCATGAGTCAACAGCAGCCCGCCAGCACAAAGTCAAATCTGGAAATGGTGCTGGTTGATCAGCCTGCTGAGGCACCACCCTCTGAGCCTTCATCAACCGCTGAGCCTCCTCCCTCTATGCCTACTGTAAATGCAAACCTGCTTGATGAGCTTCGAATGAAGTATGGTTTACAGAAGCCAGTACCACTAGTGAGGGTCATCGCCAAGCCAGTTCCTCCCTCTGAGCCAGCCCCTGAGTCTGTACCAATCAGCTTCACTAAGTCAAGGGTCAAGTCTCTGGCTAAAAAGAAGGTCACGTCCTCCCCAAGAGCATCCTCAGAAAGTGAAGAGGATACCATTGCTGCTCCTGAGGATTCTGAGAGTGAAAGGGTGCCACAGCAAGGGGGAGCTTCTGAGCCTCAGTCATCCACCCAAGAGCAAGCTCAGACTGTTGATAATGAAGTCCCACCAGAAGTGGTGGTCAAGCTTGAGGTGGAAGACATGACACCAGAAGAATTTGAGCGCTATGGTATGACTGACAGACTCACCTATGAGCAGCTCTTTGTTCTGGATGCTGAGAGGACTCATGCCAAGAATCTTCAAGAAGGGAAAGGGAAAGGGAAGGGTAAAGGGAAAGCAAAGGCAAGCCAATCTCAAGACCCTACTTACCCTGCCTGGAATGTCAAGGTTAAAGCAGTTCATCTCCCTCACGCAACCATCCCCATTGGAGATTCAGAGCATGGAAGGGCCTTTGGAATGGATGAGCTCAGTGATATGAAGAAAGTCATTGCTGAATCCCTTGAGACTGAGAGACTCAGGAAAGCCAATGAGGAGACAGAGTTTCAGGCTATCCTTGCCCAGATTGATCAACAGCAGATGAATGAGATGTGGGCCAAGGCGAATGAAGAGTTTGAAGAAAGCCAAAGAGAGAAAGAGAGGAACAAGAGACACAAGCTCTGAACCCAAACCTCTCATGCATTTAGCATAGGAATTTTCATTCTCATATTTCTCATGCATAGCATTTTGTTCTTTCATTTTTCATACCTAGTTTTCTGTCATACTTGTGAATCTGTTCATTAACTGTATTTATGCTTTTTGTAATTGATTTACATATTAATGAAGTTCGTTTTTGTTTTCATATCTGTGTTATTTAATTACTTACCCTTAAGTATGAATTCATAAGTTAGCTTAGTTTGTCATCATCAAAAAAGGGGAGAATGTTAGAATCTTAAGTTTTGATGAAGACTAAAATATGAAATAACTAGTTAAACACTTAGAAAGAATTAGGTTAATATAGAACCCCAAGTAAGAGTACAACCGGATGTGGATTTACTTCCGGATGGATTAGGACTAGCGCTCGCGGATGAAAGACTCATCCCACAGCGGAAGCAAGTAAGTCACTAAGTCAGAACTCAGTCTAGAATGTTAGAGTAACAAATCTTTAAGACTAAGTTAGGACACAACCGGATGCAGAATTGCTTCCGGAAGTCTTAGAGTAAAATTAAGTGACTAGCGCTGGCGATTGAACTAGACATCCCCGAGCGTCAGTAAAAATAAAGATAAAGCAAGTCAACCCTGCTGAGCATTAATGGAGCATTAATTGGTTCAACGGTAACAAGGGAATAACGACTAATTTCAAACGGCATTGTTACCCAAGAAAGAGAATCCTTGAAGATGCTATATAAAGAAGTTCATCTTCATTTATGAAGATCATTGAAGAAACTAGAGAGAGAAACCGAGCATACTCTTCAAGCATTCAAAGCTGCCCAGAAAAGCAAGAGAGCACTTAATACATTGAGAGTTTTATTTATTATCCATCTTGTACTCTTTGTAGTTAAGTCTCTTCATTTATTGAGAGCATTCATTGTACTTATGTGAGTAACATCATTTGTTCTTAGAGAGAACTAAATTAGAAAATCCTTTGTTTGAAAGGTTGAACCCTTACAGGTAGTAAGGGGGAGTGAGTCTGTAAGGTTGTAAGTGAGCCCGTGTAAAAATTGTGGATGTAAGATTGCAAGTGATCCCGTTGTAAAACTTGCGGTTGTAAAGGTTCCAGGTGAACACCCATTGTAAAACCTGGGGTTTTAGTGGAACTCAATCTGGGTGATTGAGAACTGGACGTAGGTCAAAAGTTGGACCGAACCAGTATAAAAATCTTGTGTGTTTTAGTTGTCTGTTTTATTTGGTAGCACAATTCACCCCCCCTCTTGTGCATCCTCACTTTCAAGACATTGAATGAAAAATTGTTCTTTGAATTCACACACACACTCAGACTTTGAGAGGTTAGAAAAGTTGTTCCTAATGTATGAATCCTACATCCCTATGTATTCCATTCTTTTCCTATTTTGCATATATCGATAGCAACCAATGAAGACAATACCATACATGCATAAATTAGATAATTTAGCAATCTAAATATTTTACTACTTGTTTACTCGAGGACGAGTAAAAGTCTAAGTTTGGGCGTGTGTTAACTCTTAGACGTTCATGACATTTCAACAAGTTTACTTCAATTTTAGGCCCTAATTTGCATATTTATGCATGTTTTGGGTTTTGAATGAATAATTTGTGCATTTGATCTTGGATTGCACTTTCTTGCCCAAATATATATATATATATATATATATATATATATATATATATATTGATTACATTTTAGTGTTAGAACCATTTTTGTTGAAAGAGTAGGGAAACATCAAGTGGAGATAAGATGCATTAGGAAGGATGACAAAAGAAGCTTCTTGGAGCCTGGGCTAAATTCTGAAGCCTAGGCTAAATTGAATCGAAGAATCAGAACAAGAATTAGAAAAAGAATCAAAACAAGTCACATGACCTAGGCTAAATTCTAAAGCCCAGGCGAAATCACTTCCAGGAGCAAAAGAGCACGTTCGCGAACATCACAAGGCCTAGGCTAAATATTTGGGCCTAGGCGAAATTACTCTCACTGATCAGCAAACCAAGTCACAGAATGTCACAGAGCCTAGGCCAAATTTTGTGGCCTGGGCGAAATCGCCATCAGATTGCAAAACACAAAGCTTTGTTAAAATGAAGGGTTTGAGGTATATAATGTGAAAAATGGAACATTGAAAGTATCTTTTTCGACATGGACTCTCATGGGGGACTCTTGGAGGCAACTCTTTGCTAGGGTTTAGTGGTTTTAAAGGAGATTCAAGTGGAGATTGAAGATTTTGAAGAGATTCAACCTCATTTCCCTTGGTTTTTCTTCTTCCCCTTTCTTCCCTCTTGAACTTCATGTTATGGCTTCCTCTACTTTTGGGATTTGTAAGTTTCTTCCATTTATGAGTAGCTAAACTCCCATTCTAGGATTATTTTGAACCTTTGTATGGATTAACATTAGATTCTTCCTCTTATTTTGTGATTAATGACATATGTGTTTATTTTACTCTTCACCTAATGCTTCTAAGTGCTTGATCACCATTTAGATGTTGAGTATGAAGGTAATGGATGCACAAGAGGGGGGGTGAATTGTGCTATAAAATAAAAGCTCAAATAAAACAACACAAGAGTTTATACTGGTTCGGTCTACTTGACCTACGTCCAGTTCTCAACCACCCAGGCCGAGTTCCACTATCCCCAGGTTTTACAACGGGTGCACCTGGAACCTTTACAACCACAAGTTTTAAACGGGATCACTTGCAACCTTACAACCACAAGTTTTACTCAAGGCTCACTTGCAACCTTTCTAACTAGCCCCCCCTTACAACCAGCAAGGGTTCAACCTTTACAAATAAAGGATTTTTCTAACTAAGTTCTCTCTAAGAACAGATAGTGTTACACACTTAAGTACAATAAATGCTCTTATAACACAAAGAGACTTAACTACAATGAGTACAAGATATGTAGATGAAAAGATCACTCAATGAGTTAAATGCTCTTTCTCTTTTCTGGGCAACTTTGAATGCTTGAAGCTTTTCTTGGTTTCTCGCACTAACTTCTCTCAAGTATGTCAAAGATAATTGATTCCTTCATAAATGAAGTTGAGCTCCTTTATATAGTCTTCAAACATTTTAACTCTTGGTAGGTGGGTTAGCCGTTTGAATATGGCCGTTTTTCCCATGTTACCGTTTGCCCAATAAATGCTTCATCAATGCATAGCAGGGTTGACTTGCTTTATCTCTGAAAAGTAGTCTTGACACCTCTGCTCTGACAAAAGCATTCTGACACTGCATTGCTCTGACATTCTGATTGCTTGCGGAAGCAAGTCTACATCCGGAAGCAACTTTTACTCAGTGTACTGCATTTGAACGTTAGTCTAACAATATAAACACATAGTCACAGCAGTGGGAGTTTACTTAGTCTAAGATGGCTTCCTTGGATCCGGAAGCACTTCTACATCCGGAAGCACTACTACTGGACGAAGGGTTATATTCACTGACGCTTAGTGTCATCGTATTCGAACAGCCAGCGCCAGTCTAAATCTAACAGGAAGCAAATTCACTTCCGGTTGAAACTTAGCTTAGTCTTAAGGTTTTGTATATCTAATGCTCATGGACTAAGTTAATTCCCTAGTGAATTACTTGCTGCCGCTGGGGGATGAAGCATTCATCCGCGAGCGCAAGTCCTAGTCTATCCGGAAGTGAATCCACATCCGGTTGCACTCTTACTTGGGATTCTATGTTAACCTATTGCTTTCTAAGTACTTGGCCTATTCTTTCATATTTTAGTCTTCATCAAAACTTAAGATTCTAACATTCTCCCCCTTTTTGATGATGACAAACTTAGTTTTATCGATTAAGTTTATATGAAAGGATTATCATAAGAATAAAAGCAATAGATAAGAACAAGTAACTTAGACAAATATTATTGATAAACAGAGATTACATGTTAGAGTATACAAGCAAAACATATACAGGTAATCTACACTAAGCAAGAATGAAATATGAAAAACAAAGAAAAATTTTCTAAGTTAAAAAAAATGGGTTGAAAGGGGGTTTCATGGTTTGTGTCTCTTTTTCTTCTCCCTCTCCTTCTGTCTCTCTTCACTCTCTTTTTGAAGTTTGGCTAACTCGGCCTCATGTACATTCCGGTCAATCTGGGCAATGATCCGCTGAAGCTCTTCTTCATCCCTCTCTCTTCTGAGTCTTTCAGATTCAATAGACTCCTCGTATGCCCTTTTCATATTTTCCACTTCTTCATACCCAGGGAACCCTGTAGCATCATCAAAGTGGGCGACCTCTCCATTGGGGTAGTGGACAACCCGAATCTTTACGTTCCAGACTGGGAAGTTGGGATCCTCCTCAACTTCCTGGGCTTTCCTTTTCCCTTTCCCCTTACTCTTCCCTTTGCTCTTGCTAATTGGAGGAGTGGGCATGGCACTTGCTCTGTCAGCATCAAGGCAGGCCATCTGACCAAAAGAGAGTTTGTTCGTGAACCCATACTTTTCATATTCCTCAGGAGTCATGTCCTCTATTTCCAACTTGATCTCCTTCATAATAGAAACAGCTTGTACTACTGGAATCTCTTGTTCAACACGGGCAGAGGAAGATTCTTGCTCAGGCTGGTCAGATGGAGTCTCTTCCTCACTCTCAGCAGATTCAGTGGAGGCAATAACCTTCTTGGCACGCTTCCTAGCAACGGCCTTCTTTCTAGACTCACTGAATGTGACTGCTGGCTCAGATGAGGGAGGAGGGGCAGATGATTGCTCAGAAGACGGAATCTCAGACGCTTGCCCAGAGGATGCAGGAATAGGCTTGACTATCACAATGGGAGGGTGGTTGATCTTCTTTAGTCCCCACTTCATCATAATCTCCTCAACAATATTTTTACTTGTCTTAGTTGGAGGAGGCTCTGATGATGACTCAGGCTGTGAGGATTGTTCATTCTGCCCAAAGACAACCATATCCAATTGTGGTCCTTGCTCAGCCGACCTCTGCTGCTGCATGAACCGGATTGCTTCTCCTCTTATAAGGCTTTCAGCACCACCCAGCCTTTGGGATTCCATAGCACGGCGGAGGGCAGCTGCGATGTCTCCATCAATCCAGAGGGATGGCTGGCTGAGAACATCCCTGGTGTCCATGGCCAGGCGAAGAGCAGACATAGCATTTCTCCCCCTTTTGTCATCATCAACAAGGGTGAGTGCCAGGGATGGAGTGGATGAGAAGGAGGGTGGAGGTTCAGGGCCAAATGGCTTTTGGGGTGAGGATTCTGGGGAGGAAGTAGAGAGGTTAGTTTCTGAGGATGAGGCAGTGTCCGGGAACCAAGTAGGATTCACAAAAAGATCTTCATAGGGATGAGTGGAGGAGTATTCTTTGTAGGGAGTGGTAGAGTGTGGGGTAAATGGTAAGTGGTCATCAGAGAGTCTCTGAAGGCGGGGATAATCTCTTATATAGAGGGCACTGAGGGGGTGAATGGCAGTGTTAAATCCAAGGTGTTCGGCTAAGGGGTTGGAGCTGGGTCTAGAGCTTGGATGGGTAGGGTTGGAATGGGGGGAAGGTTCGGCAGAGAAATTGAGAGGAGAGCGAGTAGGAGCATTGGGGCGAGAAAGGTGGTTTGGTGGTGTGCGAGTGGGTGAGGGAGGTGTAGATGGGGAGTTTCGAGGGGATTGGCGAGGACAGTATTGGGGTGAGTCTTGGGTTTGCTGGACATGGTTAGGTGAAGGTTGGGATTGGTGGTCATTGTTTGGTGATGGTGGGGGTTGCTGGTCATTTTGTGGTGGTGGCTGTGGTTGTTGAGTGTTAGGTGGAGGAGGAGGGGGAAGTTGAGGGTGACCAGAAGGAGGAGGAGGTGGGTTTTGGGGAGGAGGAGGAGGAGGTGGTAGGTTACCTTGTTGTGGTTGGGGAATCTGGAGGTGGGAAAGGATAAGGTCGAGTTTGGCATCCACCCTGGCTAGCTGTGTTTCAACCTGGCCAACTCTGTCCTCAAGCCGCTGGATCCGCTCCCCTTGCTGCTGGAACCCCGCATCACAGTCATTTCTTAATGGGGCTACCAAGGACTCAGAGAGTTGAAGGAGAATCTCAGTCTTCATCTCCTGAGCGAATGCTTTGACAGTGGCTGGCACCCTCGCAGCTCGGCTTGGCCCGGCATGGGAGTCAACTTCCTGATCCCCTGCACCAGATGTAGATGGGACTGAGGCCTGAGAGGCACTCCCTGCCTGTGATCCTGAGCGAGTGGGCTTTGCAGGTCTCTGGTATCTGATGCCCATCTTCCCGATGTTGGTTGCCCCCACAGGTGTACACTTGACATTCTCTTCCTCCAAGTCAGATGTGGCCTTGATTAGCTTCTTCTCAAGGAGGAAGGCAATGATGGTGGCGTAGGGAAGATAGCCAGACTTGTCATTGATCAACCATCTCTGCAGCTCAAGACTGATCAACTGCCCAGGGTTGATAGGTTGCTGAGAGAGAATTCTGGGGAACCACGGGTTGTCGATATTGGCGAACTCATTGAAGTTACCCCCTTTGTGAGTCATCATCCGGGAGTAAACATAGTACAACAACCTGTAGGAGTCAGACATTTTGGACACCTTTTTCCCATCGGTGCCATACAACTTCACGAGTTCCTCTTTACTGTACTTGAGCGCCTCAGGGTACAGCCACTCGTTCATGCCCTCTTCTGTGATCCCCATTAACTCGTTGAGTGTCCTCCAAGTGAAGCTGAAGGTTCTCCCCCTTACTGTGGCAGTGAAGGTGATTCTGTGGATCTGCTCCTTTCCATCAACCTTCTTGTACTTCACTTTGCCAGAGAGGGATTGAGAGAAAACTCGCAGGACGTTGATGTTGTAGTCCTGTTTAATCCCCAGCCAAGACATGTACTTCTCCAGGTAAGGGCGCAGATGAGGAAACCCTAGTTCATCAATCTTGGCCAGATCGATGAACAAGCCGTGGTTGAAGTAGGACTTGACCGTCTCAAATTTGGAGGCAACAGGCTCCAGGGCCCCATCTCTATAAACTGTGGGGTCATCTTCTTCAACCCTGTGCCTTTTGGAAGAAGGCTCTTCAGCGAACTGAACCTTCTTCTTCTTTCCTTTCCTCTTGGCTTCCCTCGCTTGCTCATGCCCAGAAGCCTCTGACTGTTCTGTCACTCTTCCAGAATTTCCAGGCTGATCCTGGATATGTTCATCTTGCCCCTGGGTTTGCCCAGAAACTTCATGAAGTTCTTCACGGTGTTCATCACGTTGCCCAGATTTCCCAGAATGTTCATGCCGAGATTTCCCAGATTTTGACTTGTGTTTCTTGGATGAGGAAGATTTCTTTGTAACTGGGTTTGTTTCATGTGATCCGGCCATTTTTGTGTGGGATGGTGGTAAAACGAGATGAAATGCGAAAAAGTGTATGAAGAAAATGAAGAACACAGATGAAGATGAAGAATGTATGCAGAGAATATGTGGGTGAAAGTAAAAAGTGAAAGTGAAAAATGATATCCTATTTATAGGCAAAGTTACTGAGGGTAAAATGGGCATGTCTTTTCAGATGAAACCAAACCTTTACACATTGGGTAACATAAACATTTTAATTGAAACGGCGCACCTTATGACATGTGTCGCTTCATCTTGTCAGAGAGGACACAACTTCTCATAGAGGGAGTTGAAACGTTTTCTGAAGTGACGTGTCCCTTGGACTGGTACTGGCGCTTTCTTGGTTTCATCATCCAGTGTCAGCGAGTGATCATCCAGAAGTGGTTTTGCTTCCGGTTGCAAATGCTTAAGATTTAACATTGAGAACCTGCAAAAAAACACATATTGGCACTCCGATGCCTAAGTTAGCATTGTTGTAGATTTTAAACAATCAAGTATAGGAGTTGAAAAATTACACCTCATTTGGGTTTACCATTTCCAAATCACCTCTTATGAAAGTAAATTGGTCGACCCCCAGAGGCTTGGTGAAGATGTCCGCGAGCTGTTGTTGTGTGGGGACAAACTGCACTTTGACATCCTTCTTTTGAACATGATCTCTAATGAAGTGATGTCTGACATCAATGTGCTTTGTCCTTGTGTGCTGAACCGGATTCTTGGCAAGGCTAATTGTGCTTGTGTTGTCACAGAGGATGGGTGCCTCAGGGAACTCCAAGCCAAGGTCTCTCAGTTGGTTCTTCAGCCACAACACTTGAGCACAACAGCTTGCAGCCGCAATGTATTCTGCCTCAGTGGATGACAATGACACACAGGTTTGCTTCTTGCTAGCCCAAGACACCAGACAACCCCCAAGAAAGGCGCATTGTCCACTGGTGCTCTTTCTATCAGTCTTATAACCTGCATGGTCAGAATCAGAGTTAGCCCACAAGAATTCTTGGTTACCTCTGGGATACCAAAGACCAAGTTCTTGTGTTCCCTCAAGGTATCTCAGAATACTTTTAACACATGTTAAGTGTGATTCCTTGGGGTTGGCTTGAAACCTAGCACACATGCCTACACTAAATTGAATATCAGGCCTGCTTGCCGTTAAGTATAGGAGGGAACCTATCATTCCCCTGTACATGGGCAGGCTGACAGATTTACCCTTTGCGTCAGCATCGAGTGCGGCAGTGGTGCTCATGGGAGTGTCATACTCCTTGCATTCATCCATCCCAAACTTCTTGAGTAGCTCTCTGCAGTACTTAGCTTGGGAGATGAAGATTCCATTCTTCTTCTGTTTAATTTGCAGGCCTAGGAAGAACGTTAGTTCTCCCATCATTGACATTTCAAACTCACCCTGCATAGTCTTAGAGAAATCTTCACAAAGCTTCTAATTAGTTGCCCCAAATATAATATCATCAACATAAATTTGGACAATTAACATATCTCTATCTTTGTGAAGGATAAACAGTGTATTATATAGTTTGCCCCTTGAGAAACCCTTGCCCAGCAGAAAGCTGCTGAGTCTCTCATACCAAGCTCGAGGAGCTTGTTTCAGGCCATATAAAGCTTTCTTTAGTCTATACACATGTTTGGGATGCTTGTGATTCTCAAAGCCAGGAGGTTGTTCTACATATACTTCTTCTTTAATATAACCATTAAGAAAAGCACTCTTTACAGCCTTTCATGGATGCAAAGGCTAGAAGAATCCTTATTGCTTCAAGTCTAGCGACTGGAGCAAAAGTTTCTTCATAGTCAATGCCTTCTTCTTGGTTATATCCTTTGGCTATTAGCCTGGCTTTGTTTCTTGTAATTTGCCCTGTCTCATCCAGTTTGTTTTTGAAGACCCACTTGGTCCCCACTATGGATTGATGAGACGGCCTTGGGACTAGTTCCCAGACTTGGCTTCTCTCAAATTGATTCAGCTCTTCCTGCATGGCAATAATCCAGTCGCAGTCCTCAAGAGCCTGTTCAACTGAAGTTGGTTCGATTTGAGATAAAAATGCTTCAAACTCAACTTCATTTTGAACTTGCCTTCTGGTTCTGACTCCAGAAGAAACATCACCAAGCACTTGATCAAGAGGATGATCCCTGTGATGTCTCCTAGCCGTTGGCAACTGTGCCTCATCAGACATGGTCTGCTCTCTAGGTTTATCACTGGGTTCATCTTCTTCTTTGAGATTGCTTGCTGGTGTTTCTTTTGGTAATGAAGAAGATGATGGTAGTTTTGGAAGATTAAGCATTTCATCATCTTCTGTGGATTGTCCCCATGTAGGAGTTTCATCAAATACAACATGCATTGATTCTTCTACAATTCTAGTTCTCATGTTGTATATTCTATATGCTTTACTCCTAAGGGAATATCCTATGAATATACCTACATCAGCTTTTGGATCAAACTTACCCAGATTTACCTTTCCATTGTTATGCACGTAGCGTTTTGATCCAAAGATTCTGAGGTGGCTGATGTTGGGCTTCCTCCCTTTATACAACTCATAGGGAGTCTTGTCCAGGCCCTTGCGAACATAGGCTCTGTTAGAGATATAGCAAGCAGTGCTCATAGCGTCCGCCCAGAACACTTGAGAAACCTCTTTCTCGTTGAGCATGCTTCTAGCCATCTCAGTCAGAACCCTGTTCTTTCTTTCGACCACTCCGTTTTGCTGAGGAGTTCTAGGGGCTGAGAAGTTGTGTTCAATTCCATTTTGCTCACATAGCTCAGAGAAGCTATGGTTCTCAAACTCTCCTCCATGGTCTGTCCTTATGGCTGTGATCTTGAGCTCTCTCTCATTCTGCACTTTCTTAGCCAGGACAACAAAAGCATCAAAAGCATCTTGCTTTGAGGCAAGAAACATAGTCCAAGTGAACCTTGAATAGTCATCCACCACCACTAGAGCATATAGGTTTCCACCTAAGCTCTTCACTCTAGCTGGCCCAACCAAATCCATATGGATTAGTTCCAAGGGCCTGCTGGTGGAGACTCTCTTCTTGGTTTTAAACGAGGACTTTGTTTGCTTCCCTCGTTGGCAGGATTCACAAATAAAATCATGCTTTACCTTAAAGGAAGGAATACCTATAGCTAGCTCCTTTTTAATTAGCATATCAAGTTGAGTAAAATTAACATGAGCTAACCTCTTATGCCAAAGCCAACTATTCTCATCACTAGATATTAAACATTTTTCTTCTAGTTGTTGACATAAGTCCAGAGTATATAGGTTCCCGTTTCTATTTGCCTTAAGTTTGCATTTTAAATTGGCCATGTCTAAATTCAGATCCTGCTTATCAACTATTATGCACTCATTTGAATCAAAGATTACCTAATTTCCTTTGTCAGTGCTCTGGCTCACGCTCAGCAGGTTGTGACAGAGACCGTCCACCAGATAGACGTCTTTTACTGGTCCGACTTCTCCAACTCCAGTGATCTTCCCACTTTGATTTCCTCCAAAGGTTACTGTGGCTCTGTCTTTGATCACCAGAGATTTGAACTTGTCTCTGTCTCCAGTCATATGTCTCGAGCATCCGCTATCAATATACCATTTTCTGTTCTTGGATGCCTTGAGACACACCTGGAAGAATCAAGTAAGCTTAGGTACCCAATCTTTCTTGGGTCCTTTGTCATTAGTTTTTATTGCCCTTGGTCTAGTGTTAAGCTTGACCTTGGGCTTATGATCATTCAGTGCCTCTGGCCTAGTGCTGGCTTTAGGCTTTTGGGTTTTCCCTGTGGATTGTTTCCAGGCTCGGGATCCCTGCCCTCCCTTAGTTTCCTTTACAGGGGGAGGATCCTTTGTAGCCTTGGTTCCTTTAGGGACCCATTTGTAAGAGCTACTTGCTCCATGCTTCTTGGCATTACAGGTGGACGTGGAGTGTCCTTTCCTGTTGCAGTAGTTACAGAAGCTGAAGGGTGAGGAGCTGTGACTAGTGGCCTTGTGGAAGAACTTTAAGTAGGGCTTTACTTTTGGTTCCACCCACTTTTTCACTTTAGGAGTATATCCTAAGCCAGTCCTATCCCTATATGCCCTTTGATTCATTAAAATTACATTTAACATTTCTGACCCATTTGTAAACTTCTGCAGGGCATTTTGCAGCTTGTCTTTCTCAGCTGAGACTTTGCTGCAATTAGGGCAGGTCTCAAGTGTTGGGGCATTGGGTTCTGCTTGGGGAGAACTCTGGTCATCCACTACCGGAAGCTTTCTAGCTTCCGCTAGCTCTTCACTTAGTGAGTCCACCTTGGACTCAAGTGATTCCTTTTTAGTTTTTAGCACTTTATAGGCTTTACATAATCTAGAGAATTCTTCATGAACCTCATTGTAAGCCTCTTGTAGTTCAGAAAGAGTTACCTCATTATCTTCGTGGGTGAGGTCAAGATCTGAAGATGCTTCCTCATCATCTTCTCTGGCTACTAGGCAGAGGTTGGCAACTTCTTCCTCATCACTTGCTTCGTCATCTGAGCTATTCACCCAAATGGAGGAAACGAAGGCCTTTCTTTTGTCTTTGCCTTTTGACCTCTGCAGACTGGGACACTCAGCCTTGAAGTGACCAGGCTTCTTACATTCAAAGCACACAGGGACCTTTTCCTTCTTGTATCCCTTCTTCTGGCTGGAGTCACCTTTCTGAAAGCCTTCTTTCTTTCTGAAGAACTTTCTAAACTTCCTCACCATCATAGCCATCTCCTCATCATCCATTTCCTCCTCATCATCCTCATCATCATCATCGATCTCCTTGCTGGGAGCAACAAGGGCAAGATTCTTGTTTTTGTATGAGGCTTGAGGAGCTCTCTGAGCCAGCAAAGTAGGTTCATATTCAGCAAGAGAGCCAAATAGTGCAGTGATAGAGCTGGTTGATTCTCCTTGGACTTCCTGCAAGATGGTTACTTTGGTGATCCAGTCACCTTTCAAGACCTTTAGGATCTTGCTAACCTGCTCCCTTTCAGGAATGTCCTTACCCAGCGAGGCCAAATTGTTGATGAGGTGAGTGAACCTGAGCTCCAGCTCCCTGATTGGCTCAGTTGGACTAAGCATGGCGAACTTGTGGAATTCTTCCACCAGCATCTCAACTCGTCTTGCTTTCACTCCCCTGGTTCCAGAGTGAGCAGCCTCAAGAGCCTCCCACATTTCCTTAGCACTTTTGTGGTGGTTGATCCTGTGAAACTCCTTAGGGCTGAGAGCGCATTGAATGTAATGCATGGCCCTGAAGTTTAGCTGGACTAGAGCATAGTCCTCGTTGGTGTAGCTGGATCGCGCCTTTGCAAAACCATCATTATCTAGAGGGGTGTGATTCCCATATTGGATCACATCCCAGAGTCGAATGTCGCTGGATTGTATGTAGGTTTCCATTCGGAATTTCCAGAATGGATAGTTATACCCATCAAAGCCTGGAGGCTTGTTGGGTTGCATAGAGACATCTGGTAGAGAATAATCTGTTTCCATTACTGGATCTTTACTTTCTAGATTCGTGGGAATCAAGTCATAAAGATCCGCTCTGATACCAAATGAAGGTAATGGATGCACAAGAGGGGGGTGAATTGTGCTATAAAATAAAAGCTCAAATAAAACAACACAAGAGTTTATACAGGTTCGGTCTACCTGACCTACGTCCAGTTCTCAACCACCCAGGCCGAGTTCCACTATCCTCAGGTTTTACAACGGGTGCACCTGGAACCTTTACAACCACAAGTTTTAAACGGGATCACTTGCAACCTTACAACCACAAGTTTTACTCAAGGCTCACTTGCAACCTTTCTAACTAGCTCCCCCTTACAACCAGCAAGGGTTCAACCTTTACAAATAAAGGATTTTTCTAACTAAGTTCTCTCTAAGAACAGATAGTGTTACACACTTAAGTACAATAAATGCTCTTATAACACGAAGAGACTTAACTACAATGAGTACAAGATATGTAGATGAAAAGATCACTCAATGAGTTAAATGCTCTTTCTCTTTTCTGGGCAACTTTGAATGCTTGAAGCTTTTCTTGGTTTCTCGCACTAACATCTCTCAAGTATGTCAAAGATAATTGATTCCTTCATAAATGAAGTTGAGCTCCTTTATATAGGCTTCAAACATTTTAACTCTTGGTAGGTGGGTTAGCCGTTTGAATATGGTCGTTTTTCCCATGTTACCGTTTGCCCAATAAATGCTTCATCAATGCATAGCAGGGTTGACTTGCTTTATCTCTGAAAAGTAGTCTTGACACCTCTGCTCTGACAAAAGCATTCTGACACTGCATTGCTCTGACATTCTGATTGCTTGCGGAAGCAAGTCTACATCCGGAAGCAACTTTTACTCAGTGTACTGCATTTGAACGTTAGTCTAACAATATAAACACATAGTCACAGCAGTGGGAGTTTACTTAGTCTAAGATGGCTTCCTTGGATCCGGAAGCACTTCTACATCCGGAAGCACTACTACTGGACGAAGGTTTATATTCACTGACGCTTAGTGTCATCGTATTCGAACAGCCAGCGCCAGTCTAAATCTAACAGGAAGTAAATTCACTTCCGGTTGAAACTTAGCTTAGTCTTAAGGTTTTGTATATCTAATGCTCATGGACTAAGTTAATTCCCTAGTGAATTACTTGCTGCCGCTGGGGGATGAAGCATTCATCCGCGAGCGCAAGTCCTAGTCTATCCGGAAGTGAATCCACATCCGGTTGCACTCTTACTTGGGATTCTATGTTAACCTATTGCTTTCTAAGTACTTGGCCTATTCTTTCATATTTTAGTCTTCATCAAAACTTAAGATTCTAACAGAGTACACTTGATTAATGCTTGAGAGGGCTAGGTTGAGTGTAGAACTTGGGTAAAATAGTGCAAGAACTTGAAGTTTGCTTGATGAATTGATGGTTTTGTTGATAAGATAGAGATATACTTATTGACCTTGCATAGTCACATTAGGGTTGGAGTTTAGAAATTGGGTTTTATTAATTGTAACAAGAGATTGAGCAATTTAATAGAATTAAACACTTGTTCTTGACTCGACGGAGCGTTTACAAGTACCTTTTGAACCCTAGATCAGCACATGTGTTAATTAATAGCATCTATAAGAGGAGTTGAATCTAAAGTTGAGAAATACAAGGGGAATAAATAATCCTAGACCCCATTTAATTGTTTAAGTCAAAAGATCAATTGTTTATATTAGTTTTAGATTTCTTTTATTTCACTTAAACAACTATCATTGTTTTCTTGGTTCAACTTAATTGAATTCACCTAGTCTTTTGCTTGGTTGTGAATTTAGTCCAAATCCTCGTGGGAACGATACTTTTCTAATCACTTTATTACTTGGCGCGACCCGTGCACTTGCGGTGCGAACACTTCGGCAGGCGCAAGCCCAGCGGTGGGAGACATTGCGGCGGAGGATACAACCCTAGCAGGAGCAGGAGGAGGAGGAAGGAAAGGAAGAAGATTATGGATAGTGAAGAGCAGAGCCCCCTTTCGTTCCCGACACAAGATTCGTCTCATACAACTATCTGCCTCCACTCCTCCTTGTAACGCATATATGTGTGTGTGTACACGGTCCCAATAAATATAAGTCATGGTTGACTTTTTTTATGTTAAAGTTACAAAATATGCATATTTGATAAATTTTTAGATTAGTCATTAGTTTTTATATAAAAAAAAGATTTGTCATTAGTTTATAGGTTAAACAAACTATAGTTAAATCAATTTATAATTAACTTATTTTACTTTTTTTAAGATTTTCCAAAAAAGTCAACTGTGACTTATATTTAGGAAAGGATTAAGCTTTTCCCCATTTATATCTAAGTAAATGTCATGCCTTCAAACTTAATCTATGCTCTCACCTCAAATGTTCTCTAATTACCAAACTTTGAAACTCATGAAATGTTTCGATAAAAAAAAACTCATGAAATGTTATCAATTGACATTAATTCTTATTTACATGAATATTTCATCATTGATATTTATGCTTTGGTTGAAGTTCTTAGCTAGCTTTATAGTTTAATGATTGGAATAATAAAAATAAAAATATAAGTTTCCCTACATGAATCTCTTTTCATCTAAATATTTTATACATCTATTTTTACCCTTCCCCTTCCAGCATCACATATCCCTGCTATTTATGTCATTGTATACTTTCATCTCCATCTTTGTTTGTTATATCTTGCTTTCGCGCTGCATTAAAGTGGATCTCACTTACAGGACTAGATATGATTTCTTTGATGGTATGGAATATCAGTAACAGTTTTATTATCTCATCATCCATGAACTCACCTAGTTTCAATGTGGTTTTGGAGGATGTTTGAGATCTTCTTAGTTTCTTTTTTAATGTACACTTTGCAACCACTACAGGTTACAAGTATGCTGTTGTAGCCAATTTATTTTCAATATCTGCATCTTTAAGACTGAAGTAATATTTTATATTATCTATAATATAATTTTGTCTTTGCTTCAAAAAAACAAGAATGAAAGGGTATGTGTGTGTATTACGAAATCAAAGTCAAAATGTACATAAAGAGATCTATGCTTCCATAACTTGATTGGAGTAGGGAGATGGACCATAAGAATTTAAAAAAAAAGTACTTTTGATTTTTTGACAGGTGAATTTAGAAGCATCCTCATTCCATAATTTAGAAACAATTATTTTGTTCTAAACTTTTGATTTTGCACTTCCTATCATAGAAAGGTGTTTAAGAGGAATTGAAGAACCATTGCCAATTGACCATCGAAGATGAGAGAATATTAGATCATGACATTGGATTATTTTTTTTCCAAAGTAGAGGAATTACAAGGCTTTCTAATGGATTGCTTATTTTTTTTTGAATTAATGAATGTACTTTGATTGCAAAATACTTGTCAAGTAGGAGAGAGGAGAAAGTTGGTGCATTGAGCTCAAATACTTATTCACATCCCGTTATGTTTGAATTCCCAAGGTTCTGAAACCCGACCCGAGCCGGACGGTCGGTGGAAAAAACGGCTCGTTTGCCTCTGTTGGGCCGCTTCGCTGGTCAGCCCGCTTTAGGCCGCTTTTAAGTCGTTGTTGACCCGGGAGCCGGAGTTGGGCCGTGAACCGGAACGAGCCGACCCGGTCAGAAATTGAAGACTGCAAAAAAAAAAAATATCAACAGAAAAAAATGAACTTGATTAAAAAAATATCTTCATCCTAATTATATTAAGTTATTAAGTATTAACAATATTTATATATTTAATTTTCATTAAATTATTACGTCACCGGTTCTACCAAACGTTTCAACCGTTTCAACCATGATCCGCTCAGTTTTCCGGCTCGACGTTCGGCTCGGGTTTTAAAACCTTGTGAATTCCTAGTCTTGTTTGTTTTTATTGGGAGGAACATGATATCCTCTAGAATGAATGCATTTTGTTTTTGTTGACATAATCTCTAATAAGATACTTTTGATAGAGAAATACAAGACATAATACAAGTTTGTAGTAGTCACTAATAAAACAAACTTGATCAACTTAAGTCTTGAAGAAGTTTGAGATAAGAGTTTAGACTTCCAAAGAGTTGATGACTTCTTAAATAGTAGTATTACTTAGATGGTTGTAAATTTAAAGTTTCTAATTAAGTTATGATATTTTGGGATATTAATATATTATGAACATTGAAGGTGAAAATGAGGGATGATATAAATAGGTTACTATTTTTGGTAAAAAGAAATAGGTTTATTATTTAAATGAAAATGAAAATGATATGTTGTAATTTAATTGAGAGGAAAAATGCAGGGAAAGTCCTAAATAAATTCCTCCCAATACCAAAAGGACAAGTGAGGAATCTAAACTTCCAAATGGATTATGAAGGAACTAGCACCTGACTGTCATTTTAAAATCTCGCGAAAAGACAAAATTGCGCATATCCTAAAACACAAATTACTTCCCTCCCTAGGATTTATTTGAGATTTTCCGGGTGTAACAATATTAGTGTGTTGGTAATGAGAGTAGAAATGAAAAAGAAAGTAACAAGAGAGGAATATCGCCGGGAGGTGATGGTGCTGGTGTAGTGCAGAGTGCAGAGAGAGCAGGAGGGAAAGTGCGAGTGGGAAAGGTGAAGTGAGAGAGGTAGTGTAACATCCCAAAAATTGAAAATTTATATTAAAAATAATTAGCAAGTATTAAATGTCTTGGGAAGTAACTTAGGAATTAAAAAGCTTTGAAAATAAAATAGGATGAATATATTTTAAGGAATTTAATTATTCGATTAAAAAAAACTCTTACAAAAGAAATTAACGGAAATAAAAATAAATTGATCTTGTTGAGGGAGGTTAGGAAAATAAATAGGAATTTACAATGGGTTAAAGAGACATTTTATATACTTATTCAATAGTAGGAAAATGATTTAACTGAAAGAGTATTTGACTATAATACCCTCTCTTCATAAACCATATACTCCCTCCAGTCCTAATTATAAGTTGCCTTTGACTTTTTTTGGAGATGTTAAGGTTACAAAATATGTTATTAAATTATGACATATTTGATAAATTTTTATATTAATCATTAGTTTATAGGTTAAACAAACTAGTTTAAAAGAAAAAATTAGTTAAATCAATTTATGATCGAGGATTTTTCAAAAAATTCAAAGGCGTTCTTATCATTCCCTTCCTTCACTTTCTAGAAATTTCTGTTTCTTCTTTTCTCTCCATTCTCTAGCTTCCTCACTACTCTCCGTCAGTTCCAGCGTGTATTTCATCTATGAACTTGGCCCATTTTGATCTAACCTCAAATGCAAGTGGTGCTTTAGTTTCAGGTGAAATTCGTTACTTTTCCATATAATTGTCTTCGGTTTGGTGAGGATTTGAGGGAGCCATACAGTGGAGGATTGAGATTTTGATTTTCTGGTTTGTTAAGAAGCAAATAACTACTTTTAAGTTTCCATTTATGGTATGGGTTTTGTCATCTGTAATGTAATGTTGAAAGTTTATTTTTTATTTTTTTATTCCTTCTTCTTTTTCTGTTTGGCTGAATAAATTTTGGGTTGGAAAGTGAACTGTTCCTTTCGTTCCATACCTGTGTGGTTCGAAATGGGTGTTTGAAAAAGGTTTTTTTTTATATATATATATATGTTGTGGTTGCTGCTGACGTGGCGCATGGTAGGCATGTTGATATTTTTTTTTCTGCATTTCTCATTGAAATGGCCGATAGGTTTGGGGAAGAATGCAATACATTTGGAATTTTGCTTATGAATCTTTGTTTGGGCTGTTAGTTTCTTTTCTGTTTTGATTAAGGATTTGTAGGAAGGAAGAGATGAAAATTAGTTGTAATGTAGGGATGTTTAAATGAGGTTTGTGGCTGGAATCAAGATGTTACATGTGTAAATAAAATTGTCTGCACTATTTTACTGTCATGGTCAAGCTGATTTGCAGGATAGAAGTGTTTGTATAATTTTGAAGTGTCGTTAGGTGATTTTTTGAGTTTGCATGAGTCTAGGAGATGATTTTCCTTTGCTGCATTGACTGATAAAGTGTTGGTTCTATTTCGGGAACTTAAGAGTCCCAACTTCTAAGTGGATAATGTATGCTGAATTGTTTGTATTGAGTTTTACACTCTTATTTATAAACTGAACTGAATATGATGTGTATACTTCATTTCTTTGATTCAAGCATTTGTTGATTTGTGTTAATAAGCTGTGTAATTGAGCTATATTGAAATGTATTCCCTTTATGATTTCGAGTAAAGACTTGTGCATTTTTTGATTTGGATTGTGCCCTGAATGTTTACGGTACTTTCATCAACTTGAATCTTGTCTTGTTACCGAAATTGTAAATCTGATTTGATGGAGCTTAATTTGGGGATTTTATTAGTTATATATGGAGAGTGTTTTGCAGGAATTGAGAGTTAATCTGAATCTGTTATTTTGGATAATGGAATACTGAATTTTTATGCTTAGCATGGGAGAATTTGATTTTCTGTTCATTTGGGTCAGTGAGTGATGTAGGGAAGTAATTTCTTTTGGTTATCATGTTGAATGCTGATTGGGAGAAGTTGAGAGTCAAAAAGGGAATTACTTGATTTTTAGTTGGAATGATGATTTGACAAAATTAAGCGTTGAAAAGTGTTGGAAAATATGAATATTTCCTATTGTGTATTTGTAGAATATTTGTATATCTAAGTCATAATTGTGAATTATATTATTAGAAAATAATTAGAGTAGAAGAATGTTATGTTATTATTAAGTAATCATGTTAAGTAAACTTGTAGGAGAAGTTTACTATCTTTTAGGAAACTTTTGTATTATAAATATGTACTCATATCAATGAAATAATCATCAGACTTTTACTCATCCTTTGTTCCCACAAAAAGTTAAGGCTTGATGAGGATTTTGAAAGTTCTCTCATTCTGTTTCTTTGTTTGTTATTGTTCAGTTTTTCCTTTCTTCAATTCTTAATTGAAACAGAATCTTGTTTTATCTTGTGTTGCTTCAAAATGTGGTCAATTATAAGTGAGATTTTGTTATACTGTTTGAGGTATTATTGTTAATTTGGGTTATGAATTTTGGTGATGCCTTGAAAAGAATCTTTTAGTTGGAAGTCAGCTTAGTTTGTCTCAATGGGCAAAAGGGATAGGGAAATAGGAATTATTCTAATTGAGATTTAGGTGTTATGAAAAAGTTATTGTGCTGTTGTGTAATGATGACAGTGTTTTTGCTTATTGAAAACAAAATTGATGATGTTAAGAGAAATAAAATTTTGCGGACGACTTTTAACAAGTCCCTACTAACTTTTGTTGGAATTTTTAACAAGGTTAAAGCTGGAAGTTTAGTCGGGATTGTAAAGAATTTGTTTTGTATTATATGAAAGATTAGAAGAGTGTAAATTATTTGTTAATAAGGAAAGATGAGAAACTGAAGTGTTTATCTTGTTTGGGTATAAATCTATGTAATTTGAGATTGATTAAGTGAGACACTTTATTTTGTGATGTTTATATGTTGAATTTGGAGACTTGGTTCTTGATGAATAAAGCGGGCTGTATCGATGAATGTGTGCAATAAACTATTCTGCTCTTGGTAGCTAATAAACCGAACTGATTTGGATAACAAACTGATGTGTTAAAAGTGATTTATATTACAACATGATGTAACTCAGATTTGGCATGGGTGGTGGGATATGAGTTGCCAACCAAGTTATATTTTCTTTGTTGTATGATTAAAGAATTTATTTTGTTCTTTTATTCTCTACTATATTTGTTCAAAGTATATTTTATACTTATGGGTAAAACTGATTTGAAAGTTTTAAAGGTACTGATGTGGAATTTCATACTGAAGTATTTTATTATAAACTATTTTATAAAGACTTATCGTTTTCGCAGAATATTTGTTGTTGTTATTGGTATATTGGCATCAAGCATGCTTCAAAACATTTTGAAGTCTTATGGATGATGAAATTTGATATCTGATTTCGAATCGATTTATTTATTACTAAATACATATATACTTTTATTAGAGGAACTAGACACAAAGCGCCTGTTTTCGTGGGTTTTGTACCTGCGCCTGCATTCGTGTCTTTCAAACATGCCTGTTTGTGTGACCTTCGGGCTGCGCCTGTTTTCGTAGTCTCGAGCTACGCCTGTTCACTTGTTTTCGTAGACTTGAGCTACGTCTGTTCACTTGTTTTCGTAGTCTCGAGCTACACCTGTTCAGTTGTTTTCGTAGACTCGAGCTACGCCTGTTCGCCTGTTTTCGTAGTCTCGAGCTACGCCTGTTCCCTTGTTTTCGTAGTCTCGAGCTACGCCTGTTCACTTGTTTTCGTAGACTCGAGCTACGCCTGTTGTTTTGTTTTTTCGTAGATTCGAGCTACACCTGATCACCTATTTTCGTAGTCTCGAGCTACGCCTGTTTACTTGTTTTTGTAGTCTCGAGCTACGCCTGTTCACTTGTATTCGTAGACTCGAGCTATGCCTGATCACCTGTTTTCGTAGACTTGAGCTACGCTTGTTTTCGTGACTTTGTGTCATGCCTGTTTCGTGGTTTTGCCACGCCTGATTTCGTGACTTCGTGTCACGCCTAGTTATTTACTCTTGTGTACTGTGTGTCCACGCCTGTTTTCGTGACTTCGTGTCACGCCTGGTGATTTGCCCTCGTGGACTGTGTGTTCACGCCTGTTATTTCGCTTGTGTCATTTCCTCTATAGAAAAGAAGTTTTCATAATAATGAGATTTCATATGAATTTTATAATACTTGAGAGGGATTATATTTCATGTGATGCAAATTTTGCCCTTTGGGTTTCAATATTTCTCAAATACAAGTATGGTGATAATAAACTGAAGTTTCTATATTCTAATCTTTATTTATTTTTATTGTATTGTTAGCCAAATTTATATTATCTATTTGCTTATCCATCTTTAGGGGATTTAAATAAAAAAGTCATGTAGTGAGATTGCACATATTTACATATTGCTTTGTATTTCAGATTGAAGATTGTGGATTAATAGTTCGTGCTTTAAGACAAAAGAAGGATTTGGCTTACTAAGTTTAGATACCTTAAACTTCGTGCCAGTCGCTCCATAAAACCTTAGGGCGTGACAGGTAGAAGGCATGAAGATGAAGATGAAGATGAAGATGAAGCATGTATTGTTACTCCTACTCCTGGCCGCCTCCATATTCGTCTCCCAATCATCCGCCGAATCCGAATGGGAATGGCAGATTGTGACGAAACACAATTTCTCGTCTCAGATCCGCCTTCATCCCCATATCCTCCTCCTCCTCACTCTTCCCTGTATGCATGCCTTCCTTTCCATTCCTCAGCTCCCTAATCTTATCCTTCAGCTACACTCTCATCTCATCCATCTTTTCTTTCCTTTTCAATTGCAGGGTCTGGTGAGTCTCGCTCCCTCATGAAACATATCTCGCTTTTAGTTGGTGGCAGAAGACAAGATTTTGGCCCTCTCAAACTCAGGTATCTCTATACAAATACAGACAAGATGCTGGCCCATTCTATAGCTCCTCCTTCCGACCAAATCAAACTCATTTACTACCATCATTCTATATCCTACCACTATCGAGGAAGGCTTCGACCCCAAAATATATTGTCTTCCTTGCGTCCCTATATCATCACTCCACCTCACGACCTCCCCCTCCCCTTCAGCCTCTCAACACTCCCAAACAATTAACGCACTTCCTTCATTCAACTCACAACGCTCTACTTCTCGTTGATTTTTGTGGATGGACTTCAAAGTTGCTTCCAAAACTCAATGGAACACACATTACTTATACCATGCATGGTAAGCCTTAATCATGTTACCATGCATCACTTCACTACAATTCACTTTCATCAACATCATTTCATCTTTTCATTATTGCAATTCTCATTTTATTTAAGTTTGGATGTGCTCATTTTTATGATCTTCATTTTTCATTTTGGTTCATCTTTTTGTAAATTATTTTACATGTATCCTCAGTTGTTGAAACAAGGATCAGAGTCATGAAATTTTTATTGTCTGCACTTTTTTTATTCACATAAAAAAGAGAGGCATATAACCTAATCTGATTGGCCTGAAATTCCACAATTTTATAATTCTTTTGTTTCCTAGGTTATCCCCATCTATGTGTCAAGTAGGACTAATTCTTTGTTGTTCTGAAGCAAATATAGGGGGTAAACAACTGGCCTAAGAGTTTGCTCCATTCACAAGAGCTAGAGATCGGACCCCATCCACTTGACGAGAGTACTTACCACTCACGCCAATCCGCCCACAATTTTAGACTATCAAACTAAAACAAGTCAATAGTAAATACAATCTGATTAGATGGGATGAAACAAGAGGTACAAGACCAGAAACAAAATTACGAAAAAAGAAAAGGCCCCAAAGGCATAAATCCAGGGTGATTCAGACAAAGAGCCCAAAATTTATGACTACAAAATGAGAACACATGATCTGTGACATAATGTTTGTTTGAGTTTCTTTATGAATACTGGTCTTCAATCTATTGCTTCGAATACTTTTATGTTTTTGTGGTTTTACTCTGGTTTCTTTTTCTATTACACACAATTATTAAATGGGGATTACCTATTCTCTGTAACTCTTGTTTCTTTTACTTTGTTTTTACATGTTGATAAAATCTATTTGAGAAAAAAAAATCTTCTGATTGTTCTATATCGAGTCTCCATTATATTTTCAAAGTGATTATATTGAATGATTATTTTGCATAATGATTGACAATCAGAAAAATTTTCTTGCAGGAGATAAATTTGGAGGGGGTTTTAGGGGAAAGAATGATATTACACTAGCATTCAAGGAGAAGAATAACCTGAAGGTGGCTGGTATTACCTGAATGCATGACAATATGAAACTTAGCTAAAAGTATTTATCCACCATGATAAATTTATTAATTAATCCTGTTTTTGTTTATTCTGCCAATATACTAGGAGAAAATATGTGCAAAGCTGAACACAGCATCAGTAACGAGTTTAGTGAAGTTCCTTGGCTTGGAACATTCACCTTGATGAATGATAGTATGTTGGACGAGGCCAAGGGTGGTACTTCTCATGTTCTACCTTCATGCACCCTACAAGAATTTGAACATTTTCACTCTTTCTACTCAAAGTTCATGACCCATGTGAGAGAATTCTTTCTGCCTCCAGAACGGCATAGGTTTGGCCTGGTCTCAGAGAGATCAATACTTTCATCCTTAGGTGTTAGAGATTCTGATGCATGGTTTGTAATTCACTACATCGATGGATGTCCAAGCTGTTTGAAAGTTCTTAAAGACGAGGATGACTTGAAGCATGCCTTACACGTGGATCATTATTTTGTCAAAGAGGTGAATATGACATTGCTAACTTTTATTTATTTATGTATTTCTTCTATTTCCAGTTCTTGTGTTGTCATTTTTGTTTTAAGTAGTTTGTAAGACATATGGTTTCAGTCATTTCTATGAATGTATTTACGGTCTTTTTCACTTTTTATAATTGCACTGCAATAGTAAGCTCAGAACATGAATCCAAAGATTGGCATTATGAAGATGTCCTTGTGCGTTGTATCTCCAACATCTAAGGTAGATTGGATGTAATTCTATGAAACTATTAAAATTAGATAACTCCCTACGGTTATGGTTACTGATAAGTTAAAAAAATTAAGATGGGAAATTAATAAAAATTCTTAACTCAATGAGAGTTTTGTAACTGAGTGTTCTTTTGATGCTTATGTGATAATTAAACTACAACTGACTTTGGAACTAGATTGTGTACTCATGTTTTACACGGAGTTTGGTGTGAGTTACATAAATTATGTCTTATGAATAGTGCAGCTTCATAGAAAATTTATATAATTTATATTAGAGTATGGACATGAATTCTTTTTTCCTCTTCTACAAAAATACATAAATTTGAAATTACAATGTCACTGAGTTCAAATTAAGATGGAACTGATTTGAAGTTTCAAAAGTGACAGAAAATGTTTCATTGGTATACAACCTTGATCAAAATTGTCTTTCCCTTCTACATTTGAAGTAATATAAGGAAATACATTACTGCCTTGATCAAACCATTCTCTAACACCTAAGTAGTAATTATCAACTATGTCATAGCTTTCATACTATCATCAAACCTTTTTATACACACTGCTTGATACTATTTCTGCTGTATTGTTATTTTGGTCATCCAAATCAGTAAGTCTTATGTGGTTGGCTTTTCTTTGATTTATTGAGGGATAGGACTGTCTTAATGGAAATCATTGGTTTCTTGCATTGGACTTTTAAGACTCTAGTAAATAAATATGCCAAGTGATGGGGGCTCTTTTTAATGAGCATTTTTTTCAAAAAAAGTTCTTTACACTTTTTGTATGTTTTGCTTTTTGTTTTTTATATCTAAATATTCAATATATGCATTATGGACTGAATCCCTGATCAAAATTATTTTAGAGTTGATATCTCTCTAGCCAAGAGTCAAAACCTATTTCAAGATATAGTTTGTACCTAATATCTTTTAACTCTAGTTTTAATTTTTTCATGTCAAAGGTGGCTCTGTTGCATATGATGTTTTGCCCTATCCAGTTTGCTTATTCTTAAAAACTGAAATAAAGAATTGTTTGTATGGATAGAGTTAACTAGTAGGATAATCTGTGTTTGTTATTTTATGGAAGAGAAGTGAGAGCAATCCCAAAACGAGGACAAGTCCTCACTAAACAAAAAAAAAACCTTTCGAACTCAATAGCTTAGAACCACTTTCCAATCCCTTTTTAAATCCTTTATTCTTGAAGCCTTTTCAATATATTTTAGTGTCTTAAAAATATTAGCATTGGAAGCATAGCCCTCGGTATGCCACCATGAATCAAACTCGCATGCCTCTTACAATTAATTATTCCATTGTTTACAATATCTTTTCAGTTAAAAAAATTGTTTACAATATCTTGTTTGTGATCATGTAGCTGGAAGGTAAAGGACAAGATCAAGAGATTATTTTGCCTGCAGATAAGCCATCAGTACTTCTGTTTGTTGATAGATCATCTGATACCACTGAAACAAGAGGAAAAAGTAAAGAAGCTCTCAATGCTTTAAGAGAATTGGCACAACATTATCATGATTTGAACCAATTTGGCAAGAAGGATGATGAAAGTCCTGAAAAGCTTTCCATTCAAGATTATCAAAGATTGAAAAGTACATCTGAACATCCTAGATTGAAGCTGTCTAAGACAGCTCAGAAGATGAAACTAAAGGAGAAGATGTCTACAATCATGGTTTTAAATGAAGGCGAGCATGTTAGTTTGGACAAAGTAACTTCTGATCTTCAAGTGACTTCTTTGAATGAGATACTTGGCTACTTGCAGAAAAACAAGGATCAAAGATTAAGCTCCTTAGCGAAGGATTTAGGTTTCCAACTTCTATCTGATGATATTTACATCAAACCAGTTCATGCACAACAATCCCATTCAGAATTTCTATCTAATTCAATGTCAGCAGAATACTCTATTGTTGGCCATACAGATAGTTCAAACCTAGATCGTGACCTGAATTTGCCGAGTATATCTGCTGGAGGGCCTGTAGAAAATTCTAAATTGGTAGATCTTTCTTTCCAAAATGATGAAGTGATGACTTGTCAATTTGATTCACATATAGAGACGAAATCTGCCGAGCTTGAAGAATCCTCTGTGGAACATGAGCTTCTGGTCACCAAAAATGTGAAAGCAGAAAAAGAGAGTTCACTAGATAGAGATGAGTCTGGGGAAAAATCCTTTGCAGATCATGAATTATCTGCTGCGATAAATATGAAAATGGAAATAGAAAATTTTTCAGACGGCAACCAGCCTGGGAAGGAATCCAATGTAGATCATGAACTTTCTTGTGCTAAAAATGTGAAAGCAGAAAACGACTCTTATTCAGATGGGGACCAATTTGGGGAAGAACTAGATCAATTTCTTGGTTTTAATGGTTCTTTTTTCTACTCTGAAGGTAATTACCGGTTGCTTAAATCTTTAACTGATAACTATAGAATTCCATCTTTGGTTATAGTTGATCCTGTTCGGCAGCAACATTATGTTTACCCTGAAGATCAAAATTTCAACTTTTCTTCACTAAATGGATTTCTTTCTGGGTTTGTTAATGATACACTACTTCCTTATCAGCATTCTGAGCATGATCTTCAAAGCCCAAGGAAGCCACCCGTCCACCATTTGTTAATTTGGATTTTCATGAAGTGGAATCTATACCTAGGATTACAGCTCATACCTTTTCCAAGCTTGCCATTGGTTCCAACCACTCTGATAAAGAAAGTGCTTGGAATAAGGATGTTGCAGTCTTGTTTAGCCATAGTTGGTGTGGACATTGCCAGAGAATGGAAATGGTTGTCCGCGAAGTGCATCGAGCCTTTAAGGGCTGTATGGATATATTGAAAAGTGGATCTAGGAATATGATCGATATTTCTGATCACGGTAAAGTTGTCAGTATGTGTATGTATGACTTAATTTGTTCCCAAATTAATTTGTTCCTAAATTGCCTTTTGGGCTTTTATTTTTTGTAACTTTTTTTAAACTAAAATAAAGGAAACTTTTGGTTGTATAAACTTGTCCTCAGCTTCTGGACTAGCAATTTATATTACCAAAGGGTTAGGATGTTCGGTTTCTTTCGGAATGTTTTAATTCAACCGTTGGATTTTATGGAATAACAATTTGACTTTTAAATGAAAGATTTTCATTTTCAAGAATATCAATGACATAGGATTTTGAGGATTTAGTACTTCTCTTTGATTTTGAAGGGCTAGCTTGGTTCAACGGTAAGCTCGCTTGCCGTGAGGGATCAGCCACTCTTCCAAATGCAAGGGGTTAGAGTGCCTAGTATATTCCTTTCCCCAGCACCCTCACTAAGTGAGGATTAGAATTGGGTTCCCCTTTTAGTACTTCTCTTTGATTTTCCTAATTCTGATGACAAAGATATACCTTTTTAATCCCTTAAAGTGTTCTTGTAAGTGAATTTTGAGAAGTTTAAGAAGCAGAGGTTGGATAAAATTTACAATGAAACAGAATTGTACAGCTGATTTGACTTTAATTTTGAACCTTTTCATTTTGGGGATTTCTTTTGTACACTCAGATTGGGAGGGATTGGGTAGACTTGCTCTATTTACTAGTTTAAGCTTGGCTTATTATTGTTTCTCTTTTAAAATGATTGTTGTCAGGGATTTACATGCTGTTATAATCATAAATAGAACTATGCTCTACCCCTAGTTCGAATGGAATAAAAGCTGATGCTAGTTGATCCTACGTAAATCAATCACTTCTCTTTATATAATTTACTCTTTTCACAGTTGTTTTTACATTAATCACTTATTCTTACGCTTAAAATCAATGTAGTCATTCTTTTTTTTTTTTGATAAAATTAATGTATTCATTCTTATTCAGTTGCAATTGATTTATCTCTTTTGATAGATGAAAACAATTTTGACTTCAATAATATTTGGACGGTTCTGATCCTATTTGATGGACTCAATTGATGTGTATGTTCTTTGAGTTCACTTCTGGCATAAAGTTCTTGATTAAATGGTTGATGCATTCTATAAAAGTTGACGATAGATCATTGTGTTGCAGAAAACTTGGAGCATGATGCAACAAAGCTTCCAGTGATATACTTGTTGGATTGCACATTGAATGACTGTGGTTTGATATTAAAGTCTGTAAATCAGGTACCTGTGGGATGCCTTCTTTACGATGTTTTTTGTTTTCCTAATCATGCTATTATCCCACTCTTCCAGCTTTCCTAATAATTTTATGTATTGGCAAGTTCAAGGTGATGAACCTTGTGTGGGTATTTTTATCTAGTTAAAAGAGGGGAAACTATACTCTTAGTCCTTGTAGTTCTACTCAATTTTCAATTCAGGCAACAAGAAAACGAATTCTTGTAGTTTAAATATATGCAATTGGTTTTTATGGTTTAAATTAATTTTGATTTAGTCTATATCATATTTTAGTTAACGTTTTGCCATATTTTTTAGTTAAATTTATTCCATATTTTTTACTCTAATTCATAATTCATACTGAACATTAAGATAATATATTATATATAATTGGTTATGGTAATCAAATTTATCAAATACTTGATATGGACTCACTACCTATAAAAAACTAGTGATGTATTTAATCAATCTTAAGGATAAAAACCTATGCATTTGCTGATGGAGGCCTGTCAGTTGATTGCTCAACACATGTTGCTTCAAGAAATCATGTGCTCACCAACAAACTTAACTGTGCTTATTTTACGGCAGTTTACTTTCAATATTAGGAGAAATCTGGTTATCATTTAGAGTATGACTCGGGATCACTTAAGTTGCATTTGTAGAAACATTGATGGCATTGATATTGTTAAAATTTTAAGCTCTAGTGTTCTCATTAGAGTAGCATGAAAAACTGTTAATCTTGTCTTTAATTTGTCTGGCAAATGTCTATATTGGTTTCTAATTTGTATTTTGAAATTTCGACAAGAGGCCTTCACCTTTTTTTCTCTGGCCAATCTGAATTGGTTTGTTTCAAATATGCAGAGGGAATTTTATCCCACTCTGGTTTTATTTCCAGCTGAAAAGAAGAAACCTCTTCTTTATGAAGGAGATATTGCGGTAGTTGATGTCATCAAGTTTTTGGCTGAGCATGCAACTTACTTTAATCGTGTTATCAGTGATAAAGGTAATTTGGCGCAGCACACACTATTGCTGTGTGTTGTTTACCATAAATGATCTGAACACATTAAATAATGTTTCCAACTAATAACTCTTCTCATCCCTCACCAGAAGTCATTCCTCTCACTAGCTTGATATATTCACTGTACATGAATGTCTATATTTGAGATTAACTTTGTGCTCCCTGGCCCTCTCTTTGGACCTTCACAAAAGGAAATCCAAAAGGGATTGAAATGTTCTAACTTCTCTATATCTTCCCTGGTTTTGGTAGCAGTTTTGCGGCTTTCTTCAAAGGGAGACAGGAATCAGAATCTGTATAGCACAGAGGATGTTCATAGGGAATCACTATATGCAAACGTCAAATATTATGGAGCCCATGGTTTGGACAGGAACTTGGACAATGTTGTCAAACTCAACCTGATGAAACCAATCGTGTCAATTGGACTGAGTGAATCATTGCCTCAAATAACGATTGGTTCAGTGCTTGTTGCTACGGAGAAGCTTTTGGGGATCCAGCCATTTGATGGATCTAAGATTCTCATTGTGGCAGCTGATCAAATAAGTGGGTTTCAGGGTGTTATCATAAACAAGCATATAGAATGGAATTCAATACTTGAGCTGGGAGGAGACATTGAAATATTGAAGGAAGCCCCACTGTCTTATGGGGGTCCTGTTGTGAAAAGGGAAATGCCATTTTTATCTTTGACCCAAAAAGCTTCCCCAAGTTCCTTACCAGAAATCCTCCCAGGAGTTTACTTCCTTGACCACCTTGCCACAAAAAGTAAAGTAGAAGAGATGAAATCAGAGGCCAATCAATCAGTTATGGAGCACTGGTTTTTCTTGGGATATTCAAGTTGGGATTGGAATCAGTTGTTCAATGAGATTGCCCAAGGGGTGTGGAACTTGAGTGAGGACGGAAAGAAGCACTTGATTTGGCCTTGAAGACCCTTTCTTTACCGTATGTTTTTGTACTTTATAGATTTCTTGTAGCTGTAGAAATATTTTACAAATTCATGTATACTAGAGAATAACATCTACAGTATGATTTATTCAAAAGGGTTGAAGTTGCAAAACTAGGAAAACTGTGTTTCTAGTATTTGATTCTTTACCAACATAGGACAAGATGAGGAAAAAAATCTAGTTAGGGCCATCTGAAATCTTGTCCTAAGTTCAGTGATGAAATGATAGATCAGCCAAAAGTTTGCTAATTGATTATATCGAGATGTGGGCCAATCTGAATTTTATTTTGTAATCATTGGTAATTTTAGTTTGAATTAATTTAATTCATCTTGAATTGATTTGTAAATCAACTTTGTATATATGCGCCCATCATTGCAAAAAAGGTTTAACTAAAAATTAAATGAAATTAATAAAGATGGAACTGGGGGAAAATAATAGTACTACTATAAAGAAACCCAAATGGTTTAACTTCGTGGTTGCATAGAGTGAAAATTTTGCATGTTACAGGGAGCCAAGAGAAAAGAAAGAAAAAGAAGGAAATGTGATGTCTAAGTGGCTAAGAGAAGAGAAAGAAAAAGAAGGAAATGTGATGTCTAAGTTGAATGGTTTGTGATCCCTGCCCCCATCCTTCCTTCTCTTCTCTCGTGATGCGTGTTATCTTTTGGGATATGTTAGTTCACAAAGCATGGCGTTTATACTGATGAGGTCACGTGGGATGGGACAGACAGTTAAGCAAACACAAGGAAATGATGACTCAAGTTAAGAATAAAGCATGGGTAATTAGGTATGACATAAAAAAAGAATAAAAGTATAATGTGATGAAAAGATGATTATAGGAGGTAACCAGATGATCCACATTTGAGATATATATTAGATGCAATTTCTATCGTTTTATTTATAACTTAGTGTGAAGTGAGACTAAATACTATTGAGTTTAAATGCATGAAATGAAGGAGAATTATGAACCAGTTAGATAAGTTTGTTGTGTGGTAGCCCAAATATAGAAATGGTTGAGGAGGCATACATGAGGCAAAGCCATCATGTTCTTGGCTTCCATTTTATTTATTAATGTTTGGCTCACATAATTGATATTACCACACACACACATTCAAAATAAGAAATCGTGATTTTTTAGGGAAAAACTTACATCAAGTTCCTTTCTCCAGGTTCTCAAGTTCTTTTAATATAAGAGTGACACATGTCCTTATATAACAACCATCCATTCAATCTAACGGTCAATAATTGGAGAAATGGAGAATCTGGATGGCGGAACTTGACCTAAGGTCCTTTTTTTTAATCCATCAACATAATGATTTTAAAAAATCATTGCTCTTTTTTTTAAAAAAATCAGATGCATATTTTCTTTTTTGATAGAAAAAATTTTAGGAAGGGGTTTGGGCTCAACCCAATCCAAGGGCAGGGCACCTAACTCATGATCCACTGGGGCCTGTCCCTGTGGGCTCTGGAGCATGACAAGCAAGCCCTTTCTTTCTGTCCACACAGGTAGGTTACTCCCAGCTTCACTTAGCTACGGAGATGCCTCCCCAAGCGCCGCGCAGATGCATATTTTCTAATTGTGATTAAATTTATTACCTCTCGTCCTAAATATAAAACATATTTATCTAATTTGATTAGATTAAGGATGTTAGTTGAGTTAGTTATCATATTAAATCATCATAACCATCTACCTTTATTATTGATGTACATTGTTAGGATTAATTTGGGGAAAACTTGAGAAAAATATCAAGTGGTGTTATATTTAGGATCAAAGTTTTCTCCCTGAAAATGTCCTATATTTAGGATACATTGTGGTATCATTTTAATTAGTAGAGAAACTATCTCCCTATAAGACTTCAAAAATAATGCTCACTGTGCAAGTGACTGCTAGTTTGCATAAAGTAAAAGTGAAACAACTACAAGCACCACAACAAATTTATCAGGTAACATTATGGAAGATGCCAGCATATAAATCAATATTAGTGTAGAACTAATTGTTGTAATATCGATCCCATGTTCCCTGCCTTTTTTGTTAATATAGTATCAATTAGATAACAAATTTGGTAAAAAAAAAATAGATAAGAAATTATAAAACAAAGACATCAATCAAATAAAAAAAAATTGCATATGATCTAAATATAGAGTTGGAAAACAATATAAATTAATTCTCGAAAAAAAACAATAGTATAAATTAAGAATTGAACGTAGAAGACACATACGAGAAGTAATTAAAATAAATGGTTGCATACCGTTACATAGCTGGTAATTTGCTTTATTTCATATGAAGGCCATACATACGATGATCCTCGTGAGTTGAAACAAGACCGCAGGAGGCAACCGGAGGGCGTACGTAAAACAAAAGGTCCATTAATTCTGATAATATTCATTATCAGAATTTGTGTGTGTTTCATAATATTCATTGATGGCGCCAATTTCTGCTCTTACAAAGTACAAGCTGGTGTTCTTTTTTTTTATACAACAACAACAACTAAACCTTATCTCACTCAAGTGAGGTCGGCAGTCATACGTCGCCATTTTGCACGATCATAAGTCATACCTGGTGATAAACCTTTTGCTGAAAGATCTCTTTGAACAACTTCATTAAGAATTCTTTTTGGTCTCCCTCTTTTACTTGTATATGGATCTTCTACTATCTGATCCACTTTTCTTGCTGGCTCATCTAATTCTCTTCTTTGAACATGTCCATATCACCTTAAACGATTTTCTACCATTTTCTCCGAAATCGGTGCTACCCCAACTCTTTCACGAATATAATCATTCTGAATCCTATCTTTTATTGTATACCCATTCATCCATCTCAACATTCTCATTTCTGTCACATCCATCTTATGTTCTTGATGTCTTTTAATTGCCCAACATTCACTGTCATATAACATTGCCAGTCTAATAGCTGTTCGATAAAATGTTCCTTTTACTTTATCTTGAACCTTATTATCACAAATAACTCCAGAAGCATTTCTCCATTTACACCACCCAGCTTGAATTCTATTGTTAACATCACCATCTACTTCACAATCTTCTTGTATAATTGATCCCAAATATCTAAACTTGTTCACTTGTTGTTAACATGATCACCCAATTTAATTTCTATATCCTCATGTACTTGTCTATAGCTAAAACTACAGTGCATATATTCCGTCTTGCTTCTACTTATTCTAAAACCTTTTGACTCTAGAGTCCTCCTCCATAATTCTAATTTCCAATTAATTTCAACTTTTGAATCCCCTAAAATAACTATATCATCCGCGAAAAGCATACACTTAGGAATTTCTTCCTGTATACTTGTAGTTAAGGCATCCAAAACAAGATTAAACAAATATGGACTCAATGCCGAACCTTGGTGTAGTCCAATTCTTATTGGAAAATCAATTGTTTCTCCTGCAGGAGTTCTAACCCTAGTCCTTACTCCTTCATACATATCTTGAATTACTCTTATATACTCAACTTGTACTTCTTTCTTTTCTAAAATTTCCAAAGTAAATTTTTTGGTACCCTATCATATGCTTTTTCAAGATCAATAAAAATCATATATAAAGCCTTACTTCTACTACGATATTTTTCCATTAAACTTCTAATTAAATAAATTGCTTCTGTAGTTGACCTACCCGGCATGAAACCAAATTGGTTTTTCGATATACTAGTTTCTATTCGTAACTTACGCTCAATTACTTTTTCCCATAACTTCATAGTATGACTCATAAGTTTTATTCCTCTATAATTTGCACAATTTTGAATATCTCCTTTATTCTTATAAATAGGAACTAATGTACTCTCCCTCCAATCATCTGACATTTTCTTAGACATTAAAATTTCATTAAATAAATTAGTAAGCCACAACACTCCATATTCTCCCAAATATTTCCAAACTTCAATAGGAATACCATCGGGTCCCACAGCTTTACCACTTTCCATTTTCCTGAGATCAATCTCAACCTCACTCACTCTAATCTTATTATTATTATTACCTTTATAGTTGATATTCCTTTCATTAAACCACAAATCATCTATATTGTAATTCAAAGTTTCAGCACTATCATTAAACAACTTATAAAAGTAATTCTTCCATCTATCCCTAATTTTATCATCTGTAACCAATACATTATCATCTTCATCCTTAACACACTTTACTTGATCTAAATCCCTTGATTTCCGCTCCCTTATTTTTGCTATTCGATACATTCTTTGTTCCCCAGCTTTTGTCCCTAACTCTTTATAAAACTCTTCAAAAGAAATAGCACGAGCTATACTTACAGCTTTTTTCGCCTCCTTTTTTGCTAATCTATATTTAATCCAATTTTCCTCATTATCACACATATGTAAATCCTTAAAACACTGTTTTTTGAATTTAATTTTCTCTTGAACACTAGTATTCCACCACCAAGTCTCCTTTTTACACCTAAAATAACTCTTTGATTCACCTAAAATTTCCTTAGCTATTTTTAACACCCTCTTAATCATTTCTTTCCATAAATCATTAGCACTCACTTGTTTATCCCAAACACATTCATTTGTCATCCTATTTTTAAAATTTATCATTTTTCCCCTTTTAATTGCCACCATTTAATTCCTGGATTAAACATTTCTCGCTTTTTCATTCGATTAAACTTCATGCGAACATCTAAAACTAAAGGCCTATGTTGTGTTGTCACTCCATCACCTGGAATTACCTTGCAATTTGTACAAATTCTTCTGTCTGAATTTCTTACTAAAAAGAAATCAATCTGTGATCTATTATCTCCACTCTTATATGTAATCAAAAGCTCTTCTTTTTTCTCTAAACAAGTATTAATAATTTTTAGATTGTGAGCTATGCAAAATTCAATAATAGACTGTCCTTCATTATTGATCCTACCAAATCCAAAACCACCATGAACTTGTGTGTATTGTCCTGCATCTTTACCAACATGTCCATTAAGATCGCCACCAATAAAAACTTTTTCATTGATAGGTATTCTTTGAATCATCTTCTCCAATTCGTCCCAAAATTGTTCCTTAATGTGCAATTCTGTCCCAACCTGAGGGGCGTATGCACTAGTAATATTAATTGCTTCCTCTTCAACTAGTATTTTTATTGATATTAATCTGTCTCCAATCCTAAAAACTTCGACCACATTCTTCATCCGCAATTATACCAACACCATTCCTATAACTCACTTTACCAGTATACCAGAGTTTATAACAACCAATATCCCTAGCCTTTTCACCAACCCATTTAGTTTCTTGAAGACATAAAATGTTTATCTTTCTATCCCTCATTACTCCTATTACCTCCCAAGATTTTTCTTTCAAGGTTCCTACATTCCACGTACTAAATCTAATCTTACTCTCATGAACTTGCTTCTTTATATATCCCTTCCTATAAGAGTTTGATAACTCTTGCGAAAAACCAGACAATGACCTATTGTTAAAATGGTTGTGTATGCTCATGCTCAATAGATTCGACAAATTTTTACGTTGGCTGCCGAAGCCTAACACAAACTACTCTTTTTATCCGGGCTTAGGACCGTCTATAAATATAGGCAGAGTACTCCCTCCGTTCCTAAATATAAGATCACTTTGGGGAAGTGAATAAGTTCTTAAATATAAGATCACTTTCTATTTTGTCTCAATTTTAGTCCAAATTACCCCTATACCTCTTAGCTCCCTCACCTCTCTCACAAATCTCTATTTGTCTAAATTTAAGTGAGGGGTATTTTGGGAAGATCATGTAATCCCAATTCATTGGAAGACCTTCCTTAATCTCTCCAAATTAGCCAAAATGATCTTATATTTAGGAACGGAGGGAGTATTTCTCAATATAAACAATAATAAAACAATACATAAAATAAAATAAATAATCGCTAAATAAATTCAACAATATTAATAATGAAACTGTCCAAATCGCTTTTTTTTTATACATCGGAAAGAATACAAGCTGGTGTTCTTGGGTGATCAGTCGGTTGGCAAGACCAGCATCATCACTCGCTTCATGTATGATAAATTTGACACCATCTATCACGTATGACGTATTATATATATACATTCCTTATTTCTCAATATATCATCCATTTAATTCAATTTTACCCTCTCTAAAAATCGTATGTAACAAGTTCATCTACATGTTTGTGTGTGTGTATTCTTACGCGTAGAAATCAAAAGGCCTTGTCATATGCTATTAATTAATCATAATAATCATAGCATTTCATTGATTTTTTTTGTGAACAGGCTACTATTGGTATCGATTTTCTATCCAAAACTATGTATCTTGAAGATCGAACAGTTCGATTGCAGTTGTGTTAAGATGCATTTATGCGGCATTATATATTAGATTATTTTGATTGCATTATAATGAAAAGACTCTACAGAAAACATTTCATTATTATTTGAATACTCTAAATGAATTTAGCTCATATTCCATGAATAATGTGGGAACAGAGATACGGCTGGACAGGAAAGATTTAGAAGTCTTATTCCAAGTTACATCAGGGATTCTTCTGTTGCTGTAATGTAATGTAAAACAATGGCTGACTTTATTACACAAATTTACTCGTCAAGTTGTGGAAATTTCGCTTATGATATTATACATGTTTTGTATAGATTTGGATTTTCTTCTGCAACAAAACTGTTCAATACATCAATTAAGCTGACTTAATATAAAAAAATATGGAAACACACTCCCTCCATCCCTAAATTGGGTCACTTCATCTATCAATGAAAGTAATTAACTTATATATTTTTATGTGTTTTTCCAATAATGTCCCTCTTTCAAAATTAAAAAGTAAGAGTGTGGAGGATACAATTTGTTTGTTAAAAAAGCATGCATATGGTATTTTGGGAAAAGATACACAGATATATGAGACAAAGTGAATAAAAAAGTTATAATTAGGGACCAATTGAATCTCAAAAGTGCCTTATAGTTAGAGACGGAGAGAGTGTTTTTTTTACCTTTGACAGAGGGAGTATTAATAATTTGAATTGAATGATTTATGAATCTGGTAATTTATACTCTCCCTAGTCCTAATTATAAAATCCTTTTGGATTTTTTTTGGAGATATTAAAGATGAAAAATTAATTAATTTAAATTGTCTAATTATATTATTTACTCAAAATTAATTTACAGTTTAATTATATGTAGCAAAAGTTAGAATTTTTTTTTGGTGAGATGCAAAAGTTATAATTTAGTGATATAATTTGTTATTAACTTTAAAAAAAAGTTAAATTAATTTTATATTTAGAACAAAGAGAGGACGAAGTACTTTTGTATGATACTTAATGAGTACTATACCGTATCTACCATTACGGTTACCTTACAACATATATTAATATTAACGCCCTTTAGCATTGAGCACACTTATAAAGAATCACTTTTGCCAGTTGGGTTCACCAATGAATCCCACATGGTTCACGTATATGAATATCGAATGAACCTTGTGCTTTTCAATGCCATATATTTACGATACGAGAATACATTCACGAATACAGATGTTGTTGCGTTATGCTCATTTTCTTTTGTTTTTTTATACATAATGTCAAACAATCAAAGACTACACATTAGAGCAAGCACCCACAGAGGGCCGCTGCACACTATCAACATCTTTACATAATATGACATTCATAAAATCAAAAGGAACAGAGAAACACTCAAAACCAAATGGTCTTGTCAGAGTCTCCTTAGCTAACACATCAACAACCTCATTCGCCTCCCTATTGCATTTAGAAATCAGAACCACCCATTCCTTACCGAGTAATAAGCGAGCTTCCTCTATTAAAGTCATAAACTGGGTACACTCACAGCATACTCCTTCAATAACATTCACTACTAGAGCACAATCTGTTTCCACCTCAAAAAATCGCAAACCCATGTTCAATGCCATCTTGAGACCCCAAATGACACCCCATAACTCTGTCATTTCGGAAGAGACAGGTTTAAGATGAGCCATGAAACCCTTAAGAAATTTACCTTCATGATCTCTAATAACACCACCACAAGCAGACTGGCCAGAAACAAGACTCACAGCCCAATCAACATTTAATTAAAACCAACCTTTTTTGGGAGGTAACCAAAATCGGTTCGAACAAAATGAACCCTGTTATGCTCATTTTCTATTACACGAGAAAACTAGCATGTTGGGCGGGCATGTGCTATCCGAAACAGTGTTATGAAAAGAAGATACTTTTCACAAACAAAAAGTGGAGATAACATGTCGATTGGAGAGCTTCGTTGAATATATTTAGTTTTTGAAGAAAAATAGTACTCCCTCTTAATTGACTTTTTTTAGAGATATTAAGGTTGCAAAATAGGTTAGTAAATTTTAACATATTTGACATATTTGGTCCAATCAACCATTCCGAGCCCCAACGAAAAATAAAGACACTTACAAGAATAACACAGCTATGAATGGAGCTACTTATACTTGAAATTCAATAAAAGTTTAACTACACAATCCAAACAAAAAGGTTCCACGCAAATTGGCCTGGAAAATATATTGTTACAAACAGACCAGGACGGCATTGCAGCTCTATAATGCCGAGGAAACAACTAAACATCTCTCTCAACGTTCAAACTGTAAATTGGTTATGCCTAAACTAGATGCTTAAGCATCCCCCACCAATGCAGTCATTATAATGTATTCCCACCGTAATGAAAAACAAGAGTGTCAATTATATGTCGGCTGCAAGGAAGTTACCAGATAGTGCAACCTGCATAAAATAAATTCATGAAGTCAATTCTGAAATAAGAATAGATCCTTAAAAACCCTATTCCTGATTGAGACAAAGTTACCACAATCCACAGGAGAATACTGTGCTGACAACCCAGAAATTGACACAATAAAGTTGTAGAGGGTTAGAGTCATGAGAATACCTTTTCACCCAATTTGAAAGGAGGAAGCCCCTTGTAAGGGCAGGTGCCACACCTAAAAGCATCCCCTAAGCCACACTGCAGGTTAAAGACAAGTGTGAGAGAGGCCGACCATGAAAAGCAATACAGGAAGATTATTCATTTGAGCAAGACACATGATGGATGAACCATTCCCAGCATTCATATCATTGCAATTGTCCATTAATTGCAAGTCCAACTTATTTATTCCCCCATAATTAAACAGGCCAGAAAATCGCCAAACTTGCAACTGCACAACAGCTTGTAACAAAAGGCAGGGAAAGATCAACAACAATACATCATATAATATGTATGAAGAGAAAAGAGGGACTTCTAATCTCTGAATCCGTATTGCAGAATTATACATATTATATGGTACAGAATCATAATCCTGTATGAAGAGAAAGAGAGCAAATAGAGGAGAAATCAAAGAGAAATAGTTACAAGAAGAGAAACAGAGGGTCCTAGAGAAGAATAGAGAGAGAGAGAGAGAGAGAGAGAGAGAGAGAGAGAGAGACTGAACTAAACCATTCAATCAACTAAACAAGTCTGAATCTGATTACAATAGAGTAGTATCCTATTTATAGGCTTATAGGTGCTACCTCTAATCAACTTATTAATTATTAATGCCTTGTAACTAACTAACTAACCAACAAACAAACCAACCAACAAATTAGCCAATGTATTATTATTACATAACATTAAATGCACACACACGCAACAAAAAATGCATCATTTGAATCATCCTACGCTTCTGCAGATCATCTGCACTAAATAAGCTATGTGACCAAGGAATTGTCAGACTCAGAATTAAATTTAATCATCTCATACTCCTTAACAGATATATAAAAATTAGCCTATTTTGAACAGCACAGAAAACAAGGCACCCCAATTCAAATTGAAGGTAACATATACCAAAACATAATACTTTTCAAGAACTATGACATACATTGCCACAGGCTGATTGAGGATTGTTGATCTGTTCCGCAGTCAATCCTAATTTCAACACTTTCTCTTCTTCTTCAGCCCTTCCACAAGTGCAGTTTCTGCATGCCTTCCTCGTACTTCCAACTTCACAATCACCTATTGCAAGAACATGTTACTGAATACATGGGAAGAAACCCGACAAATCAGCAGTTGAAACTATAGTACTATTTACCAGCTGGCAGTTGGGGTTTCTTTAAATCTTCTTCAGTCAAAAGGCTATCTTCATCTATAAGGTCTGAATCATCATCCATTTGCACTTTAAGTGGAGTCTTCACTGTCTTTTTTAGGGCAAAAGATGAACCAACTTTCCATGAGGGCTTTTTTGCTTTAATCTAGTGCAAAGAAAAATATTTTACTATTAGAATAGTAAGTTTAACACAGCAATAGATAAGAAAAAAAGGCTGGTGGGCTATACGGTTCATGCCTCAGAGTGATTTAGATTTTTTAAAGCCATTATGTATCATTACAACTAATAATTCAACTTATTCACAATAAGTTCTTATTCAGTCCTATTCTTGCGCTAGAAACACATAAAGGGAAAAGGAACAATGAATAAATTAGAGGGAATGAAAATAAACTAACCGCGGAAGGCTTAAGTTCGGATGAGCTAGATGGTTTTAATTGTAAAATTTGTGTTTCTGAAAACCCTGCCAGCAGTAAGTTGTGCTCAAGATCAGACACCATCTGCAAGATGAAATAACATTTTGAATGTGAAGTTTATGGTGGAATGGATCCATCAAAGGTGAAGCCACAAATAGTGATTATTACCTTGTGAAGTGAATGGGAAGCAGAGTGAGAAGGGTTGCGAAAGAAGGCGGAGCCTCCTACTTTTAAGACTCTGAGGATTTCTTGGAGCAATTGATGAGGAGGAGAGTGAGGAGATTCGGAGATGAAAATGACAATATCCATAGAGGAAGATTCGGCAGGCAACTTGGCTGTTGTTTTCAAGAGAGAATGAGAATGAAAGGGTTTGTTTAGTTTAGATTATGTAGGCGTGAGGAAGTAAATGAAAGTAAGGAAGGAAGTTGGAAAATTACAGAGAGAGGAAGCACGCGTGAGGGCGAGGGGATCACAGTGCTGGTGCTGAAGCTGAAGCTGCGCAATGGAGTCTAACACAAGACTAAGAGGAAGGACAGCATCATCGGTGCATGCCAGCACATTCAATCCGGCAGCAGCATCCTACAAAATGAAATTGAAGAAGATGAGCATAATATTAGTATTAGTTTTAAGAAGTTGGAATTACTATTATTAGGAGGTGAGGTGAATGAATAATAGGGGAAGAAGAGGGAATGATGCGTGGGAGTGGGTGGATGAAAGATAGAGGAGAGGAGGGAAGGGAGGGAGGATGAAAAAAGAACCATAGCAATTGCAATTGGAATCGGAGTTCTGTGGAATGAATGAAGCAAGGAAGGAAGGCTTGGCTTGGCTTGCTTTCGATGGAAGAGGGACGCGAATGATTATGATTATGAATGAGATCGACCGGGAACCCGAATGTATCCCACAAGATGAAGGCTTCCTGCAATCAAGAGATATAAACGGATTAGAGATCACCATGAGACATTCAGCAAAATAACAAGGTAATTGTTACAGTTGAATCAGAATTCAAACACTAGAAGATGGAATTTTGGATGAAGCCTATTTATCATGGAGGACAATATCCCCAGTTTCGAAACTCATTAAGTATTTGGAGGTGTTTTTTACCAAACAAATTAAATTCACATTTAAACAATCTAGAACAATAAACAAGAAACATAGAATTCCATTGCTCTTTTTTTTTATACAGAAAAGTTCAGGTGAGTTGGGTCCTGGGGGCTCGCCAGGGCTAGGGCAGGCCTCCAGGCTCAAAGAGCGCTTATAGCGGTACTTACAGATCGCCACTGTGGAAATTGAGACTAGAAATGAGAGAAAACTTGTATATTCTCATTACTCATAAGAAATGTGTACAAGGAAGAGCTATATTTATAGTCTAGAGTAGTAGACAATATAATAAATGCTAATAATGCCTAATAACAGAAAATAATTACATAATATTCTCACATTAATTACATAATATTCTCACACTCCCCCTCAAGTTGGATCATAGATGCTTATCATGTCCAACTTGCTTATACAACTCTCAAATGCAGGTTTAAGTAAAGCCTTTGTCAGTACATCTGCAGCTTGGAGATGTGTCGGTAGAAAAGTCAGACATATAGTTCCTTCTTCAACTTTTTCTCTGATAAAATGTCTATCTATTTCTACATGCTTCGATCTTTCATGCTGAACAGGATTTAAGGTCATGCTTATAGCTGCCTTATTATCACAATAAAGTTTGAGTGGCAATTCTACACCAACATGTATCTCACAAAGGACACGTTTCAGCCATATTTGCTCCATTATTCCTTGAGCCAGTGCCCTCAGTTCAGCTTCAGCACTGCTTTTAGAAACAACTCTTTGTTTTTGACTTTTCCAAGTTACTAGATTACCCCATACAAATGAGCAATAACCAGAAGTAGATCTTTGGTTAGGATGTGTTCCTCCCCAACTAGCATCCGTGTAGACTTCAATCGTCCTTTGTTCATGCTTCTGAAAGAACAATCCTTTCCCTGGAGTACCTTTTAAGTATCTCAAGATCCTGTAGGCTGCATCCATATGCCTTCTCCTTGGATCACTCATGTACTGGCTAGCAACACTTACTGCAAACGCTATATCGGGTCTTGTATGGGCAAGATAGATTAGCTTCCCAACAAGCCTTTGATATCTTTCTTTATCCACTGCTTCTTCTTGCTCTTTATCTTCTTCATCTTCATCATCACCAAGTTCATCATCCTCTTCTGACTCCCCTTCTTCTCTAGGCTTTTTCTTCTTTTTCTTAGGAGGAGGTATGATAGGAGTTGGTTCAGGACTACACCCCAACATACCTGTTTCTTCAAGGAGATCCAATATGTACTTTCTTTGAGACACATAGATCCCTTTCTTTGACCTTGCAACTTCCATCCCAAGAAAGTATTTCAGATTTCCTAAATCCTTAACTTCAAATTCCCTGCCAAGTGCAAGTTTAATCCTTGACATTTCATCAACATGATCTCCTGTAAGAATGATGTCATCAACATATACAATGAGGATACATTTTCTCTGTCCCTCTGTTTTTACAAACATTGTATGATCTGACAATGCCTGTTTGTAGCCTTCAGATTTCAGAACTTTAGAAAACCTATCAAACCAAGCTCTAGGAGACTGTTTCAGGCCAAAGAGAGACTTCTTCAACTTACATACCTTATCACACCTTCCCTTCTCGAAACCAGGAGGTAGTGTCATGTAAACCTCTTCTTTAAGCTCTCCGTTCAAGAAAGCATTCTTAATGTCCAGCTGATGAAGTGGCCAATCTAAATTGGCTGCCACAGACAATAAGACTCTAATAGTATTCAGTTTCGCCACTGGTGCAAACGTCTCTTGATAGTCGAGACCATAAGTTTGAGTGAAACCCCTTGCTACCAGTCGTGCTTTTAACTTGTCAAGAGTACCATCAGCCATATACTTAGGAGTGAATACCCATTTGCAACTAACAAGCTTCTTATGTCTTGGTTTTTCAACAACAGTCCAAGTTTCATTCTTCTCTAAAGCTTTCATTTCCTCCATAACAGCAATTCTCCATTCAGGTATCTCAAGAGCCTCCTGTATGTTCTTAGGAATATGCACCTTATCCAAACTAGTGACAAATGCCCGATAGCTAGAGGAAAGAGCATTATAGGACATATACTTCTGGATTGGATGTAAGGTACACGATCTAGGCTGTTTCCTGTGAGCAATGGGCAGATCAAGATCAGTATCCTCATTAATATTTACCTGCATTTCCTGAGAAACCTCTGCATCAATATCCTCAGGAACTATCACCACTTCGGCCTCCTTTGATTCTTCAGGAGCTATCACTGGTTCTGATTGCTTGGGTGCTTCAGATGTAAGTTTCTTTCCTCCCTTAGACCATTGCCTTCGTGAGTACACCATCATATCTTTGTTTCCTGCATTCAAACTTTTATTTGTGATTGGCACAAGAGATGGTTGGGTTAAGGGAGGTCTTATTTGTGATGGCTCTGTTTGTATTTGTGGTGGATGTGATGGCTCTATTTCTGGCGGAGGTGACGACTCTATTTGTGGTGGAGGTGACGACTCTGTTTGTGTTGGCTCTGTCAATTGTTCAAGGAAGATGTATTCTTGTATGGGTTCAGGGACCAAAGTCTGAGATTCACTCGTTCTCTCCCCCTGAATTGAAGACTTAGGATAGAAGGGAGTATCTTCATGAAAGGTAACATCAAAGCTTACAAACAGATGTTTTGAGACAGGATCAAAACATTTGTACCCCTTTTGAGTTGGAGAATACCCAAGAAAAATACATTTCACTGCACGGGAATCAAGTTTGTTATTTGGATACGTATGAACAAAAACAGTACAACCAAAGACACGCAATGGAAGATTTGATTCAAGGTGAGTGGTGGGAAAAACACTTTGTAACATTTTAAGTGGAGTTTCAAAAGATATCACCTTATTTGGCATTCGATTGATGAGGTAAGTTGCAGTTAAAATGGCATCCCCCCAATAGAACTTTGGTACATTACAGGTGATCATAAGAGCCCTAGTAACCTCCAGGATATGTCTATTTTTCCTTTCAGCAATGCCATTTTGTTGAGGGGTGTGAACACATGAACTTTTATGGATAATACCATGGGTCTGGAGGAAATTGCTCAAAGTTCGATTAAAGTACTCAGTACCGTTATCAGAATGCAAAACTTTGATGCTTGTATTGAACTGATTTTTAATCATAGCAAAGAAGTTCATGAAAGCATTTGGTGCCTCAGACTTGTCCTTTAAGAGATAAACCCAACAACAACGAGTGTGGTCATCTATGAATGTAATAAATCCTGTAGATTTGGTACGGTTTGGGTTACGTGAAGGTCCCCATAGATCGCTATGGATGGTAGTAAATGGCTTGGAGGGAGTATATGGAGCTCTAGGATATGTTGAACGATGGTGTTTGGCTAATTCACATACTTCACACTTCATATCATGGTTTGAGGATGGACAAAGGGTTGGAAACATACGGGATAAATACTGGAAATTAGGGTGACCCATTCTCTTATGCCATAACATAGAATCTGCAATTTTTGATATAGAATTACCTTGACTTGTAATGGATTGGTGACTCACTCTGGCATCGTCAAGGAAGTAGAGTCCCTCACATTCTTTAGCACGACCAATCACCATCCCCGATGATAGATCCTGAAACACACAATGAGTGGACAAAAAATTAGCTGAGCAATTTGATTGCTTTGTCAACTGGCTAACAGACAGTAAGCTGCATGCTAATTTTGGCACATGTAAGACAGATTCCAGAGTGATACTCTCTGAAATTTTAATACTTCCTTTCCCGGCAATGGAAGTGAGCGAGCCATCAGCAATTTTTACTTTCATTTTGCCGGCACACGGGATGTAGGTAGTGAATAATTTATGATTGTCAGTCATGTGATCGGAGGCTCCAGAATCAACAATCCACACCTGTCGATCCTGTGAGGTTTTTAGGGCTTGAAGAAAGTTACCACGCTTTGCCACAAACGTTAAGGATACTGTCTCCATAGCAACAGTTGTTTCAATTGATGAATGAGTCACCTTCCTTACTACCAATCTTACGAAATAAGTGGCAGCATTGACTAAAAGGCTTGAAGTCATCATCTTTAACATTACTGAAACTCCAAATGCACATAAACCTCCGAGATAGGTACAAACCAAGAACCACAATATCCGGGCAGCAACAATATGCTTGAGAAGTCGCATAGCCAAATCTGTAACTAACAGAAAACATGTCTCAATGCCTCTACACATTATTTTAGTGACATTGAAAGGTACCCCACAACCTTCAAAGGTAAACACATGAACAAACAATGCCAAAACAACACTGCTTGATCTGGAAACTTGAACACCCGACCTCGGATCCAACATCTGAGATCGGAACATGGCCGGAAATGAAGCGGCGAGTGCAGCGGTGGAACTCTCCACCGGAAACTCCTGTTCACGCGCTCTCACGCGCCGGAACGGCGCGTCTGCCGGCGAAGCTTGTGGCGGCGCGTGGGCCCCACGCGCGCCGCCGTTCACGGCGGAAACTCGGGGTTTGGCCGATCGGAACCTGCTCTTCCTCCTAGGGCCGGCGGTGAGATCCCATATGGTCTCCAACATCACGCACAGAAATGCCCTAGTGTACTGGACTATGGTTCTCTCCATTTCTGACCACCCAGCTTTGTTTGACCCTCAATTTTTGAACTTTTGAAAGTCCCGCTCTGATACCATGTGGAAATTGAGACTAGAAATGAGAGAAAACTTGTATATTCTCATTACTCATAAGAAATGTGTACAAGGAAGAGCTATATTTATAGTCTAGAGTAGTAGACAATATAATAAATGCTAATAATGCCTAATAACAGAAAATAATTACATAATATTCTCACATTAATTACATAATATTCTCACAGCCACCAATAAGATCCTCAAATTAGCGGAATTTGAACCCATAACCGCATAGTTATGAGTCAAACCCCTTTACCAACTGGACCAACCTTTGTTGTTAATTCCATTGCTCTTTAAGTGTTTACAACAGAACAAAGACATTTGTTACATATTTAACTGAGCAGAAATCAGGGACAGATATATATATGCAATGTGGATATGCCATTCTCAAATCACATTAAAACAAATGGTAATATGCCATTGTCAAATGTAACATTCTGTTACTAATTCCCTAATTAACCAATTATATCCATTTTAATTCAATAATTTCTTTACTAACTATGATAGAAAAAGGATTTCGGTGATATCAATGTCCTATCATAGTTAGAAAAAGAATTTCCTAATAGTTAGATACTATCCATGATAGAAAAGAATTTCCTTATCCAACTTGAGCACTATCATGGATAATTAATAGCTAACATGTTAGAAAAGGTTCATTTAACATGGTTAGAAAAAGAAGCAAACTAATGATTAAAATATTATCCATGATAGAAAAGAATTTGTCTAACATGGTTAATAAACACAACTAATTGATATTAAACAATAAACATATAAATACATTATACAATTTTAAATAAACTAAACAAACTCCAGAACCTAATTCCCTTTCCTGATGCTTGCGCTAATCGTGGGATGAGACAATTTGTCCAAGTAAACACCGCTTAACTCACTATAACAGTGAGATGTGCGGTAGTGAAGGCGTCTAAAGGGTACCGCATTTTAGAAACCAATAATATATATATGCGTGTCAATTCTTCTTCCATTCACCACTTTAAGTCTCTCCGTCACATCCAAATCAACTAAAATTCACCACCTCTACTTTCCACATATTACTCAAATCCCTCAGTCAATTCCACATTAACTAAATATCACCTCCCCAGTCTCCAATCTAATGATACTACAACACAACTCTCACACTCACCTATAGATGCATTGTGCCATCACGGGGCATTCAAGCATCTAATCTTCACTATATGATTTGACACTGTGTCCCTCTCTATAATGAGGGAGCAACTTTCCCTCTCTGGCAATCTCCAGAGAGGGAACCCCAATTCTGTTTCCATTGCAGAACGGGAACGGTTGGACTCTATAATGCCAAACAACCGTAGGTCGCTTTCTCTAGTAAGTAGACCTATGATCCGAAAAGGATCAGTACAAATAACTGTTGATTGGCCTATCGACAGTTATCATCGCGCGATGGTACATATATATCAGTGTCATGCAAAGTTCACCATATCCATATCCATCCATTTCAATTTCATCATTAATATCATGCATTATTACTATTCCCTTCAATATTTCAATATCAATTATTAAATATCATGCACTCTTACCATTCCCTTCAATATATCAATCTAAACTATTTAACTTCTTCCCTCAACCTACTCTCAATATCCCTATCAGAATAACCAGAACTCTCAACACACATTCGGTACTGCCTACATTTCTCATATCTTACCCAGAACAATACCACCAACCAGGATAATAGTATATATATAATGTACCAAAATCTTTTGTACAAAAATAATCGTGTTTGAAAGGCACCCAATAGCCTGTTTTGTATAAAAATAATTTTTCAAAGATAATATATATAGAGGGTGAGAAAGGATTTTGAAAATCCCAACTAACGTCACCCTCAATGTTATAGTAAGGTTAAGTGTGATTACCTGTCACCCTTAGCACTCTGTCGCTTTTCCCCTTTACTTTACCACGCCTCAAGGAATATATGCAATTCACACTCTTTCCTATTATTACATCATGTAATAATAGTATATTAATAATTGTTCTAAATCATAAATTAACTACGTCTCTCTCTCTTTGGTATTACTACCCGATTCCCCAAACTTGATTTGAAATAGTCAGTTCATCACAATGAATCAGGACATCAAAGTCTAAATCACTCCTATACTTGTATAAAAACACCAAATCAAGTAAAGATTTACCATGGATCTTCCAAAATATCATGTACATCATTTAGTTACATTAAAACAATAGTTAACTTAGGTCCAACATGCATAAATAATGATTTAGGGCATTCCCCAAGCCACGAGTCAGTTCAGCCTAAAAGAAAGAAGATAATAAAACATGGAATTTCATACACATGCATATAAAACACCTAAATCACCTTTTATGTCATTCTCTTTTCAAAAGCCCTTAAGCCAATATAGAAAAACAAGACATGCCACTATAATGCAACATACAAGAATTTACACAACTTCCACAATCTTCCAACATTTATATACATATCCTTGCACACTGTTTTAAAATCAGAAATCAATGTAGCACATGTGAAAGTCAGTGAAACAACCATAATCAACAAGTAAATCAAAACTCACGCTGCATATAAGTTGGACATATAATAAATCTATAAACCTTTATCATATTTCCTTAAGAAAATCCAACCAAACAGCAACAATGTTAATCATTATCAAATAATTCAAGCAATCACATATGCTTTGTAACAAACCATAATTCAGCCAAAATTCCAATGCACCTCTTTCCTAATGTAGAACCTTAACCAATTCTTTATTTTACACAAAATATTCAAACAGCCTAAATATCAGCATTCATTTAGCCACAATCAATAATTTACATGTACTTGATGTTTCCTTAAACGCTACTCCTTTTATTTACAATTCACAACTTCAATTCATAACATATACTCACATATTACATGCTTCATTAAAAATCTGTTTAGAAATATCAACAACTCAAACATGACACCAAAATCATCAACCAAAACAACACTTGTAAGGGTCACAATGTCCATAAAATGATCCATGTAACTTTGGTACATTACTTCACATAGTAAAACACACAAATTGACCATTATGACCACAAAGAATTTAAGCTACCCCTTCCAACATACATACATTTCCTTCATCATTAGAAATCAGAATTGAGCAGCACCATTTTCAGCAAAACAATCCCATTATTATTCCTTTCTTCTACATCAGCCATGTTAAAATGAAATAGCAAAACAAAGCAAGCACACATGAAGGATCAACAAAATCAGCAAGATTCAAACATGGAAGCATAGACACAACATTAATTATTCCTCATGAACCAATATTGCAGAAAATTTAAACAAGAGAAATGATAAACAACTAACACCAAACAAAAACATTCTTACATTTTACATCATCATTAATTCCCTCATTCAAGCAACGCATAAAAGCAGAGAAATAAGAAATTTCTCTTTAAGAACCGTCGGCCACAAAAGAGAACAAGGCAAGAATTTGTAATTCATCCAAACTTAACAAATCAAACGTGCAGATGCTGGGTTGAACTCAAATTGACTACAGCCCATATTTAATTTGAAGTTTTAACCCAAAATTGCCTCTAGCCGGTCAGATTTGATAATCCCATAAGTTAGGGTTTTCACAAAATCAACCAATCCTAAATCAATCATTCAAATCATCACTTGAATATCCAACTCAAAGCTTAATTTGTGTTTTTGTTTGATTTGAAGACCAAAATAGAAATCCCCTTTCAAACCCTAATCGGTCTCTCTTCCAAATTTGTAGAAAATGAGAGAAAATGAAGGAAATAGAGTTTAGCTTAAAGAACAGCAAGAAGGGCGGACTCACCTTCTTCCGCCGCCGTCCGCCGCCCAGATCGCCGGAGAACGAAAGAAAACGTCGCAACGGGGTGGAAACGTGAGGGAGGCGAGATGCAAGAAAGGAAGAAACGGTTTAGGAGTGGAGGGAAGTATGTCAGGAAGCTCGCCGCCGTCGCTGCTTTGCCGGCGAGAAAGGAGTGGCAGAGATGGGAGGAGCAAGGAGAAGATGTGCGTATCGTGTATAAGGTGAGGAAAGGAGAGAGAGAGAGAGAAAGAAAAAAGAGAAATAAGAGAGGAAAATAAAATGAAAGAATAAAGTAGGAATATTCTTCCTCAATAAATAAGATATTCTTTCTTATCTTTATTATAAGGTTGGCAATAAAATATCCTACTTAATACTCCCTCCAGTCCTAAATATATGACTTAAATGACTTTTTTGAAAAATCCTAAAAAAGCAAAAAATAAGTTAATTATAAGTTGATTTACCTAATTTTTTCTCTTAGACTAGTTTATTTTACCTATAAGTTAATGAATAATCTAAAAAGATATCAAATATGTCATGATTTTATAACTTTCACAACCTTAATCTTTCAAAAAAAAAGTTATCTAGGTCTTATATTTAGGACCGGAGGTAGTATCTTACAATTCAAATCATAATTAAAATTTCTAGATCACTCAATTAACTAAGTTAGGCAACTAATCCACCGAAAGCTCCAAAATATTTAAATTTTGCAAAATCTTAATTATTTCTAATTTTCTATTTATTACTTACTTATTAAGAACCCTCTTTAATCCTCCCTAAAACTTTAAATTTCTTTAATGATACCTCATGTTGTATTATTTTTAATTTAAAAATTGGGATGTTACATCAAATCACATCAACAACGTAATCTGGAATGTTTTATATTCCATTGACACATCACATTAAAACAAGTGGATTCAAAAGTGCCAATAACATAATTAGTAAAAGTCTGTTAGAAGATAAAAAATATATTAAAAATTCACGTAATAATTAGGTTGGTAACAAGCACATTAAATATACAATGCAAAATATATAAGCCTTTATTAAAAACAATGGTGCAAATTACTATAAGCATGGCCACACCAAGAGAGAAATTTCTACTTGCCTGCCCACTCAATTCTTCACCGTGAACATGTCGAACAGCCATCTCAAATTTCTCGATCCCCTGAAGAGGCAAAACAAATGATCATTTTTCTCTTGGCCTTGACCACAAAAAAACAAACCTTAACCACAAAAGAAGAGAAAACAGGAAAGTTCATCAGCAATACCACAACTTCACGAGTTCGCAATCAACAAAAACATGGTCATCCTGCAAACAATTAAGTCTGCACATAATAATTCTTACCTTAATTAAGGTTCTCCCAAAACTTTCCTCCTCCTCCTTAATGGCATCCTTGATAAGCACTTGATGTTGTCTTAGCTCCGGAAAAACATCACCCATTACATCCACCACAATACTTACAAGCCTATAATTCACAAAATTGAAAAAAAAAACATATATCAAGAAACACAACAACCAACCACCGAAAGAAGCTCCCCAAAAGGAAATTATACGTACCCATTGAAAAATGAGTTAAGGTGCATTTCTAGTACTCCACAATATGGCAAAGTGCACTTACAGTAATACACAATTTCGGGGTGCATTTGTGGTAAGCAAGAATAAATATCGTTGCCCCTATAATAACTCCGTTAAATAAGTCATCTTTGACCGTTAAGATTGACATTTGACTGTTAAAAGGTGATATGGGGAGGAATTATTAATGACGTGGCAATGACTGGACGGACATGTGGCAATGCATGCTGACTGGATTAAGTTGTCAGGCCAAATTAAATTGAAAAAAAAAAGGAAAATTAATTAGAGGTCCCCCACAAGGGAGTTAATACTGGAAAAGTCCCAAAAGTTGAAAATATTAATGTAGGGTCCCTCCTCCCCCCACCCCCACCCTTCTCCCCCACCCTCCTCCCTCACCTGCCCCCCCTCCAGCGCCACCCTCCCCCTCCACCCTCCCCCACCCCCGCCACCCTCCCCCTCCCCCGCCACCCTCCCCCTCCACCCTCCCCCTCCCCCGCCACCCTCCCCCTCCAGCTCCCCCCACCCTCCACCCTCCCCCTCCAGCGCCCCCCACCCCCACCCTCCCCCTCCCCCGCCACCCTCCCCCTCCAGCGCCCCCCACCCCCCACCCTCCCCCTCCACGCCCCCTACCCCCACTCCTCCTCGCGATCTGATGAGATAGAGAGAGAGATCCGATGAACTCGCGAGGGGGTGGGGGGCGCTGGAGGGGGAGGGTGGCGGGGGAGGGGGAGGGTGGAGGGGAGGGTGGGGGTGGGGGGCGCTGGAGGGGGAGGGTGGAGGGGGAGGGGGGAGGGTGGAGAGGGAGGGTGGCGGGGGAGGGGGAGGGTGGAGGGGGTAGGGGAGGGTGGAGGGGGAGGGTGGCGCTGGAGGGGGGGCAGGTGAGGGAGGAGGGTGGGGGAGGGTGGCGAGGGAGGGGGAGGGTGGCGCTGGAGGGGGGGCAGGTGAGGGAGGAGGGTGGGGGAGAAGGGTGGGGGTGGGGGGAGGAGGGACCCTACATTAATATTTTCAACTTTTGGGACTTTTCCAGTATTAACTCCCTTGTGGGGGACCTCTAATTAATTTTCCTTTTTTTTTTAATTTAATTTGGCCTGACAACTTAATCCAGTCAGCATGCATTGCCACATGTCCGTCCAGTCATTGCCACGTCATTAATAATTCCTCCCCATGTCACCTTTTAACAGTCAAATGTCAATCTTAACGGTCAAAGATGACTTATTTTGCGGAGTTATTATAGGGGCAACGATATTTATTCTTGCTTACCACAAATGCACCCCGAAATTGTGTATCACTGTAAGTGCACTTTGCCATATTGTGGAGTACTAGAAATGCACCTTAACCCTTGAAAAATCCATCTTTAGCTTTTATGACTTCACGACTATACCGAACAGCACGACGGAGTATGCGCCTAAGTACATACTCACGACCCTCATTGCCTAGAAAACAAGTAGACATAATACAATTAAACAATTATGTTCTAATTAACATAAGAAAGTACAAGTGATGTAGAAATTTAGGCCACAAAAAGAGAAAATAAGATGGCAGAATTAGAAGTTTTTTTTGTACCTCAAATCGCCAAAAAAAAAACTCTTGCCAGTCATAACACAAAGAAAGCATGTTCATATTATGGTAAGCTAAAAAAGAGCAAAATGCTGAACGTAGATGACTATACAATCTTTTTTAATTATTAATTTAAAAAAAACTATAGAAAGAAACCTAATGTACAATATCATACCAGGGCGAGATCCATCAGCAATGGCAAATGACAGAGCTCTGATGTGATCTGCAACAACCCTGTATGCCATGTCAACTTTGTCAACGTCATCAGGTCCAACTTTTCTAGGATAGGAACGAGCACCAGTTGCCTGCATTGCATGTTGCATTAAAATTATCATCTAACAGACTGGGAAGTGTGTTGACCTATAGGACACAATATTCAGTTTCAAAAACCTTAAATCAGAGAAGTCATATGAACTATCACTATCATACCTGTTGAATGGCATCAAAGATAGGCAAGAAGACATCAGTGTCATAATTACTCATTTTATTCTGAAGTACAAAGGTCAATCTTTCAAATCCCATGCCTGTATCAACATGTTTTGCTGGCAAGGGTTTAAGAGACTTATCAGCCTCCTATTGAACTGTAAAGAAAAAAAGAAGAAAAATAAGAAGACTAGAAAAGGCTTATCAAACATAATTCACCTTAAGGGAAGTAGTTAAGTATTCTGATGAAAAAAATAGGCTTCCTTCTTGTGATGTGTAACATCCCGAATTTTCAAATTAGAAATAATAAAAGATTTATTAAAGTCTTAAGGTGTTGTTTAGGAAATTTAAAGTCTTAGGAATAAATTTATGAATATTAAATCTTATTTAGTTTAGAATTTAAAGAAATATAGTCAAAAGAATTAATTGTGATAGATTCTTTCATGAAAAGTAAATTGGAATCTAGATTATGTTATAATGAAAAGAATGAGATATAGTAATATATACAAACTTTTGGGCTAGAAATATAATTAAGAATAAACAATAGGGTAGTTAATTATAATTTTTCCCTAATTAATTAATATATATACTCATATAACACCAAAAACCCTAACTCCCCCTCCCATTCAGCCGTCGACCTACCCCCCCCATCCTTCTTCTTCTTCGTTCATCTCCCTTCCCCGGCGAAGTTGGCGACGGCCACCGGCGACGGTGACATCGAAGTCGTCCGTCTCACTTCTCTCCCCTCATCTTCACCTAACTTGTCGGTCACCTTCCCTCGAACCCTAAACATTTTCTTCTTCATCTCTTTCCACCCTCCGTCTTTTCTCGGTTTCTTCTCCCTCGGCGGCGACGAAACTGCCGATTTTCGGCGTGAAGAAGCTTCCAGCGGCGGCGGCGTCCGAGGGAAGGAAAAGAAGTTTCAAATGAGCTTAGTTTCCAGCGGCCTCCAACGTTTTCTCCGGTGATTCATGGTGTTTCCAGCGCCCACCATGCATTCAAGCTTGATTTTGAATTCAGGTGACTGTTTGCTTCCAATTTCTAACTATGTTCTTGCAATTTGGGCGAGTGTGAGTGTGAGTCCGAATTGGGTTCAAAATCCACCTAAAACTAACCAAGATACAAACTTTATTAAAGATGGATTATTGTAGTGCATGTCTTATGGTGTTGCTCTTGTGTTGCTTATGGAATTCGATTTCTTTCTCTACTGCCATGTGTAAATCGAATTGATTTGTTGAGTTTGATGGTTTAGAATTCTTATATGATTGTTCTACTTGGTCAGAATTTAAGCTTGTAAACAAAAGGGTGAGTATAAAAAAAGGTGTTTATAGAATATTGAAATTAGTAAAGTAGAAGCTGAAGTTTTGATTATTTCTTTCAAATTCAGTTTTTGATGGTTGATTTAGATTGTTGGATTATGAGTCTCTTACTTGTTCTTGGTGATGATAACTTTAAAATGTAATTATATGCTGTTGATGATTTAGCCTTTAAGTCGCCTTGGCTAAATCAAAGATTTACTAAACTCAAGCTACAAGTAGCAAGTGTGAGTCTAGGTCTTTTCCACAATTCTAGTTTAATTTCTTGCCAAACCTAGGAATTATGCCAAGCAAATTAAGGTTCAAGATGAGAGGATGTTGTTTAGCTAACAAACTACAATTAACAAGTAAAAGCAACTAATAACCGAATGTAAATGAGATGTGATCAAGAGTAGAAACCTCCTCCTTCAAGTCTCCTTTGTGCAAAAGGATTAATAGGTCTTGTATGCTAATTTCCTCTTGATTAACTTGCTTAGAGCGGCCTAAGCATCTTAAATCTAAGATACTTAAGCTAATTTAAACAAATTAATCAAGGAACCCTAACTTCATCCTCATGTATTTCCATAGGTAAGATAAAAGTTAAAACTAACTTCTATTTATATGATTCACTTTAAGAAACAACTAAAATGTAAACACATATAATTGTTCTCATAAAGCTACATAATGTATATACCTAACATACATGAAAATGAAGATCTAGGATCTAGGTTTACAATCATGTGGATGAAATAGAAAACTTAAATAGAAATCTCTACCTAAGAATTCTATCCTCAAATCTCTAAACACTTAGAAGAAGAGAGGATTTACATGATTACAAGATTACAAACCTAGAATAGGAAATCATCACACAAGGCCGATTTGGTTAACACATTGCACAATCTTGACTTGAAGGTTGGAGAGGAGAACTTAGCCGATGATCATGGAGGATGAGAGGATGAGAATGGTGAAGATGGTAGCCGTGGATGAAGATGATTTCGAAAATGTGAAGAGAGAGATGAGAGAAAATGAAGATGGAGAGAGAAAATGAAGTGAAGGAATTATGAAAAGTGTCACATTTTGGGCATTTATATGGGTGATTAACTTTGGGATTATCACCCAAATTAAATGCAAATCTAACCCAAATGTGATGTAAATGTATGTTTAGTGAGAGAACGATGAAGGCTTAAGCAAAATGATGGTGGAGGTGTGTGTTAATGGAAGTGGCCGAATGGGTTATGTCAAATAAGGGAGGAAGGGTATTTTGGGAAAGAAGGGAAATGTGGATGAATGCGGCCTCCATTTATGTTGATGCATTCTCCAAAGCTCCCTCCTTTGTATCCTTTTCATTTTGCTTCCATTTTTGCCCTTAATGAGGCTCCCAATTCAAATTTGAACTTGGAGCCATTTTTTCCTCTTTTAGTAAGATGCTCCAAAAGTGCTTTTCCCTTCCTTTTACCAAAAATGGTAAAGTTGCTTTATGCCCACATGTCATGCCAACTAGTCTCCTCCTTGCAACCTAAGCTCCTCCCAAGGGTATGTGGGGCCCACGTGGGACCCCCTACAAATAAAATAGCACTACATAGTGAAAATGACCAAAATACCCTTGGTTACTTAAAGTGCAAGTAATTAAGCTAGAATTTTCCAATTAATCACATAAAGGCATGCACATATAAAATTACGAATAATGATCAAATATAACAATTAAATCACACTAATTAAGCTCATTTGCACATGCTTAAACATATAAAATTAGGTCTAATCAAATCCCCCACACTTGATCTTTGCACTCCGGGCAAAGTTATGCAAAAAGGTTAAATCAACCATGTAGCATAATGAATTCAAATGAAATAGACCTAGACTACAAGTTGAATTTTTGAACCTTTCCTTTACACATCACATAGGCCGAATTTAAGAATACAGAGTGGGTGAGAGTTTAACATGCAACTAGAGTTAGAGAAGAATGCCAATTGAGATTTTCCTCACCGGATTAAAAGTGTTTACACTCATACACTCAAGTTAGGAAAATTCCTAACTAGGGACTTGGGAATCACTCTTTGGCTCAATTTTCTTTACCACACCATAAGCTTGTAATAGCTCTAAGTTCTCCACTCATTATTTGCATAGCACAATCAAATCAAGGGGACTTTAGGGGTTAGATGGAAAGGCTAATTATGAATGATGATTGATGGAAAGTAGTCAATGACCAATAATATAAACAAGTAACCACCACATATAAATGCAATAAAATGAGTTTAGTACAATCAAGCATGCTACATGTTACTTACTTTTTTTTTCAAGCACTTTGTGCTTCTCTCTATTTTTTGCACTTATATGCCTTTGGCATAAACTAGCACTTTGTGCTTTCATTTTCATTTTTTTTCTTTCTTTAGGCCTTCAGCCTCTTTCTCTTTTCTTCCTTTTCTTTTCTTTTTCTTGGCCTTTGGCCATCTCTCTTTTCTTTTCCTCTCTTAAGGGCTCTCGGCCACTTTTATTTTTCCCTCGTGTAGCATGCTTTTCACAACATACAACAATACAATACTAATATAAATGCAAGTATATGTTATAGTCACTTATTCACATATTGGTTAAGGTGGTAGAAAAGAAAAGTGAATGGCCCAAAGGGGTTAATCAAAGGATAATTTTTGTTGGCTTAGTGTTTGGATCAAAAGGGTTTAGAAATGAACGCCCCAATCCTTTTTAATCATGCTATGCAATGTGATTTCAAATAAGAGCTAAGACAAGTTCTAGGTGATAATAGAGCAATTGACCCACTCTTAATCGGTTGAAGGCTTACTCTCTTTTGTGGCTTACTCATATTAGTCACTTCTACCCTAAAAATAGTTGCATGAGAAACTAACACTCTCTCTATATTTTAAAATGACCCACACAATGTTGAAGTACTTATTCCAAAAATTCTACTTGCATCCTAAAAGAAAATTCCATTTGTTTTCAAAAGCTATGATCAAGCTAAACTTCCTACAACATCATGTCATGATAGTCCAAAAATTAAGTGTGTGAGCTTTGAAAGAGACCACATTTAAACATCACATTGCACCCCCACACTTATTCAACACATTGTCCTCAATGGGACCAATAAAATCAAATGAGGGATGCATTTCAAGACAAGGGCAGCAAGAATATATCTAGGGCAGTCCAAGCACACATTCGGCCAAGCATGTTTATTCACAAGACAAACAACAAACAACACCAAACACACAACCTAACACATGTTTATAATTTTTTTTTCTTTGTTTTTTTTAACAACACATAACAACATGCTAAAATATAAATCTAAACACAAACAATCCTATTTTTTTACTAACAATCATCTTCCCCCAACACTTAAGATAAAAACAATGTAAAATAGGTAAGGGAAGGAAAGACACCACCTCTTATGGAGGCTTGAAATTCTCCTTGTAAAGCTTGAGCAAAGACCATTCACCTTGTAGATTCGACCATCCTTGCTGTAACATCCTGATTTTTTTTATTGTAAAACAAATTAATAAAAACCTGAAATTTAACCTTGCAAATGAATTTAGGAAGTTTAACATATTTTTAAGAAATTTGGTGGTGGGGGGGAGGTGGGGCGGGGTGGTGAAGTGAGGAAGGGAGGTGAAGGGGGGGTGGGGCGGGTGGTGGGGGGGAGGTGGAGGGAGGGTGAGGCTGGTGGTGGGGGGTTGGGAAGAGAGGTGGGGGGGGTGGGGGGGCCGTGGGTGGGAGGTGAAGAGGGGGGGAGAATTTTTTTTTTATTTAATGTGAGACCCACATTAACTTATCCTACGTGGCGATGACAAGGCTCCGGGTGGCAAAACAGGTCTCCACGTGGCGTCCACATATGCATACTAACGGTCAAACGTTGTTGACCGTCAAACCGGGGTAGTTTTTAAACACCTTGGTTACTTGGAGTGTAGATACGGGCCTATTGTTAGTTCAGGGTGCTCAGCGCTCCTTGGTGGTTACTTCGGGGGCAGATTAGGTCCCTTACCCTATAATATAACATCTATATTTAGGAAAAGATGACATGTGATTTTCTAAAGAAGTCCAATAACTAAATTTATTAGATAAGTAAGAAACTTTGTAATTGAATATCAGGGTATCTTTGTAATTTTATGGTTGGGCCATAAACCCTAATTTTCCTTTTCCCTTAAATACCTCTCTTTCTCTCCTCCTCTCTTTCTCATTTTCAGCCGCACACACAACAACATCTGCACATACAACAACATCTTCATCATTGCAAAAATGTTCCTTCTTCCTCACCAAGTTCTCTTTTCCTCACAAATCAAAAGCTTCCTCTTCAAGGCAAATCCTTCTCCTAATCTCTCAAAACCAGATTCCTCACTCCCATCATTGTATTCCCTCTCAACTCCATAGTCTTTAATCTCTTCCTTTCCCGACGACATCACCATGGCCGACGGCGACGGCGAAGGATGTGTTCCCGGCAAACTCGAGCTCCTCAAGTACATGTAATCTTTGATTTGACATTAGAGATTGGTTATTGACGCTTGAGCACATGGGAGCTTACGTTTTATTTTTGGTTAAAATGCAAAGAGGTAACTACTTAAACTTGTTTGCGTGTGTGTGTATGTTGGTAAGCATATAGGTTAGTTTATGAAATTGTGTTGATTATTATATGCCTCGTTTGAATTTATGATTTGTTTGGTGCACACCGGTTAATCTGATTATAATTATGTTATTCCGGAATGAGGTTCCCTGTAAAACCCCTAGGGACTAAAATGAATAAAACAAAAATGTTATATGTTCAAGCGAGGGTTGTCAGGCCCTATTGAACTAGTTAAAGCGAGGGTACATCGACCATCGAGTCGTGAGTCCCTATTGAACTGAGATATTCCGGTGTGTTGTGTTTGATTTGATGATGATTATTTTTTATATTTGATTATTGATGCATTGTGTTTGATTTGGTTGTTATTATCGATGTTTTATTTATTATTATTGATGTTTAAACTTTGCGATGTTTTGAGCTATGATGTGTCTGTATATTCATGCTGCTGTAATTTAATTGATAGTTACTTGAAATAGGCATAAATAACATGTTCATGCAACACGACATGTAGCACACACTACTTTACACAGTATTATCACACACCACCTTGCGGACATGCACATGCACGTAGTGCAAAAATGTATGTAAGCGAGTGGTAGTAGTTGCGATTTCTGGGTCTACTCCAATCGTTAGTCATTACAGGTTTTAGATCGAGGCAGGAGTCATGGGGAAAGGATCCGAAAACTAGGGACCTAAACATTAGCTTCATTGGTGGTTCCGCATTTATTCATTTTATTTGTGTAATGATTTATTGATCATTTGCATTTATCTTCATTGGATTACAGTATAAAAGTTTAGGTTGGATAACTGTAATTAAACATGTTTATGTGTTTATTTGTAAATGATGATTGTGAAAGAATTTAATCAGTTATTACTATATTTATTTATATATCCATGTTAGTCAATTTTTATCTAACATGGATATATCAGATTTGATAATTTTAAATAAACGATTTTCAATTTTTAATTTTATATTTGATTATAAAATGATTTATTTTAATTTATTTATTTCCAAATTACATGAAATCTTTTTCTAACCAAGATAGTTTAATCAATTAATTGTGACTAACACTACCACAAATTACACCTATACCAGCGCAGCTTTACATGCGCTTAAAAAAGGACGGTAAAAAACGCATGTAAAGATAACGTTTACATGCGCTTTAAGCGCATGTACATATATCACTCTTTACATGCGCTTTAAGCGCATGTAGTAAGTCACCTTTACATGCGCTTTAAGCGGATGAATATAGCCGCCTATATACATGCGCTTTAAGCGCATGTACAGGCAGTAGAGTGAAAAACATGAAGTCATGCATAATAGTTCCTCCTCAGATGGAAAAAGCTACTAATGCAAGTGTTTATAAGCTAGAGCACCCCATTGGGGTGTTATGCTTTGGATATATTACATATACATGCGCTTTAAACGCATGTACAGGCAGTAGTAGAGTGATGAACATGAAGTGATGCTGAGAGTTCATCCTCAGATGTCATAAGCTACTCATGCAAGTGTTTATAAGCTAGAGCACCCAATTTGGGTGTTATGCTTTGGTTATACTGCATATACATGCGCTTAAAGCGCATGTACAGGCTCTACATGCGCTTAAAGCGCATGTACAGCCCTCTACATGCGCTTTAAGCTCATGTAAAGGCAGTATTGGAGTGAAAAACTTGAAGTCATGCATAAGAGTTCATCCTCAGATGTCATAAGCTACTCATGCAAGTGTTTATAAGCTAGAGCACCCCATTGGGGTGTTATTCTTGGTTATACTACATATACATGCGCTTAAAGCGCATGTACAGGCTCTACATGCGCTTTAAGCGCATGTAAAGGCAGTATTGGAGTGAAAAACTTGAAGTCATGCATAAGAGTTCATCCTCAGTCATAAACTACTCATGCAAGTGTTTATAAGCTAGAGCACCTCATTGGGGTGTTATTCTTGGTTATACTACATATACATGCGCTTAAAGCGCATGTACAGGCTCTACATGCGCTTTAAGCGCATGTAAAGGCAGTATTGGAGTGAAAAACTTGAAGTCATGCATAAGAGTTCATCCTCAGATGTCATAAGCTACTCATGCTTGTGGTCTAGGTGTTTAAAAGCTAGAGAACCACATTGTGGTGTTTTGCATGTGGTAATACTATATATACATGCGCTTAAAGAGCATGTAAAGGCTCTACATGCGCTTTAAGCGCATGTAGAGGGCTCTACATGCGCTTTAAGCGCATGTAAAGGCAGTATTGGAGTGAAAAGTAAATAAGTAAAGATAGAAGGGCAATTTGGTAATTTTGCTCTCTACATACTTCATTCTTCCTTGTTTTTCCGGCGAACTCGACGCCCAGCAGCGAAAAAGAGGTAAAGCTTCGGTTTTTCTTGTGTTTTTCGAGCTATGCTTCTATTCTTGTTGATTTCTTACATTTTCCCTCTCATCCCTCGGTTTTTGTTCGGCCTACACATATCAGCGGCCGATTTCCGGCGAACCAGCGGCGGCTGGTTCTATTCTCTTGTTCTTGAACTCCGGTGAGGCTCTTTTCTTTGTCTCCTACTTTAGTTCCTTCATTTTTCACTGCTTTGTGAGAGGTTTTGAGTTAGGGTTTGATTTGGGTTTTGATTTCGAGGCATTAAAAGGAACTTACAAAAAGCTAAAATTTGTTTTCTTAGTGTTTTGATTTCTAATTTGAGTAGTTCTTGAAGTTTCGGGAGATTTAATAGAAACCCCAGATTTGTTTCGTTTCTCTTCACCTACACCAATTTTTCTTCCATTCAATTTTTATTCTTCGATTATTTTGCTGATCATATCTGCCCAATTTTAAGGAGTTTTGCGTTTCATGATTTCAACTAAAATTCGTTGGATGAAGATTGGTTGTTGTTTTTTTTAGTTTACAGTTTTTAACTCTTTTGAAGATGTTGGAAAATGGGGACTAAATGGTCTTGTCCTGTTTTTTTATAATTTGTTAGAGGGGTCTAAAAGTGGTCTGGAATTTTTGTTGCTTGGTGGGTGAGTAGTTTTTTTATTATGATTTGTTCATGAATTTTTCTTATTCTGCTTCTGGTGCTCTGTCTGATTTTTCAGGGAAAGTTTCGGCAGGAACATGTTGAACTATAAAAAATGGTAATTTCTAACTATGCAGGTTCAGTGTTATTGTTGTTCATGGTATTTTCTTTTCATATGCCTTAGTGTTCGGTGATTACTCTTCCTCACATGAGAAAATCTCTTTTTCCTTGGTTTTTTCCCTTCTCATTTTATTGTAGTTTTTGTTTTGTTTCTGACTTTTTTGTGGTTGCTTTGATGTGAATTTGGACTGAGTTGATAATTTATGTTTGTTAGTTCTGATGTTATTCTTTTTCATCCTTTGATGGGATGAGTAAAAACAGTCTACTTACATGGATTTTTTACGTGGTTTCTATAAGAAATTTCTTAGGTGACTTCTATAAGGAAATCCTTAGGTGATTATTTATTCTTCTTCTTTCATGTAGTTTCATGTGAGCAGGAGAAAGAGATTGTTGAGAGGCAAAATGCTTGGCTGAATGATGAGTTGAATGCTAAGGTTAACAGTTCCTTCGAGATGGGCCGGAAACATACTGAGTTGGAGGCTGATATGGCCTCTAGGCTTGCAGATGTCAGTGAGACTTATATTAGTACTTGGGGTAGAGTCAATGAGTTAGAAATGAAGCTTAAATCTACGCATGAGGTTGGGCTGGGACCATTCTGTTTATTATCTTTATATTTGATAATTCTTTTACTTGCCTCACTTAATTCTTGTTCAACCTATGTTTACCATGCAGAAATTGATTTCAGCTAAAGATTCTGCTGCCGCAAATGAACAGAAATTGTTTAATACTGTGAGTGCTATGACAAGTTTAATTTATAATGCTGTTTGAAAAAATCTCGACAAGATTATCATTTATCCTTATTTCTTAATTTCTGAACACTTTATATTTATATGTGCATATATTGTACAATCAGGTTAACAAGCTTAATGAATTATATAAGGAAAGTTCTGAGGAATGGTCCAGAAAGGCAACAGAGCTTGAGGGTGTGATCAAAGCATTGGAGGTGAAGTATTTTTTGATATATGTGGCTTTCTGATGTTTGGGAATTGGAATTTTAGATAAGAGAGAAGGCTCAACCTCTTGTCTATGTAGCATTATCTCTCTCTTCTTCTCAGTTTCATGAATGCTTAATGAGATGATAGGTGTTTTTTAATCAGCTACACCCATTTTGATTAATAGTATGATTGGATTTACAAATTTCTCTCTTCATTTGAAGAGCTAATTTCTTAAGCATATGCAAATACTTCTTCCAGTTCTGATTGGACAACATTCCCTGCTGAGAATGTATAACTTTCCACCAAATGCCCTTCCTTGAAACCACCACACTTCATAGACATATTAATCAAGTCATTACAGCCAAAATATTGTCATCCATCAGTGCTCTAACCGCATAACCATGGATTTCTCTGCCAATGTTTAGTGCTGTTAACTCTATACAAACTGATAAAATGCTGGCGATCCAATCAAGCAATTTTGATGCAAATATTAATCAAGCCATTTTTGTTTATGAAGATGGTTAAAGGTACTGAAACTTTTTCCCTTTTTGATCTGAAACTTGATTATAGTTTCTGCACTATTTGTGAAACCTTATAGTTTGTCTACAAAATTATTATTTGCATCTTCCGCATCATTAATTGTTATTATTTAATTGAAAATTTTGTAAAGGGATTTATCATAGGTTTTCTTTTTATAATCAAGTTTTGTTCCATAGTTTTGTTGGGAGATTAAGCTTGCTTTCATCTTACCTTCAACCTTACTTTGTTAATAGCAAGACCTCCTTGGCTGTTCACTGTTGTAAACTGCCAAGCTGCATAAACTTTTGGAAGTAATACAGGTGGCAGATCTAAAATGAATATTATATTAAAAAAAAATATAGCTGTACATGCGCTTAAAGCGCATGTAGAGGTGTACACTATACATGTGCTTTAAGCGCATGTAGAGAGGTATATACCATACATGCGCTTAAAGCGCATGTAGAAGTATATACCATACATGCGCTTTAAGCGCATGTAGAGGTATATACCTCTCTACATGCGCTTAAAGCGCATGTATAGTGTATACCTCTACATGCGCTTTAAGCGCATGTAGAGCCTTTACCAGCGCCCCCCTCTTCATGCGCTTATAAAGCGCATGTAGAGCCCAAAATAAGCGCATGTAAAAGGGGTAATCTGTGGTAGTGTAAAATTCTTTTTCTATCATGGTTAGCGCATTAGCTTATATTTTATGGCAAATAAGAAAAATTGTTTTTTTAACTATGTTAGTCATCATTATAATATAAATTCTTTTTCTAACATAGTTAGTATTGTAATTATTGTAGTTAATTAAGTTAAATTCTTTTTCTAACTATGTTAGCGGCTATTATCTTAACTTATATTCTTTTTCTAACATATTTAGACTTCAATTTAAATTAAGGAAAAAAAATATAGCGTAAAAATGGTTATATAAGTGTGGTTGTTGCACTTGCTATGCTTGATCTCAACCATGCCAAAATCATGTGACTTGATCACCTCATAGGGGCCTTCCCATTTGTCTTTAAGTTTGCCCCCTCCACTAAACTTGAATTTAGCACGGTAGTAAAGAACAAGATCACTCTCCTTGAATTCTTTTCTCAAGATGCCACTATCATGAATGGCCTTTGTTCTCTCCTTGAAGATTCTAGAGTTCTCAAATGCCTCATTCCTTAGCTTCTCAAGTTCACTCAAAGTCAATTGCCTCTCTTGGGCCGCGGCATCCATGTCTTCAATACTAGATTTGACCGCCCAATAAGACTTATGTTGGAGCTCAACCGGAAGATGGCAAGCCTTGCCATAGATCAACCTATAAGGAGACATGCCAATAGGAATCTTGAATGAAGTTCTATAAGCCCAAAGAGCCTCCTCAAGCCTCATGCTCCAATCCTTCCTACTAGGCTTCACAATCCTCTCAAGGATATTTTTGATTTTCCTATTAGACACTTCGGCCTCCCCATTGGTTTGAGGGTGATAAGGTGTTGAGATCTTGTGATTGACTCCAAATTGATTGAGCAAAGAAGTTATGAGCTTGTTACAAAAATGGGAGCCTTGATCACTCACCAATGCCTTGGGCACTCCAAACCTACAAAACATGTTAGACTTCAAGAATTTCAACACGGTTCTAGCATCATTTTCCCTAGTAGGTACGGCCTCCACCCATCTTGAAAAATAGTCCACGGCCAAAAGTATATAAACATATCCACAAGATGGAGAAAAAGGTCCCATGAAGTCAATGCCCCAAACATCAAAGATATCACAAAAGATAATAGGAACTTGGCGCATTTCATGCCTCTTTGTCAACCCTCCAAATCTTTGACACCTATCATAAGACTTACAAAACTCATAGGCATCTTTGAACAAAGTTGGCCAATAGAAACTAGCCTCCAAAATTTTCCTTGAGGTCTTTCTCGCACCAAAGTGCCCTCCACAAGCAAGAGAATGACAAAACTCCAAAATAGAAGAGCTTTCATCATTATGCACACACTTCCTTATGATTTAGTCATTGTACAACCTCCACAGGTGTGGCTTATCCCAAACATAATAGTTTGCATCCCTCTTCAATTTTTGAGCTTGATGCTTGTTCAAGGAAGGAGAAATCATCTCGGCCACAATGTAATTCACAAGATGAGCATACCAGGGATCTTTCTTAGCATTCAAGGCACACAATAAAGCATCCGGGAAAGTATCACAAACAAGAGAAGAGTCATCAATACCTTCCACCTCCAATGGCAAACGGCTCAAATGATCGGCTACAAGGTTCTCTCTTCCGGCTATATCTTTAATCTCCACCTCAAACTCTTGCAAAAGCAACACCCACCTCAAGAGTCTAGGCTAGCCGCATGATCCGTGAATATGATCACCTTAGAATGAAGCAAATATGGCCGAAACTTGTCAAGGCCAAAGACAATAGCAAAGAGTTCCTTCTCGGTGGTAGTATAGTTCCTTTGAGCTCTATCCAAGGTCTTAGATGCATAAGCAATAACTCTAGGCAAAGAATCATGCCTTTGGCCGAGCATAGCTCCCAAGGCCTCATTAGAAGCATCACAAGATAGCTCAAAAGGTAACTCCTAATTAGGTGCAACCAAGATAGGTGGAGTAGTAAGTCTTTTCTTCAACTCAACAAAGGCAGAATTACAAGCATAGGAGAAATCAAATTCGGCTTCCTTTTGTAGAAGTTGAGACAATAATGGAGAAGCAATTTGGCTAAATCCCTTGATGAATCTTCTATAAAAGCCAACATGGCCAAGAAAGGATCTCAACTCTTTCAAACAAGTAGGGTAAGGGAGAGAAGAAATTACCTCTACTTTGGCTTTGTCAACTTGAATTCCTTCTCTTGAGACAAGATGTCCCAAAACAATTCCCTTGTCAACCATAAAATGACACTTCTCAAAGTTGAGTACCAAGCTCTTCTCCACACATCTAACCAAAGCCTTTTCAAGGTTCAAAAGGCAAGCATCAAAACCATCTCCATAGAGGGAGAAATCATACATGAACACCTCTATTCCATCCTCCAACAAGTCATTGAAGATACTCATCATGCACCTTCGGAAAGTGCCGTGTGCATTGCACAAACCAAAGGGCATTCTTCTATAAGCAAACGTCCCAAATGGACAAGTGAAAGTTGTCTTCCCTTGTTCCTCCAGTGCAATAGGAACTTGGAAATAATCGGAGAACCCATCAAGGAAGCAATAATGTGACTTACCGGTTAGCCTCTCTAACATTTGGTCAATGAAAGGCAAGGGGAACTGGTCCTTCCTTGTTGCATCATTAAGTCTCCGATAGTCAATGCACACGCTCCATGAATTTTGTACTCTTGTAGGCACTAGCTCCTCCTTCTCATTTTTCACAACCGTCAACCCACTCTTCTTTGGAACCACGTGAATGGGGCTTACCCACTTACTATCACTAATTGGGTAGATGATTCCAGCACTATGGAGTTTCTCCACCTCTTTCTTCAGAACATCAAGAATCAAAGGGTTGAGTCTCCTTTGAGGTTGCCTAAATGGTTTAGCTTCATTATTAAGGAGAATCCAGTGCATGCAAGTAGTAGGACTCATACCGGGTAAGTCGGCCAATGTCCACCCAATGGCCTTCTTGTACTTCCTAAGCACATCAAGCAATTTCCCTTCCTCAAGAGAATAAAGAGAACTAGAAAAAATTACCGGAAGCTTCTCATTCTCAAGCAAATAGACATACTTAAGATTGGGTGGCAAAGACTTCAATTCCAATGTAGGTGGCTCAACTATGGAAGGAATCAATGTGTGCATCTCAACTTGAAGCACTTGAGGCTCATAAAGATCATCAATACCATTTGGCACCTTCATCAAACCATCACTACAACTCGGCCTTTTCATGTTTGAGGCCTCACAACTCATCTCAAGATTCAAATCACCACCATTAAGCAAAGGAGAACCACTTGAATCACCAACAAGCACATGCTCTTTCAAATAGAGCTTCTCCCTCAACTTGTGTAACCGGTCATTTTTCAAGATTTCATGCTCCACAATATCAAACTCTTGTGAACTTGATTTCTCAATTTTCTTTGTGAATTCACATCCTTCATTCATCTCATGCCCTACAAAATTTAACAAATTTCCCTCTTCCAAGGGGTTGTTGCTTGACATAGATAAGATAGACGTGCAATCATCATCAAAATTATAGTTCACATACTTAGAGTTAATACATTCGGTCACTAAACTTCCTATGCTAGAAGAATCTTCATGAAAATCATGCAAGCATGTATTATCAATCAAATTAGCACAAGAATCAAGATAGCACATATGAGCATTCACATTATCAATCATGTTCATCTTCAAGGAATCAACATGCTCATCAACAACCAAATGCACTAAAGAATCAACAAGATGCAAACCTAGAAGAGAGTAATCTTCATGGGGATGTTTAATTGCCTCAAACACATTAAACTTTATGATTTGATCCCCCACTTGCATTGTAACATACACCCCTTCTAAGCTTATTATCATCTTGGCCGTCCTCATAAACGGCCTTCCTAAAATCAAGGAGTCATCCACTCTTGTCTCACTAGTCATGTCAAGCACATAAAAGTCCACCGGAAAAACTAAGTCCTTAACCCTAACTAGAATGTCCTCTATGAATCCAAAGGGCTTCTTAATGGACTTATCCGCCAATTGAACCACTACACTAGTATCACTTATGTTCTTAAGCTCTAATACAATGTAAGTGGCCTTAGGCATGACATTAATGGCGGCCCCTAAGTCAAGAAATGCTTTACCAAAGCAAGGATTCCCTATTTGACAAGGGATGGTAAATGAGCCTGGATCTCCACACTTTGGGGGCAAGTGCCCCTTTAAGAGAGAAAAAACATTAGTCCCAAGTTGGACTTTGTTACTTGAATTACTAGCTCTCTTATTGGTGCAAAGATCTTTAAGGAACTTAGCATATTTAGGCATTTGTTTCAAAAGCACAAGCATGGGCACATTAACTTCCAACTTACAAAACAAGTCAAGCATCTCCTTTTCCAATTCATCATCATGTTTCTTTTTAGCCAAAACATATGAATTAGGAAATCGTAAGTGCTTAGGGTCAAGTGATTTACCTTTAGGGGATTCATCCCCTTGTTGAGTGGATGGTTGATCTTTAGAAGAAGATTCTCCAACTTTAAGTTTACCTTTTGCAATGTCCTTCTTCTTTGCTTCCAAGGCCCTAGAGCTCTCGGCCTCTTCATCCAAGATAGGGAGGCTCTCGGCCTCAATATGAGATCCACCGTGGAAATGAGACAAATCGGCCTCCACATGCACATTATCATCAACAAAGTCATTTTGAAGGCTAGGGTGAATTTCCACATGCTTTTCACCCTTCTCGGTCTCATAGCTCACTTGAGGTTCATCCTCTTCCTCCTCATAATCATAAGTATGCCCATATTGTCTTCCACTTCTCAAATTCATAGAATGAATGTTTTGTGGATTAACTATCACATTGGAAGGCAATCCTCCTTTCTTAGCATCTTCCTCCACTTGAGAATTCATCATTTGAGACAAAGGAGGTGATGCTCTCTTGCTTTCTTTGATTCTCTTCAACATGATCAATCTTGGATTCCATTCCCTTCATCTTTTCCATAATATTAGGCAACATTTGAAACATCATATCCTCCTTTGAAGATGAAGGATAAGATTGTTCTCCTTGAGAACCCATCACATCATGCCTTGGAACAAAAGGAGGGTTATTATTCTTCACAAATGGAGGGGCAAAAGCTTGTTGAGCATTCGGTCTATACCCTTGAGGGTTAGAATTAGGCTTTCCTTGATATTGACCATAACCTTGTTGACTTGAAAAAGCATTGGAGGCTTGGTTATTGCCTCCCTCCACTTAGGTTGTTGAGGTTGGAAAGAATTTGAAGATTAAGCTTGTTGAGCACCTCCTCCCCACTTGAAATTAGGGTGGTCCCTTCAACCCTGATTGTAAGTAGAAGAGTATGGATCATACTTTTGTTGAGGCCTAGAATTGGAATACATGGCCGCACAATCCTCCAAATGAGTAGGACAATTAGAAGAGAGATGTATAGAAGAGTCACAATGCTCACAAGAAGATGGCACAAGAGCCATAGAGTCATCCACAAAATTGGTAGGCTTAACACACCTCCCTTCCAACCTACCAAGGCTTACGGTAAGCCTCTCAATGGAGTTGTAGAGCTTATCATCCCCACTCAAAGAAGCTACCCTAGGCATAGTTCCACATAAAGCATCCCGGCCATAAAATTGGTGTTGATTATTGGCCATTGTTGAGAAGAGATTCCACCGTTCATTTGCGGATAGATTGAAGATAGATCCATTGGAGGCGGAATCAACACCCATTTTCAATTGAGGAACAAGTCCATCATAGAAATATTGGACTAGGTTAGCCTTGGAGATGTTGTGATTTGGACAAGAGTTCACCAAAATATTGAACCGTGTCCAATATTCATAAAAGCTCTCTTGTGAAAGTTGTTGAACACTGGTTATATCCTTGCGTAACTTAGAGATCTTGGAGATTGGAAAATATCTATCGAAAAAGACCTTCTTCAATTGTTCCCAAGACAAGGTTGCATAGTGAGTGGGGAGATTCAAGAGCCACTCCTTGGCCCTACTTTCTAAAGAAAATTGGAACACTCTAAGAAGCACATCCTCCATGGAAGCTTGAGGAGGTTTCATAGATGAACATGTATGATAGAGCCCCAAGAGATGTTGGTGAGCATCTTCATTAGGCAAACCGGTGAATTTTGGTAGATGAGCAAGCAAAGATCCCTTCAACTCAAAATTGGCCGGTTGGGCATAGAAGCCTTGAGGTGCAAAAGATGCATATGATTAAGTAAAATTCCTCATTGGCCTATCATCATCATGCAATTGCCTACCTCTCTCATAATTGTTCTCACCCTCTTCTTCTATATGTTCATGATGCATTTGCCTCTCATGCTCTCTATGCTCATGATCATGATTACTCTCGGCCATTATGAAATGTCTATCTAGGAGTGTGTGATTATATGCCAATGGTGAATGATGTGAATGCGATGATGATGCTTGGTGTTGCTTATGAGCTTGCTTCTCTTGTTTCTTCTTTTTCTTAATCTCTCTAAGGGTTTTATTAATCTCCCTATTCAATGGAACAAGGTTGTTGTTAGGGATCATGCAACTCTTAGAGAATGCAATATGCTATGAGATGCAAAATCACAAGCAAACCGGTGCAAATGAATGGTGAATTTTCATGATTAGTAGGTTTTAATGGTTTGGGCAAGAAAACAAATGAACAATAGAAAACAAAAACAATATCAAATTCTTCTTTTCGAAGCTTCATCTCAAACTTCAGCATTGGAAACACCAACTCCAAGTGAAAAGACATCAGACACAACACCATCCAAAACACACCCTCAATCAAGATCACATTAAAATCCACTCCCATTTCAAAAATAAATTACATGTTAAAACTAAAAGAATTTTTATAACAAATCAGGCAAAACAATATGCAAAAGGAGGGGGTGGGAACTAAAAAACTTTTTACCAATAACATATAACGATATACAAAAGACAGAAAAAAAAACCGTAAAAAAAGTAACATTTTACTCAACTCATTCAACAGCTCACACATAAAAGCAACCTCCAATGGTGAAGAAAAAGGAACAACCATACAAACATAGCGTCCAATCGCCACAAAAGGAAACACACGCAAATATAGGATATATTTGATATGACCTTTAATATTATCCATATAGTTCAAATTATTAGATCACTTTGATTTTTTGAAGATTAAGGATGTAAAATTAATCACTTTTTTCTACAAAACTCTTTAATTCATTATATTTATATTAATATTATTACATGTGACATATGTCATGAATTAGTGGTATAATTTGCTTCTTTAATTCTCAACAGAAAGGTCAAAGTGATCTTATATTTAATATCGGCGGGGGGAGTATTTATTAGAAGCAAGAATTATGATTTATTCCAAATAATTTAGTTTTACATCACTCTAACAATAAATACAATTTCTTTTACAGGAGTTTATGCATCATGTAGGTCTGTATATGGCAAAAGAGAGAGGAGCCAAGATAGCCAACCAAGTGTAGTTCAGTGAGGTTAAGCCATGAGGAAATTGATCAAGCATGTGTTTAGGTCATTTGGAGGTGACTCCTTAGGAGTTTGATTTAATATTAATTACATATAATAAAGTGTTAAGTGAGACTGTATGTGAGCTCATGTTGTACACAAAGTTTAAGATGAGTCGCCAATATCTATAGTGCTTCTATGAACACAAAAGTATGATCTAATGAGATAAAATTATCATTTAAAAATAACATCAAGTTTGAATATATCATGGATAAATGAAGGTGTATATAGTTCTTAATAACTTCTATAGTTTTACCAATTTTGAATTAGGGTATTTATATTTCTAAGGATTTTCATCTAACATATTTTCCAGTCTTCTTATACCCGTTTATACCAACATTTTTGCAAGCCAAAACATTTAAAATCATTGGCCAAGTCAATAATTTCAGCTTGTAATTGTAACAAATTAGATGTCACATTTGATACCATAAAAGTCGTTTTGAAATCAACATATATAGCGGGTTAGGGTGAGTGGTAAGTATTCTCGTCTCTTAAATAAATGGTTAAGGTTTCGATTCCCTACCCTTATGAATGAAACAAATTTACTTGTCAGCTGTTTACCCTTATATGAAACTTCTGAACAGTGAGAGATTAGTCCCACTTAACGCGTAAGTGGGGATACTCTTAGAAAACCAAAACAAAAAGTCTTTTTGAAGTCAACTGTTCATGTATAAATATAATTAAAGTCATTCCCTTAAAGAACATGTTTGAGTGAAGCGTGTTGAATAATTATTTTCAAAATGTAGCATTTAGGTATTTGTTGTAATGTGTGTGTAGAAACATTATGGTAAAAAATAGAGCCCAATGTTGGAATATTCTTAATTTCAAAAATAAGCACAATTTTTTTTTGTTAATCACCGCCCGGTTTAATCCGGACTCGAGGGGTAGGAGTGTTGCCCACATAGACAAGGTTGTCCCCTCTCCCAATGAGAGCGCTTCCCGGGATTCGAACACGCGTTCTCATCCTTACGGGGGTTGTAGCCCACTTACCAGCTCAACCAACTACCCATTGGTAAATAAGCACAATTTTAAAACTACATTATTTTATATCTATAATATATGAAAATTTTATTTTTATGTAGAATGTTATACTCCGTCATTCTTAAAACATGCTTAGTTCACTCTAGTTCATTTTACTTGTAAGTTGTAAGCTAACTTATAATCTACTAAAATATACAAAATGTATTTTGATTAAATGGCATGTTTCGCTTTCTTAGTTTCCAAATACAAAATATACACTATAGGGCTGAGCATACAGGCACATACCCGTCAAGCCCGGTCTACTCGCATAATAATCCATGTCTATAGTCTGTCCATTTATAACCCGTCATGGATATCATGTCTATTTAGCTAAGTACGGGTATTGGCACACCTACATGTTGCCTGCCTACCCATTTAAGCCATCTTTATGATTCTTTTTTAAGTTTAAGTTTCATTCAATCACAAAATACCCACACCCATGGTGACAAGTGAGCGTATGGATTGTTGAATGATTTTAAGTTTAAGTTTTATTCAATCACAAAATACCCACACCCATGGTGACAAGTGAGCGTATGGATTGTTGAATGATTTGCCACTTTTGTTTTTGAAATTCGGATTGATGTTGGGTTTTGGAACTTAGAACTTTGACATTATTTTCATTAGATTTGGATTTATGTTGTTGGATCATGAATGTTTGATTCATGTTACATTTGGAAATTTGAAGTTTAACTTATATAGCTGAATCATGAATGTTTGATTTATGTTTTGATGTTATCTTACCATATTATCAACTAAAAAAATATTATCATCCAGGAAGGTTACATAGTAAAAATAGTTGTCATATTTTTAAAGATTAAGCTAAATGCGCCACCCATATACTCCCTCCGGTCCCTAATATAAGAGCTCAAAATTTGAATGATTTTGGTCCCTAATATAAGAGATTATCTCACACTTTCTCCTCATTTAATGCGTTTTTTCCAACTTTGCCTCTAACTCTCTTTCATATTTATTAATGCTTATGTATTTCTCTCTCTTAAAAGTATCACAATAAATATAGGCAATATTGGAAAAGAAACATTAACACCAGACACCCAATAAACATTCACATGTTTTCTTAAGAAGCATTTTTTTTAGCAGCTGACTTTTATATTAGGGACCGGAGGGAGTACCATTTAGCCCGCATAACACAAGCTCCTTTATGGGTTATCATGAATATATCGGCATGCCCATAGGCCATAGCCATTAATGTTAAACGGGTTCGATGACATGGAGACTCACGGGTCACCCATACCCATGTATTGCCCCTAGTTTTAGCCATTTCGTGAATTTTTGTGAATTGAGACAGACATCATGGAACATCATTAGATAGCTAGTAGTACAAAGTTTTATGTTAAACATACAATTTAACCAACAAAATGTTGTGGTAAAAGTGTCTGACAAAAAAATTGAAATTATTTTAATTATCAATAAAATCATCAATCTGAGCTTAATCTACATCTTTTTAGTCAGCCTTAAACATTCATCAGTTTCCACTAAAATTTATGTGTCTCCACATGTACAAATTATGGCAGACATTTAGCGCTTTGTAAGCTAAATTCGTAGTTATAAAAATTTATTGGTGATTCAGATCCCTCTGAAACTATTTGTGTAAAGATGTTCATGTGTCATGATATTATTGGCCAAATTGCACAATTAGTCTTTCCTTCTATATTGTTAGACCCTTCAGCAATTATAGTTCTTTTGCGGGACTCATGAGTAATATTCCCTATAAACAAGAAAAAGAAATCATAAAGAAATCAATTCCAACATGCCTCGTGTTCCATGCCAAGTAAAGTAACCAACAGAAATGAGAAACACAAAAACCGAAAAACGAACTCAATGTCATGAGAGAGAAATTAAAGAAGAACTGAGATAATGTCATGAGAGAGAAATTAAAGAAGAACTGAGATATATGAGTGTGTGTGTGTGTGTTTAGAGAGAGTCTCACATAGTTGGTTGTCTTGATTTTACAAGTTTTCTTCGAAAGTTGGCCTAGGAAAATAATGTCGAGAAATGAGGAGGGAGAGAATGTGCCTATTCTTACTCATTACAATGACAGAGTTAGAGAAAGACCTGACCCTCTCTTACTAACCTGTAAACTCTTCAGCATCTTCACTAGTTTGGCTGCCATTCTTTGCTTAGTCGTCAATGTCCTCTGTGCTGTAAACAGCTTCAAACACATATCTGGGGTATATGTCTGCTTCTAACCCCCCCCCCCCCTCTCTCTCTCTCTAACAGTTACTCCCTCACATGAATATAGAATACGTTGACCTTGCCCCTGAATATGATGAGACATCTTTCTATCTTTTCTTATATTTTCGAAATAATTTGATCTTATTAATACTCCCTAATAATAAGGTGGGGAGATAGGAATAAATGAACATGGTTAGAAATTAGAATGTTTTGTTTATATTGTCTGATTTTAACTTAATTAATTTCTTTGATCTAATTATCTAATTAAATTAAGTAAATATGTCTTATACTCCCTCAGTTCCTAAATATATGTTCACTTTCAATAATTTGATTAAATTAAGGTGCTAGTTAAGTTAGTTATTAACACATGATGATATTACTTATATACCCTAACCATATACCTTTATTCACACTCTCCCACCCTTACTTGTTTATTATAGATAAAGATTATTAGAGTTTAATTTGGAAAAAGTACAGTGGAGAAAAATTAAAAAGTTGCTTATATTTAAGAATAAATTGAAATCTAAAAGTGATCTTATATTTAGGAATGTAAGTAATATTTAGGAATGAAGGTACTTTAAATTGTTTATATTTATGTTTTTCCAGTTTATTTTACTTATAAACTATGATATAATCTAATTAGACGTAGGACATGTAATATTTTAGTGGTATATTTTGCTTACTTAATCTTTAATCTCTGAAAAAAAAGTCAACTTTATTTTTTTATAACAAGGATAGGAGCAGTAACATTTAGTGGTAATGGGCGTTGAATTTTTTTTAGGTGCTAATTTGATTTTATTGTTGCTTTGTGAGAGGGTGTTGTAGATTTTCGATGGCATATTTCGGTGCTTTGCAGCTCTTATAGCTTGTTTTGTAGTTCTGGCTGAAACAGAATGGGGTTTCATCATGAAGTCATTCAAGGTATGTATTTCAATGCGATAATATCAAAGGTTAAGGGTCAAATCTAGACCAACTATTGATAAAAGTTCACCAAAATAAAAACAATTTTTGGTCTCAAATGTAGCAACAATCTATTACAAAATGGTTCCAATGTAGTAACACCGTCAATTTTGCGGGTTTGACAGTTAAATTTAACCTAATTAGGCCACATCACTCCACCTTACATGCCACGTCACCCATTAGGTCAGGTCACCGACACGTCATCGTATCAAGTGACGTAGCGATGACTTGACAGGTGACCTGGCCTAATGAGTGACATGGCATGTGACATGTCGATGGCGTGGCAAGTGGCTTGACAGGTGACATGGCCTAATTGGGTGACATGACATAATTAGGTCTAACTTGAAGTTCAAACACCCAAAATGACAGGTTGTTACATTTGAACCATTTTGTAATAGATGTTTGTTACATTTGACACTCAAAATTCTTTTTTATGTTGGTTGAACTTTTGTCAATAGTTGGCTGCTAGATTTGACCCTTAACCCTAATATTAATATTGTCTGCTTCATGTTTGGGCAAAAAAAAAAATTCTCTGCTTCATGAACACTTTGATTTCTTATGATCGTTGGATTGCTTAGGGTGGATTTTGATTTACATTTTTTTATGCTTGATTTTAATGCTTGTGTTTCCCATAGTCTAATGGGATTTTTCATTCAATCCTTTACAGGCTTTGGAGTATTGGCCTTGCAGGGGTATGCTGCAGATCTTGTACGTGTTGTGTAGTGAGAATTGTGATGTTTATTTTTAGCTCATTCTTCTATACATGAAGTTATTTAATATTTTCCCTTGTTCTTGTAAGCTTATTATACTGTCACGTTGAAGCAGTAGACTTCTAAAGTGTTAGGTTATACTTTATAGCAGTGGCCACTAGAAAATGTCCATATTCATTACCTAAGATAAATTCGTAAGTTTGTAATTTGTTGCCATGTGACTAAGAGGTCATGGTACAAATCATAGAAGTAGTCCCTCTAGTTGTGAGGTTAAGACTACGTATATATATTTGACCCTCCTCATACCCCACTAAATTGGAGTCTTATACACTAACCCGACCTTTTCTATGTAAAGTACTAGAAATTTTGTTAGAGTAACTAACTTATCATTGAATGGGAAGTTACTTTTAGGGATATAGTGACACAAACTTTCTTGTTTGGTTTCTAAATTTGCGGTGTTCTTTCTGCAGTGTTGCAGTAATGACAAGAGCCTTCCCAAATTTTGAAGGGAAGCAAGTAGAATTTATTCTTCAGAACGTAGCATGCTATATTCTTCTTGCTTGTGGTGTACTTTATATTGTTTCGGTAAGACCATTATTGGACTATATAATTATGCTGTTGAAAGTATGTTCTTGTGTTTTTGTGTACATGTATATGAAACTGTTTGTTTCTAAGTTCCTTTGAACAGAGTTTATGGTTATACTATCATCTAAGAAAACCATATCCATGTTATAGCTTTTCAGTTGGCTCAGAAAATGTTGAGTAGTGAATCATCTCTTATTAGACTAAGGGTGCTTCAAAATTATTTTATACTGCAGTTTTTTTTTTTAAATAACATACTGTGTTCTATTGCCGATTAACTTGACATTTATTTAGGATTGTTTTACGTTATAAAGATTGAAACTGACTTCAATTTATTTAGTGTTGTGTCATTCTCCCTATAACTATTTCTATGCTATTCCTCAATTAATCTTTTTTTAGTTTCTGCTTCGCGAGCTTGAAATGAAAAACAAAGCTGACACTTTATAATAATGATAATAATTCAAATTTAAGGGGATCCTATGTATTGGCCATATAAAACGTAGACGAGAACAGAGGGAGACCATGAGAGAGCAAGCGGCCAAAGATCTGGAGGTAAGCTTCATGTTCAAATGTTGATATTATTTTTTAAATTGTGTTATGCTGTTTCGGTCATTCTTTATTCTTAGTCAATGATAAAGAAAACACCACTTGCAACTTGAAAGTATAAAATATAATTAATGCATGGTTTCAGTAGTAGTGGTTGTCTATCAGTTTTTAGCCTAAAAAGGGTAAGAAATCAAGGTTATTTTAGAGGAATGGTCTTGATAGATATTGCTTGCACAAGAAGGAACATGTGATATTAGAAGTGATTTTATAATGTACCATGTAAATATTGAGAGGATTTTGTTTCGTGCAAGAGACGATTGTTTAGATGCTTAGGGTGTTTCCTAAAGAAGCATTTATGCTAGAGTGCTGAAATTTGTTACTGCTATCAAACAAAGAAATGGAAGACGGATATATTTTTATCAGACCTGAAATTTGAATGAACTCTACATTTCACCTTTCCTGTTGGAATGATAGCCATGACGAGTTTCAAGATAACACTAATTTTTTTAATATTCTTATCCAATTAGTAATTATGAAATTATACAGTATATTATTATTATATGCATTTTATCACAATGATGTTAAACTTTAGCTATATATCTTGGCGTAGTGCTCTTTCCATCTGTTATCCACCTCTGATATGTTTATTATATATGTTTAAAGGCCGAAGGTGCAAATATATACATGGTAAATTGTAAAAGGGGCACCCAGTACCATGATAATTTTGAGGGTGCAAAAATATACATGGTAAACCGAAATGGGGAAAAAATATACATAGTAAATTGTAAAAGGTGCAAAAATATAAATATGATAAATTGTAAAAGGGTCACCTAGCACCGTGAGAGTGAAAAAAAAATGATGGATGCCCCATTTTGGTTTAGCATAAAAGGTGCCAAAATGATACTCCCTCCGATCCTAAATATAAGACCTAGATGAATTTTTTTTGGAGATGTTAAGGTTACAAAATATGTTATTAAATTATGACATATTTGATATATTTTTAGATTAGTCATTAGTTTATAGGTTAAATAAACTAGTTTAAGGGGGAAAATTAGGTAAATCAATTTATAATTGACTTATATTTTGCTTTTTTAGGATTTTTCAAAAAAATAAATTAGGTCTTATATTTAGGACCGGAGGGAGTACTAAACTTTACCCAAAATTGCGTTTCTAATATTAAAGTTTCGCGAGGTGCAAAAAGATTACTCAACTTAGGGTTTAGGAGCAAATATATTATTTTCACTTGAGGGAAAAGACTGTTATGCCCTCATTCCTCTCTCATTAAATAAGATTTTATGAGGGGCATAAGAGTCTTTTCATATCTAAATTTTATTTCCTTCAAGTGAAATTATTATATTTGCACCTGGACCCTAAGTCGAATACTATTTTTGCTCCTCACGAAACTTAAGTATTAAAATGCAAGGCTAAAGTATACTTTTAGTCCCTTATGTTTGCATCAAGTTTCAATTTAGTCCTTTATGTTTTGAAAGTATACTTTTAGTCCTTTTTGTTAACACCGTTAGTTTAACTTAACTGAAAATGCTAACTTAACAATTTTAAATGATTATTTTTATAATGAAATTGGATGAAAAATGATAAATTTTGAAAATATAAGAATATTTACACTCAAATATTTTAATTTGAACATTTTTTTCAGTATTTAATAACTATTTAAAATTTTTAAGTTAATATTTTCCGTTAAGTTAAACTAACAGAGTTAACAAAAAGGACTAAAAGTGTACTTTCCAAACATAAAAGACTAAATTGAAATTTGATACAAACATAAGGGACCAAAAGTATATTTTAGCCAAAATTTAATTTTGAGTAAAATTTAGTATCATTTTTGCAACTTCGCCCTTTTACAATTTACCATATATATTTTTGCACCTTTACTCATATCTGGTTGGTTATATATATAAATAAATCATGGTCTACTCTTTAAGCGCTCTTCTAATGTTTATTTCTCCTTTATTTGCTTGATCATGTATGTTACCAGGATTTGGAACGGCGTAGAGAAGAGCTTGAACACATGCTTCATGCAGAAAGAGCATGAAACCTTTATGATCAAGGAATGCCAAAATAGTCCCATGTTATAGTGAACTTACCTCCAATAAGATACAACAACCTGCCTTTCAACTTATGACACTTTGCATATGAATGTTGTCAATGTAAGTTGATCGTATGTACTTTTCGTAAGGCATGTTGCTGTTGTGGACGTTAGTACTGTATTTTTTTTTGCCAATGTTAGTACTGTATTTTATTCGGTACGGCAATGATGTATTATAAATTCTGTGTTTAACCCTACTGTATCCTTTGTAACTATTGACCACGTTCTACATAGTGGAGCAATTAAATGTCGTCCTCGTCACGAAAATAATGACATTTTGGGGAGTCTTTTAGTAGCGTTTTAGTATTATCCTAGGACCATGATTTTCATTTGCAATGCATATTGGGATGATTCAGTTAGAAGTTTTATACTCTCTTCAGTCCTAAATATAAGACTTAGTTGACTTTTTTGGAAAATGCTAAAAAAGCAAAAAATAAGTTAATTATAAATTGATTTACCTAATTTTTTTCCTTGGACTAGTTTATTTTACCTACAAACTAATGGATAATCTAAAAATATATCAAATATGTCATAATTCAATAACCTATTTTGCAACCTTAATCTCTTCAGAAAAAAGTCAACTAGGTCTTATATTTAGGATCAGAGGTAGTATCTGACAAGTAATAAGTTATAAAATTGTGGTTGTTGCCTTTTTGATAAAGAGTAACTTATTATGCAAACTATATTTCCCCCTATATCTCATTTATTTACTTGAAAGATTTTTTTTGAATGGCTATTTTCTTGGGTTGAATTTAAGTATTTTATGGTTCAATCACACAGCCAGAATGAATGGCTATCTTTTTTCTTTTTTATCGGCATATTTATTTATTTTTATTTATTTTCACTATGAACTAAAAACATTCTTAAAAGAATTAGGACAATTGTGGGGCTACTATCGTGTTGAATAAGTAGTCCATCCCACTAGACAAACCAAATTACATGATCAATTTATTTAGCATTCAAAAATCAACATTATACATGTGAAGGATATAATACCATATATTTTAAATATTAGTTACTAAGATGTTATGATTTAAATGTAGTTAGTTATTCAGTTAAAAAAAATGTAGTTAGTTATTAGCTTAAATGTAGTTTCTTACTTTAACCTTAGTTAAATGATCAGTAATGAAAATCAGAGCATTGTTCTCTCATTTTTCATTTGGTTTCATGGTATCAGAACATATTGCTCTTCGCTTCCGCACTCATAGCCTTACTCCCAAAAACCCTAGCCTGATTCATTTTGGGAAAATGACAAATAAAGATCTCGCAATGTTCAAAAGGACAAGTAAGGAACTCAAATTTTCATAAAAACAATTAAGACCCATTAACAACAGCAACATACCCATTAAAAAATTATGCGTGTTGTTAATAGGTATGGCGATGTTAATGGATCTTAATTGTCCTTTTGGAAATTCAAGTTCCTTACTTGTCTTTTTGGACATTCACATGTCTTTATTTGTCATTTTCCCTTCATTCTTTTGCCCTTGATTCATTTAATAAAATTGGGAAATGATCAGTTTCCATATCCGCAAATTTCCTCATATTTGATTGTGCGTGCGCGTGTTTTAATAACTCAAGTAATAATTCATTCTCCGCCTTCGATGTATCTACACGTTTATGATGGAATCATCTTATGTACTTTTCATTAATATATAACAATAAATGGTACACCATGTATAAGAATTTCGAAATGAGGCCCAATTTTCGGCTAACGAATTTTATAAATGAAGATACAGAGCATTAGAAGGCAAGATATAAAGTTTGGAGATCTTTAGCTTCCTAACTTGAAAGCATCAACAAAAAGGCCTAAGCAAACACCTGCTTTCCAGAAGTTCATCATTGTCACAAAAGACTGCAGCCTCCCAGTACTCATAGTAGAAGGTTTTCGATACATGAGCATACCAATCCCCTCAATTGCGGCCACCACAACACCGGCGACCAGAACATCCCAGTCACCGGTCTGCCCGAGGATTGTAGCCAGTGCATTTGCAGTGTAGAAACCCAGAAGTAGCAAGAACACCTTCATTGGAAAGTTCTTTCTGGCCGAGTTCAGTTTTTCTAGTAGCTGTCTGCCACCTGCTGTCAGAATCCTACCCAATCGCGTGCTGCCAAAACTGGAACTTGCATCATTGAGGTTTTGTTGTTCGCCATCATCTGACGCTCCACCCGTGTTCAAGGCAAAGGCTATTTTCCATTTTAATCTTCTTATCAGGAAGCTGAACCAACGCATTGAAAATCAATTGATGTTGCAAGTACATGACAAATGGTTTATTCCCCTAGTTTTAAGATAAACAAAACAAGAATGCAAGTGGCAAGCACTAAAATGCATTGAAAAAAATCTATATATGTGAAATAACAAGAGAAAGGAATGTAGAAGCTCCGTGCATTAGCATAAAATAGAAAGAAAGGAATATACGATCATGAGAACAATGCATATATCCATTTTTGTGAATTAAAAATTTTCTAGACAATGTTCTCACATGATCATATCATGATAACAAGTAAAATAACAAAAAAAGAATTATGACATTGGACACATTGGAAAATGTAAGAATTTGAAGTTTGAACGATTCATATTTTGAAACATAGTTCAAAGTTTTACCGGCCATGAACAAATGATGAGGACTTCATGCCAACTTTTAGAGCTTGTCCAGAAAAGCTTGGCTCGCTGCACCAGATTTGGGTCCTAGAAGCTGCAACGCTTATACTTGATTTATCATGGCATTCATTCCCAGAAGTTGATAATCCTTGCTGCGGAATCATACATCTCATTTGACAAGCCATATGCTATAAATTCAAATACTGCTGGCTGGCATGAAATGGAGATAGATTTGTTGGTAGCAGCTCCCAAGATTGTAATCTGCACTGAGTTTGATGTACAGGTACTCACATGATACCTCAATATTCAACCACAATTTATCGAAACTTAAATTTCAAATTAGAAGACATCGAACTAATAACACACATGATAGGAGTATGATGTACTGAGCACTAAAGCAATTTAAAGCACTCTTTCCAACAAATCAAACCTAATCATTTAAATTCCCTGAAACATAAAGGCTCAATTTCCCAGATAGTTATGTTTAATACTCAAAAGTTGAGTCATTTTCAATTTCATGCGAAATTTTTATGTCACTTTCCATTTGTATATTTGTGAACATACTCAATAAATGCAAAACCAAATTGTTGGTCCATCACACTGGCCTAAAGATATGCATCTAGTCAAGAATGCTAAGAAAAGGACACCTTTTCTAGGAAATATGCCCTGCTTAGATTAGCTTAGTAGAGAAATTTAAATGACGACACTGATGGGCTAAGTTGATTAAAGATGATAGTTCAGTGTCCATTTTAGCCTCTTCCAATTCATGTTTGGCCACATGTAATTAGTTAGTTCTGTTTAATAAACATAATTTGTCACAATTTAAGTAAATTACAGAACAAAATAGATACAAAATAAACATTTGTGACAAAATTTAGAATTGCCCAAAATTTTTTGGACCAAAAGCTGCATTTGCCTTACTTGTGTCAAAATAAATAATTTCTTTTTATCAATATCTTTGTATGACAAAATTTAGAATGCCCCAAACTTTTAGGTCCAAAAACTTATTCATGTCATAATAAGTTACATTGTCAAAATTTAGAATGCCACTTGTCACTATCATTTTAATTGCATCTCATCATTTATCATCCATTAGTCAATCAGTGAGATACCACATTAAGTGACAACTCAACTCTACAATACTCACAGTTTAACTAAGTCAAACTGAATACTTTAATTTTCGGTTTTAGATATGTTATCTGTTTTATGATATGATGTGGCATCATTCTACGGTGATTTGCTCCCATATTTAGATAAAGCCCATGATACAATTTTAATTAATAAATGTAATGTGGATTGCAGCAAAAATGACAGTACAGTATCTTGTGAGATTCTCAACTAAGAATCCTGATCCAACTTAAGACTACAATCAATTTCCCTTTGAGTTTATCACAACATATTTGAAATCAGATCTCTTAAAAACACAAACAACGTTGAATCTCTAAAAGTTCAAACTCAAATGCAGAGATTCACAAGAGAAATCCTAAGTCCCTTGGAAATGAAATGCTAGCATGAACAATGTAACATACTAGCTAGAAAAATTCAATTTGTGGTAAACATAATCTCTGTAATTAAAAAACAAACCATGAGGTCAAATCACCCGCCAATCCCTAAAGAAAGCATACCTGTGAATTGAATGGATGGAGGCAAAAGCAGAAAAAGTCTAAAACTTGATGTGAGAAGTGTAAAAAATCAAGGTCTGTCACAATGAAAAAAAGACAGCTGAAATTTCAAGACATTACCATACAAATGCTAGTATTACTTAGCATGCTTATCAACACAATCATAAAACGTCACAGATTCACTGGAATCTCATTAGGAACTAAAACAAAAAAGAGTAATACTCCCTCTAGTCCTAATAATAAGACCCTTTGACTTTTTTAGAGAAATTAAGGAAGCAAAACTTTTCACTTTAAAATGTTTATAATTATATTTTTTCCTCAAAACTAATTTCTTCTACTTATAATTAAGCTGTCTAATTTGCTTCCTTAAGTTACACAAAAAAGTTAAAAGATCTTACATTTAGTACTAGAGGAAGTAATTCTTACAAATCATGACAGCCACAATGAACGAAGGATATAAAGAAGAAATGAATAGTGAGAATAACAAGTGAATGGTGAACAGAAACAGTTAAAATCCGTAAGAAATTTAAAATTGGAAAATTTAACAATAGTTGTATCTGGATAATGAAAGATAGCTAAGACATTAAGACAAGGCCTACCAAAGCTTATAACTTGGCAAGTTGAAAAGCTTACCGGAGACGAAAATGTGGCCTGAAACTCGCCGGAGAGAGAGGAGAGAGGACTGTACAGTGTGCGTTTGGGTCATATGAGCAATTCACTTCTCTTCCTATCTATTTCCCTCTTACCGCTATTTTTTTCCGCCATCAATTTTTTCTTAATTTATGGAAACAAAATTCTGTCCTTGGATTTATTCATGTTAAATTTGTTGGAAATTTTTTAAAAGTGTCTTAAAATATGGGAAGGATAGAAAAGTTCAATATACAGTACCTCCGTTCCTAAATATAAGATCACTTTGGCTAATTTGAAGAGATTAAGGAAGATTTTCCAATGAATTAGGATTACATGGTCTTCCCAAAATACCCCTTACTTAAATTTAAAAGACAAATAGGGATCTCAGAGAGAAGTGAGAGAGGTAAGAAGTATAGGGGTAATTTGGACCAAAATTGAGACAAAATAGAAAGTGATCTTATATTTAGGAACATATCCACTTCCCCAAAGTGATCTTATATTTAGGAACAGAGTGAGTATTTGGGAAGAATTGTATAATTATTAGTGGCTGAACTTTCTTATGGAAGTTTAAAGAAAGTGATAAAAACGTGTTTGAATGTTTTATAAAAAAAAATGTGTTTGAATAAATAGAAAGCTGGTGGTGGAGCTGAAAATGTGAGTCGGGCCGGTCCGGGCTGATGCTCAACTAGCTTTTAAGCGTCGGCCCGCCTAGGATCGAGGCTAAACGAGTCAAGCTTGTTTAGGCCTGATTTCAAAACCCCCTATTTTTTAAGTATGAGTTTAGTCATCGGGTAGGGCTGAGACCTTAGGGTTTCAACTCATTTTTTAAAACACATTTTTTTCAATGATATTTTTAAGCCTTATTTTCCTTTTAAGTTTTAGCACAACAAAACAATCATCTAATACAATATTACAATAAAAGCGCATGGATGAAATTAATGATTAAGCAAAATATATCAAAGTACTATCATAAACAAGAATGGAAGAACCAGTACCACAAAAAGAAAATAAGCATCTCTAACAAAATCTTAGAGGAAAAAGTGTCTTTGTGTCATTCAAGCATAATACGTTAGCTTAGTGAAAGAAGTATCACCCCAACATGGTGCATGGCAGCAGAACATGACAGTAGTTATAACAAAGTCATGCAATATGTGTATGTTTAGAATCTTTCACATATTTTCTGACTGAAAGTTTAGAATAAAAGAGGCCAAAAGATGAGACACTTCAAACATTTAATGACATATTTAGATTACTATATCACGATATTATTTAAAGTGTTAAATAATTAAACACCACAAAGCTCTAAAGAAGTAAAGACTTTCCGTAGTATCATGCATATATAAACCGATAACTCATCATTATCATGCATGTATAAAAAAAAGAAGCAAAGAACCATAAACTAAATAAATAATCAAGAAACACGCTATCATAAACTAAATAATTAAGGAGAGTGGTATTTTTTTATTGATTAAACATAAAAGAAAATAAAAGAAGGGAAAAATGGGTCTTTATGGGTTAGCCCTCGGCTTAACCCACAAAAGCCTTGCCCTTGAAGGGTCAGCCCTTATAGACCCGCATCCCATTTTTCCCTCTAAATCCTAAATCCGACCCTCCGCCGGCTTGGGTAAAAGTTAGTTGAATGTTGTAAATTAATTGTTTTTTCCCTATTTTTCCTCTATTAAGAGAGAAAAATATGTAATGATGAACTCTTATATTTTAGGTTAAAATCATTCAAATTTTGAGCTTTCATATTACATATAAGAGAAGGAGTATAATATAAGTTAATCCATCTAAAAGAGTTGGTGAGTATTACGATGAAATTGGTAATGCTTAAAAGAAAGTTGATAAATCTTTTAAACAAACTGAAAGGTATATTAGTTATTTCCCACAAATTTAACTACGGATTGTTCTATTTTTTTATTCACTACCCACGGATTGTTCTCTTCCATATAACCTATATTTTATTTCACGAATTCAGTACACTTACAGTATTTTCCTTAGTTTGAGCAATTTTATGTGTCTTTTTCTCAATTATATTTAAACTTTTTTTAATCAATATTCTTCTAAACCTTATTATAAGAGTTAAGGATATAAAATCACACATATTAAAGAAGTGGTTCATAAAGGTAAATATGTTTGAAATGGTTTTGTTTTCTCAAATTAAATTTGCTCTTATTTATAATTGAGTATATAAGAGAGAAGTGTATATGAACGAGAATATAAAGAGAGAATAATTATGGGTAAAATTGGTTAAAACTCATTAAATGCCTTGACAAATTTAGCTTGACTATTATAAAAATGAACAACATCATTCAATTTTTTTCCTCTTATGTACCGTGTCTATAATGTCAATACTTGTGGTGTATTTCCATCCCTAGCTATAAGTGTTGGGCTTTACATAGAACTAGTATTTTATAGAAAAAACTCACTAATATAACTTTTTCACGAGATATGAATTTCAAATTCTCATATAAGTGATTTATAGTTCATAATATCTGTATTTGATCAGTTAATACCGTTATTCAATTAGTTATATAAGGTTTTAAAATTGTGTTTTCTGTCATTTCTCATATTTTTATTAGAGTGAAAAGCAAAAATAATTGAACTAAACTAATCTATAAAATACTACTCACCTTTTGAATTGGCATGGCAGGATAAGTTTTTTTAGCTTTAATTAGTATCCATATAATTATTTTTTACAAATTTATATTAATTAACTCTATATTTTATTATTAATACATGTACTTCATATTCTTGAATAGATATAACATATCAAATTTTAATATTAAATTTTAGGCTAATTTTTTGAGACGATTTGAATGTGGTCGTCAGTTAAAATGCAATGTTTATCGCATTCATATGTATGTATATGCATGTGTGTTGCCCAAAAACGTACTATGGAGGAATAAATTTGATCTTGTGTAATCCATGTAAGAAATACAAGGAATAAAATAAAAAGGGGACAAAAATCAAGATGGAATGATTGAAACAAGATCTATTATGGCTAACTAATTATAAGGGCATTTTGGACATTTCATGTCTAATATTATTGTCATATTAGTAAAAATATTATTTTCAATCACATGGTAAAAGTTGGTATCATTTTTGTACCTTGAAATAGTTATGTTCTATTTTTGTTCCTTGAACAATAGTTATGTACTACCTCCGGTCCTAAATATAGGACCTAGATAACTTTTTTTTGGAGACATTAAGGTTGCAAAATAGTCTATTAAATCATGATATATTTGATATATTTTTAGATTATCCATTAGTTTATAAGTAAAATAAACTAGTTTAAGGGAAAAAATTAGGTAAATCAATTTATAATTAACTTATTTTGCTTTTTTTAAAGATTTTTCAAAAAAGTCAATTAGGTCTTATATTTAGGACCGGAGGGAGTATCATTTTAGGGCCTTCGCCCCTATCATTTTAGTGTAGCATTAATATATTTACATCACTTCACAAGAACTATGGTGTGGGTGTGTTTAATTTAGCTTAAGTAAAGTATGGCATGAGCCTACAAAAATATCCAACTATTATTTTATGTATTCTTAATCAGTATATAAATTCATGAAGTTTTTTTAATGTACTATAATTAAAGTAGGGGCAAAAATGATAAATTGTGAAATTATAAGACTAATTACACTCGAATAATTTAATCTAAGAATTATTTCAGTATGCAATAACCATTTAAAATTGTTAGGTTAACATTTTCCTTTAAGTGAAACTAGCGGTGTTAACAGAAAAGGACTAAAAATGTGTTTTCAAAAATTAAGAGCTAAATTGAAACTTGATGCAAACATAAGGGATCAAAAGTATACTTTAGCCATATTTTATATGAATTCACCCACATTAAATATAGTAAAACAACTTTATTTAGTTTAATTGAAATTTCTTGCGCAATCATTCAAAAAAAAAAGATAAATCATATAACGTTTAAATATTTCTATCTACTTTTATTACAATGGTCAAATTAATATAATCTATTTTATAAATGTTCAAAATAATATTTAACGTGCTATAAGGAGTTGCTATAATTGAACATGGTGCTACAAGGAGATTACTAAATTGAACATGGTTCTTTGAATATTACACAAGAGAAGTTTTTCGACTAATCTTAGTTAATGATGTATGTCCACTAACTATTCTCCACATGAATATATGTGACAATGACAATATTTCAATTTTAAATATTGAAGAGGTCCATTTGATGATTGCAAGACTATTGTTCTGGTTGTTTGACAAGAAATCAGAGCAAATCTCAAATATCTATCTAAAGAGTGTATTGACTTAAATAAAGAAGACTCAAAGAGTGCCATAAGGAATCCAATGAAGGCATGTCGAATGAGTACACATAAAAAATAGTAGTTTAAAGATAGTACATCTCAAATGACTATAAAAAAACCGTTAAGGGCCGGCCCTGCCCGTTTTGAGAGCTCTAGAAAAAAGCATGTGGCCTATTTAAGTAAATAGGCTTAGTAAGAGGTTTTATAATAAGTCTAATCTATTAATTAAAAAGGTTTGGTTAAGTAATAAAAAAAGGTTGGATTATGCCTAAATTAAAGTAGGTTAAGGTGTAGACTTCTGATAAAAGCTTAGTCTATTGGCATCCCTAATGGTTGTGCTTGCGGTATGATATGAAGATCAACTCTCCATAAAATTATCCTAGCTACCATCGACTAATCTTAGTGAATGATTTATGTCCACTAACTATTCTCCACTTTTGACATCCTTTTTTTAAAAAAAGGCTAAAGTATACTTTTAGTCCCTTATGTTTGCATCAAGTTTCAATTTAGTCCTTTATGTTTGGAAAATATACTTTTAGTCCTTTTTTGTTAACACCGTTAGTTCAACTTAACGGAAAAATACTAACTTAATAATTTTAAATGATTATTTTATAATGAAATTGGACTAAAAATAATAAATTTTGAAAATATAAGAATATTTACACTGAAATATTTTAAATCTGAACATTTTTTCAGTATTCAATAACTATTTAAAATTGTCAAGATATTATTTTCCGTTAAGTTAAACTAACAGTGTTAACAAAAAAACTCTAAAAGTGTACTTTCCAAACATAAAGGACTAAATTGAAACTCGATGCAAATATAAGGGACCAAAAGTATACTTTAGCCTTAAAAAAATTATTCTTCCAAACTTATTTGAACAATTTTTTATGAGAGTGTTGATGATATGAACTATCAATGGATAACCAATTTTCCTTATTCAATTATATTTCCTCTGTCGATAAATTTAAAAGTTATTCATGGAAATAAATTTTGTCATAAATATTAAAATTATTTACAATTTTTCTCATGCTTTCAGAAATTATCATTATTAATCATCCCACTAATTTAAAAAAGGTTGTTTAAGATTTTACCAAAGGGTTAAAATATGTTGATAATACTATAATATTTTGATTAATATAATTTTCATCTTATAGCGGATGTTGTAGATAAATTTCAAAAAACATGGTAAGTAAGCTAGATTTCGAAAAATAAGGCAAACGGGAAAAAGGGTAAAAAGAAAATAAATTGTAACTCTTGACTATAAATAGTAAAAATTGCAAAATGCTAATAAATTTTAAATTCATTACCTCAATTGGTGACATGAAGCCCCTCTTGCGCCAACAAGCTACCCCTGCTGACAATTTGCATAAATGAGAGGCTTTTATTTTATCCTAATACAATCGAAAGCTAGTCATAATAGTATACTAAAATAGTTATTAGCATTTAGCAACCATTTGTTCCTATCTCTATACAAATCTTTATAAGGTTCCTATCCCCCGTTTTTCCTTTTTTTTACATGACATTTCTACTTTGCCATATGCACAATTCTGCACCACCAAAAGCCACAAAGAAAAAATAACTGTTATTAACACTATTCACAATGTCTTCAAACAAGATTCTTGAAGCGGGCTTCTTGTAATTCCTTTTTTACCATCAAACCCCAATCCACCACAGGTCTTATCCTTTTGAGATCTCGTTCATCAGATTCATATGCCGGTGGATCTTTTTTGCAAACTGAATCATCATCTTCAAGATTGATGGTCTCATGCAAGTCAAATTCTTTAGTCACCTGATAAACATTCCTCTCCAAAGAGAAAGGAGATTTGAAGCTTAGAACTACATTATCTTCATCTTCATCGTCCATGTCATTTTCCTCTTGTGAATCCTGTACAACACAGTCTACAAGTTCTTCACTGGGGGTTGAAGAACATTGCTCAAGCATGTCACTCTTGTCTGAAAGTTTAGATTTTTCAATTTTATCTCGAGGGCAGTTTTCTTGAGTTTCTCTCTCCAATGTGTTCCAAGATGCACCAGCAAATGTTTTTAAATTTGAGTCAGATGCCAATACTGCAACTTGAGAATCTTGCATCGAAAATGACAAACCCATGGTTTCTTCATCAACTTCTTCGATTTCCTGATTTCAAGGAACACATATTACATCTGAAACTGAAATTGGCCTATTGACATTTTTCAATAAAAGGCATGACTTCAAGTAGTAATGCGTAATAGTTAAATGCTCTGTAAGATGAGAGCTTTATGCATAATGTATTGAGGGGGGATCAATAGGCGTACAACGAATCTCTCCCTATCTTTTATCTTCTTTATAAAACAAAATACATGGAACATCTATGTCAAAGAGCTTAAAAAGTTATGAAACAACCTAGCATATGTAAATTTTAATTTCAATGAAACACAACATTTTCCATCGATGCAGCTGACCAAAGTATCTCAAACCTATTGACTAAGCCAAATCGAATAAAAATTACAATTAATTGGTGTCTCAATATTAAGACCCAATAGAATGGATCAATCAATGTTGTTCGTTAAGCCATATTTACCTGATCTATGTATAACCCCTGCATGAATAGATATTTATATTAAATTACATTTGAATACGATTTAATATAACAAAACTTTACATTGCATGGCATGGGGCAGAAGTTATATATTTCAAATTCATTACCTCAATTGGTGACATGAAGCCCTTATTGCGCCAACAAGCTACCCCTTGCTGACAATTTGCAGTAGATGGACCTCCAACTGTTCCATATACATCCTTGAAAACAGTTCCTGGATCTCTAAAACTTAATTTGAACCCAGTAGGGGAAGCAACCGGGGACTGAATATTTGTCCCCAGTTTAGCAGAACACAGAAACTTCCCTTCACACAAAGTTGAGTGACAACTCCCACCAAGAGTATCCACTTTCATTTTGTCCACTGAGGGAGAATTTTCGGCAACACAATCAGTGGGAAGAACTTTAGGTGAACTATCTTGGAAGATGTCATGAATTATCTTCAGAATTTGAGCTCGTTTCAGAGAAGCCTCTACTGGAGGGAACCAATCGCTCTTCAAAAGGGGAAAAAATAAGAATAGAAACAATATTATTTGTTACTTCTTATGCAAATCACCTTTTAAAGCATCTATCAAAAGATAGAATCATATATCAAACATTCCAAATTAGGAAATAAAAACGGAGGAAATGCAAGCATTTGAGCAAAGATAAGTCACTCACCAAGTCAGAGAACTTTGTGATATTAAAAGGGTTAAAGTTGATGGGAGCCTCATTGAGGAAACATTCCGCATAATGGAGCAGAAAGAGACCACAGTCATACAGGTTTTCCTGCTGTGGAAGCTGATATGAAGAGGAGAAAAACGAAATTAACAAGCTGCATTTATTTTCCATATTTTAAATGGTAAACAAGTGATAGATTCAGAATACCTCCAGCGAGACAAATCGCAAGTTTAAGAATTTTGAAGAAACATCGTCTACCATTTCTCGGTGCTTCTCTTTCCATTCTTCACACAGATAACTGTCATACAATATATAGATAAGCACCCATAATCAGCCATAACGATTTCTTTAAACTACTAGCTTCTACACCTTTCCTCGGCCCTTTTCTGAAAGGAAACAAGACAGAGAAATGAAAGAAAAAGAGAGAAAGAAAAGCAGCTGTTAAACCTTGAATTCACAAGGTACAACATATTTTCTATCTATTTCTATGCAGATAATATCCAATCCTATTCCAGCTATTCGTATTTGGACTTCAATACCTTTCATACTCAATATATGAGCTAACAGAAAGATACCTTTGAATCACATTTTTGAGACCTTTGTGACTCCCTCTTAAGGAATCCATGTGCAAGATGCAAGGTACCTTGGAAGATTCCTTAATTTCTTCATCTGGAAGAGTCAAATAAATATAATATTGGGTAATATCCAAATGAACCATAGAAAAATCGAATCAATGAAGGACCTTGCCTTGGAAGCATGCAACTTCACCAGGATGACAGATGACAATCAAACTCCAGTGCCGGCTGCCAGCAGCAAGATACATCAATTATTAATTTTTCAAAGGACATCAGAATCTTAACTAGTAAGCAAGATAAGCTCAGTTAGCTTCCCACCTATAGTTTATAGGAACCAATATATAATCCTTTTCAAACGGGTTCACTTTCCTTGTCCATTTCCGTACACGTTGAAATGCTGCCTTGCCATCACAAGCACTTGAAGGATCTTTGTCTAAATCAGCAAGCTTTCGAAAGAAGAAGCAATTGAAAAAGTGAAACCGGTTCTGTTCGCTTTGAGGGAGTTTATTCTTCAAATACCTATAAATATAACAAATTAAGCAAAGATGAGTGTAAAATGAGAAGGGCTGTAACGAGTTATTCTACTGTTAAAAAAAACACCATTGGCAGAAAGACTACCTAGACTTGTATGAATGTGTCAGAGAAATTGTAAACAGTACTTTGTCCATAATAATACTCCCTTTGGTACTAATTATAAGACCACTTCAACTTTTTTGGAGAAATTCAGGATGCAAAATCAACCATTTTTTGTCTATAATTATCTTTTTTCTTCAAAAATAATTTATTCTACTCATAAACTAATCTATAATCTAATTTTGTGTGTCATTATAATTTAATGGTCTAATTTGCATCTTTAACTTTCCCAAAAAAGTAAAAGAGGTCTATTATATAGGACCAGAAGGAGTAACATATGCTAGCAACATAATGAAGTTAAGAGGGAAAAATATAATTTCTGCAATCCTGCTTACTTGATATAAAAATCAATGATATTATCGTTAATGAATGTCTCCGGCTGCAGAAGCTCAACATCCCTCTTACTAATAGAAACAGCATCAGGATCCCCCTTTGGATAAATAATCTCATCAAAAGTCTCGTCAAAACTGCAAAGAATGATTTTATACCAGTAAGAAATTTCTTTAAATAATTTATATTCCACTGATAAAACTCACTGAGAACAGGTTGGCCAAAACAAATATGGCAACCGAAACATTATAATTATCAAAGGAACAAAATCATAGAATAACACGTAGAAATAGAAGCCTTAAAATCTAAATGGTTAGGTTCAAATACTGTCAAGAACCAAAATCCTAAAGGCTTAAGCCATTAGGGTCATGTCTAAGAATGATTTACACATGCCCATGGATCCAGAAAAGCATCCATAATGATTTCAGAAATGGGACAAATTTTTGTATTGCCATGCTGGTTTGAGAAAATTAGGCATCGAAAGAAATGCATACACCACGACAGATTACAAAGATAATACTGACCTTTTTTGGGTCAATCCACAATTAAAAAAAACTTAAATGCTTCATAAAACCAATGCGATTAATAACATAGAGGGTATCATGAGTATACAAGCACAAATCTTAATTCACTTACATGAGAAAATAAACCTTCTGAGAGACATGGCTGTTCCGGCCAAATTGAGAAAGTTTTTCATTATCTGTAGAAAAGCTGCATGAATATTAACAATATATACCAATCAACATTAACAAGATCGAGCAACCTCCTTCTCATACAAGTGAGTTTATTATATAAAAACAAAATGTGGACAAAAAATTACTCAAAAATTAAGCAAAAACTGTACTAAATAAGGTGGAATAACCTTAACATTTGCTTTCAGAAGATCATAAAGTGACCTAGTAAAAATACATTAAAACAATAGTATGATTGGAAGAGCTGAAAATTTAATCCAGTTAAAAGTACAGCACATAAATTCATACACACACAGTGATGCAAGAAAGTATTGAAATACTCCTGCCACTAAAAAAACCATGACAGATGGTGAAAACAACGTTTATGTGGCTAGCAATGCAGAATACTAGCAATGAGGAAGGAAAGAGAGGACTCCAATTACCTTACTACAAAGGCACCCACTAGAAACAGACAAAAAATACAACACAAGGCCCTTCAAGAACAGAACAGGCGGTAGTCTTTAAAGAGGTAGACTCCCTCCACATAAAAAACCTGACCGAAATTCTTCCCCCTCTTGCTCCTCAACTATTCTCTCTACATATCGAAAACTCTTAAACTACTCCCCCTGTCTCTTCATCATGATTAACTTCTTTTGGTCACTTAATTTTCTGTCTTAACTGATTCTTAACCTTAGTGATTTCTTCTAGATCAGTCTCCCCCTACCCCCTCTTTCCTAACCTTTTGCAACTCAATGTCCCCATCTAAGTGTTTTGGTGGCAGCAGTGAGTTAATAACCAACAGAAACTAATCCGTCTCATCAAATTTAACCATATAATATCATATCAATCACATGATGAACGCGGACATAAAATACATATAACTAACATATAAGTACACTGTGAAATCATAATAACTTAGACAAATCAAAGCTACTAAGCATTAATGGGGTTTTTGGAACTTTCTCCACCTATAAAAAGGTAAAAGGTGGCCTATGGAAGCAATCATAAAGCACTCAGAATTGACAAGTACAACACAGACAGCAAGTTAGGTAATAAAATACTTACTCAAAATTATCATTCCATATATCCATATATCTCACATCCAATGATTTGACTGCCTCTTCAGCTTTAGACCAGTTTGGATCATAAACTGAAAATCTCAGCTCCTTAAATCCTAAATGAATTTAATAAAAAAGGACCACACATTAAAATGAGAATTGATAGCATTCAAACAAGGTACAACAGTTTGTGAGCTGTTTCTTTCGCCCTCCTAAGAGAGATGATCAAAACATAAAAAAACAACTTACAACCACTCATCAACTTGTCTAACTTCTCCCAAATATGAGATGAAATAAAAAGAAAATTCCATCCTTAGATAAAGAGTAAATCACACAAACTTCCAAATTTAGTTAAAATTACAGAGACCCCACCTCTACTTAAAACATATATTTGAGCAGCCCTTAAATAAAAAATCCCAACTTCAGTCATATAATTTTTTTTTCAAACCATAATACACTTCACCTATTTTTTCAGTTAAAGAAATATATGTATTAAGAAATTACAAGGCGAATTTTGTCCAACATTTTAAAATTGAACTAAAATGCAGTTATATATTTCACAAGACATCTTCATGATGTATCTAATCTAAACAACAAAAAGAGAAAACTTCATTTCTAGAGAGACTTAGGAGTATTTCGAAAAATAAATTTGAAGGTTAGTGTATTTCACTATAACTCAGAATATCTAATATAAGTTGGTCTATAAAAATATAATAGAACAAGGGAAATATTGGATCAAAAACTACTTTAAAAGAATTTAACTTCAAGAGATACATCCAGCTTTAGCAGTAGCTTATTCAATAAATATTCTTTTTAATAAAAAACATGACAGAGTTAAGACATATGACATGCAAAACAGGCAATGAAATTAGAAAATCCATATCTAAAGTTGCCTCAATAACAATAACAAGTTCTGCACAAACAGGGGAAAAAGGAAGATAAATGACACTATTATAGAGGAACTAGAACCTTGATTTTGATTTGTATTTCCAGCTTCTTGAGAATCACCAGATTTGAGGAAAAGGCTGATCATGGCAGTATCAACCTACATCAAGCAGAAACTCAAATTCATTTAAAACCTTTGGTTTGGAAGAGAAATGATGAGGGGGAGAAATAGAGGTCAATGAAAATGGTACGAATAACATTGGAGAAAGTAATTATCTGTAACATAATAACATGAGGGAGACGGAAGAAAACTTGGGAGTAGGATATTATATCTTCTCATTAATATGAGAAGAAAAATATAATGCAAAACATAAATGTAGAAAGATATAATATGAATCAAAGTAGTCCATTCTTCCCCTGTAAAACAAAAGAGATAATCACTTGCAGAGGCCATAAGGCACAAGTCAGATGAAGAAATGATTTACAAACTGTCTCAACATTTGAAGAGTTGGAATTTACGTTGATTCCTAACCAAATTGAGTACAAAAACAGTTGCAAAAAGCAGCACATTCCCCTAAAGTATTGACCATCCTACATTTATTGAACCTATCTAAATAAAATGCAAAGAAATTGATTACAGGATCCAAGAGCAACAAGATTACTATAAGGATATGTTTACAGAAAGATTATAGTGAAATTCAAATAAATTAGGCTTACATACAGATTTTCTCCGTACTTCCACACTAACATTTTGAAGAAATACAAATTACTAGTGCTAAAGTGAAATGTTTTCATATTATAATTTATAACCCTCAAATTACATGCAACCAAATCGGTAAGAGAAGAAAAAAAAGGTGTAACTTGCCTGTTCAATCCAGAAGGACTCAATTTTCATGACATCATCAATTGACCACTCAAATTTAAAAGTTCCTCCACTTCCATTGACAATAGAGCCTTCAAGTTTCACAAAGCCGCAGGAAAATCTTAACTGAGAGCTGGTGGAATATATATCCCCATAATTAATAAAATCGGGGAAGACATCAACCACCTTATCCTTCTCATTCTGCAAAGCAAAAAGGATAAAACAGTGAATAAAAATATCTAACCAACTGTTATGCTAATAGCCTAAGAAACTGAGAAACCAAACAGAAAGGGTAAAAAAGAGCCAAGAACCAATGTAGAACCAGAGAATCAGAAATGGGAAAACAGAGAACAAACAGAACCGAAAAGTATTTTATTCACATGAGTCAAAATCTGAATACAAATGATAGGGAGTACGCCTTTATATTAGTCACCTATCTCTCTCTAAAATACACATTTCTGTAATTGTTTTCTAACTAACTTGCTGACTTGTCATTAGTTACAACTAACTCAAACTAACTCTTATTCTTAATGTTATTTCCATAACACCAACACCGTCAACAAAAACATTGAAACAAACCGAAAATGATTGATTACTCCAGTGTTTCAATAACTAATATTATGCATAAAGTACTTTGCTTCCTTAAAAATAATATTACTCCATTTAGATTATAAATTAAATACCAAATTCAATGCCAACAATTAAATGTGCAATAACTGTTTAGTTAAAGCGAATTTGATTGACTAAACATTTGCTAACTATAAGGATACCTAAAGGTTCAAAAACCTCAGGGCCATCCATCTCTTTACTGTTAGGAAACCCGATTTACATTTGAATAGGCACGCCAAAAACATTATATAAATCATCTTCATATCTAATTAATACAGTATCCTGTTATATTTGCAATCAATTGCCCACTACACAATATATTATACAATATAATGTATATTATATATATTAGAATATAATGTATATGTTATTATGTCTTCTCCACCTGACTTCTTTTATTATTCCTTTGCATTTGTTATCCAAAGCAGGCACTCATAGCTGAATCCAGTTTCCAGGTTTTCAATTTTCACTTAAGCAAAAGCATAACAAGTGCCCTCAAATAAGTAATAGAAACTTGAAAAAAAAGTGTTCCATGACAAAACCGCAATTTTATTAAAACAAAAACAAATATGGATGAGAAGAACTCATACAATTTCAAAAAAAGCTTCAGAAGCCTGATCCATTAAGTTGCCTTCTGAGGAATCTGAAATCACAAGATTTAGAACTGATAGTCAGGTTGCATTAAACAAGAACAGAATTAAGGGAGATTGCTAACAGATCAATAATGGAATGACAATTCTCATGTCACTTAGAAAGCCTTTAGAGCATATAAAAATACCTTCAATGTCTTCTGAAGTCGATGTTGATGAAACGTTTATTTGACTACTTATATCATAATCGCAAATTAAATCATGTGACTCGTTCTGGAACAGAAATAAATTATATATAGTCACAAAAAGCATCAATGATTATCTTCTAAACAACAATAAAAGTACGATGGACAAGAGGAATTACTCCAAATTCAAAGTTGCTTTTCGGAAAAACATTAAAGCAAGACATCTCTTTTGGAGTATTCTCTTGTAGTGATACATCATCAACTGAACATAAATTAGCTTTTGAACATTCATGACCAATTACACAATTCGCAGCCTCTGATGGTTTGCTTCTAGCGTCTTCCTTTTCACAGTTCAGTTCTGGAGTAATAATTTCATGCGCTGTGTCAGTAAACAAAAGGAAACCATCAACAACACATAAAAGCAATGAAACACTTTGTGCAAGAATGACTTGTACCTTCAGCATCAACATCAATTGGATCACAACTAACATCTCGATGGAGGCGTTTGGAGCCTCGTGCAACTGCATATTACCAACAATCAGAAGCAAAATGATAAGTACAAAAGTATGAACAAAAAGGTGGCACAGCATAGAATGCAACTAAAAGAAGAACACAGAAGGATAAACAAGCAAAGGACACAAAAATAATTTACATTCTATTTGCAACATACTCCTACAATACAACTAAGCATGTTGTTAAGATTAGCATTTGCAAAATAATGTTCTCACAACAATCTACAGCAGTTCGCTAATGAAGCACATTACTAAAATTTGTGAAACGAAGGAAATGGAACTGAAAAACAAAATTTCGTCCATTTTACAAAATGAATGAAGGAATATGATGATGATGATGATGATGATGATGATGATGATGATGATGATGATGATGATGTGAAGTGGAAATGTGATTGTAGAGAAGAGAGTAGCAGTGAACATACAGGCTTGAAGGAAGGAATACTTGGAGAGAGAGGAGGCGGTAGGCTTGGTGGTAGAGTACTTTCCGGCAAAACGGCGGGCGGCGATTTCGATGCCGGCGTCGTCATCATTGAACTCGAAAACGTTAAATTTGTCACTCGAACTGCAAGTGGAAGAAGAGGAAGAAGATCTTCTACGGCGAGGCATGAGAGAGATTGAGAGAATGATTATTGTATATGGGAAATGGAGAGTTGAATTTGGACTTTGTGCTTCTCTCTTCTTCTTCTTTTCTCCCGCTTCTTTTTTTTTTTTTTTTTTTTTTTTGATTTTGGCTTCTCCAGTAAGCTTCACACTTTATGATGGAAGACACGCGCCAACGCGCGCAAGGTTTGCGAGGGCAATATAGAGAATAGATATCTTTATGGGCTTGTTTGGTTGCCAAATGCAAAGTGATAAAAAAATTAGAAAGTGTAGAAAGTAGTGGTTTTTGTGTAATCTTTACTATCTAAAAGGAGGGCATCTGGCAGCCTCCCTGCATGCCACCTGTCCATTTTCACTATACTATATATTTATGTGTCCTTAAATTTTTTCCAATTTCCCACCTTTTACATGTTTATCTTTTGTAATTTTTAGGTGTGATCGTACCAAATTAAAATAAATTCAATGCTTGCCTTCGAGAAATTGATAATCTTCTAAAAAAATGGAAAGAGTTTGCTTGACTATCCTTCAATGCCAACACCTACGGCTACGAAAGATATAGATTTGTCTAATCATCTCATCATACAAGAACTTTCCTATGACAAGGATGCTCTAAAACGACAATCTGCCTCTATGTTCAAGATGCTGAATGAAGACCAAATGGAAGCATTTTAAGGTATTATGGATGCCATAACAACCAAGGTTATTGGTTTTTCTTTATTTATGGGTTTGGTGGAACGGGGAAAACTTTTCTCTGGAATGTTTTAGCTTCTACATTGAGATTTAGGGGAGAGATAGTTTTAACAGTTGCTTCTAGTGGTATAGCAGCTATCCTCCTTCCTGGTGGTAGAACTGTTCATTCTAGATTTACTATACCAATTCAAGTAACAGAAAATTCAGTATGTTCCATCTCACAAAATTCACCACTTGCTAATTTGATAAAAGTAACTTCCTTAATTATATCAGATGAGGCTCCAATGATTCAAAGATTTTAAATTGAAGCATTCGATAAAAGTCTTCAGGACATTATGCAAAGTGATAAACCTTTTGGCGGAAAATGTAATGTTATGGGGGGTGATTTCCAGCAAATTTTGCCATTTTTACCTAAGGAATCTCGAGCAAATATAGTTGACTCTTGCATAAATTCCTCTCCACTTTGGAATCACTGCAAGATATATAAGCTAAAGAAAAATATGCGATTGAGTTCAACAAATGATCCTGCAATTAACACGAAGATATTAGCTTTCTCTGATTGGTTACTTAAAATTGGTGAAGGCAAGATTGGATCGTTGTTCCAAGGTATTGGTGAAATTGACATACCAAACGAAATATTATTGGCACCAACGCCTGACCCAATATCAGAAATTGTTGGATGGACATATGATAGTTTATTCTCTACAACAAACTTAGCCTCATACTAATATGACCGTGCAATCCTTGCTCCAACCATTGAAATTGTTAATCAAATCAATGATTATATCTGTAATCTGCTCCCAAGGGAAGCATGTAAATACTTAATTTGTGATTCTATTTGTAGGGAATCCACTGACATTGATTGTACAAGTCATCTTTATTCAGGTGAATTTTCGAACACTGTTACAAGTTCTGGCCTGCGCCCCCCATCGACTTATATTAATGGTTGGTGTGCCTATTATGTTGATAAGAAACATTGATCAGTCAATAGGGCTCTGCAATGAAACCAGAATGGTGGTTACAAAGCTAGGTAAATCAGTTATAGAGGCTATTACACTAAATGGATCACACCCCAATGAAAAGGTGTTTATACATAGGATGAATATGAATCCATCAGAGTTAAGACTTTCGTTTAATTAAGATGCAACGTAGGCAATTTCCAGTTCAACTTTCATTTGATATGACTATAAATAAAAGTCAAGGGCAATCATTGAAGAAGGTTGGTTTGTACTTAACTAAGTCTGTTTTTACACATAGACAATTATATGTTGCTCTTTCAAGAGTTCGCAGCATAGAAGGATTACGAATAGTTTTGAGTAAAGAGCATTTTGAAAATGGTAAGAAAACAACAAATGTTGTTTTTAAGGAGGTGTTCACAAATTTAAATCATGATTGATTTTTCTAAGAAATTTGATGTTGTATTGATTTGATGCTAATTATTCCCTTATAAAGTCATCAACCAGCTATTTGCGCCCTTTATTTTTCATGTTCATGGCAATTTACTTCTCTGAAAATATAAACTTTTGAATGTTTTTTATTGGATATTTATTTTAATGAGTAAATTTATTTGGGTGTACAACTTTTTCCATAAGTTCAGTTTGACTTATTTTCATCCGATTTATTTTAAATAATTCAATTTATCTATAAACAACTTTGGGTGGATTATTCCAACAAAAAAAGTATCCTATTTTTATACATTATTTTAAAAAACATATTAAATAATTTTTTTAAAAAAAGGTATTCCAATCATTATTATAGTTAAAGAAAAAAACTAAACTACTTTTCCAAAATTTATCCAAGTATAGAAATGCTCCAATTTATAGCTTATTGTATATTGGCATAAAAATATGTAAGATTACAAATAAGATATTTATTCATACATTTGTCAAACACACCTACTATAGTTTGAATTTAAGTATTTCTTTGATGTTTCGTAGTATTTATTCCTCTTGCAATATATGTTATGAATGGTGCATCTAATATTTCGGTTCAGAATTGTTACTTTATCCCTATCAAATTTAGCTTAAACTCACACTACCATTTGTATGGGCAAAGTTGTTTTTAATTCCAACCTACTTTGATAGAGTTAATTTTTAACAGATGCTAAATACAAGTATGATACTTCAAATTAGCACCTCCAATAAAAAAGTATATAACATGCAATATTCATTATCACTAATAATGAATTGGAATTGTTAATTAAAGTATATAATGCTTTTGAGATTAACAATTTTTTTTAAAACAATTATCTGTACTATTTTAATAATTTTGTTGATACTTTTCAATTGAAATATTAGTTAGTGGTTTCAAATTAATATATAACTATGAAATATTACCATTCTTTGATTATTAGATACTTCCCAGTCCACTTCTTTGCATCCATAAAAGTACATACTCTATCATATTGATGGTTTAATGAAATAAGTTCAAATCATTGCCTGTGATTCAACCTACAATATGAATGTGAAGATGATTTTGGCATTTAGTGAATTTGTGCATGCAATGAACGAGATCGTCTACTTTTAACTCATTGAGCATGGAAAGCAAATCCATTTATACATTACCAACTAATACAATAACTCAAGAACAAGGTAAATAGACACTTAAATACAACATATTCTGCATATAGGAATACAAAAACACTTACTACAACTAGAATAAGAAAGCATAGATTTCCTCATAAGAAGTACCAAGCTCTTTGTCTTCACCATGGTCTACTTTGAATTTATATCCTCCACATTTAGATCTTCCAGTCCATTGCTTCCTGTCTCTTCAGCTGTATCTATACCTTCGCTTGTTGTGCAGTAAGGAAACACCTTCATAGAGACATTGTTGCGTGTATCTTGTACCAGAACCAACTTCTTGTCTGGATTTGGAACTTTAAAACGAAGATAAGCTGCTTCACACTGGAGGATACATTCATACAATGGTATTTTTGTGCTACAATAATCAGTGAATTCCCACTCATTGTTGAACAAGCCTTCTCTTTGGATTAATCCATATAAAGCCCTCAAGACACGAAACTTTTCATCTCTCCGTTCTGGGGTGTTGGCGCGAACACTTCCATCTCAAGGTAGGTAGTCCGCTGAAAAAAGGTAAGAATACATATTACAAAAGTATGACATGATGAATTACTTAAACAAGACTATTTCTATGGCTAAATATAGTTACTAACAGTTTATCATTAAAGTTTCAATGACAGAAACAAAAATATAAAAGGAAACTAAAACATTAAAAAAATGTTTTTTTTAAAAAAACTGCAAACAAAGGAGCTTTATTTTAAATAAGGAAAACTAAAACATTAAAAAAATGCTTTATTTTTGAAAATTGTAAACAAAAGAGAGGAATATTAGAATCTTAAGTTTTGATGAAGACTAAAATATGAAAGTATAGGCCAAGTACTTAGAAAGGAATAGGTTAACATAGGATCCCAAGTAAGAGTGCAACCGGATGTGGATTTACTTCCGGATAGACTAGAACTTGCACACGCGGATAAATGTTTCATCCCCCAGCGGCAGCGAGTAACTCACTAGGGAAATAACTTAGTCCATGAGCATTAGGTACACAAAACCTTAAGACTAAGGTATGGTTCAACCGGAAGTAAAATTGCTTCCTGTTAGACTTAGACTGGGGCAGACTGATGGAATAGATATCACCCCAAGCGTCAGTGAGTTTACCTCGTCAAGAAAAATTGCTTCCTGATAGATTTAGACTGGCGCAGGCTGATAGAATAGAATAACCCCAAGCATCAGTGAAAAAGCCACGTCGAGTAAAATTGCTTCCTGATAGATTTAGACTGACACAGACTGATAGAGGTGATATAACCCTAAGCGTCAGTGAATCAGCCACGTCAAGTGAAATTGCTTCCTGTTAGATTTAGACTGGCACAGGCTGATAGAAGAGATATAACCCTAAGCGTCAGTAAGTTTACCACGTCAAGTGAAAGTGCTTCCGATAGCTTAGTGACTAGCGCTGACTGTTGGATTGAAGGAGACTGAGCGAGAGTGAGTGATAGTGAACTAAATCCTTCATCCAGTTGATTTACTTCCGGATGTAGAAGTGCTTCCGGATACACCTTAGACTTAGGGAATACCCACTGCATGTGACTATGTGATTATATTGCTAAACTAACGTTCAAGTGCAGCACACTAAGTAAGGTTGCTTCCGGATGAGAAGTTGCTTCCGCAAGCAATCAGAATGTCAGAACGTTCAGAGATGCAGTGTCAGAATGCTTATGTCAGAGCAGAGGTGTCAGGACTACTTTTCAGAGATAAAGCAAGTCAACCCTGCTATGCATTGATGAAGCATTTAATGGGCAAACGGTAACAAGGGAAGAACGGCCATATTCAAACGGCTAGCCCACCTACCAAGAGTTCAAAATGTTTGAAGACTATATAAGGGAGCTCAACTTCATTTATGAAGCAATCAATAATCTTTGAATATTCTTGAGAGAAGTTAGAGTGAGAAAACTAAGAACATCTTCAAGCATTCAAAGCTGTCCAGAAAAGCGAAGAGCATTTAACACATCGAGTGATTCTTTTCACCTACTTATTCTGTACTCCTTGTTGTTAAGTCTCTTCTTGTTATAAGAGCATTAATTGTACTTAAGTGTGTAACACCATCTGTTCTTTGAGAGAACTTAGTCAAAAATCCTTTAAGTGTAAAGGTTAACCCCTTGCTTGGTGTGAGGGGGAGTTTGTTAGAAAGGTTACAAGTGAGCCTGTGTAAAACTTGTTGTAAGGTTGCAAGTGATCCCGTGCAAAACTTGCGGTTGTAAGGTTTCAGGTGAACCCGATTTAAAACTTGAGATATAGTGGAACTCGGCCTGGGAGGTTGAGGACTGGACGTAGGTCAGGTAGACCGAACCAGTATAACTCTTGTGTTGTTTTTATTTGAGCATTTATTTTGAAGCACAATTCACCCCCCCTCTTGTGCATCCATTACTTTCATTTGGTATCAGAGCGAGTCTTTCTCACTCGATTCCAACGAATCCAGAAAGCAAAGATCTAGTAATGGATACGGACTATTCTCTACCAGATGTCGCTGTTCAACCCAACAAGCCCCCAGGCTTCGATGGGTACAACTATTCATTCTGGAAGTTCAGAATGGAGACTTATATCAAGTCAAGTGACATTAGACTATGGGACGTGATCGAACGTGGGGATCAAACTCCCTTAGATGAGGATGGATTTGCTAAGGTGAGAGCCAGATACACTCCTGAGGACTACGCTCTAGTCCAACTGAACCATAGGGCTATGCACTACATCCAGTGTGCTCTCAGCCCCAAAGAGTATCACAGGATCAGCCACCACAAAAATGCTAAAGCTATGTGGGAGGCTCTTGAGGCTGCTCACTCCGGAACCAGGGGAGTAAAAGCAAGACGTGTTGAGATGCTGGTGGAAGAATTTCAAAAATTCGCCATGCTAAGCCCCACTGAGCCTATCAGAGAGCTAGAGCTCAGGTTCACCCATCTCATCAACAATTTGGCCTCGCTGGGTAAGGATATTCCTGAAAGAGAGCAAGTAAGCAAGATCCTAAAGATCTTGAAGGGTGACTGGATCACCAAAGTAACTATCTTGCAGGAAGTGCAAGGAGAATCAACCAGCTCCATCACCGCACTATTTGGCTCTCTTGCTGAATACGAACCTACCTTGCTGGCTATGAGAGCTCCTCAAGTCTCATCCAAGAACAAGAACATTGCTCTCGTTGCTCCCAGCAAGAAGATCAATGATGATGATGAGGATGATGAGGAGGAAATGGACGATGAAGAGATGGCTATGATGGTGAGGAAATTCAGGAAATTCTTCAGAAAGAAAGGAGGCTATCAGAGAGGTGACTCCAGCCAGAAGAAGGGATACAAGAAAGAAAAGGTCCCTGTGTGCTTTGAATGCAACAAGCCTGGTCACTTCAAGGCTGAGTGTCCCAGCCTGCAGAGGTTAAAAGGCAAAGACAAAAGAAAGACCTTTGTCTCCTCCATTTGGGAAAATAGCTCAGATGAGGAAGCAAGTGATGAAGAAGAAGTTGCCAACCTCTGCCTGGTAGCTAGAGAAGATGATGAAGAAGCATCTTCAGATCTTGACCTCACCAACGAAGATCATGAGGTAACTCTTTCTGAACTACAAGAGGCTTACAATGAGGTCCATGAAGAATTCTCTAGACTATGTAAAGCCTATAAAGTGTTGAAAACCAAAAAGGAATCACTTGAGTCCAAGGTGGACTCACTAAGTGAGGAACTAGCGGAAGCTAGAAGGCTTCCGGTAGTGGATGGCCAGGGTTCTCTCCAAGTAGAACCCAACGCCCCAACACTTGAGAGCTGCCCTAATTGCAGCAAAATCTCAGCTGAAAATGACAAGCTGCAAAATGCCCTGCAGAAGTTCACCAATGGTTCAGAAATGTTAAATATAATCTTAATGAATCAAAGGGCATATAGGGATAGAACAGGCTTAGGATATACTCCTAGAAGGAAAAAGTGGGTAGAACCAAAAGTAAAGCCCTACTTAAAGTTCTTCCATAAAGCCACTAATCATAGCTCCACACCCTTTAGCTTCTGTAACTACTGCAACAGGAAAGGACACTCCACGTCCACCTGTAATGCTAAGAAGCATGGAGCTAGTAGCTCTTACAAATGGGTCCCTAAAGGAACCAAGGCTACAAAGGATCCTCCACCAGCAAAGGAAACCAAGAGAGGACAAGGATCCCGAGCCTGGAATCATTCCACAGGGAAAACCCAAGAGCCTAGAGCCAGCACTAGGCCAGAGGCTCCAAATGATCATAAGCCCAAGGGTAAGACCAATACTAGACCAAGGGCACTAAATACTAATGACAGAGGACCCAAGAGAGGTTGAGTACCTAAGTTTGCTTGATTATTTCAGGTGTGTCTCAAGGCATCCAAGAACAGAAAATGGTACATCGATAGCGGATGCTCGAGGCATATGACTGGAGACAGAGACAAGTTCAAATCTCTGGTGATCAAAGATGGAGCCACAGTGACCTTTGGAGGAAATCAAAGTGGTAAGATCACTGGAGTTGGAGAAGTCGGACCAGTCAAAGATGTCTATCTAGTGGACGGCCTCTGTCACAACCTGCTAAGCGTAAGTCAAAGTACTGACAAAGGTAACTGGGTAATTTTTGATTCAAATGAGTGCTTAATAGTTGATAAGCAGGATCTGAATTTAGACAAGGCCAATTTAAAATATAAACTTAAGGCCAATAGAAACGGAAACCTATATACCTTGGACTTATGTCAACAGCTAGAAGAAAAATGTTTAATATCTAGTGACGAGAATAGTTGGCTTTGGCATAAGAGGTTAGCTCATGTTAATTTTACTCAACTTGATATGCTAATCAAAAAGGAGCTAGCCATAGGTATTCCAACTTTCAAAGTAAAGCATGATTTTATTTGTGAATCCTGCCAACGAGGGAAGCAAACAAAGTCCCCGTTTAAAACCAAGAAGAGAGTCTCCACCAGCAGGCCCTTGGAACTAATCCATATGGATTTGGTTGGGCCAGCGAGAGTGAAGAGCTTGGGTGGAAACCTATATGCTCTAGTGGTGGTGGATGACTATTCAAGGTTCACTTGGACTATGTTTCTTGCCTCTAAGCAAGATGCCTTTGATGCTTTTGTTGTCCTGGCTAAGAAAGTGCAGAATGAGAGAGAGCTCAAAATCACAGCCATAAGGACAGACCATGGAGGAGAGTTTGAGAACCATAGCTTCTCTGAGCTATGTGAGCAAAACGACATTGAACATAACTTCTCAGCTCCTAGGACTCCTCAGCAAAATGGAGTGGTCGAAAGGAAGAACAGGGTTCTGACAGAGATGGCTAGAAGCATGCTCAACGAGAAAGAGGTTTCTCAAGTGTTCTGGGCGGACGCTATGAGCACTGCTTGCTATATCTCCAACAGAGCCTATGTCCGCAAGGGCTTGGATAAGACTCCAAACGAGCTATACAAAGGGAGGAAGCCCAACATCAGCCACCTCAGAATATTTGGATCAAAATGCTACGTGCATAATAATGGAAAGGTAAATTTGGGTAAGTTTGATCCAAAGGCTGATGTAGGTATATTCATAGGATATTCCCTTAGGAGTAAAGCATATAGGATATACAACATGAGAACTAAAACTGTAGAAGAATCCATGCATGTTGTATTTGATGAAACTCCTACATGGGGACAATCCACAGAAGATGATGAAGCACTTAATCTTCCAAAACTACCATCATCTTCCTCACCACCAAAAGAAACACCAACAAGCAATCCCAAAGAAGAAGGTGAACCCAGTGATGAACCTGGAGTGCAACCCATGCCTGAGGAGGCACAGTTGCCAATAGCTAGGAGACATCACAGGGATCATCCTCTTGATCAAGTGCTTGGTGATGTTTTTTCTGGTGTCAGAACTAGAAGACAAGTTCAAAATGAAGTTAAGTTTGGAGCTTTCCTATCTCAAATCGAACCAACTTCAGTTGAACAAGCTCTTGAGGACTGCGACTGGATTATTGCCATGCAGGAAGAGCTAAATCAATTTGAGAGAAGTCAAGTGTGGGAACTAGTCCCAAGGCCGTCTCATCAATCCATAGTGGGGACCAAGTGGGTCTTCAAAAATAAACTGGATGAGACAGGTCAAATCACCAGAAACAAAGCCAGACTAGTAGCCAAAGGATACAACCAAGAAGAAGGCATTGACTATGAAGAAACTTTTGCTCCAGTCGCTAGACTTGAAGCAATAAGGATTCTTCTAGCCTTTGCATCCATGAAAGGCTTTAGATTATATCAAATGGATGTAAAGAGTGCATTTCTTAATGGTTATATTAAAGAAGAGGTATATGTAGAACAACCTCCTGGCTTTGAGGACCATAAGCACCCCAAACATGTGTATAGATTAAAGAAAGCTTTATATGGCCTGAAACAAGCTCCTCGAGCTTGGTATGAGAGACTCAGCAGCTTTTTGCTGGGCAAGGGTTTCTCAAGGGGCAAATTAGATAATACACTGTTTATCCTTCACAAAGATAGAGATATGTTAATTGTCCAAATTTATGTTGATGATATTATATTTGGGGCAACTAACGAGAAGCTTTGTGAAGATTTCTCTAAGACTATGCAGGGTGAATTTGAGATGTCAATGATGGGAGAACTAACGTTCTTCCTAGGCCTGCAAATTAAACAGAAGAAGAATGGAATCTTCATCTCCCAAACTAAGTACTGCAGAGAACTACTCAAAAAGTTTGAGATGGATGAATGCAAGGAGTATGACACTCCTAAGAGCACCACTGCCGCACTCGACGCTGACGCAAAGGGTAAATAAGTCAGCCTGCCCATGTACAGGGGAATGATAGGTTCCCTCTTATACTTAACAGCCAGCAGGCCTGATATTCAATTTAGTGTAGGCATGTGTGCTAGGTTTCAAGCCAACCCCAAGGAATCACACTTAACATGTGTTAAACGTATTCTGAGGTACCTTGAGGGAACACAAGAACTTGGTCTTTGGTATCCCAGAGGTAACCAAGAGTTCTTGTGGGCTTACTCTGACTCTGACCATGCAGGTTATAAGACAGATAGAAAGAGCACCAGTGGACAATGCGCCTTCCTTGGTGGTTGTCTGGTGTCTTGGGCTAGCAAAAAGCAAACTTGCGTGTCCTTGTCATCCACTGAGGCAGAATACATTGCTGCTGCAAGTTGTTGTGCGCAAGTGCTATGGCTGAAAAACCAGTTGAGAGATCTTGGCTTGGAGTTCCCTGAGGCACCCATCCTCTGTGACAACACAAGTACAATTAGCCTCGCCAAGAATCCAGTTCAGCACACAAGGACAAAGCACATTGACGTCAGACATCACTTCATCAGAGACCATGTTCAAAAGAAGGATGTCAAGGTGCAGTTTGTCCCCACACAACAACAGCTTGCTGACATCTTCACCAAGCCTCTGGGGATTGACCAATTTACTTTCATAAGAGGTGATTTGGGAATGGTAAACCCAAATGAAGTTTAAATTCTATTCATTATACTTGATTGTTTATCACTTACAACAATACTAACTTAGGCATCGAAGTGCCAATATATGTTTTTGCAGGTGCTCAATGTTAAATCTTAAGTAAGTGCAACCGGAAGCAAAACCACTTCCGGATGATCACTCACTGACACTGGGTGATCAAACCAAGAGAGCGCCAGCACTAGTCCAAGAGACACGTCACTTCAGAAAACGCTTCAACTTCCCAAATGAGACGTTATGTCTTCTCTGATCATATGAAGCGACACGTGTCATCAGGTATGTCGTTCCAACTTAAGTTGTTTACGCTACCCAATGTATGAAAATGTGAAGAAACATGACTATTTTGCCCTTAGTAACTTTACCTATAAATAGGACATCATTTTTCACTTTCACTTTTCACTTTCACTCACAAATTCTCTGCATACATTCTTCATCTTCATTCTATGTTCTTCATTCTCTTCATACATCCTTTCGCATTTTACCACCAACCCACACAAAAATGGCCGAATCCTATGAAACAAACCCAGTTTCAAGGAAACCTTCCTCATCTAAGAAACACAAGTCAAAATCTGGGAAATCAAGTCATAAACATTCTGGAAAATCTGGGCATCGTGAAGAACATCGCAATGAACATCAAGAACACCATGAAGTTTCTGGGCAGAATACACCGGGGCAGGATGAAAATATTCAAGGTCAGCCTGAAACTTCTGGTAGAGTAGCAGAACAGTTAGTGGGTTCTAAGCAAGAGAAGCTTGATAAGAAGAGGAAGTCCATCCCTAAGGAGGAGGCTGCGGCGATCAAATCTGCCGGAAATGCATGGTACAAGTACCAGCTTCTGTTAGGAACCCTCCCCTTACCCCAATCCTATCAACCCCAACTCTAGACCAGACTCCATCCCTGGCCCTCACTCTCTTTGATGATGCCAAAAGGGGGAGAGATGTGATGTCCACTCTGCGTATATGCACATGAACACAATGAACACAAGGGATGTCCTCAGCCAAGAGAGAGGAATCCATTGACTCTTGAGGAATCCATTGAGTCTGAGAGACTCAGAAGAGAGAGGGATGAAGAAGAGCTTCAGCGGATAAATGAAGAAGAGCTTCAGCGGATAATTGACCAAAATGTTCATGAGGCCGAGCTAGGAAAATGAAGAGAGACAAAAGGAGAGGAAGAAGAAACAAAAACCCTGAACCCCCAATCCAAACATTTTTGAAAGTTTTTCTTTTTCATGCATACTTTCATATTTGCCTAATATATGCTCTTTACTTGTAAATGTTATTTGATTATATATTCTGACTTGTAACTTATGCTTATCAATAATATTTGTCTAAGTTACTTGTTCTTAACTATTGCTTTTATTCTTCTGCTAATCCTTTCATATGAACTTAATCGATAAAACTAAGTTTGTCATCATCAAAAAGGGGGAGAATGTTAGAATCTTAAGTTTTGATGAAGACTAAAATATGAAAGAATAGGCCAAGTACTTAGAAAGCAATAGGTTAACATAGGATCCCAAGTAAGAGTGCAACCGGATGTGGATTTACTTCCGGATAGACTAGAACTTGCACACGCGGATAAATGTTTCATCCCCCAGCGGCAGCGAGTAACTCACTAGGGAAATAACTTAGTCCATGAGCATTAGGTACACAAAACCTTAAGACTAAGGTATGGTTCAACCGGAAGTAAAATTGCTTCCTGTTAGACTTAGACTGGGGCAGACTGATGGAATAGATATCACCCCAAGCGTCAGTGAGTTTACCTCGTCAAGAAAAATTGCTTCCTGATAGATTTAGACTGGCGCAGGCTGATAGAATAGAATAACCCCAAGCATCAGTGAAAAAGCCACGTCGAGTAAAATTGCTTCCTGATAGATTTAGACTGACACAGACTGATAGAGGTGATATAACCCTAAGCGTCAGTGAATCAGCCACGTCAAGTGAAATTGCTTCCTGTTAGATTTAGACTGGCACAGGCTGATAGAAGAGATATAACCCTAAGCGTCAGTAAGTTTACCACGTCAAGTGAAAGTGCTTCCGATAGCTTAGTGACTAGCGCTGACTGTTGGATTGAAGGAGACTGAGCGAGAGTGAGTGATAGTGAACTAAATCCTTCATCCAGTTGATTTACTTCCGGATGTAGAAGTGCTTCCGGATACACCTTAGACTTAGGGAATACCCACTGCATGTGACTATGTGATTATATTGCTAAACTAACGTTCAAGTGCAGCACACTAAGTAAGGTTGCTTCCGGATGAGAAGTTGCTTCCGCAAGCAATCAGAATGTCAGAACGTTCAGAGATGCAGTGTCAGAATGCTTATGTCAGAGCAGAGGTGTCAGGACTACTTTTCAGAGATAAAGCAAGTCAACCCTGCTATGCATTGATGAAGCATTTAATGGGCAAACGGTAACAAGGGAAGAACGGCCATATTCAAACGGTTAGCCCACCTACCAAGAGTTCAAAATGTTTGAAGACTATATAAGAGAGCTCAACTTCATTTATGAAGCAATCAATAATCTTTGAATATTCTTGAGAGAAGTTAGAGTGAGAAAACTAAGAACATCTTCAAGCATTCAAAGCTGCCCAGAAAAGCGAAGAGCATTTAACACATCGAGTGATTCTTTTCACCTACTTATTCTGTACTCCTTGTTGTTAAGTCTCTTCTTGTTATAAGAGCATTAATTGTACTTAAGTGTGTAACACCATCTGTTCTTTGAGAGAACTTAGTCAAAAATCCTTTAAGTGTAAAGGTTAACCCCTTGCTTGGTGTGAGGGGGAGTTTGTTAGAAAGGTTACAAGTGAGCCTGTGTAAAACTTGTTGTAAGGTTGCAAGTGATCCCGTGCAAAACTTGCGGTTGTAAGGTTTCAGGTGAACCCGATTTAAAACCTGAGATATAGTGGAACTCGGCCTGGGAGGTTGAGGACTGGACGTAGGTCAGGTAGACCGAACCAGTATAACTCTTGTGTTGTTTTTATTTGAGCATTTATTTTGAAGCACAATTCACCCCCCCTCTTGTGCATCCATTACTTTCAAGGAAAACAAGTAGAGAGAAAGAAGAAGAGAGAAGATGGAAGAGACAAGAGGGAAAGGGCGAGTATAGAGTGAGGGAAGGCCAGTATTTATAGGTGAAGTTCGCTGCTTAGCGGCGTTTGTAAACGCGGCGGAGGTATATTATTATTTAAACATAGCGGCGGTTATAAATGCCGGCGTGCGATATTATATTTTAACATTTAAACATGCCGTCGGTTATAACCGCCGGAATGTATCTATTTATATTAAATATAAATAACGTGTCGAAGCTTATACACGCCGGCAAGTTATATTAAATATAACATATGGTTGCGGCGGTTGTAAACGCGGCTATGATATTACTTTTTTAAAAATAGGAACTTTGGGGCGTTTGTGACCGCAGGCATGTTTTTATATTTTAAAAAAATTGAAATCTTTCGCACGCTTCGAACCGCCGGTAAGTTGACGGGGAACAAAATGAAAAATAGTGCCACATACCGGCGCTTACAAACGCCGGTACGTGTGCTGGAAAATAAAAAATAAAAAAAAAAGATTTCCTCCTGCGTGGCGGCGTTTGCTGCGCCGCTTTCCTGCGTTTGGGAACAACCACCGGTACGCGAAACACTTTCCGGCGGTTTTTTTAAAAACGCAGCAACGTGGACGCTGGCGAGACGCGAATTTTTTGTAGTGTGAATTACTTAAACAAGACAACCATGACAAGAGACTTTACCATGCCATTTCTCACTCTCTTTTCTTGACTTACTAAATGACCTGATCTCATATGAGTCATGCAAATTCCTTCTTCAGTCCAGCCATGAAGTATTGGCATTAATCCTCCAAAGATGTTGTAATCCCACCTATCCATTATATGTTTCTTACCGGAATTCTCTTAACTGGTTTTTTTCGACAATTAGTCTAAGAGATGTGTTTGCTTATTTATGGTGAAGGCATCCTATTTATAGTATATGTAGATAAGTTTTGGTTATATGCTTGCTTACATGCGTGTTTATGGCATCCATATCTGAACATTATAATAATAGAAAGAAAGAAAAACTTGGTCACTAAGTTTTGTGGTAGATATAGGTTGTACTGCATATTCAGAAGTAATGTGATTAAACTTATCAACTCAGCTTGAAAAAACAGCAGATGTAGACATCGTTTATGGCGTATCATTTTTTACATGTTGTTCTTTTGAAAGCGAGTTTTTACTCCCGTGCGTTGCACGAGCTAAATGTGTAGTTTGTTAAATGTAAGTATACATTTGTAAAGCAATTTTAAAAATTATTATTCATGAGACATTCATTGTTGGATATGTTTCATATCAAATAGGTTTACCTATAATGGAATACTTTCAAATAGCCTCTTAGAACTTCTAATGTATGAGCCAGTTTTCATTTTGTTGAAATAGCAGGTAGTGTCTCAACAAAAGCAAGGTACATCTTGTAAGACATATGCCATCTTTTGTACATTCATCACAAGGAATTGATCTCCACCAATACTTTGGTTAACAAAAAGAAATAAGTACCTTAAGTTATAAAGAAACCAACTTCAAACGATGTCATGCTTAATAGCCAAAATGGTTGTTTGACAATGCCAACTACTACTAAGTTGTCAAACAAAGTAATACAAACGTTCAATTATCATCAAAGCTTAGTATGCTTGACACTCATGAAAATATCCTTGTAGACCACATTCTTTGTTGTGTTTCCCCCCTATTCATCATGTTGTCCAATAACAATCCTCAAACCATCGATACTTCTAACCCTAGACAGAGCAGCGTACAACTGCCCATGAGTGAACACTAGTTTACACAAATATAAACCAATCTTCTTTAATGATTGCCCTTGACTTTTATTAATGGTCATTGCAAAAGACAAAGAAATAGGAAATTGCCTTCTTTGTAGCTTGAAAGGCCACCTTGATTCTGATGGATTCATGTCCATCCTATGAAGAAGTACCTTTTCATTTGGTTTTGAACCATTAAGTGTAATTGCCTCAATCACAGTCTGACCAAGTTTAGACACTCGTAACCTTGTACCGTTGCAGAGATCAGCTTCTTGATCTATGTTACGAAGTAACATGACTGGAGTACCAACTTTCAAACACAGCCTATAAGGTGAGAGTCCCGATGCAGAGATGGAGTTCAAGAGTTCAGGAGTATACATGTCATCAACCTTGTCTGCATCATTAGATGATTTACAAACTAAGTCACAACTAACAAATTCATTGATTTCACCAGGCAGCAGCTCACATAAATGATCGTTGATTTGATCTACTATTTCAATTGTTGGGGCCAAAATTGCACGATCATTAAAATATGTGTTATCCTCCAAATGCAACAGCACATTGTCATAAGTTGCATAAACATAGCAGCAATTGGATCATCACCACTACTAACCAATAGGTGCGTTGGTATTTCAATATCACTTACACCATTCATAGATTCATCAAATCTTCCATCACCAACATCTAAAAGCCATTGAGAAAATGTCTTAATCCTTTCATTGACTAATGGATCATCTAAAGCACCAAGACGCATGTTCTTGTATAGTTGAAACAACTGACAATGCCTCCATAAAAAGGACGATGTAATGCATGCATCAACTATAGAGGCCCTAGAACCCTTTGGTATAACAGGTAATATCTGTCTAAAGTCACCTCCCATGACTACATTTTCCACCAAAAATCTGTGAGGAATGCATGATATCCTACAATCTCCTATTTAATGCTTCAACACAGTGTCTATGAATCATAGGTGCCTCGTCCCAAATAATCAAAGTAGTAGCCTTCATCAGGTCAGCCAACGGTGAGTTTTGTCGCATAGAACAAACAGATAACTCATTTACCTGAATAGGGATGCCAAATTGAGAATGAGTCGTCGTTCCTCCTGGAAGCAATGTGGCTGCTATTCCACTTGAGGCGACTGTCAACACAATACCACTCTTAGCACGAATTGTTGCTGCCAAGGCATTCCACAAAAAGGTTTTACCCGTACCACCATATCCATATACAAAAAAAAAACCACCAGCTTTCTTGTTTGTATTTTCAATAATACCATTGAATGCCTTTAACTGATCTTCGTTCAATGTCTTCACTAAAGTTTTGCTTTCTATCTCAAAAGACGCTCTATCATCACTTAATTCTTGTAGGATGAGGTGGTTTAGGCTGTTTAGATCTGCCTCAAGGTTTGGCACGAGCATACAACTAAAGTCAGACAATGATCTTCCATTTAAACACAGTAATGAATCAATGTCCGTTAGTGCTGCATTTCCCTTGCTAATAGGATCAATTACAACCCGTACAATATAAAGTAGTTGTTAAATATAATCTCACAAATGGTAATGTATTCCAAGTTTAAATTGTTATTTTTTTAAATTACCTGTACATGCTGCTTCTGCGCGGTTCACATAAAGGAGATCCTCTGAAAGAAGATCAGAAGTTTCTTTCTACACTACATTTGGTAGCTTCAAAGAACCACATAAAAGCATGCTCACAAATAATTTTCTCAAGCTTCTTCCACATGCCCAAGTAGCAGCTTCCTTGATTGCTGAAATATATTCACGATCATCATCTAAAAGTCCACGTGCAAACCAAGCATCCTTGAACGATGGGTGTACGACTCCCTCAAAAGTTGTGATGTCATCAAAATTTGTTGGGCCTGTTACTTTTGTTAACAAGAGACGCAAGTAATACATCTCTCCCGCCGAAGGCAAAACATGTGTCATACGACCAACTGACATGCCACCCTCTCTTTCTTTCCATGTTCTTTTGCGTTTTTGGTAAACAAACTTGGAAGGAAACTCTGAATAGGTCATTTTCCTAGCATCTTCATTCTTGGCATTCATTTCCATCCAACTTAGAAATTGTGACTCACAAACACGTGGATTGTCAATCAGTTGAGAAACATCAGTGTTGCTTTGATAAACAACATATTGTTGATTTGGCAAGTGAAAACTCAGTCTTAATACTGAAGGATACTTATGGTGAATTGAGAAGCCAAATGCATGTCGTGAAGCGTCACAGGTAGATGTGTATCGGCAGTTAAGAAATTGTTGAACTTCATCAACTACTGGAGGACAGTTTCCTTCTTTATCCTGATCAAATAGGCCCATGACTACTCGGTCGCTACCCTTACTAATATACTTGAATAAGTATTTAATTGCTCTTAATTGGTTACACTTTTCAATGTTCATTTAAGCTTGAAATTTTTTTACAAGGATTGCATTGTACTGAACAACAAATCTATTGTCCAAAACAGCTTTATTCATCACAACAGTACGACCATCATCTCTGCGCCTGTACGTTGGATATCCTTCAGCATCAACAGTTGTTTCATAGCAAAACTTCTTGGGGAAATATTTACCACATCGTCCTTGTATGATGAATTTAGCCCGCTTCTTGTTTTTGATTCAAGGACCATGCATCATTAGACCACTGACCAAGTCATACAACTCTTGATCAGTTTCTTTGTCCGGTATCTCCTCTGAAATGATTTTGTCTATTGAAGCAGGATTGGAAGGCTTACTACTTTGATTGAGAAAGAGTAGTATATGAGCATGTGGTAGACCGCGTTTTTGGAATTCAATGGTATAGATTTCTGTAGAAAAAAAGAATACAATGAACATAGCAGGATAAAAAACAATTGATGTCAATATGTGACAATTTTCAAAAATGCATATTAATATTAAGGAGGTTTGTAAAAATGTTTACCTGCACGGACTTGTCCAAAAGGCTTTTCTGACTTAATAGTTTTCATCAATGATGAAGCTTTAAATAGAATAGTCTAGTACAAAGCTGAGGACAGTTGGAAGGGTCAATTTGCAACTTCTCACAAATCCTGGTAATCTCAGGCCACTTTGAATTACATGTGAAAGTTATGAAAAGGTCCGGATATCCAATGGCTCTACATATGGCCATTGCATCTTGGTAGTTTCCCATCATGTATCTAGCTCCACCAGTGAAAGAAGAAGGCAAGACAATGCGCTTACCTGTGTAGGCATCATCTCTTTCTCCGCGAATAACGACATAAGAAAGACCTTGATACAAATCTGCCCTTAACTCTTTCTGATGCGTTTTATAAAACATCAGTCTCTGTGATTCCATCATTGTATAAACATCAACTATGAACTGTTGAAGCAATTTTTATGCATGCAGAATTGATGAGGTGTCCTTTGGTCTATACATTATCCGGTAGCTCAGATATTCACGAATGCTCACCCTTTTTCTAGAATTCATGGAGATTAGTGTTTGCTCATTGTGCTTAATGTCATCCCTATATCCATCCTCACCAAAAGGAAAGAGTAAGGGATATTGGAGAGGTAGGTAAGATGGATGTAGCTCATTAATGTGTTGTAAGTCCCCATCTTTTGATTCAATGACTACATCACGCACTTGGATTTCTACTCCCTCATCACCAACAACCAAGGCAGCAACCTCTAGAGCAGTAGGCAAGTTATAAGTTCTTCCATCTGATTCTCTATTTCCCAATAATATCATCTTAAGGGAAGATATTCTTGGCGTTGACAGCATATTGGCAGCTGTTCTAAATTGCTTCACATAAGGGTTGATAATATCAAGTTCTGACTTGATTTTTTCAACGATTTCACCATTGAAGCTTTTGTCCTTTTTGTGATTACTGCAGATATAAAGAATCATTATTACAATTTATAATATAATTGATAATTGCCTGTAGATTATATTCAGAAAAATTGTACCTTACAGCTGAAATTCGGTTGAGCACTTCACTGTTAGTGTCATGTATATATAACTGAGAGAATACCGGCTGACAGCCATCACGAGGTAAGAGGTCCCCAATGGTATGATGATTAATTCCAGAAAGTGAGAAAGTACCATCATTCAGTGCATGATTAATTTTCCCTCCCATAGATGTGAAGCTAAACATATTGTTGTATTGTCTAATGTTTAAATGGAATTCCTTGGAAAGTTCTGATTGTTTCAGGAAAAAGAGATTATTTAAGTAGGGAGGAGGGTCTTTAACTTGAGGAAGTACGACTTTTCCTTGTAAACAACACATATTAAAGGCTTGTCCATTGACTTCTTTGTTGTTCTTATTAACCCTTTCATTAAACCACAAATGTGCACCACAAAATGGACATTCACAGTCAGGGTCGTCACCTTCATCTGCCGTCATTCAAAACAAAATAGATGTGAATAATGTGTCAAAACAGCTAAGCAATTTGGAAATGACATTATATATCATTCAATTGTCATTAAAATACAATACCAATGTAATTGATGTTGGTTTTCTTAGCTGCTCTTTTCTTACGTTTCTTCTGTGCAGTTTTTTTAACCTGTTCTCTGGGCACCACTGTAGCAATCTCTAAGAGATAAACGCAGGAAAATGTAATAAGGAAGGTGCACAGTGCAGAGAAGTTAAATTGATTATATGTATGAGTTATGTGGAGATTACCTTCACGGATTTCATTATCTTCACAGAAATATTCTTCGACATTCGTTGTCTCCTCATAGTTAATGTCAAAGTTTACATGCCTATAATGATTTAATTGAGGAGCAAAATCATGTAATGGCACTTCTGTATTACCAATAAACGTGTGTTAATCCAAACATATAGGACACTGGACAATTCATAAGTAAAGTTTAATAATCTAAATGATATGCTGCAATAAACAATAGGATGTCAATAAACTATTGAAATGTATTTGAGAAAAACTGAAACAACATATCAATTGAAAATGTATGTCATAATCCTAACATATAGATTATGTCAATGCAAAACTCAGGAAGGATTCACAAATTGCAGACAAAAGCTTACATATGGAATTGTTTTACGTGCATGATGTTGAGCATGTAGATTTTCTCACTTACATAATACTTTGCTAATTTTACTTGAACCAAATAATTTTGTAAAAAACTTCTCTCAGTAATTTGATATGAAATCTTCTTTTAAACGGTCATCAATTACCTGAGATACATATATCTTTCCCTTGAACATTTCATTTAAGGCTGTGGTAGGTGGTTGATCTTGTGAATTCCCTTGTGTTGACCCATAGTCTATGCACTGTTTGTGCTCCAAATTCTCAAGACCACGCCACCGTGCACTTTTTCTAATGCAAGATGGTATATTTGCAGCTACTGTTACGTTGAATAAGACAAGTATGATACAAATGAAGTATGGTGAACAACTATTAGTATATGAAATCTACGCCATTTTTTCCTGACATGCATTGAAGTGGCTAATAAATTTTGTGTACCTGTTGCATGGTGGTTTTTTCATTATAAGTTATATTTATATTCTGTATGGCATAGGCATTCAAAAGACAGGACCAACACATGCAATAAATAAAAGGAACTTGCCTATTTCATTCGTGTCACCAACATATGTAGCCTTCTCTGTCTCTTTGTGGTCAATGGTGGTACTTAAGAGTGAAAACAAAAGACACGACATAAGACTTTCTTCACATATAGCAGGACAACATCAAATATTAAATGTATAGCAGTAGATAGTCATACTTACCATCAAACATCTTTGAAAGGTCTTATTTGACATTAATGATATCTGTTAATAGTACCCTTTTCCGATTTTTGCCAACAATATTGTCTGAGGTTTGTGATCTCATACCACAAATATCACCTGCATTAGTAACAATGGATGAACTCCCCTGGTTTGGATCCATGGTTGATTCTCAGATTTTTCCTTAATTAGGAAGAGGTTACATGGCTACATGGAGAGAGATTTGTTTGTGGCGCTAGCATAAAGGAAGCACAAGGAAAGGTGCAATTAGGAAGAGGTTACATGGCTACATGTGCCACACAAAAAGCAGCCCCACGTTAGTGACTGTGAAGCATGGCAGCTAGAGCTACCTTCCTGCAACAACAAAACAATAAATGTCATCCATTTAATATGACAGGACATCTTCTCGGAAACACAAAATCATTATCAAATTTGTGACTTCTAGTCTGTTGGTTTGACAAAATCTTGTTAATGTAACTATGAAAATTAGAGTTGTAATAACCATTGAAATTTATTTAAGAAGACATGGTTAATATATAAAAAAGATCAACAGATTAGAAGAATTGACATTAGGCTAAATTTATTTAAAGATTACCTATTAGCAGCATGCTTTGATGATTTTGGCTTTTAATCATATATTTTTATGTTCTTATATATTGCAGTATATGTAAAAGAAAAGTCATTGTTAAAACACACACCTCTATTGGGATTGAATACATGAATGTTGTTTCTTAACATGATTAGAATTGGGAAAGTTCTGAAAAAAATCTAGCCATGTGTCATTTAAGTGTATCATTGAATTATAATACAAACACACCTTGTTCATTGAATCTATAACATCACCCCATGTCAGGAAACAACATCCACCTGATTCCGACACTAATATGACACAATCAATAATTAAAAATACTGTCACACCTAGATTATTTTTACTAATTTATTAAAATATTAAATATAATTTAATTGAAAATAATGAATTTTGTTATAAAATAAATATTAAGAACTTTAAAATTTGTAATAGATAAGTAAAAATTGTCTAAATTAAAACTTTTTCATGAAATGGGCTTTTGGGAATAATTTTTTTTAAAAACAAGTTAAGGATAAACTTTTTAAAATAAAATAAAGTTACTTAAAATACGTAAGATAATATATATTACTTTTATAAAATAACAAATATCTTAAAAACATATTTCCAGTTAATATTTCCTACATTAAAACATTTATCTTTTACTTTAAATTTCTAACGTTTACTCTAGGATACATTATTTCTACAATACTTAGTTTTATATATAAGTACATATAAGTCAAGATATAAATTCAAAATCATTATCAAGTATATAAAGTCTCCAAAGTTTATCTTCTACAAAATTATATATATTACATGCCAAAATAGAATTATACAAATTCCTTTCAAAATATACATTAATAAAAATATGAATAAGAGCAGATATTCTTGCATTCCTCCTTTCCCTTCATCACTCCAAAATTCCCTATCTATTGTGTACCTGAAACTAAACCAAATTTACTGCAGTTTATTTCACACACTCTAATTCACCTATAAGCTAATTCATTTAATCCTACTTCAGATAATGATAGTGCGCTCCTATTGGTGATTACTACTTGTTAGTAAAACACTCATACAGGGCCCCTACCTTAACAATATGTTTGTTACAGGCGGAATACATAATGCATGTGCCTATTGCACCACCTCACTACTTATAGCAATATATTTGCCTTACGTAGTAGGCACACCTGACAGGATTTTCTAGGAAAAATAAATAACAATAATAATATGGTATAGGGGGAGCGACCCTCCTTATACCTAGAGTACTCCACATAAAATTTAAATGCTGAAAATAAACCCTATCAATATCTGAAGCAGTAATATTAGTGATGACAGAAAATAAACAAGTAAACCTAATGTGCATGAAATAAACCGCTACCTGAACTTCACAAACCATTTATGCTCTTTCTCTTTGCTGGATCTTTGTCTCCAAGGATTCCCTTTACTACTTTCTCCTATTTTTATACCAAGTAATAATAATTATAAGTAACTATTCTCATATTCAAAGTAACGCCTCTCTCGATGCTAAGCACTACCCAATCCCCCTTTATAGCTAAATCATTTCATTGAATAAAAATGATTCTCAAAGTTTGACAAACAAAATAGTAAGTTTCTTAAAAGAATTTAAGAACCTTTTAACATCACAACACAATTCCTTCTTCATCGATCATTATCCATTTATCTCAACAAAGAAGCACCATACATATCAAACATATTGCAAACACAATATTATTCCAATCATAGCACTCAAATAGCCTAAATAAAAGAAATCAACAATTCAATTTTTCATGACGTAATCAAATTTATTTAAAAAAACATATAACATTTTTCAAACACAAGTTATATCCAAACAGAATATTCCATTATAATTAATTTACACACACCAACACTAGAAAATCAATCAGATTTGATTTCAATTTGTGAAGCCCAAACAGATAGGAAAACAGGAATTATAATTAGCTAATGATAGACCATACTCATAACAGATTTGGAAAAGTGTATTAAAGCATAGTTTCATACTTTGATAAACACCAACAAAACAACACACAAAATCAACAAGGTACTAATCCAAACTACCCTCTTGAGTCACTTAGTTAATTAACCAATAACCAATTACCTAAAACCATTCATGTACCTGTTAATACATAATCCTTAATTAAATAAACTAGGGCCTAAATTTTCAGTCATCCAAAGATTTATATACCAGTTAAACTCCAAATTACAATAATTCAAATTATCATAACTACATGACATTTAACATCACATTTAACAACATATGAAAAATAAAAACTACCCCAATTATCATTGTTTATCTATCCAGCCAAAATAAAACAGGGAAGAGCAAAGTAAAACAAAGATTCTACCAAAATAAGGAACAACACATCAAGACAACCAAAACTGAATTTCCACGAATCATCCAACTTCGTAAGGCTCATCATGCAAGAATAGGAAACATCAACAATCTCCCAATTAGAATATTTGAATCACATAATGTAACACCCAAAACCCAATAGATCAAACATGTAGAGAACACTTTTATCTCCATTACATTCAAACATGGATTAAATAATGATTTGAACTCCAAATTCCTTAAAAGCAGGGTAAACAATAACATCCATCATAAAAAAATCATACTCACATAAAGCAAGAATTCTTATTTCTTTAGGAAAGACAATTCGGCCAGAGAGAAAGATAATCAAAGAAAATTCCTAATCAATTTCAAGATAGAGAAATCAATAAGAGTTCCTAAAATTTCATCTCAAAATTCAAACACCCATTCGTCTTCCCCAAAACTCTCACTCGTTTACGTAAAAAAATTAAATTAGAGAAGAGTAAGAATTTCTCACCCAAATTCATGCAAGACCTGAACGTCCCTTATGCTTAGATTACTCGATGAACAAAACTAACTTTGAAAACGAGCTCGCAGCCACCGCACAGCCTCGTCGTCGCCGGAGATAACGTCTTCGCAGCCACTGTGAGGAATTGAAATCGCGAGCCATAGTGAAGATGAACAGAATCGCGAATTACAGAGGAGTAGAAACAAGGTTGCAGGTTTTCAAATTTAAGGGAGTGTAGGAATGAAGGAATAGAGTGATAATGATGTAGATATGAATTGAGAAGGAAGAGCATTTTGGAAGAGGGAGGAGCGACTGGTTTGGGTAGAGAAAGAAAGAAAGAAAGAAGAAAAGAAAGAATAATTGTTTGGAGGGAGGGGTGACGGCTGCTTGTATGGGAGGAAGGGTTTAGGGTTTGTTAGATGTGTACATATATAATGATTAGGGAAAACTCCAATCATCTGCCCACTTTTATTCTTAATTATATTTTTGACCCCAACATCTATTATACTATTACACTTAAACCCCTTTCTTTCCAATTAACTCTCTTCTTCCTATTTATTTAATAAAAATAAAACTTAGTTTGTGTAGAAACAAATTTAAGTGAATAGTTAAGGAATTATTTCATTGATATGATAACATATTTATAATTTATAATTATAATACAAAAATATCCTAAAATATAATAAACTTTCCCTACAAGTTTACCTAATAATAATCCTTAATAATAATAGACATCTTTCTACTCTAATTATTTCCTAATCCTATAGTTCATGACTAAAATATATAAATAGTTTACTAATACGAAATAGGAAATATTAACATTATTTTCATAATTTCTAACAGTTTGTCTTAAATTTTCTCTTTTATTTATTTCATAAAATTTTAACTTATAATTTATATTTTTAGTTCCTATTTAATTTGAATAAAAAAAATTTGGGGAGTTACAAATACAGTAAAGTAACAAAGCCATACATAACCAAGGACTGCTATATGATCACAATATCAGTTAAAATAACCTTTAATGTGGCATTTATTTCTATTTTTTTAATTATAATAGAAAAACACCCTGACTGCAGCATCAATAAGGAACACCAGTATGACTCACGGCCACAATATCAAAGTTGTGACACTTGTTAGATAAACACCATAAAATAGTAGGACGTAGATGTAGTAAACACAATAATAAATAAGTCATACAGATGTATGATCTGAGAAAAGTTACACAACCGGTCCAACAAAAGGTAGAAATAATAGTACACAATAGTAGTCCCAATGATATGAGTTCAGGCTCACCAAAAGAACATTAAAAATAGTAGCAAACAATAATAGGCCTAATGAATTGAGTCAAGACTCAACAAAAGCATATTAGAGTATTACTTCATTGGCAACAGCGCCTTTCCAAAAAACATGACACCAAATTTCACTCTCCTACAATTTCTCCTTGTTGATGTTTTTGAGCAACCTTTCATGTGAAGCAACTGTTGATGTTGTGCTGGTAGTGGGAGATTCATTAGCCTTCTGACTATGTATAGTTGCAGCATTTCTTCTCTTCCTCCTCACCTGTGCTAGGGGAGTATCCTCACTCAGGTTTACAACATTGCCACGTTTTATAGTTAAATCAATTGTTTCAGAATTCCCAATAGCTATCTGAGATTGTGATGAGTCCCTCTCTTGATTATTGAGTAGGTTTGTTGAGGACAAATCTGAAGGTTGACCCTGCAAACATGTATAATTATCTTATGAGATATCCAGTTTGACACAGTGGCTTCTGTGTACAAAATAAATGTTTCTAAAAGAAATTCATTACCTCAGAACTTGCAGCATCAAATTGTCCAAGAAGGTCTTCGCAAGCCGTAAATTCTGAAACATTTATGCTTGAACCTGAGTTGCCTTTGTTATACTCATTAGGCTTAAGCTTAAGCATAAATTTCTTGCCCATTTGAGAATCAAGTATCTTAGGAACGCCAGTAGCTCGCTTCTTCTAAGATTACCAAAAAGGGGAACACCATCAAGATGGAACCGTGGTAATGTCAAAGTATGCTATATAATACAAAAATGCCTTATACCTCCTCAAGGGTTAACTTGAGTTCATCTAGTGTCTTTTTGACAAACTGGGTGGCAAGTTAATCCCAAAAGGTTACAGATGCAGTGCCAGTATCATCACTAACAACATAAGTGAGTCTCATCCTGAAAAAAGAAATTTTGATTAAAAGGCTAGCATAAAAAAGAACTAAACAAAAATTAACAAAACAGTCAAACGATCTACTTCTTGGCAAGGCTTGATGGTTGTTTCCTATAACAGTACAGAGGGCTGTCTGGGTTTCCAGGGTCAAAGAGCTTTGGCTTTGAAGAGCATTTTGCACAACCATCGTAGTTCCATCCACATCTTGATTCAAACTTTCCCAGCACAACTTGAACCACACATTTCTGTCCCTATATGATAAAAAAACAGGACATTCAGGAAACAAATTCAAAATGTATTATTACTAATGATTCATTAAATAATGCAGAACCAATTTCAGAGAAGATAGCTTATCCAATGTTGTCACAGGTTCACCCAACAGAACTAGGAGGTTATGGGTGTTGATCGCTCCTGAATGTTGTAAAAGTAAAAGATGAACAAAGGTGTTAAATGGACACTGAAATTAAGCAGCAGGAAAATGATTTGACCTGACAACCTTAAAAAACTACCTACCTATCCATCAATAAGGTGATCTCTGGAATTTTGGGGTTGAACATGACTTGTGTTGCACCGTAAGAGGACGCAACTCGCCGACGGTCTTTATGATTTGATTGAAATATGACAAGTAGTTATGAAAGAAACATCTTAAATTATAAGCACAATAATGAGTAGTCATATTATTGTGATCAATTACAATAAAAAACCAAGCATTATATTTGTAGGATTTTTTGTTTGAATATAGGAAAAAAATTACAATGGATAAAGCCATTAATCAATCTTATAATTAAGCAAATGTACTGTATTGGATGAAGTGACCAGATATGATATACTATGCGAAACACTTACATTGCATAGGAAACATGCAGGGACAGCTGTTTGTTTGTTAGATTTATCAGTATTGGTCATTATATGCACATGTCACTAAATGGCACAATCATAAATCTGAAGATAGTCAAACGGTTCAAAGAAAGTATGACAGTTTTTTGGCAACTTGCATGTCATTTGTAAAGTATTAATATTGAACCACTGGAGAATTCACCGTATTAAATTTTATATCTGAACAACTAAAAGATAAGAGTTGGGGTTCACATTACAATTGAATAGCTAATGATAAATCAAAAACAAAACATTTAATTCAAATATAATTTAAAGTTGTAGGTAGTCATGTAATGTAAGCAAAAATGAGGCCTGATAGTTTAAATCTAAGTCAACTGATATGAACACCTAGAGCTTACTGATGAACAAAAAATAGTACAAAAAAGTAGATATTTCATAGTTTGTCCAGAAATATTCTACAGCTAAGATGTGTTAATGTAAAGAGATAAACTTAATAATTCCAGACATAAACATCAGCTAATTAAACTTACGATCATCAGTCCATGTTAGGTGAGCGAGGTTGAATACTGCCACATTAGAGGTGTCCCAGGTTCCCCTTGTGCCAAGGCAACATCTGATGCGCAATCACCAAATAGAATACACTCTAGTTCTTCGTCACTAAGTGGCAAAAAAAACAAAGTTTACCATCAACTGTCACAAGCATAAATCAGGTAAAACAGTATAAGAAAACCCTTTTAAAAGCATAACTGTGCATCCTGTAGAATCATTCTTAACCAACACTTTGTAGGTGATTGTGTCTTTGATTCTTCGAGGTTGCCAATGGTCTTGACAAATCCAATGACATCTATTAATATAAAATATTTGTTAGGATTATGTACTCTGGTAAAGGAATTGAACAAACACAATACAAACATTACAAATCATTCTAATTTCCTCCTGCTTCTGTTTCAAAAGCATTAATATGCATTAAGAACTAATTACCTATTAAGTGTTCAATTTCCTTGTCCTTTGGCAGAGCTAGTATCTCACATACAGACATGAATGAGTAAGCGTCCAATGGAATATCGGCATCCTCTTCATAGTAGGATGTTTGAGGTCCAAAAGTAATCTTGTAACGGTGGTTAGTTGCCCCGAATGTCAGATTGCATTGTTCTCTGACCAAATGTATCAAATCTAGCATGTTCAGACTTCTGCAATATGCTTGCTTGAATTTTGGTCCCCTATTTTGATAGAAAAAGACATGTATCAGACTTTGTCACGATCTGGTAAGGTGTTAAAAATATAAAACTCTTAGTGACCAACCATGAAAAAACATTATTCCAAGCTGAGGTTCCACATGACATAACCATTGTTAAAAAAAACTATATGAATGCTCACCAACCAATCATTATCATTATGGTTGTTTCACCACAGAAAAATAAATAGTTGGAAGGAACGAATCGACTCACCTCAACGTCGATGAGGACGAAACAGATGGCGACTATCTGACCCGGGTTAGCTTTACCATGGATGTAGTATTTCCTTCATACACGACAAACAATACTCACCAAGTCGGATGTCATTGTGAGCTGGTTAATTGTTTTAGCTTAAGACATTGTCAAGCACAATCCAATGGCTACGTTAAACTTCTTGATGTGTACGGGCTAAGAGAGTGGAAAATGGTTAAGGTGACTTTATAGAGCTGCGTTGAAAGAGGGAAGAAACTCCTTGTCAGGAATTGGCCTGATTGTATTGTTCCCTCTAGTTGACCCTCAAAGACTAAGAAAGCTAGGCCAGCTCAAAGTATGTGAATTTGTCATGATCAGAGCAAACCTGATGGAAAAACAGAGGTAAAGCAAAAAAGCAGGGGTCAGATGGTTGTTTTTTACGGTCAATGTTATCAAATCACTATCACTTACCTAGCAATAAAGTCTCCACCCTTCGTCAGTTACATGCTGTCATTTTTTCATTAGATTGGACTCATCAGCACCTTCCAACTAAAACTGTAACAATTAGCTGGAAGGATCTAGTTAGGAAAGTGAACCAAAAACAAATGACCAACACACTACTTCCCCCATGTGAAAGAGATTATCCAAATGTAACTGACAGGCAAACTGAATCCAAAACAAAAGACCAGAGAGGGGCAGGCGAATTGACTACATGATTTCACCTTTGCGTGTTGTAGGCACAAACTGATGAATTCATTTACTTGTGCTAGATTGTTGAATAGAGACATGCAGATATGCTTGTGAAAGTCCATGTTACCCGTTGGTTTAAAACCAACGAACAACCTATGTTGTCCAAAGGTGTGGTAAAAGACATTGGTTCCTAAAGAAAGGTTACATCTTACTCAATCCACCCACGTGCCAGAGTAAGGAGTGTTATTCTAATAGGAATTGTGTGACAAATCTCATAAATGGTGACAAATAAGATTTTTCTTATTCAAATGAAGAAGTGTTGTTTTAATAAAGTAGCCATTTAATTTGTTAGATGGTCAAAGCCACCCAAGTTTACTTCTGACTTCAACCACCACCACGTGTCATATCAAGGAGTGTTACTAAAGATTTAGTCTTGAAAAAACTTTCATTTGAATGAGTTATTTATTAGTTTTTTAGATAGCACAATAATTTCTCCAAGTGCTTATAACACGACTTCTTACAAGATTTGTTTTCCATCTAAATATATAAACTTGGGTGTTTATGATGGAGACCCTTAATTTCACTTTCGATGAACACTCCTTGTAAGACACATGCCTTTAAACTTCTTGTTTAGCAATAAATATTAGAATATAAAATACATACACCCATTTTAGCAATAAATATTAGCGTATAAAATACATAAACTTGGGCAAACATGTTGTATACTTATAAGTTACAACACATCTTTGTTAAGATTTGTTTCTTTGTCTAAATTTATAACCTTGCATGTATTTGAGCTGCAATTAATTTCACATTCGATAAACAGTCCTTGTAAGCCACATACCTTTTAACACCATATTTCACAATAAAGAATAGCACATAAAATACATAAACCCATTTTAGATCACTTCTTGCATAAAATGAAAAAAAAACCAATGTGGTTTACAAGGAGATTAAAGGCATCCGTCCATCATAGGACCAAAAGCTCCACCGAGTAGATATGCAAATAGATACTAATATCCAGTTTGCATATCACTACCATGCAAGTTCTCATTCATAAACTTGGGCAAACATGGTGTCTAGGAAACTAAAGAAGGCCACATGGCAATGCAAGAATAGAACAAAATACAGTCGTGCTGTACTAAAATAAACAAACCAAAGTTCATACACTAAAGTACCTAAACATGGAGTCTAGACAGCAAAAGACCAAAACATGTCCAAGGAAACAAGCTTTTCACAATAAGGAAATACCACAGCACGGTTCATATAGTGTTTCACAAACCTTGATTCACAAATAGTTCCACTACAATCCCCATTACATGCTTACAGTACTAAAATAAACAAACCAAAGTTCATACACTAAAGTACCTAAACATGGAGTCTAGACAGCAAAAGACCAAAACATGTCCAAGGAAACACGCTTTTCACAATAAGGAAATACCACAGCACGGTTCATACAGTGTTTCACAAACCTAGATTCACAAGTAGTCCCACTAAAATCCCCATTACATGCTTACAAAAACATACAACCCTCAGGTTCCTCAGATGATGGTGGGAGCACAGGAATTGCATTGCGATTATACATTTCACTCAAACGATCCACCAACACCTTTCTCGCCTCCAATAGTTCCGGAAAAGTTGGATTGAAGTAGGTCCTTGTTGCATCATTATAATCAGTCAGAGTTGGGTAGTCTAAGACAAAAAAAACACAGGTGTATTAATAAAAAACATGTAAGCATACTTTATACATCCTTAACCCCTCACATTCTCTTCCTATTTTAGGAACCACTGAAGACATATCCTCCTAAATCCTAAACATTAAAATCACAAGTGTTGTAATAAAACTCATTTCAGCATTCTTTATACATCCTTAACCCCTCACATGATATACCATTTTAGTAACCAATGAAGACATATAATCAAAAACATGTAACTCTTCCAATGCTCAAAGTAGGTGTATTAATCAAATAATCAAGCCTGATCTATCCATACCATCCTTGGTGAGTTGGGCATACATGACCACTGCCATAATAGGTCCCTCTTTGTCAACACGGTTGTAATCCCTAAGGGTTGAATTGACACGTTCCCCATGAAAGACACATGTAATCAGGGTTGGTTCCCTGAACAGACACAACAGCGAAGTGATTCAATAAAACTCAGTCAACTACTTAACACGTAAATGACACACGGTGCCTATAAATGGCCAGTATAGTAAAAAATGAAACCACCTACTTGATAGCCAAAACACCAGTATCTTCAAGGACCAGAATCACTTCCCTCGTCTCCATCCTTTCGACTACCTCCAAGCATTTTTCGTAGCAGGTCACCACTTGGCCACATACATCTGAGCTTAAAAGTATCAACGTTCAAAACCATTTTTTTATTCTTTGGAAATATAAATCTCAGAAAAATACTATTTCACTCACCAAATAACCCACGTCCCCTAGCTCTCCTTTCACAAACTTCTGATATAGTCACCAGGTCAAAATAATGAGTAGGCAAACTTTCAGGGTAGCGCGCGGAGCTTGGCAGAAGATGCTCAACCACAGTAAAACCTTTGGCCTGGATGAACAAACTTCCCCCGCTAGTCCCCTCATCCAGGCACACTTCGAAGCCTCGTATCCGAAGGATCCTTTCCTCCGCAAACATATATCCAAGCCTATTGAGCACATGTTTGTTTTCGCAGACAAACAACATTCTCATTTACTACAATAAAACAAAAGATCATGTGGGTCAGACGTTTGTTGACAAAAATGGACTATTCTAGCAAAGAATCAGAAAAAAACAAAGGACATACACTTTCGTCAAAGACCACAATGTGGACCCCCTGTTGCTCTATCATTGGACGATGTGGTCCAAGAGGATGACAAACCCTTCGAACCCTTGTTATACGCTCAACCCTCACGATGATGTCTCCAGTGAAAACCCCAACCTCAAGCTCAGAAATTTTTTTAAGCTGTCTCGCGCACGACATACTGACGTGAGAAGTGGTGGAGGGCTTGGGGTTTGAAAGCTAGATGTGAGAATGGTGATTTACAGAGGTGAAGTAGCGAGGAGAAGTGAATATGAAACCCTAGGTTGGGGTTTGTTTCATATGAAGCTGGTCTAAGAAGCTTCAGAGACTTGTACCCTAGGTAGTACACGTGTATGGAGGGCAGGAAATTCGCCCCCGAATAAGCAAAAAGGTGGGAGCTCCCGTCAAATTTGAAATGAAGAGCTTCATATATGAGGCAAAAGTGGGGGCACTTTGGAGATGTCATATGGCTTCTCGAAGAAGCCAAGTAGCGTGGGGGCCACGTCTGTATTTTTTTGGACACTTCACACTTGAGAAGAAGTGTGGTCCCCATTGGCTCTCCTCACAAGCTGCATATATGAGTCAAAAGTGGGGGGACTTTGGAGATGTCATATAGCTTGTCCAAGAAGCCTTTTGTGCATGGTCCCGACATCAATGTTTTTTTTAAATGGTATATCATTGGGAAGAAGTATGGTCCCCATTGGCTCTCCTGACAAGCTGCATATATGAGGCAAAAGTGGGGGGAGTATGTAGATGTCATATAGCTTGTCCAAGAACCCTTTTCTGCGTGGTCCCCACGGGTTTTTTTTCTTGGGGCAAATCAAAGGGAAAGTTCGTGGTCCCCAGTGTTTCTCCTCACATGCTAGACTTGCTAATGAACAATGTTTCTTCCCATGCTTAACTTCATGCATTACTATTTATTATATATAGATTCAAATGCTTTTCTGTATGTATATCTTGTAGATTCAGAAGACTTTTGACTTAGGTGTCTAAAAAGTTAACATTCTGTAAATTATGTTGTCATGTTCATGCGCATGCCTATACCTTATTTATATGAAAGTAAATTATAATCCATTTGGTCCTTAATATAAGAGCTAGCCACCAAAAGCACGGTTCTTATGTTGAATATTTGGAAGTAATGTTTCATTTCTAATATTATCTATATTTATTATGATACTTTTAAGAAAGAGAAATACATAGGCATTAATAAATACTAAAAATATTTAGGGTTAAAATAAAAAAGATATTAAATGAGGAGAGTATATGATATTATTTTTTATATTAGAGATAAAAAAATTCAAATTTTTGACTCTTATATTAGTGACGGGAAATACTATAAAACAGACTTGTGAGGGAAAGAGATTTTCAAGGTTACTCCGTGTTCATTGCCAATTTATAGTGTATGTTATGTAAATAAGTTCATTGACTAATATTGACATCTGTTTTTTCTTTATTTTTAAACTGACAATAACTTTCTGTCTTGTCACATCACATGTACCTCATCACATGGCCACAGATTCATGTTTTTTTATGAAATTGAGAAAGTTGTTACATATATATTATTATGAAGTATCTTTACTTCGTAATTGTAATGTTTTTTTTCGAAAAGTATTTATTTTCATTTATGTTAAATTGTTAATGTATAATAAACTTCACAAGTAGAATTCTTTAGGGTGTATATATAAAAGCAATGCATTTAAAATTATAATACTTATATTTTAATATATAGATTCTATAAATTTACCTTCCACCGTGTTATAACTCACAAAGCTCAAGTTAAATATTGTAAAATTTTAATTTTAGTAGCACAAAAAATTTCATTTTTCCACAAATATAGACCTTATGAATATTTTAGTTTTGTTTATTATTGATCCAAAGAGTATTGGATACACTGTAGAATTGGAGGATGTTGGCCCGATTCTATAACCCATTACAATCCAATGATAGGTGACATTAAGTTTTAGTTTGCATACTCTATATAGTCTTAAAATTGTGGTCCAAATATATTGAGCCTTGAAGAAAATTTATTTATACTCAGTTAAAAAAAATAATTCAGTTTACTAAACTCAATGGTATGTAGAATTTAGTGACATAATGAAGCTTCTGTGCGTAGCACGGGCAATCCAGCTCGTTTTATTAGAAGTACATATGACATCAAAATATTGTAATAATTTAGAAAGAAAATATGAATTAAAATTTACAAGTTGAAATAGTAATTTAAAATGAATATAAATTAGAATATATATATATATATATATATATATATATATATATATGAATTCAAATTTGTTCAACTAAATTACATAAGTTGTTAGATCAAAGGTTTTTTACAATTTCGTCTCGAATTGCATCACGAAGATAATTCATTTCAAGTGAAGACGCAAGTACATTTGCCGATGAACGCTCTTGAACTTCATGGCCATTATCTTTGTCCGGTGGGCTTCCATCTTCAATTGCCCTAAAACGAATATCTTTGCGAAAATTTCTTCTTATAAAGTTATGTATAGTCATTGTTGCACAAACTAAATGAACATGAGTTTTGTACTTATATTTGCGCATCTTTTGTATAATTTCAAACCTATTTTCCAAACACCAAAATTTTTTTCTATAGTGCATCTCAGACTTTAATGGTAGAAATTGAAGATCTCATTGTGATTTTCAAATATTGGTTGACGTCTGAATTCTGGAAGGTGATAGCGCTCAGATTTTTATGGGCCCATATAACCTATAGGTGTTGGGTATCCAGCATCAACCAAATAATATTTTCCTAATAAATTGAGAGATCATTCAACAATATGAAATTAAAACTCAAGTAGAATTAAGACATATTAATTGAATTGAAGTTGACAAAATATTTACCTTCAGGTAGATGGGGAAAATTCATGGATGGAGTTGCAAGAGCATAATAAAATACACAAGCATCATGCCCTATTCCTTCCCAATCCGCCAACACAAATGTGAAACACATATCTCAGTCACATACAACCATGACAGTTTGTATTAGATATTCCTTTCTGCCAATATATCTCTCTCGTTCTGTTTAACTAACCACACATTGTATGTGAGTTCCATCAATTGCACCAATAGCTTCTTTAAAATATGGGTAATATCGTGAATCTTCTTGTATTTTTTGGTGGCATGAATGAAACTCAGGATCAAGTGGTTTGATATTTTCCCTTGCCCAAGTTCAAGCAAGCCTTTAGCACTCTATGAATCACTCTGCTAATAGTTTCTCCTGAGTGTTGAAAGAATTCTTGTAATACCCTATTACAATATCCATGTCCCACCATAATTAAAAAAATTCCAACCATCTCTTGAACTCCAATGTTCTTAGAACATTGCAACCCATGTTCAGCCAACTTTGAGCATAACATGTGGAATACACGTTTTTCTACTCGAAATAACTTGCGACAAAACGTGTTTGCTTGTTAGTTCTACATGGTTACACCCACACATAAGGTAATTGACTCACCAACACAACAACTTGTTCAGCCTCTGCTATGTCTTCATTTAATATGAAAAATAATTCAGCCTCTTTATCTTTCATGCCCTCCAATGTGAATTGATTACATTTATATGTGAGCAAAAAACATGACATAAAGTACATAGAACCCATTAAATTCATATATACAACAAACTAGTCACCTAAGTATCACAAAACAACAAACAACAAACTAGTCACAATACAAGATACAATAAACTAGTAACCAAAGTGTCACAAAACAAGATATAGCAACCTAATCACCACAAACAAGTCATACATTAGTCAACATCTTGATACTTAATACTTCCACTAACATAACATTAAGCATACTACTAACCAATGTGCAGAAAACAGTGGTGGAGATTGAAGCCATTTAGGTGAATTTGTTGCCATCCGCTGCACCCAGTCCATAAAGGCTTTAGGTTTGTTCTTCAAAGCCCTAAACAATTGACGATAGGTTGTGTTTACCATATAATCCAAAGATGCGGCAAGAAGCTCTTTATCATTGGCAATTTCTTCATTAGAAAGTAGTTCTGCTGTAATCTCTGCAATTGATACATATTGAATCTTATCCATTTTCGCTGATCTCTCCTTAAAAAGGGAAGTCATTACACTTATTGAATCGACTATTGTTTTTATGGTGCAATTTTGCCCTTTCCCCTTACTGTATGCTTCATTCTTCTTCCTCTTTCCATAAGTTCATGAGTTATTAGGACCACTGGCTGTTAAGTTGACACATTTCAATTCATTTATAATTCCTAAACTTGCACCATGAAGCTCTTCTTCACTATCCCCCGATCCTTCTAGTAGGTCGATGTTTTCTGGTAGGTTAGGTCGATAAACTTCATCTTGGTCTTCAGATTCTACGTGAATTGTAGTTAGAGATAGTGCAAATTGATCCTCTCTAGCAGCTAAATTGTTTTTGAAAATGATTTGTAACTCCTTTGCAAAAGGCATCCCGTTGTACCTAAATTTTTTGTACCCCCGATTCTACTGCATGCATTCAAACAATCAAAATAGAAGTCTATCAAAAGTAATAGCATACTTTTGCCTCGAGAGTAACAATTGAGTACCTTTTTTTCTTCTCCCACCACTCATTTAGTGCCACAACTGTATTTGTTTTTGGGTCACAACCTATGCCAATCTCCTTGCATAGGGCATCCCATTTACTCCATTCTCTCTTCAAAGTATCTAATCTATTTCTTAACTGTTTAATGTCATATTTTTCCCTATTTTTGCATTGAATCCAGCTTCAATCTCCTTCCACCCATTTTTGTAACGGATGCATTGTTTTAGGCTTTCTTAATTATTTGCTCAAGACATTCTTTGATTAAACTTCAGTGGTCTCTCGATCCCATGCTGCCTTGTCCATGCTTATGCTTATGCTTATGCTCAAAACAAGATACAAAAGAATATATAACAACAAAGAATCACTATTATAACTATTACAAGGCTAAAAAGCTTCCAACAACTAAAGTGTATGTGTTTGATGTATTTTGTATTTTTGTCTTTGTTTTATGCGGAAACAAAGGAATTTATTAAGGGAGTTATTAATGATCATCTTTGCCTGCCACTCATATGCTGCATAAAGAAAATCACAAAACAAGAAACGTTTTTGACAATATTCCAGTCTGCTTGCAAAACACACACAACCAAAACATAGAGGAAAATTAAATATGGAAGGAAATACAGATGAAGAAGATGATTGATGAAGATAACGAGGGAAAATCAACTGAGACCATGGGTGATTTTTTTTTTCAAGCCAATGTTAGAATCTTAAGTTTTGATGAAGACTAAAATATGAAAGATCATAATGAACACTTCGGAAGAATTAGATGAAGTTAAAAATCCTAAGTTAGAATTCAATCGGATGTAAAATCACAACCGGATGACTTAGAGCTAAAAGAACGTAACTAGCGCTTGCGGAAGTAGTACACATCCGATAGCGGAAGTCATTTGAACACTAACTCTGATCCTAGATAACCTAGTCTAAGTAGGATAAGCTTCCCATAGCAAAAACGCTTCCCATTGCACTTGATTATATTGCTCTGTGGGACTAACATTTGTGTGCAGAACTTAGCTCTCACTTCCGATAGCAAAAGAGCATCCGATAGTGGACACTCTTTGCATTGCACAAACTTGGACTAACACTTCCAGATCGAAGCACTTACTTCCGATAGCCAAAATCCATCCGATAGCAAGTACAAGAGTCAGAGTCCGTACAAGTGCTCAGATGTCAGAGTTGCTTTTGTCAGAGCAGAATTGTCAGGGCTACTTTTCAGAGCTAAAGCAAGTCAACCCTGCTAAACATTAATGAGCATTAATGAGGACAACGGTAACATGGGATTAACGGATATATTCAAACGGACGTATTGCCCTCAAACAATTGGAGTATTAGAAGCTACTATAAAAGGAACAACTTCATCATTTATGAAGCCACCAAGAACAACACACGAAGAACTCAAAAAGTCAAGAGCATTCAAAGCTAATACCCAGAATATTCAGAAAGCTTTAAATTTCTAAAGAGAGCACTTAATACCTTGAGAGTTATTCTTACTGTTATCATCTTATACTCTTTGTATTTAAGTCTCTACATTTATTGAGAGCATTCATTGTACTTAAGTGTTTATCACAATCTGTTCATTAAGTGAACTTAGTAGTAAATCCTTCTTGTAAATGTTGAACCCTTGCAGGTAGTAAGGGGGAGTGAGTCAGGTTGCAAGTTAACCCGTAAAACTTGTGGTTGTAAAGGTTGCAGGTGAACCCGTTTGTAAAACCTGTGGATTAGTGGAACTCAATCAAGGGATTGAGAACTGGACGTAGGTCAAGAGTTAGACCGAACCAGTATAAAAGAATTTGTGTTAGTGGTTTTTATTTTATATTGCTTTTATTTGTAGCACAATTCACCCCCCATCTTGTGCATCCTCACTTTCAGCCAACAAATCATGGGAAACAACAGACCAAGAGAGAAAGCACAACAAAATCCCAACAAATTTGAAAAAAAAAATTTGCGAAAAGAGACTGAGAAAAGTTTCACTAACCAAGATCTTCCAAGCAAAAGGAAGAAAAAGTCCACACGGTGGCCGACGACACAGCTGTAGCTGACGACGCGGCTGCGTCTCAGAGTTCTCTCGATTTCTCAGTTGTGGGAGATGGAAAAGTGGGTTGAAGTAGAGAAGAGAGTAAATGTTGAAGGGTTGGTTGAAGAAGAGAGATGGAAAATTAACTCAGTTTGGTGAAAAATGTTAATGGGATAATAAATGCCCAACGTCTTTAAGCAAAATTAAGCAAGAAGCAAAAGTAAAAGAAACTACTACCAGGATACTTTTGTTCCGCCTTGCTTTTCATGTATAAGCAATTGGCTTTTCACTTCATGCCAAATATGTCCAAAATCAAAAATAAGCAAAAAGTAAAAATAAGTTGAAAAGTGCCTTTGACACCTTGCTTTTAGGTGCTGCCAAACACACTCTTAGAAGATTGCAAAAAAGTCAAATTATGTGTTATGATTGAGGGGGTAGTGAGAGAGAATGTGAACGGTGGTGTGGTTGAAAAAGAGGAATGGGGACGGCGAATTTTAAAAGGCAGAGTAAAGAAGGGTTGGTGAGAGAGAGTGTGGTGTGAGTTAAATGTTATTGACGACTTTTTTACTAGAATATAAGCTTTTCCAATATATGAAATCAATTACAACACTACAAAAAATTCGTTGCTTACCGGCGCAAACATTCCGGCATTTTACGAAAAAACGCGGGTAATAACTAGCATACCGGCATTTTTGGAACAAACGCCGGAACGTAGGTGCTTAAAACGCAAGAAAAAATGGCGCGCAGTTCCCGCCAATATAAGGAATATAAGGAACGTAGGTAACAACTATTTTCGGGTTCAATTCTGGGACTGAAGAATAAATATTGGTGCAATATAAGGAACGCAGTTTATGTTGACCGACGTTGACCGTTAAAAGTTGACGTGGCGGGAAAAATGAGTTTTTTGCTGACGTGGCACGCTAAATAAGCGCGCCACGCCAGCAAAAAGTGCCACATAAGCGAGCCACGTCAGCAAAAAATTCATTTTCCCCACCACGTCAGCGTTAACGGTCAACGTCAGTCAACATAAACGTCGTTCCCTATATTACACCAATATTTATTCTTCAGTCAACATAAATGATAGCCACACTTGAAAAAGGAAATGAAGCAATTGTGCAAGGAAATTTAGCTCTAATAAAAGCCTCCAACAACAAGAGAGAAGTGCCCGAATTGTCTGATTATGAACTTTGCAACATGCTCGAAGAATGTGGATGTGATGTTGACAAAATACCAGACATCTACTATTGCTTTCTTAGCGGGGATGATGAAAAGCTAAGGACTGCAGTCAATGCACCGGCTTCAATTAGGAAGCATGTGATAATGAAGCTCTTCTATGGTTCTCAATAGATGGTCTCTTGACTATTTATTGTGAGGGCTTTTAAATATTTTGGCAACTTTTATATATTTTGGTACTTACTAAAAAATGGCTTTTGAGCTTTGTTTCTCAATAGATGGTCTCTTGACTATTTATTGTGAGGGCTTTTGAATATTTTGGCAACTTTTATATATTTTGGTACTTGCTCAAAAATGGCTTTTGAGCTAAGTTGATATTTTTTTGTATATGAAACACAATGTCTTAAAGAGCTTTCAGATAGCCTTTCTACTAATGGAAAGAACATGTATCTTCATGTTGTGCACATGTCATCCTTGAGAGTTAAGGTTCAATTCCAAACTTTGATTTTTAGTTTCAAAATGCTTAAGCTTCGAAATTTTCTATTGTTTCATAACTTTTATTTGAAATTTTCTTTGGTCTAAATATTGCTATATTGTTTTTAAAATTGTCAATATGAAGGATTTTTAGAGTATTATTATATAAATTTTTATGTGACTTTAAATAAACAACTTAGTTTGAATCAAAATGTAAGTTAATTATATCAAGACAATCATTAATTAATACTACCCCGGTCCTTAATATAAGGCTTAATTGACTTTTTTTGGAGAGATTAAGGTTGCGAAATAGGTTATTAAATGATGACATATTTGATATATTTTTAGATTATCTATTAGTTTATAGGTAAAATAAACTACTTTAAGGGAAAAAATTTGGTAAATCAATTTATAATTAACTTATTTTGTTTTCTTAAGGATTTTCCAGAAAAATTCAATTAGGTTTTATATTTAGGACCGGAGGGAGTATAAAACTATAAGGATACAATGGTAAATTAAACATTATTACCCTCCCCTCCCTAACCAAACAAATGATCATTAAACCCTCCATCTCCCTTCCTTTCTCTTCCCTCCTTACCAAACCAAACAAAGTAATTAATCTCTCCCCTCCCCTCCCGTTCCCTTCCTTCAAACCAAACAGGCCCTATATGAGACTTTAGAATAACTAGGGATTAATCTCACTTGATACGCGGGTGGACAGACAAGAGTACACATTAGAATTTAGATTAGACTAGTATAGTACTACGACCAAAGCATTAAATCTCTCAGGTCAGCTGTTTGGGGTTCGATCTCTGGTGTTGGGTATGGAGAAGCATTAAATCTCTCAGGCCAGCTGTCTCACTGCCTACAAATCAGCGGGGAATTAGTCCCTCACTTATCGAGTGAGGGGATACCTTAATCATGTATAAAAAAGTACTAGGACTAAAGAAGTTTCTAGAGACACTCTAATGTCAGCGTGAAAGTCTCCCTGGTCGGGGGAATTAGCAGTGACTGCACAGTCAAAACCGGAAAGGAAATCCCAATTAACAATTCGTAAATTCTTTCATTTTTCCTCTCTCCTGCTTCCCACTTTGGTTTCTCCGCTTTTCTTGGAGACATCAGATCCATCTTTTTGCTTAGCCAACCAACTTTACCCACACCACACCTCCAAAATAAATACCTCCTTCTTCATTATCATCCATGTCTTCTTCTTTCCACTCCCCATCTTCATTTCACCATTGTTTTCAGCTCCCTCAATGGCTTTTCCTGCTCCATTCTCCGTTTCTCGAGACCCCTTTTCTCCTTCGCCTCATTCATGCTCCCAGCTTCATGGGGTTCTATCCAATTCACCAAAGGTATGGCCTTTTTCCATTTTTCTTCATACCCACATTTTGTTATGGATTATCATTCTTGTGGGTGAGATGATAATGTGGTTTTTTCTGTGGTAGATATTTGGTTGGAAACTGAAATCTGGGAAAATGGTGGAGAAGCTGCGTTTGGGATTGGTGTTTGATTCGAGGTTTGTTTTGCTTGCACGGCAAGTCTTTTAGATTTTATTGTGTTTGAAATGTGGAATGCTTAATCTGGAACTTCCATTTTTGGATTAAATTAGTTATGCTCTGAGTCTGAGCTGTCAACATTTGGGAGGGAAATAACTGTTAGATGGATCAATTAATATTTCTTCCATTTCTAACTCTTTAGTAGTGGTGGTTATTATGGTAAAAAAAAAGTATTGGTGGTTAAAAGAAAGGTCAAACTTAAGAGTGAATTGAAGAATAGTGTTTCTGAGTTATCATTGAGACGGATTTCATTATACTGATTTTTTTATACTCTCTCCTGTTCTAAATTTAGGACATATTTAGGGAGTTGATCCTTCTTCCAAATCAACCTCATTGGTGTTCCTCCAACAAGATTCAAATAAAATATGGGGAGAGAACAAGAGAATATGATTGGAGTGATTTAGAAAAAAACACATAAAATTAACTAACACATCTAACATCTTTAATTTAACCAATTGGTTAAAAATATCTTATATTTAGGGCCGGGAGAGTACTTAGCTCAGGCAATGTTTATTTTTACTGTAACAGCAATTTTGTTCTTGCTCTGATATTTGCAGGAGCACTCAAAGTTTATCTTTAAGGGCTTCTATGGGTCCTTCAGGATTTACTCAACAGCTTGAAAACAAAAGGATAGGGACTGTAACACAGGCTGAAGATGTGTCTGATATATTTCATGATATCAAGGGCAGGTTTTTAAGTTTTAAGAAGAATTACTTGTAAGCTTCAGAAAACCCTGGTTCAATTATTTCTTCTGGTACCCAAAAAGAGAAGAAACTTTGTTAATGTGGTTTGTTCACTGACAGGAAAGACAATGAACAGTTCCAAAATCTCGCCCAAGGTCAGGCACCAAAGGTAGTTGCATACTTTCTCATTCCCCTGCTATTAATTCATCTTGGTCTTTTCTTTCAATTTTTGTACTAAATGATTTGGTAAATATTGTTTTATCGAATATTGTCTAACTATTTGTAGAACAGTTTATGGTTATTGCTTGTGCAGATTCTAGAGTTTGCCCCTCTAATATTCTGGGATTTCAGCCAGGAGAAGCATTCACCATCCGTAACGTTGCTAATTTGGTACCTCCATTTGAGGTACACTTACTATTGAAAGTGATTTATCAATCAATAAGGTGTGGAGAGAGAGCTACTTTGCTTACTTTAACCTTTTAAATCTTATTTACAGAGTGGACCCTCTGAGACAAATGCTGCACTAGAATTTGCTGTGAATACCCTCAAGGTAGGCACATTGTTTTCTTTCAAAGTACCATACAGAATGCATTATCTCGATTTGGGATTTGTTGTCTTGATCCTACTATTTAATAATTTACAGTCTTTGTGGGCTGTTAACTATTCACTTATGTGCTTGTTTGTTTTAACAAATTCTGGCTTCCTTTATAGCGGAGCTCAGCTGTTTTTTGAAGTATAATTAGGTCAAGTAACAATTATTAAGACTTCAATCCATCATCATAAGCCAGAGTTGAAGATGAATTTGGTTATATGTCATGAGTAGATATTAAATTTAACTTTGTATACTTCTATTTGAGGAGGAATTAAAACCATTATCATCGCAGGTTGAGAATATCTTAGTCATTGGGCACAGCTGCTGTGGGGGAATTCGTGCCCTAATGAGTATGCAGGATGAGGATGATGCAAATGCAAGGTTGGTTTGCATTATTCTAGATATAGGTTGCTATTTTCCTTTCATTGGTATGTTGTGTTATACATGTCTCACTTGGTTATATTTTTCATTCTTGATTAGCTTTATCAAAAGCTGGGTGGTATTCGGGAAGAATGCGAAAATCAAAACTGAGGCTGCTGCCTCCCATCTTAACTTTGATCAGAAGTGCACGCACTGTGAGAAGGTAACAATAACCTTGTAACTCCATTTGTTTGCCAAAACTTCAAGATGTTAAATAATAATAATGAGTTGTCCTTATTTGGGTTAGTAGAATGCTAGATAAATCATGATGGTGCCTCAGGGTGAGTGGGACACCCTCTTAATGTGAAGAAAATTAACCTTGACATCAGTATGATTTTCCGTTTTTAATCTAATGTAGTTTAGGTGAATATGTGACCGTTCTCTGCTTCCTCTATTTATTCTTTTTCTTTATTTTCAAATTCTTTTAGCTAGGGAAGTTTTAACTTATGAGACGATAATATGGAAGCCCATATTTTCAGAGTTTCCAATGAAGTTAACTCAGGCCTGAGAATAATTAGTGCTCCAAATTATGCATAGAATCACATTTTAGAGAATCTATATTCAACAATGCTTTACCATAGTCCTGAGTCTAAGTTCATTTCAGGAATTCAAATTCCTATTCATTTTACTCACAAAAGTGTGTCTGCAATACTTAACAAAAAATGGGTCTCTGCTTATTTTGTGTCAAATTGGGATTCAATTGGATATCCTCCATTAGGTTAATATTCTTCCACCCCCCATAGGATATAAATCCAACTAATGTTTAATTTTACAGGAATCAGTTAACCATTCCTTATCAAACCTGCTCACATACCCATGGATAGAAACAAAGGTGGCTAATGGGGAACTCTCTATTCACGGGGGTTACTATGACTTTACTGAGTGTACATTTGAGAAGTGGACACTGGATTACAAGAAAACCAAAATGGAGCAAATTGGCAGATTCGCAGTCAAAGATACAATGTTTTGGAGTTGACTTGACTTTTTTACTTTATTACCTATAAAAGTGGCTGTATTTCTCTTCAGAAATATGTTGTTGTATTTACCTGTATCATTGAGGGACAAAAACAAGAGACTGAATAATGCAGCTCTGTACTATATATTTTTGAAATACTGTAATTTAACGCATAGCATAGAATAATGTAGTTTGCATTGCTACTTTTGATAGAACAAACATAGTTGTGTCATGTAATTTATGTAACCGACCCCTATAAGGGGATAAGATTGTTGATCTTGTTGTAATTCAGTTGATGTTAAGAGATCTATATGTTGTGCTTTAATTAACTTTTGGTCACTCCTAACAAAAAAGTCAAGGTTAGTCACGAAGTACTTAGAGCAGGTGATGAAAATTTTGTTTTCTCATTTTGTCACTAAAGTATGCTACCCAAGTTCAGGATGGAACAGCAAATAAAGACAGCCTAGACAGAGGAAATACTATATGAATTCAAGATGATAGTATCTCAACGTTTAAAGGTCCAAAACTAAAATTTAATGTCAGCAATATCTCTACAATTAGGCAACTTAGTTGGTGATCAAGCTTCTGTTCTCTGCTCGGACCAGTCTTTTTGTCAGTTGTTTAAACTTTAAACATTACGCGATTTCAACACATTGCAACTTCTCATTTAGGGTTTGTTTTTTTTTTTACCCAAGGGTATGCCCACCCGCGTGTCAAGTGAGACTAATCTCTCGCTGTTCTGAAGTCCCATATAGGGGGTAGACAGCTGGCCTGTGAATTTGCTCCATTCGTAAGGGCTAGGGATCGAACCCCAAACCACTTGCTTAAGGGACGAGAGTACTTACCACTCACGTCAACCCGCCAGGTTCATTTAGGGTTTGTTTGGTTGCAAGAAACCCAAGAAAGTGGGTAGTAAATAATTGAAAAGTTAAGGGGTAATATGGTCATTTGCATATATCCTGCGCCCACAAGTTTTCTTTCTCCATCTCACACTTATCGTGGGGCCCACAAACTTTACTCTCTCATCATTACCCCTACTTTCCATCTTACCCTTTCCAATTCTAATTCTTTGTCAAACTTTCCTACAACCGAACAAGCTCTTAAAACTCGTTGATAATAGGAAGAGCCTCCACCTTTACTGTGAAAGCTATGGCCAATTAAAGATTGCTTTGCTTGAAATCACATTCAAAATGTAATTGACATTTGAGTACAAGCGAACAAGTGTGATTTTACGGACGTGCTAATACTGATCATGGCTAGAAAAATTAACTTCATCAAATTTAAATTTCCTGTTCAAAATCCAATTTTATTTCATGTAAAATATAATTAAGAACTTGGTTAGATTCAAGTCCATACCTGAGTACATTGTTGAACCTTATGATTTTATCAACAGAGGTGACAATAAAAGAGTTACAGGGGAGTGCATTCAACCATCTTATCGACTGAGAAAATGATCTTTAGGAAAATTACTAACCATTCCCAAACCACAGTCATTTTCTCTTACTTTGCCCTATGAAAAACAAAAGTTCCTTGACTCACCCTACAACCAATCCTATGACTACCCTAACTTAAATCTTTGAGTGCTATATCTGCAATTCTTCGATTCCATGGAAAAGACAGTAGTTATTAACATGGAGTGAAGTGAAACATGCTATCAAGGGTGACTTCTTTTTTTTTGATACACATCAAGGGTGACTTCTAAGATGCTCTAGCAAATCAAAAGAACCAAGCTCTTTAGACGTTTTATTTAACCCCAACTCTCAGCTGCTACAAGCCATGCTCACACTTAGCTCATGGTCACAGCTTGGCAAATTCATTACCATACCAATATATCATGTTGAAATCCAGTCAGACTAAAGAGCTGATCTTACTTTGCTCAAAAAAAAAAAAACAGAAGAGCTGATCTTAAGTTTAGTCCTGACACAAGGAGATATAATGCTAGGATTAAAACACACCAATAACCACGAACGCGTAATACTTCACATTCAAAGCTGATAAAAATATTATATACAAGCATATTAAGCAGGGAATGGTTACTTCTCATCCCTAGTGGTGTATGGATAAAGGACATGATGGCACCACACTAAACCAGACATGATAATGTGACAAGATTACAAGGATATCTGAGAAATTCGGATTGTCCCTTGGTGTCATATATTGTGTCTAATACAGGGACAGCAGTCCAAAATGTGACAACACAAAGAGCCCATGATTTATAGATCTAATACTCACATTCTTAACTAAAACTTTAAGCCATGAAAAGAAATCATAATGGATTAACAGATTGTAAGAAAGAAACAAGTTACTGCAATAAATAGCATATGTCTCTAAAATCCCATCATATGATTGAGCAATACATACTGATCTAACAGATCATCAGTCAACAAAACCAAATCAAACCCCAAATTGTATGCATTACAAAAAGGAAACATCCTAGCTGGCTTCATATTTTGGGTCAGCTGTGACAAAATGGTACAATACAACCAATGCAAAAATGAAAATGCCAAGAAAATTGGCAATAAAGCCCAAGCCTTGATCGTCAATCATCTCTGATTTCCTGGAACGCACAAAACGTAACCATTTGAATACCTCAATTCAAAACAAAAATAATCACCATAAAATTGTAAATAATGGTTCAAGTCCATAAAAAAAGAAAACCCAGAATCCAGAATTGTAAAGATTAAAATATTGAAATGATATCAAAATTTCCTAATTCCTAGAGAGGGAATTTGAGAATGAAAAAGTGACCTTGAGAATTTAGGTTTGGTTCAGATGTTGTTGTGAATGTGGAAGAGACTGGAAAGGAACGGACGATGATATTGTAACAAGTGCGTATTGACTCGTACGAAGCTTATATATATATTTAGGTTTATTCCGAGGACAAAACGTCGTCGTTTATATTCAGAGCTAAAATATAAAAAGAATATGTGTGGCTGCTGGGATTCGAGCCCAGGTCTCCACGGCCACAACGTGGAATTCTTACCACTAAACTACAGCCACTTCATGTACAAATGTTAACCCATTTATAATATAGGCTGGTTAAACTCTACCAGCTTCTTACTGTTTTTTTTATAACAAAACTTTACCAGCTGCTTACTTTAATAAGAGGGTAGATGACTAATAGTCTGCCCAATTTAATCTTTTGTTTTTATTATGTTTCGTTTAAATTAAATTATTTATGTAATGTTAATATTATCGATTTTTCACATCAGTGGTAAATAATTTACAAATCTTTAAATTATTTGATAACCCAAAAAAAATTCTAGAAACTTTTGTCCTCCCTTGAGCAAATGGTTGGGTTTGATCCCAACTCTTGTAAATGGAGCAAACTCAGATTCCAACTGTATGCCAATATATAAGACTTTAAATAAGCGAGAAATTAAACTCAGTACTCATGTGGGTGGGTGACCTTGAGATAAAAAACATATACTCCGTCTGTTCATAAATATAAGATCACTTTCCCTAAGGATGCTATTTAAGTTAGTATTTTTAGTTAAACACCGCCCGGTAATTCAGAGCCTATTGGAAACCGACTAATCCGGACTCGAGGGGTAAGAGTGTTGCCCACATAGGCAAGATTGTCCCCTCGCCCAATGAGAACGCTTCTTAGGATTCAACACGTGTTCTCATCCTAAAAAGGGTTGAAGCTCACTTACCAGCTTTACCAACTACCTATTGGTACTATTAAGTTAGTTAATACCACATGACATTACAAATCTGCTCTAAACATATACCTTTATTATCAGTTTACTTATCTTGCTTATTTATTATAAATAAGTATTATTGGGTTTAGTTGGGAAAAAGTTGGGAAGTCACTTATATTATATTATATTTAAAAATAAATTGAAATTCAAAATGATTTTATGTTTAGGATGTAAATTATCAAATCACCTCGGAAGTTTCCCTGAGGAGCATCCCCACCCCGTAAGTTTTTTGAGGAGCAATTAAGACCCAGAAGCTTTTTTAGGAGTAATTAAGACCCGAAAATTTTTTTATGAGCAATCTCACCCAAATCTAACTTATGTCGTGACTTAATTGCTCCTAAATATTAATTTTTTAAGGAGCAATTAAAACCCAGAAGTTTTTGTAGGAGCAATCTCACTCAAATCTAACATGTGTCGTGTCTAAATTGCTCCTAAATGTTATTAATTTTTGGGTGAGATTGCTTCTAAAAGACTTCTGGATCTTAATTGGTACTAAAAAAACTTACGGGTCTAAATTCTAATTACTCCCAAAAAATTTCCCGAGTGGAATGCTCCTCACGGAAAATTCCGGGTGCGATTTGATATTTTACTGATACTTTACCCTATGTTTAGTTTAGATACCGAGGGAGTACTAAAAAAACTTGATTGTGCTTGGGCCTATGTATGTATGTATTTATTTTTTTGATCAGAAGTATGTATGTATGTATGTATGTACGTACAGTTACATGATGGGTAATGGTGTATTCTAGAAAGAGTGTGAGTGTGAGTGAGAAGTGAATAAAAAACAAAAGATCTGTGCCGCCGACGAGGAAGAAGAGGGAGGAGAGAGATGGGAGTGGAGAAGCAAATCCTGAGGGCAGGAAGTGGCCCTAAGCCTCTTGCCGGCCAAACCGTCACCGTTCACTGCACTGGCTTTGGTTAGCTTCTCTTCTCTTCTCTTCTCTTTCTCCCTTTACATTACATTCTTCCTTTCCTTTCCTTTCTTTTTCCAATCTTTTATGGTTTCACTCTTCACTTAGTGCTTGGATGGACAATGCTAAGCCTTGGGGATCTTCTGTACACTCCATGCTTTTCTATTCTTGAATCTTGAATGCCCATATTTTTTTTATTAATTGGATACAATTGATTTTTCTTTTTACTCAACTCATATATATACATATACCCTTAGCCTATCTATGATTTATTCAATGTGGGACTTATGAGTTTCTCAATACTTACATGTGAGGATATGAATGAAATTTTCATGATGGAAAATTACTTTATACACTCCAGCCTCTGATGCAGCTTGGGACATATCTATTAATCTATTACTAACATAAGAGTGCCTGTACTGTTTTTTTTTTCTTAGAAACATGTGAGTTTTCCCTTGTTGAAGTTGATGGATAACAGCTTCCCTAGCATTTTTCATCGTGTTTCACTATCACTTTGCCTTCATCATTAGTGGAAAGTCTTCTTGTTGATTAATTCACTAATTTTTATTTCATGAAATACCATGAGCAGGCAAAAATGGTGACCTTTCTCAGAAGTTTTGGAGGTTAGGTTACTGCTACTTTCGGCTTAGCACGATTTTGAGGATTTTTATATAATTTTTTGTGGGGAAAGATAAAAACACAGGGGATAAACATTGACCCTAGTTTCTTTAGTCCGTCCTTCCCATAGTAAAAATTGCACTGACATATTTATTGTTCTTATGAAGCACTAAGGATCCTGGGCAGAAGCCTTTCACATTTAAGATTGGCCAAGGTGCTGTTATAAAAGGTAACTTGACCTCTACATTTCTTCTCTTACTCCTAAACACAATTTTCATTTGCACACACAATTATAATAATAATATGTACATCTTTGTATTTGCAATTTGTCATATTTATGTATCTTCTTATAACTGCAGCCTCCACTTTGTGTCTACCTTGTCTTGAAGGCAGAATTATTGAAATATGATGAACTAAATCATTTATCTTAATTTATGTAGGATGGGATGAAGGTGTGATTGGGATGCAAATTGGCGAAGTTGCTCGTCTGCGGGTAATATGTTATAGATGTATTAATTATCCTGCTATATGTATTATGTATTCCGTGCTGTTGTTTTTCCCCCTTCAAATGAGCTGGAAGTAACCCTTACGTGACTTAACTGTTTCTAACCTGAGGGAATATCCTTTCCACTTCCTTTTCTTTTTTGAAAAGAACGCCGGGGGAGGGGGGTGTCTTTCCAAATAGATCAGTAATCCCTGACAGGGATTTGGTCAGGTTAAGATCTTGAGTGTTTCTGGCTTCCTTTTGAATCTGGTGTATTCTTCACTGCACAACAACAACAACAACAACAACAAACCCTTATCCCTCTAGGTGGGGTCGGCTACATGGATCACACGACGCCACTGTGTTCGATCACTAGTCATACTTGGCGATAAAATCATTAATTATAAAATCTCGTTGAATAATTTCGTTAAGAGTTCTCTTCGGTCTCCCTCTTTTGTAAGGACTCCACACCATTTGATCAACTATTCTAACTGACGCATCTGATTCGCTTCTTTGAATATGCTCAAACCACCTCAAGCAACATTCTACCATTTTCTCTGCAGTTGATACTATCCCAACTCTTTCTCGAATATAATCATTGTGTATTCTATCTTTTATTACGATCACACATCCATCTCAACATTCTCATCGCTGCCACCCCAATCTTACGTTCCTGCTGTCCTTAAAGAGCCCAACACTCAATAACACACACACACACACATTTATATCTATGGTGTAAAGGTGAGCATTGGAGTTACAATTGTTACTTTGTGACCTTGACATCACAAGTTCAAATGCTGGGAACAACCTCTCTGCTTGTGGGGTTAATGCTACATACACCTGTCCCTCCCAAGACCCCAATTAGTGGGAGCCTTATGCATTAGGCCAGCCTTTTCATATACTTTATGGTGCGCATATTTCAACCTCTTCTGACGATCAATAACCCTTGTCCCATAACGGAATTGGCTTTTTGACATGTCCTCATTATGTCATTAGGACCATTTGCATCCTTTGGTTTTGAATTTGATTGTGATTCACTTTGGATATTTTGCATCTGAAACACACGTAACCCTGATCACTTCTATGATAATTTTGCAGTGCTCTCCTGACTATGGTTATGGTCCTCAAGGTTTTCCTGCGTGGGGAATTATGCCAAACTCTGTCTTGGATTTTGAAATTGAAGTCCTGGGAGCGCAGTAATATCTTATTCTAATAAGTAATAATGTGGCACTTCACCATGGTTATGTATGATGCTACACGATGATTGTGTTGTTTAACTTGATATATCTTGGGTGCTTCTAGATCTCTCTGGATACTTCTGTGTCATTGTACTGAATAAATATATAAACATATTTCTTGGCTGCTTGATGCATTTTGATAATCTCAATCGCATCTTCTTAATGAATGTCAAGTTTGAATATGAATCCTCTAATGCTATATTGAGAGTGCCCAAGAAGTGGTGTAAATGTGGTTTATTAATTTTTCATACTCTAATTCTTCTCAGACTCAATTTAGGATACCTAATTTCAAAGGATCTAATTACCTGTAGGATATGCTTTTGTTAGTATTGTTGAATTCAATTGTTCTAGGACATTTTTCAGGCATTTTTGTTTAATTATCTAATACTCCCTCCATTCACAAATATAAAATTTAATTTACTTAGATTATGGAAGTTTGTTAAGTTGGTTAAAATATATCTCTTTTCTTACATTTCCACTTCTTTGTTTATTGTTTATTACTTAAGAGCATTCATTGGGATAATGTGAGTGTTGATAAAAATTAGAAAGATGTCATGTACCTATGAATAAGTCTACATGGCTTAATAAGTTTTGTATTTAGAAATGAGGATTGAGTATTGTTTTTTATGAGGTGGATGATTCAGGTTCTTGCTATTGTTTATACACTAGAGTCTTAACTCTTTGTGGACACTATTGCAACATGTATATGTATATAAAACATTAATTTTTATTTAGATATGTTCGGATTGGCGAAAATGACTGAAAGAAGTAATAGACATATTTATTCATGTCTAAATTGTTAAGAAATTGTCTCGTTAATTGAAAAATTGTTTGGGCTGCTTTTCTTACTCTTTAACCCTCAAGTCGTGGAGCATGAGATTGGATTGAATTTTCTTTGTTTTTTTTTCTTTGCCAAGGAGATTGGGTTTAATCGCTTGATACTATCAACAACTTTAATCTTTATAAAGATGTGCTAGGGAAATTGTCGAAATTTTTTTGCTCCCTTTTCATTTTCCTTGAATATACTCTCCTTGCTTTCAACTCAAACATTCGTTCAAAATTATGTACACGAGGATAAAGCTATCTGAACGTTTATAACTATCCATAATACTTAAAGTAGTTTTGTTTTATTTTCTAGTAAATTGTAAGTTCCCACTTAAAGCTTGCGTAGAATTTTTTTTTATCTAAAATCTCATCCACAAAAACCTAACAAAAAGGAGTGGCCACAAATGGAAGTTGCTTACATAATTTTTAATAGTTATTGACAAATGTTCTTTCACCATTTGAGAATCAAGCATACACATGCATGACTCCTCCTTTTATTTACGGACGTGAAGAAGATTCAGGAATAGAGGGATTCATTTTATATATCAAAACAATTGACCTCTCAAAGAAAGTATTTCTTTGGCTTGTAAACAGAATTAAATGGATTCTAGCCCTTAATATTTATTTTGTTTTCAATATGGCTCAAATCATCAAGTTGTAAATGCAGTGGCTGGTCCTCTCTAGTTGGATTTGAATAATTTGGGATATAGTAAAAAGCATGAGAGTGTTTGTCCCTAACCCCTACTCTACTTCTCCACTCTCTTTTGTCTCACACTCTCATCCAAATTTTATTACAAATATTTGGACTTAATTTTATTTGTTTATCAATACCTAACAATGTGTCAAACACAATTATTTTCAATAGGAGAATATGTATCTATAAGAAATTAATTACCATGAAATTTTGTTATATTTTAAATAGAACTTATATTTTGAATTCCCAATTAGATCTTGGTCTGATCATTAGCATCAAAATTGAAATTACAAATTGAAACCGAAGAAAAAATAAAAACATTCAATATCAATCGTGTTCAAAGCACTCCAATCTCAATCGTGTAAAGCTGCAAAATAAATATACCAGATATTTGTGGATTTTGCAGACTTATACAAGTAATGATGATCATGCCAAATCTTTCTTTATCTTTGTTTAATGTATATATCTTGTAAATGGCTTTATTATAATTTTGTATTCAAAATGAGGTTCTAAAATTTGCATTAATCCAGTACTTTCATAAGGAATAGTGCACAAAAGAAGATATCTACAGAGAGTTTTATAGTCAGATTTGTGTCCACTACCATTAATGCCTTTCCTAGTGCTCACCGAAAGCCATTTGCAGAGATAAAAGTGACCTAAAAGAAATACATAGCATTATTTTTTTTCATACAAATTTTAGAAAATTTTCAATTTCTATTGAATTGGGCAAGTTTACGTGTATTGATTCAGTTCACTTTCTAAAAGAATATATGTTGATTTGAGAATCATTGAATCTAATAGTAAGTGATTCCCCTTAATATGACAAATTAGTCAAAGTTACACATGCATATGTAATTAGAAAAAAGATTGCCTCTTGTCCATAGATCACCTTATAGAAGGAATTAATGGACTTAAATAAAAGTCGCTCCATGAGATATTTAAGTGTTCTTTTTTCAAATACTAACCCTTTACATATCTTTTTGAGAAGACTAAGTTTGGTGCGAGGGATATGGAGGGGAGGGGCATGTGAATGAAAAATTTTAATAAGTTGAATTTTTAAGAATTAAAGAAGTGGGACTATGATATTTTAAGAAATATAAGGTGTAAAAAAATAATGGATCAAGACTCTTTAATTACTCCGGAAGTTTTACCGGGGGAACTACAAGACCTATGAATTGAAGTTTTTTATCTTCAATGCCTTGAAAGTTTTACCCCGAGGAGCTACCAAACTTATAGTTCTTTTGGATCTTAAATAAAATGGAAGTATTATCGTAGCTTTGTTTTCCAATTTTAAGTTGATGTGGTAATTGGACATGCTGACAATGAGCAATAAAGCTTTAAGATTTTATGGCATTTAAGAACCTTCAATCTATGTCACATCATCATTCAACAAGAATTTAATTCGACTTGACAAACACTATTTTATCCATCTGTTATATTTGGTTATTAAAGTTACAAAACAATAATCCAAAACAAACATCCTCAGTCTGGTAGCTCCTCGGGTACTTCATTTGTATTTAATATTCTTAACCTAAACTTCCAAGATATTTATGATCCAAAAAAGTTTTAATTTCTGGATATGGTAAATTCTAGAATAAAACTTTTCGGGTATTTAAGAGTCTTGACCTAAGAAAAATCAATACAAATTCAAAATCTTTCACCTCATTTCTTAGATTTTTGAAAATTTAAGTCACAAAATTTTTCCCTCCCCTCCTTTTATACCAAACAGGCCCTTATCCCTTTTATGTCCTCTTTCAATAAGGATAAAGCATAATAGAACTTTCATTTTGAGAAAAAGTTAATGAAGCTCACAACATTTCATTGGTTCCATTGAGGTGGTTATATATGATATGACTTATATTAATAATAGGAGGAAATATATACTTTTTTATCAAGATATAGTGATGACCTAATATTTAAACATGCAAGTTATATTTAAGTATCACTCCTCTAGTTCTATTTATAAGACATTTTCGATATTTCATTCATAGGCCAAGGAAAACCTTAAATATAATTAATTATGCCCCTATTAAGTATCAATACACCACAAAAAATAAAGTCACCATATAATGAATAAAGGATAAACTTGTAAATTCATATGAAAAATTTAATGAGTTGCTTTATAAAAAAAAACCAAATGTATTCTCTATGCGCCTAATAAAGAGGACAAGAGGAGTATTAGCTACTTGATCATTCTTAACAGTTTTTTTATCCACAACATTTGAATCTTTAGCCATGTAGAATAGAATCTTTTCAATTCAATCCAATTATAAATGGTGAATCGAAAATATTTTTTAGCCCAAAAAGAATGAAATAGATAGAGAAGAATTAGCCCCAAGCCTTTAATAATTTTAAATGATTATAAGAATGTATGATGTTGAAGACGCTAAAGGATGAGTAAGTGCCATTAAAAGAAACAAAAGGAGAAAGCAATGAATAGTCTCACATTGAATATTGAAAGGTGTGAGAGTGGATATCCCTCAATTTTAGTCACTTTGGTATGAGGCTGCAACCTAAAGAGAAAACCTCATCATAGTATTTTGCTTGTGCAGTCCACTCTTACCCAAGCAATAAATAAATAAATAAATAAATAAATAAAATGTTTACCACTTTTTAATAATTTAAATTATTATACATAAAATCATTGGGATCTACAATAATCTGTTTCTTATTTTTTTAAAAAAAGAAATCTTGTATCTTTTATTCTTTGTTTTTTTTGTTTTGCTTTTCGATTATCTTATGCACGAGTGTAACATGTACAAATCGATTATTGCAGCTAGTGGCCAGGAGATTGGATTGCACTTGATGATTCGAGCATTTTCTTCACTTGGTTGGGAAATACTATCCTATGTTGAGATTTACATTGGGTTCAATTATTTTGAATAGCTACACCTTTATATTTATTTATACATAAAAGGATTAACTCAATTCTAGTCCTCACTTGATGAGGGTACTGGAGAAAACTTACTGTTAAGTCAAGTCGACTTTTTATATTAATCTATACATATCTAATCATATTTATAAAAAAATTCTATTTCATATCATTAGAACCAAGAAAACTGTAGAACATCATTAATATTATTATTTAAAAGTTTAAGAATTTTTTTAACTTTATTATACATTATATTACATGAAAATAAAGTCTGTAGGATAATAAATGATTGATCATAAAAACTTTAATGATCTGACTTATAAACAGGGCAAAACAATTTTTCTCTATATGCCTTGTTAGATTAAATGAGAGTTTGTATCATAGATATCAAGCTTTTGTAGTTGCAAATTTATACCTTTAAAAATTGACACTCAACCACATTTTTTATATGAAAGGTTGGACATTAATAATTTGAGGTTTTAAGCAATATGGAAGTTGCTTGCAACATCACATCATCAAGAGGAGAGCTTCACAGCTACCAGACTATCAGTTCAAACCTCAAATGCAAGATACTAGTTAAGAAGACTTATGTAAAGGCCTTTGGATCTACTTTATATTCCATTATTTTTTTTATAAAATTTCTATAATTAGGTTACGTTAGATCAGAAAGCTGTTCAAATGTATGTGAAAAATTTTACTTGCTTCCTTAAAATACCTTTATTTATGGAGGATGAGTGAGTGGGTATGCAGTGAAACTAATTAAGCAATAATTAACGGGGGGAAAATATGGAACAAAAGATTCTATAAAATTTTAGATACAAGTTATTTCTTAAAAAAAGTCTTTATAAGTAGAATTGAGGAAGTCATGATTCAATTAGTAAATATTTTGATCTATCGACCTTTAAATTTATTTTAATGTTAATGTACTTAGGATAGACTAGGTCCATTTTGATTACAATCTAGTGATTTTTTTTTTATACAGACAATCTAATGGAATCTACATCAACATAGAATTGGACATGTATGAAATATTAAAAATTGATGTAATGATTTCACATTCTAGAAAAAAATGAATATATTGGATATACTTTTGTATCATTAGATTATTGCATTATTTATCATTTTGGCTTTTTGACCAAGTTTGTATATTAATTTTAACCCATCATACCTGCATATGCATTATCAACACAAATTTTGCAAAACAACAAATATACTTTGTAATTATTTTATCCTCTTTTCCCGTATCATTATTTTTTAGCTGAGAGCTTATTAAATGTGATATTTAAAAATTTATTTGGGTCAATCTGGTCCTCATTGCTAAGTTTGTAATTCATGAATGCCCTGCTTATATTCAATTATGACATAGATGTAATAAATAAATTTTTGTTAGCCAAAGAAATAATAATAATTTGCTACTTTCAATTTCTAATATTGTATTACCATATGGATATATAATATGTGTATATTTATATTTTTACTACAATTTGACAAAGTGATGATGGTGTAAATAATTATGTAGGGTTTTCAAGTCAAGACATGGTCCAAGCTCCCATAAATGGAAAAGGTTGTGCTATGAGACCTTTAAGAGCCTGTTTGGCAGCAAGAATTAGGGGAAGAAAATGGAAAGTTTTGGTTATATGTTACTTTATATATATCTCGGAATCCACAAACTTTCTATCTCTATCTCACACTTTTCTTAACCCTACAAACTTTACTTTCATAATTTTCTCTATTTTCCATCTTCACCTTTTCACTTCCAATTTCTCCACTTTTCTTTCTTACAACCAAAAGGAATTAAATGAGTATGCGGTTTTTATGCATTACTGTAAAATTTTCTAATTAACTCTCCAATTTTACTGTTTTTTACATTTTTAATTAATAAAAGCATGTCATGTTTTTTATTATACTATTGTAGTTGTAAACTAAGTCAAACTCTCGAGTTTACATATTGAATTCATCGTTTTTATATTTCTAAATAATGAAATATTCTTGTTATTCCGTTTTAAATTTTATGGTAGCTTTAATGCTTATATATTTAATGTGAACTATTCATATTTGCATATAATTAATTTAAATTATTGTTATTTTTGTATCTCTTATATAATTATATACCTTAAAAACATTTTTATTTTACCTTAAAAACATATTTATTAGTAAAAATAGAATCTTATAAAGGTAAAGGAATTACGATTCGTGTATATCCTGTATTCACGAGTTTTATTAAACTCATGGGTTTCACATTAAACTTTTATGTGTATGTTTCTCTTTCATATGTGGATTGGCTAATAAGTTAGAGGTAATTTTCTTTATAATTTTCTTCATTATTCACAATTATTCTTAGTTTTACAAAAGCTAATGTTAGCATATCAAAGGCAAATTATTCGTTCAACTATTCTTCTGAGTTCTGACTGTACATACAAGGGCATACCAGGGTTAAATCTTGATTCCTCCACCATAGACTTAAATTAAATGACAAGAATGCTTAGCTAGTATTCATGTCAATTTAAGTTAATGTACACGTAGATTATTATAACTACTACTTCGTCCAATAATAAATGTAAGAGATTGCCGAGTAATATAAATTTTTGAAACGAAAAAGTAGTTTTTTTTTTATCAAAAAAACGAAAAAGTAGTTTAGATATATAGTATTTGTAAAAACTCTTTGCTACTTTTCCTAAAACATATTTCAATCATTTGTGCATAGGAAATTACTTTTTTGATGAAATATACTACAAATAAATTTCCAGAATTTTGACGTCTGCATCTCAACAGTTGACTAAAACCTGTTAGGATGCGTCAAAGGGACCTTGATATGTCAAATTATACTTATATTCAAATAGGTGAAAAACAAAAGATTTCAAGAAATTTAATTTCTAATTGAAATAACAAATAAACAAATCGATATGTCAAATTATATCCAATAACTGAATTTAAGTCAAACCAAAGCGTTATCAAAAACATTTGAACCATATGCTTGATATGTGATTTGTAAGGGATTAAAACATTTTTCTTTGAAATTATTGTAGTTAAAAAATTGAATAGATATATCATATATCTATGAAAGTGGTTGAAAGATACCTCGAATGGAAACAATAATATTATGTGGGTTTAAACAAACCGTTGGCTAGCCATAAAGGGCATGGCCTAAAAGGCTGGTTCCCAACTTCATATATCTTGAATTTCAGTCTTTAATCGAAAATGGTTTAAGCTAGCTCTATACTTGAAAAATTTAGTCCCTTTTTCCGGCTTCATACTAAATGCCAATATATATGTCCCACCCTTTTTTATTAATAAAAGTTTAGGTGAGTTGGGTCCTAGAGACTCACTAGGATCGGCAAACCTCTGTACTCAAAGGATGCTTACAGAGATATTTACAAATCGCATACGAACAAGACCCACATATCGGCGGGATTTGAAACCACAACCTTATGGTTATAAGCCTACCCCTTTACCAACTAGATCAATCTTTGTTGGCATATAGGTGTTTTTTTAATTTCTCATATAGGCGTTAGAAATTTAAAAAAAAAAAGCTAATGGAAGTGAGTTAAACATGTGGGCCTCAAATAATAATGACTAAACATAATTAATATGAGAAATTGTAAGAATGCACTTAATAAGCAGAATCTTTAATTTGGGTGTGATGCTGTGCCATAATTCCAGAATTGAGACAATGTTGCCTTGTGGCACTGTATTATCACTTTGGTGGGGACATTTGTGGTTGCATTTTAATGGATGGTGAATAGTAAATTAGATTGCTAATGAGTGCACACCACATGTTTATGTCTCTTGTGACTTGTGACCTGTGACCAATATTTCATCAATGGCTTTATCTTTTTATTAATTTTAATTTTTTTCCCTCAATTTTTCTAGGTTAAGGCTATTAAATATTTAGGAAGTTTTACTCATAGAGCTATCAACACCGCGAAAATTTTGGATCTTAAATACCCTGAAAATATTATATTTGTAACTTTGTTGTACATTTTTAACTGTGACAAGTTTACGAGGTTAAGTAGATGACATAACACTTAATGGACAACAAAATCAAAACTACCGAGCGTTGAGTGCTCAATCGAGAAAACTTTTAGGGTATTTAAGAATTATAATTTAAGTCACATCATCACACATTCAAAAATGATTTAATCTAACATGGCATTCAGTCTGACATGTCAAACATTTGTTTTGTCCGCTCGTTAAATTTGTGTTGGAATCTTAAGTTTTGATGAAGACAAAGATATGAAAGAACAAGCTAAACACTTAGAGAGAATTAGGTTAATATAGAACCACAAGTAAGAGTACAACCGGATGTGGATTTACTTCCGGATGAACTAGGACTAGCGCTCGCGGATGAATGTCTCATCCCCCAGCGGAAGCAAGTATAACACTAAGTCATAACTCAGTCTAAGAACATTAGGAGTATAAAACCCTTGAGACTAAGTTAGGACACAACCGGATGCAGGAATGCTTCCGGATGGTTAGTGATTAGCGCTGGCTGTTGATTTGGACAACACTGAGCGTCAGTGAGTATAATATGATCATAACCCAACGTCCAGTGTAAGTGCTTCCGGATGTGGAATTGCTTCCGGATGTAAGAGACCTCCCCTAGACTAAGTGAACTCCCACTGCATGTGAGTATGTGCTATTATTGTTAAGACTAACGTTCAAAGTGCAGTACACTGAGTGATGTTGCTTCCGGATGTGGATTTGCTTCCGCAAGCAATTAGAATGTCAGAACGTTCAGAGCAGTGCAGTGTCAGAGTGCTTTTTGACAGAGCAGAGTTGTCAGAACTACTTTTCAGAGATAAAGTAAAGTCAACCCTGCTGAGCATTAATGGAGCATTAAATGGGCAAACGGTAACTTGGGATAAACGGCCATATTCAAACGGCTAACCCACCTACCAAGAGTGAGAATACTTGAAGACTATATAAACAAGCTCATCTTCATTTATAAAGACAACTTTGACATCTTGAAGAAAGCTAGAGTGAGAAACTGAGAATATCCTTCAAGCATTCAAAGCTGCCCAGAAAAGCAAGAGAGGATTTAACACATTGAGAGTTCTTTTCATCTACTTATCTTGTACTCTTTGTAGTTAAGTCTCTTCATTTATTAAGAGCATTCATTGTACTTAAGTGTGTAACATTATCCGTTCTTAAAGAGAACTAAGTTTAGAAAATCTTTTATTTGTAAAGGTTGAACCCTTGCAAGTTGTAAGGGGGAGTTAGTCAGCAAGGTTGCAAGTGAACCTGGTGTAAAACTTGTGGTTGTAAGGTTGCAAGTGATCCCGTACTAAAACTTACGGATTGTAAAGGTTCCAGGTGAACCCGTTTGTAAAACCTGGGGATAGTGGAACTCAACCTGGGTGGTTGAGAACTGGACGTAGGTCAGGTAGACCGAACCAGTATAAAATCTTGTGTTTCATTGTTTTAAGTTTTATTTAGTAGCACAATTCACCCCCCTCTTGTGCATCCACATCTTTCATTTGGTATCAGAGCAGGTCTTTCTGACTTGATTCCAACGAATCTAGAAAGTAAAGATCCAGTAATGGATGCAGATTATTCCTTGCCAGACGTTTCTATTCAGCCCAACAAGCCTCCTGGCTTTGATGGCTATAACTATCCATTCTGGAAGTTCCGAATGGAGACCTACATCAAGTCCAGCTACATCCGCCTCTGGGATGTGATTGAACATGGGAATAACGTCCCTCTAGATGATGAAGGTTTTGCAAAGCAGCGATCCAGATACACCAATGAGGACTATGCTCTAGTACAGCTAAACTACAGGGCCATGCACTACATTCAATGTGCCCTTAGTTCTAAGGAGTTCCACAGGATCAGCCACCACAAAACAGCGAAGGATATGTGGGAGGCTCTTGAGGCTGCTCATTCTGGAACCAAGGGAGTGAAGGCGAGACAGGTCGAGATGCTGGTTGAGGAGTTCCACAAATTTGCCATGCTTAGTCCAACTGAGCCAATCAGAGAGCTGGAGCTCAGGTTCACTCACCTTATCAATAACCTGGCCTCCCTGGGTAAAGACATTTCTGAAGAAGAACAAGTCAGCAAGATCTTAAAAGTCTTGAAAGGTGATTGGATCACCAAAGTTACCATCTTGCAGGAAGTCCAAGGAGAGTCAACCAGCTCTATCACTGCCCTGTTTGGTTCTCTGGCTGAATATGAACCAACCCTGCTGGCTCACAGAGCTCCTCAAGCTACATCTAAAACCAAGAACCTTGCTTTTGTTGCTCCCAACAAGGAGAAGATTGATGATAATGATGATGATGAGGATGATGAGGAGATGGCTATGATGGTAAGAAAGTTCAGAAAGTTCTTCAAGAAGAAAGGAGGCTTTCAGAAAGGTGAATCCAGCCAGAAGAAAGGATATAAGAAGGAAAGGGCCCTAGTGTGCTTTGAATGTAAGAAGCCTGGCCACTTCAAAGCTGAGTGTCCAAGCTTGCAGAGATCAAAAGGGAAGGACAAAAGAAAAGCCTTTGTGTCCTCTATCTAGGTGAATAGTTCTGATGAGGAAGCAAGTGATGAGGAAGAGGTTGCCAACCTCTGTCTCGTTGCCAGAGAAGATGATGAGGAAGCATCCTCAGAATTTGATCCCATCCAGGAGGACAGTGAGGTAACTTTTCCTGAACTACAAGAAGCATATAATGAGGTCCATGAAGAATTTTTCCGCTTATGTAAAGCATATAAAGTATTGAAAATTAAAAAGGAATCACTTGAGTCCAAGGTGGACTCACTTAGTAAGGAGTTAGCGGAAGCCAAAAAGCTTCCGGTAGCTGATGACAAGGGTTAGAGAGCTGCTCTAACTGCAGCAAGATTTAAGGAGAGAAAGATAGACTGCAAAATGCCCTGCAGAAGTTTACTAATGGATCTGAAATGTTAAACATTATTTTAATGAATCAGAGGGCATATAGGGACAAGACTGGATTAGGCTACAAACCTAAAGGGAAAAAGTGGGTGGAACCAAAAGTGAAGCCTTACTTAAAATTCTTTCATAAAGCCACTGATCACAGTTCCACACCTTTTAGCTTCTGTAAGTATTGTAACAGGAAGGGACATTCTACGTCCACCTGTAATGCTAAGAAGCATGAAGCCAACAACTCTTATAAGTGGGTCCCAAAAGGAACCAAGGCGACAAAGGATCCTCCCCCAAGAAAAGAAACCAAGAGAGGACAGGGATCCAGAGCCTGGAAACAATCCTTAAGGAAAGCCCAAGAGCCTAGAGCCAACACAAGGCCAGAGGCACAGATTAATCATAAGCCCAAAGTCAAGACTAACGCTGGACCAAGGGCTCTGGGAACTAATGACAGAGGACCCAATAAAGGTTGGGTACCTAAGCTTGTCTGATTCTTGCAAGTGTGTCTCAAAGCATCCAAGAATAGAAAATGGTACATTGATAGCGGATGCTCGAGACATATGACTGGAGACCGAGACAAATTCAAATCCTTGGTGATCAAAGATGGAGCCACAGTATCCTTTGGAGGAAATCAGAGTGGAAAGATCACCGGAGTTGGAGAAGTTGGACCAGTTAAAGACGTCTATCTGGTGGATGGTCTCTGTCACAACCTGCTGAGCGTGAGCCAGAGCACTGACAAAGGAAATTGGGTAATCTTTGACTCACATGAGTGCAAGATAATAGACAAGCATGATCTATCTAGATAAGGCCAACCTAAAATGTAAACTTAAGGCCAATAGAAATGGAAACCTATACACTCTAGATTTATGTCAACAACTAGATGAAAAATGTTTAATATCTAGTGATGAGAATAGTTGGCTTTGGCATAAAAGGCTAGCACATGTTAACTTTACCCAACTTGACATGCTGATTAAGAAAGAGCTAGCTATAGGGATTCCATCTTTTAAGGTTAAGCATGATTATATTTGTGAATCCTGTCAACGAGGGAAGCAAACAAAGTCCTCGTTTAAAACCAAGAAGAGAGTCTCCACCAGCAAGCCCTTGGAACTAATTCACATGGATTTGGTTGGGCCAGCAAGAGTAAAGAGCTTGGGTGGAAACCTGTATGCTCTAGTTGTGGTGGATGACTATTCTAGGTTCACTTGGACAATGTTTCTTGCCTCTAAGCAAGATGCTTTTGATGCCTTTGTTGTCCTGGCTAAGAAAGTGCAGAATGAGAGAGATCTCAAGATCGCAGCCATAAGGACAGACCATGGAGAAGAATTTGAGAACCATAGCTTCTCTGAGCTGTGTGAGCAGAATGACATTTATCACAACTTCTCAGCTCCCAGAACTCCTCAGCAAAACGGTGTGGTCGAGAGGAAGAACAGGGTTCTGACTGAGATGGCCAGAAGAATGCTCAATGAGAAAGAGGTTTCTCAAGTGTTCTGGGCGGACGCTATGAGCACTGCTTGCTACATCTCTAACAGAGCCTATGTCCGCAAGGGCTTGGACAAGACTCCCTATGAGCTGTACAAAGGCAGAAAGCCCAACATCAGCCACCTCAGAATCTTTGGATCAAAATGCTATGTGCATAACAATGGAAAGGTAAATCTGGGTAAGTTTGATCCAAAAGCTGATATAGGTGTATTCATAGGGTATTCCCTTAGGAGTAAGGCTTATAGAGTATACAACAGGAAGACTAGAACTGTAGAAGAATCTATGCATGCTGTATTTGATGAAACTCCTACATGGGAACAATCCACAGAAGATGATGAGATACTAAACTTTCCAAAACCACCATCATCTTCACCACCAAAAGAAACACCAGCAAGCAATCCCAAAGAAGAAGATGAACCCAGTGATGAGCCTAGAGTGCAGACGGTGCCTGATGAGGTACAGTTGCCAACGGCTAGGAGACATCACAGGGATCATCCTCTTGATCAAGTGCTTGGTGATGTTTCTTCTAGTGTCAGAACCAGAAGGCAGGTTCAAAATGAAGTTGAGTTTGGAGCTTTCTTATCTCAGATCGAACCAACTTCAGTTGAACAAACTCTTGAGGACTGTGACTGGATTATTGCCATGCAGGAAGAACTAAACTTGTTCGAAAGAAGCCAAGTTTGGGAACTAGTGTCAAGGCCGTCTCATCAATCCATAGTTGAGATCAAATGGGTCTTCAAAAACAAACTGGATGAGACAGGTCAAATAATAAGGAACAAAGCCAGATTGGTAGCCAAAGGGTATAACCAAGAAGAAGGCATAGACTATGAAGAAACTTTTGCTCCTGTCGCTAGACTTGAAGCAATAAGGATTCTTCTAGCCTTTGCATCCATGAAAGGTTCTAAATTATATCAAATGGATGTAAAGAGTGCATTTCTTAATGGCTATATTAAAGAAGAGGTCTATGTTGAACAACCTTCTGGCTTTGAGGATCACAAGCATCCTAAACATGTGTATAGGCTAAAGAAAGCTTTGTATGGCCTGAAACAAGCTCCTCGAGCTTGGTATGAGAGACTCAGTAGCTTTTTGCTGGGCAAGGGTTTCTCAAGAGGCAAACTAGACAATACACTGTTTATTCTGCACAAAGATAGAAACATGCTAATTGTCCAGATTTATGTCGATGATATTATTTTTGGGGCAACTAATGAAAAACTGTGAAAAATTTTCTAAGACTATGTAGGGAGAATTTGAGATGTCAATGATGGGAGAACTAACGTTCTTCCTAGGCCTGCAAATTAAGCAAAAGAAGGATGGTATTTTCATCTCCCAAACTAAGTATTGCATAGAGCTCCTCAAGAAGTTTGGGATGGATTAGTGCAAGGAGTATGATACTCCCATGAGTACCACTGCCGCACTCGATGCTGATGTAAAGGGAAAATCTGTCAGCCTGCCCATGTACAGAGGAATGATAGGTTCCCTGCTGTATTTAACGGCAAGCAGGCCTGACATTCAATTTAGTGTAGGCATGTGTGCTAGATTTCAAGCCAACTCCAAGGAGTCACATCTAACTTGTGTTAAACGTATTTTAAGATACCTTGAGGGAACACAAGAACTTGGTCTTTGGTATCCCAGAGGTAACCAAGAGTTCTTGTGGGCTTATTCTGATGCTGACCATGCAGGTCATAAAACTGACAGGAAGAGCACCAGTGGACAATGCGCCTTCCTTGGTGGTTGTCTGGTCTCTTGGGCTAGCAAGAAGCAAACCTGCGTGTCTTTATCATCCACAGAGGCTGAGTATATTGCTGCTGCAAGCTGTTGTGCACAAGTGTTGTGGCTGAAGAACCAACTGAGAGATCTTGGCTTGGAGTTCCCTGAGGCTCCCATCCTCTGTGACAACACAAGCACCATCAGCCTCGCCAAGAATCCGGTTCAGCACACAAGGACAAAGCACATTGATGTCAGACATCACTTCATCAGAGATCATGTTCAGAAGAAGGATGTCAAAGTGCAGTTTGTCCCCACTCAGCATCAGCTTGCTGATATTTTCACCAAGCCTCTGGGGGTTGATCAATTTACTTTCATAAGAGGTGATTTGGGAATGGTAAACCCAAATGAAGTTTAATTCTTCAAAAACAAACCTGTGCTTAAATGTCTAATACCTGCAACTGTACTAACTTAGGCATCGAAGTGCCAATCTTTGGTTTTGCAGGTCCCCAATGTTAAATCTTAAGTAAGTGCAACCAGAAGCAAAACCACTTCCGGATGATCATTTGCTGGCGCTGAGTGTTGAATCAAAGTGAGCGGGAGCGCCAGTGTCTGGGCAAAGGGACACGTCACCTCAGAAAACGTTTCACCTTATCCCACCAAAAACTGTGCCTCTTCTGACATTGTGCAGAGACACGTGTCACAAACGTGCGACGTTTCAATTTAAATGTTTACGTTTTCCCACAAAAGGTGCATATTTTCAATGAAGAGTCATTATGAACCATCACATCGCTTATCACTTCGCATAAATAGGCCATTGTCATTCATTTTTCACTTCTCACACAAATCAAACACCCAAAACTCTCTGAAATCATTCTTAATCTTCATCGCATCTTCTTCATTTTCATCTTCTTCGTTTTTCTTCATTTCTGCATATTCTGAGCATTTCATCTCATACATACCATTCACTCCACTCAAACCCTAAACCACTTCACAAAATGGCCGGTTCAAATGAATCAAACCCCAACCCGCAGAAAGCCGCCTCACCAAAGAAATCTGGGCATTCTAAATCTGAAAAATCTGGGAAATGGCATAAACATTCTGAGCAATCTGGGCAACAGCTTGTACAGTTAAAGAAGAAGGGCAAGAAGAGGGTACAGTTCAGAGAAGAACCCCCTTCAAAGAGACAGCGAGTCGAGGAAGATGATCCATCAGTTTACAAGGATGGGCCACTGGAGACTGTTTCTGCGAAATTTGAAAATGCTAAGCCCTACTTCAATAATGGGATGTTCATCGACCTGAACAAAATTGAAGAACTAGGGTTTGGGCATTTGAGGGTATATCTCCAGAAGTATATGTGCTGGCTGGGGATCAACAATGAATATAACATCAACGTGCTGCGAGTATTCTGCCAGTCTCTCACGGCCAAGGCTAAGTATAAGACAGTGAATAAGAAGGAGACCGTTCGCAGAGTCACCTTCACAGCCACAGTGAGGGGGAAGACCTTCAGCTTCACTTCGAGAGACATCAACCGTTTGCTCGGGGTCACTGAGGAAGAGATGAACGAGTGGCTATACCCTGAGAAACTCAGCCAGGCGGAGCTTGAGAAGGTCTATGACGCCAAGGGGAAGAAGGTGTCTGGCATGTCTGACTTCAACCGGGTCCTTCATTATATCTACTCCCGGATGATGACTCACAAAGGGGGAAACTTCAACGAGTTCACTCTTCTTGACAACCCCTGGCTCCCCAGATTCCTCACCCAGCAGCCGATTAACCCAGGGCAATTAATAAGTTTAGAGGTGCACCGGTGGATTGAAAACAAGAAGTCTGGAAATCTTCCCTACCCAACGGTTATTGCCTTCCTCTTGGAGAAATTCCTGATCAAATCCACATCCACTGAGGAAGCTGAAAATGTTAAGTGCTTGCCCGTCAGCGCAATGAACATCAGCAAGATGGGTATCAAGTACATCAAGCCAGCAAAGGCTACCCGATATGGCTCTCAGGCTGGAAGTGCCTCACATACCACGGCTCCCTCTGTCTCTGGTGCAGGGGATCAAGAGGTCGATTCTCATCCTGGCCCAAGCCGTGCTCCAAGGAAGGGTATAGTGGCTGAGCTCAGAGAAGAGCTCCTGTTCAAACTGCCTGATCTCTTGATGGCCCCTCTGCGAGAAGAGTTTGGAGAGCGACTTCAGCGGCTGGAGGATCGGATCGATGAGGTGGATACCAAGCTGGACCTCATCCTTGCCATACTTGTACCTGGCACCTCAAACCCTCTCTCATCTAACTCTCCACCAAATGACCCACCTTCACCACCTCCACAAAATGACCAACCTCCACCACCTCGACCAAATGACCAACCTCAACCTGCTCCTCAGAATAACCAACAACCCCAACCTTCACCCAGAAATGACCATCAACCATCCTCTCACAACACCCCTCAGAACTCTCCCCAACACTCCTCTCGCCAATCACCCCTTAACCTTACTTCACCAAATAACTCTCCATCTTCACATAACTCACCAAACCATTCACCACCCCCAAACCCCATAAGGCCCTCCAATCCACTTCCTAACACTCGCCCTACCATAGCCCAATCTCTTGGATTTTCTTCTCCTGATCACCCACTTCACACCTTCTACCTCAGAGACCATCCCCCTATTCGGTGGATAGCTAAACAACCCACCTCCTACTCCTCTACCTACCCCTTCGATGGCCTATTCACCAACCCTACTTTCTTCCAAAGAAACCAAGCCCTCTTCCCTAACCCTCCTTCTTCACCCAGCCCCACTTCTTCACCAGAAAACACCACACCCACATCCTCACCTGAAACCTCACCACCCAGAACATTTGGCCCTGAACCTCCACCCTCCTCTTCACCCAATCCATCCTCCCTGGCCCTCGCCCTTATTGATGATGCCAAAAGGGGGAGAGAAATCCTAACTCAACCCTCTTTATGGCTAGATGAGGATATAGCTGCTGCTCTCCGCCGAGCCATGGATCTTCAGAGATTGGGTAGTGTTGAACGTCTTATCCATGGGGAAGCCATCCGATTTATGCAACAGCAGAAGTCAGATGAGCAGAGGTCAAAATGGGCAATGGTATTGGTTGAGCAACCTGGTGAAATCCCACAGCCTGAGTCTGAACCTGAGCTAGAGTCCTCATCTCCTGAGCCTCCTCCCTCTGTGCCTGGCCGAAACATAATTGAAGAGATTATGATGAAGTATGGGCTGAAGAGGCAAAACCATCCACCTATTGTGATAGCCAAGTCAATCCCTCCTAAGTCAACCTCTGCTCCTCCTCCTCCTCCTCCAGTAGTCCCTCCTTCTGAGCCAACCTCTGCTCCTCCTCCTTCAGTAGTCAAGTACAGCGGATCAAGGAAGAAAGCAGTTGCTAGAAAGGGTGTTAACAAGAGTGCTACAACTACCGCGCCTGCTGAAAGTGAGCAAGAGGTTCCATCTGTTCAAGTTGAAGTTGCGCCTGAGACTCAGTCACCCTCTCAAGAGTCATATGCCCCTCCGCCACTAAAGGAAGTAAAGCTGGAAATAGAGGATATGACTGCTGAAGAGTTCGAGAGGTATGGATGGACTGACAAGCTCTCGTTTGGTCAGATGGCTTGCCTAGATGCTGAAAGAGCGTGTGCCAAGCCTACCCAAGTGAAAGGCAAGGGCAAAGGTAAAGGCAAAGGCAAGGGGAAATGGAAAGCCAAGGAAGTTGAGGAGGACCCCAACTTTCCTGTGTGGAATCTTAAGTTTTGATGAAGACAAAGATATGAAAGAACAAGCTAAACACTTAGAGAGAATTAGGTTAATATAGAACCACAAGTAAGAGTACAACCGGATGTGGATTTACTTCCGGATGGACTAGGACTAGCGCTCGCGGATGAATGTCTCATCCCCCAGCGGAAGCAAGTATAACACTAAGTCATAACTCAGTCTAAGAACATTAGGAGTATAAAACCCTTGAGACTAAGTTAGGACACATTCGTATGCAGGACTGCTTCCGGATGGTTAGTGACTAGCGCTGGCTGTTGATTTGGACAACACTGAGCATCAGTGAGTATAATATGATCATAACCCAACGTCCAGTGTAAGTGCTTCCGGATGTGGAATTGCTTCCGGATGTAAGAGAACTCTCCTAGAATAAGTGAACTCCCACTGCATGTGAGTATGTGCTATTATTGTTAAGACTAACGTTCAAAGTGCAGTACACTGAGTGATGTTGCTTCCGGATGTGGATTTGCTTCCGCAAGCAATCAGAATGTCAGAACGTTCAGAGCAGTGCAGTGTCAGAGTGCTTTTTGACAGAGCAGAGTTGTCAGAACTACTTTTCAGAGATAAAGTAAAGTCAACCCTGCTGAGCATTAATGGAGCATTAAATGGGCAAACGGTAACGTGGGATAAACGGCCATATTCAAACGGCTAACCCACCTACCAAGAGTGAGAATACTTGAAGACTATATAAACAAGTTCATCTTCATTTATAAAGACAACTTTGACATCTTGAAGAAAGCTAGAGTGAGAAACTGAGAATATCCTTCAAGCATTCAAAGCTGCCCAGAAAAGCAAGAGAGGATTTAACACATTGAGAGTTCTTTTCATCTACTTATCTTGTACTCTTTGTAGTTAAGTCTCTTCATTTATTAAGAGCATTCATTGTAATTAAGTGTGTAACATTATCCGTTCTTAAAGAGAACTAAGTTTAGAAAATCTTTTATTTGTAAAGGTTGAACCCTTGCAAGTTGTAAGGGGGAGTTAGTCAGCAAGGTTGCAAGTGAACCTGGTGTAAAACTTGTGGTTGTAAGGTTGCAAGTGATCCCGTACTAAAACTTGCGGATTGTAAAGGTTCCAGGTGAACCCGTTTGTAAAACCTGGGGATAGTGGAACTCAACCTGGGTGGTTGAGAACTGGACGTAGGTCAGGTAGACCGAACCAGTATAAAATCTTGTGTTTCATTGTTTTAAGTTTTATTTAGTAGCACAATTCACCCCCCCCCTCTTGTGCATCCACATCTTTCAATTTGGTTATTAAAGCTACAGAATATTTCTTTCACGACATTTAACATAAAAAACCTCCGGATGCTGGTAACTCATCAGGTAAAACTTCTTGGGTATTTAAGAGGGTTAACTCATTATATTTTTGTATTAAATTATCAAAATAATTGGTCATAAATGTGTAGTGATAATTATTCAACTTAAACAATCAATATTGTATTTTATTTTATTTCTCAACTTTTGATCTTTGTTTTATTTCATAGTTAGAATACAAAATTAATACATGTATCAAAAAAGAATATAAAATTAATACATACTCCTGATTATATCCACATAATTAAATTCAGACTCGTTTATTTATGTGCCTAGATCTAACCTGCATACATATGCATGCTGATAGGAAATTATGATTAATCATTAATCATGAAATGAAATTGGTTATCATTGTTTTTTTGAATTAATTCACATGTGGTATGAGAAACTATAATAAGCAGAAGACTGTGGTATGTTCAACAATATTCCATTGCCTATATTTTAGGGCGAAGGCCCAAAAATGATACATAACTATTGGCCAAGGAACAGAAATAATACATAACTATTTCGAGGTACAAAAATGATACCCAACTCTTACATGTGATCAAAAATGATATCTTCACTAATATGACAATAATATTAGACATGAAATGTCCAAAATGCCCTTATAATTAAATAAACTTTTACCGGCCGGCGATTAATTTAGGATGAAGACCCAAAAATGATACCTAACTATTGCAAGGTACACCCATGGTACCCAACTTTAACATGGGATCAAAAATGATATTTTCACTAATATGACAATAAGATTACACATGAAAAGTCCAAAATGCGCTTATAAATTAAATAAATTTTCTTCCTCATCCTCTCCTTCCTTAGCTTCTTTCTTCTACCAACACTTCTTTCAATAAATAACTCGTCCACCAGCGGCTTCAACTTTCAGCAAAGTCGGGTTTTCATCGGGTTGGTCCGGGTTTCGGGTTGAGATACTCAGCCCGAAGACATGACTGGACCAGACCTCGGGCTGAGGGGGAGCCCGGTCTCCCCCGGTCTTTGTACAGCCCTAATTTTTGTTCCTTGGCCAATAGTTATGTATCATTTTTGGGCCTTCGCCCTAAATTAATCCCCGGCCGGTAAAAGTTTATTTAATAATAAGGGCATTTTGGACATTACATGTCTAATATTATTGTCATATTAGTGAAAATATCATTTTTGATCACATATAAAAGTTGGGTATCATTTTTGTACCTCGAAATAGTTATGTATTATTTCTGTTCCTTAGCCAATAGTTATGTATCATTTTTGGGTCTTCGCCCTATATTTTATGTAAAAGGGATACTGGTAACCGACTTTGTTTGATTAAGTCCATCATTTTTAACAGAAAAATCTTTTAGACTAACAATATAGTAATTGTCACTCAAAAAATTTTGTTGAGCAATAATTCTAAAAAACTTGAAAAACATTTAATTTGGGAGACAATGATACCTAAATATTTGTTCGATCGTAAAAATGGACAAGAAATAAAAAGCATTCGATGTTAGTCCCGTTTCTGTCATGAATCTCCTCAACAATTGAATAAAAATAAATTTGAAAATGTTAAAAAAAGATAAAATTTCTGTTCTTTGATATTAAATTAAATTTGATATAACATTGTTTTAAAAATTTAATCACCAAATTGTAAGATTAAATTCAAAATTTTTAGATATAATCAATACACACGCTAATCATTGACGTGGAAGCTAGATAAGTGATTCATAAAAGCAACTATACTACTCTATTTTTACTACTAGATTTATATGAAATATGTGTTGGTTTTACTAAGAGATATCATATCCCTGTATACAAATTTATGGAAGCTTATAATTACGTAATTATAAACATCTATAATTTTTTTCAAAATCCCCTTTATTAGTATGTGAATCAAAAAAATGTTAGTAGAGAAAATAAATACAAATTTTTTGGAATAATTATATTATGGACTGATCTATATGTTCATAATCAAAACAAACCATTTAACTAGCTCTTTAGGCTTATCATATTAAGATAATTATAGCATATTGCCAAGCTGATGAGTTAGAAGATGTCTTATATCATAATAACATTTGCATGTTCATTAAGTTCCCTCAATTGCGTAAAGAATAGTCCTTATACATGATAAAAAAAATAAATGTCCATCAAGAGATAGTTTCTATACACAAGAGTAAAAAGAGTATTTTAGTAAAGGACACATTTATTATAAATAATTGAATTAACTAATTTTCTTAGTTTTTGGATTGTCAAGTTACTTACATGTTACAACTAACTCAACTATATATTGTGAATAGTTGATAGCCTGAGAATGGTATTGAAAGCAAAAAATCGATCAACCTGTATCCCAATGACATTTTATTGTTGGTGGTCGGTGGATCGGAGAATGTCTCATCAATGCTCCAATTATTTAATTTTTAGTTTTCTCATGTATGTGTATATGGAAAATTGTCATAAAACAATAATAAGGGTACATATATGATAAATTTACTTTTAAAAGGAGTGATGAATGGAACCAGCAATTTAAAAAGGGTTATTTGAAGTGTATAACCACATGCTTATCTGATCTATCGTAAAATAATAAGAAAATATTACGGTTTGAAGGAGAGTGACAATTGTCTGTAAAGGAAAATTTCTATTGAAACTGAGTAATAATAAGATACATAAAGGACATAGGCACGCCCAAGGAAGCGTAGACCAACTGGTAAGAAAGGGGAAGGTAAGGTACTGCATACCCACCGGGTCATGGGTTCGAACCCTTGGGAAGTCATCACCCCCAAAATGGGGAATCCTGAAGGCGACTTCGAATTAGTTGGTTCTCCGAAGGGGGCCGGACACCGAAGGCTCTAAGCAAAAAAAAAAAAAAAGACATAGGCACCAACACGTAGTCCAATGCTGAGGAAACATTTCAAATAACAACATATCCTGAACAATAAATATACCCAAACTAGAGAACGATAGAGGGAAACAAAATGAACATAAAATCACTCCAAACTAAAATTTGGGGTTTTGAAAGTTTTCACACTTTCTATGATATTTTCGTAGATAACATGTGTGAGTGTATAAAAAACTATTCTCTGCAATACTATTATAATATTTAAAATTAAAATAAATAAATGTTTTTGAGAAATCGTATTTTTTTAACTTAATGAATTTATGTTGGTTCATACATTAACTTGTTAGATTAATGGGGATATATATGTATGTGTGGTTATGGCTTTCTAATTATGAAAATGTATAAGGTTTCATTAGGCGTCACTTTAAGGCATCTCTTCATTGCTTATAAATACAGTAAATCATAACATCAATTTATAAGATTACCTTGTCAAAGTACAAGATAAATTCTTGATTGCATTGTCTGATCTTATTGAATTTCTTTTTTCCAAAAGTTCCGTTACCATGTGTGTGTGTGTGTATATAAAAATTGTTCATGTAATTCTTGAAATTGTCACATCCATTCAACTGAAGGATAACAAAATAATTCGTTCATTTTACGTGTTTCCTAACAGGTATTATCATAATGCATGATGCTACACATAAAAAGACGACCACAAGGCATCCAATGCACTAGGAAATAAATATTGCGTAGTAATTAAAAGACGACCACAAGGTATCCATTGCATTAGGAAATAAATATTGCGTAGTAATTAAAAGCTATTAGAAATACTGTTATTATACAATAGCCAACAAAAGTCAGGAAATACATGGAAAATGACTAATTTAATTTTTCTATTTTTTCGTGGGTTTATATGACTAATATCATTTTTCCGGCCGGGTACATAATGATTGAGGAATTGCCACAATTTCCTCATGCGTTCCCATATGAAATTAGGAATTAGGCAAGCATGTGGACACTGTGCTTTAATAGCTTCTAAACTACGCTATTTAAATTAGTCATAATTCATGAACCTTGCTTCTTTTAGAAATGATCTATACTTATTTAGTTATTTGATTAATTGCGGATCATGATACAAATTTAATCGATTGTTTAAGGTAAATTTGTTTATTACTTATTTTCTTCCATAATTTAGTTTATTACTCCGTATTTTAATAAATAGAAAGGAACCAATATTACAACAGAAAAAGAATAATGAAATCAGATGATTTTTCTTCACTGTCCGAAGAATTATATTCATGAAAAATTAAAAGTTGAATGATAATAGTTGCTAGTTTTAGTGAAAAGGATTTAGATCGACTGTTTAAATAGATATTTCAATTAATATTCATGTGAATGTAACAAACGTTTCTTAAAAAAGATTTTGAATTAAAAATGATATTTTGAAAATCAAATTTAGTCATACATATATAACTCCCAAGTTACATTTGATCTTCAGTTCAAAAAAAAAAGTTACATTTGATCTCCAGGCTACAAGCAAGCCTAAAACTTTCAAACTCATATGCAAATAAAAACTTTATTGTCAAATATGGAAATATTCAATAAAAAATGGGAATCGAAACATGAAAATAATAGAATTGTTGATATATACTTATATGCCACTCATGGCCTTTTATTGAATTCTCTCAACTTTTTCTTGGAATGAATCCATCGATATACTCTACTTCCTTTGATTTTTACCCGCCGTGAGAATTGTTGAAAACGTGTCAAGCTGACAAGCTGATAATACTTAGCTTGACACGTCTGTTTTATATGTGTATTGATTTAAATGAGAAAAAAACCTCACCCTTTTAAAAATTATACTCCGTATTTTGAAAGTTTATGACATGGAGACAGATTTAATTAAGAAGCATTTTTATTTTGAATAACATAAAAATTCTAAAAGTAAGAAAAATTTAATGTTGTTCTTTTATGACAAATTATTTAGGGTAATGACATATTAACTTTATTTTTTTGTTATATGATTTATAAGGCCAAAGCAAAAGTGTGTGTGTGTAGCAAGTCTTTTGACCTACAAATAGTAACTTATTACTTGTTTTAAGATCTTTACCTATCATAAAGTACACATGAATAGAATTCAGTATTTAAAAATAGTTATAAGATAATAAACTCTAATAACAGTATCCCATAAAAAAATCGAAAAATGATACGAATATGAAAAGCATCATTTAAAAAATAACTTTTCGGAAAACTGAATTATTGAAAACCAATTTTGCCATCTCTGGCGTGTATGAAAGTAGAAAGAGTAATGAGCAATCTTTTTTTCCAACGTAGTGAGCAGTCAATCATGATAAAAGCCAAGAATATTCCAATCATAGTATAGTTAAGAAGAATGTTCTTCAACTAGAACACCTATGTAAAATATCCCAACAATATTCCTAAATAACCTTATTACGAACTGAATTAAATTTGTCTATGCAAAAACATTCTTCAACTTGTGATCTTGAAGGTGAAAAACAAGACTTTGATTATATAGACTGAAAATTAAGTGTTGGTTGCAGATGAAAATAATTACAACACTTTCATTAGATGAGAAAAGAATAACAGTCTTTTTGAAATGAAATTTAGTCAGATTTTATATATGAAAATTGGGTTAAAGGACAAATTGACCCCGGAAGTTTTTGGGTTGGAGCATTGGGCACCTGGAAGTTTTTAAAGGGCGCCAAATAGGCCTTGGAAGTTTTAAAAAGGGGCAATTTAGCCCCTCTATTAAATAACTCTAACAGTCAAAGTATAGTTGACCAAAAAATTGTTGAGTTGGCTCATCACTTTTCTTTTACATATCAGATTTTCTTTTAAAAAAAAAAACTTTACTTCCTTCTCATCTCTTTTGACTCAAGCTCCCAATCAGATCTATCCCGCCGTGGCCAATCAATCAGATCTATCCCGCCGTGGTCAAAACCCAACCTCTACACTACGTTATATCCAACACTCTTTTTTCCTCTACATTGTATACAACAAACTATGAGCTTTGATCAGCAAAACCCAAGCCACTTGCTTTACATTCTTCCCTCTACTTTTTTCTACTGGTTGAAACACATAGTCTTGACCATTAATCTTTACAACAGAAAAACTTGGGTTCTCCATTAATCTTGGAATTTAAAATTCTTCAACAAGGTATTTAAAATTTAATCTTCGAACCATTTTCTCAAGTGTGTATTATAGATTAAGATACAGAGAATAAAACTATTGAAGTGCTTTTAACTGTTAAAACCCATCCTAGTAAAGAGAATAAAATTGTTGACGGCCACGTCTAAGTTACGATTTGCGGAGGAGCTTCTTCTTGTTTGATCTTTGATCTTGTGGGTGGTTGCGTAGATGAGAGAGAGGAGAGATAATAGTTTTTTTTTTCTTTTTTAAAACAATCTGATATGTAAAACAAAAGTGACGTGGCATGAGGTGTGAACAACGTTGTAGTGCCAACTCAACAATTTTTTGGTCAACTACGTTGACTGTTAGAGTTAGTCAAGAGAGGGGCTAAATTGCCCATTTTTAAAACTTCCAGGGCCTATTTGGCCCCTTAAAAACTTCCGGATACTGAATGTTCCAACTCAAACTTTCGGGGTTAATTTGCCCTTTAACCCTATGAAAATTTATGTAAATAACCTTACTTTTTAAAATCAAAGCAACTAATAAAATTGAATTATTTGATTATAAATCGCTCATCCTTTATGATGTCTCCTATTAAGGTTATTTTAATGATTGGAAGAGTTAGTAAGCCATAGAAATAGAAGCAATATTTTTGAATGATATAAATACAAGCTAGCCCTTATATAAACATTACATAGTCATTGTAAAATTATTAATCATACCATCAAGAGCTTGAATCAATTGGTTGTGAGTTGTTCCATCTTAATAAGGGGTATCAAGTTTGAGCCCTAGGTATGGATCTATAATGATTACTTAGAGATAGTGAAGTTCCTATATTGTAGACCTATATTCTTGTGAATCAAATTAGTTAGTTGTTAGTTGTTAGTAGTGCTTAATACAAATTGATAAATCCAAAAACAATTATCAATTCATGTAGGCATGTTACATATGATGTCACGTGGGAATTTCTAGTGTACTCCCTCCGTTCCTAAATATAAGATAATTTTAGGGAGGAAAACTTGTTCCTAAATATAAGATCACTTTCTAATTTGACTCAAGTTTTCCCCAAATTACCCCTATACTCCCTTGATCACCCAAAAAATAGTGGTTTGAAGAAGGTGATATTTTTAAAACTTAGGTGAGGGATATTTTAGAAATTTCATGTACTCCTAACTCATTTGAATGTCTTCCTTAATCTCTCTAAATTTGTTAAAGTGATCTTATATTTAGAAACAAATGGAGTATTATGCTAGTCTAACAAAACAATTTCAGTAAACAAGTAAGAATAAATTAACAGCAGGGTGGGATACATTGTAAAAAATTAAGGGACAATTGCAGATAAAGTCCCAATAAGAGACTTAATTTCAAAGAGGTCCACGAAGTTGTTACCACTTGTTAATGAAGACTATTGCAATTGCTAGTGAAGACTACTGCAGTTGTTAGTAACAACTCTTGAGACCTCTTTAAAATTGAGTTACTTATTTGAGACTTAAGTGCAATTGTCCCAAAAATATTAAAGGGAGTTTAATTTAAACTTGTAAACTATCAATTTAATTAAGAGATTAGAAACAATAGGAACCAATGTCAAAATTGAATGAAAGTACATACTAACTAGAATGTTGTTCTATATCTCCATGAATCTAGGAACTTTTGCTTGCATAGTATCATTTGGTCTACATACCGGAACTGATAACATTCGAGATTATGCAGAATTATACACAAATGAGTTTTCCTTAATATTTTTATGACTAATATTTTTTAATATAGAATCTACTTAATTTTTTTTAAAATTCTAAGAAAATTAAATAAGTTACTTGTACATTTAATTGAATAAATAATTTTTTTAAACTATCTTATTTTACATATAATACTCAAAAACATTACAATCAAACGGCGGATTCACTTTCTCAATCTCTAAAAAAAATCGTTAACTATATCTTTATTAGGAGGTAATAATAATAATAATAATAATAATAATAATAATAATAATAATAATAATAATAATAATGGAAATTCCAATAAAATGACAATTGAATATTAAAAGGACAAAAAAATGTTATAAAATTACGAAAAAAATGAAAAAAGATTAATTGTTTCTTATTTGGAAGAAACAAACTAGTTATTCGCTCTTCATGAGTAGTTACTTGCATTACTAAAGTTGTTAATATAGTTTTAGGAAAATAAGTCTCCTTTTAAGTAGTGAAAAAACAAAAGTGGTTAATAACACTAAGAGAGTAGTTATTCACTCTTCCTGAGCAGCTTAAGTAGTTAATGTAGTTATTGGCTTTTCCTGAGCAGTTTAAGTAGTTAATGTAGAGTAAGAGAAATTATTTGCACTCCGAGTAGTTATCTGAATTAATGAAGTAGTTAATGTTGTTTTAGACAAACAGTCATGAAAAAATTATTCACGACATTAATTATTTTGCGCTTTGTGCTTAGTTAACTAGGTTAAATTTCTTTATATCAATAAAAAACAAGGCTTGTTCTTCTGTAAATCTATGACCCATCTTTTAATATTCAATTTTTCATTTTATTAGGATTTTCCTAATAATAATACTCCCTCCGTTCATAAATATAAGATCACCTTAGGGAGGAGAGCTTGTTGCTAAATATAAGATCACTTTCTAATTTAACTCAAGTTTTCTTCAAATTACCCCTATACTCCCTTCACAAAAAAAATAGTGGTTTGAAGAAGGTAAAAAGATATTTTTAAAACTTAAATGAGGGATATTTTAAAAACTTCATGCAATTCTAACTCATTGGAATGTATTTCTTAATCTTTCTTAATCTTTCCAAATTTATTTAAGTGATCTTATATTTATATTTAGGAAGGTAGGCGGTATTATAGTTGGTGGGGAAATGGTGGGATGAGTCTATATAATGGTACCTTCCAGTAATTGTAGCACCTCTTTGGACTTTCATTTGCTTTTGCCTCTTTCCTTTATTCACTGCTCTCTCTCTCTCTCTCTCTCTCTCTCTCTTCCACTTCAACTGCCGCAAATTCTATTCTAATCGATCTGTAAGCTTCCTATTTTCTACATGTCCGTTGGTTTCTCTGTGTAGCTAGTGAGTAGGAAAAAGGGACACTTTCTTTTCTTTTTCTTTTTTTTTTTATATTTGATCAGGATTATGATTGTTTTTTTTTTTCCCAAATTGGGTCATGCAATTCATTCATTCATATGGGTTTATTTTTTTTTTAAAAAAATGGACATCTGAAGTTATAAGTTGCAATGAATCTGTTCACTTTGTTTTAAGTGATCATTTTTTTTTGTAAAAAAAAGTATGAAAATTTCTTCTTTAGGATATGATACTGCATGATTCTAATTTATGGTATTTTCCCAAATGAAGTTATGATAATAATGTGTTGGTATTATCATGTTGCAGGGGTGTTAGTTATGTGGGCATAAAGAAATTGTGGATATCTTTGTCAACAATCAGCATGCGTTGGCTGGGTCTATCTGTTGATGTATTTCGCAAAGTTGTCAGCTTGAACTTGTATTGCAAAGTTATTCTGTAGAGTAACATTCCAATAAGCTATCCACTTTTGTCACTTTTAATACTTTGTTCTAATAAGCTACATATGGAAGCCTACTACTGTATGATCATTTTTTCTGATAAGTATAGAATTGGCTGAAGAATAGGAAGTGAAGAAGGTTTTGTAGTGTGTGTGTTCATTGTGTCCTTGTTTGTTTCTTCCCTTTTGTGGCTGATTTTTGTTTGCTCATATAATTTGGCACTGTCTTTATTTTATTTTGTTGGGTATATTTTTGGTGTGAACACACTGATTGAGTGGTGAGGCAAGAATCAAAAGACGTTATGGTGTGCCAAGCGGCAAGCCAAACAAGATTTCGGGCATTGAAACATGAAAATGGCATTGAAGGTGAACCGACAATCATTGTTAGAGTGATAGCATGCTTTCAACCGTTGCACAATTGTCAGGTTAGTAATCTCTAGTAGTTGTTATTGTTCTCTTGCATTTATCTAGTTTAGCCCTATTTGTAATTAAGAAGCTGATTGTCTGATGAAATGTTCCTTTATATCTGTTGCGTGAAAAACTTACTTATCATCAGCCACTGAATGTTCTGAAGCTTCTATTATTAGCTATCAGATTTATTCAAAGAGCTCATCAATGTTATGTTCTGACTTGCAGGCTGAGTACTTCCGCAATTTGCTTAAGCCTGTCACGTAGGTCAATTGATTCAATTCTGCATTTGTTTCTCTTTAAGCTGGAGTTTTTGGTTTTTCTTTTTAATCCTTTGTACCTCAGAAGCACAAATTAAATAAGATCCATATCCAAACACCGCCGCAAAGTCTTTTGGTATGCAGTTTTAAATGACATTTTCAATTTTTTCGGCTGAAAGCATCTCATCCTATTATTGAGCCATCATTTTTATTGATCTGTAGGTCATTGTTTTTGTTGGATGGTTAAGGCTGACAGCTCCTGGCCTTGTCCACAGAATGTGGCTTGGCAAGCACCTTACTTAAATTGCCCCCAAACATTGTGGGAGCCTAGGTTATGTGGCCTTCCAGCAGACCTAGATTTTAGCACATTCAACTTTCCTGGACGCACAGCTTTTCCTGGATTCACATTTCCTGGTTTATTGAATATTGGGACTGAGCAAACAGAGGAATTCCAAGGCTTTCTACAGTATCCCAATCATCACCAGTCTGGAGATATCCAAGTCCAACGAGTTTCTGAACAATGTTTTGGAAAAAGAGATATTGGAGGGGCCATGCAACATGAGAATCCTGCATCTCTGCAGAAGTTTCTTATTTTTGACCAAACTGGTGATAAGAGGAGGCTGTTCTACAGTCCAATTTCCCCCTCTGTTCAATGTCCAAATGTTGCTCCCCGTAAGTTTATTCGTGCATCTGATGAAATTAAGATTGGACAGATTGCTTGTACCGATGAGAATTATCCTATGAAATACGGTATACCAGTTCACTCTAATGAGAATCATATTAATGATGAGGAAAGTGAGCTGCATGAGGACACAGAAGAAATTAATGCCTTGCTTTACTCAGACGATGATTTTGATTATTATAGTGACGATAATGAGGTTGTAAGTACAGGTTGTTCTCCACTAGCAACTAAAAGATCTTACATGATGCAAGATCAATTTGAGAGCACCAAGGAGGAATTTGCAAGCTCGGACCAGATGAATAAAAGGCAGAAATTAAATGATGAAGGGTTCGAGAGATCATCACCATTCAACAGTGCTATTTCAGTAAGACTAAATGAGTCTTGTGACTGCACTAGTGATGCAGAATCAAAGTTTTCCACCAGCCAAGTGTATTCTGCTAAGAAAGTTACAGGGGAAGAGAGTACAATGATGGGTGATATTCAATTCAAGAAAGATAAGATACGTGAATCATTGAAAGTTCTTGAGAACATGGTTCCTGGAACAAAGGGAAAGGAGCCCCAGTCAATCATTGATGGTACCATTGAATACTTGAAGTCTTTGATGTCCCAAACTGGTACTTTTGGACTTGGGTTGAAAGATACTTAACCATTGGCTGTAGGAGACTAGAATGGTTAAGGCTTGAATCAGCATGCTCATTTTACTTTATTTATTAATAATCCTCTTTCTCGAGGTTTCGTTTACATAATAATCGGTGAACAGAAGCAGTAATAACTAGTACTGTATTTTGCCTAATGAATTGCAGAGAAAATGGGGGATTGGTTATATGGACCAGGATTATTGTCATTTATCTTGTTGGAGGGTTAAAGATCAAAGGCCAAAGATTGAAGGGACGTGAGAAGATGGTGGTGGGCTATGCTGTAAATGAGGACACTTTATTTTTCCCCCCTCAAGTGTTGAAACTTTCCTCTTGGTTGAATGCATGCGCGTTAGGTAACTGGGGTCCCACTTTCCACTCTCCTTTATTCACTCTTGTTGTTATGCTTTTGTTGTCCTCTCTTTCAAGCTAGCACGCATATCATGCTGCCATAAAATTCTAAAGCACCAAACAAAGGTTCACATGTTGGAAGGGAGTGCTTGAAGATGGTGGTGCATGATTTACCATCATGAGTCTGTGATGGGACCCTCCCTCACTTTCTTTCCACCTCTCTCTCTCCTAATGCACCATTCGTGGTAAAAGGTTGCTTTGTTTTTACATGCTGATGTTGGAAAATGACAAGCTATTCTACTTTCTATGATTGTAACTGAGAGGTGGTTGATTGTTTTTGGTATATTTTTCTCCTGATGCTCTCTGCTTTTCTGTGTATTTCAGTTGGGGTTGAGTTTATTATGTGTGTGAGAATAATTGGGGTGTGATAGATAGTGGTGTGGCAGCTTTGAAATTTGAATGTAGTCCAGCTATTATGACTGGCACATTGTTTACTTTATCTTGCTCTATATGTTGTATTTGTGTCAAACACTGTAGTGTATGTATGTGATCAATTACTATGTATGTTTGACTCCTATGTGGGAGTGACTGAATACCAATTACTATGATTACTTTATTCCATGTACTGTATATTTTGCATTCAGTTCTGCATGAACATCATCATCATCGTCATCAATTTGTTTCATAGTTGTATATCGTCTCCAGCATTATTAGAAATAGCTAGTCTCATTGTTGTAAACAAGCATGTACTTCCCCGTGCCTTGCAGGATTGCACGGGGAGCATGTGCTTACATGTATATACTATCGGCAAGATTTATAACACACATAATTCAATAAAATGAAAAAAATATTTGGTACATTTTTTTATTCTTTTCAAATACTTTCTTTGGTTCTAATTATAAAGTCATTTTACTGAATTTGGAAAGATTAAGGAAAGTAGTTTAAGTTAGGTAATATATGTGCTTTTCCATTAATGTCTCTCTATAAAACTTAGAAATTATGTGTGAAAATGTGGAGGATACAATTTGTTTGAAGAAAAGTATAAATAGTGGTATTTTGGGGGAAGATAGATAAATACTCCCTCCGCTTCTAAATATAAGACCTAATTGACTTTTTTGAAAAATCTTAAAAAAAGCAAAATAAGTTAAATATAAATTGATTTACTTAATTTTTCCCTTAAACTAGTTTATTTTACTTATAAACTAATGGATAATCTAAAAATATATTAAATATGTCATGATTTAATAGACTATTCCCTCTGTTCCTAAATATTAGATCACTTTAGCAAATTTGGAGAGATTAAGAAAGACATTCCAATGAGTTAGAATTACATGAAATTTCCAAAATATCCCTTACTTAAGTTTTAAAAATATCCTCTCACCTTCAAACTAACATTTTTTAGGTGAAGGGAGAATATGGGTAATTTGGGGAAAACTTGAGTCAAATTAGAAAGTGATCTTATATTTAGGAACAAGCTCTCCTCCCTAAAGTGATCTTATATTTAGGAACGAAGGGAGTATTTTACAACCTTAACCTCTAAAAAAAGTTATCTAAGTCCTATATTTAGGACCAGAGGTAGTATATAAGAGAAAGTGGATAAGAATGTTATAATTAGGTATAAAATAAATCTCAAAAGTGATCTTACATTTAGCGAGAACAGGAATATTTGTTTATTGTTATGAAATAAGAAGAAAAATTATGAACATAAGAAGAGAGAAGAAAGATGAAGAGAATATATGGATGAAGAGAATATATGTAAGACTAGAAGAGGGAGGAATAGAGCATTTCTCATTCACATATATTCTTGGTACAAAATGTATTGCATTTGGCCTCTATTTATAGGCCATCGCACATTAAAACATAGACCTATGGTTACAAGAATTAAAGAATTACATAATGACTAATAATCATAAGAAACCTCCACAAGTCATTCATGGGGAGGTTATAGGAAAGAATCCTAAAAGTCATGGACATCCACTCATACAATAATATTTATAACACTCCCCTTGGATGTCCATATCAAATATTATTGTGCCTCATTAAAACCTTACTAAGAAAAACCCATTGGGATAAAAACTCAGTGAAGAAAAAAGAGTACACAATAATTATCAGTGTTGCCTCATTAAAAACCTTACCAGGAAAACCCAATGGGACAAAACCTTGGTTAAGGGAAAAAGAGTGCAACATAATATTATCTCCCCCTGAAAAGGACCACTTTGACTTTCTCACATAACAACATCAGTTTTACTCCCCCTAGTAATAACATCCCTTTTGTCTCAATTGAGTTATCAATTTTTCCAATCATATTCCTTCCAATGCTATTTGAGCAGATCGTCATGTCGAATTGCATCATCATCAAATATCCTGTTAAAATATGTTCCTATAATATATCTTCATGATATATTTTACATCCACATATTTATTCAAAGTCATTGTTAATTTTTGAACCTGCAACAACTGAATTCTTCTACAAAATTTTAATATGTAATAGCATAAAATTAACAAATATTTACAAGTCCTCTATTTATGACCAAAAATGATTATAGAATCTAATAACTTGATCTATATGTTAAGTAATATGCAAAATCATATATTTTCTAAATGATAAAATATTTTACCTAAATTTCTAATATATGCTTGTGGCATTTTTTCAATAATTCAAGAATACTCATGTAAATTCCATCATCAAGTGGGATATATACGAGTATTGATGCACTTTTTCTTTCCATATATTGCCAGACTAATAATATTTGTAGCATACTTGTATCCACCACAAAATAATATGTCTTATCACAATCTTTATAAGCTTTGTTATAAGCTATATTTCACACAAGTATTTATATCCCATAATTACTTTATATTTCTGAATTTGGAACTTCCGGGCTTCCGGCCCATAATTTTCGTATTTTGAAACATATTCAAAGTTTCACTTCTTTTCATTTTCTTTTGGCCAATCATGTTTATGTCTATTTCTCATGACATATCTATGTAAAAGATCCTCATTCAATCATGTGATATCATTATCAAAATTCTTGTCGACTACTTTATTCCTTTCGATTCCATTTGTGACATAACTTATTAAGATCTCTTTATTTTTCTAGGTACCTATACCCCTTTTGAGGTTTTTCAATTAGTTATGTCTTGACACTCTTCTGGAATGCCTCCCTCCCTAATATGATCATCATACTTATAAACTCCTATTATATAAAGTATTTACATTTGGAATCGATTGATTTTATCATGTTTTAGGCATGTCACATTTATAAGAGCATATTTAGCTGGAATATGAGATTCAATAATTCTCATTTAGGTCAGTAATTATATATCTAGCATACAATTTGTAATATTTCATGAATTCAAAATCTGATGAACTTCTGTTCATACACTTTGTAATATTTTAGGAATGCAAAATTTGATGAACTTCTGGTTCATACTACTACATTTGAGGATCTACATTTTATAATCATAATGCATTCAATGAGTTTTCTTTCCACCTACACAATTTCTCCCTCTCATATTCGCATAACTTTCGTTAAATGTTGAATAACAAATAATCATGTGGTATAAGTCTCCTAAATCGATTTGTTTTTATTTGAAACATCATTTTGTTTCATTTAGAAACATGAAGGAGTCACTTATCCAACAATTTTATCAACTTTATATAATTATCCATCTATGCACATTGCATACGACATTGTGGTGGATTATTATGCATTTGTAGAGTGATTTGACCTAAATGTTGCCCTAAAGGTCAATCAATAATTTCTAAACTCAAATCCACTAAATGAGTAGTGGTGAGTATTAGGTCTTCTCACAATTCAAGTTGAACCTTGCAAGTAAAAGGCTATGTTATGTCACGCAAATTAAGAGGCAATGAGAGGTTGATTTTATGCTTAACAAACTACAAATTAAAGCTAAAAAGAGCAATAAAACCGAATGAAAATGTGAAGAAATGAGTTGAGAAGTAACCTCCCTCTCTAAAGTACTTTGTGCTTTTGGTGAATTGGACCTCATGTATATATATTTTTACCTTGATATATTCTAATTAAATCCTCAAGATCTCTTAAATCTAAGAAATCTAAGAGAGTTTAATTAGGATAATCAAGTTGAAAGCTCTTACCTAGCTTAACACATACCTAAGCAACATTAAGCTCTAATCAAGAACTTAAGAAAAACATTCACTCCAATTCAACATACATAAGCAATCTCGCAACATATGTCTCAAAGGAACTACAAACATTCACTCCAATTTGACCAACTTTTGGTGTTTGTTGACCTAAAGTACCGCACTTGAGATACTTTTGGCGCTAAAACACAAAAAGGAGATTACAAAGATCAAAAACCAAACTTGCGTTCCATAAGTGGCTAAAACGAGCAATTGAGATTAAAACTTGGTTTGGTGGTGTATTTGACAAACTTTTCGTGTTTGTTGACCAAAAGTACCACACTTGAAATTCTTTTGGCGCTAAAACACAAAAAGGAGATTTCAAAGATCAAAAACCAAACTTGCGTTCCATAAGTGGCTAAAACGAGTAATTGGGCTTAAAACTTCTTTTGGTGGTGCATTTGACAAACTTTTGGTGTTTGTTGACCAAAAGTACCGCACTTGAGATACCTTTGGCTCTAAAACACAAAAAGGAGATTACAAAGATCAAAAATCAAACTTGCGTCAATTTGTGGCTAAAACGAGCAATTGGACTTAAAACTTGTTTTGGTGGTGCAGTTGACATTCTTTCGGAGTTTGTTGACCAAAAGTACCACACTTGAGATACTTTTGGCGCTAAAACACAAAAAGGAGATTACAAAGATCAAAAACCAAACTTGCGTTCCATAAGTGGCTAAAACGAGCAATTGAGATTAAAGCTTGGTTTGGTGGTGCATTTGACAAACTTTTCGTGTTTGTTGACCAAAAGTACCACTCTTGAAAGGGCAAATGGGCAAAAATAGCCATCGTAAATTAAAAATGTGCAACTATAACTCTGGTAAATTGAAGGGGGCAAAACTGTACACTGTAAATCAAAATGGGGCAAAATTAGGCAAATGTGCAAAAATAGCCATCGTAAATTTGAACGTACGTTTTCCAGACGTGGCCCCACCATCAGTAAATGATGTGTCATACATGTAAGGGTGCAATATGTTGATGAGACTTTAATTTTTTGATGAGACTTCATTTTTTCAGATGATTACGTAGAAGTAAGGTGAATTTCACATGATTTGAGGTTCTATTTGGTTTCTTATCGAAATGATTTGGGGGTTTAGTGTTCATTTTTAGTGATTTTGGTTCAACTGGATGCATTTTAGCTTTCATGTTAGATTTTGGAATTGACATGTCATTTACTGATGATGGAGCCCACGTCTAGAAAATGCCTGTTTAACTCGGTCTAACAGAGAAGTTACTTTTGCCTCATTTTGGTTTACAATGTATGGTTTTGCCCAATTTTAGTTTACAGTGTACAGTTTTTCCCCCTTCAATTTACTTAAGTTATAGAAGTAAGGTGGATTTCACATGATTTGAGGTTCTATTTGGTTTCTTATTGAAATGATTTAGGGGTTTAGGGTTCGTTTCAAGTGATTTATGGTTCAACTGTATGCATTTCAGCTTCCATAGTGGAATTTGGAATTGACACGCCATTTACTGATAGTGAAGCCCACGTCTGGAAAATGTCTGTTTAACTCGGTCTAACAGAGAGGTTACTTTTGCCCCATTTTAGCCCACAATGTATGGTTTTATCTCATTTTAGTTTATAGTGTACGTTTTTGCCCTCTTAAATTTACGAGAGTTATAAGTGCCCATTTTTAAATTTACGGTGGTTATTTTTGCACCTTTACCCCTCTTGAAATTCTCTTGGCACTAAAACACAAAAAGGAGATTTCAAAGATCAAAAACCAAACTTGCGTTCCATAAGTGGCTAAAACGAGCAATTGGGCTTAAAACTTGTTTTGGTGGTGCATTTGACCAAGTTTTGGTGTTTGTTGACAAAAAGTACTGCATTTGAGATACTTTTGGCGCTAAAACACAAAAGGGAGATTACAAAGATCAAAAACCAAACTTGTGTTCCATAAGTGGCTATAACGAGCAATTGAGATTAAAACTTGGTTTGGAGGTGCATTTGACAAACTTTTCGTGTTTGTTGAGCAAAAGTACCCCACTTGAAATTCTTTTGGCTCTAAAACACAAAAAGGAGATTTCAAAGATCAAAAACCAAACTTGCATTCCATAAGTGGCTAAAAAGAGCCATTGGCATTAAAACTTGTTTTGGTGGTGCATTTGACCAAGTTTTGGTGTTTGTTGACCAAAAGTACTGCACTTGAGATACTTTTGGCGCTAAAACACAAAAAGGAGATTACAAATATCAAAAATCAAACTTGCGTTCCATAAGTGGCTAAAACGAGCAATTCGGCTTAAAACTTGTTTTGGATGTCCATTTGACCAACTTTTGGTGTTTGTTGACCAAAAGTACCGCACTTGAGATAGTTTTGGTGCTAAAACACAAAAACGAGATTACAAAGATCAAAAACCAAACTTGCGTTCCATAAGTGGCTAAAACGAGCAATTGGGCTTAAAACTTATTTTGGTGGTGCATTTGACAAACTTTTGGTGTTTGTTGACCAAAAGTGCCGCACTTGAGATACTTTTGGCTTTAAACACAAAAAAGAGATTACAAAGATCAAAAACCAAACTTGCGTTGAATTTGTGGCTAAAACGAGCAATTGGGATTAAAACTTGTTTTGGTGGTGCATTTGACATTCTTTTGGTGTTTGTTGACCAAAAGTACCGCACTTGAGATACTTTTGGAGCTAAAACACAAAAAGGTGATTACAAAGATCATAAATCAAACTTGCGTTCCACAAGTGGCTATAACTATCAATTGGGCTTAAAACTTCTTTTGGTGGTGCATTTGACAAACTTTTAGTGTTTGTTGACCAAAAGTACCGCATTTGAGATACTTTTAGCTCTAAAACACAAAAAGGAGATTACAAAGATCAAAAACCAAAGCTGCGTTCAATTTGTGGCTAAAAGGAGCAATTGGGCTTAAAACTTGTTTAATGGTGCATTTGACAGTCTTTTGGTGTTTTTTGAACAAAAGTCCCACACTTGAGATACTTTTGGCGCTAATACACAAAGGATATTACAAAGAACAAAAAATAAACTAGCGTTGCATAAGTGGCTAAAACGAGCAATTGAGGTTAAAACTTGTTTCAGTGGTGCATTTGACCAAGTTTTGGTGTTATTTGACCTAAAGTACCGCACTTGACATACTTTTGGAGCTAAAACACAAAAAGGAGATTACAAAGATCAAAAACCAAACTTGTGTTCCATAAGTGGCTAAAACGAGCAATTGGGCTTAAAACTTGTTTTGGTGGTGCATTTGACCAAGTTTTGGTGTTTGTTGACCAAAAGTACCGCACTTGAGATACTTTTGGGGCTAAAACACAAAAAGGAGATTACAAAGATCAAAAACCAAAATTGCGTTCCATAAGTGGCTAAAACGAGCAATTGGGCTTAAAACTTGTTTTGGTTGTGCATTTGACACACTTTTGGTGTTTGTTGAACAAAAGTACCTTACTTGAGATACTTTTGGCGCTAAAACACAAAAAGGAGATTACAAAGATTAAAAACCAAACTTGCGTTCCATTTGTGGCTAAAACGAGCAATTGGGCTTAAAACTTTTGAGAGCCCAACCGTTCCCATTCTGCAATGGAAAACAGAATTGGGGTTCCTTCTCTGGGGATTGCCAGAGAGGGAAATTTGCCTCCTCCTTGTAGAGAGAGGCACAATGTCAAATCATATAGTGAAGATTAGATGCATGAATGCACCGTGATGGCACAATGCATCTATAGGCGAGTGTGAGGGCTGTTGTGGTAGTATTATTTGATTGAAGTATGGGAAGATTATATTTAGTTAGTGTGGAATTGACTGAGGGACGTTGAGTGATACATGGGGAGTAGAGATGATGAATTTGAGTTGATTGAGACGTGACAGAAGGATTTAAGTGATGGATGAAAGAAAATGTGAAATACATATATGTATTATTGATTTAAAACTGTGGTACCCTTTAGACGCCCTCGCTACCGCACATCTCACTGTTATAGTGAGTTAAGCGGTGATTACTGGGACAAATTGTCTCATTCCACGATTACTGACATTTTTGGAGGTATTCATGCACAGGTGCGAGCATCAGGAAAGGGAATTAGGTAGTAGAAGTTATATAGTTTATATGGAATTGTATATTGCCAATTTGTATAGGCCTGCATTCGTTTCCGCATGTATATATTTATTAATTGTTTAATATCAATTAGTTTTGTTTATTAACCATGTTAAGCAAATCTTTTCTAACATGGTTAGCAATGAATTATCCATGATAGCAGCGGTGTTGTATTAGTTTATTCTTTTCTATCATGGATAATATTTTAATCATTAGGATATTCTTTTTCTAACTATGATAGACATATTGATATTATTGAAATTCCTTTTTCTATCATAGTTAGTAAAGAGATTATCAAATTAAAAGAGATGTCACAGGTTAATTAGGAATTAGTAACAGTATGTCACAACTTGGTTATCAGTATTTGGTATACGATAACCTTGGACTGTGCTGCATTGCATGTAGATTGGCAATATACATTCTTAGTATTACCTTCCTTATGTGCATGAATATCTGGCCTTTTGAGAGGAATATCACTCATCCCGTGGTGGGGAGAGAGTGATAAGAGCAGTTGAATAGGTATTGTGGAGAGGTTGAGAAGAATTTAGAAAGAATAACGAAATGAATAAGATATTGATAAGAATTTTGAAAGAATAGCGAAATAAGGATGTTTCTCTGGGGTTTCGATTATAATTATGAGTCGACCATAATCATAGTTGAGGCATCATGAGATCCCTTATTGGGTTAAGGGAGTAAGGAAATTTGAAAATAACAATTAATAATGAATGCAATGTGAAATAAGACTTGTTGCTTTGTTTATTATTTGTTTATTGATTTGTTAAATTGTTTGCTTCATAGATGAATTTGACTTGTGCTATTTGATTGTTTTGAAACAAAATTCTAGTGAAATTGTGTTTTTATAAGCTCCAACATGAGATAGGCCATTTATTGATTGCGATTTGATTTTACATCATTAGTAATGAAGGTTGTTTCATCAGTATAATGAAAGGATTTGACTTTTTATACTTTGTGATTGGAAAAGTGATGATGAATAATCGCTTTGAGTCGGTAACTTATAGTTATAGATATAACTTGATTTTGGTGGTAGGAACATGTCTTCCTTTGTTGTGCTTGTTGTTAGAGATACTAATGTGCTTTTGGAAGTTTCATTTAATTGTTTTGTTAATTGGAATTCGGTTAAATAAAATTTATTATGCTTGAAGTTACGTTTCTTCTTTCTTGTGCAATTAGTGATTAATGAAAGTGAAGTTATGTGTTAGCATTGAGTCGTTTTGTTCATGTGTTGGAAGATAATAATAAAAGAGGTGAATGTACTTAGGTAGGAATGCTAGTGTGATGTTTCCTGTGATAATCAACTACTTAAGGTTTGCAAGATGTGAGTGGTATGATATGTTAATTTTGGTAAATCTTGTTTGTATAATGTGGACTAAAGCTTAACTAAACATGTTCAAAAAAAGGGGGGGGGGGTGACACCATGCTTTATTGGTAAATTAATTGAATGAGGATGAGTGATATTGTGAAAAATAGAACATGATCTTGTCATTTTCTAGTGGTTTGGTTGCGATTAGGACTATGAAGTTAAAACAATAGTCTTAATACTACATGAAGTAAAAGAAAAGGGAGAATTAATGAAGACGAGAATGTAATTTGTGAGGTATTTTGTTTCAAGAAAGTAGTGAGATAATTTGTTGGTTGAATTGCTCTATGGTGAAAAAGGAATTAATGATGTTGGTTTGTCGTTGGGAATTGTATTTGCAAGTATGAATTATTACCACTATGGATTAATAGCGTTGAAGTGATGACTTATGGTAATACTTTGGATATGAATTGAGGATTATGTAGGATAAATTGTGGATTCCAGGTTTTATCGTGAATTATGAGGTGAATACATTATAGTGATCATGGAATTGAAGATCATTGGGCTTGAATTACTGTTTAGGCCGTGGACATGACTAAAGTAGCTATATACTATATTGGTGAACAATCTGTGTAAAGTGATTTAAATAAATTTAGTATAAATTCCTGAGTCTTAGAGATAAATGACAATCTTATTTAGAGTATAATGGCAACTGAAGATTGAAGTGATTGTAACAATCAAACATAGTATTATTGAGGTGATGGTTAATTAAGAGACTAAGGCAAACAGTGAGTTTTTATGATAGGTTATTATTAGAAATTTATTGAAAAGGCTAAGACAACTGGCGTTAGTGATGAATTTTGAAGTTGTGATCATGATGGAACTAAATAGATAAAGAAGTTAGTTGAGATGAAGAATTTAGGGTGAAACTTTAGTGAATGTTTTAAATGGATACATTGGAGATTGAATGCAGTCTAGAATGATTTTGTTAAGGAAATTGACATTGACATGGTTAGTCATATGCTAAATTAGAGTTATATGGAGGAAAATCAATGGGTTGATTAATTTGGAGAATGTAAATGATAATTGTGGACATTGGATTGTAAAACAAGTGAATTGAGGTATTATGACTGTTGATCTATTGTTTTGTAAGGTTGAGGATTGTATTGAAAGTTGTCAAATTGGAGTTTTAAAAAAAAATTGGGAAAGTATTTGATGACTTTAGTGAGAAATTAGGTATCGTCACATGTTTTTAGCATGATGGTATGAATAGACATATATCTTAGGTATGGGGAATTTGATAGAATTGTTAGTACAAAAGGCAAAGTTGGAGGTGGATTTAAATATCTTGGCGATTTCTATGGATTAAGGACTTTCGTAGTTCCACTAGATTTTGAAGAGGAATTTAGAGTTGGTTTGTTCTTATGAATTGATTTGACATATGCGAAAATACATTAGAAGAATTGTGATCTTAATGATTAAATTATACAATAATTGACTATGAGAGGATGTTTGATTAAAGAAGTTTAGGTTTAGATTAAAGTTGATTAAGGTAAATAGTTGGAATTTAAACTGTATCATGATGACTTAGAATAGTATTTTGGTTATGTAGGAAAGACTAAGAAGAATTATTTGTTAAATTCGAGATTCTTAATGTGATAGTAAGGGATATACCTTGTTAATTATGGTTAAGTTAAATGGATTGAGAAACTAGTTAAGTTTAATGATGTATGTTAAAGCTCTAGCTGACATTTTAAAGGATCATTGGAATTGAATACAGCTAGGAGTGATGTTGTTATCCATTATAATGGACTTTAATGCAAGTGATTTGAAGTTTAGATGGCTAGTAAGTGAAGGATAGCTAAGCAAAATAGGATGAGGATTGATGGATGATTTGTATATTGCAAGATGAAGAATGATATTGAGTGCATTAAATTGTGGGTTAATAGTGAGAGTTTTATAAATAGTTAGAGTTTGTAGGAGAAATGCAAGAGTGAATTGGGCATTTCTATATGTTAGGTGATATGTATAGCGTATTTTGGGGACAAAATTCCTAAACGGTGGGGTAAATTGTAATATCCCAGTTTTTAAATTAAAAATAATACGAGATTATTGAGGTGTCCTTAAGGAAATTTAAGGGTTCAAGGAAGAATTTTAGAATATTTTGGGCAATTTATGGATATTTAAAATCTTAGTTAGTTGGAATTTAAATAAATATAATTAAAAGAATTATTAGGGATAGAAACTTCCGGTGAAAAGTAAATTGGAATATAGATCATGTTATGATGAAAATGAAGAGAAATAGTAAAATATACAAACTTTTGGGCTAGAAATATAATTAAGGATAAACAATAGGGTACTTAAAGGGAATTTTCTCTAAATATATATATAAATACATAAACAAAACCCTAACCTCCTCCTTCCTCTTTCCCTTCACGCGTCTGCCTTCCCCCACCCCTCACCATTTTCGTTCTCTCCCTCCTCCGCCACTGTTCTTCGAATTCTGGCGGTGCTGGGTCCCCAAAAACCAAACCCTCTCTTCTCTTCGACTGTCTCTCACTCTTCTCCGTTCTTCTTCAACTTCTTCGCTGTTCTTTTCATTTCCGGCGAACAAGCGGCGGTCGGCAATGGGAAAACGGCTACCACTGCTATGACATTTTCCGGTGTATTTTCCGGCGACGGCGAGCTATTTTGGGACCTGCAACTTCCGGTTCAACTTTATTGGTGAGTTTTCTCCTCAAACCTCACTTTTATTTGTGATTTCAGGCGAGATTTGAGTGAAATCCGAAAATGGAGTATGAGTTTTGGGTTAAAAATCATCCAAAGAACATCCTTTGTTTTGGTTTAGAGTAGTCTAAGTGATTATTTGAATATTGATTAAGGTTTTGTGAAGTGTATACAAAACCCTAGAAATTGGGGGTTTCAAATCCAATGGCTTTACGGGTATTTTGGGTTCAAACTTTTAAATTTGTTGATGTAGGAGTTTATTTAAATGTTACTATGGTGCTGGAAGTAGGATTATAATCCATCATGTTTGGAAACTTCAAGAAACTTTGTGTTGTATGTTTCCTTTGTTTTGTTTTGATTGCTCGTTCTGGATTGTTGGTTTAGGAAGAAGGACTGTAGAATATATTTATTATTGTATGTTGACTAAGGAATTAAGTTATGAGAACAATTTAATTGTGGTCCTTAGTGCAAGTCTGGGGCATTGATCATGATTGTGATAAGAGCATAATGTTTGTTTGATAAATGGTATGTTAAGTGGTTGGGTTAAAAATGGGTATATAGGTGTGTAATTAAAGTTCCATGAATGTTGGGACACATGTGGTTGGTGTAGGAAGGATTTGTGAGTGGCTGATGTATGTGAATGTTAGACTTCTCTAGTGTTCTCCTACAAATAGCGACAAGTATGATAGAATTGTTTAGGAACTTTGTGAAAGTATGATTGAAAATGGTTATTGATTTTGTACATGTTTATTTCCAAGTTGCTTGTCAATTTGAGAGTTGTTGAAATTGGTTCTTGAAGGTATAAATCATGATTAGATGTTGGAATTTAATGATTGTTAAGTACTAAAGAAGGGTAGGATTTAGCTTGGGATCAAATGATTAGTTAGAATGATTATGAAAGTTATATGCTTTCTGTATGTGTACTAGTTATGTGTGAATGTTTTTGGGTTTCTCTTTTCTTTCTTGTCTTGGCCGACGAGTCCTAGGGGAAATTTGAGCTCCAATGGTTTGATTTAATGGTGTAGGAGTGGTTCTTATATTGTGGAGATTGAAAAGAAATCTTGATGTTACAAGGTGTGAAGGAATGGAATTTTTTTTAGGAATTCAAATGCCGTAGTCATTCTTTATTGTCAATATAATTATGAGTAACAAGTTTGAGTCTCAAATGGTAGTGTAAAAGTACATCATGCTATATATATGTTAAACAACATTCTGGTGTGCCTTTAAGGTTTGAAATCAGAATTTAAATCTGACTTAAATATCTTATTTCATGATTTCCAAGTGCAAACAAGCTTTATTGCTTTCTTGTAATCAATGAGACAAGTTGGTTCAAGTTATTAAAGAATTCTTGAAGTGTAGACGTGTTTGCTATACATGTATGTGTTGAAAGTCTATAATTTCCTTTACAAAATGTTCTAGATATATGTGTGTGTGTATGAAATATGATTTGGAAGGATGTTTAAATTAAAGGCTAAAAAGGGGATTGGGATGATTTGTGGTGCATTGTGACTGAATATGTGTTTAAAAGTTTTAAAATGTTGTTTAATGAAATTATTTAGGGAGTAGATGAATAAAATCCGAATTTCTATTTGAAGTTTTGATTCTACCTAATAAGGTATTGATTTGGTGAACCTGTGATTGATTATGGTTGTATTTGGGTGAATTTATCTGTGTTGATTTGTATAGTGTTTTAAATGGAAATGTATGCTTGTTGTTCTTTGGCTTTTTGTTCATGAATGTGAATTTAGTTATTGGCTTTGGCTTTGATTGATTGAAGATGTTTACCTTAGAATTAAACATATAAGAAAAGAGATTTGGGTAGTAATGCGGAGACGAGAGAGACGTTAAGTATTATAAAGTGAAATTGATATTAATTTAGCAATTTGTATTATATTCATATAGGTTTAATTAATGGTGATGGTAATTGGAAGAGAATCCACAAGGAAACTTAAGAAACAATGGTAAAGTGCTAAAGGGAGACAGGTAATCACACTTAACCTTGCTATAACAATGAGGGTGATGTTAGTTGGGGATTTTTAAAATCCTTTCTCACCCTCTCTATACATATATTATCTTTGAAAAGGTATTTTTATACAAAACAGGCTATCGGGTGCCTTTTAAACACGATTATTTCTGTATGAAATATTTTTATACATTTTACATATACTGTTATCCTGGTGTGGTATTATTCTAGTTGTTGACAGGGATATTGAGAGTAGGTTGAGGGAAGGAGTTCAATTCTTTTAGATTGATATATTGAAAGGAATGGTGAGATTGCATAATATTAATGATGATATTGAAATGGATGGATATTGTAACATCCCAAAAATTTAATCAAGAATTAGTAGTAATTTAAGATGTAATTTTTGGAATTTATTTATGGGCTTAAAGAGCTCCCAAGTTAAATTCATGCAATTCAAGGCATTTTTGGAGAATAAATATACTTTTAAGTAATTATTATGCCAAATTTCTTTAGAAATTAACGGAGTAATGATTAGAAATTTAAATTATTGATGGGAGAAAAATATGAGTTATGTAGGGAACATTTTTTTTATATATGATTTGTTTTAAGGTGGAAATTTAAAATAAGAGAAGTATAGATGGAAGAACAATTGGGTAAATTGCCCTAAGACCTAATATTTCCTTATGCGAAACACTCCCTCCTTCATTTTCTTTCCCATTTCCGTCGCCTCCCCCCCCCCCAAAATATCTTCTTCATTCTCAAAATCATCCTCTCACTCTCACCTCACCTTCGATTTCTCTCTGCCTTCCTCGCTATCTCACTTCTGCTTTCCGGCCAGCCATGGTGAAAGGCGACGAAGGGGATCTCCGGCGGGATTAAAGGTAAGCTCCGGCCATGTCTCCCTTTCTCCATTTTCTTCGTTTTCCGGCGAGATTGGCGGCGGCCAGCAACGGGAAGGAGGTAAAACTTCGATTTTTCTAATGCTTTTCGAGTGAGGCTTCTTTTCTTGTTGATTTCTTACATTTTCCCTCTCATCCCATGGTTTTCTTGCGGACTACACATACCAGCGGTCGATTTCCGGCGAACAACGCAGCGGCCGACGACGGCTGGTCCCCTTCTCTCATTCTTGAACTCTGGTGAGGCTCTTATCTTCGTTTTTCACTGCTTTGTGAGAGGTTCTAAGTTAGGGTTTGTATTATGGGGTTGTGAGGTTGAATATCAGGGAGTGTCCGGTTGGTTTTGAGGTTCTGGACTGATAAATGATGTAATGAAACTAATTTCTTGTTGATTTCTTGAATTGTTATTTGATTGGACATTTTGATATGTATATTATTGGTTGTACATATGGGATTAGTAATGTTTTAGGGCTGTCATTGGGTTGTTGAAAAATTGTGCTTGTCTTTCTTTTCTCTTATCCAAATGATTTCTTTCATTTGTAGGGCTGTTCAATCTATTTCATGTATTGGTAAATTCTGATTTTGGTTGATATGTTGCTAAGGGTCCAAGTTTAAAGTAAATGGGATAGGGGAGTTTACTTTCTTGTCTTGGCTTGATTAGTGTTCAAAATTTGTTATGATAAAATTGAGTTTGAGAAAGGTCTTAAATAAAGCTATATGGAAATGTTTAAAGTTGTGTATAAATGTGAATGATCCTTGCTGGTATTATTAGAATTAGAATTATGAAGATATTAAGTGAATATAGAAATTTTTAGATTTGTAAAAGAATTTGTGTCTCTTGTCTAAGTTAAAAAGAAGGGTAAAGGGTCAAATCTAGCACTGAACTATTGGCCAAAGTACACCCCACATAAAAATGAATTTGGGGTCTCAAAAGTAGCACCGTTCAAGTACAATTTGGGCCATACGTAGCAATTCCGTCAATTTTAACTGGGTTGACCGTTAACTTTGACTTAATTAGTCTACATCACTTGCCATGTCATCTTATTAAGCCACATAAGCACATCATCATCATCATCTCTTCGCCACATCATCAACATCTCTTCTTCTTCCTCCTCAGATCTCCTCTCAACCTTTCTCTCAATGGCCTCCCTCCCCTCAGATCTGACCGGCCACTTCGACCACCTCCCGGACGTGAAAGCCCTGGGCCGCTGCTGCCTCGTCTCCCGCCGGTGGACCCCTGCGACAGCCTGTTGAGCGAAAAGTTCACGTGCGGCTTCTGGTGCGACGCCGTCATCTCCGGTGCGACCAGGTGGACTACACCGGCTCACTCCCTTCCTCTTCGTACCTGCCTTACTTGGAAACTCTGAACGTCTCCAACAACCTCCTCTCCGGCTACATCCCCTCTCCCTCTCCAACCTCACCCGCCTCCGCCGCCTCTCTCTCTCCGCCAATCTCTTGGGCTGCGACATGCCCTCCTCCATTGCCTCCGTCCCCAACCTCCAAGAGCTCTACCTCGACAACAACAGCCTTCAGGGCCCCATCCCTCCTTCCTGGTTTTGGATGTGTCCGAAAGAGGGGAGTTGGATGTGTCCTCCTTCAGGGCCCCATCCCGCCTCTGCCGCTGTGATGATTTGAGAAGGAAGGTTTGAAGGTGTTGCGGGTGTGGGGAAGATGATGATGACGTGGAGTAGGTGCAGAAACGTGGTAGACTACCTGGCCTAATTTGATGATGTGGCAGGTGATGTGTTCTAGTCAGTCAAATTTAACGGTCAACTCCTTCAAAATTGACGGAATTGCTATGTATGGCCCAAATTGTACTTGAATGGTGCTACTTTTGAGACCCCAAATTCATTTTTATGTGGGGTGTACTTTGGCCAATAGTTCAGTGCTAGATTTGACCCTTTACCCTAAAAAGAACTGTAAATGTTTGAATGGAAGCACGCGAATCTAATCTAATCTATGTCAGTTTGCTATTATGGTGTGTTTGGAATTGTGGTTGATGTATATAAAATTGTGCTTGTTCCTTCTTTTCTCAATTGTGTATCATGTGGCTTATAAGGACTTGTGAAGAAACCTAAGTTGCGTATGGAAGTTTGTAATGGAACTGAAAATCTTGCTTATGATTATGTGTGTGTTACTTGGTCAAATTGAAGTTGAAGATATGATAAATTGATATATGATTCGGCCTGGTTTGTTCATGAAATAATTTTTGAAATGTATGAGAATAGGATTAGAAGAGACTGATTGTTTGAAATAATAGCGGTTTTAAATTCTGAATCAAATGGCTGATTAAATGAGAGTAATTTTAATTGTGAATTAAAGTGTGGTATGCAAGTAAGCATGAATGACTTTAACTATATAGGTGAGCTCCTAGATTTCTTGTTTCTCTTTCTCATAGGGGCTGCCATTGTTAAGGCTGAATACCATGACCAACAATTGATTTTATAATTGTGTGTTAGACTAAAGCAATTCAGATTAAAATGATGGCTTACATTCAATACAATATGGAAATAATGAGGTGTTTGCTTTCTTTGAGCATTTTTCAGCTTGGTTTATCTTTGATGGGTGCGCATGATCATAGTAATATTAAGTATTCATATTCTTGATCTGTTATTCAAATGTCTGGGTTAATGTGTATGTGGCTGATTTTAAATTGGAGTAATTAATTATTTAACTTGGTCTCTTGTGTTTAAAAAGGATGAATTGATGGTGGGATATGTATTAATTAATTGGTGGAAAGATAATATGGATTCTTTTGAATGGTAAAAGTGTTGATTGGTAAATTGTTGATAATTGATTGTGATTTATTGGGTTGGTTATTTACTGGTTGTTTTTATTGTTGGCGATGTTTTGTTTGGCTTTATCTTGTGAACTAAATTATGAGAAAGTGAGGATTATAATTGTTATGGAATGTGTGATAAGTTTTTATTAAAAGCTATCAATAATTTGTGAATTGTATGAAGTGATAATTGGTAGTAGGATTTTGAGGGTAGTACACATGTTTGTGGTGATGTTGAAATGATTTTTGTTCCTCTTTCTTCATAGATCAAATCATGGACCTAAGGGAATATTTATATATACGATGTATAATGGAGCGTTATTGCTTGAAGTTCAATGCAAGGTCTTGCTGTTATTTCACATTGATATGATTGGTTGTTCTCTTGTATTTTAAATCAATGTTTTTTTGGGTTCTGGTTTTGTATGTGTGCTTGTTAACATGAGAATTTATGAAAATTCATTAAAACGATATAACCAAGAAGGGGAAAAGGGTAGTCATATAGAAACAAGAGAGACATTAAAATATTATAGAGTGGAAATGATCTTAATTTATCAATTTGTATTATATATAGGTGTAAATAGTGGTGAGGATACTTGGAAGAGAATACACAAGGAAATGGTAAGGAAGAAGAACAGTGTTAAAAGGCGACAGGTAATTACACTTAAACTTGCTATAACATTGAGGGTGACGTTAGTTGGGGATTTTGAAAATCCTTTCTCACCCTCATTATATATATATATATATTACCTTTGAAAAGTTATTTTTTTCTACAAAATAGGCTATCGGATGCCTTTCAAACACGATTACTTTCATATAAAGAATTTGACTTACTATATGTAGTATCCTGGCTGGTGGTATTGCTGGACTATGTATGTGTGAGTGTATATACATTGGATTTTGGTACTTTGACAGGGATATTGAGAGGTATCATGGATTCGATGTATCATAGATTATGAGGATAGGAATGAGATGTTGAATTGGAGATTGTGGAAAGAATTATTAGGGAAAACATTGAGTGTTGTGGATGATATATTGACAGGGAATTGTAAGAGTGCATTGCACTGATATGGACATTGAGGTCTTGAATAAGGTTGAAGTTGATAGATATGGTGAGCATTGCATGACATTGTTACTTATGTACCATCGCACGATGATAACTGTCGATTGGCCGATCGACAGTTATTTGTACTGATCCTTGTCGGATTGATTAGACCGGGGATCCTAGGTTAGCTTATTGAGAGAAAGTAACCTACGGTTGTCTGGCATTGAAGAGTCTAACCCTTCTCGTTCTGCAATGGAAACAGAATTGAGGTTCTCTCTCTAGAGATTGCCAGAGAGGGAAATTGTCCCCTCATTATGGAGAGGGATACAGTGTCAAATCATATAGTGAAGATTTGATGCTTGAATGCACCGTGATGGCACAATGCATCTGTAGGTGAGTGTGAGAGTTGTTGTGGTAGTATTAGTTGATTAGGGTATGGAGATGATGAATTGATTTGGTTTGGATGTGATTGTTGGACTTGAGTGAGCATGGAAGAAACCTTTATATATATATATATATATATATATATATATATATATATATATATATATATATATATATATATATATATATATTACATTACTGGTTTTTATATCTGTGGTACCCTTTAGACGCCCTCACTACCGCACATCTCACTGTTATAGTGAGTTAAGCGGTGATTACTGGGACAAATTGTCTCATCCCACGATTACTGACATTTTTGCAGGTATTCATGCACAGACGCAAGCAACAGGACAGGGAATTAGGTCTTAGAGGTTGTTTATATTATTTAGAGTTGTATATTGCCAATTTATAGGTCTGCATTCGCTTCCGTATGTATATATATTTATTTATTGTTTAATATCAATTAGTTTTGTTTATTAACCATGTTAGGCAAATCCTTTCTAACATGGTTAGTTGCTAATTATCCATGATAGTGTTCATATTGTATTAGGCAATTCTTTTCTATCATGGATAATGTATAAAATGATTAGATAATTCTTTTTCTAACTATGATAGAGATATTGTTGATATGATTATTCCTTTTTCTATCATAGTTAGTAAAGAGATTATTGGATTAAAATAGATATCTTAGTTTAATTAGGGAATTAGTAACAGTATTTTACAGATATGGATATGGTGAGCTTTGCATGACACTGAGATTTATGTACCATCGCACAATGATAACTGTCGATTGGCCAATCGACAGTTATTTGTACTGATGATCGTTTTCGGATTGATTGGATCGGGGATCATAGGTTAACTTATTGAGAGAAGTGACCTACGGTTGTTAAGGCATTTTAGAGCCCAACCGCCCCTACGGTTGTTAAGGCATTTGAGAGCCCCAACTGTTCCCATTCTTCAATAGAAAACAGAATTGGGGTTCCCTCTCTGGGGATTGCCAGAGAGGGAAATTTGTCTCCTCCTTGTAGAGAGAGGCACAATGTCAAATCATATAGTGAAGATTAGATGCATGAATGCACCGTGATGACACAATGCATCTATAGGCGAGTGTGAGGGCTGTTGTGGTAGTATTATTTGATTGGAGTATGGGAAGATGAAATTTAGTTAGTGTGGAATTGACTGAGGGATGTTGAGTGATACATGGGGAGTAGAGATGATGAATTTGAGTTGATTGAGACGTGACAGAAGGATTTAAGTGATGGATGAAAGAAAATGTGAAATATATATATGTATTATTGATTTAAAACTGTGGTACCCTTTAGACGCCCTCGCTACCGCACATCTCACTGTTATAGTGAGTTAAGCGGTGATTACTGGGACAAATTGTCTCACCCCATGATTACTGACATTTTTGCAGGTATTCATGCACAGGTGCGAGCATCAGGAAAGGGAATTAGGTAGTAGAAGTTATATAGTTTATATGGAATTGTATATTGCCAATTTGTATAGGCCTGCATTCGTTTCTGCATGTATATATTTATTAATTGTTTAATATCAATTAGTTTTGTTTATTAACCATGTTAGGCAAATCCTTTCTAACATGGTTAGCAATGAATTATCCATGATAGCAGCGGTGTTGTATTAGTTTATTCTTTTCTATCATGGATAATATTTTAATCATTAGGATATTCTTTTTCTAACTATGATAGAGATATTGATATTATTGAAATTTCTTTTTCTATCATAGTTAGTAAAGAGATTATCAAATTAAAAGAGATGTCACAGGTTAATTAGGAATTAGTAACAGTATGTCACACTTGAGATACCTTTAGCTCTAAAACACAAAAAGGAGATTACAAAGATCAAAAACCAAACTTGCGTTCAATTTGTGGCTAAAACGAGCAATTGGGCTGAAAACTTGTTTTGGTGGTGCAGTTGACATTCTTTCGGAGTTTGTTGACCAAAAGTACCGCACTTGAGATACTTTTGGCGCTAAAACACAAAAAGGAGAATACAAAGATCAAAAATCAAAATTGCGTTCCATAAGTGGCTAAAACGAGCATCTGGGCTTAAAACTTGTTTCGGTGGTGCATTTGACCAAGTTTTGGTGTTATTTGACCTAAAGTACCGCACTTGAGATACCTTTGGAGCTAAAACACAAAAAGGAGATTACAAAGATCAAAAACCAAACTTGCGTTCCAGAAGTGGCTATAACGATCAATTGGGCTTAAAACTTGTTTTGGTGGTGCATTTGACATTCTTTTGGTGTTTGTTGACCAAAAGTATCGCACTTGACATACTTTTGGAGCTAAAACACAAAAAAGAGATTACAAAGATCAAAAACCAAACTTTCGTTCCACAAGTGGCTATAACTATCAATTGGGCTTAAAACTTCTTTTGGTGGTGCATTTGACAAACTTTTAGTGTTTGTTGACCAAAAGTACCGCATTTGAGATACTTTTAGCTCTAAAACACAAAATGGAGATTACAAAGATCAAAAACCGAAGCTGCGTTCAATTTGTGGCTAAAAGGAGCAATTGGGCTTAAAACTTGTTTAATGGTGCATTTGACAGTCTTTTGGTGTTTTTTGAACAAAAGTCCCGCACTTGAGATACTTTTGGCGCTAAAACACAAAAAGGAGATTACAAAGATCAAAAACCAAACTTGCGTTCCATAAGTGGCTATAACGATCAATTGAACTTAAAACTTGTTTTGGTGGTGCATTTGACATTATTTTGGTGTTTGTTGACCAAAAGTATCGCACTTGAGATACTTTTGGAGCTAAAACACAAAAAAGAGATTACAAAGATCAAAAACCAAACTTGCGTTCCACAAGTGGCTATAACTATCAATTGGGCTTAAAACTTCTTTTGTTGGTGCATTTGACAAACTTTTGGTGTTTGTTGACCAAAAGTTCCGCACTTGAGATACCTTTGGCTCTAAAACACAAAAAGGAGATTACAAAGATCAAAAACCAAACTTGCGTTCAATTTGTGGCTAAAACGAGCAATTGAGCTTAAAACTTGTTTTGGTGGTGCAGTTGACATTCTTTGGGAGTTTTTTGACCAAAAGTACCGCACTTGAGATACTTTTGGCGCTAAAACACAAAAAGGAGATTACAAAGAGCAAAAACCAAACTTGCGTTCTACAAGTGGCTAAAACGAGCAATTCAGCTTAAAACTTGTTTTGGATGTCTATTTGACCAACTTTTGGTGTTTGTTGACCAAAAGTACCGCACTTGAGATACTTCTGGCGCTAAAACACAAAAAGGAGATTACAAAGATCAAAAACAAAACTTGTGTTCCATATGTGGCTAAAACGAGCAATTGAGATTAAAACTTGATTTTGTGGTGCATTTAGCAAACTTTTCGTGTTTGTTGACCAAAAGTACCACACTTGAGATACTTTTGGCGCTAAAACACAAAAAGGAGATTATAAAGATCAAAAACCAAAATTGCGTTCCATAAGTGGCTAAAACGAGCAATTGGGCTTAAAACTTGTTTTGGTGGTGCATTTGACACACTTTTGGTGTTTGTTGAACAAAAGTACCTTACTTGAGATTCTTTTGGCGCTAAAACACAAAAAGGAGATTACAAAGATTAAAAACCAAACTTGCGTTCCATTTGTGGCTAAAACGAGCAATTGGGCTTAAAACTTGTTTCGGTGGTGCATTTGACCAAGTTTTGATGTTATTTGACCTAAAGTACCGCACTTGAGATACTTTTGGAGCTAAAACACAAAAAGGAGATTACAAAGATCAAAAACCAAACTTGCGTTCCAGAAGTCGCTATAACGATCAATTGGGCTTAAAACTTGTTTTGGTGGTGCATTTGACATTCTTTTGGTGTTTGTTGACTAAAAGTACCGTACTTGAGATACCTTTGGCTCTAAAACACAAAAAGGAGATTACAAAGATCAAAAACCAAACTAGCGTTCAATTTGTGGCTAAAACGAGCAATTGGGCTTAAAACTTGTTTTGGTGGTGCAGTTGACATTCTTTCGGACTTTGTTGACATACTTTTGGTATTTGTTGACCTAAAGTACTGCATTTGAGATACTTTTGGCGCTAAAACACAAAAGGGAGATTACAAAGATCAAAAACCAAACTTGTGTTCCATAAGTGGCTATAACGAGCAATTGAGATTAAAACTTGGTTTGGTGGTGCATTTGACAAACCTTTCGTGTTTGTTGAGCAAAAGTACCCCACTTGAAATTCTTTTGGCGCTAAAGCACAAAAAGGAGATTTCAAAGATCAAAAACCAAACTTGCGTTCCATAAGTGGCTAAAACGAGCAATTGAGCTTAAATTTGTTTTGGTGGTGCATTTGACCAAATTTTGATGTTTGTTGACCAAAAATACCGCACTTGAGATACTTTTGGCGCTAAAACACAAAATGGAGATTACAAAGATCAAAAACCAAACTTGCCTTCCATGGGCAGGCTGACAGATTTACCCTTTGCGTCAGCATCGAGTGCGGCAGTGGTGCTCATGGGAGTGTGATACTCCTTGCATTCATCCATCCCAAACTTTTTGAGTAGCTCTCTGCAGTATTTAGCTTGGGAGATGAAGATTCCATTCTTCTTCTGTTTAATTTGCAGGCCTAGGAAGAACGTTAGTTCTCCCATCATTGACATTTCAAACTCACCCTGCATAGTCTTAGAGAAATCTTCACAAAGCTTTTCATTAGTTGCCCCAAAAATAATATCATCAACATAAATTTGGACAATTAACATATCTCTATCTTTGTGAAGGATAAACAGTGTATTATCTAATTTGCCCCTTGCGAAACCCTTGCCCAGCAAAAAGCTGCTGAGTCTCTCATACCAAGCTCGAGGAGCTTGTTTCAGGCCATATAAAGCTTTCTTTAGTTTATACACATGTTTGGGATGCTTATGATCCTCAAAGCCAGGAGGTTGTTCTACATATACCTCTTCTTTGATGTAACCATTAAGAAAAGCATTTTTTACATCCATTTGATATAATCTAAAGCCTTTCATGGATGCAAAGGCTAGAAGAATTCTTATTGCTTCGAGTCTAGCAACTGGAGCAAAAGTTTCTTCATAGTCAATGCCTTCTTCTTGGTTATATCCTTTGGCCACTAATCTGGCTTTGTTTCTTGTAATTTGACCTGTCTCATCCAGCTTGTTTTTGAAGACCCACTTGGTCCCCACTATGGATTGATGAGACGGCCTTGGGACTAGTTCCCAGACTTGACTTCTCTCAAATTGATTTAGCTCTTCCTGCATGGCAATAATCTAGTCGCAGTCCTCAAGAGCTTGTTCAACTGAAGTTGGTTCGATTTGAGATAGGAATGCTCCAAACTCAACTTCATTTTGAACTTGCCGTCTAGTTCTGACACCAGAAGAAACATCACCAAGCACTTGATCAAGAGGATGATCCCTGTGATGTCTCCTAGCTGTTGGCAACTGTGCCTCATCAGGCGCGGTCTGCACTCCAGGCTCATCACTGGGTTCATCTTCTTCTTTGGGATTGCTTGTTGGTGTTTCTTTTGGTGGTGAGGAAGATGATGGTGGTTTTGGAAGATTAAGTATTTCATCATCTTCTGAGGATTGTCCCCATGTAGGAGTCTCATCAAATACAACATGCATGGATTCTTCTACAGTTTTAGTTCTCATGTTGTATATTCTATATGCTTTAAACCTAAGGGAATATCCTATGAATATACCTACATCAACTTTTGGATCAAACTTACCCAGATTTACCTTTCCATTGTTATGCACATAGCATTTTGATCCAAATATTCTGAGGTGGCTGATGTTGGGCTTCCTCCCTTTGTACAGCTCATATGGAGTCTTGTCCAAGCCCTTGCGAATATAGGCTCTGTTGGAGATATAGCAAGCAGTGCTCATAGCGTCCGCCCAGAACACTTGAGAAACCTCTTTCTCGTTGAGCATGCTTCTAGCCATCTCCGTCAGAACCCTGTTCTTCCTTTCGACCACTCCATTTTGTTGAGGAGTCCTAGGAGCTGAGAAGTTATGTTCAATGCCATTTTGTTCACATAGCTCAGAGAAGCTGTGGTTCTCAAACTCTCCTCCATGGTCTATCCTTATGGCTGTGATTTTGAGCTCTCTCTCATTCTGCACTTTCTTAGCCAGGACAACAAAAGCATCAAAAGCATCTTGCTTAGAGGCAAGAAACATAGTCCAAGTGAACCTTGAATAGTCATCCACCACCACTAGAGCATACAGGTTTCCACCCAAGCTCTTCACTCTCGCTGGCCCAACCAAATCCATATGGATTAGTTCCAAGGGCCTGCTGGTGGAGACTCTCTTCTTGGTTTTAAACGAGGACTTTGTTTGCTTCCCTCGTTGGCAGGATTCACAAATAAAATCATGCTTTACCTTAAAGGATGGAATGCCTATAGCTAGCTCCTTTTTAATTAGCATATCAAGTTGAGTAAAATTAACATGAGCTAACCTCTTATGCCAAAGCCAACTGTTCTCATCATTTGATATTAAACATTTTTCTTCCAGTTGTTGACATAAGTCTAGAGTATATAGGTTTCCATTTCTGTTTGCCTTAAGTTTGCATTTTAAATTGGCCTTATCTAAATTTAGATCCTGCTTATCAACTATTATGCACTCATGTGAATCAAAGATTACTCAATTTCCTTTGTCAGTGCTCTGGCTCACGCTCAGTAGGTTGTGACAGAGACCGTCCACCAGGTAGAGGTCTTTTACTGGTCCGACTTCTCCAACTCCAGTGATCTTTCCACTCTGATTTCCTCCAAAGGTTACTGTGGCTCCGTCTTTGATCACCAGAGATTTGAACTTGTCTCTGTCTCCAGTCATATGTCTCGAGCATCCGCGGTCAATATACCATTTTCTGTTCTTGGACGCTTTGAGACACACCTGGAAGAATCAAGTAAGCTTAGGTACCCAAACTTTCTTGGGTCCTCTGTCATTAGTTTTCAGTGCCCTTGGTCTAGTGTTAGCCTTGACCTTGGGCTTATGATCATTCAGTGCCTCAGGCCTAGTGCTGGCCTTGGGCTTTTGGGTTTTCCCTGTGGATTGTTTCCAGGCTTGGGATCCCTGTCCTCCCTTAGTTTCCTTTACAGGGGAAGGATCCTTTGTAGCCTTGGTTCCTTTAGGGACCCATTTGTAAGAGCTACTTGCTCCATGCTTCTTGGCATTACAGGTGGACATGGAGTGTCCTTTCCTGTTGCAATAGTTACAGAAGCTGAAAGGTGAGGAGCTGTGACTAGTGGCTTTGTGGAAGAATTTTAAGTAGGGCTTCACTTTTGGTTCCACCCACTTTTTCCCTTTAGCAGTGTATCCTAAGCCAGTCCTATCCCTATATGCCCTTTGATTCATTAAAATTATATTTAACATTTCTGATCCATTTGTAAACTTCTGCAGGGCATTTTGCAGCTTATCTTTCTCAGCTGAGATTTTGCTGCAGTTAGGGCAGCTCTCAAGTGTTGGGGCATTGGGTTCTGCTTGGGGAGAACCCTTGCCATCCGCTATCGGAAGCTTTCTAGCTTCCGCTAGCTCTTCACTTAGTGAGTCCACTTTGGACTCAAGTGATTCCTTTTTAGTTTTTAACACTTTATAGGCTTTACACAATCGAGAAAATTCTTCATGAACCTCGTTGTAAGCCTCTTGAAGTTCAGAGAAGGTTACCTCATTGTCTTCGTGGGTGAGGTCAAAATCTAAAGATGCTTCTTCATCATCTTCTCTGGCTACCAGGCAGAGGTTGGCAGCTTCTTCCTCATCACTTGCTTCTTCATCTGAGCTATTCACCCAGATAGAGGATACAAAGGCCCTTTTCTTGTCTTTCCCCTTTGATCTTTGCAAGCTTGGACACTCAGCCTTGAAGTGGCCAGGCTTTTTACATTCGAAGCACACCGGGGTCTTTTCCTTCTTGTATCCCTTCCTCTGACTGGAGTCACCTTTCTGAAAGCCTCCTTTCTTTTTGAAGAACTTTCTGAATTTTCTCACCATCATGGCCATCTCCTCTTCGTCCAGTTCCTCCTCATCATCCTCATCATCATCATCAATTTCCTTGTTGGGAGCAACAAGGGCAAGATTCTTGGCTTTGGATGAGGCTTGAGGAGCTCTCTGAGCCAGCAATGTTGGTTCATACTCAGCCAAAGAACCAAAGAGTGCAGTGATGGAGCTGGTTGACTCTCCTTGGACTTCCTGCAAGATGGTTACTTTGGTGATCCAGTCACCTTTCAAGACTTTTAGAATCTTGCTGACTTGCTCTCTTTCAGGTATATCCTTGCCCAGCGAGGCCAAATTGTTGATGAGGTGAGTGAACCTGAGCTCCAGCTCTCTGATTGGCTCAGTTGGACTAAGCATGGCGAACTTGTGAAATTCTTCCACTAGCATCTCAACTCGTCTTGCTTTCACTCCCTTGGTCCCAGAGTGAGCAGCCTCAAGAGCCTCCCACATATCCTTAGCACTTTTGTGGTGGCTGATCCTGTGAAACTCCTTAGGACTGAGGGCGCATTGAATGTAATGCATGGCCCTGTAATTTAGCTGGACTAGAGCATAGTCCTCGTTGGTGTACCTGGATCGCTGCTTTGAAAAGCCATCTTCATCCAGAGGGGTGTGATTCCCATATTGAATCACATCCCAGAGTCGGATGTCGCTGGATTGTATGTAGGTCTCCATTCTGAATTTCCAGAATGGATAGTTATACCCATCAAAGCCTGGAGGCTTGTTGGGTTGCATAGAGACATCTGGCAAGGAATAGTCTGTATCCATTACTGGATCTTTACTTTCTAGATTCGTGGGAATCGAGTCAGAAATACCTGCTCTGATACCAAATGAAGGTAATGGATGCACAAGAGGGGGGGTGAATTGTGCTACAAAATAAAAGCTCAAATAAAATCAACACAAGAGTTTATACTGGTTCGGTCTACCTGACCTACGTCCAGTTCTCAACCACCCAGGCCGAGTTCCACTATCCCCAGGTTTTACAACGGGTGCACCTGGAACCTTTACAACCACAAGTTTTGAACGGGATCACTTGCAACCTTACAACCACAAGTTTTACTCAAGGCTCACTTGCAACCTTTCTAACTAACTCCCCCTTACAACTAGCAAGGGTTCAACCTTTACAAATAAAGGATTTTTCTAACTAGGTTCTCTTTAAGAACAGATAGTGTTACACACTTAAGTACAATTAATGCTCTTATAACAAGAAGAGACTTAACTACAAAGAGTACAAGATATGTAGATGAAAAGATCACTCAATGAGTTAAATGCTCTCTCTCTTTTCTGGGCTACTTTGAATGCTTGAAGATTTTCTTGGTTTCTCGCTCTAGCATCTTTCAAGAATGTCAAAGATAATTAAATCTCCATAAATGAAGTTTGAGCTCCTTTATATAGTCTTCAAACATCCTCACTCTTGGTAGGTGGGTTAGCCGTTTGAATATGGCTGTTTTTCCCATGTTACCGTTTGCCCAATAAATGTTTCATCAATGCATAGCAGGGTTGAATCTAAATTGGACTTGCCTACTTGGAATTTATGAGGTATACAATGTTTTATTTACATGAAGGAATTGATGCATATATGTCACCAATATTGGATATGCTTTGGTGAGTGAATTGATCTATGAGGATGATGCTTGAGATCATGTAGAAATGTTATGGTGTTACAAATAGCTGATTGCAAAGTAGTATATGTGCTTGATCTAATTTATTTCAATTGAGCTTGATTGAAATTTGTGAAGAATAAACCCATGAAATATGTACTAGGAATTTAGAGATTTTACTCTCTTGAAATTGATTAATTGCTTTGTTTTGTATATATATGACTTAGGAAACCATGTAACCTTTTCAAGATAATAAAATAACTAAGAAAAAGGGAAATGATGGTAATAACTTCATTGGGTATGAGAGAGACGTCAAAATATTATAAAGTGGAAATGATATTAATTTAGCAATTTGTATTATATTCATATAGGTTTGAATAGTGGTGATGGTACTTGGAAGATAATCTACAAGGAAACTATAAGAAATGACAGAGAAATGCTACGGGCGACAGGTAATCACTCTTACCTTACTATAACATTGAGGGTGACGTTAGCTGGGATTTTCAAAATCCCTTTTCACCCTCCATATTCATATTGTCTTTAAAAACTTATTTTTATACAAAACAGGCTATCGGGTGCCTTTCAAACACGGTTATTTTCATATAAAGAAATTTGTAACACTATATCTATTATTCTGGCTGGTGGTTGTTATTGATCTGGAACGATTGTGAAAGGCATATAAGTATAGCGTTCTGTTAGTGACATTGAGAGTTTATATAAATAGGAGGAGGTGATGAGGGGTTTGAGATTTTGGAAAGTTAGATGGAGGAATAGTGATGTGTTGCAGGAATGATTGAAATATTGAATGATATTGAGATGTTGAAATGAATTGTAAGCATTGCATGACACTGGATTATATATGTACCATCGCGCGATGATAACTGTCGATAGGCCAATCGACAATTATTTTGTACTAATGCCTTCTGAGTAGAGACAGGGGCACAAGGGAAAATTGCCTTCTGAGTAGAGACAGGGGCATAAGGGAAATTGCCTTCTGAGTAGAGACAGGGGCACAATGGAAATTGCCTTCTGAGTAGAGACAGGGGCACAGTGTCAAATCGTACAGTGAAGTTAAATGCTGGAATAAATGCCTCCATGATGGTACGATGTATCTATAAGTGAATGTGAGAGTTGTGTTGGTAGTATTGTTGTATTGGAGATAGAGATGGTGAAGTGCAATGATTGGGAAGTGACAGAGTGATCGGGGATATATGGGAAGAAGAATTGGATTATATGTATACATATTATTGATTTTAAACACTGTGGTACCCTTTAGACGCCCTTACTACCGCACATCTCACTGTTATAGTGAGTTAAGCGGTGATTACTGGGACAAATTGTCTCATCCCACGATTACTGACATTTTTGCAGGTATTCATGCACAGGCGCAAGCAACAGGAAAGGGAATTAGGTAGTAGAGGTTATATAATTTATATAGAGTTGTATATTGCCAAATTGTATAGGCCTGCATCTGCTTCCGCATGTATATGTATTTATTTATTATTTAATATCATTTAGTTTTGTTTAATAACCATGTTAGGCAAATCCTTTCTAACATGGTTAGCAATAAATTATCCATGATAGCAGCTGTGCTGTATTAGTTTATTCTTTTCTATCATGGATAATATTTAATCATTAGGAAATTCCTTTTCTAACTATGATAGGACATTGATATTATGGATATCCTTTTTCTATCATAGTAAGTAAAGAGGTTATTAGTCTAAAATGGATATTATTGTTTAAATTAAGAAATTAGTAACATAATGAAACAGAATGTTACAGTCTGGAAGTGACCGAACCAAGATAAATTTGTGTGTGCATATTCTGTTTGTTTAATCTACACATCAAGCACCACACCACTGCATACTTACTTGTGCTTGGGATGATTCATCGTCTCTCTCATCAAGCACAAGGAGTAATGTTTTAGAAAGGGAGAATTTTATAAGTTTTATTCTGCCACCCAATTCACCCCCTCTTGGGTGACAGCCACTCATTTCATTTGGTATCAGAGCAAGGTTACTTGTTTAAAGGATCCAACGATCTAAAGTGCAAAGACCATGGCTGACTTGGGTTATAAAATGTTTTCTGAAAGTCTTGATCCTACCATTCCACCTGTGTTAGAAAACATTGATTTTTCTCTATGGAAAGCTAGGATGAAAAATTTTTATGAAATCCTCCAATCTCAAAATGTGGGATGTTTTTAAAAAGGATTTTGATTTCAAACCAAAAAGGGACTGGACGGAAAAAGAAAAGAATTTATTTTCCTTAAACATTAGAGCAATGCAAATTTTGTACAAATGCTTAACTGAAAATGATTTCAAGAAAATCAAACATTGCTCTAGTGCTAGAGATATTTGGCACACTTTTGATGCTATGTATGCTTCTAATCTTTCATTTGAAAGTAAAGCTGTCCGAAGCCCATTTCGTGCCCCTTGTGGATCAACTATCGGTGAGCTACAGGAAGCTGATACTGAGAAAGCTAGCAGTAGTGAAGAAAGTGCCTATCTCTGCCTAGAAGATTCAGAAACTGAGAAAATTGAGGTATCTGAATTTGAACCTTCTGAATTGCAAGACATATATAATGAGTTACATATTGAATTCTGTAAACTTGCAAAAGAAGCTCTAGGCTTAAGGAAAAAGAATAGGAAACTTGAGGAATTTATCCTTTCTTCTACATCCAAGGTTTCCAAAGTTCCTTTCATAAAAGAAGAGTTTTCAAAAGACCCTGAGTTTTCAAAAGTTAATAAACAGAGAGTCTTTGAAAAGAAAACTGACCAACACGATAATGATAGGAAATTCCATTCTGAATATCATTCCATTACCTGTCATTATTGTGGTAGATCAGGTCATATTTCTCACACATGTAATTTTAAAAGAAATTTATATGTGAGGAATAAATGTGTATGGATTCCTAAAGGACAAGTAAGGTCCAGTGCTAACCATGTAGGACCCAAGTACATATGGGTACCAAAACTTCCTTCTAGTGCCTTACCTGTGCAGGAAAGATCAAGAGTTCCTCTTGTACCAAAGAAGAGAACTTGTGGTGATATCACTGGTGCAATCGCTTGGTCAAATCATAAGAGGCAGTGCACAACCACAAGGAACAAAGGTTCTGTCTCAAGCATGAGCCATCACAGAATTCCACTCAACTATCCTGAGAAGAACAAGAGAAAGAGAATTCCTGGATCAACATGGAGAAAGCCTATGAATTCTGTCTCTCATAAGAAAGTGCTTCAGGCCAAGGATAAGTATAGAAGATCTCCTTGGGTAAGCAAGAGATCACTTAGGGTTGAATCATGCGATAATAAAATCTCCTATGCAAATGTTAGATGGAATTATTGAGGTCTTACATCAAACATCATGGATATGAACATTCTATTCCGTATAAAAGTGCTTCACAATGTTCATAGTCTACATGCTGTCATGATCAAAACCATATATATATATATATATATATATATATATATATATATATATATATATATATATATATATATATATCCTTGTGCATATAGTCATGATTGATTCGCAATGCCATATTCATAGTGAATAACTCTTAGGTGCATGTGAATCACATACCTCCTACAAACTGACCAATCAGATCCAAGTCTGGATACTGAAAAAGGGAAAAGGGGATTATTTGATATCTTGTAGGAAAGGAGAACGGAAGCAACAACAAGACTCAAGACTGTACTTCAGCTGAGCAATTTGTCGTATCTTGATGAGTCGTTCTTCATGCCTAGCTTTTGGTGCTGCCCCTGAAATAAAAGAACTCTTGCATAGCCTGCCAAAATCAAGCAAGCTACTGCTTGATGCAAGTGTAGCCTTGGATGATGATGGAAGAAAAATGGGTGAAACATTATTCCTCTCATCACCAAATACTTTTGGTGGGTGATGGTGATTTCTCCTTCTCTCTTTGCTTGGCTCAGTCCTTTGGTTCAGCTTTCAACATTGTTGCTTCTTCCCTTGACACTCATGATGAAGTTGTGAGGAAGTACAAGAAGGCAAAGTCAAATTTAATTGCCTTAACTGAGCTGGGAGCAGATGTGTGGCATGGAGTTGATGCAACTCAAATGAAATTTCATCCATACTTGAAAATGAGGAGATTTGATAGAATTATATTCAACTTCCCACATGCAGGCTTCCATGGCAGAGAAGATAACTTCTCCATGATTCTGAAACACAAGAACCTCATACGCAGGTTCTTTATGAATGCAAGGAGCATGCTAAGATCCAATGGTGGAATTCATGTTAATCACAGGACTACACCGCCATCTGATGACTGGCGCATAGAGAAGATCGGGATAAAAAGCTTTCTGAGGCCAATTGAGTGTGTAGAATTCAAGAAAGAAGACTACCCGGGCTATAACAACAAGAGAGGCGATGGGTCCAAGTGTGATGAGCCTTTCCCCCTTGGTTCCCTTGTGAAAAGATCACATGAGCATACAATGGTAAATCTCAAGTTTTCACATCCGGAAGGGAATCCCTTCCGCCAGCATCTACAGGTTACAAAACAGATAGAAAGCACCAGTGACCAATGTGCCTCCCTAAGAGGTTGTCTGATGTCTTGGGCTAGCAAGAAGCAGACCTGCGTGTCAATTTCATCCAGAGGCTGAGTATATTGCTACCGCTAGCTGTTGTGCACAAGTGCTGTGGCTGAAGAATCAACTGAGGGATCTTGGCCTGGAGTTTCCTGAGGCTCCCATTCTCTGTGATAACACAAGCACCATCAGCCTTGCCAAGAATCCTGTTCAGCACACAAGAACAAAGCACATTGACGTCAGGCATCACTTCATCAGAGATCATGTTCAGAAGAAGGATGTCAAGGTGCAGTTTGTTCCCACACAGTATCAGCTTGCGGATATCTTCACCAAGCCTCTGGGGGTAGATCAGTTCGCCTTTATAAGAGGTGATTTGGGAATGTTTTGCAGGTCCCCAATGTTAAATCTTAAGTAAGTACAACCGGAAGCAAATCCTCTTCCGGATGCTCTTTTACTGCTGCTTCGTGATGACACTAAGCAACCGGGAGTGCCAGTGTCTGAGACAGAGGAAGGACACGTCACTTCACCAAACGTTTCATCTTCCTCCACTGGAAGTTGTGCCTCCTCTGACAGAGTGAAGCGACAAGTGTCAAAAAGATGCGCCGTTCCAATTAAAATGTTTACGTTTTCCCATGAACTAGCACATGTTTTCAATGTAGAGTCATTATGTGCATCACATCGGTTACTACATGTATAAATAGGCATCAACACTCATTTTCACATGTTACACAACTCACTTACCCACCAAACTCTCTGAAAGCATTCATCGTGTTCATCACCACATTCATACTGTTCTTCATCTTGTTCTTCATCTTCTTCTTCTTCATCTGCATTTCTGTGCATATCATCTCATACATTCCATTCAAACCCTAAACCACTACACAAAATGGCCGGCTCTCATGAATCAAACCCCAACACTCAGATAGCCACCTCTTCGAAGAAGTCCAAATCTAGGAAATCTGGGCAACATGAACAATCTGGGAAAAAGCATAAGAGGGTCAGATTTGAAGAAGAACAGTCCTCGAAGCGCCAAAGGGTTGAGGATGATCCCTCTGTTTACATGGATGGGCCGCTTGAAGCTATTTCTCCTACATTTGAGAACACTAAACCCTACTTTACAAATGGGATTTTTGTTGATATGGAGAAGGATGAAAATCTAGGCTTTCGTCATTTGAAGGGACATATCCAGAAGTACATGTGTTGGTTGGGGATCAACAATGAATACAACGTCAATATCCTCAGGGTGTTCTACCAATCTCTCACTGCCAAGCCAAAGTGGAAGACTATCTCAAGGAAAGAGACAATTGGCCGAGTTGACTTCAAGGCCACAGTGAGGGGGAGGAAAATCAAGTTCTCATGGAGAGATATCAACCGCCTGCTCGGGGTCACTGAAGAGAGTATGAACCAGTGGATCTACGCTGATAAGCTGAGCCAGGAGGAGCTTGAAGAAGTCTATGAGACCAAGGGGAAGAAGGTCTCTGCTATGCCTGACTCCAAGAGGGTACTTCAATATGTCTACTCTCGCTTGATGACTCATAAGGGGGGGAACTTCAATGAGTTCACCCAACTAGACAACCCCTGGTTCCCCAGGTTCCTCACCATGCAGCCTATCAACCCTGGGCAACTGATCAGTTTGGAGCTGCACAGATGGTGTGAAGCCAAAGACAAGAAACCTGGCTATCTCTCCCCTATCCTCAAGTCATTGCCTTCCTCCTGGAGAAGTTCATGATCAAATCCACTGAGGAGGCTGACAACGTCAAGTGCTTGCCCATGGGATCAATGAATATTGGCAAGATGGGGATCAGGTATAAAAGGCCAGCAAAGGCCACTCGGTCTGGATCTCAGGCTGGGAGTGCCTCGCATACAACTGCTCCCTCTATGTCTGGAGCCGGGGATCAAGAAGTGGATTCCCATGTTGGCCCAAGCCGAGCTCCAAGGGTGTCTGCTGCAATGAAGGGCCTTGTTGAGGAAATGAAGACTGAGATCCTTCACAAGCTGCCTGAACCCTTGATGGCCCCTCTGAGAGCAGAATGTGATGCAGCCTTTAGCAGCAAGAGCAGAGGATCCAGGGCTTGGAGGATCGCCTAGGAAGAGTCGAGGCCAAGGTAGACCTCATACTTAGCCACTTCCAGATTCCTCAACCTCAACCCAACCTACCACCACCTCCTCCTCCTAATAATCCTTCTAACCCACCTCCACAAAATGATCCACCTCCACCCTCCGCACGAAATAACCCTGACACTCACAACTCCCCCAACCACTCTCCACCCCACAACTCCCCTCACAACACCCCTCATAACTCACCTCACAATTCCTTCACTTCCATTCCCACCCAGGAGGCCGAGGCCCTTGCTTTCTATACTTCCATTCACCCCCTCAGTCGCATATACCTGAGAGATATACCACACCTTCAGAGGATACCTGAGAGAAATATATCTTCCACTCCTTATTCACCTACCTTCCCCTACCCTGACCTATTCTCATATTCAAATCCCTTCTTCTTCCCAAGCCCCACTCCTTCACCTACTACTTCACCCACTACCTCACCTCCTCCCTCACCACCTAGATATGGCCCTGAATCTCCACCATCCACCTCCGCCTCACCCTCCTCCTTGGCCCTCGCCCTTATTGTTGATGCCAAAAGGGGGAGAGATATTCTCACTCAACCCTCCCTATGGCTAGATGAGGACATTGCTGCTGCTCTCCGCCGTGCCATGGATCTGAGAAGAATGGGTAGAGCAGAAAGCTTAATTCGTGGGGAAGCCATCAGGTTCATGCAACAACGCTCAGCCAGCAAAAGGTCTAATATGGATATAGTGTTGTTTGATCAGCCTGCTGAGGCTCCACCATCTGAGCCTGAGTCTTCATCTGTTGAGGTTCCACTCTTTGAGCCTTCATCAACTGTTGAGCCTCCTCCTCCTATGCCTGCTCAGAATATATTTGAGGAAATCATGATGAAGTATGGTTATAAAAGGCCAGACCCGCCAGTCATAGTGATTGCCAAGTCAATCTCTTCTTCTGAGCCAGCCCCTCCTCCTCCAGTGGTCAGTTACAACAAATCAAGGAAAAAGACTCTTGCCAGAAAAGGTGCTGCTACATCTGAGCCATCTAAGAGTGAAGAAGAATTGGATAGAATGCCTCAACCTGGGGAAGCATCTGAGCCTCAGTCCTCCACCCAAGAGCAAACTCAGACTGTACACAGTGAAGACCCACCAGAAGTGGTGGTTGTTAGAATCTTAAGTTTTGTTGAAGACTAAAATATGAAAGAACGAGCCAAACACTTAGAGAATATTAAGTTAATATAGAACCCCAAGTAAGAGTACAACCGGATGTGGATTTACTTCCGGATGGACTAGGACTAGCGCCCGCGGATGAACGTCTCATCCCCCAGCGACAGCAAGTACTTCACTAAGTAATAACTCAGTCTAAGAACATTGGTTGTATAAAATCCTTGAGACTAAGTTAGGAAGCTTACGGATGTGGATTTGCTTCCGATTGCTTAGTGACTAGCGCTGGCTGTTGGTTTGGACAACACTGAGCGTCAGTGAGTATAATATGATCATAACCCAACGTCTAGTGGATTTGCTTCCGATTGCTTAGTGACTAGCGCTGGCTGTTGGTTTGGACAACACTGAGCGTCAGTGAATATAATATGATCATAACCCAACGTCCAGTGGAAGTGCTTCCGGATGTAAAAGAGCTCCCTTAGACTAAGTGAACTCCCACTGCATGTGAGTATGTGCTATTATTGTTAAGACTAACGTTCAAAATGCAGTACACTGAGTGACGTTGCTTCCGGATGTGGACTTGCTTCCGGTTGTAAGGTTCAAATCTCTGGTGATCAAGGATGGAGCCACAGTGACCTTTGGAGGAAATCAAAGTGGTAAGATCACTGGAGTTGGAGAAGTCGGACCAGTCAAAGACGTCTATCTAGTGGACGGTCTCAGTCACAACCTGCTGAGCGTCAGCCAGAGCACTGACAAAGGAAATTGGGTAATTTTTGATTCAAATGAGTGCATAATAGTTGATAAGCAGGATCTGAATTTAGACAAGGCCAATTTAAAATGCAAACTTAAGGCAAACAGAAATGGAAACCTATATACTCTAGACTTATGTCAACAATTGGAAGATAAATGTTTAATATCTAGTGATGAGAACAGTTGGCTTTGGCATAAGAGATTAGCTCATGTTAATTTTACTCAACTTGATATGCTAATTAAAAAGGAGCTAGTCATAGGTATTCCAACTTTTAAAGTAAAGCATGATTTTATTTGTGAATCCTGCCAACGAGGGAAGCAAACAAAGTCCTCGTTTAAAACCAAGAAGAGAGTCTCCACCAGCAGGCCCTTGGAACTAATCCATATGGATTTGATTGGGCCAGCGAGAGTGAAGAGCTTGGGTGGAAACCTATATGCTCTAGTGGTGGTGGATGACTATTCAAGGTTCACTTGGACTATGTTTCTTGCCTCTAAGCAAGATGCTTTTGATGCTTTTGTTGTCCTGGCTAAAAGTGCAGAATGAGAGAGAGCTCAAAATCACAGCCATAAAGACAGACCATGGAGGAGAATTTGAGAACCATAGCTTCTCTGAGCTATGTGAACAAAATGGCATAGAACACAACTTCTCAGCTCCTAGGACTCCTCAACAGAACGGAGTTGTCGAGAGAAAGAACAGGGTTCTGACAGAGATGGCTAGAAGCATGCTCAATGAGAAAGAGGTTTCTCAAGTGTTCTGGGCGGACGCTATGAGCACTGCTTGCTATATCTCTAACAGAGCCTATGTTCGCAAGGGCTTGGACAACACTCCTTACGAGCTGTACAAAGGGAGGAAGCCCAACATCAGCCACCTCAGAATCTTTGGATCAAAGTGCTATGTGCATAACAATGGAAAGGTAAATCTGGGTAAATTTGATCCAAAAGCTGATGTAGGTATATTTATAAGATATTCCCTTAGGAGTAAAGCATATAGAATATACAACATGAAAACTAAAACTGTAGAAGAATCCATGCATGTTGTATTTGATGAAACTCCTACATGGGGACAATCCACAGAGGATGATGGAATACTTAATCTTCCAAAACTACCATCATCTTCCTCACCACCAAAAGAAACACCAACAAGCAATCCCAAAGAAGAAGATGAACCCAGTGATGAACCTGGAGTGCAACCCGTGCCTGAGGAGGCACAGTTGCCAACAGCTAGGAGACATCACAGGGATCATCCTCTTGATCAAGTGCTTGGTGATGTTTCTTCTGGTGTCAGAACTAGAAGACAAGTTCAAAATGAAGTTGAGTTCGGAGCATTCCTATCTCAAATCGAACCAACTTCAGTTGAACAAGCTCTTGAGGACTGCGACTGGATTATTGCCATGCAGGAAGAGCTAAATCAATTTGAGAGAAGTCAAGTTTGGGAACTAGTCCCAAGGCCGTCTCATCAATCCATAGTGGGGACCAAGTGGGTCTTCAAAAACAAACTGGATGAGACAGGTCAAATTACAAGAAACAAAGCCAGGCTAGTAGCCAAAGGATATAACCAAGAAGAAGGCATTGACTATGAAGAAACTTTTGCTCCAGTTGCTAGACTCGAAGCAATAAGAATTCTTCTAGCCTTTGCATCCATGAAAGGTTTTAGATTATATCAAATGGATGTAAAGAGTGCTTTTCTTAATGGTTACATCAAAGAAGAGGTATATGTAGAACAACCTCCTGGCTTTGAGGATCATAAGCATCCCAAACATATGTATAGATTAAAGAAAGCTTTATATGGCCTGAAACAAGCTCCTCGAGCTTGGTATGAGAGACTCAGCAGCTTTTTGCTGGGCAAGGGTTTCTCAAGGGGCAAATTAGATAATACACTGTTTATCCTTCACAAAGATAGAGATATGTTAATTGTCCAAATTTATGTTGATGATATTATATTTGGGGCAACTAACGAAAAGCTTTGTGAAGAATTCTCTAAGACTATGCAGGGTGAGTTTGAGATGTCAATGATGGGAGAACTAACGTTCTTCCTAGGCCTGCAAATTAAACAGAAGAAGAATGGAATTTTCATCTCCCAAGCTAAGTACTGCAGAGAACTACTCAAAAAGTTTGGGATGGATGAATGCAAGGAGTATGACACTCCTATGAGCACCACTGCCGCACTCGACGCTGACGCAAAGGGTAAATCTGTCAGTCTGCCCATGTACAGGGGAATGATAGGTTCCCTCCTATACTTAACGGCAAGCAGGCCTGACATTCAATTTAGTGTAGGCATGTGCGCTAGGTTTCAAGCCAACCCCAAGGAGTCACACTTAACATGTGTTAAACGTATTCTGAGGTACCTTGAGGGAACACAAGAACTTGGTCTTTGGTATCCCAGAGGTAACCAAGAGTTGTTGTGGGCTTACTCTGACTCTGACCATGCAGGTTATAAAACAGATAGGAAGAGCACCAGTGGATAATGCGCCTTCCTTGGTGGTTGTCTGGTGTCTTGGGCTAGCAAAAAGCAAACCTGTGTGTCTTTGTCATCCACTGAGGCAGAATACATTGCTGCTGCAAGCTGTTGTGCACAAGTGCTATGACTAAAGAACCAGTTGAGAGATCTTGGCTTGGAGTTCCCTGAGGCACCCATCCTCTGTGACAACACAAGCACAATTAGCCTTGCCAAGAATCCAGTTCAGCACACAAGGACAAAACACATTGACGTCAGACATCACTTCATCAGAGACCATGTTCAAAAGAAGGATGTCAAGGTGCAGTTTGTCCCCACACAACAACAGCTTGCTGACATCTTTACCAAGCCTCTGGGGGTTGACCAATTTACTTTCATAAGAGGTGATTTGGGAATGGTAAACCCAAATGAAGTGTAAATTCTGTTTATTATACTTGATTGTTTAAAATCTACAACAATACTAACTTAGGCATCAGAGTGCCAATATGTGTTTTTGCAGGTTCTCCATGTTAAATCTTAAGCATCTGCAACCGGAAGCAAAACCACTTCCGGATGATCACTCACTGACACTGGATGTTAAATCAAGAAGAGCGCCAGTGCCAGCCCAAGGGACACGTCACTTCAGAAACACTTCGTCTCCTTCTGAGGGGAGTTGTGCTTTCTCTGACAAAATGAAGGGACACATGTCATAAGGTGCGTCGTTCCAATTTAAATATTTAGGTTACCCAATGTGTAAACATTTACTCTCATCTGAAAAGACATGACCATTATACCCTTCAGTCACTTTGACTATAAATAGAGTGTCATTTTTCACTTTCACTTTTTACTTGCATAAATTTTTCTTACCATTCTCTCTGAAATTCTCTTCATCTTCATCTGCGTTCTTCATCCTGTTCTTCATTTCCTTCATATTTTCTTTCGCTTTTTCACCCAAATCAACCATAATCCACACAAAAATGGCCGGATCTCATGAAACACACCCAGTTACAAAGAAACATTCCTCATCCAAGAAACACAAGTCGAAATCTGGGAAATCTCGCCATGAACATTCTGGGAAATCTGGGAAAAATGATGAACACAGTGATGAACACCATGAAGTTTCTGGGCAAACCCAGGGACAGGATGAACATATCCAGGATCAGCCTGGAACTTCTGGTCGAACAGCAGAACAGTCAGTGACTTCTGAGCATGAGAAAGCGAGGGAAGCCCAGAGGAAAGGAAAGAAGAAGAAGGTTCAGTTCGCTGAGGAGCCTTCTTCCAAGAGGCAAAGGGTTGAAGATGACCCTACAGTGTATAGAGATGGGGCATTGGAAACTGTGGCCGCCAAGTTTGAGACATCCATTCCAATCTTCAACCATGGCATGTTCATCGATCTGAACAAGATTGATGAACTAGGGTTCCCACATCTGCGTCCTTACCTCGAGAGGTACATGCCCTAGCTGGGGATCAACCAGGACTACAACGTCAACGTCCTGCGTGTCTTCTGTCAATCCCTCACTGGCAAGGCTAGGTTCAAGAAGGTTGATGGGAAAGAGCAAATTTACAAACTCTCCTTCACTGCCACTGTAAGGGGGAGAACCTTCAGGTTCACGTGGAAGACACTGAATGAGATAATGGGGATCACAGACGAGAGAATGAATGAGTGGCTATACCCTGAGTCACTAAAGTTCAGCAAGGAGGATCTCGAGAAGTTGTATGGCACCTCAGGGAAAAAGGTATCCAAGATGTCTGACTCTTACAGGCTCTTGTACTACGTCTACTCCCGAATGATGACTCACAAAGGGGGTAACTTCAACGAGTTCACTCTGCTGGACAATCCCTGGTTCCCCAGACTCCTCTCCCACCAGCCAATCAACCCCGGTCAGTTGATCTGCCTTGAGCTTCAGCGCTGGATAACTAATGACAAGTCTGGCTATCTTCCCTATCCCACTATCATTGCCTTCCTCCTTGAGAAGCATCTGATCAAGGCCACATCTGCTGTGGAGGAAGAAAATGTCAAGTGCAGACCTGTGGGAGCTACCAACATCGCGAAGATGGGCATTAAGTATAACAAGCCTGCTAAGCCTACTCGCTCAGGATCACAGGCAGGGAGTGCATCTCAGACTTCAGCCCCCTCTACATCTGATGCAGGGGATCAGGAAGTGGACTCCCATGCTGGACCAAGCCGTGCTGCAAGAGTGCCAGCTTCTGTCAGAGCCTTTGCTGAGGAAGTTAAGGAAGAGCTTCTCTTTAGGCTGCCTGACTCTTTGTTGAGTCCTCTCCGTGCTGAGTGTGACACTGGCTTCCAGCAGCAAGGGGAGCGAATCCAGCGGCTTGAGGACAGAGTTTGCCAAGTCGAAAATCATCTTGCCAGGGTGGATGCAAAACTAGATCTCATCCTCCAACACCTACAAATTCCCCAACCATCACAAGGTAACCTACCACCTCCTCCTCCTCCCCAAAACCCACCTCCTCCTCCTCCTAATCACCCTCAACTTCCCCCTCCTCCTCCACCTAACACTCAACAACCTCAGCCACCACCACAAAATGACCACCAATCCCCACCTCCACCAAACAATGACCACCAATCCCAACCTTCACCTACCCATGACCAGCAAACCCAAGACTCACCCCAACATTCTCCACGCCAATCCCCACTAAACTCTCAATCTACACCTCCTTCACCCATTCTCACACGACCTAGCGCTCCTACTCGCTCTCCACTCCGCCTCTCCAATGAACCTTTTCCCCACTCCAACCCTACCCATCCAAGCTCTAGACCCAGATCCAACACCTTAGCCGAACAACTAGGGTTTAACACTGTCATTCACCCTCTCAGCCAAATCTATATAAGAGATTATCCCCGCCTTCAGCCACTCTCTGACGACCACCTACCCTTTACCCCACACACTACCACCTCCTACACTGAATACTCCTCTACTTATCCTTTTGAAGGTCTTTTTGTCACCTCCAATTGGTTCCCCGACACTACCTCATCCCCAGAAATTACCCAACCTACCTCCTCCCCAGAATCCTCACCCCAAAAACTATTTGGCCCTGAACCTCTACCCTCCTCTTCATCCACTCCATCCCTGGCCCTCACCCTCTTTGATGATGCCAAAAGGGGGAGAGATGTGATGTCCACTCTGCGCCTGTCCATGAACACAAGGGATGTCCTCAGCCAGCCATCCCTATGGATTGATGAAGACATCGCAGCTGCTCTCCGCCGTGCGATGGAATCACAAAAGCTAGGTGGTGCTGAGAGCCTTATAAGAGGAGAAGCCATCCGGTTCATGCAGCAGAAGAAAACGGCTGAGCAAGGACCACAATGGGATATGGTTGTCTTTGAGCCAAATGAACAACCTTCACAGCCTGAGTCATCTTCATCATAGCCTTCTCCAACTAAGTCAAGCAAAAACATTGTTGAGGAGATTATGATGAAGTGGGGACTGAAGAGACCCAACCATCCTCCCATTGTGATAGCCAAGCCTATTCCTGCATCCTCTGGGCAAGAGTCTGAGATCCCTTCATCTGAGCGTTCATCTGCCCCTCCTCTCTCATCTGAGCCAGCAGTCATCTTCAGTGAGTCTAGAAAGAAGGCCGTTGCTAGGAAGCGTGCCAAGAGAATTATTGCCACCACTGAATCTGCTGAGAGTGAGGAAGAGACTCCATCTGACCTACTTGAGCAAGGAACTTCATCTGCCCAGGTTGAGCAAGAAATGCCAGTGGTTCAAGCAGTTCCAATTCTGAAGGAAGTCAAGTTGGAAATTGAAGACATGACTCTTGAGGAATTCGAGAAGTTTGGATTCACAGACAAGTTATCCTTTGGTCAGATGGCCTGCCTCGATGCTGACAGAGCAAGTGCCATGCCCACTCCTCCAATTAGCAAGAGCAAAGGGAAGAGTAAAGGGAAAGGAAAAAGGAAAGCCCAGGAAGTTGAGGAGGATCCCAACTTCCCTGTATGGAACGTAAAAATCCGGGCTGTTCACTATCCCAATGGAGAGGTCACCTACTTCGACGATGCTACAGGGTTCCCTGGGTATGAAGAAGTGGAGAACATGAAAAGGGCATTCGAGGAGTCTATTGAATCAGAGAGGCTCAGAAGAGAAAGAGATGAAGAAAAGCTTCAGCAGATAATTGCCCAGATAGACCAGAATGTGCATGAGGCCGAGTTAGCCAAACTGCAAAAGGAGAATGAAGAGAGACAGAAGGAGAGGGAGAGGAAAAAGAAACACAAACCTTGAACCCCCAATCCAAACATTCTTTTAACTTAGAGATTTTTCCTTTTTGTTTTCATGCATACTTCATACTTGCTTAGTGTAATTTACTTGTCATACTTGCTTAGTGTAATTTACTTGTATATGTTATTTGATTGTATACTTTGACTTGTAACTTTTGCTTATCAATAATATCTGTCTAAGTTACTTGTTCTTATCTATTGCTTTTATTCTTCTGATAATCCTTTCATATAAATTTAATCAATAAAACTAAGTTTGTCATCATCAAAAAGGGGGAGAATGTTAGAATCTTAAGTTTTGATGAGGACTAAAATATGAAAGAATAAGCCAAGTACTTAGAAAGCAATAGGTTAACATAGAATCCCAAGTAAGAGTGCAACCGGATGTGGATTTACTTCCGGATAGACTAGGACTTGCGCTCGCGGATGAATGGTTCATCCCCCAGCGGCAGCAAGTAACTCACTAGGGAATTAACTTAGTCCATGAGCATTAGGTATATAAAACCTTAAAACTAAGCTAAGACTCAACCGGAAGTGAAATTGCTTCCTGTTAGATTTTGACTGGCGCTGGCTGATAGAATAACCCCAAGCGTCAGTGAACATAAGCCACGTCAAGTGAAAGTGCTTCCGATAGCTTAGTGACTAGCGCTGACTGATGGAATGAAGGACACTGAGCGACAGTGAGTGATAGTGAACAAAATCCTTCATCCAGTGATTTTACTTCCGGATGTAGAAGTGCTTCCGGATACATCATAGACTAAGAGAACACCCACTGCATGTGACTATGTGCTTATATTGCTAAACTAACGTTCAATTGCAGCACACTAAGTAAGGTTGCTTCCGGATGTGATTTTGCTTCCGCAAGCAATCAGAATGTCAGAACGTTCAGAGATGCAGTGTCAGAATGCTTTTGTCAGAGCAGAGGTGTCAGGACTACTTTTCAGAGATAAAGCAAATCAACCCTGCTATGCATTGATGAAGCATTTACTGGGCAAACGGTAACATGGGAAAAACGGCCATATTCAAACGGCTAGCCCATCTACCAGGAGTTCAAATGTTTGAAGACTACATAAAGGAGCTCAACTTCATTTATGAAGCAATTAATTATCTTTGAATACTCTTGAGAGAAGTTAGAGCGAGAAACTAAGAACACTTTCAAGCATTCAAAGCTGCCCAGAAAAGAAAAGAGCATTTAACACATCGAGTTATCTTTTTCACCTACATATTCTGTACTCCTTGTTGTTAAGTCTCTTCTTGTTATAAGAGCATTGATTGTACTTAAGTGTGTAACACCATCCGTTCTTTGAGAGAACTTAGTCAGAAAAATCCTTAAATTGTAAAGGTTAACCCCTTGCTTGGTGTAAGGGGGAGCTAGTTAGAAAGGTTACAAGTGAGCCTGTGTAAAACTTGTAGTTGTAAGGTTGCAAGTGATCCCGTGCAAAACTTGCGGTTGTAAGGTTTCAGGTGAACCCGTTTTAAAACCTGAGATATAGTGGAACTCGGCCTGGGTGGTTGAGGACTGGACGTAGGTCAGGTAGACCGAACCAGTATAACTCTTGTGTTGTTTTATTTGAGCATTTATTTTTGAAGCACAATTCACCCCCCCCCCCCCTCTTGTGCATCCATTACTTTCAGCTTTTGGTTTGGATGAGCTCAGTGATCTGAAGAGAGCTATAGCTGAATCTCTTGAGACGGAAAGACTCAGAAGAGCAAATGAGGAAAGGGAGCTACAAGCTATTCTTGCCCAGATCGATCAGCAGCAGTTGGATGAGATGTGGGCCAAGGCAAACGAGGAGTTTGAAGAGAGACAAAGAGAGAAAGAGAGGAACAAAAGACACAGGCTCTAGAACCCAAACCTCTCATGCATATAGCTTAGGATTTTTCCTTTTCATATTTTTCATGCATAAGTTATCTGCCTTAACAGTAAATCTTTCAGTATTGTTCTTACTATTTTCTTATCATACATGTATTTGATTTACTTGTCTAATGAAGTTCGCTTTTGAATTCATATCTGTGTGCTATTTAAATTATTTATCTTTAAGTATGAATTATGAACTTATTAGATAACTTAGTTTGTCATCATCAAAAAGGGGGAGAATGTTAGAATCTTAAGTTTTGATGAAGACTAAAATATGAAGAACCAGTTAAACACTTAGAAAGAATTAGATTAACATAGAACCCCAAGTAAGATTACAACCGGATGTGGATTTACTTCCGGATGTATTAGGACTAGCGCTCGCGGATGAAAGACTCATCCCACAGCGGAAGCTTGTAAGTCACTAAGTCAGAACTAAGTCTAAGAGTTCTAGTGTACCAAATCCTTCAGACTAAGTTAGGACACAATTTGAGTGACTAGTGCTATCTATCGGATTAGACAACACCGAGCGTCAGTGGATATAACACTAAGTCAACAGTTTCTAGTAGGAGTGCTTCCGGATGTGGAATTGTTTCCGGAAGTAAGAAAGCTTCCCATAGACAATTGAACTCTCACTGCATGTGATTATGTGTTGTTGTACTACACATCCCATAGCATGAGTAAATGACACACTAAGTCACTTAGGAAGAATTAGACTAAAATCAAATCCTAAGTTAGAATACAACCAGATGCAGAATCGCTTCCAGAAGACTTAGAGTAAAATAACGAGACTTACGCTGACTGTTGGACTAGACATCCCCTAGCGTCAGTAGACAATACACTAAGTCAGAACATAGTCTAAGTAAGATTGCTTCCCATAGCAAACAAGCTTCCCACAGCATGTATAGTTCTTACTACACTTGATTATATATATATACTACTCTGTTGGACTAACAAGTATGTGCAGAACTTAGTTTTACTTCCGGATGCAAATACTCTTGGCACTGGGATTCAGAGACTAACACTTACAGAGCAAGATTGCCGCTTCCGGATGAACGATGATCATCCGTCAGCAAGAGTACAAGAGACAACGTCACATGCTCAGAAGTCAGAGTTGCTTTTGTCAGAGCAAAGTTGTCAGAGTTGCTTTTCAGAGATAAAGCAAGTCAACCCTGCTAAGCATTAATGAAGATGTACTTCTCAACGGTAACAAGAGATCAACGGCTATATTCAAACGGACATATCTCAAATTGCCATCCCAGCCGTTGTGTGTTTTTCAGAAGAAGTATAAAAGGCACATCTTGAACATTCATAGATAATAGAAGAAAAATCAGCGAGCTTATTGTCTGAGATATTGTATTCTACATTTTTCTTATCTTCTACTCTCTGATCTTAGAGTTGTAATATTCTTAGAGAGAAAATCATTTGTACTTAAGTGAGTAACATCATCTATTCTTAGAGAGAATCATTTAGACTTAAGTGAGTAACATCATCTATTCTTAGAGAGAATCATTTGTACTTAAGTGTTTATCACAATCAGTTCATAGAGTGAACACATTACCAAATCCTCTAATTCATAGAGATTGTTCTAAAGCTTGTTTATTGAAGAACAGAGTTATTATTTTACAAAAAGTGAGGGGGAACATTTAGAGGTTTTCTAAATCTCCAAAGGTTGCAAGTTAGCCCGCAAAACTTGTGGTTGAAAGGTTGCAAGTGATCCTGTTGTAAAACTTGTGGTTGTAAAGGTTTGCAGGTAAGCCCGGTGCAAAACCTGTGGGTTGCTAGGTGAACCTGTGTTCGTAAAACCTAAAGTGTAAAGGCTTTCTTGTGCCTGGTTTAAACAAGAAGTTTAGTGGATTGAAAATCTCAGGTGAAGCCTGGGGACTGGATGTAGGTCTGGAAGTGACCGAACCAGGATAAATTTGTGTGTGTATATTCTGTTTGTTTAATCTACACATCAAGCACCACACCACTGCATACTTACTTGTGCTTGGGATGATTCATCGTCTCTCTCATCAAGCACAAGGAGTAATGTTTTAGAAAGGGAGAATTTTATAAGTTTTATTCTGCCACCCAATTCACCCCACTCTTGGGTGACAGCCACTCATTTCACTTAAAACTTCTTTTGGTGGTGCATTTGACAAACTTTTGGTGTTTGTTGACCAAAAGTACGGCACTTGAGATACTTTTGGCGCTAAAACACAAAAAGGAGATTACAAATATCAAAAACCAAACTTGCGCTCCATAAGTGGCTAAAACGAGCAATTGGGATTAAAACTTGTTTTGATGGTCCATTTGACAAACTTTTCTTGTTTCTTGACCAAAAGTATCAAACTTGAGAGAGATATTTTTGGCGCTAAACCAAATTTACCGCAGTTTATTTCATACACTCTAATTCATGCATTTACTTCACCTAGAAGCTGATTCATTTAATCCTACTTCAGATAATGATAGTGCGCTCCTGTTGGTGATTACTACCTGTTAGTAAAACACTCATACAGGGCCCCTACCTTAACAATATGTTTATTGAAATGCGTGGCTGTCACCCAAGAGGGGGGGGTGAATTGGGTGAGGGAATAAAAACTTTATTTCTTTTCGAAAGACTGCTTGTGCTTGGTGATGATGTTACTGAGTAATGGTATGCACAAGTCAATATGTTATGTGATGCAAAATAGAATGTTTAAATGTAAGTTTATGCACACATAAATTTATCCTGGTTCGGTCACCCAGACCTACATCCAGTCCCCAGGCTCCACATGAGATTTTCAATCCACTATTCTTGTTTAAACCAGGCACAAGAGAAGCCTTTACACTTTAGGTTTTACGAGCACGGGTTCACCTAACAACCCACAGGTTTTACAACGGGTTCACCTGCAAACCTTACAAACGCAAGTTTTACGGGCTAACTTGCAACCTATGGAGATTTAGAAAACTTCTAAATGCTCCCCCTTACAAAATGTAAGATTACAATTATGTTCACTCTATGAACTGATTTTGTTAAACACTTAAGCTCAAAACTAACTCTCTCAAAGAGTGGATGATGTTACTCACTTAAGTACAAATGAATCACTCTCTAAGAATATTACATATCAAAGTCCGAGAGTAGAAGATGAGAGGAATGTAGAATAGTGTTTCAGATAATAAGCTCTGTTCTCTCTCTCTCTTAGTTCTTCTGAATGTAGATGTTCCTTTTATACCAGCCTCTGAATATCCAACCGTTGGAGAGGCAATAAGGCCGTTTGAATATAGTCGTTGGGCCTTGTTTACGTTGTCCTCATTAATGCACAGCAGAGTTGACTTTGCTTTATCTGAATAGGGTGCTTTGTCCAGCTGTTCTGTCAACACTGTTCTGACAACACTGTTCTGGCAAAAGTCGTTCTGACATCTATACACTGTACGGTCTGACTCTTGCTTGTTGTCAGATGAGGACTTCGTTCCTCAAGCATAAGTCCAGGATGCTAAGAGACTTACTATCGGAAGCTCTCTTGCTAACTGAAGTGAAGCTCGTGGACTCTAACATTCTGCTTGCTATCATAGAGGAACTTTGTCTTCCAAGCACTTGTCCATGAATGATAAGAGTGCTTTGCTATTGGATGCTCTCTTGCTATCAGAAGCTCTCTTATGGACTCCGACTCTTGTGGGTAGTATGAGCTTTGACACCTTGAGTGAATCTTCAAATTATGTTCTCATACTCCTCATGCTTGGTAGGTAACAATGTTGTTTGAATATCTGTTATCCTTTTGTTACATTTGGAAGGAACATCTTCTTAAATGCTCAGCAGGGTTGACTTGCTTTATCTCTGAAAAGTAGTCCTGACACCTCTGCTCTGACAAAAGCATTCTGACTTCTGAGTATGTGACATTTACTCTTGTACTCTTGCTGACGGATGATCATCGTTCATCCGGAAGTGGCAATCTTGCTCTGCAAGTGTTAATCTCTGAAATCCAATGCCAAGAGTCTTTGCATCCGGAAGCTCAGTTGCATCCGGAAGTGTGATTAAGTTCTGCACATACTGGTTAGTTCAACATAGCAATATATATAATCAGATATAGTAAAACTATACATGTTGTGGGAAGTTTGCTATGGGAAGTAGTCTTACTTAGACTATGTTCTGACTTAGTGTAATGTCTACTGACTCTAAGGGATCTCTATTCCAATAGTCAGCTTAAGTCTCGTTAGTTTACTCTAAGTCTTCCTAAGTGACTCAGTGTGTCATTCATGCTATGTATATTAAGTCAACACACAATCACATGAAGTGGGAGTTTACTTAGTCTAGGATGTATCCGGAAGCACTTCTACATCCGGAAGTACTTTCACTTGATGAAGGATCTAGCTCACCATCACTTACTCTCGCTCAGTGTATTTCATTCCAACAGTCAGCGCTAGTCACTGAGCTATCGGAAGCACTTTTACTTGTCGTGGTGAGCTTACTGTCACTTAGGGTTATACTTCTTTTATCAGCCTCTGCAAGTCTAAATCTAACAGGAAGCAATTTCGCTTGACGAGGCTGATTCACTGACGCTTGGGGATATATCTATTCTGTCAGCCTGCGCCAGTCTAAATCTTATCAGGAACGAATTTCACTTGACGAGGCTGATTCACTGACGCTTGGGGATATATCTATTCTGTCAGCCTGCGTCAGTCTAAATCCAACAGGAAGTGTTTTCACTTGGCGAAGTAGACTCACTGACGCTTGGGGTAATATCTATTCTATCGCTCTGCGCCAGTCTAAGTCTAACAGGAAGCAACTTCACTTGACGTTGCATTTTCACTGACGCTCGGGGTTATATCTAGTTTATCAACCTGCGCCAGTCTAAATCTAACAGGAAGCAATTTCACTTCCGATTGAAACATAGCTTAGTCTTAAGGTTGTGTACTAATTCTCATGGACTAAGTTATTTCCCCAGTGATTTACTTGCTGACGCTGGGGGATGAAAGCATTCATCCGCGTGCGCAAGTCCTAATCTATCCGGAAGTGATCTTGCATTCTCAAGTGATCTAACTCAGGATTCTAACCATGTCATCTAATCCTTCCTAAGTGTTGATTATGTTCTCTTAAGTACTAGACCATATCATACCTTAGTCACCATCAAAACTTAAGATTCTAACATTTATTACTGGTAGATAATAGAATACATGTGCCTATTGCATCACCTCACTACTTATAGCAATATATTTGCCTTTCGTAGTAGGCATACCTGACAGGATTTTCTAGGAAAAATAAATCAACAATAACAATATGGTATAGGGGGAGCGACCCTCCTTATACCTGGAGTACTCCACATAAAATTTAAATGCTGAAAATAAACCCTATCAATATCTGAAGCAGTAATATTAGTGATGACAGAAAATAAACAAATAAACCTAATGTGCATGAAATAAACAGCTACCTGTGTAAGCAATTCACTGTTTCTCCTTATCCTTACTTGAAATTTGTCTCCAAGCACCCTCCTTACTAGATTCTCGATCTTATTTTCATTCCATATAATACAGAATGTGAACAACTATCCTTGTACATGTTATCTAATAAATATAATATCGCTCTCGATCCTAATAAATATAATACTACCCACCCCCTTTCAGCAAAAACAAAACAATAGGGGAAAGATTTACAATATCAGCAAGACATTCAATTTAGAGTTCAATACCATTCTTCACATAACACAACATATAAAATTGGTCATCATGACCATAAAAGATTTAAAGTTACATTTATCAAACCAACAAAAGGTGTAGGAAATTAATTAACAACCAACATGAAATCCCCAAATAATTTAATTACTATTCAAAATCAATCCTTACAGTACATTAATAATCTGTAAGCAACTACTCACTTTTCATCAACCATCAATCAAATCAAAACAACAGTTACCAAACACAGCTTATCATTCGAATAAAACCAATCAATCACATAGAAATAATATATCAAATATCAAACTAAAAATCAAATTAAGACTCTAAACCAAACGTCAATCAATGGCGTATCATATTCACCAACGACCAATCTTGAGTATTTCACACATACACTCATTCAAGGAACTTAATTACTTGAATTAAATTTCTAAAAAAAAACATTAAATCCTCAAAAGGGCTCCGTATAACACTACAAGATATACTAATCCTAAAAAAATATCATTCAACTTCCTTTAAAATCAGTTAGAGCTTAGACATAACCATTTAGAAGTTTTAATACTCTTTGCGCTTTCTTGTGTTTCTTTCTTCAAGAACCATACCCTTATTCTTCATGGCCATTAGAAATATTACTTCAACATATTACTTAAACTAAAGTTCCTATCCCAATTTAGTTTTAAATTTACTGTTCCTATGCATCCACAAAGCAAGAGAAAGGAACAACCATAAAAACTACAAAAACAGAGACAACAAAATGGATAAACAATCCCATTTATTGATTAAAAACTTTAGAACAATCCCAACAACCCATTTGCACAACAAAGAAAACAAATAAATCAGAATTTCATTCTTTAAAATTAGAAACCAGAATTCACCATTAAATCCATCCCTTTCTCATACTAATCAGCAATTAAAACAATTAGACATTGCATCCTCATCAAATCGATTTGGTCTCATAAAAAAATTAGATAAAGCAAAGGTCCAGAATTTAGCATGCACGCATCCAAGCATCCAACATAATTATCTTACTTTACTTATCACAAATCAATTAAAATCAAACCCCACCCAAAACTTATTCAACAATCATGTAAAGAATGTAGAAACTAAACTCACTTCCAACAATTTTAGTATCCCAGTAAGTGATTATAATGATCAAAATCAGCAAGGAAACATTTAAAATAACTAATGAAAACAATGAGAAATATAGAAACAGAAAATTCCTAATCAATATCGAAACAGAGAAAACAAATGGAGTTCCCAAATATTCAACTCAAAATTCCAATACCCCATTCAGTCCTCTCAAAATTCCTCACCCGTTTACAGAAAACAAGTATAAAAGGATAAGAATTCTCACCAAGGTTTATGTGAAAACTTGTGTCTTTATTGCTGGAAATTTCGTCCAGAATCAATGATGGAGGAAGTTATGTTTAATCTTCAACTTCATGAAAAACAGAGATGCTCTAGATCAAAAATGAAATGAAGCTGGACTGTGGGGAAGTTGAGTGGCCATTTATGAATGAGATGTAATGTTTGTAGAGGGAGAAGGGAGAAAAGCGACGCAAAGGTTGGGGTTGAGGGAGGAGGAGCGATTTGGCAGAGAAGGAGAAGATGAAAGAGACGCAGGAAGTGTTTGGAGAAAAGAACAATGTTTTGAGAACAAAGGTTGACGGCTAGGTTTGGGAGAATGGGGTTAGGGTTTTCTACTTATGTCTACATATATAATTATTAGAGAATATTCCAATTATTTACCCAATTGTTTGTTATTAATTATATTTTTGACCCCAACTTCTTTTATAAAACACTCATGCCCCTTTTTTCCATTAACTCTCTTCTTCTTATTTATTTAATAAAAATAAAACTTAGAATAGTCTAATGATGATTTCATTTATATAATAACATATTTATAATACAAAAGTTTCCTAAAAGTTAATAAATGCCTCCAACAAGTTTACCTAATAATAATCCCTAATAGTAACAAACATCCTCCTAACCAAAATATTTCCTAATACTATATTTCACAGTTATGACTAACATAAAATAGGAAATATTAACATCATTTTTTTATAACTTCTAACAGTTTGTCCAAAATTCTCTTTTATTCCATTATACAAACCTAAACTTATAATTCATATTCCTCATTCCTATTTAATTTAATTATATTGGATAATAAAAATTTTGGGGTGTTACACGTTCCATAAGTGGCTAAAACGAGCAATTGAGGTTAAAACGTGGTTTGGTGGTGCATTTGACAAACGTTTCGTGTTTGTTGACCAAAAGTACCACACTTAAAATTCTTTGGGCGCTAAAACACAAAAAGGAGATTTCAAAGATCAAAAACCAAACTTGCGTTCCATAAGTGGCTAAAACGAGCAATTGGGCTTAAAACTTGTTTTGGTGGTGCATTTGACCAAGTTTTGGTATTAGTTGACCAAAAGTACCGCACTTGAGATACTTTTGGCGCTAAAACACAAAAAAGAGATTACAAATATCAAAAACCAAACTTGCGTTCCATAAGTGGCTAAAACGAGGAATTGAGATTAAAACTTGGTTTGGTGGTGCATTTGACAAACTTTTCGTGTTTGTTGACCAAAAGTACCACACTTGAAATTCTTTTGGCCGTTAAAACACAAAAAGGAGATTTCAAAGATCAAAAACTAAACTTGCGTTCCATAAGTCGCTAAAACGAGCAATTGAGCTTAAAACTTGTTTTGGTGGTGTATTTGACAAATTTTTCGTGTTTTTGACCAAAAGTACCGCACTTGAGATACTTTTGGCGCTAAAACACAAAAGGGAGATTACAAAGATCAAAAACCAAACTTGCTTTCCATAAGTGGCTAAAACGAGCAATTATGCTTAAAATTTGTTTTGGTGGTGCATTTGACAAACACTTGGTGTTTGTTGACCAAAAGTGCCGCACTTGAGATACTTTTGGCTCTAAAACACAAAAAGGAGATTACAAAGATCAAAAACCAAACTTGCGTTCAATTTGTGGCTAAAACGAGCAATTGGGTTTAAAACTTGTTCTGGTGGTGCATTTGACATTCTTTTGGTGTTTGTTGACCAAAAGTACCGCACTTGAGATACTTTTGGAGCTAAAACACAAAAAGGAGATTACAAAGATCAAAAACCAAACTTGTGTTCCACAAGTGGCTCTAACGATCAATTGGGCTCAAAACTTCTTTTGGTAGTGCATTTGACAAACTTTTTGTGTATGTTGACCAAAAGTACCGCACTTGAGATATTGTATTACAAGTAATTGGGCTAAAACGAGATATTGTATTACAAGTATCACAAAAAGGAGATTACAAAGATCAAAAACCAAACTTGCATTCCATAAGTGGCTAAAACGAGCAATTGGGCTTAAAACTTGTTTTGGTGGTGCATTTGACAAACTTTGGTGTTTCTTGCCCAAAAGTACTGCACTTGAGATACTTTTGGCGCTAAAACATAAAAAGGAAATTACAAATATCAAGACCCAAACTTGCCTTCCATAGGTGGCTAAAACAAGCAATTGGGCTTAAAACTTGTTTTGGTGGTGCATTTGACAAGCTTTTGGTGTTTGTTGACCAAAAGTACCGCACTGGAGATAATTTTGGCGCTAAAACACAAAAAGGAGATTACAAGGATCAAAAACCAAACTTGCGTAACATAAATGGCTAAAACGAGCTATTGGGCTTAAAACTTTTTTTGGTGGTGCATTTGACAAACTTTGGTGTTTGTTGCCCAAAAGTACCGCACTTGAGGTACTTTTAGCGCTAAAACACAAAAAGGAGATTACAAAGATCAAAAACTAAACTTGCCTTCCATAAGTGGCTAAAACGAGCAATTGGACTTAAAACTTTTTTTGGACCGCACTTGAGATACTTTTGGCGCTAAAACACAAAAAGGAGATTACAAAAATCAAAAACAAACTTGTGTTCCATAAGTGGCTAAAACGAGCAATTGAACTTAAAACTTGTTTTGGATGTACATTTGACAAACTTTGGTGTTTCTTGCCCAAAAGTACCGCACTTGAGATACTTTTGGCGCTAAAACACAAAAAGGAGATTACAAAGATCAAAAACCAAACTTGCATTCTATAAGTGACTAAAACAAGCGATTGGGCTTAAAACTTGTTTGGGCAAATGTGCAAGAATAGTCACCGTAAATTTGAAAATGGGCACTTATAACTCTGGTAAATTGAAGGGGGTAAAACCGTATACTGTAAACTAAAATGAGGCAAAATTGTACATTGTAAACCAAAATGGGCCAAAAGTAATCTCTTTGTTAGGCCAAGTTAAACAGACGTTTTCTGGACGTGGGCTCCACCATCAGTAAATGACATGTCCATTACAAAATCTATTGTGGGAGCTAAAATGCATCCAGTTGCACCCTAAATCACTTGAAACTACCCCTAAACCCTCAAATCATTCTGATAAGAAACAAAATAGAACATAAAATCATGTGAAATTCACCTTACTTCTTCGTAATCATCTAAAAAAATAAAGTCTCATATGAAAAAATAATTCCCCCTCAACATATTGCACCCTTAAATGTATGACACGTCATTTATTGATGGTGTGGCCACATATGGAAAACATATGTTCAACTCTGCCTAACAGAGGGTTTACTTTTCCCCCATTTTTGTTTACAATGTGCGGTTTTGCCCCCTTGAATTTACAAGAGTCATAGGTGCCCATTTTTAGATTTAAGGTGGCTATTTTTGCACATTTAACCTTTTATTTTTGTTTGGACTAACCCATTCTCATGACACAATCAAAATTAATAAGCATGGCTGCATTTTGGTTTTGCTTCTGCTACGTTAATGATATTATTATTTAATAACTCTTTTATTCAAACAGAATCTCTTCAGTGGAAAAAAAACAGAAAAAATCTTCTGACATGAACAAATGAGAAATTCGATTCATTAAATTAAATGTTGTTGAAGTCAACGAAAGCGAATATATAAAGTTAAATGTGAAAACTAACTAATTAATTATGTTGTTTTCCCCCTCCTTCTACCATTGTGGACATAATATAGACAGTACTCCTTCCGATTTTTTAATAGGCTTTTGTTTAATGGTTTTTTCGTGGCCAGCAATTGTTGAATAGACTTGGAATGGAGAATATGAGCATGACATTGTTTTAGAAGTCCAAGTGAGTACAACTATACAAGTGTTAAGAGTTTGTATGATTATTTGATAACTATCAGTCAATCAGCAGCCATATTTGTCATAAGAAATTCAACTAATTTATGCACTAAACAGTTGATAATTTTCTTATATCACCCAATATGTTAAAGCAAATCTTAGTGTAATTTATTCTTTAAAATATCATCTCAATAGCAATAATGGACACTTTACATTTTTCCGCGTTGAATTCACTTTAAATTACTTTAAAATATTAAATGTCCCTAAAAAATATTTTTTGGATGTACTTAAATTATTTATTTTAATTTGATATTTTTGAAGGAAAATTATTTTTTAATGTGCATGAAATAGTAAATTATACCCCCGAAATATCAGGTCAATGATTGATGTAAGCATGAGTCTGAGACTCTGAGTGAGTTGCAACTTGGAAGCATCTGAACTGAGTGTTTTATAGATATAATAAATTTTGTAATTATTTTTCTTCTTGAACCCAACTTAACTAAACAGAGTACCTACTTTCAATATTTTTTTAGTTGATTTACACATTTGTGTAATTTTTCGAGTATATATGTTGAGTAATTCAACACAAATTACATTGGACGAATGCTTTGTTCAATAAAATAATCTCTGATTTACTAATTAATCCCCCAATGAACTTTAAATTACTTTATTTGATAGATTTAAGATGTAAATTACAAGTCATATATAGAGGGATCGATGTAAATTTCCCGTGAGAGAAAGATTATTATAGAGGGATTGATGTAAGTTTCCCGTGAGAGAAAAATATATTGGACTCCACTTATATTACATGACTCTATCAAATAGGACTTTTTCAATGTGAGACTTGATAGTGTGTGGATCAGTGTGAGCTTCATAGTAGAAACTCTTGGTCACAGTGAGGAATATCTTCTTCATGTTGAGATCCATATCGTTGGAGGATAGCACCAACTGCACTAGCTCTTGCATCTTCATCCCTAGTCCTGCCTTCCCCATGAAACTTCCATTACTGTCGTTTTCCTGATACAATTTTCAAACCACAAATATATAAGGGAATTGTAGCACACATCAATTAAGATTAAATAATCTTATTTATGAATTAATCAACTATACTCAATTATTAATCCATCGGCTCCCCTCAATATAAGACCTATTGGAAGAATTTATTTTAATCCTAAATATAAGAATTTTCTTTAATTTTTATTAATTTTGTTCTCGTTTGCCTTCATTGATGCTCCATCAACAATAACAAATGCAAGAGATATGAAGGAAATTAAGGTATATAGTCGGATTGTTTTGGAAAAAAATGTCATATTAATTAACTTAACCATAGGTTTAATCTAATTAAATTAAGTAAATATGTGTGATATTTAACTAAGATGAGATGGAATAATAAGTAATTACCTTGGTGCTTTGGAGAGAATGAAATTGATGGCAGAGTTGATTAGAGAGTTGGAGGAGTCTCTGGTAGTGAGGATTGATGTGCAAGTCATAAGGAAGTTGATAATCGCCATTAGTATGAATCATGTTCACCAATAGCTCAGCATCTCCTTCCCACTCATCTCCTTTGTTTTGCCATCCTAAAAGCCACTTTGTCCACTGCAAGCATAGTTAAAACATCAACATAATGCCCAATGAATGAAATCATTCAATTTTGTTTTTGATTATCGAAATTTCATGAATTATAATATGGACAGACTTACTGCATTGTGAATAGTATCAAAGCTAGTGGCATGTGAGCTCAGAGAGATGGAGTACAAAGTTTCAAGTAAAGTCCCTAAAAGACCATGCCTACTCTTGTTCTTATTCAGCCATCTGCAATGCATATAATTAATTAAGAAATGACTTTAATTTAAATTTGAAATGTACAAGATACTGTAGGTACACCAGTGTTATTATTACTGTACCGTTCATTTAAAGAGGTGCTGCTAATGCTATCATTGAATTCATTAACAAAGGCTTTTCTTTGGGCTTGATTATGATAAGTAGATCTAAGTGTGTGAATAAGGGCGGAAGTTTTGATCCATGCTAGTCGTTCTTGATATCTCTCTGGTTCAAATATGGTGGCTGCAGCCAAAAAGTAAGTTAAAAGAAGTCTTTCTTTGCTCAGTCCGAACCTTTCCAGTCCACATTCTAAGAACCACCTGTATCAAAGTCATCATAAATTGTTAGTATAAAATTCCTTATCTTGTGCAGCCTGCCAAAAAAGTGAAATGATCGATTTTGGTTTATAATTCGTACTCTTGAATTCTTTTCCACTCTACTCGGTGCAAGGCTTGGCACTTGTTATAGTCCAACTTTCCTAGTTCAAGGTTATCATTGTTGTTGACTTTGTGCAGCCTGCAAAAAAATATTAAAACCACCATTTCAACAACAAAAAAAGGTTCAAATCATATTTCTTAGATTGACAGTTCATAATTAGCTAATTACCTATAGAGTGTCTTAGAGATCCAGACATCATCTCCACCACCATATTGTTCTAAGTAATATCTGGTTTCTACTCGAGGCAAGCTCGCATACCATGGAAAATTCAATGCGTAACTCACCTGTTATTGATTAACGAGCTTCATAATTTCGACAATAGTTTCCTCATATGACTAATTTAAGTACTCGATAGAACCAAAGTGTGTACCTCGCCGGGTAAATCTTTGGCGATGATCCATTTATCAAGAATTTGATTAGCAGCTCGCTTTTCAAATAAGAAATTAGTTGCATATTTCTTCGCTTCATCAAGAATTGTCTCTCCTGGGAATTGAACTTGAGTTGCTCTGTACAAATTAAACATCACTGTCGGCCCTTCATCAGTTTGTCCGGCCATGCAGCAGAACTCACCGTCTTTTTCAAATGTTTTGAATACATCTGTCCAAAACATACCAATTTCATTCATTAGTATTTTCTAACAAATTAAACTAACTTCAGATTTGTATTTTTCTGTGATAATATCACACACACAGGGGAGAACATTTTCTCTAGCTGGGTACAAGATGGTATTTTACTTACTAGATGAAACATTGTAGCCATTCAGTCTCAATAGTCTAAATCCCATACATGTGTCATCAAGGTCTGGCAAGTCTAAATCTTTTGTCCATCCAATGCCTTTCTCATTCCAATTTCTAAAATAATGAGTTATTGTTAATATAATTGATAAAAGTTCCATTGCATTTTTTCAATACAATGAGTCCGGTTTCAGTATTTAAATTAATTATAAATTATAGTAAATGATTGTTCCAGCGTTACATTAATCAGGTTGCTAGACAAACCCCTAAGCTTGTAACATACTAACATGTTGGCAAAAGATAAGAGGCAGCTTATTAGTTATATATACCTGTGGACATAAGCAAGGATATCTTCAATCTGTGATTGAAAATATCTTGCTATTCCTAAACGTTCCAATCGGTCAACAATCCATAGTTTCTCAAAAAATCCTACGGGGTAGAAACTTGGGACTGCAATTTAAGACATGTTTAATAAGTTAATCTAACTATATTATCTGGTGATGTGATTGAAAGTGACTTGTGTTCTTTATTGATTGGAGTTATACACATACCTCCTCCACCATTGAAGTTTTGGGCGACATTGTTTAAGTAAGCGAGGCAGTGGGGATCCTTGCTTTGATTGAAAGCAAAAGCGGTGGAAGAAGGACAGAACAAGTAAGACCCATCACTACTTCTGACTCTCTGAAGCTTATCCCATTGAAGCCCTGGTATTGCTTCCAAGCTGAACAATAATGTCGTTGGCACACTGTGTAACGCCTCCATTGGTATCCTTTTTCCAACATTAATTCAAAGAGTCAGAACAATGCGACTAAGAGAAATAAGTTATAGTAATATATTATTCTTAACTTACAAACACAAATTAAATTGGTATATAATACAACCCCGTCAAAGTTGAGGATTGTTGGATTTATTTAGGATCGGAGTAGCAGTAAACTTTGAATATTAGAATTTAAAAGTGAAAAGTATACATGCATATAAAGGTTATTACTTATTACTTTTTTTTTACGAATGACAAAAGTTAGGGTGTGTCGGGTGTTCACCATCGCCCACCAACAAGGTCCTCACATCGGTGGGATTCGAACTCACAATAGCATAGTTATTAGTCAAACCCCTTTACCAACTCGACCAACCTTTATTGGTATTATTACTAGCACGTAGAGTTTATATACCTTTTGAGCTTGGCATCTCTCTTTGCAAGTATTTCTTGGAGGCCAGGGAAATCATGAGGCAGATCAATGTTCAAACCTTTCGCCCAATCGAGAAGTGTTGGCAGAATGACTTCAAACCCACATGGCATGTGCTCTCTGTTTTCCGTTTCCAACATGTTCACGTTCTCTTTGAAAAATCTTAGACCTATAACATTTTTTTAAAAAAAATAATTAAGTAGGCATCACTTAATTTTTTATAGACGGACAAAATAATATTTATTAGCAAGAAAATTAGTACTACATAGTTCTTGTAATGCCTCTAAATAGAAAATTAAAAGCATTAATAAGATTAACAATAAGTAAATTAGCAGGTATCACTTTAAGTTTGATTGGGCTGCTTAACGTAAATAATTAATTGTGCCGACTCAAATGTTTTGACCAAGAAAATTCTGCATCATGCAAACATGCTTGGAGAAGAAAATTACTCCATCCTTCCAGATTAAGCAAGACCAAATGAACTCCATCCTTCCAAATTAGGCAAGGCCAAGTAATTGATTGAATGATTTTATCTTTATTTTATAAAAGTCAAATTAAATTTGTGAAAGCATGAGTTTTTTTTTCTAACTTCCCGTTATTATTCACATGCATTCTTTCTAATCCCCATTTATAACACTATTATCACATTTCTATCTCTTATATACATATCATTAATAAGATAACTAAGGGCTCGTTTGGTTCGATTAAATTGCACACGTGCAATGGTAATCTTTATTGCATTACCACATTTGTCATGTTTGGTTGGATTTAATGATGGTAAAGAAGATTGCAATTGTAATGAAGATTGCATATTTTTTGGTAATGAGTTTTCATAGGGTCCCCCTATGAATCTTCATTACACCTTATCATCTATAATAAAATGTCAATTTTACCCTTAATGAACAATGTAAAAAGACACTTACTTGCCCTCAATGTAAAAAGACACTTACTTGATGCCCTCAATATTTCTCTTTTGTCTCTCTCCCTCCCTCTCCCCCTCTCTCTTTCTCTCACCCCCTCTCTCTTTCTCTCTCCCTATCTCTCTCTTTATCTCTCTCTCCCCCTCTCATTCTCTCTCTATCTTTCTACCTCTCCCTATCTCTCTCCCTATCTCTCTCTTTCTCTCTCGTCTCTCCCCCTCTCCCTCTCTCTTTCCCTCTCCCTCTCTCCCTCCCTCTCTCTCCCTCCTTTGGTGGAGAAATGGGTGGAGACAATTGGGAGAGTTCATTTCTTTAATTAGGGTCATTATGGACCTTTAATAATTATTATGAAAAATAAAAGATATTGTCCCCACAATTTGCAAATAACCAACCAAACATATTGATGACAATCATTATTGCATTGCACCCTATTGCAACAAAGTTCATAGCATTACCAAGGGGTTGTGCAATTGAACCAAACGGGCCCTAAATGTTTCACACGTATTCATCTCTCTCAACCATTTCCTTAATCTGTGCAATTTTATTTGTTTAGCTCTTACTAATAAAGGATACAGAAAATAATAAATAGTATAAAATTGAAAAAAATAAAATATTTTTATTTCTTAAAATAGTACAGTGAATGAAAAAGAAAAGGAAAAAACTTACCTCCACTGCAGTACATCCAGTCCAACCAGTCAACCACTAATAAAATGACACATGTACAATCTTTCATACACCCACTACACCATATCACACTCTCTACCTACTCTCTCTTTCTTCCCACTCTCCTCCAAACATGCCCTTACTCTCTCATTCATCTCCTTCGCGTCTAAACCTACCACCATTCCCCGACCTCCCCAACCGGACCCAATATCCGCCGCCGGCAAGGGCTCTTTCTCTCTCTTCTCTCCCGCCCTCCCCGATCGTTTCTCCTTCTCTCTACTCCCTCCCTCTTCTCTATTCACGACCAGTCATCGTCTGCGTTGTCACCATCATCGTCGGCACGGCCGGCGACGGAGACACCGCAAGTCTTCACTCCCTCCGCCTTCGGCCACCATTCCTTCACCATCTCCTCCAAACCCAATCTCAACCCAGTCACCATTCACCATCGCCGGCCACCGCCGTAAACCTCACAGTGGCCGTCGTCCTTGCTGCGTCGCCTCATCCAATCATCTTCGACCTTCTCTTCCTCTCTCACTCAAATCAAAACCCACATAATGTTGAGGTTTGGTGTTGCGGTTGGTGTTTGGAGGGGAAAAGGGAAGAGAGAGAGGTGAGGTGGATGTTGAAGATGAAGGCAGAGGAGAGAGAGAGAGTTGGATCAGAGGGCATGCTTGGCATTTGAAATTGATGTTGGGAGGAAGAGAGAGAATGGAGAGAGAAAGAGATTCCACGTGAATGCAGGAGGAGAGAGAAAGAGAGGAGAGAAGGTAGGGAGAGTGATATGGTGTAGTGGGTGTATGAAAAATTGTACACGTGTCATTTTATTAGTGGTGAGCTGGTTGGACTGGGTGTACTGCACTGGAGGTAAGTATGACCCAAAAGAAAATGATTGAAAAATATACCTGAGAAAATGTGAGGGAAATATAATAGAAAATTTATGTAATTAATATAGGTAATAAAAAGGAGAGAAAAAAGTTTGTTTAAAGAAAAAAAGGTTGGTTTAAATTTTAAAGGGGGTTGACCCAAAAATGATACACAACTATTGGCCAAGGAACAAAAATAGTACATAATTATTCCAAGGTACAAAAATGGTACTCAACTTTTACCATGGATCAAAAATGATATTTTCATTAATATGACAATAATATTAGACATGAAAAGTTCAAAATGCCTTTATAAATTAATCGCAGCCCAGTTAAAGTTTATTTAATTATAAGGGCATTTTGGACATTTCATGTATAATATTATTGTCTTATTAGTGAAAATATCATTTTTGGTCCCATGGTAAAAGTTAGGTATCATTTTTGTACCTTGAAATAGTTATGTACTATTTTTGTTCATTGCCCAATAGTTAAGTATCATTTTTGAGCCTTCACCCAATTTTAAAACATCCTAGAATAATCAATTAAAGAAAGCTACCTTTGTGGACCATATTAAGAAATCAATGAAAGAATAATGTTTTTGATATACTACTACTAATTAGTATAGCACAAGAAACCTACCTTTGTGGACCTTGTCTTGGTGAACATTGTAGTGTGTCAAGACAATAACTGAAGCCAAGGAACAAAGAAACCTATCATAAGCCATAAATACATGAGGATCTCCCCAGGACCCATCTTGAAGTTGATTCTCTATTATCCATTGAAGTGATTTTGGGAACTGAGGGGCCCCACTTCCATTTACATCCTCCACTAAAGCTACCAATGCTGTGTCATAAGCCGATGGTGATATGCTCTTTTCTCCTTCCTCTGATTCCAAGTTCCCTCTAATGCCTTCCACTCTGCTTCTAATCTCCTCATTCAACACAGTGCCCTGATATATTTTCAAATCAAAACATTATATATGTATGATGATGTCACATCAAACACATTGAATTAATATATTGTAGTTCGCGGAGCACGTACCTCCAAAGCTTGTTCTTCTTCTTGGTTAACTTTATGAGTCTCATTCCAATAAAATCTTGGAAATACCAAACCTTCCAGTTGTGTAGCTTCTGATGAAGTCTTTGGTTCTGTTATGCTGCTCTTGCCTTTTGCTCTGAAATAAGAGTTTTGCTGTGAAACTATAGTTTTAGCCTTCAACCTTGGAACCTCTGCATATAATAATTCAAGCAATACATAGTCAGTTTAACACGATTTATTTTGAACATATATACATAGACATAGTACATGATTGTAAGAAGAAAAAATCATTAAGAGAATCACACCCAAGAAATTAGTTGTTGGAGTTGGATGTTGGAGTTGGAGAGATAGAGGCCTTATATATAGCAATGGCATGGGTATTCCCAAGCATTGTTATCAAACTCGCGAGTTGACATGTCAATTTTATCGTTTTTACGACACTACCTAACCAAAACGTGTCACGAGTCACCTAAATTTTCCGTCTTTGAAGATTCGGTAGAAACTTACGTGTTTACATCGTGAATTCACCGTTTTTACGCTTTTACCTTGCAGAAAATTGTGTTAACTTGCTACTAAACCCATTTTAATTATTTCTAATTGACAAAATTCAATGAATTTAAATATGAATTTCATAGAAATTTATTTAGGGAAAATGACATATAAAGTCTGCCCAATTGGAAAAAGGACAATTGAGGTGGGTAAATTGTGGAAAGGACAAGTTGGGTCATTTGAACTTAAAACAAATTACCACATTTTGGGAAAACACTAAAGTGCCCTTTACTAATCTAATATATTACAACACAACCAAACATGAATCCCACACTAAACAAAAATAAAAAACACGATGTCCACACCCACTAGAAAGCAAAAATGAAACAGAGAATGAACACAAAACCCAAACGGTGACGGTGACGAAGCTAATGGCGGTGGACGTTGGGTGACGGAGCTAAGGTATTTATCCTTCTTGGGTGGAGGTTAGGAGGTATTTACACATCAACAACTTTGTTTTCTTCTTCCTTTTTGGGTTCAAAATTGTTGAGGACTATAATAATTCATGATCAAATGAAAAGCTAATACAAGATGAAGATTGAAAAACTACTCTCTTCAAGTTTGTTTGGTCATTGTGTCTTTTAGGGTATGAAATAAAAAAATTATATATATGTATTGTACAACCCTAAAACCTTGTCTGGAATTTAATGGTGGAAGAAGAAGTTCAGGTGGACTTAGATGTAATGAAGATGATGAAGTAAATGTGCATTCACTGTTGCATTGATTAGGTTTTGGAAATAAAAATGCATGTTTCTATGGTTAAAATGCATGCGACAATGATTAATATGCATGTTACTGTGGTTATTCGGCATGTTACAGGGAAGCAAAAATGGCAGATCAAGTTAAAGAACTATGTTGTTACTTCCATATTGGAGGGAAGTTTGAAATTGATGCTGAAGGCATTGTGCAATACAATGGCGGTTACTTGAAGATGAAATCAATGAGGGAGGGAATAACATTTTATGCTTTGAGGTCCATGATAGCAGCATGGCTTGGGTTAGATTGCAATATTTGTGACATGAAATATACTGTGAGACATGATGAGAAGATGCTTATCAATCTAGATGATGATGACGAGGTTATGAACATGTTTGCCTTAATGAAGGGATTGACCACACATATATTGCATCAATAGGGAATGATACTTCATCTCCAATAAGGAATAATGTATACTTGTAAGTTCTTTTCCTTTATGCTACATGTGTGGTTATTAGTTATGTGATGTTGTTAATTCTGACATTGTTATTGATAATTTGGTAACTGATGAGGTTGTTGATGTATTGTAAGAGGCGTGAGTCGCAATTTCAAGACAAGAAGATTTATCATTGTGGAAGATGCAATGAAGTTGATCAGACCCGAAGGTCTTGCCGGAATCCAAACACAAGCTGAAGTTTCATGCATTTTGTGGTGATTTTTTGGAGAAGCAACATTGGTTGTAGCTAATTACCCCATATATGTATTTTTGGGAAAGCAACTATGTCTAGTTTTTGGAGTTACAACATTGGTTGTAGCTATTTACCTCATATATGTATTTTTGGGAAAGCAACTATGTCTATTTTTTGGAGTTACAACATTGGTTGTAGCTGATTACACCATATATGTCTTAATTGCATGTCTTTTATGTATTTTTGTGTTACATATTTTTGAAAATTTTGATGTGGCAACTTCAGTGACGTTGTTGTGGTTAATTGGGATGATAGTATAGTTAATATGTATATTTACGCGATAAATACCGATGATGATTAACAATGAACATATCCAGGGTCCTGGCAACCCAAAGAACCGGGGAAGTTAACATAGTTAAAGGGGAAGGTGGGGTGGTTATTATGCACGATGTCGTGGTTAAAATGGAAGCTTAATTGGTTAAACCATACCACGTCCACAGGCACCTGGCAACCCCACCAAAGACTTAGGGAAGTTAACGTGGTTAAAAGGGAAGCTGGTGTGGGTATTTTGGACAACGCAGTGGTTAAAATGGAAGCGTAATTGGTTAAACCATTCCTCGTCCACAGACACATGGCAAACCCAACAAATACTCGGGGAGGTTAACGTGGGTAAAGGGGAAACAAGTGTGGTTATTTTGGACGATGTAGTGGTTAAAATAGAAGCGTAATTGGTTACACCATTCCACGTCCATAGGCACCTGGCAACCCCACCAAATACTCCGGGAGGTTAACTTGGGTAAAGGGGAAGCGGATGTGGTTATTTTGGACGACGCAGTGGTTAAAATGGAAGCGTAATTGGTTACACCATTCCACGTCCACTTGGGCAAACTATAAAAACAAACCCACCAAATACTCAGCGGCATAACAATGGTTATCTGAGAAAACAAGCAAAATATGATTACTAAGAGGCTACAATACAAGACTCCAGTATTTTGTACAAAAAATCAAGACAATACATAATGCTACATCAAGGCCATACATAATGTTTTTTAACTACATGATAGCCCACATAATATCAAAGTTATTAACAAAATGACCTAACAATGCTACATCAGTCAATATCCTCATCGTGCATTCCTCTGCCTCTTTGATTGTGTAGGCCCATCAAGCAGCGCCAATGCCTTTTCTTTTGCAAGGTTCCGAGGGTGTGTAATAAGCCAATGCATCAAGTCATACCTGAACTTGGAGACGTTGTCCTACATACAGCCAAATCTCAAGTAAATGTCACCAACACAGTATGCCAATAATTAAATAACCATACAGATTGTCTTAATACCTTGGTGTATTTTAGCTCTGCAGCTGGAATCCATTGGTTCAGCCACAAATGTCATCATCACAAATGAACATTGAGAAGAATATGTATGAACTTGACAAATATATTGAGCTTTGAATCATTATCAAAACCATAACAAAACATACAGATCATATAGTGCACTTTGGGTCCCAAATAAACTTAACCTTGACTAATATATAGTATTTACAGTCTAATATACAGTATTTACAGTCCCAAATAAACTTAACCATGCCTTTGTTATCTAGAAATCAAAGAAACATCAATATGTAAAGACTTAACCTTGACCAAGTATAACTTTTACCATATAAAAACAACAACACTAACGATTACATTAGCAAACATCAGCATTATTACAAACTATATACTAGGCATTAAGCAAAACTGAATAAGCATTACAAACTATATACTAGGATTTAAGCAAAACAGAATAAGCATTATTGTTCGCACCGCAAGTGCGTGCACGTGTCGCGCCAAGTAATAAAGTGATAAGAAAAGTATCATTCCCACGAGGATTTGGTTCCAAAACCCGGTAAAGTATAGATTATCGCACTCTCGCTCAATTTGAGTGATTCAAATATCAAGATGTGAAGGGTAACTATAAAAATAAATAAGAAAAACTATAAACAAGTGATTCTTAACTTCAAGGATAAAATGGGTCCTAATATTATTTTTCCCCCTTGTATTTCATAAACTTATAGAGTCTCCTCTCACAATTGCTTTCAATGACTATATATTTGCTAACCTAGGGTTCTAGAATACTTGTAAACGCTCCGTCGAGTCAAGAATAACTATTTAATTCTATTAATCATTCAATCTCTTATCATGATTAATAAAACTCAATTTCTAAGTTTCAACCCTAATGTGGCTATGTGAGGTCAATAAGTATATGTCTATCTTATCAACAAAATCATCCATTTGTCATGCAAACTTCAAGTTCTCACACTATTTTACCCAAGTTCTACACTCAACCTAGCCCTCTCAAGCATCAATCAAGTGAACACAACATCTAAATGGTGATCAAGCACTTAGAAGCATTAAGAGAAGAGTAAAATAAACACATATATAACATTAATCACAAAGTAAGAAGAGAAATTAAGAGTTAATCCATACAAGAGTTCCAAATAATCCTAGAATCAAAGTTTTAGCTCCACATGTTCATGAGATCCAAAAGAGTATATACATATATAAGCACATTCATAGAACAAGAGAGAGGGAAAGGAGAATGAAGAAGAAAAACCAAGATTTGAAGCCAAAATCTCTTCTAAACTTCAATCCATTGACACTCATTCCTCCAAATGCCAAGCCCTAGCACCCAAAATGCCCAAGAAGTGAAGAATGGGGTTTTTCTATCGAGCCCTCACTTTTATATATTAGATTTCCACTGTTTTCGAGTGTGAAATGCAGATTTTTAATTTTTGTTCGTCGAGCGACAAATGCGCAACGAACAAATAAGAGTCAGAACAGAATTCACTTCGTCGTGCCTTAGTTATGCAACGAACGCTCAACGAACATCAGGAAGAAACTTTCTTTTTCCTCTTTTGTCCCTTGCTTCACTCTTGAGTTTGTCCTATGCTTTTCTTGATAACTCCATGTTTTTCTTAGCCTTTTGAACTTGTCCACCTCTTCCTACAAAAGAGAAAGAGGGTTGATGAGCTTCAAAAATAACTTACAAACGCATATTACTCTAAATTTCACACAAATACATATTTTTCAATTTGTACTCTTACCTAATGTATTTGTATCATTCTCAATCATTTGTCACCAAAAATCATGTACATTCAAGGGAAATTGAGATGAAATATGTGAAATTATGGAGTTTATCAATTACAAACTATATACTAGGCTTTAAGCCAAATAGAATAGACATTACATAGCAAAACAAATTAAATCATACCCATATTTTTAAAAGAGTTAATAAATAAATGGAGTATATCCTTATGATGTGAGGTTGTTTGTAAAAGCTAAGTATTCCATTCCTAAGAGAACAAAAGAAGAGAGTGGGAAAAGGCATAGGAAGTTGAAAAATGTGAGGAACCATTTTACAGGGCAATAAGAAAGTGAAGGGTGTGAATAAGATAAGAATTTGAAGCAAAACATAAGGGTCTTAAGAATCCTAGAAAGCAAGCATGAACATGAAACTTATGATTTGAGGAAGAGCATCAGATATAAAATGCAGTCCAAATAAGTAAGAACAAAACCCAAACTATACACATCCATAGAAAATTGCAAAAACAACAAGATGAACAAATATTGATAAAAAAATGAAGGTTGGAATGGGAAAACAAAAAAGAGGTACTCCATAGAAGAAGATGAAGAGAAAATGATAAGCAAGGAAAGAAATTAAAGGAATAAAGAGGGAAGAGAAGAAACCTAGAAGAGAATATGTGATGTGGAGGTGAAGGTTGTCGGAGATGCCATTGGGTGAAGATGCGACGGCGGAGGTTGTAGGTCGTTGGGTGAAAATGGAGATGCGACGACGGCTGGAGATGCTCACAGAGTATGGCGGGAGATGCTCTGTTGGGTGAAGATGACGACATAGAGACGAGGGAGACAAGGAGGCCGATGATGGGTGGGGGTGGGCTAACTAGGGTTTGATGTTTGATGGTTGTTTTGAGGATGAAGATAGAAGAGGAAGACAGGGAAGTGGCCGATGATGGGTGGGGGTGGGCTAGTTAGGGTTTGATTGTTGTTTTGAGAGGGAGGATGGGTAAGTGAGATTTTAAGGGTAATTAAGTCTTTTCACTAAATGTGTTAATTTGTTTTAGGTTCCAATGACCCAACTTGTCCTTTCCACAATTTACCCACCTCAATTGTCCTTTTACCAATTGGGCAGACTTTATGTGTCATTTTCCCATTTATTTATCGAGGTTGATTTAATATAAATATTTGTATATTTAAATCTACTATCTATATTTAAAATAAATTCAAGTCAATTTATTATTAATATTTGTATTTTTATCTTATTATATAAAAGAAATACATGTTTTTTTATAAACATAAACTCTTACGAGTTTACGATTCGAGCCTACGATCCGAGTTCACCTTATCTCCACGAGTTTACTTAACCTCACGAGTTTAACAACCTTGGCTATAGATACCACTTTGTTCATATTTATAAATCTGCCTTAATCACACATACCAAAGAACGACAATTAAGTCATTGGAAATGCCCACAATTGATCAATCCTTTGAATTCTACCCCATTTAAGAATGAACATTATTTTTTACCTTTATCAATCTTTTCCCTCACATTAATAAGGGGGGAAATTTTGCACCATTCGTATTAATTTCCCCTTGGTGGACTTATAATAACGAGTACAATTTTTTCCACGAGCTGAACTTATATATACAGACTGAGTCGTATATATACATAGAGATTATCACAAAAACTTATGCAAATAAAGAACGTTAAATCAATAAATTAAATATAATCATGAAGAGAGGTTAAGGCTAACTAGATTACGTACCGGCAAAAAAGGTATTGCTAGAGGGAAGATGGAAGGGGACAGGATTAATCCTTTTTTTCCATAAAAAAAAGTTAAGGGGATGGGATTAATGAAGAAAGAAAATAAGGCATGGCAGTTCGAAGAAGCAAGAGAATGGTTATACATGATCACTACAAAAAGTTTCATGTTTACTGGCGCAAGCATTTCGACGTTTGTCTCCAAAACGTCGGAAACAACATACACACCGGTGTTTATTAAGCAAACACCGAAATGTGGTAATGAAAAACGCGGGTAAAATTGGCGCGCAGTTCCCGCCAACTTAACCGCGTGCGCATTCCGGCGTTTTGTAAAACGCCGATATGTAAAAAAAATAAAATATAATAAAATCCTCAGCATATCGGTGTAACACCCCAATTTTCAAATTAGGGATAGTAAAAAAATTAATTAATGTCTTAGGATGTTATTAGTGAATTAAAAATCATTGTAATAAATAAAAGAGAATAACTATATTTTCAATAATAAATATGTCTACTCTTTATAAATTAAAGAAATAATAGTTAGAGACTATATTATTCATTGAAATTTTTATGACAAATACTTTGAAGTTTAAACATCATTTTGGTGAAAGAAAATACATATGCCAAGAATTATTTCTATAACTTATCTTTGATTAAACTGAAAATAAGAAAATAAATAGAGTTAGAAGGGAAGGGCAAATGGGTCATTTCGCGAGTTATCTTATCAAAAACACTTTACTCTTCTTTCTTCATCACTTTCTTCATCCCTTTCTCTCTAAAAAACGTGCACCTCCTTCTCTCTTTCTTTTTCATTCGATTTTTCCTCTGCAGTGATGATTCTTGGTGATTTTCGGCCCAAATCCAACATGCAATGATGGATTCAGCTTCACAGGTGATCTTCCTCTTCATTTTTATACCCATTTTTCTTTGTTTTTGGTGTGATGGAGACGGGGTCCGAAATTGGGATTCTTAGTTTTAGGCTTCCACAATCTTTAAAATACAAATTAAGCTTTGTTTCTTCATGATTGTGGGTGGATTTGATGATTACTTGGATGTTTAGTTGAGTTTGTGAAATAAAACACAAATTGGGGTGCTCAAATTCGATGGCTTTAGGGGTGTTTGGGGTTTAAAACTTTCAATTTGTTGTTTTAGTAATTCATTTGAATGTTAATATGGTATTGCATGTTTTATTGATTAAAGTATTGTTGATTTACAAGTTTTGGTATTTTCCCTTTTCTATGTTAAAACAAATTTTTGTTATGGGTGTTATAGGTTGATGTTTTTAATTGATGAAATAGTATTTTCAAACTGTTGGGTAAGGGTGTTAATAATTAAGAAGTTAAAAAAAACAATGTTTGGATATTATTGCACCCAAGGTGCTTGTTAAAATGCCTAGAAGAAACTTTTGGTAAGTAGTGGATGTTGTTCTTTCATTTGGTTAAGATTCTACATAGTCTATGATTTGGGAAAGTGAAATGAACTTTATGTTGATTATTTTGTTGATATTGTGACTTTTGATGTTGTTTATGGTGATTTATGTTTTGCATGTGAAGTTTTACTTCGGTTGATATATTGTTTACAGATTTCTAATTCAGATTTAATGTTCTAAAAATTGAGTATTGATGTTTTGGGATTCTAATTAGACATATTGCTGCAGTATATTAACATTTGTTTGAAAATATGTGGAAAGGTTTATAGTATTGTCTTGTTGAGTTTGGATTTGTGTGTTATTGTTCAGCTTTTCTTTTCTTCAATTATTAACTGAGATTGAATCTTGGGTAAAGGTGCAAAATGGGTCTAAACAATTACACCATGAGCACATAGGGGTAAAAAGTATTTTCAGGTTCAATTATGGGTCTGAAGAATAAATATTGGTGCAATATAGGGTACGCCGTTAATGGTGACCAACATTGACCCTTAAACACTGATGTGGCGGGGAAAATAAGATTTTTTGCTGACGTGGCATGCTTACGTGGCAATATTTTTCTGAGTGTGTGGAGCCCACATAATTTAAATTAATAAAAAATAAAAAAACACCCCCACCCCCCTTCTTCTTCTTCCTCTTCCCCGACGCCCCCCACCCCCTCCCAACCACCACTAAAACCCAATCCACACCCCCTCCGGCCGCCACCACACCCCCACCACATCCAGTCTTCCTCACTCCGCACACCACCATCGCCCTCCCCTCCCCTCCATTCCCCACACCACCTCGCCCTCCCCCTCCCCTCCAAAAGTACCACACTTGAGATACTTTTGGCGCCAAAACACAAAAACGAGATTACAAATATCAAAAACCAAACTTGCGTTGCATAAGTGGCTAAAACGAGCAATTGGGCTTAAAACTTGTTTTGGATGTGCATTTGACCAACTTTTGGTGTTTGTTGACCAAAACTACCACACTTGAGATACTTTTGGCCTTAAAACACAAAAAGGAGATTACAAAGATCAAAAACAAAATGTGCGTTCCATAAGTGGCTAAAACGAGCAATTGGGCTTAAAACTTGTTTTGGATGTTCATTTGACCAACTTTTGGTGTTTGTTGACCAAAAGTGTCACACTTGAGATACGATACTTTTGGCGTTGAAACACAAAAAGGAGATTAGAAAGATCAAAAACCAAACTTGCGTTGCATAAGTGACTAAAATGAGCAATTGAGCTTAAAACTTGTTTTGGATGTGCATTTGACCAACTTTTGGTGTTTGTTGACCAAAAGTACCACACTTGAGATACTTTTGGCGCTAAAACACAAAAAGGAGATTACAAAGATCAAAAACAAAATTTGCGTTCCAAAAGTGGCTAAAACGAGCAATTGAGCTTAAAACTTGTTTTGGATGTGCATTTGACCAATTTTTGGTGTTTGTTGACCAAAAGTGTCACACTTGAGATACTTTTGGCGCTAAAACACAAAAAGGAGATTAGAAATATCAAAAACCAAACTTGCGTTGCATAAGTGGCTAAAACGAGCAATTGGGCTTAAAACTTGTTTTGGAGGTGCATTTGACAAACTGTTGGTGTTTGTTGATCAAAAGTACCACACTTGAGATACTTTTGGCGCTAAAACTCAAAAAGGAGATTACAAAGATAAAAAACCAAACTTGTGTTACATAAGTGGCTAACATGAGCAATTGGACTTAAAACTTGTTTTGGTGGTGCATTTGACATTCTTTTGGTGTTTGTAGACCAAAAGTACCCCACTTGAGATACTTTTGGAGCTAAAACACAAAAAGGAGATTACAAAGGTTATTTGTTTGTGTGAAGTTAATATGCTTAGCTCCATCCGTTCATGTGTAACTCAACTATATCTTCATATTATTATTAAGTTTTGAGTCAGTAATATTTTAGTTTCAAAACTTTAAAATGATACAGTTTAAATCTTCTGATTTTGATTTGATTTTGCTTTAATTAGTTACTTGAATTTTGACTTAATATCGCTCATGAATGATCATTACAGTTTATTGATTAAAAAAATAATCATTTCAGTTTGAATTTAAAATAGTAGTCCATATACTTTAGAAAATCAGTCCTTATAAAACTCATCTATAGTACTTACACAAATATAGGGACCAACATTTCAAATTTTTAAAACTAAAGAGGACTATTTATTAAGTAAGTTGACTTAAAAAATGAGGTACATCCAAGTCAAAACACATACACAATATGAACCTCAGAAAACCTACCATAAGATTACTGTTTTCTTAAATTAATCTATACTCCTTCTGTTCTTAAATATAAGATTACTTCCCCTAATTTGATTAGATTAAGGATGTTAGTGAAGTTAGTTATTAACAAAAACATTATCAATTTATCCTAACAAAAAATATTGCCAATTTATCTCCACTCTCTCTCTCTCTTGTTATTATAGATAAAAATTATTAGGGTTAACTTCAGAATAAGTTGGTCAAAATTAGAAAGTTTCTTATATTAAGGAACAAATTGAAATTTGAAAGGTGATTTTATTGATTGCACTATACTTGTGCATATATTTTCATGGCCAAATTTATTGAATTAATGCTTGTCTTAATGATAATTGCACCTAATTAGCATATATTCTAACTAATGCATAAGTTGTTAGAATTTGTTTTAGTTAAGGGCAATTTTGTCATATTTAGTTTGATTTATTGTCATTCATATTTTGAAAAACTTTGTGATGTTACTTCAAGTCTTAATCTCTTGTACACTAAAAGAGAAACAAAAGATGTGATGGAAGCAAAGTTCAAGAAGCAGGATGCAAAGGAAGAAGGAAGAAACAAGAAAAATTGAAGAAGAGTTCTTTTTAGGCCCCACACCCAGGTCACACAACCTGCTAGTGGCACAAGAACATAATTGGTGCACTAGACTCGCACCAAGTGGCTCGCTCGTCGCTGACAACAAAATTAAGTTTTGCCTTTTGGGGTTTGGACCCTATTTAAGGTTCATAACAATCCCAGACACTTCTCCAAGCTCCCTTTGGCCGAAAATAAATCTTCTAACTTAGAGTTCTTCAATTACATTCTATTCTCACTCATTTTGATCCACTTTCATCTCATCTCTTTAACCATGTAGATATTTTGATTTATGTATTGGATTGAGATTTTACATATGTATGTATGATGTTTGACTTTACTAATTTGGGTTAGGACTATTTAATTTATCAAGTATTTTATTGAATATATGTATTTTGATTAATTCTTCTTGATATTGAGTTGATTGACCTTGTTTTGATGATTCTATCAAGTTGATTTAGATAGGTATTTGTATGATTGTATGAGCTTTATTTTGTAGGACATTTTCTTTCATTAGATTGAGCTTATCAAAGGAAAAAGACATTAAGTTAATCTAAATTATCTAATTAATCATGAATGGACTACATTGTGTCTATTTTGGGCTTTGATCACTTGAGTTGCGAATTCATCATGTTTACGTTATGGTTGCATGAAACTAGCTCATTTTAGTGGTTGCTAATGGTATTATTTGATTGCATTCATTCATGATTATTGCGGTTTCACTTAATGAGACACACAAGTGTTTTGACTCAACTTATTTCACACAGGTAGTGGACTCGTAGTTGTTGCTAGGAATTACACTTGATGCACTGAATCCGTAAATGATTTGAACTAAATGTTTGTCAACTCATCTAAACTCAAGAGATTCATTTCATTGTATTCACTTGACTTTACTCATCCAATCATTCAACCTTATCAAAGAAAATAAAGAGGAAGGAGGGAGGAGTCGTGTCACATCGGAAGTGAGGAAGGAAAGAGGGAGGAGTGTGTGACTGAGTGACTCTATGAGGATTGGACTGATGAAAAGATGAGTGTGTGAATGAGTAGTTAATTTTTCGTTTTGGGCTTTTGGGTTTTCTTTTTCTTTGGGTATTTTTCTTTTAAAAAAAGTGGCTTATTTTTAGTTTTCTTTCCAAAATTGACATTATTTCGTATAAACGGAAACTGAAACTGAAAGCCGTGTAAAATGGAAATCGAAACCAAAACTAAAAATCAAGATGAAAAAATCGAAACTCACTTGGTTTAGTTTTATATTCGGTTTTCGGTTTAATTTGTCCACCCCTAGTATCAATCTATTTCTTCAGTTCTAAATTAGACCTAACGGAAAATACAAGATATCTCTCTCGTTTAAATACCTAACTTGATATAAAACAAGATTTTAGCAATAAATAGTAAAAATATACTGAGTAGTAAAATCAACTAACACCACATATTAATACGATAACTCAAAGCTTAAGTTTGTATCCTTCCACTATAACATGTGTGTATATCATCTTACACCCAATTCTATCCGATTTGGGATCCCACCATTATATTTATGGTGCGAGTTATGTGATAAAATGCCCCATATCAAAGAAGCATTAAAATTTGAGTGAAAGATCATTTTTTTTGCCTATAACTTATAGTCTAAGTATCATCCAGAACATATATTAATAAATGAACTCTTATACGTCAACAAACTTTTTAAAAGAGATCAAACTCGTCAACACCATTAAATTTCATATTAGTCCGTTAAATTAAATGAGCTCTTAAACACTATAGAATTGTATGGCATTAGTTTTTTTATTTACAAAATTATGTGACATTGTTTGGCAATATGAATAAAAAGGGCTCTTATATGCAAAAACAATGCTATGAATTTCCTGATTAAAAGAAATAGTGCTACATAATTCACTTGACGTGTAAGAGTACATTTAGCAGTGTTATATGAGACTTAAAGGTGTTGGCAAGTTTGATCGTTAAAAGTATGTTGGCATATAAGAGCACATTTATCAATATGTGTTGAGTGATACTTTAACGGTTTAACTATAATTAAAGGCGAAGAAAATGATCTTTAATCCTTTAAATTGTGGGTGTGTGCTGGCAAATGTCCCACATGGCTTATCTTTTGAGAGTTCAATTGACTACTATCTATAGATAGGTAGTGGCATCTAGTTTCCGATTAAATTCACCTCATCTACTCTTTTGCCAAGTTCTATCATTACATTTTGTTGTTTTTTTAAACCTACTTTTATAGAAAGGACTCAGTTAATCTTGAAAAATTGCCATATTTTTTATGCATCTGCTCAAAGTATGGGAGATGAACGTTGTACCTTCATTTCTTCCAAAAGTGGAGGCATTCCACCAATGAGGGTTATGAAAGAAAGGACTGAAATAAAGAAAGCAAGTAGCGATCCTCTAGCCTGCAACATTATTTCGATGATATTAATCATATTACTAACATTGAACAAATTTGTGCAGGCATACATAATTTGTCTTACTTTATAGAACATGTACCTGAATAGATCCCACACTCAAACCAATGTCATAATAAATAGTTCCTAGACTTAGAGCTATTGCAGCATATACAGTTAGGCGTAGCCAGAAATTGCTCACGTCATGAAACAAGATCTCCTAGTGATAATAAGGCACTGTGTAAAGTAACCAACATTAACTCCCTCTCTTGCTTGTTATTAAAGACAAGCATTGTGAGGTTTAATTTAAGAAAAAAGTTAGAAAATGATCTTATATTTAGGAACAAATTAAAATTCAAAAGTGATCTTATATTTAGGAATGGAGGAAGTAGTTTTCGTGGAAACAATATGATGTAAATATGGAGATACAAAACACACACTTTAATTTCTAACCTCAGTTGCAGCAGAAGCGGGGCCAAAATATACAGTTTCCCAAGCAGACAAAAGATAAAGGTTGTGGAAAAGCTGAAATACTTCACTCTTAGGCTGATGTATAGCTGAAACAATAGTCCTTTGAATGCCATCTCTTAAATTTAGACTAGCAATTCTGCTCATGACATAATAAGAAGCTGCACTATCAAGTCCACTAGTTGGTTCATCAAGGAATAGAAGTCTGGGACGTGTAAGAATCTCAATGTAAATGCTACGTCTTCTCTTTTGTCCACTGCTAAGTCCTTTTGAAGTCCAACCTCCAATTCTTGTGTTAATGGCATCTTGGAGACCCATTTCTCTGAGCGTAGAATCTGCTCTCTCTTTCTTCTCTTCTTTGGACATTGAATCTGGAAGTTGAAGCTGGCATGATTAGTATAAGGCTTCTCTGGCTGTTAAAGTTGATAAGAGAGCATCATCTTGTGTGACATATGCCTGTGATTTAGTTTTCCGTTTTAGTGAAACTGATTTTTTTTCTTAGTGAAAATATTTTGGATATATATAGGCTTTGGAATTTGATTTTTCTTACAGATGTCCCATAAGCTAGTGTTTGTTTATGGCCATTGATAAGAATCTTGCCAGTAAGCTTTGAATTTGAACCCAGTCTTCCTGTAATTCATTAAAAGCATGAATGCATGTGTTAGCTAAGTAAGTTGGCTCCAGTCATTGGTGAACCCAACAAAAGAACTTAAATTATTAATTCTTTTAAAATATTGTTGGTGTCAACTTTTTTTGTTTAAATTATAGGGTAAGCACGAACGGTTTGAAGTTATAGACAAATAGGATTGAACCCAAAATCTACCACCTAATAGGGACATACCATTACAACTGGGCTACAAGACATCTGGTGGTCTCAACTTGATATGTCCTTCCAGTTCAAGATAATTTACTTGAACCATTTGCAAATAATGACAGTGCATGAAGGTGCACACACTCATCAAAGGCTATTGGTTTACACCAAATAGACCGAAGTATGAGAGTTAATGCTTTTTCTTATCGGTTACACAGTCCCAAATGGCCCTTTCCAAATAATGTGATTGTTTTCGAATGGTAAACAAAAGGTTAGTGAAGAAACAGAACAATTCTTCATTTTGCAAAAAAAAAAAAAAAACTTTCTACACCTGTTGTGATATTATCTGGTTTAGAAATAGCATTTTCATCTCTGGAATATAAAGTCCTATACGCTTTACACCAGTTTTATTTAGGGCAAAGATGTACCCAATAGCATGGTAATTTCTAAAATATGCACTTAATAGCACGATAATTTTGAGGCTGCAAATTTGACACTTGTAACTTACAATGGGGAAAATTTGTTTTTTCTTCCATTGAAGTTAAGTTTTCTCATGCTATGGATGCCGCTTTTAGAAATTATCATGCTGCTGGGTGTTCCATTCAAATTACAAGTGTCAAATTTGCACTTTTCAAATTACTATACTATTGTGTGTACCTTTTAGAAATTACCATGCTAATGGTGCACCTTTGCCCTTGTATATACAACAGTTGTAGAGAGTCCTTGTGAAAAGGCCAGTTGTGTATGAAGTACCAGCATAAATACTTAACACACACAAGATATACAGCGAGCGCGCGCGTGTTTTTGCATGTAAAAATATGCTATAATATTATAGAAAATGAGTGGATATAAAACAAAAACTTTATCATCTATACTTTGAGGTTTATATACTTGCATAAGAGAAGTGGAACCTGCTAAAGCATCAAGGAGTGTGGTTTTGCCACTGCCAGAAGGACCCATTCTGGTTTGGCAAATGCAGTGAGACCCTTCAATATTGGTTTCTTTTTATTTCCATTCCCATAAACAGTCACCCACAAGTCCTCCCATGTCATGAACATTATTCCCTCATCTCTTTCATCACTTCCTTTGCAGCTGTAGTTTTCTACCGTGGCCTTCTTCATTAGTAAGTTATCAACTGATGCATTTGTTTGCAGGTTTTCATTTTCACATGTATTATTTGGTGCAACTGGGGGTGGAAGAAGAAAGGAAGTCATTAAATATTTAAATATATGGTTTCTAGTTTCTGTGTATAAGTTGGTTTGGTTGTGAGAGTCACAAATATATTGGTATAAAGATGGAGAGATATTGTGCTTATGTGAGTTGCAATGAATATAGATATTTAGCCTACTTATATATAACTGGCTCCTCTTGCCCTCAACATCAAACCCTCAAATATAACATATAATAGCCCGTGCTTGAAACCATACGTGTCAACACTAGAATGAGTTTCAGATGTGCTTTATCATAATAATAGGAATTTATTTTCTTTTATTACGTCTCTTTTTTTTTGATAAAAAAGAAGGAAAATACAAACAAAAAATTAACCTACATCCTTAAATTGGGCAAGACAGATTTCGTCCTATGCATACATCTAATAATGTTATGGCTTCATACACACTTGAACATTCATTATTATGGGTCACTCCATTCCTTCTTCTTCAAATCAACTAGCAAGACATACAAAAAACTTCATTCCAGTTATCCATCTTATACCCTTCACGCATCTTCACATTCTTCCTTAACCAATCATCATTATTTAATACGTCTCTTCTACCAGCTAAAAAAAATATCTTGGGTTATCTCCTTTTTCCCATCCTCCCCAAAATCATCGTGACTTCTCCCCTTCCCATAACTCTCACTTCTTCATCCCCAGATCAATTTCTTCACCGAAATTATTACTCTCTCTAACACTCTCTCTGTTCTTCACTCTCTAGTTTCTCTCACTATCCATTACTCTTCTTCCTTCCTCTCCAGCGAACGATGCCGGTGAAAGTGGCAGAGAGAAGCTAAGAATCCATTGGTGAGCCTCTCTCCTTCGTTTTTCCCTTCTTGGTGAAAATTATGCTTGCCCGAAGTTTTCATTCACCCTTAGAAGTTTTAATTTGCATATGATAAGTCATGACATGTAGGCGCACAGGATGACCGCAGAGAGAGAACAATTTATGGGTATAATCTAAGTTCATCAAAATGTTTGATAACACACAGGTGATAATTTATTTTTCTTGCTTTTTGTTCATCAAATTTGGCATATCTTGATATTATCAATACCACTTAAGTGATAAATTAAATCACGAACAATGTAACATTATGTTACTAATTTCCTGATTAATCAATATCATTAACCTTAAACGTATTTACTTTGCTAACTATGATAGGAAAATGATTTTCCAAATATTGTAACTCTATCATAGTTAGAAAAAGAACCTTCTAACTATTTAAGTATTATCCATGATAGAAAAGAGTCACCTAATATCATATGAAAACTATTATGGATAATTAAAAGCTAACCATGTTAGAAAGGATTAATCTAACATGGTTAATAAAATCAAACACATTTAATCAATATTAAAGCTAATCATGTTAGAAAGGATTAATCTAACATGAGTAACAAAAAGAAACTCCTTCAATTCATAATTAATTTCTTGATTAAATGTAAGAATAATGCGGAAGCGAATGCAAGCCTAAACTCATGGGCAATTTACATCCCTGCTAACATCTATAACCTATACCCCTTTCCTGATCCTCGCGCTTGTGCATGATCACCTGCAAAAATATAGGGAATGGGGTGAGACAAAACAATGTCTCAGTAATCACTGCTTAACTCACTGTGAGACTCAGATATGGGGTAGTGGAGTGTCTATAGGGTACCACAGTTTCCAAAACCTGCATAATCATACAATATATACAAATCTATATCCAGTACAGAATCATCCATCTCCAATATCCACAATAACATGATTGACACTGTGCCCCAGTCTCTACTCTGAAAGGCATATTTCCCCTGTCTCTAATCAAAAGGAAATAATAAACGGAGTCCATCTCTACTCGGAAACCGTAAGTCCCTGTCTCTACTCAATAGGACTAGTACAACTAACCGTCGATTGCGCTATCGAACGGTTACATCGGCCGATGGTACAAGCAGTGTCATGCAACAACCAAATTCTTTATATATAAAAGTAATTCACATTTGGAAAGGCACCCTATAGCCAATTTTATATAGAGAATAACTTTGTAAACATTTTTATTTATATATATAAATAGAAGAGGATTTTGCAAATCCTCAACTACCTTCACCCTCAATATCACAGTCAGTTAAGTGTGATTACCTGTTCAAGCACAGAAACAACACTCTGCTGTTTTCCCCTTCTTTAACCTTTCTTGTAGATTCCTTCTACGTATCTTCCTTACCAAAGTCTCCTAATATTATACCATACAATACGAAATATAAGTAACTACGTTGATGCATATTTGTTAGCGTCGCTCTTGTTCCTATAGGTATAACACTACCCAACCCTATCAGATAAATCACACTTTCCTAATTTTCTAAGTTTGACTACCTTATGACTTAAGCCCTCTTAGGATTCTTAATACACTTCATACATAATCAGCTTCATAACATCAATTAGACAATCTAAAATAAATCCCAAAACCTTACATGCACACGTCATGAGTCACAAGACCAACGAATTTCCTTCATGTATTAATTCTTTAAATTATATATATCCTTCCCGGTGTAGCATGCAATAAATCATAACATTGATCAATTCATTCTCTCTTATTACTAAAACATTCCACCAACATAACAAGAAGAAAAGAAATCAAATCATAGCTTTCCATTCAAGTATGAATCCAACATCTACAAATATGTATTAATTTCATTGAACCTTCATTTCATACCCCACTTATTATTTATGACCTCAAACAAAATCCAAGGATTTGACTTCCCCTGTCACTTCCATCCAACACGTTCAAAACTGTGCGCCCAAGAATAATTCCCCAAACAACCACGCTCAAATTCCATTTCAATCTTTATTGAACCAAATCACTATCCAAACCGCTTAAAGACTAACAAATAATTAACAGCTTTCACTTCAAAGCATAAACAACTGTCATCATTACACAATTCACTCCATTTAAAAAAAAATCTTTACAACCATTCTAGCATATTAAATCTCACTTTTATCTTTCAAAGCACGCTTCCCTAATGCTTAAAACTATCCACAACATGCCTAAAGCACTGCCCACTAAACATGCATTCTCAAATCATATTTATATTAATTTTCTTTGTTCTGATCAGCCCAAATCATATTTATGACAGCCATCATATAACCGAAATTGACTAAGTACATTAGGCATGGAGAGTGAACAAATGACTTCCTATAATATGGTGTTCAAATCAGGTTTGTGAGTTTCCAAACAAGTCCACAACCATGATAACTTCACTGCCCCTCCAAATCACAACACAATATATCCCTATACATCCATTCCTGCTACCATTTAATAATCACAACATTTTCATAATCTCAAATGAATTTATTCCAATAATCAATGATCAACAATCCCTAGTGCACATACACTTTAATGCAGACCCTATATCAACATCAAACCACCTTTGCTACCACTTCATCTACAAAAATGTGAATATCAAAAAATACCTTCATATTCTTATCTACACACAGCCATTTCCAAGAAGCTAAAAAAAATCTTCAGAATCCAAAAGCTTAACAATATTACACATACAAGCACCAAAGTGGTTATAATCTAGCATATGTAAACTTTAAATACCATTAAAAAGGACTTCCAACCACAAACATCATTTGGCCATCAAAGCAAGAAAAATAGAAAATGTTTTATAACTCATATAAAACATCCAATTAAACGCAACTCAATAAAACCTCACGCAAAGAGAAGAGGTCAAAATCACAACTCCATCATCCCTTATATCTCCAATTAATCTTTTATTATATATCCTCTTCAACAAGAATGCAGAATCCAAATTACATTCAAATACTCCATTAAGCATGACATCATAAAAACCTCATCCACCATCCATTCACAAACTTGAAACACCATATAATATGCCCCAAACATGAGAAATCAATTCGGCCACATACAACAAAAGAATAAACAAGAAAATGTGGATTTGAAAACTGGAATCAATCAACCCTCATACAGATCAAACATACAATGACATCAACCAATCTATTATACTCTTGCATATTTTGATTAACATATTCCACTCCTCATTACAACAACAGCAAGCAGAAATTTAAAGAGAAATCCAAAGCAAAACTAACAAACTTAAAACTGCACACTCACACATTCAACCAAACAGAACCCAGTCAGACAGAAATCAAAGGAAAATCACAGGATTTGCAACATGACCAAACCCAACCAAACCTATCTTAAATCACAAAAATCTATTCAAGAAATTTTCATTTTGAAGCTTAATCTTTCTTTAAATATGTTGAAAATCTTGAAAATCCTAAACCCTAATTCGTATCTCTCTCTAAATGCGTCCAAAATCAAAGGAGGAAAGTAGAAACAGAGGTAACTGGGTCACCTGAATTCATTTCTGACCTTCCACGCCTCGTCGGAGTTCCGCCGTCGCCAAAAAAGTCCACCGCAATAGGAGGACGGACAACAACCAAGGAAGAAAGGGAAAATGAGAAACCAACATGGAAAAACAAATCACAACTCGAGAAATATAAAACAATGCGAGCTTACCATCTCCCGCGTTGTACGTCGTCGGGCTCGCCGGAAAAATGGAGAAGGGAGGCGCCGGAACAAGAAGAACGGCAGCAACAATAAGGAATCACCAAGAAGGCTCGAGCACATCCAGAAATTTGGGAGGAGAAGAGGAAAACGAATGAGAGGAGATGAGAGAGTAGAGAACGAAGGGTGGGGTTGATGATGAAAGGGAAAGGTGAATTGGTGAAGAAGAAAATGAAAGGAAGTGAAATGTGTGTGTCGGCCATTTAGGAAAAGAGAAGGAGAGGAAGAGAATATTAGGGTTTTGGGGCCAATTACCAAATTGCCCCTTCTATTCTACTCCCTCCCATTTCATATTCCTAACTTAAAACAAATCATAAAAATAAACTATACACTAACTCATGTATTTTTCTCTCACCATAATATTACCTATAACTTTGAGTATTTTCCATAATATTTACAAACTAAAACTCAACCTCTAACTATTTTCCTTAATTTCTAAGGAAAATAAGTATATTTATTTCTTAAAAATATATTTATTCTTCAAAATGCTTCCATTTGTCAGGAATTTCAGTTTGGCATTCCCTAAACTCATAATTAATCCCAAAAATTAAATCTTAACTTATCACTAATCCTTAATTAAATTTTTAGGATGTTACAAACAGGTTAGAGGCAAGAGACAAAATTGGTAGGAGACTTTCATACTGGTCCTGTAAAGGACTGAAACACCTTGATGTGCCCTTGTACTGACTTACAAATTGGTCTGCCCAATTTGTGTTATTACTTAAATTAGTGTACAACCTTCTAATTGTGAATCTGCTCAAATTATGTGCTAACTTCGTTTAATTTGCTTTTGTGAACTTTTTATTGATGATATTGTATTTCATGTTCAACTTTTTTCTGCTTGGAAATCCAATGGCTCGGGTATGCAATTTTGCTTCCCAAACAATATCTATATTCCATAGTTTTCTTCTTCTATGAATGCTATTTGTTTTATATGATTCTATATTTGATTTGAAATAAAATTTATTTTTTTAATTGTTTTTAATTATTACAATCCAGACTTTTATTATTTGTTCATAACTATCAATTTGATTGACTCCCATCACTTTTTTAATTTCCCACTTTATAGATACTGTGAATTTAGGTTACTATCACGCTTATAACAGTTGTAAGTGGCAAGGTATTAAAACCCGGACCGGGGGTTGACCCGGCTAAGGCAGAGGGTCAAGGGTTAAAGGTTCAACCGAGGGTCAACCAATGGTTCAACCGGTTACATTAACATATTAAAATAATAAAAAAATATATTAATTAATAACATCAAACCAGCATTAATATTAAATTATAAGAGTATTCAACAAAAATCTAAATGTTTCAAAAATATAATACATTAAAATGGAGAGTGTTCATCAATAATTCCTGACAAATTCTTCAATCAATACAATCAAAATCATTCAGAATATTAAAATTAACTAATTAAGTATATGGTGAAATTACAAGTTCCACAAATAATTTTAACATAAGACTCCAATATTAAATATTCAAATATACAATTATTTCAATTATTTTTTGGCCAAACAAATATAAAACAATTGGAGTAATGTATAAAAGAAGTGGTTTGTAACAATGCATAAGGCTTTACGGGCAAACAAGAACAAGGACAAACTTGTAATAAAAAAATGGAACAAGGGCAAAGCAAGTGGGAAGGAATTGAGAGAGTCCCACATCGGGCAGGACCAAAAGCATTAGAGGTAAGAGCATCTATAAAAAGGCCTACTTTGCTTCCTTTCTTTAAAACATGCCGGGTTGCTGTTACGGGTCACGGGTTGTGGTTAAACCGGGCGGGTCTACCCTGGAATATTCCTGTTGGATCTCTTGTCGGGCTAAACACCCTCCGGACCAGTCTTTCTTCCGGTTCCCGGTTTTCCAGGTTGAACCGGTCGGGCCGGTCTGGGTTTTAAAACATTGGTAAGTGGCCTTAGTCATAGAAGCAAGAGAGATTCAGAAGAAAACCTCTTAACTTGCTTAGCAGACTTATTTTTGCAGGTAAGGAATTTGTTATTTCATTACCTATACTGTTATTTCACAAGTAAGGAATCTATTAGCAGACTTTTTAGGTCTAGGATTAACTTTTCAGACTTTCTCCTCCCTCTAAGAAATTTGTAGGAATTACCAAATTATTGGCCTGAATATTCTGAAATGTTATTCATAGTTTATATTGTTTTGACATATGTTTTCATTTTTTTTAGCTGAAACACAGGTTTGTGTTGGTTATAGAGAGTTTGGTGCTCTTGGACATTCAATATATCATAGAAAACTGTTGCCTAGATTGGTAAAAGAGTAAAAGGCTTCAGGGAGGAAACTATACAACATATTGCTACAAGTGGAATACATACTGCTGCAGTCACAGAATCAGGTTCATTTATATCACTTCCTGAAACATATGCCTCTTTATATTTATCATGTAACTGTTTTCTTTCTTTAATCATTGTGATAAGAAGCGTTTGGAATTTTATATTGATGAATTGATGGGAATTACGTTGATTGTAACTTGATCTAACTACTCTACCTTGAAGGCTTCTATTATTTCGATTGGGACTTGGTTTAACTGTGTTTAACTTGAATGCACAGGCGATCTTTATAGGTGGGGTAGAAGTGAAGGGGATTGTCAATAGTGACTTCAATATTATAACAATTGTGGGTAAATTTTCTTTCCCTATGCTTGGGCAAATAGTATTATAAAGGTTGACATGGGAGTTTAGTTCTATGGTTTCTTACTTTCAATCTTGGTTGATGCTTTAAACATGAGAAAAGGTTCTCTCTTATAAAATTAATTCAATCTTAGCCTTCATCTAATTGATCCAACTTTTGTTTGTATAGTTCCAAAATACTGAAGTGAAAAATATGCTAATTAATCATTATGACCATTTGTTGGCCATATTTTTAGGTGGAAAATAATCCTTATAATCCAAACTTGATGGTTTTCATGGATTATAGAGATTTTACAAAGAAGATGTTCCTTCATTGTCTGAAAGCTCAGCTTGTTTGCAACAATTCGCTTCTTGTTGTTCAAAGAGCGTTCCACGTTCACTAGAAGAGTGATAGTGAGCGTGCAAAATATGAAAAGGAATACGGAATATATAGACCAATCGCACTACCTAAAACACTTGTGTGACACTCAACATTAAGTGCATGGACACTAAAAGATCAATTTGGTGATTTTTCGTTAAATGCAAATTGATTCCTCACCACTACACATTTGTCAAAGGGTCCAACTTGGTTATTTTCATTTAATGCAAATTGATTAATTTGAATAACACATTATTCAAAGGATTATTTTGATTTAATCTATTTGATTTGCAAAATCAATTTGTTGATTTTGCATTAAATTCAAATTGATTCAATGTTAAAACACATTTGACAAAGGGGCCATTTTGATTTTATTTATATGATATGATATTTCAAGTAGTGACACGTGGATGAATATTAGAAGGATTAGTGTACGAATCAAAACCAAGTTATATAGTTGATATGGAATATCAATTCAAATCAATAAGGTCTGAAAAGCTACACCTATGTGGTGAAGAAAAAAATGGGAGAAATTGCAAATCCACATTCATTACTGTAATATAAATTGAAATAGAGGAAAGGATTATAGAAAATATACATTTATAACACCAAATATCAAATCATTTCTTATTTGGGAATGCATGAAGTAGGAAATTTAAATTTATAACATGAAGAAGGAAAATCTAGAAGTTATTATGTCATTATAATAATTAACAAAGGAATAGCCATCTGGACCAATGATTCAGAGGACAAGTGGTTCAATGAAAACCTAGCTACAAGTAACTAAAATATATAATTGATGATTTGTTTCGGAGTTTTCTACTTGCCTTTGAGAGTTTCTATCTTTCATCCTTGATTATGATTATTTTTTTTTGATAAATTGATTAATTTTTTTTCTAATATAATATAGTTGAAATTTTCCCTTAATTTTGAAGCATCTAGAATTAAGGGGTGCTCATGAAATGGGTAGTATGAGGATAGGAATTTCCACTGGGGATCCCTGTGGGATCTCTTAATCCCACATCGACCAAGAATGTGTGTGTGTGAGAGTATATAAGTAGGACATTCACACTTCAGCTTGCCAACCGCGTTAGTTGGTTTTGTTGTTGTGTTTGGTCCAAAAAATATGTTCAACAAAATTTAGTTACCCCTTTGAAAAAAATATGGGTCCAATATTACACAAAAAAACTGACTATAAGCTTTTATAAATTAAAATAATATTATTCTAACAATTTCTTTTTCTTGACAACACGACTATCCATAATCAAAGTAAACATATAATGACAAAAACACATTTAAATTGAGTCTAAGAGAAACTTCATATGAATAAACAAATTTTAAACATAAAACATTTCTTGAAGATTGAAACAAGATCCACATACTACATATACCTTTGCTGTGAAACACATTCCTCCATTTCTTCGCAACAAAAAGTGTGTTATCATTTTAATGCATTATAATTAAATTCACATGGAAGGTGTGATTGTAAATAATATAATGGATCTTGGCATTTATTATAATTAAACTGCAAATGATAATCATCCGCAACTAATACTACCTCTGGTCCTAAATATAGGACCTAATTGACTTTTGTTTTGGAGAGATTAAGGTTGCGCAATAGGTTATTAAATGATGACATATTTGATATATTTTTAGATTATCCATTAGTTTATAAGTAAAATAAACTAGTTTAAGGGAACAATTAGGTAAATCAATTTATAATTAACTTATTTTGATTTTTTATAGGATTTTCTAGAAAAAACCAATTAGGTCTTATATTTAGGACCTGAGGGAGTATTATAATTGTATTCTCATTAATAGCGTTGAAACACTACTACTACAGAAAAGGCTATATCAAGGCACATTTACCGGAGCCCGAAAATGATTAGCGTAATTATTGAGTATTCTTTATGCACATGTATTGATTTCAGTTAAACTAGAGGGTGGCGTTATAACATGAACAAAAAATGCAAGCTTTTACATGTTGATTTAACATATTCTTAGTCGTTTTGAGGTTTGAATACAAGATAATATATTTATAAACCAAGGATTGCACTATAGTAGTGTGAACTTCGAGTTGTCTCTCTCAAGCAGTCTTCTAACTACCCTAAGATAAACTAAATTCAAATCAAGTAAACAAGGGAATTGAAGTTTGATGGGTTTTGTATGAAGAATGCAAAATGAGTCTAACTACAATAGTTTTGGTATTTTCCTTTATTAGGTGGAATGATTGATGATTGAAGTGAACTGAAGTGAATGCAATGAAATATATAGCTTAAGTCTATTTGAGGTGACAAACATTGGTTCATCATATTTTGGGTTCAGTTCATCAAATGTAATGCCTAGAAACGTGTCAAATAATTTGCGTCAAAACATTTGTGGCTCTTATGATGACAAAAATCATAAATGAATGAAATCAAGCAACCGCAGAAATGAGACTAACTTCATGCAACCACAATATAGACAAGAATTCATAACTCAAGTGTTCAAATTCCATAATAGTGACAAATTCTAATATATGTATAATTTTATATACTTTGATGAGGTTTTTTTGAGCGAAGATTACGTTTTAAGCCTTAACTGCCATAACCATTTCTTTTTAAACCGCGGAAATTATGTTTTTGCCCTTTTTTTAGTACCCGAATTGAGCGAAAATTATGGTTTTAAGCCCTAACTGTCTTAATCATTTCTTTTTAACCAACGAAAATTATGTTTTTGCCTTTTTTCCTCAGAAATATATATATATATATATATATATATATATATATCATTAAGTTGTCAGTTTGTGGGATACCAGTTGCTAATCAATTTATATTTTCTTATTTCCTAAATCTTAACTTGTTTTGCAAATGGGAACAATGTGATTATTGAATTCATTTTGGATCTGAATGGTTGTGGTTTTATTTGGAATCAGATTGGATTCCAAAAGTGAAAGTTCTTTTTTTGCCTAACTAGGAGGACTTGAGTCTATTCATTGGTATTTTGAATATTGCTATATATATATTATTAGAGGTTGTGAGTTGATTTAAAATGAAAAAATGTTCTTGAACAAATATATTGAATGGATCAGAGTTATAATAAGAAGAGATTTTGTTTCATTTCTTCTAGATGAGTTATTATCATTCAAATAATTTATTCATTATTATACATATATATATTTTTTGAGGAACTAGACACAAAGCTCTTGATTCTCATAGGTTATATACCCGCGCTTGTTTTGTAGCTTTGCTATTGTTGTTTTCATGACTTAGTCTCACGCTTGGTTATTTACCCTCGTGTGACTGTGTGTCCACGCTTGTTTCCGTGACTTCATGTCATGCTTGGTTATTTACCCTCGTGTGACTGTGTGTCCACGCTTGTTTCGTGACTTCGTGTCACGCTTGGTTATTTACCCTCGTGTGATTGTGTGTCCACGGAATACACCGCCTATATTTATAGCCAGTCCCAAGCTGAGATAAAAGAGTAGGGTTCGAATCTATTGAGCATGGACACACGCATTTCTTATATCAATAGGTCATTGATTATAAATTATTCATTGGAAAATAGCTCCTTGTGGTTAATATATTTAATTTGGTCATATGCTTAATCAACTTAGGTTAAAATAATTAAAGTTAGAGGTTCCGACATTAATTACATTAATAGAAGCCTAGCCTAAAGGGGTCCATTTAGGGTTCTAATAGAACTGATCACTTTGACTCCCCAAATATGTTTAGAAGCAAGTATTCTTGAAAATCCTCAATTGTTGAGAATGTTTTATCATCGTGTGTCAATCCGAAAATCTTTACTCTAATTTAATTTAATCACAATTGCAAACATAATTTTTCCATTTTTGAACCAGGTTTCTTCTAGCATCTAGGTTCCATTTACATTGCATAGACTCATCATCTAAAAGAACAATACCCGAGGGTGACTTCTGCTTACCCCGAGGCATAAATTTCTTGAAGGAGTGGCTCGAGGCACTACACCGATCGAATTTCATTTAAACCCATAAATTCAATGTCCTTCAAATAGACACAACATATAGTCCATTTATGATGTGATTAACTAATTTAAATTGAGTTCATGTTTTTTCTCATTTACCAAGCTATATCAAATGGAAGAATGTCCTACAAAAGAGAGCTAATATAATCATACACATATCCTAACTAAGTCAACTTGATAGAATCATCAACACAAGGTCAAACAACTCAATATCAAGAAGAATTAATCAAACATACATATATACTCAGTAAAGTACTTAATACATAGTAGTACTGATCCAAATTAGCAAAGTCAAACATCACACATACATATCTAGAATCTCAATTCAATATATAGATCCGAACATCTACAAGAGAGTTTCAAATATATAAAGAAGAAATTCTAAATACATATAACGTAACTAAGAAAAGCTCCCCTAATGATAAACTCATGCTTGAGCAACCATCAACACTCTTCCAGATTCTCTTTTTTAGAAATCACTCTCTACAGAAAAATTGGTCTCTTGAATCTTGTTCACATAAATGTTCTATCCAGGTTCCTTCTTTGAATCAATGATTGTAGAATTCATTCGACTCTCTTGAATGATAGAAGACATTCTCTCACTTGCTCTACGAAATGACACTCGAAACCCAGAGTATTGATGTCGTCTTGAAAATGGGAGAAAGAAAGATGAGGATCAGCTATATAGAAAACACATAAAAGCAATGGATGATGAAATCCCTACATAAAAAAATATATATATTGAACTTACTGAATTGCCAACATTGACAAAGGGGGACTTAAGCAATTCACTAAACTTAGTACTTATTCATACGGATAGCAACTCATTAGCACATTTTATTAAATTTTTAGTCATGAAAATTAACATTTTTGGTATATAGTTTGTTGGGATTAGAACAATTTTCGCCCACAAACAAAGATGTAAGTATCAATTTCGTCGACAAAAAATAATAAATTGTATTAGATTGACCGATAAACCATAAAACGGGACATGTTGGAAAAGACCATCGGTTTTCTTCTAACATCGTATATCGTTTGTAACTTTACACTGGGAAAATTGACAGTATTGTTAGAGATAAATTAGCAGTCTTGACCAATATAATTCTTTTTTATTGTTTGATTTATTCTCAATTCGATACCGTTTATTTATACAATGTTGAAATATCTCCAAATCATTTAACATCAACGGATTATGATAATGTTTAGATTTATATCTATTATACATAAAAACTCATGGTAACATTCCTATTGAACCACTTGGCACAATATGATTTGACCATATGGATACCTATCTTTCTTTTGTATTCATCTTTAAAATACTAAAATTTTTGGAACAATATCTTTTGATTCACTATAAAAATAAACGGATGCTAATTATCATAAATGTGAAGTTTCCAAGTATCTATTAGGGTAAGGGACCTAATCTGCCCCCGAAGTAACCACCAAGGAGCGCTGAGCACCCTGAACTAACAATAGGCCCGTATCTGCACTTCAAGTAACCAAGGTGTTAAAAAACTACCCCGGTTTGACGGTCAACAACGTTTGACTGTTAGTATGCATATGTGGACGCCACGTGGAGACCTGTTTTGCCACCCGGCGCATTGTCATCGCCACGTAGGATAAGTTAATGTGGGTCCCACATTAAATAAAAAAAAAATTCTCCCTCCCTCTTCACCTCCCACCCACCACCCCCACCCCCCCTTCACCTCCCTTCCCAGGCCCCCACCGCCCGCCCACCCCCCTTTACCTCCTTCCCACCCTTCACCACCGCAACGCCGGCGATCCAACCGGCTCTTATCTCCACCGACACTCTTCCGAACTCCTCCTTCCTAATCCTCCCTCCTATCCTATCCGCCGCCTCCGAACACCACATCATATATAAAGGGATGGGTAGGAGGAATATTATATTCTCACCGGAGATTTTTGCTCCGACGATGATGACGGAGGGTGGGGGGCGGTGGGTGGGAGGTGAAGGGGGGTGGGGCGGGTGGTGGGGGGGCTGGGAAGGGAGGTGAAGGGGGGTGGGGGGCGGTGGGTGGGAGGTGAAGGGGGGGTGGGGCGGGTGGTGAGGGGGAGGTGAAGGGGTGGGGCGGGTGGTGGGGGGGAGGTGAAGGGGTGGGGCGGGCGGTGGGGGGCTGGGAAGGGAGGTGAAGGGGGGTGGGGGGCGGTGGGTGGGAGGTGAATGGGGGTGGGGCGGGTGGTGGGGGGGCTGGGTAGGGAGGTGAAGGGGGGTGGGGCGGGTGCTAAAGGGAGGGAGGGAGGTGAAGGGGTGAGGCAGGTGGTGAAGGGAGGGAGGGAGGTGAAGGGAGGCAGGGGTCGGGGGTTTTTGAGGTGGGTGGCGGCTATTTGGGGTGGTGGTGGAGGGGCTGTTAAGAGGGGTGGGTGGGGGCGCAGGGGGGCTGGGCTAGGGAGGGGTGAGTGAGAGTGATGAAGAGAGATGAGAATTGGATATCCTGTTAGAATCTTAAGTTTTGATGAAGACTAAAATATGAAAGAACAAGCCAAACACTTAGAGAATATTAGGTTAATATAGAACCCCAAGTAAGAGTGCTTCCGGATGTGGATTTACTTCCGGATGAACTAAGACTAGCGCTCGCGGATGAACGTCTCATCCCCCAGCGACAGCAAGTATATCACTAAGTCATAACTCAGTCTAAGAGCTTTAGTGTATAAAATCCTTGACACTAAGTTAGGAAGCTTCCGGATGTAGATTTGCTTCCGATTGTATTAAGACTAGCGCTGGCTGTTGGTATGGATAACACTGAGCGCCAGTGACCATAACCCAACGTCCAGTGGATTTGCTTCCGAATGCTTAGTGACTAGCGCTGGCTGTTGGTATGGATAACACTGAGCGTCAGTGAGTAAAATGTGAACATAACCCAACGTCCAGGGAAAGTGCTTCCGGATGGAAAAGAACTCCCTTAGACTAAGTGAACTCCCACTGCATGTGAGTATGTGCTATTATTGTTAAGACTAACGTTCAAAATGCAGTACACTGAGTAAAGTTGCTTCCGGATGTGGACTTGCTTCCGCAAGCAATTAGAATGTCAGAACGTTCAGAGCAGTGCAGTGTCAGAATGCTTTTGACAGAGCAGAGGTGTCAGAACTACTTTTCAGAGATAAAGCAAAGTCAACCCTGCTAAGCATTAATGAAGCATTAATTGGGCAAACGGTAATATGGGAAAAACGGCCATATTCAAACGGCTAACCCACCTACCAAGAGTGAGAATACTTGAAGACTATATAAACAAGCTCACCTTCATTTATGAAGACAACTAATATCTTTGACATCTTGAAGAAAGCTAGAGTGAGAAACCGAGAAATCCTTCAAGCATTCAGAGCTGCCCAGAAAAGAGAAAGAGCATTTAACACATTGAGAGTTCTTTTCATCTACCTATCTTGTACTCTTTGTAGTTAAGTCTCTTCTTGTATTAAGAGCATTCATTGTACTTAAGTGTGTAACATTATCTGTTCTTGAAGAGAACTAAGTTTAGAAAATCCTTTAATTGTAAAGGTTGAACCCTTGCTGGTTGTAAGGGGGAGCTAGTTAGCAAGGTTGCAAGTGAGCCTTGAGTAAAACTTGTGGTTGTAAGGTTGCAAGTGATCCCGTCCAAAACTTGCGGTTGTAAAGGTTCCAGGTGAACCCGTTTCTAAAACCTGGGGATAGTGGAACTCAACCTGGGTGGTTGAGAACTGGACGTAGGTCAGGAAGACCGAACAAGTATAAACCCTTGTGTCATTATCGTTTGTTTTTTATTTGGTAGCACAATTCACCCCCCCTCTTGTGCATCCATTACTTTCATTTGGTATCAGAGCAGGTCTTTTTGACTTGATTCCCACGAATCTAGAAAGTAAAGATCCAGTAATAGATACAGACTATTCCTTGCCAGATGTCTCTATTCAACCCAACAAGCCTCCAGGCTTTGATGGGTATAACTATCCATTCTGGAAATTCCGAATGGAGACCTACATAAAGTCTAGCGACATCCGACTCTGGGATCTGATTGAACATGGGAATCACACCCCTCTTGATGATGATGGCTTTGCAAAGCAACGATCCAGATACACCAACGAGGACTATGCTCTAGTCCAGCTAAACTTCAGGGCCATGCACTACATTCAATGCGCCCTTAGTCCTAAGGAGATTCATAGGATAAGCCACCACAAAACTGCTAAGGATATGTGGGAGGCTCTTGAGGCTGCTCACTCTGGAACCAAGGGAGTGAAGGCAAGACGAGTCGAGATGTTGGTAGAAGAGTTTCACAAATTTGCCATGACTAGTCCAACTAAGCCAATCAGAGAGCTGGAGCTCAGGTTCACTCATCTTATCAATAACCTGGCTTCCCTGGGCAAAGATATTCCTGAAAGAGAACAAGTTAGCAAGATCTTAAAAGTCTTGAAGGTGATTGGATCACCAAAGTTACCATCTTGCAGGAAGTCCAAGGAGAGTCAACCAGCTCCATCACTGGGCTATTTGGTTCACTGGCTGAATACAAACCAACCCTGCTGGCTCAGAGAGCTCCTCAAGCCTCATCCAAAAACAAGAGTCTTGCCCTTGTTGCTCCCAGCAAGGAGAAGATTGATGATAATGATGATGATGAGGATGATGAGGAGGACATCGATGATGAGAAGATGACAATGATGATGAGGAAGTTCAGAAAGTTCTTCAAGAAGAAAGGAAGTTTTCAGAAAGGTGATTCCAGCCAGAGGAGAGGATATAAGAAGGAAAGGGCACCAGTGTGCTTTGAATGTAAAAGGCCTGGCCACTTCAAGGCTGAGTGTCCTAGCTTGCAAAGATCGAAAGGGAAGGACAAAAGAAAGGCCTTTGTGTCCTCCATCTGGGTAAATAGCTCAGATGAGGAAGCAAGTGATGACGAAGAGGTTGCCAACCTCTGCCTGGTGGCCAGAGAAGATGATGAGGAAGCGTCTTCAGATCTTGATCCCATCCAGGAGGACAGTGAGGTAACCTTTTCTGAACTTCAAGAGGCATATAATGAGGTTCATGAAGAATTCTCCCGCTTATGTAAAGCCTATAAGGTGTTGAAAGTTAAAAAGGAATCACTTGAGTCCAAAGTGGACTCACTGAGTGAAAGAGCTAGCGGAAGCCAGAAAGCTTCCGGTAGCGGATGGCAAGGGTTCTCCCCAAGCAGAACCCAATGCCTCAACACTTGAGAGCTGCCCTAGTTGCAGCAAAATCTCAGCTAAACGAGATAAACTGCAAAATGCCCTGCAGAAGTTCACAAATGGATCTGAGATGCTAAATATCATTTTAATGAATCAAAGAGCATATAGGGACAAGACTGGCTTAGGTTACAAACCTAGAGGGAAAAAGTGGGTGGAACCAAAAGTGAAGCCCTACTTAAAATTCTTTCATAAAGCCACTGATCACAGCTGCACACCTTTTAGCTTCTGTAACTACTGTAACAGGAAGGGACACTCCACGTCCACCTGTAATGCTAAGAAGCATGGAGCAAACAGTTCTTATAAATGGGTCCCAAAAGGAACCAAGGCTACAAAGGATCCTCCCCCAAGAAAAGAAACTAAGGGAGGACAGGGATCCAGAGCCTGGAAACAATCCATAGGGAAAGCCCAAGAGCCCAGAGTCAACACTAGGCCAGAGGCACAGATTAATAGTAAGCCCAAGGTCAAAACTAACACTGGACCAAGGGCTCTGGGAACTAATGACAGAGGACCCAAGAAAGGTTGGGTACCTAAGTTTGTTTGATTCTTTCAGGTGTGTCTCAAGGCATCCAAGAATAGGAAATGATATATTGACAGCGGATGCTCGAGACATATGACTGGAGACAGAGACAAATTCAAATCCTTGGTGATCAAAGACGGAGCCACAGTTACCTTTGGAGGAAATCAAAGTGGAAAGATCACCGGAGTTGGAGAAGTTGTGCCAGTGAAAGACGTCTATCTGGTGGATGGTCTCTATCACAACCTGCTGAGCGTGAGCCAGAGCACTGACAAAGGAAATTGGGTAATCTTTGATTCACATGAGTGCATAATAGTAGATAAGCAGGATTTGAATCTAGATAAGGCCAACCTAAAATGCAAACTTAAGGCAAATAGAAATGGAAACCTATACACTCTAGATTTATGTCAACAACTAGAAGAAAAATGCTTAATATCTAGTGATGAGAATAGTTGGCTTTGTCATAAAAGGCTAGCACATGTTAATTTTACTCAACTTGACATGTTGATTAAGAAAGAGCTAGCTATAGGTATTCCATCTTTTAAGGTTAAGCATGATTATATCTGTGAATCCTGCCAACGAGGGAAGCAAACAAAGTCCTCGTTTAAAACCAAGAAGAGAGTCTCCACCAGCAGGCCCTTGGAACTAATCCACACGGATTTGGTTGGGCCAGCGAGAGTGAAGAGCTTGGGTGGAAACCTGTATGCTCTAGTGGTGGTGGATGACTATTCTAGGTTCACTTGGACAATGTTTCTTGCCTCTAAGCAAGATGCTTTTGATATCTTTGTTGTCCTGGCTAAGAAAGTGCAGAATGAGAGAGACCTCAAAATCACAGCCATAAGGACAGACCATGGAGGAGAATTTGAGAACCACAGCTTCTCTGAGCTGTGTGAGCAGAATGGTATTGATCATAACTTCTCAGCTCCTAGAACTCCTCAGCAAAATGGAGTAGTCGAGAGGAAGAACAGGGTTCTGACTGAGATGGCCAGGAGCATGCTCAATGAGAAAGAGGTTTCTCAAGTGTTCTGGGCGGACGCTATGAGCACTGCTTGCTACATCTCTAACAGAGTCTATGTTCGCAAAGGCTTGGACAAGTCCCCTATGAGCTGTACAAAGGCAGAAAGCCCAACATCAGCCACCTCAGAATCTTTGGATCAAAATGCTATGTGCATAACAATGGAAAGGTAAATCTGGGTAAGTTTGATCCAAAAGCTGATATAGGTGTATTCATAGGGTATTCCCTTAGGAGTAAGGCTTACAGAGTATACAACATGAGGACTAGAACTGTAGAAGAATCTATGCATGTTGTATTTGATGAAACTCCTACATGGGGACAATCCACAGAAGATGATGGGATACTAAACCTTCCAAAACCATCATCATCTTCTCCACCAAAAGAAACATCAGCAAGCAATCTCAAAGAAGAAGATGAACCCAATGATGAGCCTATAGTGCAGATAGTGCCTGATGAGGCACAGTTGCCAACAGTTAGGAGACATCACAGGGATCATCCTCTTGATCAAGTCCTTGGTGATGTTTCTTCTGGTGTCAGAACCAGAAGGCAGGTTCAAAATGAAGTTGAGTTTGGAGCCTTCCTATCTCAGATCGAACCAACTTCAGTTGAACAAGCTCTTGAGGACTGCGACTGGATTATTGCCATGCAGGAAGAGCTAAACCAGTTCGAAAGGAGCCAAGTTTGGGAACTAGTCCCAAGGCCGTCTCATCAATCCATAGTTGGGACCAAGTAGGTCTTCAAAAACAAACTGGATGAGACAGGTCAAATAACAAGAAACAAAGCCAGATTGGTAGCCAAAGGGTATAACCAAGAAGAAGGCATAGATTATGAAGAAACTTTTGCTCCAGTCGCTAGACTCGAAGCAATAAGGATTCTTCAAGCCTTTGCATCCATGAAAGGCTTTAGATTATATCAAATGGATGTAAAAAGTGCATTTCTTAATGGTTACATCAAAGAAGAGGTTTATGTAGAACAACCTCTTGGCTTTGAGGATCACAAGCATCCTAAACATGTGTATAGGCTAAAGAAAGCTTTGTATGGCCTGAAACAAGCTCCTCAAGCTTGGTACGAGAGACTCAGCAGCTTTTTGCTGGGAAAGGGTTTCTCAAGAGACAAACTAGATAATACACTGTTTATTCTACACAAAGATAGAAACATGCTAATTGTCCAGATTTATGTCGATGATATTATTTTTGGGGCAACTAATGAAAAACTTTGTGAAGAATTCTCTAAGACTATGCAGGGTGAATTTGAAATGTCAATGATGGGAGAACTAACGTTCTTCCTAGGCCTGCAAATTAAGCAAAAGAAGAATGGCATATTCATCTCCCAAGCTAAGTACTGCAGAGAGCTACTCAAGAAGTTTGGGATGGATGAGTGCAAGGAGTATGACACTCCCATGAGTACCACTGCCGCACTCGATGCTGATGCAAAGGGTAAATCTGTCAGCCTACCCATGTATAGGGGAATGATAGGTTCCCTGCTGTATTTAACGGCAAGTAGGCCTGACATTAAATTTAGTGTAGGCATGTGTGCTAGGTTTCAAGCCAACCCCAAGGAGTCACATCTAACATGTGTTAAACGTATTCTAAGATACCTTGAGGGAACACAAGAGCTTGGTCTTTGGTATCCCAAAGGTAACCAAGAGTTCTTGTGGGCTTATTCTGACTCTGACCATGCAGGTTATAAAACTGATAGAAAGAGCACCAGTGGACAATGTGTCTTCCTTGGTGGTTGTCTGGTCTCTTGGGCTAGTAAAAAGCAAACCTGCGTGTCTTTATCGTCCACAGAGGCAGAATACATTGCTGCAGCAAGCTGTTGTGCCCAAGTGTTGTGGCTGAAAAACCAACTAAGAGATCTTGGCTTGGAGTTCCCTGAGGCTCCCATACTGTGTGACAACACAAGCACTATCAGCCTCGCCAAGAATCCGGTTCAGCACACAAGGACAAAGCACATTGATGTCAGACATCACTTCATCAGAGATTATGTTCAAAAGAAAGATGTCAAAGTGCAATTTGTCCCCACTCAGCATCAGCTTGCTGATACTTTCACCAAGCCTCTGGGGTTGATCAATTTACATTCATAAGAGGTGATTTGGGACTGGTAAACCCAAATGAAGTTTAATTCTTCAAAATAAACTTGTGCTTAATTGATTAAAACCTGCAACTATACTAACTTAGGCATCGGAGTGCCAATCTTTAGTTTTGCAGGTCCCCCACAATGTTGAATCTTAAGTGAGTCCAACCGGAAGCAAAACCACTTCCGAATACTCTTTTGCTGGCGCTGGATGACAACTCAAAATGACCTGGAGCGCCACTCCAACCGGAAGCAAAACCACTTCCGGATGCTCTTCTGCTGGCGCTGGGTGTTGAACTAAAGTGAGCGAGAGCGCCAGTACCTGAACAAAGGGACACGTGACTTCAGAAAACGTTTCATCTTCTCACACCAAAGATTATACCTCTTCTGACATTGTGCAGAGACACGTGTCACAAAGGTGCGACGTTTCAATTTGAATGTTTACGTTTTCCCATAAACCAGCGCATGCTTTCATGAAGAGTCATTATGAGCACTGTACCCGTTGTAACGTTGCACATAAATAGGTAGCCGTTTTTCACTTTTACTTTTTACTTACACAAATTTCTTACCCTCAAACTCTTTGCATACATTCATACTTTCTTCATCTTGTTCATCATCTTCTTCATCTTTCTCTTCGCATTTCATCTCATATAAACATTTCACTCACACAAAAATGGCCGGATCACATGAGACAAACCCCAACACTGAGATAACCACTTCCAAGAAATCCAAGTCGAAATCTGGGCATTCTAAATCTGACAAATCTGGGAAACAACATAAACGTTCTGAGAAATCTGGGCAACCCCAAGAACAGCATGAACATTCTGGGCCTCAACAAGAACACTCTGGGGAATCTGGGCAACAGCGAAGAAGGTTGCAGAAGAAGGGCAAGAAGAGGGTTCAATTTAGCGAAGAGCCCTCTTCCAAGAGACAAAGAGTAGAGGAGGATGATCCTCTTGTGTACAGAGATGGGCCTTTGGAGGCTGTTTCCTCCAAATTTGAAACTGTCAAACCCTATTTCAACACCAGGATGTACTTAGATCTGGACAAGATAGATGAACTAGGGTTTCCACACTTGAGGCCATTTCTGGAAAAATACATGCCCTGGCTGGGGATCAACCAGGAGTACAATATCAACGTCCTGCGGGTGTTCTGCGAGTCTCACACTGGCAAGGTCAAGCATAAGAAGGTGGATGGGAAGGAACAGATTCGGAGAGTCACCTTCACTGCCACAATAAGGGGGAGAACCTTCAGGTTCACTTGGAAGGACATCAACGACCTAATGGGAATCACTGAGGAAGGTATGAATGAGTGGCTATACCCTGAGACACTCAAACTCAGCAAGGAGGAACTTGAAAAGGTTTATGACACCAAAGGGAAGAAGGTGTCTGGGATGTCTGACTCCAACAGGCTCTTATACTACGTCTACTCCCGCATGATGACACACAAAGGGGGGAACTTCAACGAGTTCACTCTCCTGGATAACCCCTGGTTCCCCAGACTCCTCTCCCTGCAGCCAATCAACCCAGGGCAGTTGATCAGTCTTGAGTTACACATATGGATGGTCAACAATAAGGCTGGAAGTATTACCTACCCCACTATCATCGCCTTCCTCCTTGAGAAGAATTTGATCAAGACTACATCCACTGAGGAAGAAGAAAATGTTAAGTGCCTACCTGTGAGTGCAATTAACATTAGCAAGATGAAGATTAAGTATCTCAAGAAGGCCAAGGCCACTCGCTCAGGCTCTCAGGCAGGTAGTGCCTCTCATACCTCAGCCCCCTCTGTATCTGGCGCAGGGGATCAAGAGGTTGACTCTCATCCCGGTCCAAGCAGAGTTGCGAGGGTGCCAGCTACTGTTAAAGCTTTTGCCCAGGAGATAAAGGAGGAGATTCTCCTTAAGCTGACTGACTCCTTGGTGGCTCCTCTCCGTAACGAGTGTGATACTGGCTTCCAGCAGCAGGGGAGCGAATCCAGAGGCTCGAGGATCGAGTAGATCGGGTCGAGGTTCAGCTTGGAAGGGTAGAGGCCAAGTTAGACCTCCTTCTCAATCATCTACAAATCCCTCAACCACATAGTACCTTACCACCACCTCCTCCTCCTAACCCACCTCCACCTCCTCCACCTAATCCACCATTACCCCCTCCTCCCAACACTCAACAACCACAACAACCTCCTCAGAATAACCAACAACCCCACACATCACCCAACACTGACCATCAACCATCACCTCAAAACTCCACTCAAGACTCACCCCAACACTCCCCTCGCCAATCACCCCTTAACCCCAATAACTCCCCATCCCCACAAAACTCCCCAAACCCTTCACCACCCCCAAGCCCCACAGAGCCCTCCAATCCTCCTCCAAACACCCAACCCACCATCGCCCAGACTCTAGAATTTACCTCTCCTAATCACCCCCTTCACACCTACTACCTCAGAGACCAACCCCCTATTCCGTGGAAAGATCAACAATCTGTCGCCTACTCAGCTACCCACCATTTTGATGGCCTATTCACCCACACCGACTTCTTCCAAAGAAACACAATTCTCTTCCCAAACCCTCCTAATTCACCAGAAAACACCTCCCCTACATCCTCGCCCGAATCCTCACCCTCCTCTTCACCCACTCAGTCCTCCCTGTCCCTCGCCCTCCTTGATGATGACAAAAGGGGGAGAGATGCTGCTATCGCCCTCCGCCATACCTTGGAAGCAAGGGATGTCCTGAGTCAACCATCCCTCTGACTCGATGAAGACATCACTACCGCTCTTCGCCGAGCCATGGATCTTTAAAGATTGGGTGGTGCTGAGAGTCTGATCAGATGGGCCATCCGATTCATGCAACAGCAGCGCCTGGATGAGCAAAGATCTAAGTGGGTAATGGTGTTATTCAGCCAACCTAATGAGTCCTCTTCTTCTGTGCCTGAGTCTGAACCAGAGCAGCCTGAACCAGTGCCAGAAGCCTCTTCTGCTGAGCCTTCACCCTCTATGCCTACCCGAAATATTGTTGAGGAAATAATGATGAAGTATGGCCTAAAGAAGATTAACCACCCTCCAATAGTAATTGCTAAACCAATTCCTTCTCCTTCTGGGCCAACATCTGCTACTTCTCCATCTGAGCCAACCTCTGCTCCTCCTCCTTCAGCAGTTAAGTATAGTGAATCAAAAAAGAAGGCAGTTGCTAGAAAGCGTGCCAACAAGAGTACTACCTCTACTGAGACTGCTGAGAGTGAGCAAGAGATACCATCAGTCCAAGCTGAGATCATACCTGAGACTCAGCCATCTTCTCAAGAGGTGCATGTCATCCCAATTCTAAAAGAAGTTAAGATGGAGATAGAGGACATGACTCCTGAAGAATTTGAGAGGTATGGATACACGGATAAGATCTCCTTTGGTCAGATGGCTTGCCTGGATGCTGAGAGAGCAAGAGCCAAGCCTACTCAACCAATGGGCAAGGGCAAAGGAAAAGGCAAGGGCAAAGGGAAAATGAAAGCCCAGGAAGTTGAGGAGGACCCCAACTTCCCAGTATGGAATGTAAAGATCAGGACTGTCCATTATCCCAATGGCGAGGTCACTCCCTTCTCGGATGCAACAGGGTTCCCTGGGTTTGAGGAAGTTGAAAACTTGAAGAGAGCCTTTGAGGAATCTTTTGAGTCTGAGAGACTCAGAAGGGAGAGGGAAGAGGAAGAACTTCAAAAGATAATCGCTCAGATTGATCAGAATGTGAAGGATGCCCACATTGCCCAACTTGAAAAGGAGAATGAGGAAAGGCAAAAAGAGAGGGAGAGGAAAAAAGACATCACCTTTAAACCCCACTCTACCCCATGCATTTTACCTTAGAAAATTTTCTTCTTATTTTTCATGCATAGTTCATTTTACATAGAGTAGATTACTTGTGAATTTTATCTGTTATTGTAATTCTAACTTGTAATCTTTTGTTCATCAATGATAAATTATCTGAGTTATTTGTGTTTTATCTAACTGTTACTTTTAATTCTTTCATATGAACATAATTAAATAACTTAGTTTGTCATCATCAAAAAGGGGGAGAATGTTAGAATCTTAAGTTTTGATGAAGACTAAAATATGAAAGAACAAGCCAAACACTTAGAGAATATTAGGTTAATATAGAACCCCAAGTAAGAGTGCTTCCAGATGTGGATTTACTTCCGGATGGACTACGACTAGCGCTCGCGGATGAACGTCTCATCCCCCAGCGACAGCAAGTATATCACTAAGTCATAACTCAGTCTAAGAGCTTTAGTGTATAAAATCCTTGACACTAAGTTAGGAAGCTTCCGGATGTAGATTTGCTTCCGATTGTATTAAGACTAGCGCTGGCTGTTGGTATGGATAACACTGAGCGCCAGTGACCATAACCCAACGTCCAGTGGATTTGCTTCCGAATGCTTAGTGACTAGCGCTGGCTGTTGGTATGGATAACACTGAGCGTCAGTGAGTAAAATGTGAACATAACCCAACGTCCAGTGAAAGTGCTTCCGGATGTGGAATTGCTTCCGGATGGAAAAGAACTCCCTTAGACTAAGTGAACTCCCACTGCATGTGAGTATGTGCTATATGAAGACAACTAATATCTTTGACATCTTGAAGAAAGCTAGAGTGAGAAACCGAGAAATCCTTCAAGCATTCAGAGCTGCCCAGAAAAGAGAAAGAGCATTTAACACATTGAGAGTTCTTTTCATCTACCTATCTTGTACTCTTTGTAGTTAAGTCTCTTCTTGTATTAAGAGCATTCATTGTACTTAAGTGTGTAACATTATCTGTTCTTGAAGAGAACTAAGTTTAGAAAATCCTTTAATTGTAAAGGTTGAACCCTTGCTGGTTGTAAGGGGGAGCTAGTTAGCAAGGTTGCAAGTGAGCCTTGAGTAAAACTTGTAGTTGTAAGGTTGCAAGTGATCTCGTCCAAAACTTGCGGTTGTAAAGGTTCCAGGTGAACCCGTTTCTAAAACCTGGGGATAGTGGAACTCAACCTGGGTGGTTGAGAACTGGACGTAGGTCAGGAAGACCGAACCAGTATAAACCCTTGTGTCATTATCGTTTGTTTTTTATTTGGTAGCACAATTCACCCCCCCTTGTGCATCCATTACTTTCATATCCTGCGTGGCATTTTTAAGACACTAGGTGGCAAAATTTAACTTACGTGGCGGCCACTGATTGGACCAAATTTCATACCTTTAAGCATGTGCATTTGAGCTTAATTAGTGTGGTTTATTTGCTATATTTGATCATTATTGGTACATTTTTATGCGCATGCTTATGTGTAATTATTTGGAGAATATTAGCCTTTTTACTTGCATTTTAAGAAACCAAGGGTATTTTGGTCATTTTGACTATTTGATGATATTTTAATGTAGAGGGGGTCCCAAGTGGGCCCACATACCCTTGGTGGAGCTTCAGTGGAGATAACTTGGCAAGAAGGAAGGCTAGATGACAAGTACTCAAAGTCACATCCGGATGCAGGTCCACATCCGGAAGCAAAGTCACATCCGGAAGCTGAGCTACTTGAAGAAGGGAACTTACATCCGGAAGTGGATTTACATCCGGAAGTGAACGTGCTGGCGCTGGCGGACAGTCTTGGCATCCGGAAGCTTAAGTCCATCAGTCAATGAGTACAAGAGCCAGACTGCACAATTTTCAGAAATGTCAGCTACTTTTCAGAAGTCTTTTGTGCAGAGTTAATTTAAGGCAAAGTCAGCCCTGCAGCTTGAAGGTACTTGGGGAGCATCTTTCCATATGAGGCAAAATTGGCGCCAAGGTCAAATTCAAGTCTGAAGGCCTCATTAAGGGCAATTTTGGAAGCACAATCATTTGGAGAAAAAGGAGGAACCTTTAGAAATGCATGAAGATGAGATCTAGTCCACATTCATCCCCACCTTTTACCAAATACCAAAAATACCCTTTGGGGCGATAATCCCAAAGTTACTCATCACTATAAAAGCTCAAATGTAACTAACTTTCAGAACAACTTCTCTCACTTCACTTTCACTTTCTCTCTCCTCTAACAAACTCTCTCAACTCCATCTTCATCTTCTTCACCTTCTTCACTTCGAAACCTCCGCCATGTCTAGAACCTCACACCTACCTTCATCCGCCTTCATCTCCATGTCAGGCTAGATCGCCTAGCCTTCTTCTCCAAGGAAATGTGCTTGTAGAATCAACCTATGACTTCATATGCTTGTAATTTTCTCTTTTAGGTTTCAAGCTATATGTAAATTTTTGCCTATGTATATGTAAATTTTTGCCTATGCACAATTTTTAATTAGTCTTAGATATAAAGCTCGCACACAACCTGTTTGATAATTTGCTTAACTTGTGATTATTTGACCTAAGCAAGAGATAAAACCGAACTGTGAATTGACCTAGGACTTGCTGCTAACTACTGTAGTTTAATTCTAGTTTTATTTGTTTTAGCTCTTTTTAGACGACGAAAACGAGTTAAATCAAATTGGCGCCGTTGCCGGTTTGGTTGAATTCTTTCTTGTCTTAGGTTTTTAGTTACATTTTCTTAGTTTTTGTTGTAGGTGATTTTTAGTTGTAGGTTTTGAGCATACTTCTGCTTTGTTCTGGACATATTTGTGTTGTTTGATGCTTAATTGGCTACTTTAGTTAGCCAAACTATTGTTAGGAAATTGTTCAGAAAGTTGTTGTACTTTGCACTGATTTTTGCTGGTGTTTTTGCTGGATTTTCTGGATTTTGCTGCATAATCTGCTGGTATTGGTGTTTGTCTAGCTGATTTGTTTTGCAGAGACTAATTGCTTGGCTGTTTTGTTTCCCTTGCATATAGTTGCACTTAGTGAATTGTATGAACCCTACCACATTACTACTGCCATTGGATAGAGAGATTAATAAAACTCTTAGAGAACTTAAGAAAAAGAAAAAGCATGAGAAGCAAGCTAGTAAGCAACCTGTAGGATCCACATCAAATCCACAAAATTCATCTGTAGCATCTAATAACACATTCCTAGACCAGCATTTCATTATGGCGGAAAGGCGAGAGGACCATAGAGAACATGAGAGAGAGGCAAGAGAGCATGAACATGAGCGTGAGCGACGTGAAAGGCGAGAGCAAGAGGATGAACATCATTTTGAGGGGGGTAGGCAATTACATGATGATGATAGACCTATGCATGAGTTCACACAGTCATATGCATCGTTTGCACCTCAAGGTTTTTATGCTAACCCCGCTAACTTTGAGATCAAAGGATCTCTACTTGCTCATCTGCCTAAATTTACAGGTTTTCCGCATGAGGATGCTCACACGCACTTGCTTGGCCTCTATCACACCTGCTCCTCCATGAAGCCTCCCAACGCAGACCTGGATGACGTTCTGTTGAGAGTCTTCCAATTCTCCTTGGAAGGGAAAGCCAAGGAGTGGCTCTTGAACCTTCCCACTCATTATGCCACTCTTTCTTGGGAGCAACTTAAGAAGGTGTTCTTAGACCGTTATTTTCCAGTCTCCAAGATATCTAAGTTGTGGAAAGACATCACAGGTGTTCAACAATTCTCTCAGGAGACATTCTATGAATATTGGAGCCGGTTCAACACCTTGGTGAACTCGTGTCCCAACCACAACATCCCCAAAGGCAATTTGGAGCAATACTTTTATGATGGCCTGGTGCCACAGCTCAAGATGAGTGTGGATGCTGCTTCTAATGGCTCACTTTTCAACTTATCAGCCAATGAAGGATGAAACTTATTTTCAACCATGGCCTTTAATCACCAGAACTTTTATGGTCGTGATGCTCTGTATGGTGGTGCACCAAAGGTTGCCTCCCTGAGTGGGGATGACAAGCTGTACAATTCTATTGAGAGGTTGACCGAGAGCCTCAGCAGGATGGACGGACGCTTTGTGACGCCTACTTCTTGTGTTGATGATTCTATGGCCTTGGTGGCCTCATCTTGTGACCGCTGTGGCTCGCCGATGCACCTATCCTCAGACTGTCCATCCCAAGCGGAAGTGGCGGCCATGTATAACAATGCTAGGTCTCAGACCAAATATGATCCTTACTCTTCCACGTACAATCCGGGGTGGAGGGACCACCCGAATTTCAAGTGGGGGGGAGGTTCAAACCAAGCCACGAATTCTAGCTCCTTCCAACCTCAGCAACAGCCTAAGTGGGGGGAGGCAACTTTCAAGCCTCTAATGTTTATCCCTCACAACAAGGCCATGGATCATACCAAGGGAGGTCTAATCCTAATGCTCAAGGATACAGGCTGAATCATCAAGCAAATGCTTCTCCTCCATTTATGAAAAATGATAATCCAGCTCATGCTCCACGTAATAACATGGTGGAATCTCAGTCCTATGATCCTTCATCTAGCTCGTTGATATCTCAGCCAGACATGATGGACCAAGTGATATCAAGTGTAATGGCGAAGGTTAATGAGAACTTTAAGAAGCAGCAGGAAGATCTTACCACCTTAGTTTCTCAGCTGTTGAACAATAGAGCTGAGCAGGACGCAAAGAAAGGAGGATTGCCGTCTAATGTGGTGATTAATCCTCAGAATATTCATTCTATGAACCTAAGAAGTGGACGGAAATATGGTGATGCATATGAATATGAAGAGGAAGAGGAGGTGATACAACTACCTTGTGAGGCTGAGCGAAGTACATTGTAACATCCTGAAAAATTTAATTCAGGATTAGAGAGTGTTTTGGGAAATTTTGGAATTTTTAGGAATTTTTGGGATATTTTTGGAAATTTTGAGTAATTAATGTGCATATAATTAATTAAGAAATGAAGAGTTTAAAATATGAGGGAGTGGTAAAGCTAAAAATATTTTGAAGTTTAAAAAGATTGGAGGCTGGTTTAAATGGTTTTAGAATTAAAAGAGTACACTATGACAAGTTTGGGCTACAAATCATTAGAGAACCCCCTAATTACAACAAAACAAACGCGCCCTCCCCCTTTTTATATAAAACCAGCGAACTCCCTCCGTCGACCCCCTCTCCCTCCGCGATCTGTTTCTTCATTCTTCTTCTCCTTCTGCGATTTCCGGCGGCGGCGCCGGCCCCACCACCACCACCACCACCATCAAACCATTCCTCCTTCCTCACTTCTCTTCCTCGCTGGCCTCTCTAATCCTTACTTCCTTCGCCTCTCTCTCTTCCTCCGACAATGTTTTCGGCGAGCCACGGTGGTTGACGCGAGAATAGGTAAAGCTTCAACCTTTTTAACATATCTTGTGTTATATTTTCATTCTAATGGTGATTCCTCACTTCCTTTTTCCTCCCTTTCCCAAAAATGCAAGCTTTTCCTCTTACCCTTCAAACTCCGGCGGCCTCTTCCTTTTTCCGCGAGTTTCCGGCGGCGGTTGGTCCCTCTTTTCTCATCTTTAAACTTCGTAAGCTCTTCTACACCCTTCTTACCTTAGTTTCTATGATTTGAGCTGTTGAGGGTTAGGGTTTGAAAAAGGAGGTCGAAAATTTGAAATGAACCATGAGTTTTATGGTTTCATGGAACTAATTTATGCTTGACTATGGTTCTAATACTATGGGTCCTAAAATTTGACTTGTACAAAGATTTCACAATTCAAAGTTTGGGAAATTTTAGAGTTTGGCTTGCTGATTGCGTGCTTATTAATGTTGTAACTTATAATGGGTATTTGAAATTGGTGAATAAGGTGTTAGTTGGAAGATTGTTGAGGCTTTATGTTCAATTCTTTCTGTATATTTTGATTTTTGAAACTGAATCTCCTGCTTTATTTTCAGTGTGATTATATCTGTGTATGAGCTGCAATTTTTGTGAGTTTAATGCTACAATGCACTGAAAATGGGATGATATATTAACCTTATGATGGAACTCGAAGGTTTGAAAGATAATGGGATTGTTGTAGTTGAGCTTTGTTAGTTTCTCAGTTTTTCTCTGAATTGAGGTTAACTGAATTAGGGTAAATGAAACATACTTTCTGTAATTAGGCTGATTGAAGATGAATTAGTTAGAAACTGGTATTGTTGTGTTCAATTGTGAAGGTTAACTGAAATTAAGAGATAAAAGTTTTTGGTTGATGAATGAATGATACAATGATGATGGTTGTTGGAGGTTACTCCTTTGATGGCTAAACTTTAGTTGGGATAAATGTTGTATTGAACGAGGACTTGAGCTTTGTGAGATTGAATTTCAAATTCTGAAGAATTGAGATACTTTATGTATGAGTTAGCTTAAGGAGGATTTTGACCTTGGTTGATATATTAAAGTATATATGCATATGTACACTAATTTGAAACTGAGGCAGTGAAAATGGAAGCCCTTAATGCTGAACTATTGTATGATGTATATAAATTAGGGACTTCTAGTGTAAAACCAAGGGAATTTATTAGGTGAACATTGAGAAATAGAAACTTTAATCAGAGTAGATTATTTAAAATTGACCCTTTTGATCTAAAGGTTCAAGATAGCTTTGGCAACCATAATTAGCACATATATAAAGAATTGGATATTATGTTGTAAAATAGGATACAAAGAGATGTGTAAGTTAACACATAGTTCAGATATTAATTCATACCTATACATGTATACTTCGGTGTTTGCATGTTGATTTGGGAATATGTTCAGGCTGGCTATCAAGGAAATTAAATTGGATGAATATGCATTAAGTAAATCTGGTTGAAACTTAGTTACATGCTTAAAGAATAAATATATTATGCAATGTCAACTTTAGAAGGACAACCATTGTTTTTCCTGCACTCCATGCTTATTTAAATTCTGATTGAAGATCCTGTTCCCTGGCAGAATGTATATGTGCAGGTTTATGTGATTGGAACTTCTGTTTCTTTCATGTAAGATGTATACCTGATTCAAAATGTGTTTATAAGGGCTTGATTATCAGCCCCAAATTACAGTTTATGGATGTTTACATGTATGTGATTGAGTTGTGTTATATGTGAATTATAACGTGTTGTGTTTGTTGTAGTGTGTAAGCATGCTTAATGCTTGAACAAAGAATTAAAGAAAATGAAATGTAGGAGTTTAACAGTATTGATTGAAGAATTGTATGAAAGTTGGTCACTAAAGATCATTGGAATTAATCAAGAAGTTAATGGTAGTTAATAGATTTAACCTTGAAAAATTGATAATGGTATTCTTGTCTTGCTTGGTTTGGATAAGGTTTGACTTAGTTCATAGGTGAAGAAATGATTATTGGGAGGAAATTAAGGGAATGGTAATGCATGTGCTTTTAAAATTGTTTTTCCCTTAGTTCTTAGTTGTTGAAGGGTTTTGAAATGGAATAACTAAATGGTTTTCATTTCTTTTTACCTCTGTTGTGACTCCGTTGGTTTTATATGCTCTTCCCTTTTAATTTGTGAATTAAAAGGAATGTTCAGTATTTGTATATGCTAGTTGACAAAGGTTTAAATGGTTATGGTTAAACAAAGTGGAAGCATGTGACCATCTTTTAATGAAGTTTTAAACTGATTCGTGGGAATGAATGAGTTTATTTTTCTGTTTGTGGGTGAACCAATGATTATTCATTTGGAGTTGTATGTTTTATTTTAATGGTGTTTATACTTGATTGACGCGATTTCTTTGAATTGATTGAAGTATTTGAATTAAGAAAAAGGGGAAATGGTTAGTCATAGAGGAATGAGAGAGACGTGGAAGTACTATAAAGTGGAAATGATATTAATTTATCATTTGGCTATATATTATTATAGGAGTGGATGCAGTAGGCTTACGTGGCATCGAGGAAGGAAGGTTGAGAAATCGCGTAGAATTGCTAAAGGGCGACAGGTAATCACACTTAACCTTGCTATAACATTGAGGGTGACGTTAGTTAGGGATTTTGTAAAAATCCCTTCTCACTCTCTTTATATATATATATTATCTTTAAAATGGTATTTTTATACAAAACAGGCTATCGGGTGCCTTTCAAACACGATTATTTTCATATAAAGAAATTTGAAACACTACATATATATTACTCTGGCTGTGGTTGGTATTGATCTGGAATGATTGTGGAAGGTATATAGATAGGTATAGTGTTAGACAGTGACTTGAGAAATTATGGAAATAGAAAAGAGTGATAGATGTTGAGTTTGAGATTATGGTGAGCTATGTTGCGGAAAACATGAAATGTGAGATTGAAATATTGAATGAGGTTGAAGTTGATGGAATATAGAATAGGGATTGTTAGAATTGCATGACACTGATTATTAGTACCGTCGGCCGATGTAACCTATCGATCTGCGCAATCGATAGGTTAATTGTACAGGTTCCTCGGATTTTAAAGGAACCAGGGACGTTTTCACTTTTTATAGTGCTCCCTTTTCAGGGACGTTTTCACTATTTAAAGTGCTCCCTTTTATGCTTTCAGATTTGAGACTCGGCACAGTGTCAATCACGTTTATTTTCGTCTGTTGAGTTGATTTGGAATTGACTGAGGGATTTGAGTGATATGTGGGAAATAGAGATGATGAATTTGAATTGATTTAGAAGGAGGGACTTGAATGATGGATGAAAGACTTGATATATATATATATAGTATTGGTTTTAAATGTGGTACCCTTTAGACGCCCTCGCTACCGCACATGTCACTGTTATAGTGAGTTAAGCGGTGATTACTGGGACAAATTGTCTCATCCCACGATTACTGACATTTTTGCAGGTATTCATGCACAGACGCAAGCAGCAGGAAAGGGAATTAGATAGTAGTAGTTATATGGACTATTTTGAATTGTATATTGCCAATTTGTATAGGCCTGCATACATTTCCGCATATATTTATATGTATTTGATATTATTGAACATGAGGTTATCTATTTTTCTAACCATGTTAGGTGATTCTTTTCTAACATGGTTAGCTATTAATTATCCATGATAGTATTCAGGTTTTATTAGTTTATTCTTTCCTATCATGGATAAACTATAAAAAGGATTAGAATAATCTTTTCTAACTATGATAGAGATATTAATATTATGGAAATTCCTTTTTCTATCATAGTTAGTAAAGAGCTTAATGAATTGATATAAATATTATTGGTTAATCAGGTAATTAGTAACACTATGTTACAACTTGGTTATCAGTATTTGGTATACGATAACCTAGGACTGTGCTGCATTGCATATAGATTGGCAATATACATTCTTAGTATTCCCTTCCTTCTGTGCATGAATATCTGGCCTTTTCGAGAGGATTATCGCTCATCCCGTGGTGGGGAGAGAGTGATAAGAGAAATTGAATAAGGTACTGTGGAGAGATTGAGATGAACATAGAAAGAATAACGAAATAATGTTGATATGTATAAGAATTTAGGAAAAATAGCGAAATAAGGATGTTTCTCTGGGGTCTCGAGTATAGTTATGTGCCGGCCATAATCATAGTCGAGGCATCATGAGATCCCTTATTGGGTTAAGGGATTAAGGAAATTAAAAAATAACAATATATAGTGACATTTAGGTGGTGGAATAAGAAAGTATTGATCTGGTTTCTTGTTTTGTTCAGTAAATTGCTTGATTTATTGATGATTTGACTTGTGCATGTATTTATCTTAACCATGAATTAAACTGGATTTTCTTAATTTCGTAGCAAATCTTGTTGTTTATCATCATAATCTTCGATAGTAAATCTAAGATAAAGCTGATTGGGGATGAAATTATGAGTTAATGAACCTAATTTCAGGTTTGAAATTTTTCTTTGTTCTATGACCGATTAAATTTTGTCATTTATATTGAACTTTAGGGATGTGAAAGTGATATTTGAGTGACTTAGTGATGAAATTTCTCACTTGTCTATGTAATAAGATGTTGGTATGTGAGTATGATGATGCTAAATTGTAATACATTGATGTGTTTAGGGTTTTACTATGAATATTAGCATCTAAGAGTTGAGTTAAGGATTATTGACCTTGTTTCTTACTTGTTATGTTCATTGTTAAGAATTGTTTTATTTTTGTGATCATATTGGTTTGGTTAGTTTGGTGTTGTAAATTTGGAATTTGATTCTGATTAAATTATGACATGATACATGTTTGGTAATTGCTTGTGGATTAAGGAGGTTTGGAATCTTTGTTCCCTTTTTGTGTATGTCATGATAAATGATTTAAGAATTGGAAGTACAAAAGTTATGTTTGGAACCTAGCTTATGAGTTTGGTATAAAGACTCATTCTAATAGCTTTGATTGGTTATAGTGACTATAAGGGACCATGTTGTGGTTAAATGAAGAAATGAGGTTGGAAGATGAATATGAAGTGATGAAATAGTGAATGATTGGGGTAAATTGGATTATGGTGGTTTTGGATAATTCTTATAGACTATTTTGTGCTATTGTGGGCGAATTTATTGTTCTATTGTGATTATTAAGTTAGGTGATGATTAGTAGAGGATTACTAAAGTCATATGATGATATTGAAATGTTGGAATGCATGGGCTCGGTGTTTAGGAGAAGATTCGATTAGATATTAGAAGTGGTAAGTTAAAAAGAAGGGAAATTTATGTTACGTTGGATTACCATGGACTATAAATCAATTTGTTATTTCGATGTTTATGGATGTTAGTAAGATGTTATAGATTATGAAGTTGGAAGAATTTCGGAACAAAGTTGAGCATTAGAGGTTTGAGTTTATTAAATTGATCACATAGGATATCTTTTGGATTTTTATAGTTGTGTAGGTTAGGATTTTTGAGGACTTAGAAAATTGCTATTCGATCATGAGAAGTTGGTGATTTCTAAGGGTTTATTGGAGCTTTTGAACTTGTAATATTTGATTTTGTAATGGTTGGATGCTAGCCTTTTCTTTGGCTTGGTTGGTTAATGCATTAGGACATTAGGTTGGTTGGATGGAGGCCTATAAATGGTATTGGTTTCTTGTGATTGTGATAGCTGAATTGTGAAATGGTTTTATTCTTATATGTGGTTAAATGGATGTTGTTGTCATTTAGTAAAGATACTCTGAGTTATTTTATTTGGGGAGATTTATTGTGAAGAGATTTTAATTGAAGTTGTGAGCGTTGAGAAATCTTGAGTTGACTTGTTAGATGAACATCATCATGGTGAAGAGGAATTTAGAGAATTGGTTCGTTGTTATGAATTGCTTTGACATATGTAGAAGTACATTAGGAGAAGAATTGTGATCTTAATGACTAGATTATACAATAATTGACTAAGAGGGGATGTTTGATTGGAGAAGTTTAGATTTTTGATTAAAGTTGATTAAGATAAATAGTTGGAAATTTAAACTGTAGTATGATGAATATTTTGGTTATGTAAGAAAGATTAAAAGGCGTAAAAGAATAGTCAATATTAGAATTCTATTCTTTATATGTGAGCACCATAATGAAAACTGCAAATTGTATGGTTTCCTTGTAAATGTAGTAAAAATATGTAGGATATCAATGATTAATTGGATATGGATTGAGGAATTCTGGAAAAAAAAAATCAAAGGAAGTTTCGATTTGAATTGGTAAGGTGGTTTAAGGTTTGTTACCTATCCTAGATTATAATTACGACCTCAGTAGGTAGGACAATCAAATTTATTGGAGCTCGATTAAAAATTTTGTTCCAAATGTTAAATGACATACTCTAGGAACAACTGTGATTGGAAGTGGGATCTAAATAGTTGAAGGATGATGGACTAAAGTCGAGGGAAACCAATAATTTGACTAAATATGGGAAAGACAGTTGGATGTGAGTTGCTATTTAAGAAGTTGGTCTGTCATATAGGTGATTTGAGGTTTTGGTAGCTAGTAAATAAAGGTTAGTTAGGTGAGGTAGAATGAGAATTTGTGAATTATTGATAGATTGACTAAGGGTGAATGGTGAAATGATTATAGTTGATATGGAGAATATAAAGTTGAATTGCATATTTTCTGTGTTAGATGATATGTTAAGTAAATTTTGGGGACAAAATTTCTAATAGGTGGGGAGAATTGTAACATCCTGAAAAATTTAATTCAGGATTAGAGAGTGTTTTTGGGAAATTTTGGAATTTTTAGGAATTTTTGGGATATTTTTGGAAATTTTGAGTAATTAATGTGCATATAATTAATTAAGAAATGAAGAGTTTAAAATATGAGGGAGTGATAAAGCTAAAAATATTTTGAAGTTTAAAAAGATTGGAGGCTGGTTTAAATGGTTTTAGAATTAAAAGAGTACACTATGGCAAGTTTGGGCTACAAATCATTAGAGAACCCCCTAATTACAACAAAACAAACGCGCCCTCCCCCTTTTTATATAAAACCAGCGAACTCCCTCCGTCGACCCCCTCTCCCTCCGCGATCTATTTCTTCATTCTTCTTCTCCTTCTGCGATTTCCGGCGGCGGCGCCGGCCCCACCACCACCACCACCACCATCAAACTATTCCTCCTTCCTCACTTCTCTTCCTCGCTGGCCTCTCTAATCCTTACTTCCTTCGCCTCTCTCTCTTCCTCCGACAATGTTTCCGGCGAGCCACGGTGGTTGACGCGAGAATAGGTAAAGCTTCAACCTTTTTAACATATCTTGTGTTATATTTTCATTCTAATGGTGATTCCTCACTTCCTTTTTCCTCCCTTTCCCAAAAATGCAAGCTTTTCCTCTTACCTTCAAACTCCGGCGGCCTCTTCCTTTTTCCGGCGAGTTTCCGGCGGCGGTTGGTCCCTCTTTTCTCATATTTAAACTTCGTAAGCTCTTCTACACCCTTCTTACCTTAGTTTCTATGATTTGAGCTGTTGAGGGTTAGGGTTTGAAAAAGGAGGTCGAAAATTTGAAATGAACCATGAGTTTTATGGTTTCATGGAACTAATTTATGCTTGACTATGGTTCTAATACTATGGGTCCTAAAATTTGACTTGTACAAAGATTTCACAATTCAAAGTTTGGGAAATTTTAGAGTTTGGCTTGCTGATTGCGTGCTTATTAATGTTGTAACTTATAATGGGTATTTGAAATTGGTGAATAAGGTGTTAGTTGGAAGATTGTTGAGGCTTTATGTTCAATTCTTTCTGTATATTTTGATTTTTGAAACTGAATCTCCTGCTTTATTTTCAGTGTGATTATATCTGTGTATGAGCTGCAATTTTTGTGAGTTTAATGCTACAATGCACTGAAAATGGGATGATATATTAACCTTATGATGGAACTCGAAGGTTTGAAAGATAATGGGATTGTTGTAGTTGAGCTTTGTTAGTTTCTCAGTTTTTCTCTGAATTGAGGTTAACTGAATTAGGGTAAATGAAACATACTTTCTGTAATTAGGCTGATTGAAGATGAATTAGTTAGAAACTGGTATTGTTGTGTTCAATTGTGAAGGTTAACTGAAATTAAGAGATAAAAGTTTTTGGTTGATGAATGAATGATACAATGATGATGGTTGTTGGATGTTACTCCTTTGATGGCTAAACTTTGGTTGGGATAAATGTTGTATTGAACGAGGACTTGAGCTTTGTGAGATTGAATTTCAAATTCTGAAGAATTGAGATACTTTATGTATGAGTTAGCTTAAGGAGGATTTTGACCTTGGTTGATATATTAAAGTATATATGCATATGTACACTAATTTGAAACTGAGGCAGTGAAAATGGAAGCCCTTAATGCTGAACTATTGTATGATGTATATAAATTAGGGACTTCTAGTGTAAAACCAAAGGAATTTATTAGGTGAACATTGAGAAATAGAAACTTTAATCAGAGTAGATTATTTAAAATTGACCCTTTTGATCTAAAGGTTCAAGATAGCTTTGGCAACCATAATTAGCACATATATAAAGAATTGGATATTATGTTGTAAAATAGGATACAAAGAGATGTGTAAGTTAACACATAGTTCAGATATTAATTCATACCTATACATGTATACTTCGGTGTTTGCATGTTGATTTGGGAATATGTTCAGGCTGGCTATCAAGGAAACTAAATTGGATGAATATGCATTAAGTAAATCTGGTTGAAACTTAGTTACATGCTTAAAGAATAAATATATTATGCAATGTCAACTTTAGAAGGACAACCATTGTTTTTCCTGCACTCCATGCTTATTTAAATTCTGATTGAAGATCCTGTTCCCTGGCAGAATGTATATGTGCAGGTTTATGTGATTGGAACTTCTGTTTCTTTCATGTAAGATGTATACCTGATTCAAAATGTGTTTATAAGGGCTTGATTATCAGCCCCAAATTACAGTTTATGGATGTTTACATGTATGTGATTGAGTTGTGTTATATGTGAATTATAACGTGTTGTGTTTGTTGTAGTGTGTAAGCATGCTTAATGCTTGAACAAAGAATTAAAGAAAATGAAATGTAGGAGTTTAACAGTATTGATTGAAGAATTGTATGAAAGTTGGTCACTAAAGATCATTGGAATTAATCAAGAAGTTAATGGTAGTTAATAGATTTAACCTTGAAAAATTGATAATGGTATTCTTGTCTTGCTTGGTTTGGATAAGGTTTGACTTAGTTCATAGGTGAAGAAATGATTATTGGGAGGAAATTAAGGGAATGGTAATGCATGTGCTTTTAAAATTGTTTTTCCCTTAGTTCTTAGTTGTTGAAGGGTTTTGAAATGGAATAACTAAATGGTTTTCATTTCTTTTTACCTCTGTTGTGACTCCGTTGGTTTTATATGCTCTTCCCTTTTAATTTGTGAATTAAAAGGAATGTTCAGTATTTGTAGATGCTAGTTGACAAAGGTTTAAATGGTTATGGTTAAACAAAGTGGAAGCATGTGACCATCTTTTAATGAAGTTTTAAACTGATTCGTGGGAATGAATGAGTTTATTTTTCTGTTTGTGGGTGAACCAATGATTATTCATTTGGAGTTGTATGTTTTATTTTAATGGTGTTTATACTTGATTGACGCGATTTCTTTGAATTGATTGAAGTATTTGAATTAAGAAAAAGGGGAAATGGGTAGTCATAGAGGAATGAGAGAGACGTGGAAGTACTATAAAGTGGAAATGATATTAATTTATCATTTGGCTATATATTATTATAGGAGTGGATGCAGTAGGCTTACGTGGCATCGAGGAAGGAAGGTTGAGAAATCGCGTAGAATTGCTAAAGGGCGACAGGTAATCACACTTAACCTTGCTATAACATTGAGAGTGACGTTAGTTAGGGATTTTGTAAAAATCCCTTCTCACTCTCTATATATATATATTATCTTTAAAATGGTATTTTTATACAAAACAGGCTATCGGGTGCCTTTCAAATACGATTATTTTCATATAAAGAAATTTGAAACACTACATATATATTACTCTGGCTGTGGTTGGTATTGATCTGGAATTGACTGAGGGATTTGAGTGATATGTGGGAAATAGAGATGATGAATTTGAATTGATTTAGAAGGAGAGACTTGAATGATGGATGAAAGACTTGATATATATATATATATATATATATATATATATATATATATAGTATTGGTTTTAAATGTGGTACCCTTTAGACGCCCTCGCTACCGCACATCTCACTGTTATAGTGAGTTAAGCGGTGATTACTGGGACAAATTGTCTCATCCCACGATTACTGACATTTTTGCAGGTATTCATGCACAGACGCAAGCAGCAGGAAAGGGAATTAGGTAGTAGTAGTTATATGGACTATTTTGAATTGTATATTGCCAATTTGTATAGGCCTGCATACGTTTCCGCATATATTTATATGTATTTGATATTATTGAACATGAGGTTATCTATTTTTCTAACCATGTTAGGTGATTCTTTTCTAACATGGTTAGCTATTAATTATCCATGATAGTATTCAGGTTTTATTAGTTTATTCTTTCCTATCATGGATAAACTATAAAAAGGATTAGAATAATCTTTTCTAACTATGATAGAGATATTAATATTATGGAAATTCCTTTTTCTATCATAGTTAGTAAAGAGCTTAATGAATTGATATAAATATTATTGGTTAATCAGGTAATTAGTAACACTATGTTACATACATTGAATGAGGGAGGTCACTCTAGCCTCCAGAATGATTTTGTTGGTGAACAGATGCATGAAGAGGCTGTACTGAGTCCTCCTTTTGATGAACCACTTGATGAGGCTGAGAGCCTGACTATGAAGAGTGATGAAGCTGAGACCTCACAAGAGGAGAAGAGGAAGAAGATTGTTGAAGGAAAGCGCAAAATTGGAGAATCTTCTTCGCAAGAACAACCTACTCAGCAAGGGATGAGTCTCCTAAAGGTAAGTCTCTTGACCCTAAGCATCTTCCTTTTCCTAACTCGTATGCTTTAGTTAAGAAACAACATGATGATGAGTTAGAAAAGGAAATGCTCAACTTATTCTCTAAGCTTGAAGTGAATGTACCTATGCTTGTGCTGTTAAAGCAAATGCCTAAGTATGCCAAGTTTTTAAAAGACCTGTGTACTAACAAGAGAGTTGGTAATGCAAGTAACAAAGTCCAATTAAGGACTAATGTTTCGTCTCTCTTGAAAGAACACTTGCCCTCAAAGTGCAGAGATTCTGGATCTTTCACCATCCCTTGTCAGATAGGGAAACTTAGCTTTGGGAAGACACTTCTGGATTTAGGGGCAGCTATTAACGTCATGCCTAAGGCCACCTACTTTGCACTAGGATTGAAGAACCTGAGTGAAACCAATGTTGTAATTCAACTGGCTGATATGTCCATTAAGAAACCCTTTGGCTTTATAGAAGACATTCTACTGAAGGTTAGGGAACTAATCTTCCCCGTGGACTTTTATGTGCTTGATATGACCAGTGACACTAGTATGGATGATTCTTTGATCCTAGGAAGGCCATTTATGAAAACTGCCAAGATGGTGATATGCTTAGAAGGGGGATTTGTTACAATGCAAGTGGGGAATAAAATAATAAGGTTTGATGTAGGAGAAGCCATGAGACACCCCCACGAGGACTATTCTCTCCTAGGGCTGAGTGTGGTTGATTCATTGATGCATGTGATTTATGACGAGCATGTTAATTCCTTTAAGCTCAACATGTTTGATAAAATTGATGCTCATATGTGCTATCATGATTCTTGTGCTAGTTTGATTTCTAATACATGCTTGCATGATGTTTTTAATGATTCATCTAGCATAGGAAGTACAGTAACTGAATTCATGGATTCCATGTATGTGAACTATGATTTTGATGATGATTGCACTTCTATATCTTCTTTGTCAAGCTACAACCCCTTGGAAGAGGGAAGTTTGCTCACTTTTGTAGGACAAACGAAGGATGGAGGTTGTGAATTCACAAAGGAAATTGAGAAGTCTAGTTCACAAGGGTTTGATATAGAAGAGTATGAAGCTTTAAGGAGAAGCCGCTTACACAAGCTGAGAGAGAAGCTGTATCTGAAAGAGCATGCGCTCGCTGACGGTCCACATGTTTCTACCCTGAGCGGCAGTGGCGATGCAGACTTGAATAAGAGTGCTGAGGCCTCAAAATCTAAGAGGCCGAATTGTTGTGATGATCTGAAGCAGCCACTGATTTTTTCTAATTACTTTGATGAGCTGCCGCAGTTTGATGATGATTTCTATGAACCTCAAGTGCTGCAAGTTGAGATGCACACTTTGGTACCTTCTATTATTGAGCCACCTTCGCTGGAGCTGAAACCTTTACCACCCAATCTTAAGTATGCCTACTTGCTTGATGAAGGGAAGCTTCCAGTGATTGTTTCTTGCGCTCTGTCTTCTCTTGAGGAAGGGAAGTTGCTTGAGGTGCTCAGACAATATAAGGAGGCCATTGGGTAGACTCTGGCCGATCTTCCTGGCATGAGTCCTACCACCTGCATGCACCGGATCTTGCTTACTGATGATGCTAAGCCTGTGAGACAATCACAAAGGAGGCTCAATCCCTTAATTCTTGATGTTGTGAAAAAGGAGGTAGAAAAGCTACTAAGTGCCGGAATCATCTACCCGATAAGCGATAGCGAATGGGTGAGTCCCATCCATGTGGTGCCAAAGAAGAGTGGGCTGACCGTGGTAAAGAATGACAAAGATGAGCTAGTGCCTACACGGGTTCAGACCTCTTGGAGGGTATGCATTGATTACAGGAGGTTGAATGACTCCACGAGAAAAGACCACTTTACATTACCATTCATTGATCAAATGTTGGAAAGACTAGCAGGCAAATCACACTATTGTTTTCTGGATGGTTTCTCCGGATACTTCCAGGTTCCCATAGCACCAGAAGACCAAGAAAAGACGACCTTTACTTGCCCATTTGGAACCTTCGCATATAGGAGAATGCCTTTTGGTCTGTGCAATGCTCCAGGAACTTTTCAATGTTGTATGATGAGCATTTTCAATGACTTGCTGGAAGATGGCATAGAGGTGTTTATGGATGATTTCTCCCTCTATGGAGACAGTTTTGATGCTTGGTCAATCTTGAGAAAGCCTTGGTTAGATGTGTGGAGAAGGGCTTAGTACTCAACTATGAGAAGTGCCATTTCATGGTGGATAAGGGCATAGTTTTGGGACACTTAGTCTCAAAGGAGGGCATTCAAGTTGATAAAGCCAAGGTTGAGGTGATCTCTTCTCTACCCTTCCCTACGTGCTTGAAGGAGTTGAGGTCCTTTTTAGGACATGTGGGATTTTATCGAAGATTTATCAAGGGCTTCAGCCAAATTGCTGCTCCTTTATCTCATTTACTTCAAAAAGAGGCTGAATTTGACTTCTCTAGTGCTTGTAAGGAAGCCTTTGTTGAGTTGAAGTCAAGACTTATCTCTCCTCCTATCTTGGTTGCACCTAATTGGGAGCTTCCTTTTGAGCTATCATGTGATGCTTCCAACGAGGCCTTGGGAGCCATGCTCGGCCAGAGGCATGATTCATTGCCTAGGGTGATTTCTTATGCATCTAAGACTTTGGATAGAGCTCAAAGGAATTATACAACAACTGAAAAGGAATTGTTTGCCATTGTCTTCGGTCTAGACAAATTTCGGCAATACTTACTTCATTCCAAAGTAACTGTATTCACGGATCATGCAGCTGTTCGATATTTGTTATCTAAAACACAACCAAAGCCCAGGCTCTTGCGATGGGTGTTGCTGTTACAAGAATTTGAGTTGGAGATCAAAGACAGAACAGGAAGAGAGAACTTGGTAGCTGATCATTTGAGCCGTTTGCCAATGGATGTGGAAGGTGTTGATGATTCTTCTCTTGTTTGTGATACCTTCCCAGATGCCTTATTGTGTGTCTTAAATGCAAAGAAAGATCCTTGGTATGCTCATCTTGTGAACTATCTGGTTGCTGAAGTAACTTCACCTTCTTTGAACAAGCATCAAGTTTAAAAGTTGAAAAGAGATGCTAGCTACTATATTTGGGACGAGCCGCACTTGTGGAGGCTATGCAATGATCAAATAATCAGGAAGTGTGTGCAAGATGATGAAGTTCCATCAATTCTGGAGTTTTGTCATTCGCTAGCCTGTGGAGGACACTTTGGTGCTAAAAAGATTTCAAGGAAGATTCTGGAGGCCGGTTTCTATTGGCCTACTCTGTTTAAGGACGCGTTTGAGTATTGCAAGTCTTGTGACAAATGCCAAATGTTTGGAAGTATGGGAAAGAGACAGGAGATGCCTCAAGTGCCAATGCTATACTGTGACCCTTTCGATGTTTGGGGTATAGATTTTATGGATCCTTTTCCACCATCTAATGGCTACACATATATTCTGCTGGCGGTGGACTACCTATCTAGGTGGGTGGAAGCTGTGCCAACCAGAGCCAATGATGCGAGAGTTGTGTTGAAATTTCTGAAGTCTAATATCTTTTGCCGGTTTGGAGTTCCTAAGGCTTTGGTGAGTGATCAAGGGTCTCATTTCTGTAACAAGCTTATGTCTTCATTGCTCAGCCAATTTGGGGTGAATCACAAGGTTTTCTACACCCTACCACCCCCAAACCAATGGAGAAGCTGAGGTGAGCAATAAACAAATTAAAAACATTCTTGAGCGTATTGTGAAACCCAGCAGGAAGGATTGGAGCTTGAGACTTGAAGAAGCTCTCTGGGCATATAGGACTTCATTTAAGACTCCTATTGGCATGTCTCCTTATCGGCTCATATATGGAAAAACTTGTCATTTACCAGTTGAGCTGCAGCACAAGTCTTATTGGGCAGTTAAATCTTGTATTGAGGATATGGATGCTGCTGCTCAAGAGAGGCAATTGACTCTGAGTGAGCTTGAGGAGCTGAGGAATGAAGCTTTTGAGAACTCAAGGATCCTAAAAGAGAAGACTAAGGTCATTCATGACAGTGGCATTCTGAGGAAGCAGTTCAAGGAGAGAGATCTTGTCTTGTGCTATAGGGTAAGATTCAAATTCTGTGGAGGCGGCAAGCTTAAAGACAAGTGGCAAGGACCTTATGAAGTGCTCAAGTCTCATGACTTTGGGATGGTTGAGATCAAGAATCTCAAGGATGGCCGTGTGTGTTAGAATCTTAAGTTTTGATGGTGACTAAGGTATGATATGGTCTAGTACTTAAAAGAACATAATCAACACTTAGGAAGGATTAGATGACATGGTTAGAATCCTGAGTTAGATCACTTGCGAATGCAAGATCACTTCCGGAAGTATTAGCACTAGAGCTCGCGGATGGAGTACACATCCCATAGGGGACGCAAACGGAAGCAAGTGAGACACTTGGTTAGAACCCAGTCTAGATTACTAACACTGAATCCTAAGTTAAGTCACAACCGGATGCGGATTCACTTCCGGATGAATTAAGACTAGCGCTCACGGATAAAAGACTCATCCCACAGCGGAATCACAACCGGATGCGGAATCACTTCCGGATGGACTAGGACTAGCGCTCGCGGATGAATGATTCATCCCCCAGCGGCAGCGAGTAACTCACTAGGGAATTAACTTAGCCCATGAGCATTAGTGACACAAAACCTTAAGACTAAGCTATGATTCAACCGGAAGTGAAATTGCTTCCTGTTAGATTTAGACTGGCGCAGGTTGATAAAATAGATATAACCCCAAGCGTCAGTGAAAATGCAACGTCAAGTGAAATTGCTTCCTGTTAGATTTTGACTGGCGCAGACTGATAAAATAGAATAACCCCAAGCGTCAGTGAATCAGCCTCGTCAAGTGAAATTGCTTCCTGTTAGATTTTGACTGGCGCAGACTGATAAAATAGAATAACCCCAAGCGTCAGTGAATCAGCCTCGTCAAGTGAAATTGCTTCCTGTTAGATTTAGACTGGCACAGGCTGATAGAAGAGATATAACCCTAAGCGTCAGTAAGTTTACCACGTCAAAGTGCTTCCGATAGCTTAGTGACTAGCGCTGACTGTTGGATTGAAGGACACTGAGCGAGAGTGAGTGATAGTGAACTAAATCCTTCATCCAGTAGTTCTCACTTCCGGATGTAGAAGTGCTTCCGAATACATCATAGACTAAGACGACTAACGTTCAAAGTATACAATACACTAAGTCAGAACATAGTCTAAGTAAGACTACTCCCCATAGCAAACTTCCCACAACATGTATAGTTCTTACTATATTTGATTATATATATTGCTATGTTGGACTAACCAGTATGTGCAGAACTTAGTCACACTTCCGGATGCAAATGAGCTTCCAGATGCAAAGACTCTTGGCATTGGATTTCAGAGATTAACACTTGCAGAGCAAGATTGCCACTTCCAGATGAACGATGATCATCCGTCAGCAAGAGTATAAGAGTAAACGTCACATACTCAGAAGTCAGAATGCTTTTGTCAGAGCAGAGGTGTCAGGACTACTTTTCAGAGATAAAGCAAGTCAACCCTGCTAAGCATTAATGAAGATGTACTTCACAACGGTAACTTGGGATTAACGGCTATATTCAAACGGTCATATTCAACCTGCCGCCCAAGCCTTTGAAGCCGAGTATAAAAGGAACATCTACATTCAGAAGAAGTGAGAGAGAGAGAGAGAACAGAGCCTATTGTCTGAAACATTGTATTCTACATTCCTCTCATCTTCTACTCTCCAATCTTAGATCTGTAACATTATTAGAGAGTAATTCAGTTGTACTTAAGTGAGTAACATCATCTACCCTTAGAGAGAGTCATTTGTGCTTAAGTGTTTATCACAATCAGTTCATAGAGTGAACATATAACCAAATCCTCTAATTAATAGAGGCTGTTCTAAAGCTTGTGCTTGAAGAACAGAATTGTTATCTTACAATTGTAAGGGGGAGCATTTAGAGGTTTTCTAAATCTCCATAGGTTGCAAGTTAGCCCGCAAAACTTGTGGTTGTAAGGTTGCAGGTGATCCCGTTGTAAAACCTGTGGTTGTAAAGGTTTGCAGGTGAGCCCGTTGTAAAACCTGTGGGTTGTTAGGTGAACCCGTGTTCGTAAAACCTAAAGTGTAAAGGCTTTCTTGTGCCTGGTTCAAACAAGAAGTTTAGTGGATTGAAAATCTCAGGTGGAGCCTGGGGACTGGATGTAGGTCTGGGAGTGACCGAACCAGGATAAACTCGCTTGTGCATATTTTGCTTATTTAAATCTCACACCAAGCACCACACCACTACATACTCACTTGTGCTTGGGATGATTCATCGTCACTCTCATCAAGCACAAGGAGTAAAGTTTTAAAAAGGGAAAATTATAAGTTTTTATTTTGCCACCCAATTCACCCCCCCTCTTGGGTGACAGCCACGCATTTCATTTGGTATCAGAGCAAGGTCACTTGTTTAAAGGATCCAACGATCTCAAGTGCAAAGACCTAGGCTGACTTGGGTTATAAAATGTGCTTTGAAGGTTTTTATCATACTATCCCACCCGTGTTAGAAAATACTGATTTTTACTTATGGAAGGGAGGGATGAAAAGTTTTATACTATCCAAGGATTTCAAAATGTGGGATGTTTTTGAAAAGGACTTTGATTTCAAACCAAGAGGAAACTGAACTGAGAAGGAGAAAAATTTGTTTTCCTTAAAAACATTAGAGCAATGCAAATTTTATACAAAGGCTTAGCTGAAAATGATTTCCAGAAGATCAAACACTGCTCTAGTGCTAGAGAATTTGGAATACTCGTGATGTGATATATGCTTCTAACCCATCTCTTGAAAGCACAGCTGTCCAAAGCTCAACTCGTGCTCTTTGTGGATCATCTACTGATGAGCTTCTGGAAGGTGATATTGAGGAAGCAGGCTTCAGTGAAGAGAGTATTCATTTCTGCCTAGAAGATTCAGAAAGTGAGGTATCTGGATCTGAACTTGAACTTTCTGAATTGCAAGATGCATACAATGAGTTATATACCGAATATTGTAAACTTGCAAAAGAACTTCTAGGCTTAAAAGAAAAAGATAGGAAACTTGAAAAACTAATTTCTTCTTCTACCAAAGTTTCGAGGTTTCTTTTAAAGAACTAGTGGTTCCGATAGCTAGCCCATTATCGGCAGGGAAAACTTCAACATGTCTTGAAAAATGTCTTGATTGTAAACACGTGTTGAAGGAAAAGGAAAAGCTTTCAAAAGAAACTGAGATTTCAAAGGAACAAAAAGCTTTTCTAAAGAAAACTAATCATAATAATGATAGAAAACCTCATTTTGATTTTCATTCTATTATCTGTCATTATTGTGGTAGATTAGGACATATTTCTCACACATGCAGTCTTAGAAGAAATTCAAATGAGAGAAATAAATTTGTATGGATTCCTAAAGGACAAGTAAGGTCCAGTGCTAACCTTGTAGGACCCAAGTACAAATGGGTACCAAAACATCCTTCTAGTGCCTTACTTGTACAGGAAAGATCAAAAGTTCCTCTTATCCCAAAAAGGAGAACCCGCGGTGATGCAATTGCTGAAACCCCTGGTACAATCATAAGAAGCAGTCGGCAACCACAAGGGACAATGGTTCTGTCTCAAGGATGAGCTATCACAAAGTTCCATCCAACTATCCTGAGAAGAACAAAAGAGAGTGGATTCCTCTATCAACATTGAAAAGGCTCTTGAATCCTACCTCTTAGAAGAAAGTGCTTCGAACCAAGGATAAGTATAGAAGATCTCCTTGGGTAAGCAAGGGATCACTTAGCAACGAAGCATTTGATAGTAAAATCTCCTATGCTGATGTTAGATGGACTTATTGAGATTTTACATTAAGCATCCTAAGATGTGAACATTGTATTAATCATAGAAGAAAGCTTAAAGAAATTAATAATGTTCATAATCCACATGTTGTCCATGATTGTCTTGATCAAAAACCTTGTATATCCTTGTGCATATAGTCATGATAGATTCACCATGCCATACACATAGCAAGTAATCTCTAAGTGCATGTGAATTATATATAACCTACAAACTGACCTTCAGATCCAGACTTGGATACAAAAGGAAGGAACTATCTGATATTTTGTAGGAAAGGCAATTCCGAGGTTCAGCAAGACAAGGGTGAAGAAGACTCTGGCCTGGTATCAGACAGTGAAGAAGAGTCAATTGCTGATCCTAAGAATGTTCTGAATGAACAAGAAGGGAAAAGGGAAAGCTAGGTCAAGCCAACCTCAAGACCCCAGCAACCCTGTCTGATAAACTCAGAATTCCCAGTTTAAAGGTTGAGATCAAAATGTTTATCTCCCTCACGGATCCATTACAATAGGAGATGCATCAACATTTGAAGGATCTGTTGAATTTAGTGAGACTGTTGATCTGAAAAGCCATAGTAGAACCCCTGGAGCTTCATCAGATTCTTGTCCAGATCAATCAATCAGAGTTAGATGAGTTATGGGCTAAAATGAACAAGGAGCATGAGCAAAATCAGAGAGAGATAGGCTAAGATAGCCATCCCTCGGACTTGACCAGGATGTCACTGCTGCCCTCAGAAGGGAAATTGAAATGAAGCGGATTGCCCAAGAAGGAAGGCTCGTCCTTGGGGAAGCCATCTGATTCATGTGCTCCCAACAGTCTGCTAGCACAGAGGCAAGCTTGAGATAGCGCTGAGTGATCAACCTACGGAGATACCCTCTGCTGAGCCTGTATCTCCGTCTGCGCCAGCACCCAATCTGATTGAAGAGCTGTGTATGAAATATGGGTTCAAGAGGCCAGAGATACCAGTGGTAGTGATCACAAAGTGAATTCATCCCTCTACACCAGCTCCAATCCATCCTATTAGCCTCAGCAAGACTCACGACTGTACCTCATCTGAACAATTAGTCAAGTCTTGATAAGCATTCGTCACGCATAGATTTTGGTGCTGCTCTGAAAATAGAATCCTTGCATTGCCAACCAAAATCAAGCGAGCTACTGCTTGATGCGAATGGAGCTAAGGTGATATCATTCTTACCTTCCTCTTTACTTGAATAATCACTTGGGTAGTAAATGCATGATGGGCTCAACAGCTTTTATTTCTCTGAAACTGATATGATTTCCCTTATCTGTGATGACCTTATTTTCTGTAAAAACGATCCTATCATATCAAATTCATTTTCTGATATAATGCATACTGATTTTACAAATTCAAGAAGTCTGACACCTTGAAACTGAACTTTCTTCAAAACCTTCTGAATTTGTGCATGCTGAATCATTGTGTTCCAAGATTTCTGACATTGTTAAGAAGATTCAGAACTAGTTTCAGAATTTTGACACTAAAACTAAAAACCTTCTTCAGAGTTTTCATATGGTGTCTAAATCGTTTTACTCATATATGCTTAGTGAATCCTTTTAAGGGCACCTCTCATGGAAGAAAATAGTTTATGCATTCACCTTGATTTTTGAAAGATCTTTTTTTTTTGAAATACAAACTTTCAAAACAGATTCCGATCCTCTTTAAACTTACATGACAACCATACCTCATGATAGCATTCAAAAGTTATTTCTGATTTTCATTTCATGTGGTATCTCTTGCATCAAGTTTTTCAATGCATAAGCAGCTATGGTTTCGAGAACAATACATCCCTCTTAATTACATCTTTAAGTTCTCAATCTACTAATGATCTCGGTTCAAGTTTGTGGTTTAAGAATGTTGACACAGATTATTGAAGCTTAAAGAATGAGAATAACAAAGAGAGAATGGCAACGAAAATGTCTCTTATCAAGATGTGTGGAATGACTATACTAAACCTGAGAAAGTCTCGCCAATACACATGAGCATTTCTATTCCTTACACATTCTGTTGTGAAATTTAATGGATAGTCTCTCTCTTGTCTGACATGCATTAGAAATCTTAGGAAATGCCTTGAATTAAACTCTGCTAGATCTGTAAAACATGGCATAGTATCACAAGCATGCTATAATCTGTATTAATTTCAAGCTTGTTGATATCCTAAGAACAATGAGATCACACTGAGCATATCTAGAAGAACTTGAGCTAAAATTTGGAAATTATTCTCGTAATCATATGCTGAAATTTGGTTGTTTTTGTAAAACAGAATTAGTCTTAAAATCAAATTATTTTGTGAGGATGAAGATTTTTTTTCAAAATTTCATTGTGTTAATAATTCACATGTCTTCATGATCTAACATGAACATCCTTGAGGCATATTTATTGAACTATACTTGCTTATGAAACTCTGAAAATATGCCACCTGTTTGATACTCTCTGTACTATCACATTGATATTTATCTATGAGAGTATAAATAGAGTTCATGTCTTGATAGTGAAACTATGTGAACGTATAGACAATTTCAAAATTAGTTTTCACATAATCATTGCTCATATTTTCTTAAACCAATTAGCAAGCATGATTTCTTAAAATTATTAACTTGTGCTGATTAACACAGATTGACTTGAATGTCCAGAGGATGGTCTCCAATGTTAAATCTCAAGTTCTTTCACTGACCATCAGGAAGCACTTGTTTCCTCAAGCACATGAAGGACCAATCATCAAGTTTGAGCAAGGTTGCTTTCGCAACAATCAGCGCTTTCGATAGCAGGCCAACTATTGAACCATGGGAAGAGTAGAGTAACTGCCCAGTCATGTCTGCTTGTGGTTGTAGCTCAGCTTGCCGAAGCGAATCATCAAAGCACTTGCGCTAGGGGTTTCCACTTGAGATAGCACACCTCTTGAAGATGTCAGGAAGCATGCTTATCTGCATATGATTCAGATTCATGAGTCTAATAGAGTATGAGGATTCCTCATCTGTGGTAACATCTACACCTTACCATCTCTTATATATGATGCATACATGGCATTGGTAAGGGTGTCAATTTAGGATGTTTTTTTCTCAATCTGCATTGACTTCAAAATCATTCACTGTCTTAGAAAATCATCCTAGCTCACACATCTGTATCCTTTATATGACACGCTGGAAAGTAATTGATAACATACCTCTCTTATATGCTTCCTTTCTTGATTTTGTGATGATTAATCTTAGTATAGAAGAGAAGTAGATGGACATTACTCGATAATGATCCCTTGAAAATAGAGAGTTACATGTTGTCATCGATAATAAACTCTTGAGATGCTGTGATGCAATTTGTTTGGAAATTACTTTTGGCATTTTAATCTCACAAATTTCATTTGATTTGGTTTCATTTCATATGGTATCACAAATTTCACTTGGCATTCAATCATTTCATTTGATATCACAAGTTCAAACTCACATATTTCATTTGATTTCATTTGGTATCACGAATTTAAAATCACAAATTTTCAATTGATATCATAATCATCATTTTAAACGCACCAAAATTATTTTGATATCATGTGAATCATTTCAAGAGGGTCAAAATTACTTTTGATGTCTTTTATATTTGAAAAGAATTTTCACCTTCAAAAAGAGAACTGTTTTTGTATGTTTTGATCTAGATTTAATCCTTGCAAAACATGTTCTGTTATCTTGCATAATGGTTAGGGAGAGTAAACTCACTTAGAATACTGAATCAATATTTCTTCTTTTTGTCTCACACTGTTTAGCTATCCTACATAATGTTTAGGGAGAATACAATCATTTAGGATCATGAATCATTATTGTTGTCCCTTGTTAATTCTCGTACGTTGTATTGAATAGTCTAGAACAAATCTTTATTAACGATACATAGGGAGAAATATTAGGTAGAAAGCCCATTCCTAGGAGAACGATAGAAGTATCCCCATCCCTAAGGCTAGCTTGCACTTGTTGAATTTTGATGAAGCCAAAAGGGGGAGAGAGATGAGACATGAGATGTCTAGAGATGAGACATGAGATGAGATATAAGATGTCTAGCTAGAGATGAGACATGAGATGAGATATAAGATGTCTAACTAGAGATGAGACATGAGATGTCTAGAGCTGAGAGATAAGATAAGATATCTAGATATCCGGGGAGAGAACTGGGGAAAGAAATATAGCTCTGGGAGTGATCTAAGTTTAATTATGTTCTCTAGTCATCTATGGGTTTGTCATCATCAAAAAGGGGGAGAATGTTAGAATCTTAAGTTTTGATGGTGACTAAGGTATGATATGGTCTAGTACTTAAAAGAACATAATCAACACTTAGGAAGGATTAGATGACATGGTTAGAATCCTGAGTTAGATCACTTGCGAATGCAAGATCACTTCCGGAAGTATTAGCACTAGAGCTCGCGGATGGAGTACACATCCCATAGGGGACGCAAACGGAAGCAAGTGAGACACTTGGTTAGAACCCAGTCTAGATTACTAACACTGAATCCTAAGTTAAGTCACAACCGGATGCGGATTCACTTCCGGATGAATTAAGACTAGCGCTCACGGATAAAAGACTCATCCCACAGCGGAATCACAACCGGATGCGGAATCACTTCCGGATGGACTAGGACTAGCGCTCGCGGATGAATGATTCATCCCCCAGCGGCAGCGAGTAACTCACTAGGGAATTAACTTAGCCCATGAGCATTAGTGACACAAAACCTTAAGACTAAGCTATGATTCAACCGGAAGTGAAATTGCTTCCTGTTAGATTTAGACTGGCGCAGGTTGATAAAATAGATATAACCCCAAGCATCAGTGAAAATGCAACGTCAAGTGAAATTGCTTCCTGTTAGATTTTGACTGGCGCAGACTGATAAAATAGAATAACCCCAAGCGTCAGTGAATCAGCCTCGTCAAGTGAAATTGCTTCCTGTTAGATTTTGACTGGCGCAGACTGATAAAATAGAATAACCCCAAGCGTCAGTGAATCAGCCTCGTCAAGTGAAATTGCTTCCTGTTAGATTTAGACTGGCACAGGCTGATAGAAGAGATATAACCCTAAGCGTCAGTAAGTTTACCACGTCAAAGTGCTTCCGATAGCTTAGTGACTAGCGCTGACTGTTGGATTGAAGGACACTGAGCGAGAGTGAGTGATAGTGAACTAAATCCTTCATCCAGTAGTTCTCACTTCCGGATGTAGAAGTATACAATACACTAAGTCAGAACATAGTCTAAGTAAGACTACTCCCCATAGCAAACTTCCCACAACATGTATAGTTCTTACTATATTTGATTATATATATTGCTATGTTGGACTAACCAGTATGTGCAGAACTTAGTCACACTTCCGGATGCAAATGAGCTTCCAGATGCAAAGACTCTTGGCATTGGATTTCGGAGATTAACACTTGCAGAGCAAGATTGCCACTTCCAGATGAACGATGATCATCCGTCAGCAAGAGTACAAGAGTAAACGTCACATACTCAGAAGTCAGAATGCTTTTGTCAGAGCAGAGGTGTCAGGACTACTTTTCAGAGATAAAGCAAGTCAACCCTGCTAAGCATTAATGAAGATGTACTTCACAACGGTAACTTGGGATTAACGGCTATATTCAAACGGTCATATTCAACCTGCCGCCCAAGCCTTTGAAGCCGAGTATAAAAGGAACATCTACATTCAGAAGAAGTGAGAGAGAGAGAGAGAACAGAGCCTATTGTCTGAAACATTGTATTCTACATTCCTCTCATCTTCTACTCTCCAATCTTAGATCTGTAACATTATTAGAGAGTAATTCAGTTGTACTTAAGTGAGTAACATCATCTACCCTTAGAGAGAGTCATTTGTGCTTAAGTGTTTATCACAATCAGTTCATAGAGTGAACATATAACCAAATCCTCTAATTAATAGAGGCTGTTCTAAAGCTTGTGCTTGAAGAACAGAATTGTTATCTTACAATTGTAAGGGGGAGCATTTAGAGGTTTTCTAAATCTCCATAGGTTGCAAGTTAGCCCGCAAAACTTGTGGTTGTAAGGTTGCAGGTGATCCCGTTGTAAAACCTGTGGTTGTAAAGGTTTGCAGGTGAGCCCGTTGTAAAACCTGTGGGTTGTTAGGTGAACCCGTGTTCGTAAAACCTAAAGTGTAAAGGCTTTCTTGTGCCTGGTTCAAACAAGAAGTTTAGTGGATTGAAAATCTCAGGTGGAGCCTGGGGACTGGATGTAGGTCTGGGAGTGACCGAACCAGGATAAACTCGCTTGTGCATATTTTGCTTATTTAAATCTCACACCAAGCACCACACCACTACATACTCACTTGTGCTTGGGATGATTCATCGTCACTCTCATCAAGCACAAGGAGTAAAGTTTTAAAAAGGGAAAATTATAAGTTTTTATTCTGCCACCCAATTCACCCCCCCTCTTGGGTGACAGCCACGCATTTCAGTGTGTACAAGGTCAATGGCCACTTGCTCAAATTGTATAAGGAGAATTTTAAGCCTCCCTAAAGGTCGTTTCTTTCCTTTCCTCACTCATTCTCTTATTGCAAATTCTTAAGTGTGGGGGAAGGTGTTAGTATTAGAAAAATTAGGATTATGTTTTTGTGTTTAGGATTTTGTTTAGGTTTGTTAGGTTGTTAAAATAATCTGAAAAATATTTCACTAGTGCTTGGGGATGCCTATTTGCTTAAGGAAGTGTAACTGGGGAAATGGAGAATCTTGCATCCGGAAGTGTTTTTACTTCCGGAAGCTCTCACTTAGATTTTACTACTTAGGATCAGATTGTGTTCACTTTGCTTCCGCTAGGGGATGCGTTCATTGTTCATAAGCGTCAATGCATCCGGAAGCAATTTTGCTTCCGGTAGCATGTGTGCTTCCACTAGGGATGAGACTTAGAATCTGAACTAGAGTGACTTCCTATAGCCATTTTGCTTCCGATAGCATTTTTACTTTACTTCCGGAAGTGACTTGAGTCTAGATCCAGTTAGGCTTCCTGAGTGCCAGTGAGAAAAAAAATTATCATATTATACATGTGTATTAGGTTGTGCTTAGTATGTGTTTGTTTGTAAATAATACATGCATTGGCCATTTGTTTGCTTGGACTGCCCTGCCTTTTATGTTGCTGCTTTGCCTTTAAAATATATCTTCCTACTTGAATAGATTGGTTCATTGAGGACAATGCATGCTTTAAGTGTGGGGGAGGTGTATTATGTGCTTAAAAGTGGTCTAATTCAAAGCTTTCACACTTGATTTTTGGACTTATTTGGCATGATTTTTTCTTGAAAATTTGACTTGATTATGGCTCTTGAAAGCAAATGGAATTGTCCTCTAGTGTGTAAGTAGAATTTTTGGAATGATTACCTAGAGCATTGCATGGGGCACTTTTAAGGTATAAAGAGGGTATAAGTTTCTCATTTAACTTTTCTTTGGGAGGAAGTGACTGATTAGAGTAAGCCATAAATGTGAGAAGCCTCCAACCGAATTGAGTGGGCCAATAGTTACTTGACCTCCTAGAACTTGTCTTAGCTCTTGTTCGAGATCACAATGCATGGTATGATTGAAAATGAAAGGGGCGTTTCTTTCTAAACCCTCATGACCCAAACACTAAGCCAACCAAATATTATCCTTTGATTAACCCCTTTGGGCCATTCACTTTTCTTTCCTACCACCTTGACCAAAGTGTGAATAAGTGATTATAACATATGCTTGTATTCATATTAGTATTGTATTGTTGTATCTTGTGAAAAGCAAGCTATATGAGTGAAAAACAAAAGATGACCGAGAGCCACAAGAGAGGAAAAAAAAGACAGAAAGCACAAAGTGCTTGTGTATGCCAAAGGCATTTGAGTTAAAAGAAAAAAAAAATGAGAGAAGCACAAAGTGCTTGAAAAGCAAAGAGAGATGTAGCATGCTTTATGAGGATTGATTTCATTGTATTGCATGCATATCAGCATATGTGGTGATTACTTGTTCATGTCATTGGTCATTGACTACTATCCATCATTCACCATTCATTATTAGCCTTCCATCTAACCCCAAAGTCCCCTAGATTTGGTTGTGCTATGCATACTAATGGGTGGAGAACTTAGAGCTATTACAAGCCTATGGTGATGGTCAAGTGCATTGAGCCAAAGAGTGATCACAAGTCCCTAGTTAGGCATTTTTCCTAACTTGAGTGAATGAGTTAAACACTTAATCCGGTGAGGAAAAATCTCAATTGGCACTCCTCCTTAATTTTAGTTGATTGTTAAACTTGCATTCGCTTTGTATTCTTAGATTTGTTCCATGCGAAGCTTTAGGGAAAGGTTCAAGAGGATCAACTTGTACTCTATGATAATTCCAATTGCCTTTACTATGCTTAATGATTAAGTTAGTCTTTTACATGACTTTGCCCGGAGTGCAAAGATTAAGTGTGGGGGATTTGATTGGACCAAATTTCATACCTTTAAGCATGTGCATTTGAGCTTAATTAGTGTGGTTTATTTGCTATATTTGATCATTATTGGTACATTCTTATGTGCATGCTTATGTGTAATTATTTGGAGAATATTAGCCTTTTTACTTGCATTTTAAGAAAGGGTAAAGGAGCAAATCTGGCCCCCAAGTAACCACCAAGGAGCGCTGAGGACCCTAAACTAACCACAGGCCCGGATCTGTACCCCAAGTAACCAAGATGTTAAAAAAATACCCCGGTTGGATGGTCAACTACGTTTGACCGTTACCTTGCTTATTTGGATGTCACGCGAGCTCCTGCTGTGCCACCTCTCATGCCACGTGGCCTGTGGTTAGTTTAGGGTACTCAGCGCTCCTTGGTGGTTACTTGGGGGCCAGATTTGCTCCTTTATCCAAATTTTAAATTTGTATCCATCAAATTCTTTTGATAAGATTCAATTAAATACTAACATATTTAGGAAAGGTAATTAGAATTAGTTAACTTATGATTAAGTTTTGCATTAGATAAAAGATGTTAATTAACACTATAAATGTTATATTATGTTACAACATTCAATTTCATTTGTACATGCTTTCAGTAGGGAAAAAAATTTGAGCGAGAAATGACAAAAGAAAACTTGTTAAATTATTCTTAAAAATAGTTTTATTGCTATAAAACAAGATTTCCCACTTAGTATATCCAATCTATAGCCACTTAATATCAAACCTCATTCGAGTAATTTGAGTAATTACCTACGTTTCTCAACTAGTTATTTGAGATATATGAGTAGTTAATGGGGTTTTGAAATGTCTCAAAGTAATGGAAAATTCTAGCAATTAAAAGCGATACTCGAGTAGTTACCTCTGTTACTAAACTAGTTATATGCGATACATGTGAAATGAAAAAAATCCATTCATTACTCATGTATCGCATATAACTAGTTTAGTAACATAGGTAACTACTCGAGTATCGCTTTTAATTGCTAGAATTTTCCATTACTTTGAGACATTTCAAAACCCCATTAACTACTCATATATCTCAAATAACTAGTTGAGAAACGTAGGTAATTACTCAAATTACTCGAATGAGGTTTGATATTAAGTGGCTATAGATTGGATATACTAAGTGCGAATTCTTGTTTTATAGCAATAAAACTATTTTTAAGAATAATTTAACAAGTTTTCTTTTGTCATTTCTCGCTCAAATTTTTTTCCCTACTGAAAGCATGTACAAATGAAATTTGAATGTTGTAACATAATATAACATTTATAGTGTTAATTAACATCTTTTATCTAATGTCAAACTTAATCATAAGTTAACTAATTCTAATTACCTTTCCTAAATATGTAAGTATTTAATTGAATCTTATCAAAAGAATTTGATGGATACAAATTTAAAATTTGGGTAAAGGAGCAAATCTGGCCCCCAAGTAACCACCAAGGAGCGCTGAGTACCCTAAACTAACATGCCACGTGGCATGAGAGGTGGCACAGCAGGAGGTCGCGTGGCATCCAAATAAGCAAGGTAACGGTCAAACGTAGTTGACCGTCCAACCGGGGTATTTTATTAACATCTTGGTTACTTGGGGTACAGATCCGGGCCTGTGGTTAGTTTAGGGTTCTCAGCGCTCCTTGGTGGTTACTTGGGGGCCAGATTTGCTCCTTTACCCTTTAAGAAACCAAGGGTATTTTGGTCATTTTGACTATTTGATGATATTTTAATGTAGGGGGGTCCCAAGTGGGCCCCACATACCCTTGGTGGAGCTTCAGTGGAGATAACTTGGTAATAAGGAAGGCTAGATGACAAGTACTCAAAGTCACATCCGGATGCAGGTCCACATCCGGAAGCAAAGTCACATCCGGAAGCTGAGCTACTTGAAGAAGGGAACTTACATCCGGAAGTGGATTTACATCCGGAAGTGAACGTGCTGGCGCTGGCGGACAGTCTTGGCATCCGGAAGCTTAAGTCCATCAGTCAGTGAGTACAAGAGCCAGACTGCACAATTTTCAGAAATGTCAGCTACTTTTCAGAAGTCTTTTGTGCAGAGTTAATGTAAGGCAAAGTCAGCCCTGCAGCTTGAAGGTACTTGGGGAGCATCTTTCCATATGAGGCAAAATTGGCGCCAAGGTCAAATTCAAGTCTGAAGGCCTCATTAAGGGCAATTTTGGAAGCACAATCATTTGGAGAAAAAGGAGGAACCTTTAGAAATGCATGGAGATGAGATCTAGTCCACATTCATCCCCACCTTTTACCAAATACCAAAAATACCCTTTGGGGCGATAATCCCAAAGTTACTCACCACTATAAAAGCTCAAATGTAACTAACTTTCAGAACAACTTCTCTCACTTCACTTTCACTTTCTCTCTCCTCTAACAAACTCTCTCAACTCCATCTTCATCTTCTTCACCTTCTTCACTTTGAAACCTCCGCCATGTCCAGAACCTCACACCTACCTTCATACGCCTTCATCTCCATGTCAGGCTAGATCGCCTAGCCTTCTTCTCCAAGGAAATGTGCTTGTAGAATCAACCTATGGCTTCATATGCTTGTAATTTTCTCTTTTAGGTTTCAAGCTATATGTAAATTTTTGCCTATGTATGTCTAGATCTAGGCTTATGTAGGTTAGAGCATCTGTAATTTAGGTGTTCTACTTTATGTTAGCTTGAAATCTCTCTTTTATGTTAAGGACATGAAAACCGAGGCTTAATTCTTGTAATTTCATACGTGTATGTGTGTGCGATTAGCTCCTCCTACATTTGTGGAATGAATTTGTTTCCTAAATGCTAGATCTAGTGTTTAGTGTTGCTTTTGGTATGTTCTTGGCTTGAAAGAGCTTAAGCCTTAATTAAATTAGTTAAACTCTTGTAGACTTCTTTGATTAAAGAGATCTTGAGAATTTAACTAGTTTATATTAAGTGAAGCAAGTATATGAAGTCTGATTAAACAAAAGCACTAAGTACTTGGAGAAGGAGGTACATCTCATCCATACTTTCACACTTTTAATTCTGATTAGTTGTAGTTCTTACTAGTTTTAATTAGTCTTAGATATAAAGCTCGCACACAACCTGTTTGATAATTTGCTTAACTTGTGATTATTTGACCTAAGCAAGAGATAAAACAGAACTGTGAATTGACCTAGGACTTGCTGCTAACTACTGTAGTTTAATTCTAGTTTTATTTGTTTTAGCTCTTTTTAGACGACGAAAAAGAGTTAAATCAAATTTGAAAGCACAAAGTGCTTGTGTATGCCAAAGGCATTTGAGTTAAAAGAAAAAAAAATGAGAGAAGCACAAAGTGCTTGAAAAGCAAAGAGAGATGTAGCATGCTTTATGAGGATTGATTTCATTGTATTGCATGCATATCAGCATATGTGGTGATTACTTGTTCATGTCATTGGTCATTGACTACTATCCATCATTCACCATTCATTATTAGCCTTCCATCTAACCCCAAAGTCCCCTAGATTTGATTGTGCTATGCATACTAATGGGTGGAGAACTTAGAGCTATTACAAGCCTATGGTGATGGTCAAGTGCATTGAGTCAAAGAGTGATCACAAGTCCCTAGTTAGGCATTTTTCCTAACTTGAGTGAATGAGTTAACACTTAATCCGGTGAGGAAAAATCTCAATTGGCACTCCTCCTTAATTTTAGTTGATTGTTAAACTTGCATTCGCTTTGTATTCTGAGCTTTGTTCCATGCGAAGCTTTAGGGAAAGGTTCAAGAGTATCAACTTGTACTCTTTGATAATTCCAATTGCCTTTGCTATGCTCAATGATTAAGTTAGTCTTTTACATGACTTTGCCCGGAGTGCAAAGATTAAGTGTGGGGATTTGATTGGACCAAATTTCATACCTTTAAGCATGTGCATTTGAGCTTAATTAGTGTGGTTTATTTGCTATATTTGATCATTATTGGTACATTTTTATGCGCATGCTTATGTGTAATTATTTGGAGAATATTAGACTTTTTACTTGCATTTTAAGAAACCAAGGGTATTTTGGTCATTTTGACTATTTGATGATATTTTAATGTAGGGGGGTCCCAAGTGGGCCCCACATACCCTTGGTGGAGCTTCAGTGGAGATAACTTGGCAAGAAGGAAGGCTAGATGACAAGTACTCCAAGTCACATCCGGATGCAGGTCCACATCCGGAAGCAAAGTCACATCCGGAAGCTGAGCTACTTGAAGAAGGGAACTTACATCCGGAAGTGGATTTACATCCGGAAGTGAACGTGCTGGCGCTGGCGGACAGTCTTGGCATCCGGAAGCTTAAGTCCATCAGTCAGTGAGTACAAGAGCCAGACTGCACAATTTTCAGAAATGTCAGCTACTTTTCAGAAGTCTTTTGTGCAGAGTTAATTTAAGGCAAAGTCAGCCCTGCAGCTTGAAGGTACTTGGGGAGCATCTTTCCATATGAGGCAAAATTGGCGCTAAGGTCAAATTCAAGTCTGAAGGCCTCATTAAGGGCAATTTTGGAAGCACAATCATTTGGAGAAAAAGGAGGAACCTTTAGAAATGCATGGAGATGAGATCTAGTCCACATCCATCCCCACCTTTTACCAAATACCAAAAATACCCTTTAGGGCGATAATCCCAAAGTTACTCACCACTATAAAAGCTCAAATGTAACTAACTTTCAGAACAACTTCTCTCACTTCACTTTCACTTTCTCTCTCCTCTAACAAACTCTCTCAACTCCATCTTCATCTTCTTCACCTTCTTCACTTCGAAACCTCCGCCATGTCCAGAACCTCACACCTACCTTCATCCGCCTTCATCTCCATGTCAGGCTAGATCGCCTAGCCTTCTTCTCCAAGGAAATGTGCTTGTAGAATCAACCTATGGCTTCATATGCTTGTAATTTTCTCTTTTAGGTTTCAAGATAAATGTAAATTTTTGCCTATGTATGTCTAGATCTAGGCTTATGTAGGTTAGAGCATCTGTAATTTAGGTGTTCTACTTTATGTTAGCTTGAAATCTCTCTTTATGTTAAGGACATGAAAACCGAGGCTTAATTCTTGTAATTTCATACGTGTATGTGTGTGCGATTAGCTCCTCCTACATTTGTGGAATGAATTTGTTTCCTAAATGCTAGATCTAGTGTTTAGAGTTGCTTTTGGTATGTTCTTGTCTTGAAAGAGCTTAAGCCTTAATTAAATTAGTTAAACTCTTGTAGACTTCTTTGATTAAAGAGATCTTGAGAATTTAACTAGTTTATATTAAGTGAAGCAAGTATATGAAGTCTGATTAAACAAAAGCACTAAGTACTTGGAGAAGGAGGTACATCTCATCCATACTTTCACACTTTTAATTCTGATTAGTTGTAGTTCTTACTAGTTTTAATTAGTCTTAGATATAAAGCTCGCATACAACCTGTTTGATAATTTGTTTAACTTGTGATTATTTGACCTAAGCAAGAGATAAAACTGAACTGTGAATTAACCTAGGACTTGCTGCTAACTACTGTAGTTTAATTCTAGTTTTATTTGTTTTAGCTCTTTTTAGACGACGAAAAAGAGTTAAATCAAATTTGAAAGCACAAAGTGCTTGTGTATGCCAAAGGCATTTGAGTTAAAAGAAAAAAAATGAGAGAAGCACAAAGTGCTTGAAAAGCATAGAGAGATGTAGCATGCTTTATGAGGATTGATTTCATTGTATTGCATGCATATCAGCATATGTGGTGATTACTTGTTCATGTCATTGGTCGTTGACTACTATCCATCATTCACCAATCATTATTAGCCTTCCATCTAACCCCAAAGTCCCCTAGATTTGATTGTGCTATGCATACTAATGGGTGGAGAACTTAGAGCTATTACAAGCCTATGGTGATGGTCAAGTGCATTGAGCCAAAGAGTGATCACAAGTCCCTAGTTAGACATTTTTCCTAACTTGAGTGAAAGAGTTAAACACTTAATCCGGTGAGGAAAAATCTCAATTGGCACTCCTCCTTAATTTAGTTGATTGTTAAACTTGCATTCGCTTTGTATTCTCAGATTTGTTCCATGCGAAGCTTTAGGGAAAGGTTCAAGAGGATCAACTTGTACTCTATGATAATTCGAATTGCCTTTGCTATGCTCAATGATTAAGTTAGTCTTTTACATGACTTTGCCCGAAGTGCAAAGATTAAGTGTGGGGGATTTGATTGGACCAAATTTCATACCTTTAAGCATGTGCATTTGAGCTTAATTAGTGTGGTTTATTTGCTATATTTGATCATTATTGGTACATTTTTATGCGCATGCTTATGTGTAATTATTTGGAGAATATTAGACTTTTTACTTGCATTTTAAGAAACCAAGGGTATTTTGATCATTTTGACTATTTGATGATATTTTAATGTAGGGGGGTCCCAAGTGGGCCCCACATACCCTTGGTGGAGCTTCAGTGGAGATAACTTGGCAAGAAAGAAGGCTAGATGACAAGTACTCAAAGTCACATCCGGATGCAGGTCCACATCCGGAAGCAAAGTCACATCCGGAAGCTGAGCTACTTGAAGAAGGGAACTTACATCCGGAAGTGGATTTACATCCGGAAGTGAACGTGCTGGCGCTGGCGGACAGTCTTGGCATCCGGAAGCTTAAGTCCATCAGTCAGTGAGTAAAAGAGCCAGACTGCACAATTTTCAGAAATGTCAGCTACTTTTCAGAAGTCTTTTGTGCAGAGTTAATTTAAGGCAAAGTCAGCCCTGCAGCTTGAAGGTACTTGGGGAGCATCTTTAATTTCCATATGAGGCAAAATTGGCGTCAAGGTCAAATTCAAGTCTGAAGGCCTCATTAAGGGCAATTTTGGAAGCACAATCATTTGGAGAAAAAGGAGGAACCTTTAGAAATGCATGGAGATGAGATCTAGTCCACATTCATCCCCACCTTTTACCAAATACCAAAAATACCCTTTGGGGCGATAATCCCAAAGTTACTCACCACTATAAAAGCTCAAATGTAACTAACTTTCAGAACAACTTCTCTCACTTCACTTTCACTTTCTCTCTCCTCTAACAAACTCTCTCAACTCCATCTTCATCTTCTTCACCTTCTTCACTTCGAAACCTCCGCCATGTCCAGAACCTCACACCTACCTTCATCCGCCTTCATCTCCATGTCAGGCTAGATCGCCTAGCCTTCTTCTCCAAGGAAATGTGCTTGTAGAATCAACCTATGGCTTCATATGCTTGTAATTTTCTCTTTTAGGTTTCAAGATAAATGTAAATTTTTGCCTATGTATGTCTAGATCTAGGCTTATGTAGGTTAGAGCATCTGTAATTTAGGTGTTCTACTTTATGTTAGCTTGAAATCTCTCTTTATGTTAAGGACATGAAAACCGAGGCTTAATTCTTGTAATTTCATACGTGTATGTGTGTGCGATTAGCTCCTCCTACATTTGTGGAATGAATTTGTTTCCTAAATGCTAGATCTAGTGTTTAGAGTTGCTTTTGGTATGTTCTTGTCTTGAAAGAGCTTAAGCCTTAATTAAATTAGTTAAACTCTTGTAGACTTCTTTGATTAAAGAGATCTTGAGAATTTAACTAGTTTATATTAAGTGAAGCAAGTATATGAAGTCTGATTAAACAAAAGCACTAAGTACTTGGAGAAGGAGGTACATCTCATCCATACTTTCACACTTTTAATTCTGATTAGTTGTAGTTCTTACTAGTTTTAATTAGTCTTAGATATAAAGCTCGCATACAACCTGTTTGATAATTTGTTTAACTTGTGATTATTTGACCTAAGCAAGAGATAAAACTGAACTGTGAATTAACCTAGGACTTGCTGCTAACTACTGTAGTTTAATTCTAGTTTTATTTGTTTTAGCTCTTTTTAGACGACGAAAAAGAGTTAAATCAAATTTGAAAGCACAAAGTGCTTGTGTATGCCAAAGGCATTTGAGTTAAAAGAAAAAAAATGAGAGAAGCACAAAGTGCTTGAAAAGCATAGAGAGATGTAGCATGCTTTATGAGGATTGATTTCATTGTATTGCATGCATATCAGCATATGTGGTGATTACTTGTTCATGTCATTGGTCGTTGACTACTATCCATCATTCACCAATCATTATTAGCCTTCCATCTAACCCCAAAGTCCCCTAGATTTGATTGTGCTATGCATACTAATGGGTGGAGAACTTAGAGCTATTACAAGCCTATGGTGATGGTCAAGTGCATTGAGCCAAAGAGTGATCACAAGTCCCTAGTTAGACATTTTTCCTAACTTGAGTGAAAGAGTTAAACACTTAATCCGGTGAGGAAAAATCTCAATTGGCACTCCTCCTTAATTTTAGTTGATTGTTAAACTTGCATTCGCTTTGTATTCTCAGATTTGTTCCATGCGAAGCTTTAGGGAAAGGTTCAAGAGGATCAACTTGTACTCTATGATAATTCGAATTGCCTTTGCTATGCTCAATGATTAAGTTAGTCTTTTACATGACTTTGCCCGGAGTGCAAAGATTAAGTGTGGGGGATTTGATTGGACCAAATTTCATACCTTTAAGCATGTGCATTTGAGCTTAATTAGTGTGGTTTATTTGCTATATTTGATCATTATTGGTACATTTTTATGCGCATGCTTATGTGTAATTATTTGGAGAATATTAGACTTTTTACTTGCATTTTAAGAAACCAAGGGTATTTTGATCATTTTGACTATTTGATGATATTTTAATGTAGGGGGGTCCCAAGTGGGCCCCACATACCCTTGGTGGAGCTTCAGTGGAGATAACTTGGCAAGAAAGAAGGCTAGATGACAAGTACTCAAAGTCACATCCGGATGCAGGTCCACATCCGGAAGCAAAGTCACATCCGGAAGCTGAGCTACTTGAAGAAGGGAACTTACATCCGGAAGTGGATTTACATCCGGAAGTGAACGTGCTGGCGCTGGCGGACAGTCTTGGCATCCGGAAGCTTAAGTCCATCAGTCAGTGAGTAAAAGAGCCAGACTGCACAATTTTCAGAAATGTCAGCTACTTTTCAGAAGTCTTTTGTGCAGAGTTAATTTAAGGCAAAGTCAGCCCTGCAGCTTGAAGGTACTTGGGGAGCATCTTTAATTTCCATATGAGGCAAAATTGGCGTCAAGGTCAAATTCAAGTCTGAAGGCCTCATTAAGGGCAATTTTGGAAGCACAATCATTTGGAGAAAAAGGAGGAACCTTTAGAAATGCATGGAGATGAGATCTAGTCCACATTCATCCCCACCTTTTACCAAATACCAAAAATACCCTTTGGGGCGATAATCCCAAAGTTACTCACCACTATAAAAGCTCAAATGTAACTAACTTTCAGAACAACTTCTCTCACTTCACTTTCACTTTCTCTCTCCTCTAACAAACTCTCTCAACTCCATCTTCATCTTCTTCACCTTCTTCACTTCGAAACCTCTGCCATGTCCAGAACCTCACACCTACCTTCATCCGCCTTCATCTCCATGTCAGGCTAGATCGCCTAGCCTTCTTCTCCAAGGAAATGTGCTTGTAGAATCAACCTATGACTTCATATGCTTGTAATTTTCTCTTTTAGGTTTCAAGCTATATGTAAATTTTTGCCTATGTATGTCTAGATCTAGGCTTATGTAGGTTAGAACATCTGTAATTTAGGTGTTCTACTTTATGTTAGCTTGAAATCTCTCTTTTATGTTAAGGACATGAAAACCGAGGCTTAATTCTTGTAATTTCATACGTGTATGTGTGTGCGATTAGCTCCTCCTACATTTGTGGAATGAATTTGTTTCCTAAATGCTAGATCTAGTGTTTAGAGTTGCTTTTGGTATGTTCTTGGCTTGAAAGAGCTTAAGCCTTAATTAAATTAGTTAAACTCTTGTAGACTTCTTTGATTAAAGAGATCTTGAGAATTTAACTAGTTTATATTAAGTGAAGCAAGTATATGAAGTCTGATTAAACAAAAGCACTAAGTACTTGGAGAAGGAGGTACATCTCATCCATACTTTCACACTTTTAATTCTGATTAGTTGTAGTTCTTACTAGTTTTAATTAGTCTTAGATATAAAGCTCGCACACAACCTGTTTGATAATTTGCTTAACTTGTGATTATTTGACCTAAGCAAGAGATAAAACCGAACTGTGAATTGACCTAGGACTTGCTGCTAACTACTAGTTTTATTTGTTTTAGCTCTTTTTAGACGACGAAAAAGAGTTAAATCAGCCACACCAGCAAATTAACGGTCAAACGTGGTTGACCGTCAACACGGGGTATTTTTTACACACCTTGGTTACTTTGAGTGCAGATACGGGCCTGTTGTTAGTTCAGGGTGCTCAGCGCTCCTTGGTGGTTACTTCGGGGGCAGATTAGGTCCCTTACCCTATCTATTATATATACTAAAATTGGTGACCATATTCTATTGAACCACTTGTGTAACATTCTATTACTAATTACTTAATTAACCAATAATATCCATTTTAAATCTAATAACCTCTTTACTAACTATGATAGAAAAATGATTTCCATAATATCAATGTCCTATCATAGTTAGAAGAGGAATTTCCTAATGGTTAAATATTATCCATGATAGAAAAGAATAAACTAATAAAACACAGCTGCTATCATGGATAATTTATTGCTAACCATGTTAGAAAGGATTTGTCTAACATGGTTAATAAACAAAACTAATTGATATTAAACAATAAATAGATATATATACATGCGGAAACGAATGCAGGCCTATACAAATTGGCAATATACAATTCCAAATAAACTATATAACTTCTACTACCTAATTCCCTTTCCTGATGCTCACGCCTGTGCATGAATACCTGCAAAAATGTGAGTAATCGTGGAATGAGACAATTTGTCCCAGTAATCACTGCTTAACTCACTATAACAGTGAGATGTGCGGTAGCGAGGGCGTCTTAAGGGTACCACATTTTAAATCAGTAATATATATATATGTGTGTGTGTGTGTGTGTGTGTATATATATATATATATATATATATATATATATATATATATATATATTCCAAGTCTTCTTCCATTCAACATCTCTACTCCTCATGTCTCATTCAAAATCCCTCAGTCAATTCCACATTAACTAAATTTCATCTCCCTGTACTCCAATCAAATAATATTGTCACATCAACTTCCACACTCACCTATAGATGCATTGTGCTATCACGGTGCATTAAGCATCCAATATTCTCTATATGATTTGACACTGTGCCCCTCTCTATAATGAGGGGACAATTTCCCTCTCTGGCAATCTCCAGAGAGGGAACCCCAATTCTGTTTCCTTTGCAGAACGGGAACGGTTGGGCTCTTTAATGTCAAACAACCGTAGGTCACTTACTTTCTCTAGTAAGTAGACCCGTGATCCCCGGTCTCTAGTCCGAAAAGGATTCGTATAAATAACTGTCGATCGGCCAATTGACAGTTATCATTGCGCGATGGTACACAAAACTCAGTGTCATGCAATGCTCACATATCCTTGTCAATATCTCATCCACAGTATTTCATATCTCAATCACAAATATCCTTGAATATCTCAATTTCATTCACTATCTCCTTCACAACAACTCAACTCCTTCCCACAACCTACTATCACTATCCCTGATAGCATACTATATAAATCCCTTAAACAACTATCTTAACACTATAACCATAAACCTTTCAAACCATTCCAATTCGATAACCACCAGCAAACAGGATAATAGATATACAGAGTTTCAAATTTCTTTATATGAAAATGATCGTGTTTGAAAGGCACCCGATAGCCTGTTTCGTATGAAAATAACTTTTCAAAGATAATACATATATATATAGAGGGTGAGAAAAGATTTTAAGAAAATCCCAGCTAACGTCACCTTCATTGTTATAGCAAGGTTAAGTATGATTACCTGTTGCCCTTTAGCAATTTACGCGATTTCTCATCCTTACTTTCTTGATGCCACAAAACCCCACATCGCATCCAATCCTATAATAATATAATGCATATTGATAAATTAATACCGTTTCTACTTCATAATATGTAACGTCTCTCTCGTATCCTAATAATGCTATCCAAATCCCGTTCTTTTACTTTGTCCTAAACGAGAATTTCAAATACAATTCAAGCTAATAAACAATAATCAATATAATAAAAATTCAATCACAAAGAGACTTACACATCAATAGTCTTACTTCCATGAATCCGAAGCAGAAACTTGAAAGTGAATTATTATTCCTTTAAGCATCTTTAAATGGGAATCAATTATTTTAACAGAGCCAATAACAAGCTGAAATTCAGCTTTTACCCAACATCATGTACTCGATTAAAACATTCACATCCTTAAATTCTTTAAACATCAAGAACTAATTCCTTCGCAAGTATGAAATCCCTACCTTTTCATAATATCTAATAACGCTAGTAAGGATCTACCCATCTATACACCAGTTAAATATTCCAACCTCAAAGTTGATTAAAGACTCCATATTCAAGATTCCAAATTATTCATAATTGACATAAACCTCAAGAAATATGTCCAAGTCTAACTTTTTCAAACTTAACTTATCAACAATTTGATTCATATGACCCATCCACTAACTAACCTATATAAAATTATCTATGATCATCAAGGCACCTTTTAAAAGCACTTCATGCAGTTCCTCACACCTTCAAAATCCATCGCCTACCCAATCTTATTAAATTTTGAATTAAGGAACCTTACACAAGGCCCAATCCCCTCAAATTAACCATTAACAACTTTCATTATGTTTAAATAAAACAACAATAGCCCATAAATCGCCAAAAGCCTTTTTAGATCGCAATTCACCTAAAATGCCAAGAAATTCAATTTAACTGGATCATTCACAACTTCCTTATTCCATAGTTTTCTTAAACTAATTACATTCCATAACTTTATCAAAGTCAACCTAAAGTAATCCCTTTCTTTGTCAAACCAGCACCACAATCCAACCACCACCTTCCTCCCTCACCACAATTCATGAGCATAACATCATGACAATACCAAAGCAAAGCAAGCATATTTTCTTTTGATTCTATTATACAACACAAACTTCTTCATCAAAATCCTAAATTTCAAATCTGGAACCAAGCAACCCCTCACTCGACAACACTCACATATTTTCATAATCAAGAATGTATTTCCAAAGCTAAAGGAAAAGAATCCTAAGAACATTTCAGCCCATTTTCATAACTTAATGACACATGCCCCACATTTTCCTTCATCTTCCTATACATACCAAGAACAATTCCAAAACAAAGGAAATATAAAATCTAGGAAATCAATTCAGCCAACATCGAAGAGACCAATATTCACAAGAACCACACATATACAAGGCCTAACAAACCAATATAGATTCACATACATATATTTACTAATACCTAACCATTTCCTGCCTAAACAGAATTAAATATGCAATGATTTCTTTAATTAAGGCTTATTCCTAAACAAATTAAGTCAGACTATGACAGCAGCCAAACAATGCCCTAAACAAACAGAGAAAAGAATCAAAACTTCAGAATCACATACAATCCTTATCACCAAACCTGAACTGATTCAAACGGGGAAAATAAAGGTAACATGGAAAACCGAAATCAACTAAAGCTGAAGCAAATTGGACATACAGTGCAACCAATCAATTCCAATATATTCCTACATGTAATACTTAGAAATTTTGACATTAGAATCCCTAAAACTCATCGGTTTTAAAGTACCAAGAGCTAGGTTTTCACATAACACCATAAATCCTCAAATTAACAACTAACATCTCTCTCTCACACTCAAATTAAAAGTTTAAACTTTAGTTTAACTTAATCAAATGCCCAAACATAAAACCCATTTTCGGTTTCCTCTCTCACAAATTCGTCCAAATCAGAAAGGAAGGACGGAAACAGAAGAAAAATATTACCTAAACTTGTTTTTGACCTTCCATGATTCACCAGAGCTTCGCCGTCGCCGGAAAGTGGCCGGAAATAGGCCACTAAGGTGGCTGGCCGAACATTAGTCGCCGCTCGCCGTCGGAGAAGAAGCCGCCGACGCCGGAAAACCGAAGGAAATGAAAGAAAACGAGGGCTGCTCGTTGGAGAGGAAGAAGAATGCGATTAAAGAGGAAGATGATAGTTGTTTCATCAGCCTTCAGCCGCTGTCACCGCCGTGCGTGGCCGGCCGAGTTCGCCGGCGACGATGCTGTATCATCGGAGGAGTGGAGAGGAAGGGCGAAGGGACAGAGGTTTGGGAAAGGAGGGAGCCGATGGTTTTGGGTTGAGAAGGGAGGCTAGGGTTTTCATTTTTGTATATATATACATTGAGTGGGGAAAATCTCAATTGACTACCCTATTATTTGTTCTTAATTATATTTCTAGCCCAAAAGTTTGCAAATATTACAATATCCCTTTCTTTTCATACCATTTTCTAGGTTTCAAAAATACTTATTCATGAAAGCTTATAGCTCTAATTAATCCTTTTAACTATATTTCTTCAAATTCTAAACTAAATAAGGTTCAATGTTCTTAAATATCATAAAATTCCTCTCTAAGATTTTAAATTTCCTAAAATGACACCTTAATAATTTCTTATTATCTTTAATCAAAATTTGGGATGTTACAACTTGCCACAATACGATTGAACCACATGGTTATCTAATTATTTAAAGTTAAAAAAACAATTCAAATAAAATCAGTTTTAATTTTCCAGATTCCGTTTATTATTAATGTTTACTTCATGCGCATTCAATTTTAAAATTCCAAAAATATTTTATCAATATCTTTTGATTCACTCTAAAATAAACGGGTACTGATTATTGTTAATGAAATAATTTATTATAATTGGCTATTAAATTAGTAACATTCAAGAAATAATCAACAAATAATTTTGATTTTGACTACTAAAATAATTTCTTTAGATATGTTTTAATTCTCAAATTTATTCCTCAATTTCTCAAACACTAAGCAATACCTCAAGATTATAATCAAATATTATACCTTCATTATTCTTCTAGAAATTTGGGGTGTTACGTGGATAAAAACAGAAATTTGGGGTGTTGTTTCTATACACATTTTGTGCACCACACACGGGTAATCATATAGTTTTGATTTAAAACTCAAGTCGATGCATAGAGATGTCTGCACGGATAAGGATTCAGAAGTCATCTACAGGGATTGGGCTCGGCCTATTAAATTATTGGCCCTTAAATTTAAGCATGTTCCACTTTTTTGGGTTTTACAACACTTTTCTCAGCATTTAGTCCATTTTATTTTATGCCCAGACCTTTTATATTTCATGAGACTTTTTCATGTGACTTTAATACTCATTTTGACTGAATCATTTTCAATACCTTAAAAAACTGAAGATATTTTCAATCAATAAAAACTAAAAAAGAGCCTAGTATTTTTAAAGGTACGAGCATTCTTTCAAGCATGCCCTTTTTATAGAAATAATTTCATGCTTTCTTCTAAACATAATAATTGTTAGAACTACTGCCATGGCAAAAAAGAAATTGTCATCACTAATTTAACTAATTAAAAGAGAGTGAACTTACAGAATTGCGAACATTGACAAAGCGGGACTTACGCAACTCACTAAACTTAGTACTCATGCATATGGATAGCAACTCATTAGCACATTTTATTTAAATTTCCATTCATAAAAATTAACATTGTTAGTATATAGTTTCTTGGGACTATAACCATTTTCGCCCACAAATAAAGATGTAAGTATCAAATTGGCCGACAAATTATTGTATCAGATTTGCCAATAAACCATTAAAACAGGTCATGTTGAAAAAGACCATCAATTTTCTTCTAACATCGTATCGTTTGTAACTTTACACTGGGATCATTGACAGTTTTGTTAGAGACAAATTGGCAGTCTTAACCAATATAATTCTTTTTTATTGTTTTATTTATTCTCAATTCGATACCATTTATTTATACAATGTTGAAATATCTCAAAACATTCAATATCAACTAAAATTTAATGAATTCATAATAAAATAAATTACAAAACAAAAAATTTTTAAACATCAACATTTAATATCAATAAAAATAGGGAGAAATTATTACTATATGATATAATAAATTAAAACAAGTTTACAAAGCTTCAAAGTCACATATAATAACACTAGACGATTTATGGTTTCCATGAAGAAGCATGAGCGGCATTGATGGGATGAAACTTGTGATGCAGAAAAGCTATGATAGACCACTTCTTAAATCGATGCATTATATGTTGACGGTTTTTTTTTGTTGATCTCCATGGGATTGTAGAGTCGAAGGTACTGTTGTCTGTAATGTCTGTAAGAAGCATTACGTCGGGTTCCTATGTATTTATATTGACCTCTAGAAGAAGAAGAAATCTCCCATTTCGGATTCTCTTTCTTTGATATCACTGTTTTCAAAAAAATTGTGTCGCTTACATCTTGTTCGATCATGTAACTTTCCTTTTCTTTTTCTTTCAGCTGATTTTCTTTCTCGTTGCTCTTCTCCATATGATTGTAAGTTTGAAAAGGTTTGGGTATGTGTAACACCTAGTTTATTTTTAAATAATTTCTTCAAATATTAAATATATTTAATTGAAAATAGTGATTTTTGCTATAAAATAAATATTAATAACTTTAAAAGTTTGTAAGAGGTAATAAAAAATCTGTCCAAATTAAAACTTTTTCATGAAATAGACTTTTTGAAATAATTCTTTCTAAAACAAGTTGTGAATAAAATCTTTCAAAAACAAAAATGAAGTTAATTAAAATATATAAGATGATTTATATTAATTTCATATAGTAACACAAGTGTTAAAATATATTTCTAATAATTATTTCCTACACTAAAAGGTTTATCTTTTACTTTGAAGATCTAACATTTACCTTAGAAAATATTATTTCTAAAATACTTAGTTTTACATATAAGTACATGTAAGTCTAAATATGAATTCAAAATAGTTTTCAAGTACATAAAGTCTCCAAGGTTTATCTCCTACATAATTTATATATATATTACATGACAAAATAAAATGATACAAATTCCTTTTAAAAATATACATTAATAAAATTACAAGTAAGAGCAGGAATTCTTTTATTTCTCTGTTCCCTTCATCACTCCAAAATTCCCTATCTATTGTGTACCTGAAACCAAATTTACCGCAGTTTATTTCATACAATCTAATTCACCTATAATCTAATTCATTTAATCCTACTTCAGATAATGATAGTGCGCTCCTGTTGGTGATTACTACTTGTTAGTAAAACACTCATACAGGGCCCCTACCTTAACAATATGTTTGTCACGGGTAGAATACTGAATGCATGTGCCTATTGCACCACCTCACTACTTATAGCAATATATTTGCCTTTCGTAGTAGGCATACCTGACAGGATTTTCTAGGAAAAATAAATCAACAATAACAATATGGTATAGGGGGAGCGACCCTCCTTATACCTGGAGTACTCCACATAAAATTTAAATGCTGAAAATAAACCCTATCAATATCTGAAGCAGTAATATTAGTGATGACAGAAAATAAACAAGTAAACCTAATGTTCATGAAATAAACCGGTACCTGTTGTGCTTAACACCTTAGTGTTACTCCTTATTCTTGCTTGTACTTTGCCTCCAATTACCTTCCTTACTATATTCTCCTATGATCATACCATATAATAAAGAATATGAATAACTATTCTTGCGTATGTTAACTAACGTCTCTCTCTATCCTAATAATATTACCAACAACCCCCCTTTTTTATTTGAATACATAATAACCACATTCTGAGATCATTAAGTTAACAGCACAATCACCCAAGCATCACCCAACATACCAACTACAATAGAGGTCAAAGAGGAAGAATTTTGCATCTTTCACATACATAATTATTTGTCATGATTAGAACAAATTTTACTTTGTTTTATCTAAATTTAAGTCAAACCTATCTTAAATGCTTTGCTTCAATTAATTTGGCCAGAACAAAAAGAAACAGAATTTATAAATACACAGAATGAGATCATAGGCTCTAATCAACATTTTTACTATCCATTCCACACCATCAATTTGCTCAATCAATTTTACTATCAAAACAGAAAAATAAGACATTTTGATATCCTTTCAATCAATGCACATACAACAAATGTTTCCAGAAATCTATTAAGTAAATAGCAAACACACATTACTCCTTCTCAAAAATCTGTTCAGCCATTTTCTGAAGGGCGAAGGGGCAAAAATAGCCACCGTAATTTTCAAAATGGACAACTTTGGCACCTGTAATTTCGATGGTGCAAAACCGGACATTATAAACGAAAATGGAACAAATCTAGCACTCTTAAATATAGGTGTTAAGTTTGATCGTTAGTTGACTGGGAATGATGATATGGCATAATGACGTGGCACAATGAGGCATTATGTGTCACCCCCATGCTGATATGTATGACATGGCAAAAATGAAAGAAATTAATCTGATATGTATAAGGGAAAAGGACACACAAGGAACTAGGACCTGAATGAGATTATGAAATATTGGGAATGACTCAAATGCCCTTATCTTCATTAAACTCCCTCTTCCTTCTCAACCCACCCCATCCACCCCCACCCCTACCCCACCCCCACCCCACCCCACCACCACCACAACCCGCCGCCCCACCGCCCACAACCGCCGTTTATGTCGAAGACGGTTAGTTGATGTCGAAGACGTTGAGTTTTCCGGAGAGATCGGCGGCGGCGAGGAGGCGGCCGTCGGAGCGGAAGGAGGCGGCGGAGACGGCGTCTTTGAAGGAGGAGATGGTGGAGGAGAGAGAGAGGGTTTGGGAGGAGTAGATGGAGAGGTGGGTGGAGTGAGAGACGGCGAAGGGATGGTAGGGAGAGGGAGAGAAGGAGAGAGAACGCACGACGGCGGGTGTGGGTGGTGGGGCGGCGGGTTGTGGCGGTGGGGGAAGTGGGTGTTGTGGTGGTGGTGGGGTGGGGTGGCGTTGGGGGTAGGTGGGGTGGGTTGAGAAGGAAGAGGGAGTTTAATGAAGATAAGGGCATTTGAGTCATTCCCAATATTTTATAATCTCATTCAGGTCCTAGTTCCTTGTGTGTCATTTTCCCTTATACATATGAGATTAATTTCTTTCATTTTTGCCATGTCATATACATATCAGCATGAGGGTGACACATAATGCCTCATTGTGCCACGTCATTATGTCATATCATCATTCCCAATCAACTAACAGTCAAACTTAACACCAATGTTTAAGAGTGCTAGATTTGTCCCATTTTCGTTTATAATGTCCGGTTTTGCACCATCGAAATTACGGGTGCCAAAGTTGTTCATTTTGAAAATTACGGTGGTTATTTTTGCCCCTTCGCCCTTTTCTGAAAATAACAGAGAATTTCACAACAATACATGTATAATCTAAATAAAAACAATTAAACTTGTATAAGCTTTTAATAAAGACAAATGGGCTCTTGAAACTTTCACACACTGCATTAAAATCATGCCACACGACAACTATAGTTTCTCGACAAGATCATCTTCATCAATTTACTTCTCCTATTATGCCCAAAATAGAACCCACATCACAATTACATTCCCATAAAGACATAGCAATTTTCAATTACATTCAGCACTAGTTTTCAATTTTGAAAAATTATAATTATACATGAAACAATTTAATTCCTTCATTCTTACCTATCCCTAATTAAAACAAAGAAGCCAAAAAACAATAGAACTAAGCAAACATTACTAAGCATAGAAAAGATCAAAGGTCCTCCCCACAACTCCTCACTCGTTTTTAATAATAATAATAGAAAGGCTCATGGATTCTTACCAAACTTATAGCTGAAATTGAAGAATTTATTAGTGAAAATTTTCGCCTAGAACCTTCAAAGAACAGTGTTGTATGAGCTTAAATGAATCAAAGCCAAATCCTCTCCAAACTTGTGTGAAACAGAGGCCAAATTGTCCCTCTAGACAAGAAAAATTGAGTGGCTATGAAAGAATTGGTGATGATATATTTGTAATGAGAGTAATGGAGAAGGATGAATGAATGATTTGGGAGAAAAAAAAAAGAAGAAGAATTGAAATATGAAGGGACGTGGGTTTGGGAAGAGAACATAAGAATTGTTTTAGAGAAGAGAAGTGACGTCTATTGGTTTAGGAGGAGCTAGGGTTTTTGTTGTGTGAGTATATATATATATAATAATTAAAGAAATTCTAATCAACTCCCCAAAATTTTATATATAACGCTTATAACCTTTCTTTTCATTTAACTCTTTTCTTCCTATTTATTTAATAAAACTTAATTTGTGTGGAAACAAATATGGATGAATAGTCTAATGATTATTTCATATATATAATAACATATTTATAATACAAAAATTTCCTAAAAGATAATAAATGTCTACTACAAGTTTACCTAATAATAATCCCTAATAATAACAAAAATATTTTTACTCTAATTATTTCCTAATACTATAGTTCACAATTATGACTAAAATATAAAAATAGGAAATATTAACATTATTTTCTTAATTTCTAACAGTTTGTCCATAATTTTCTATTTATTTCATTTCATAAAGCTTTAACTTATAATTTATATTCTTTATTCCCTCTTTAATTTTATTATATTATGGAATAAAAATTTGGGGTGTTACAGTATGTTGGAAGCATCAAGTCGGGAGAGAGAAATCCACATAGTCACATTATCTTTTTTGATGCCGCCCTTTTTAGAAAAGCTATTCCGCCATTCAAACTTTGTTCACATATATTGTTTCCCTTTTCTTTTTGTCGATTTTCCTTGTCCTTGATTGTCTTCATAGGGTTGTAGAGTCTAAGGTATTGTTGTCTGTATGAATCATTATGTCGGGTTCCTAAGTATTCACAATGGTCGTAAGATAAAAGAGAAATCCACTCTTCCCGATTCTCTTTTTAGAAATCACCCTCTGCAGAAAATTTGTGTCTCTTGAATTTTGCTCACACATGTTGTATCCAGTTTCCTTCTTTGTATCCATGTTTATAGAATTCATTTGACCCACTTGAATGATAGAAGACATTCTCTCACTTGCTCTAGCTACTAAATGACACTCGAAACCCAGAAGTATTGATGTAGTCTTGAAAATGGGAAAAAGAAAGATGAGGATCAGCTATATAGAAAACACATAAAAGCAATGGATGATGAACTCCTTTCCGTAAGAAATATATATAGTAAAGGCTAAGACTCAATTATGATGGTTATTTAGATTTATATCTATTATATACATAAAAGCTCATGACGACATTCCTATTGGACCACTTGACATAATATGATTGGACCACATGAATACTTAATTATTTAAAGTTTAAAAAATTAATTCAAACATAAATATTATCATTTTTATCTGAATTCCTTGAATACTTAATTTTTATTTCGTTTGTATTTAGTTTTAAAATTCCGAAATTCTTGGAATAATATCTTTAATTCACTATAAAATAAACGGATCCTAATTATCATAAATGTGAAGTTTTCAAGTATCTATTATCATCATCATCATCAACATAAACCTTATCCCATTCAAATGGGGTCGGCTACATGGATCACACGACGCCATTTAGCTCAGTCCCTAGTCATTCCTACAGATAAATTTTTCACAACCATATCTCTTTGAATAACTTCATCAAGAGTTCTTTTTGGTCTTCCTCTATTTCTTATATACTGCTCCCTTTCCATCTGTTCCACTATTCTTACTGGCTCATCCAATTCTCTCCTTTGAACATGCCCATACCACCTTAAACGATATTCTCTCATTTTCTCTGAAATTGGTGCTACCCCAACTCTTTCACGAATGTGATCATTACGAATCCTATCTTTTAGTGTATACCCACTAGACCATCTCAACATTTTCATCTCTGACACATCCATCTTATGTTCTTGCTGTTTTTTAATTGTCCTACATTCACTACCATATGACAATACTTCTCTAATAGTTGTTCGATAGAATTCTCCCTTTACTTTAGTTTGAACCATTCGATCACAAATAATCCCAGAAGCTTTTATCCATTTGCACCAACCAGCTTGAATTCTATTATTGATATCTCCATCTACCTCACAATCCACTTTTATAAACTTCAACCACCTTCTTCTTCCACACTTCATCCGCAATTATACCTACACCATTCCTATGATTCACTTTACCAGTATACCAAAGTTTATAACCATCAATATCCTTAGACTTTTCACCTACCCATTTAGTCTCTTGTATACATAGAATATTTATCTTTCTATCCCTCATCACTCCCATTACCTCCCAAGCTTTGCCTCTCAATGTTCCAATATTCCACGTACTAAATCTTATCCTACACTCATTCACTTTCTTCTTTATATATTCCTTTTTCTGTCCACTGTCCATCGATGACATATTGCTAAAATGGTTGTGTGTGTCCATGCTTTAAGATTAGACAAATTTTTACGTTGGCTGCCGAAGCCTAACACAACCTACTCTTGTTATCCGGGCTTAGGACCGGCTAAATAAATTGGCAGAGGATTGCTCACAACAATTATAATAACACATAAAATAGCATAAATATTAAAACTAATACAAATAAATCTAACACTAATAAGAATGAATCTAGAACAAATAATAACAATAAATAAAGAGATAAAACAAATCACAATATAATAAAATAGTAAAACAATACTCCCTCCGTTCCTAAATATAAGATCATTTTGCCTAATTTGAAGAGATTAAGGAAGGTGGTTAAATGATGTGATCTTCCCAAAATACCCCTCACCTTTGAGTTAATTACCAAGAACCCACTTCTCTCACCTACCTTCAACCAACTCAATATTTACCTGCCTTCATCTTCATCATTCATCAATTCATCGCCTGCTCAACTGAATCATCTTCATCATTGCTACTTCACAAGAATCTAATCTGAGATTAGAGCAACAAAGAGAATAAGTCACATGAGAACCTAACCCCAATCGATTCCTCAAGAACAAGAACAACACCAACTCACGCCGCCGTCACGGCCGCCACCGCCGCCGGCGAGGTTGTGCCGGCTGAGATTTGCACAGTCCTAAAATTGCGTTAGACTACAACAGCGCTGCTGTCGGAGATATACATAGTCAAGAGGAGGAAAAATAGTAGGCGGTGGTGCAATATGGTTTGTTGGTTAGATATGATTCAATGTGTGTTGTGGGGGAAGAATGAGAATAGGGGCAATATGGGCAAAACTTGGGAAAAAATAGAAAGTGATCTTATATTTAGGAACTTATCCACTTGTCCAAAGTGATCTTATATTTAGGAACGGAGGGAGTATAATATAAATAACAATATAATAAAACCACAATACTGAAATAAATAAATAATATATAAATAAATAAATAAATAAATAAATGAAATAACAATATATAATAAAACCACAATACTGAACAATAAAATAAAACAATAAATTAATAAATATACATATGAATAATACGAGAAAGAAAAAAAAAAGAGAGAGAATATACATATGAATATACATATGAAGTTAATTACATAATTTATAGTAGAAAAAGAGAAGATCATACCTTGAGAGATTTGGTCCAGCTTGGAATTAGAATCAGAAAAGATTTGGACTTCAACTTACAAGTGATTAATTTGTATGACAAATATAATATATATAATATGTGTGTGTATAAAAGAAAGGAAGCAATAATTAAAAACTATTAAAAACTAATCTAGTATATCGTGTACATGAAAACATGGAAAACTGTTAAGTAGGTGTGTGTGTGTGTATATATATATATATATATATATATATATATATATATATATATATATATATATAGAACAAGTTATAAATCAATTCCTAAATAAGTGCAAAGGAAATCTAAGTAATAACCACCAAACCAATTATATCCTAAATTATTAAATAAATAATTAATCAAACATCAAACAATAATCTTCAACAGAATTAAAGAGTGAGATTATGTAAGTAAGTACGTATCTGGTCTTGTTTTCCTTGGATTTAGAGATGAAAAGATACATTCCACAATATTATATAAACCCACAATACTAAATAATATAAATATTTCTAAAAATTAATAAGCAATGGTTAAAAAACTAAATAAATAAATAATAAATAATAAATAAATAAATAAATAAAACAATACACACACATATATGAGACAGGGCCGGGAGGGAATTGTGCGACGGCTATATAAAAATTAGAAAGTTCAGTAAAAGAAATAAAAAAAAAGATTAAATAATAATAATAATAAAATAATAAGTAAATAAATAAATAAGTAAAATTAAATGATTTTTTTTAAAAAAAAAAAAGTTGTTAGCACATAAAAAGGGAGTTGTTATAACAAACTTTGACCGATTACATATTTAAGAAAATTAAAATAATAGAATATATATATATATATATATATATATATATATATATATATATATAATAAAAAAACAATGGTTAAAAAAAAAGTATATATATATTGGGGGTAGGGAGCATGAACGGTTATAGTCAAATTAGAGAGCAACAATTATATGTGTATTCAATTAAAAAAAATCATTTTTTAAGCTATATTTTCTATCCTCATCAAAATGGACCTAAATTTCCTCCCACTTATCATGACTGAATCATCCACTAACTCCTCCACTAACTCCTTTGACTTATTCTCCCAAATCCAAGATTAACTCACTAAATCGTGACTTGTTCTCCTCCGTATTCAAGCCAATTTGGTGAGGAACATTTCCAAAAAACTCTTATAAAAATGTAAAAAAATATACTACGCCTATAATATAAATATAAAAAATGAACACATACCCGATTAGATCCTCGTGCTTGATTAAAGCTTTGTGCTTTTTGAAATGCGTGGCTGTCACCCAAGAGGGGGGGTGAATTGGGTGGCAGAATAAAACTTATTATTTTCCCTTTTTAAAACTTTACTCCTTGTGCTTGATGAGAGTGACGATGAATCATCCCAAGCACAAGTGAGTATGCAGTGGTGTGGTGCTTGGTGTGGGGATTTAAATAAGCAGAATATGCACAAGCGAGTTTATCCTGGTTCGGTCACTCCCAGACCTACATCCAGTCTCCAGGCTCCACCTGAGATTTTCAATCCACTAAACTTCTTGTTTGAACCAGGCACAAGAAAGCCTTTACACTTTAGGTTTTACGAACACGGGTTCACCTAACAACCCACAGGTTTTACAACGGGCTCACCTGCAAACCTTTACAACCACAGGTTTTACAACGGGATCACCTGCAACCTTACAACCACAAGTTTTGCGGGCTAACTTGCAACCTATGGAGATTTAGAAAACCTCTAAATGCTCCCCCTTACTATTGTAAGATAACAATTCTGTTCTTCAAGCACAAGCTTTAGAACAGCCTCTATTAATTAGAGGATTTGGTTATATGTTCACTCTATGAACTGATTGTGATAAGCACTTAAGTACAAATGACTCTCTCTAAGAGTAGATGATGTTACTCACTTAAGTACAACTGAATCACTCTCTAATAATGTTACAAATCTAGATCTGAGAGTAGTAGAAGATGAGAGGAATGTAGAATACAATGTTTCAGACAATAGGCTCTGTTCTCTCTGTCTTCTCTTCTGAATGTAGATGTTCCTTTTATACTCGGCTTCAAAGGCTTCGGCAGGTTGAATATGACCGTTTGAATATAGCCGTTAATCCCAAGTTACCGTTGTGAAGTACATCTTCATTAATGCTTAGCAGGGTTGACTTGCTTTATCTCTGAAAAGTAGTCCTGACACCTCTGCTCTGACAAAAGCATTCTGACTTCTGAGTATGTGACGTTTACTCTTGTACTCTTGCTGACGGATGATCATCGTTCATCCGGAAGTGGCAATCTTGCTCTGCAAGTGTTAATCTCTGAAATCCAATGCCAAGAGTCTTTGCATCCGGAAGCTCATTTGCATCCGGAAGTGTGACTAAGTTCTGCACATACTGGTTAGTCCAACATAGCAATATATATAATCAAATATAGTAAGAACTATACATGTTGTGGGAAGTTTGCTATGGGGAGTAGTCTTACTTAGACTATGTTCTGACTTAGTGTATTGTATACTTTGAACGTTAGTCCTCTTAGTCTATGATGTATTCGGAAGCACTTCTACATCCGGAAGTAAATTCACTGGATGAAGGATTTAGTTCACTATCACTCACTCTCGCTCAGTGTCCTTCAATCCAACAGTCAGCGCTAGTCACTAAGCTATCGGAAGCACTTTCACTTGACGTGGTAAACTTACTGACGCTTAGGGTTATATCTCTTCTATTAGCCTGTGTCAGTCTAAATCTAACAGGAAGCAATTTCACTTGACGAGGCTGATTCACTGACGCTTGGGGTTATTCTATTTTATCAGTCTGCGCCAGTCAAAATCTAACAGGAAGCAATTTCACTTGACGTTGCATTTTCACTGACGCTTGGGGTTATATCTATTTTATCAACCTGCACCAGTCAAAATCTATCAGGAAGCAATTTAACTTCTGGTTGAATCATAGCTTAGTCTTAAGGTTCTGTGTACCTAATGCTTCATGGACTAAGCTAATTCCCTAGTGAGTTACTTGCTGCCGCTGGGGGATGAAACATTCATCCGCGTGCGCAAGTCCTAGTCTATCCGGAAGTAATTCTGCATCCGGTTGTGATTCCGCTGTGGGGTGAGTCTTTCATCCGTGAGCGCTAGTCTTAATTCATCCGGAAGTGAATCCGCATCCCGTTGTGACTTAACTTAGGATTCAGTGTTAGCAATCTAGACTGGGTTCTAACCAAGTGTCTCACTTGCTTCCGTTTGCGTCCCCTATGGGATGTGTACTCCATCCGCGAGCTCTAGTGCTAATACTTCCGGAAGTGATATTGCATTCGCAAGTGATCTAACTCAGGATTCTAACCATGTCATCTAATCCTTCCTAAGTGTTGATTATGTTCTTTTAAGTACTAGACCATATCATACCTTAGTCACCATCAAAACTTAAGATTCTAACATTTTCCCCCTTTTTGATGATGACAAACCCATAGATGACTAGAGAACATAATTAAACTTAGATCACTCCCAGAGCTATATTTCTTTCCCCAGCTCTCTCCCCGGATATCTAGATATCTTATCTTATCTCTCAGCTCTAGACATCTCATGTCTCATCTCTAGCTAGACATCTTATATCTCATCTCTCTCCCCCTTTTGGCTTCATCAAAATTCAACAAGTGCAAGCTAGCCTTAGAGATGGGGATACTTCTATCGTTCTCCTAGGAATGGGCTTTCTACCTAATATTTCTCCCTATGTACCGTTAATAAAGATTTGTTCTAGACTATTCAATACAACATACGAGAATTAACAAGGGATAACAATAATGATTCATGATCCTAAATGATTGTATTCTCCCTAAACATTATGTAGGATAGCTAATCATGATATCAAAATAATTTTGGTGCATTTAAAATGATGATTATGATATCAATTGAAAATTTGTGATTTTAAATTCGTGATACCAAATGAAATCAAATGAAATATGTGAGTTTGAACTTGTGATATCAAATGAAATGATTGAATGCCAAGTGAAATTTGTGATACCATATGAAATGAAACCAAATCAAATGAAATTTGTGAGATTAAAATGCCAAAAGTAATTTCCAAACAAATTGCATCACAGCATCTCAAGAGTTTATTATCGATGACAACATGTAACTCTCTATTTTCAAGGGATCATTATCGAGTAATGTCCATCTACTTCTCTTCTATATTAAGATTAATCATCACAAAATCAAGAAAGGAAGCATATAAGAGAGGTATGTTATCAATTACTTTCCAGCGTGTCATATAAAGGATACAGATGTGTGAGCTAGGATGATTTTCTAAGACAGTGAATGATTTTGAAGTCAATGCAGATTGAGAAAAACATCCTAAATTGACACCCTTACCAATGCCATGTATGCATCATATATAAGAGATGGTAAGGTGTAGATGTTACCACAGATGAGGAATCCTCATACTCTATTAGACTCATGAATCTGAATCATATGCAGATAAGCATGCTTCCTGACATCTTCAAGAGGTGTGTTATCGCAAGTGGAAACCCCTAGCGCAAGTGCTTTGATGATTCGCTTCGGCAAGCTGAGCTACAACCACAAGCAGACATGACTGGGCAGTCACTCTACTCTTCCCATGGTTCAATAGTTGGCCTGCTATCGAAAGCGCTGATTGTTGCGAAAGCAACCTTGCTCAAACTTGATGATTGGTCCTTCATATGCTTGAGGAAACAAGTGCTTCCTGATGGTCAGTGAAAGAACTTAAGATTTAACATTGGAGACCATCCTCTGGACATTCAAGTCAATCTGTGTTAATCAGCACAAGTTAATAATTTTAAGAAATCATGCTTGCTAATTGGTTTAAGAAAATATGAACAATGATTATGTGAAAACTAATTTTGAAATTGTCTATACGTTCACATAGTTTCACTATCAAGACATGAACTCTATTTATACTCTCATAGATAAATATCAATGTTATAGTACAGAGAGTATCAAACAGGTGACATATTTTCAGAGTTTCATAAGCAAGTATAGTTCAATAAATATGCCTCAAGGATGTTCATGTTAGATCATGAAGACATGTGAATTATTAACACAATGAAATTTTGAAAAAATCTTCATCCTCACAAAATAATTTGATTTTAAGACTAATTCCGTTTTACAAAAACAACCAAATCTCAGCATATGATTACGAGAATAATTTCCAAATTTTAGCTCAAGTTCTTCTAGATATGCTCAGTGTGATCTCATTGTTCTTAGGATATCAACAAGCTTGAAATTAATACAGATTATAGCATGCTTGTGATACTATGTCATGTTTTACAGATCTAGCAGAGTTTAATTCAAGGCATTTCCTAAGATTTCTAATGCATGTCAGACAAGAGAGAGACTATCCATTAAATTTCACAACAGAATGTGTAAGGGATAGAAATGCTCATGTGTATTGGCGAGAGTTTCTCAGGTTTAGTATAGCCATTCCACACATCTTGATAAGAGACATTTTCGTTGCCATTCTCTCTTGGTTATTCTCATTGTTCAAGCTTCAATAATCTGTGTCAACATTCTTAAACCACAAACTTGAACCGAGATCATTAGTAGATTGAGAACTTAAAGATCTAATTAAGAGGGATGTATTGTTCTCGAAACCATAGCTGCTTATGCATTGAAAAACTTGATGCACGAGATACCACATGAAATGGAAAATCAGAAATAACTTTTGAATGCTATCATGAGGTATGGTTGTCATGTAAGTTTAAAGAGGATCGGAATCTGTTTTGAAAGTTTGTATTTCAAAAAGGATCTTTCAAAAATCAAGGTGAATGCATAAACTATTTTCTTCCATGAGAGGTGCCCTTAAAAGGATTCACTAAGCATATATGAGTAAAACGATTTAGACACCATATGAAAACTCTGAAGAAGGTTTTTAGTTTTAGTGTCAAAATTCTGAAACTAGTTCTGAATCTTCTTAACAATGTCAGAAATCTTGGAACACAATGATTCAGCATGCACAAATTCAGAAGGTTTTGAAGAAAGTTCAGTTTCAAGGTGTCAGACTTCTTGAATTTGTAAAATCAGTATGCATTATATCAGAAAATGAATTTGATATAATAGGATCGTTTTTACAGAAAATAAGGTCATCACAGATAAGGGAAATCATATCAGTTTCAGAGAAATAAAAGCTGTTGAGCCCATCATGCATTTACTACCCAAGTGATTATTCAAGTAAAGAGGAAGGTAAGAATGATATCACCATAGCTCGCTTGATTTTGGTTGGCAATGCAAGGATTCTATTTTCAGAGCAGCACCAAAATCTATGCGTGACGAATGCTTATCAAGACTTGACTAATTGTTCAGATGAGGTACAGTCCTGAGTCTTGCTGAGGCTAATAGGATGGATTGGAGCTGGTGCAGAGGGATGAATTCACTTTGTGATCACTACCACTGGCATCTCTGGCCTCTTGAACCCATACTTTATACACAGCTCTTCAATCAGATTGGGTGCTGGCGCAGACGGAGATACAGGCTCAGCAGAGGGTATCTCCGTAGGTTGATCACTCAGCGCTATCTCAAGCTTGCCTCTGTGCTAGCAGACTGTTGGGGGCACATGAATCAGATGGCTTCCCCAAGGGCGAGTCTTCCTTCTTGGGCAATCCGCTTCATTTCAATTTCCCTTCTGAGGGCAGCAGTGACATCCTGGTCAAGTCCGAGGGATGGCTATCTTAGCCTATCTCTCTCTGATTTTGCTCATGCTCCTTGTTCATTTTAGCCCATAACTCATCTAACTCTGATTGATTGATCTGGACAAAAAACTGTTGAAGCTCCAGGGGTTCTACTATGGCTTTTCAGATCAACAGTCTCACTAAATTCAACAGATCCTTCAAATGTTGATGCATCTCCTATTGTAATGGATCCGTGAGGTAGATAAACATTTTGATCTCAACCTTCAAACTGGGAATTCTGAGTTTATCAGACAGGGTTGCTGGGGTCTTGAGGTTGGCTTGACCTAGCTTTCCCTTTTCCCTTCTTGTTCATTCAGAACATTCTTAGGATCAGCAATTGACTCTTTTTCACTGTCTGATGGCTCACCGAGGGAGGAGATCCCCCCTTTTTTTTTATTTTAAAATCAACGAGGCCAGAGTCTTCTTCACCCTTGTCTTGCTGAACCTCGGAATTGCCTTTCCTACAAAATATCAGATAGTTCCTTCCTTTTGTATCCAAGTCTGGATCTGAAGGTCAGTTTGTAGGTTATATATACTTCACATGCACTTAGAGATTACTTGCTATGTGTATGGCATGGTGAATCTATCATGACTATATGCACAAGGATATGCAAGGTTTTTGATCAAGACAATCATGGACAACATGTGGATTATGAACATTATTAATTTCTTTAAGCTTTCTTCTATGATTAATACAATGTTCACATCTTAGGATGCTTAATGTAAAATCTCAATAAGTCCATCTAACATCAGCATAGGAGATTTTACTATCAAATGCTTCGTTGCTAAGTGATCCCTTGCTTACCCAAGGAGATCTTCTATACTTATCCTTGGTTCGAAGCACTTTCTTATGAGAGACAGAATTCATAGTCTTTCTCCATGTAGATTCAGGAATTCTCTTTCTCTTGTTCTTCTCAGGATAGTTGAGTGGAACTCTGTGATAGCTCATCCTTGAGACAGAACCTTTGTTCCTTGTGGTAGTGCACTGCTTCTTATGATTGGACCAGGTGATTGCAGCAGTGACATCACCACGAGTTCTCTTCTTTGGGGCAAGAGGAACTCTTGATCTTTTCTGCATAAGTAAGGCACTAGAAGGAAGTTTTGGTACCCATTTGTACTTGTGTCCTACATGGTTAGCACTGGACCTTACTTGTCCTTTGGGGATCCATATATATTTATTCCTCACATTTAAATTTCTCTTAAAATTGCATGTGTGAGAAATATGACCCGTTCTACCACAATAATGACAGATAATGGAATGATGTTCAGAATGAGATTTCTTATCATTATTATGTTGGTCAGTTTTCTTTTCAAAGACTCTATGTTTATTAACTTTTGAAATCTCAGGGTCTTTTAAAAACTCTTCTTTTATGAGTGGGACTTTGGACTCCTTGGTTGTAGAAGAAAGGATAAGTTCCTCAAGTTTCTTATTCCCCTGTCTTAAGCCTAGAACTTCTTTTGCAAGTTTACAGAATTCACTATGTAGCTCATTATACATATCTTGCAATTCAGAAGGTTCAAGTTTAGGTACCTCATTTTCTTCAGTTTCTGAATCTTCTAGGCAGAGATCGACACTCTCTTCACTGGTGCTAGCTTCCTCTATATCACCATCCAGTAGCTCATCAAGGATAGATTCACAGGGAGCACAAAATGAGCTTTGGACAGCTTTAATTTCAAGAGATTGATTAGAAGCATACATAGCATCAAGAGTGTTCCAAATATCTCTAGCATTAGAGCAATGTTTAATTTTCTGGAAATCATTGTCAGGTAAACTTTTGTACAAAATTTGCATTGCTCTAATGTTTAAGCAAAATAAATTTTTCTCCTCTTCAGTCCAGTTTACTTTTGGTTTGAAATCAGAGTTCTTTTCAAAGACATCCCACATTTTGAAATCCGTGGATAGTATAAAACTTTTCATCCTTCCCTTCCATAAGTAAAAATCAGTATTTTCTAACAAGGGTGGGATAGTATGATCAAAAACTTCAAAACACATTTTATAACCCAAGTCAGCCTAGGTCTTTGCACTTGAGATCGTTGGATCCTTTAAACAAGTGACCTTGCTCTGATACCAAATGAAATGCGTGGCTGTCACCTAAGAGGGGGGTGAATTGGGTGGCAGAATAAAACTTATTATTTTCCCTTTTTAAAACTTTACTCCTTGTGCTTGATGAGAGTGACGATGAATCATCCCAAGCACAAGTGAGTATGCAGTGGTGTGGTGCTTGGTGTGGGGATTTAAATAAGCAGAATATGCACAAGCGAGTTTATCCTGGTTCGGTCACTCCCAGACCTACATCTAGTCTCCAGGCTCCACCTGAGATTTTCAATCCACTAAACTTCTTGTTTGAACCAGGCACAAGAAAGCCTTTACACTTTAGGTTTTACGAACATGGGTTCACCTAACAACCCACAGGTTTTACAACGGGCTCACCTGCAAACCTTTACAACCACAGGTTTTACAACGGGATCACCTGCAACCTTACAACCACAAGTTTTGCGGGCTAACTTGCAACCTATGGAGATTTAGAAAACCTCTAAATGCTCCCTCTTGCTATTGTAAGATAACAATTCTGTTCTTCAAGCACAAGCTTTAGAACAGCCTCTATTAATTAGAGGATTTGGTTATATGTTCACTCTATGAACTGATTGTGATAATCACTTAAGTACAAATGACTCTCTCTAAGAGTAGATGATGTTACTCACTTAAGTACAACTGAATCACTCTCTAATAATGTTACAAATCTAGATCTGAGAGTAGTAGAAGATGAGAGGAATGTAGAATACAATGTTTCAGACAATAGGCTCTGTTCTCTCTGTCTTCTCTTCTGAATGTAGATGTTCCTTTTATACTCGGCTTCAAAGGCTTCGGCAGGTTGAATATGACCGTTTGAATATAGCCGTTAATCCCAAGTTACCGTTGTGAAGTACATCTTCATTAATGCTTAGCAGGGTTGACTTGCTTTATCTCTGAAAAGTAGTCCTGACACCTCTGCTCTGACAAAAGCATTCTGATTTCTGAGTATGTGACGTTTACTCTTGTACTCTTGCTGACGGATGATCATCGTTCATCCGGAAGTGGCAATCTTGCTCTGCAAGTGTTAATCTTTGAAATCCAATGCCAAGAGTCTTTGCATCCGGAAGCTCATTTGCATCCGGAAGTGTGACTAAGTTCTGCACATACTGGTTAGTCCAACATAGCAATATATATAATCAAATATAGTAAGAACTATACATGTTGTGGGAAGTTTGCTATGGGGAGTAGTCTTACTTAGACTATGTTCTGACTTAGTGTATTGTATACTTTGAACGTTAGTCCTCTTAGTCTATGATGTATTCGGAAGCACTTCTACATCCGGAAGTAAATTCACTGGATGAAGGATTTAGTTCACTATCACTCACTCTCGCTCAGTGTCCTTCAATCCAACAGTCAGCGCTAGTCACTAAGCTATCGGAAGCACTTTCACTTGACGTGGTAAACTTACTGACGCTTAGGGTTATATCTCTTCTATTAGCCTGTGCCAGTCTAAATCTAACAGGAAGCAATTTCACTTGACGAGGCTGATTCACTGACGCTTGGGGTTATTCTATTTTATCAGTCTGCGCCAGTCAAAATCTAACAGGAAGCAATTTCACTTGACGTTGCATTTTCACTGACGCTTGGGGTTATATCTATTTTATCAACCTGCGCCAGTCAAAATCTATCAGGAAGCAATTTAACTTCCGGTTGAATCATAGCTTAGTCTTAAGGTTCTGTGTACCTAATGCTTCATGGACTAAGCTAATTCCCTAGTGAGTTACTTGCTGCCGCTGGGGGATGAAACATTCATCCGCGTGCGCAAGTCCTAGTCTATCCGGAAGTAATTCTGCATCCGGTTGTGATTCCGCTGTGGGGTGAGTCTTTCATCCGTGAGCGCTAGTCTTAATTCATCCGGAAGTGAATCCGCATCCCGTTGTGACTTAACTTAGGATTCAGTGTTAGCAATCTAGACTGGGTTCTAACCAAGTGTCTCACTTGCTTCCGTTTGCGTCCCCTATGGGATGTGTACTCCATCCGCGAGCTCTAGTGCTAATACTTCCGGAAGTGATCTTGCATTCGCAAGTGATCTAACTCAGGATTCTAACCATGTCATCTAATCCTTCCTAAGTGTTGATTATGTTCTTTTAAGTACTAGACCATATCATACCTTAGTCACCATCAAAACTTAAGATTCTAACACTTTTGTTATATTCCCGTACTCGGTTAGAGACTCGTGCTCTACCATTGCTAGTCCATTTGATGCAGAGATCCACGTGCCTAGACGATATCTATCATTGCTAGTCCATGGTTAAATATGGATGATGCAATGGTTAAATATGCAGGTTATTAATGAGGATGTTGCAGTGATTAATTTACACACTGCTTGGATGGAGGGAAAATGAGAGAGGAAAGAAAATGGGAGAGGAAAATGGGGTGAGGGGAAGTATTTCCACACAAGAAGTTAGAGTAATGATTAAAATGTCTCACATGGAAACAAGATTACTATGATAAAGTCGGGAGGGAGACATCCACATAGTCACATTATCTTTTTTGATGCCGCCCTTTTTAGAAAAGCTATTCCGCCATTTAAACTTTGTTCACATATATTGTTTCCCTTTTCTTTTTGTCGATTTTCCTTGTCCTTGATTGTCTTCATAGGGTTGTAGAGTCTAAGGTATTGTTGTCTGTATGAATCATTATGTCGGGTTCCTAAGTATTCACAATGGTTGTAAGATAAAAGAGAAATCCACTCTTCCCGATTCTCTTTTTTAGAAATCACCCTCTGCAGAAAATTTGTGTCACTTGAATCTTGCTCACACATGTTGTATCCAGTTTCCTTCTTTGTATCCATGTTTATAGAATTCATTTGACCCACTTGAATGATAGAAGACATTCTCTCACTTGCTCTACTAAATGACACTCGAAACCCAGAAGTATTGATGTAGTCTTGAAAATGGGAAAAAGAAAGATGAGGATCAGCTATATAGAAAACACATAAAAGCAATGGATGATGAACTCCTTTCCGTAAGAAATATATATAGTAAAGGCTAAGACTCAATTATGATGGATATTTAGATTTATATCTATTATATACATAAAAGCTCATGACGACATTCCTATTGGACCACTTGACATAATATGATTGGACCACATGAATACTTAATTATTTAAAGTTTAAAGAATTAATTCAAACATAAATATTATCATTTTTATCTGAATTCCTTGAATACTTAATTTTTATTTCGTTTGTATTTAGTTTTAAAATTCCGAAATTCTTGGAATAATATCTTTAATTCACCCTAAAATAAACGGATCCTAATTATCATAAATGTGAAGTTTTCAAGTATCTATTATATATACTAAAATTGGTGACCATATTCTTGTTGGACCACTTGCCACACAGCCACAGTATGATTGGACTACATGGTTAACTAATTATTTAAAGTTAAAAAAACGATTCAAATAGAATCCATTTTAATTTTCCAAATTCCTTTTGTCATTAATGTTTATTTCGTGTGGATTCAATTTTAAAATTCCAAAATTCTTTTATCAAAATCTTTTGATTCGCTCTAAAATAAACCGTATTGATTATTATTATTGATATAATTTGTTATAATTGACTATTAAATTAGTAACATTCAAAAAATAATGAAATTTGGTCAAAAAAATAATGAACGAATAATTTTACGATAAAAAAACGAATAATTTCAAATAATTTTTTTGGTAATTAAAATAGTGGCTAGGGTTAATTTGGAGGAACAAAGTTGAATGAAAAAATTGTAGATATCAAATATATATACCTTAGTAGCTTGTAACTACATTTTTATTGGTACACTTGTTGTAACACTGTGTTACTAATTACCTAATTAACCAATAATATTTATTTCAATTTATTAAGCTCTTTACTAACTATGATAGAAAAAGGAATTTCCATAATATTAATATCTCTATCATAGTTAGAAAAGATTATTCTAATCATTTTATAATTTATCCATGATAGAAAAGAATAAACTAATACAACCTGAATACTATCATGGATAATTAATAGCTAACCATGTTAGAAAAGAATCACCTAACATGGTTAGAAAAATAAACAACCTAATGTTCAATAATATCAAATATATATACATATGTGCTTACTAACCATGTTAGAAAAGATTTGCCTATCATGGTTATTAAACAGAACTAATTGATATTGATAAATAAATATATATACATGCGGAAGCAGATGCAGGCCTATACAAATTGGCAATATACAATTCAAATAGCCTATATAGCTTCTACTACCTAATTCGCTTTCCTGCTGCTTGCATCAGTGCATGAATACCTGCAAAAATGTCAGTAATCGTGGGATGACACAATTTGTCCGAGTAATCACCGCTTAACTCACTATAACAGTGAGATGTGCGGTAGCAAGGGCGTCTAAAGGGTACCACATTTAAAACAAATACTATATATATATATATATATATATATATATGTCAAGTCTGTCATTCATCATTCAAGTCCCTCCTTCTAAATCCATTCGAATTCATCATCTCTATTTCCCTCATATCACTCAAATCCCTCAGTCAAATCCAATTCAACTCAACAGACGAAAATAAACGTGATTGACACTGTGCCCAGTCTCAAATCTGAAAGCATAAAAAGGGAGCACTTTAAATAGTGAAAACGTCCCTGAAAAGGGAGCACTATAAAAAGTGAAAACGTCCCTGGTTCCTTTAAAATCCGAGGAACCTGTACAATTAACCTATCGATTGCGCAGATCGATAGGTTACATCGGCCGACGGTACTATCAGTGTCATGCAATGCTCACCATTCCTATTCTATATTTCATCAACATAACTCCTTACTTTTCTCTACATAACCTTCGATACACCCAAACCACTGTACCTCTCAATATCCCTGTCAAATCAAAATATCAAGATCCCAATATCTATACACTCACATACACAGTCCAACAATATCACCAGCAGGATACTACATATGTAATGTATCAAAATCTTTTATATGAAAATAATCGTGTTTAAAAGGCACCCGATAGCCTGTTTTGTATAAAAATATCATTTTAAAGATAATTTATATATATAGAGGGTGAAAAGGGATTTTACAAAATCCCTAACTAACGTCACCCTCAATGTTATAGCAAGGTTAAGTGTGATTACCTGTCGCCCTTAGCATTTCACAGCCTTGCCTTACCATTCCTTGTAGATTTTTCCTTCCCAGTATTCTCCTCTTAGGTCCTCCTATAATAATAGGATACAAAATGATAAATTAATATCATTTCACTTTATAACGCTTGACGTCTCTCTCTCGTATCATTTATTACTACCCTTTCCCCCATTTATGTACCTTATCTTAATCAACCATATCAAACATATTAACACATCATTACAATTAAACATTTGTATATGAACTCGAAAATAATAAAAAACTATATATCAAGCACTTCCTTTTTATCAATATCATTCATCCAATTAACTTACAAGATACCAAGGATACTAATAATGGATATTGATACAATAATGCACATCAATCAAACATAAACCCTTCACAGTTTCAAGGCTACCAAGTATTTAATAATTCTCACTGCCAAGCACAAAAGTAATGCCATAATCAGATTAATTCTAACATTTTCAGCCTCATTTAAAACACAATTAAATCAAGAATGTTCCAATAAGATTTGATTCTCAAAGGAAGAAATTTCAGCAAGAAATCAGATAATACTCCTTTCATAACATTCAAACTTTACTCATTCTAAAACCCCTTAATACTCTTAAAAATTTCGGACCCACATAGCAAAGAAGAACAACTTTACTTGCAAGGAAAAAGAAAATGATATTTTTCAGCAAGCATTAATTAGTTCCAAACAGTAGAGAAGGAATAACAAGTTCAAGAATTATATGACTTCAATTAACACCTACATGAACCCAAACAATTTATACATGCTATCACAAAACAATATCAATCACACATTTACCAAAACCCGAAACACAACATTAAACATTCCATTTCAAAAACAAGTTCGGCCACAAAATTATTTTAAATCAATAGACATGCACTCTAAGTCCTATGGTTGTTATAGTGAAGAGGCAAGGAATTACAGATTTAGCACAATCCACACATTTCTGAAAATCCACATGCCTCATCCTTTACTAATTCTCACTATGATTGATTCTACACCACATACAAAACACGTCAATCATAAAAACATCTTTAATCACCAATTCACTCCAAAAATGCTCACTTCCACCAACAATTTCTAACCATAAACTATGTTTCAAAAATGATTACAATTTCAAAACATTACAATAAAATTCTTGAGTTTATCACCAATCACTCCAACATTCTACAATAAACTTAAGCAAGTTATAAACCATAAGAAAACACCAAAAATCAGAATAATAAGAGGATTTTCAAAATCCTCACAAAATCCTTGCTTTCCAACACTAAAATTTTATCAAATCATTATCCCAACTCAAAATCAAGTAATCCAAACTTATACTACTTATAATCAACTCAATGTAAATTTCAAAACAACCAAATAAAACATACTATAGTCATACATCAAAATCAGATCTAATCATATTTCTCAATATAACACCAAATCTCAAGAACCACAAAACTATTTCCATCTTTCAAACATCAACAAAACTCTTTCCTCATAGCTTTCACAAATTCAGACCCAAAGCCAAATCAAGAATAATGGAGATATGAAATTTAACAACTTTTCACATTTACTTAACCTGCATAAAAGAACTCAACAATATGCACACAGTACATAAGCTTCAAACATAAACAACACACAATTATACATACACACAATGTTGCCAACCACCAATCAGAGATGCACAAGAACATATGAACCCAGTTTCAACAAACAACACTATGTATAGACACACACACACCCACTTCACAAATTCTTTATCATTAACCATAATAAACCATTCTTTCCTGCCTTGATTAGGAGATTAACACTAATAATCCCTTTTTACCAAAACAGTCCATTAATTCCCCACGCAAGAAGAACATGAAAACCATATTATCTAACACTTATATTCCCTATTACTTCAATTTCAAACATTTTAACTATCATCAAACAAAATGGCAACAAGGGAATTCACAGAATTTTCAAAGCAACCAAAACTCAATCAAATCTACCTTAAATCACAAAAATCTCTTCAAAAAGTTTTCATTTCCAAGCTTAAATCTTTCTTCAATCAATTTGAACTCTCGAAAACCCAAAATGCAGAGCATACCCATGACCGGAACATACATGTACTAATACTATTTTAACTATATCTATCTATCAATCACACATACAAAGGTAAATTTCAAAAAGAACCATTATCTTTCTTGTTAAATCCTTCAGCCATGACAAGAGAAAACCCCAAACTCCAACTGACCCAACTATTTACAAATCTTCAGCTCAAACCCTAACTAAAAATCTCTTCAATCGGCCGAAAAGAAGAAAAATAGGAAAAAGAAACCCACCTAAGTTCAACCACAAGTCTGCGTGTTTCACCTGAGCTCACCGTCGCAGGAACTGTCGTAATCTCTCCGGAAAATGCTTAGAAGCCGAGAGGGAGAAACAGAGCCCGAGAGAAAAAGGAAAAAGTGAGGAATCGGAGTTGAAGAGGAAAAATATAACTTGAGGAAAGAGAAGAACCCAACGAAATAGCAGTGGCTTACCTCTTCCGCCGTGGGCTCGCCGGAAAACGAAAAGCTAGGGCGGAGGAAGAAGGGAGGCCGATGGTGAAGGGAGGGGAAACGCAAGGAAAGGAGGAGGGAGCCGTGGCGGCTTCCTCCTTCGCCGTCGCCATCGGCCCCTGGGTGGCCGGCGAACGCGCAGGGACGGAGAAGGAGGGAGGAGATCGAGTGAGAGGACGGAGGAACTCGAGGGAGGGAGAGAAATGGAAAGGAAGGAAGGAGATAATGTTTATATATATACTTTAGGGAAAATTACAATTAACTACCCTAAGGTTTATTCGTAATTATATTTCTAGCCCAGAAGTTTGTATATATTACTATATCTCCTTCTTTTCATTATAACATAATCTGAATCCTAATTTTGCTTTTCATGAATGTTTCTATCACCAATTTACTCTTTTATCTACATTTATTTAATTTCCAAACTAACTAAGATTTAATATTCCTAAATTGTCCAAAATATCCTAAAATTCCTCCCTAAACCTTTAAATTTTCTAAATAACATCTCAATAATTTCTTATTATCTTTAACCAAAATTTGGGATGTTACAATTTACCCCACCTTTTAGGAATTTTGTCCCCAAAATTCGCTACACATACCACCTAATATATATGAAATACTCATCTCAAGCTAGCATTTCTCATATCAACTATAATCTCCTCACCACAATTTAATACACTCAACAACATCATTCCCTATTTATCCCCATTCAATCTATATTAATCACCAATACTCATTCCGCTTCTCCTAGCTCACCTTCATTCACTAACCACTTAAGCCTCAATCACTTTATGAAAGTCCAAAATCCTAAATTGCACACATACAAATATCTTCCTCAAATTTATTTGAACTATTACTTTTCCTCAATATAGCTCTAATACTAACAACACCTCAATCATTCCGATCATTCTTTATTACTTTTCCAAACATGTGCCTATCAAAAATATTATTCTATATCAGATTAGAATTTTTCTAGTCTTCCTCTTCAAATTTTCAATTGTTTCCTTAATCAACTTTAACCTAAAAGCTAAACTTCTCCAATCAAACATCATCTCTTAGTCATTATTGTATAATCTAATCATCAAGATCACAACTCTTATGAGAATTTTGCTAACCTTTCTAATTATCAACACTTATGCCCAATAGTTTCCAACCACTATGTATCAACAAATCCAACGTGTAAATGAAAGAATTACAAACCCAAAGCTTACTGTAAGATTCAAATTCTCTAAACACTTCACCAACCATTATACCATAGGAAATATAATATGAAATCTCTTAGTTACATTCATAACACTCATTCCAGAAATCAATAACATCAAATTCTCAGTTACAATGTAAACAACTTCAGACACATCAAACTCTAGAATCAATTTGTTCAGCAAGTACTCGTGACCCAAGCATGAATTCAGTTAGCATAGATTGACTAACCCAAAACAAAGATTCACTTCCAAGCATTCGAATTTCCTCATAATACTTTACAATTCACACAAACAGCCCTTAAAACTAATAAAAGTCTTTGAATTTATCACTACTACACCTGATATTTTTTTTTATCAATTTAAACTCAATTATTGATAGAGTATGAGCCCCAAAATTTCCTTAGAACTCATTGGCCAAAATAAGGCAAACAGGAGAACCAACCATCATTCACGCATAGTCAGTTATACAAACCAAAAGCATATAACTTTTAAGATCATTCTAGCTTATCATTTAATCCCAATTGAGTACACTAATAAAATAAGGAATCATATTTTTCATGCTTCGCATACTATATATATATATATATATGTATATATTTTTTTTTTAAATCACAAAACTTGCACCTTTGACAATAATATCCATAAACAATAATTATATATATTATACTTCAGTATACCTAATGAAACCAAATCCTCTTGACAGAAAAGAGGATAAAGAACAAAATCAACACCCTCAAATGTACATATAAACACCTAACATCCACCCCACAATCATAATAACATCACAACACTTCTCTAATCATACCAGCACCATTCATTATCGTCGTTTGCAACCATGCCTTTTCAAAATCAATAACGAACCCTAAAATTTCCAAACTCTTGAACCAATAGGCCATCACAAACAAGAGAGGAATTTGCAAACGAACATTCCATCAACCAAACATTGTTCATATACTTGTAAACCACTGAAACCATGTATTTAACCAATGTTAATCTCATATCCTAGACACTTGTGCCAAAATCTAATTCGGCTAGTGAAAGGCCAGAACATACAAGAAACCTAAAATTAGTTTCATTAAATCACAAATTCAGTACCAATACGCTCTAATTTAGATTTAACATCATGAATATGATGATAAACAACAATATTTGCTAATGATATCCCAAAGTTCAGCTTAATTCACCATTAACACAAACACATGAGCAAAATTTAAATTTTTAACAACTTAAGTTACTTTAACAAACATCAATATCTTTGCAATTAACCAACAAAAGTTCACTCAAAATGAAATCAATTTGCATCTATAACTACAACTCACAATTTTTCCAACAATTACCAATATAAAACTCTCAATTTATATAGTATTAGCATTTAAAATCTTCCAATTACATATGATTAACTTGCAAAACCTTTCAATTTTCTACAATTAACTACATAAAAATCCAGTTAACAATCACTTTTGAACAAAAACTTACCTTATAATTTCGTGTAGTAATGGTGAAGAGACATCGACTCATGAAGTAAGAGGGCTACCGACATCTATCTATTATTAAGGGGGCTGCTTCCAATCACTAAATATAATGAGGAAGCCTCCAGCCGCTTAATATAAATGGGCAACAACCTCTTACTATCCATGACAATGTACTCTCTAACCATTACTTGGTGATAAATAATCAAAATATATTCAAAACAATAGCTTACCTCATGATAAAGCATATAAAACGAACAATTTCAATAGAATTTTGATCAAAACAATCAAACAAAACAAGTTGGTTCATCAATTAAGCAAACAATTCAACAATTGCTAAACATATACAAACAATTCTTATTCACATTGTATTCATTATTAATTGTTATTTTAAAATTTTATTGATCCCTTAACCCAATAAGGTATCTCATGATGCTTCGACTATGATTATGGTCGACTCATAATTATAATCGAAACCCCAGAGAAGCATCCTTATTCCGTCATTCTTATGAAATTCTTATCAATATCATCACTTATTTCATTATTCTTCTTATATTCTTCTCAACCTCTCCACAATACCTATTCAATTGCGCTTATCATTCTCTCCCCACCACGGGATGAGTGATATTCCTCTCAAAAGGACAGATATTCATGCACATAAGGAAGGGAATACTAAGAACGTATATTGCCAATCTACATGCAATGCAGCACAGTCCTAGGTTATCGTATACCAAATACTGATAACCAAGTTGTAACACTCTGTTACTAATTACCTAATTAACCAATAATATTTATTTCAATTTATTAAGCTCTTTACTAACTATGATAGAAAAAGGAATTTCCATAATATTAATATCTCTATCATAGTTAGAAAAGATTATTCTAATCATTTTATAATTTATCCATGATAGAAAAGAATAAACTAATACAACCTGAATACTATCATGGATAATTAATAGCTAACCATGTTAGAAAAGAATCACCTAACATGGTTAGAAAAATAAACAACCTAATGTTCAATAATATCAAATACATATAAATATGTGCTTACTAACCATGTTAGAAATGATTTGCCTATCATGGTTATTAAACAGAACTAATTGATATTGAAAAATAAATATATATACATGCGGAAGCAGATGCAGGCCTATACAAATTGGCAATATACAATTCAAATAGCCTATATAGCATCTACTACCTAATTCTCTTTCCTGCTGCTTGCATTAGTGCATGAATACCTGCAAAAATGTCAGTAATCGTGGGATGAGACAATTTGTCCCAGTAATCACCGCTTAACTCACTATAACAGTAAGATGTGCGGTAGCAAGGACATCTAAAGGGTACCACATTTAAAACCAATACTATATATATATATATATATATATATATATATATATATATGTCAAGTCTGTCATTCATCATTCAAGTCCCTCCTTCTAAATCCATTCGAATTCATCATCTCTATTTCCCACATATCACTCAAATCCCTCAGTCAAATCCAATTCAACTCAACAGACGAAAATAAACGTGATTGACACTGTGCCCAGTCTCAAATCTGAAAGCATAAAAAGGGAGCACTTTAAATAGTGAAAACGTCCCTGAAAAGGGAGCACTATAAAAAGTGAAAACGTCCCTGGTTCCTTTAAAATCCGAGGAACCTGTACAATTAACCTATCGATTGCGCAGATCGATAGGTTACATCGGCCGACGGTACTATCAGTGTCATGCAATGCTCACCATTCCTATTCTATATTTCATCAACATAACTCCTTAATTTTCTCTACATAACCTACGATACACCCAAACCACTGTACCTCTCAATATCCCTGTCAAATCAAAATACCAAGATCCCAATATCTATACACTCACATACACAGTCCAACAATATCACCAGCAGGATACTACATATGTAATGTATCAAAATCTTTTATATGAAAATAATCGTGTTTAAAAGGCACCCGATAGCCTGTTTTGTATAAAAATATCATTTTAAAGATAATTTATTTATATAGAGGGTGAAAAGGGATTTTACAAAATCCCTAACTAACGTCACCCTCAATGTTATAGCAAGGTTAAGTGTGATTACCTGTCGCCCTTAGCATTTCACAGCCTTGCCTTACCATTCCTTGTAGATTTTTCCTTCCCAGTATTCTCCTCTTAGGTCCTCCTATAATAATAGGATACAAAATGATAAATTAATATTATTTCACTTTATAACGCTTGACGTCTCTCTCTCGTATCATTTATTACTACCCTTTCCCCCATTTATGTACCTTATCTTAATCAACCATATCAAACATATTAACACATCATTACAATTAAACATTTGTATATGAACTCGAAAATAATCAAAAACTATATATCAAGCACTTCCTTTTTATCAATATCATTCATCCAATTAACTTACAAGATACCAAGGATACTAATAATGGATATTGATACAATAATGCACATCAATCAAACATAAACCCTTCACAGTTTCAAGGCTACCAAGTATTTAATAATTCTCACTGCCAAGCACAAAAGTAATGCCATAATCAGATTAATTCTAACATTTTCAGCCTCATTTAAAACACAATTAAATCAAGAATGTTCCAATAAGATTTGATTCTCAAAGGAAGAAATTTCAGCAAGAAATCAGATAATACTCCTTTCATAACAATCAAACTTTACTCATTCTAAAACCCCTTAATACTCTTAAAAATTTCGGACCCACATAGCAAAGAAGAACAACTTTACTTGCAAGGAAAAAGAAAATGATATTTTTCAGCAAGCATTAATTAGTTCCAAACAGTAGAGAAGGAATAACAAGTTCAAGAATTATATGACTTCAATTAACACCTACATGAACCCAAACAATTTATACATGCTATCACAAAACAATATCAATCACACATTTACCAAAACCCGAAACACAACATTAAACATTCCATTTCAAAAACAAGTTCGGCCACAAAATTATTTTAAATCAATAGACATGCACTCTAAGTCCTATGGTTGTTATAGTGAAGAGGCAAGGAATTACAGATTTAGCACAATCCACACATTTCTGAAAATCCACATGCCTCATCCTTTACTAATTCTCACTATGATTGATTCTACACCACATACAAAACACGTCAATCATAAAAACATCTTTAATCACCAATTCACTCCAAAAATGCTCATTTCCACCAACAATTTCTAACCATAAACTATGTTTCAAAAATGATTACACTTTCAAAACATTACAATAAAATTCTTGAGTTTATCACCAATCACTCCAACATTCTACAATAAACTTTAGCAAGTTATAAACCATAAGAAAACACCAAAAATCAGAATAATAAGAGGATTTTCAAAATCCTCACAAAATCTTTGCTTTCCAACACTTAAATTTTATCAAATCATTATCCCAACTCAAAATCAAGTAATCCAAACTTATACTACTTATAATCAACTCAATGTAAATTTCAAAACAACCAAATAAAACATACTATAGTCATACATCAAAATCAGATCTAATCATATTTCTCAATATAACACCAAATCTCAAGAACCACAAAACTATTTCCATCTTTCAAACATCAACAAAACTCTTTCCTCATAGCTTTCACAAATTCAGACCCAAAGCCAAATCAAGAATAATGGAGATATGAAATTTAACAACTTTTCACATTTACTTAACCTGCATAAAAGAACTCAACAATATGCACACAGTACATAAGCTTCAAACATAAACAACACACAATTATACACACACACAATGTTGCCAACCACCAATCAGAGATGCACAAGAACATATGAACCCAGTTTCAACAAACAACACTATGTATAGACACACACACACCCACTTCACAAATTCTTTATCATTAACCATAATAAACCATTCTTTCCTGCCTTGATTAGGAGATTAACACTAATAATCCCTTTTTACCAAAACAGTCCATTAATTCCCCACGCAAGAAGAACATGAAAACCATATTATCTAACACTTATATTCCCTATTACTTCAATTTCAAACATTTTAACTATCATCAAACAAAATGGCAGCAAGGGAATTCACAGAATTTTCAAAGCAACCAAAACTCAATCAAATCTACCTTAAATCACAAAAATCTCTTCAAAAAGTTTTCATTTCCAAGCTTAAATCTTTCTTCAATCAATTTGAACTCTCGAAAACCCAAAATGCAGAGCATACCCAAGACCGGAACATACATGTACTAATACTATTTTAACTATATCTATCTATCAATCACACATACAAAGGTAAATTTCAAAAAGAACCATTATCTTTCTTGTTAAATCCTTCAGCCATGACAAGAGAAAACCCCAAACTCCAACTGACCCAACTATTTACAAATCTTCAGCTCAAACCCTAACTAAAAATCTCTTTAATCGGCCAAAAAGAAGAAAAATAGGAAAAAGAAACCCACCTAAGTTCAACCACAAGTCTGCGTGTTTCACCTGAGCTCACCGTCGCCGGAACTGTCGTAATCTCGCCGGAAAATGCTTAGAAGCCGAGAGGGAGAAACAGAGCCTGAGAGAAAAATGAAAAAGTGAGGAATCGGAGTTGAAGAGGAAAAATATAACTTGAGGAAAGAGAAGAACCCAACGAAATAGCAGTGGCTTACCTCTTCCGCCGTCGACCGCCGTGGGCTCGCCGGAAAACGAAAAGCTAGGGCGGAGGAAGAAGGGAGGCCGATGGTGAAGGGAGGAGAAACACAAGGAAAGGAGGAGGGAGCCGTGGCGGCTTCCTCCTTCGCCGTCGCCGTCGGCCCCTGGGTGGTCGGCGAACGCGCAGGGGCGGAGGAGGAGGGAGGAGATCGAGTGAGAGGACGGAGGAACTCGAGGGAGGGAGAGAAATGGAAAGGAAGGAAGGAGATAATGTTTATATATATACTTTAGGGAAAATTACAATTAACTACCCTAAGGTTTATTCGTAATTATATTTCTAGCCCAGAAGTTTGTATATATTACTATATCTCCTTCTTTTCATTATAACATAATCTGAATCCTAATTTTGCTTTTCATGAAAGTTTCTATCACCAATTTACTCTTTTATCTACATTTATTTAATTTCCAAACTAACTAAGATTTAATATTCCTAAATTGTCCAAAATATCCTAAAATTCCTCCCTAAACCTTTAAATTTTCTAAATAACATCTCAATAATTTCTTATTATCTTTAATCAAAATTTGGGATGTTACACTTGTCCTCTTGGTAGGCTAACAAATGTCCTCTCCTATTATAGAATTTTTCTTTTTTCGCAATTAATTTGATTGTGATTGAGATATCAAGTCCAAATGTGGGGAAAAAATCAATTTTGTACATTTTGATATGATTTTTTTATAATTTTTGTTTCAATCATATTCAATTCTATTTTGTAAAAAATCAATTTATAATTAATTGAAGATCTTAATCATTAATTCACACACATATGAAATATGCATAAATATGGCCTTGCGTGGAATAACAATCCATGACTTCATACAAAAGAATCATTAACATTCACGAGTGTTAATATGTCATGCTAGGAATGTAGGGGTGTCAGGGTGTGTATGCTTGTAAAAAAGGTTTTATTCTTCTATCTCCCTAGCAATCTTCACCTTTGACAATGAGTCGTTGATCTTTTGTATGAAGTGTTTTAAGTTTTCATGAGTGTTTCATTTTGGAATGAAATATGTAAGCTTATTTTCCTGTTGTAATTGTTTCTCTCTTACTTTTGCTTTTGTTCACAACACAATGTACTTATTATATATTTTTTTTTTATCAGATCAAATTCATTTGTGTGAACTACAATCTGAATTTGGATTTGTATATTAAGGGTATCTTGGAAATTGCATATTGTTCTTCAGTAGTCTTGAAAAATGTCATGGGTTCTTCGACTTTCATTAGTTAATTCTACTACCCTAATGAGAATCACAAGCATATCATCACTCTCCTTCGTAAATATGTGTAAAGGTAAAGTTCAGCACTAATTTCAGAAATGAAATCAACCATTATCTGCACTAATTTCAGCACTTAATCCTTGGAGTGGGGTGAAGATGTACACATTAATGCTATTCGAAAAAAGTTGGTTTTAAACAAATAAATAGAAATTACTATGAGCATTGACAAATGTTATCATAAATAGGAGATTGGTTTAAATTAGCCATTATTATTATCATAAAGAGAAGATTGGTTTAAATTAGTTGGACTAAACGAAAAAAATGGCAAATGTGCAAAATTATTTCCATGTTTGAACGTATTGCCAAATTGGAAAAAAATAAATTTATATGAAAATTAAATATATTTAAATGACTCATTAAGACATGTTTGACAAACATTAATTTGGCATATCAAAATGTTAATGCCGCTTCATGCTATGGTTAAGTAAAACAAATTGAAAAACTACAACTTAAATCACTCTATTTTTTTAATCAAAAACTTAAAATAATTAATAATAATGGCTTATTAAAACACATTTAACTTATTATAAAGTCAAAATACAATATCTCATTTTAATATCATATGCTAAATTCAGCAATATTCACCTATTACCCAATTCCTATCATTGCATTATTTTTTTTAAAAAAATAGAATTTATTTTATTCTTGCATAAATAACATTTTAATTTTACGTATCCGAATAACATGTGTTTGGTTTAATTTTAAATGACGGAAAAATTTCGGGTGCAAAAAACTATATAATCAAATAAGATACAATTGAATTTTTTAATTTTCCAGATCTCACCGTAGTGTTGATTAGGAAAAAAGTCTACCAGTTTTCATGCAATGAGATTCTTTAGTTATACTATCGTGAATTAATTGGAATGAAAAAAAATTGCAAAAATGTGAAATGAGTACAACAAACAAGTAAAGATGTGATTAGTTAACATAAATTTACAAAAAATGAAAGTAAATTTGCACTCAAGAAATCTGTTCTATTAAAAAACAATTAATTGAATAATTAAGACTCATTTATGAACTATGATTTTCGCATATCAACATCTTAATGTATTCCGCTATCTCCATTATCTGAAGAAAAAAATGGCGAACAACTATACTTTTGTTTTGACCGTATTTCGACGTATTGTTATTTTGGATAAAATAATACATTTATAGATAAATTAAAAAGAAGAATCACGAAATCAATAAATTTAGAAAACAAGTAAATATCTGATTAGTTGCAATATATAGACAAAAAAGGAAACATAAAATCACGAAATCAATGAAATTAGAAAAACGTTAATGGCTCATTATGACACATTTATCAAACTTTAATCACGCGTATCAACATGTTAATGACTTCAACTATCTCCATTATCTGAAGAAAATTGAGAAAATTTGGCATGCTTATTGTGTAAACGCCGAAAATAACAGGCTATAATTAAGTAAAACAAATTGCAAACACTTGTGACAAAATCGCACTACAAATAGCATGTTATTAAAAATTAAACTGGTCTTATTTGATTTCGATTCTGTTAAAAAATAAATTGGTCTGAAGGTACAATATTGAGCTACTTCCTCCGGTTCCTAATATAAGATTCTGTCGCCAAGAAAACGCTTCTTAAGAGATGGAAATGTTTGTTAGATATCTAGAGTTAATGTTACTTTTCCAATATTGATCATATTTAATATGATACTTTTAAAATAGAGAAATACATAAACATTATTAACTATATAACAACCCACCCCAATTTTTTTGGTATTTGATTCTGGCAATTAATCCATTGATTATCAAAGTAATCACGCTTAGAGAATGACTTCAACCGCATCATAATTATGGTCCACCTAAGAGGGAGGTGGACCATAAGATCGAGCTGGTACCTGGTGCAACCCCGCCAATGGCAGTGCCATAGCGCATGGCGCCTCCGGAACTTGAGAAGTTAAGGAGGCAGTTGAAGGAATTGGTGGACATGGGGTATATACATCCATCAAGAGCACCTTATGGAGCCTCAGTATTGTTCCAGAAGAAGCATGATGGATCGCTTCGGTTGTGTATTTGATTGGACCGAAATTTATATGTTTAAGCATGTGCATTTGAGCTTAATTAGTGAGGTTTAATTGTTATATTTGATCATTATTGGTGATTTTATGTGCACATGCTTATAGGTGATTATATGGAAAATCCTAGCTTAATTACTTGCATTTTAAGTAACCAAGGGTATTTTGGTCATTTTTGACTAGTTGTGCGTTTTCATGTGTAGGGGGGTCCCACGTGGGCCCCACACACCCTTGGGATTGCTTGGAGTGAAGGAGGAGGCTAGGTGACAAAGGCAAAGACATAAGACAAAAATTACTCCTTTTGTCAAAAACAAGGGATTTGCACATTTCCAAAAGGGGTAATATGGAGCCAAAAATTCAAATTAAAAGTTGGAGGCTTCATTAAGGGCAAAAGAGTAAGCACAATGGAGAGGAGAAAAAGGAGGAATTTTTGGAGATGAACCTAGCCCACATTAGGACCACATTTACCCATCTTTTACCACATTTCCAAAAATACCCTTCCTCCCTCATTTTATAATAACCATTTGGCCACTCCCTCATTTACACACACTTCACCATTTCTTTGACAAACCTTCATCATTTCCTCACTAAACATACATCTACATCACATTTGGGTGAGATTAGCAATTAATTTGGGTGATAATCCCAAAGTTAATCACCCATATATAAAGCCAAATGTGACATTTTTCACTCATTCACCAACTTTCATTTCTCTCACTTCTTCTCATTTTCCCTCAAGTCTCTCCTCCATTTTCGGTTTCTCTCATCTCCTCCACCATACCTCACGCCTTTTCACCATTCCTCCATGGATTCACCACCAAAATTCCTCCTTTCTTCCATCAACATGAGCGGCTAGATCTCCTCTCCTTCCTTCAAGTTAAGATGTGTGCTCAAGCTTCATGATTCATGGCCTTGTGTGAGAATTTCGTTTTCTAGGTTTGCAAATTTGTAATTACTTAGATCTTTCATGTCTAAAGCTTTTAGGAATGTTTGATCTAGAGTTTTGCATAGAGATTTCTATGTAGAATTCATTTATTCTTTCCAAACTTGTAAACCTAATTTCTAGATCTTGAACTTCATGTATGTTAGGTTTAAATTTGTGTAGCTTCATGAGATTTGACATATGTGTTTACATTTTGTTTGATCCTTGAAGTGAATGTTACATAGAAGTTAGTTTTGATTTCTATTTCACCTATGAAAATGCAATCAAGTTCAAGGCTAGAGCTTCTTGATTAACTAGTTTAAATTAGCCAAAGGTTCTTAGATTTAAGAGGTTTTGGCCGATTTAACCTAGTTAGATTAAGATGAAATTTTTACATGAGGCATATCAATTGAGATTGCACACATTGAGGCTTGAAGGAGGAGTATCCGTCACTTGATTTTCACACTTACATTTTCGGTAACCTTTAGATTTTTAGTTGTTAATTGTAGTTTGTTAATCATAAACTCAACCTTAAAACCTAGTTTAATTTGCGTGACTTTTGAGCCTTATACTTGCAAGATTAAAAACCTAGATTGTGGATTTGACCCTTACTCACCACTACACTTTTGTGGAATTGAGTATTGTATTAATTTTGATTAGCCAAGGCGACTTTAGGCTAAATCAGTATTGACTACTGGGCACTCAACAAGATCACGGTGAAGAACAAGTACCCGATTCCACTCATTGCCGATCTCTTTGATCAACTTGGTCAAGCTCGATGGTTCTCCAAGTTAGATCTAAGGTCCGGGTACTATCAAGTGAGGATAGCGGAGGGGGATGAACCGAAGACCACGTGTGTGATGAGGTATGGTTCCTATGAATTTCTGGTCATGCCTTTTGGACTCACAAATGCTCCAGCTACCTTTTGCACCCTCATGAACCGAGTCCTACAGCCCTTCTTGGATAAGTTCGTGGTGGTGTACTTGGATGACATTGTCATATGTAGTAACACCTTGGAAGATCATGTCCAACACTTGAGACAAGTCTTCCAAGTGTTAAGGGAGAAAGAACTCTATGTTAAGAAGGAGAAATGTGCCTTTGCTCAGCGGGAAGTCACTTTCCCTGGACACATTGTTAGAGAAGGAAAACTAAGGATGGATGGGTCCAAAGTCCGGGCTATACAGGAGTGGGAGCTACCAAAGAAGGTAACTGAACTCCGTTCTTTCCTTGGCTTGGCTAACTATTATCGGAAGTTTATACGAGGTTACTCTTCTATAGCCACACCCCTCACCAATTTATTGAAGAAGAACAAGGCTTGGAATTGAGACAAGGGTTGTCAACAAGCCTTTGAGAATCTTAAGGAGGCTGTGATCCAGGAGCCGGTGTTGGCCTTGCCCGACCACACCAAGCCATATGAGGTACAGACTGATGCTTCGGACTTTGCCTTAGGAGGAGTCCTAATGCAAGAGGGACATCCAGTGGCTTACGAGAGTCGTAAGCTAAATGATGTGGAACGAAGGTACACGGTCCAGGAAAAGGAGATGACGGCCGTGGTCCATTGCTTGAGAGTTTGGAGGCATTACTTGTTAGTGACCAAGTTCGTGGTGAAGACTGATAATGTTGCCACGAGTTACATCCTTAAGCAAAAGAAGCTCACACCAAAGCAAATAAGGTGGCAAGCTTTCTTAGCCGAGTTTGACTTTGTGATGGAGTATAAGCCGGGGAAAGGCAATGTTGTGGCCGATGCGTTGAGTAGCAAGGCCGAACTTGCCGCCATCACAAGTCCAAGTTTTCCTATGGTGGAACGTCTTAGGGAGGGACTAGAGCAAGACCCACAAGCCAAGACTTTGATGGAGTTGGCAAGTCAAGGGAGGACGCGCCGATTTTGGCTTGAGGATGAGATGCTCATCACCAAGGGAAACCGAGTATATGTGCCAAAATGGCAAGGCTTGAGGAAGGAGATCATTAAGGAGTGCCATGACTCAAGGTGGGCTGGTCACCCAGGAGTGAGGCATACTTTGGCACTTATCGAGCGAGCTTACTATTGGCCCCAGATGCGTGATGATGTAGAAGTATATGTCAAGACTTGTCTTGTGTGTCAACTGGACAAGAATGAGCAACGCCCCACAGCAGGTTTACTAGAACCTTTGCCGATCCCAGAGAGACCATGGGAGAGTATTTCCATGGACTTCATCACTTGCTTGCCAAAATCCAAGGGATGCAGCAACATTATGGTTGTGGTGGATCGATTTAGTAAGTACGGAGTCTTCATTCCCGTACAAACTAAGTTCTTTGCTGAGGATGCTGCTCGATTGTTCTTTAAGTATGTGGTGAAGTATTGGGGCATTCCGAAGACTATAGTGAGTGACAGGGACACTCGCTTCACTGGAAGATTCTGGATGGAGCTCTTCAAGATCATGGGATCTGAGCTCAACTTCTCAACCAGTTTTCACCCACAAACAGATGGCCAGACCGAGAGGGTGAATGCTTTGTTGGAGCTATACTTGAGGCACTATGTGAGTGCTAATCAACAAGATTGGGCTAAGTATTTGGACATCGCTAAGTTCTCTTACAACTTGCAAAAGAGCGAGTCTACGGGGTCGAGTCCATTTTAGTTAGCCACAGGGCAGTAACCATTAACCCCACACACTCTAGCCGTTGGTTATCAAGGCCCAAGTCCTGCCGCATTTAAGTTTGCCAAAGGATGGCATGAGAAGTCTGACTTGGCAAAAGCTTACTTAGCCAAGGCAGCCAAGAAGATGAAGAAGTGGGCCGATACGAAGAGGAGACACCTTGAATTTGAGGAAGGAGACTTGGTCATGGTGAAGCTCCTTCCCCATCAGAGTCGACGCTTTGCTAAGGTTCACAAAGGGCTAGTAAGGCGTTACGAGGGACCGTTTCCGATCGAGAAACGTATTGGTAAGCTAGCCTATCGCTTAACCATGCCTTCACACTTGGAGATGCATCCTGTTTTTCATGTGAGTCTATTGAAGCCATTCCACGAGGATGAGGATGATCCAAGTATAGGTGAGTCAAATAGAGCGCGCCGACTGCTATCACTACTGTGCCGGAACGTGAAGTTGAAGAAATTTTGGCACACCGAGTAATCCTACGACGCGGGATGCATCCAAGCTACGTGGAGTATTTAGTCAAGTGGAAAGGAGCTCCCGACAGCGAGGCAAGTTGGGAATAACATCCTGAATTTTTTTAATTATAAAATTATAAAACAAATTAATAAATACCTAAAACATTACAATTAATTTAGAAAGTTTAATTTACTTTTAGAAAGTTTGCCAAAACTTTATTTCCATTATGTTACCAAAAAAAATTGAGTATTTGATTTTAATTTGAGAATAATTAGAAACTTTCTATGAATGTTAATATTTTAGGAATTTTCATTTGGAATTGAAGTGTAGAACAAGTTACTTAGAATTTTACCTTTTATTTAAAATAATAAATTTATTTATCTTAAAATGAAAACTAATACAAATATATTGGTATGATTTTTATATGTAGAGAAGACACAATTTAGGATTTTTGTAAGCATTAAAGTGGATTCTTGGATAATATAGAGTATCATCATAAGTTTGTCTCTTCTCTATTTAATAGCTAGTGGGTTTGTTTTGTAATTTCATGTTGGGCCTAAAACCCTAATTTTCTCCTTCATATATAAGCTAACTCCAAATCAGCCGCATATCACGCGCATAAGAGAAAACAAAAACCCCTCATTTTCATCATCTTCTCTTTCTCTCTTCTATCTGCCGCCGATAACACACACATATTCTTCCCTCTCCTTCATCACCAAAAATTCATCTTCTTCCTCATCGTTCCTTTGTCCATCACTGCCTCCTCCATTGTATTCTTTGTTTCTTCGAACTCCGACCACTGTGGTGGCCGTTTTCCGGCGAGGAGTCCGGCGGGTTCGACCCAAACACTACCTACAACAACCCATATGAACTTAGGTGAGCTTCTTCTTTGCGATTTGTACTCTGTTATACATGTTTTGGGCGAGTTTGAGGAGGGAGAACGAAAGGGATTATGTTCCTAAGCTAAGATAATTTGTAAACTAAGTCATAAAATTTGATTCTTGATGTTTGGAGTGAATGTGAGGTTCTGTTCAAATCAGTTTTGCTTGTTGTTGTTTCTTCAATGCTCTGTTCAATTTTATGTGATTCACTATGCGTTGACTTTGAAGCATGTGTGTGAAGCAAACAGTAGTTATCTTTGCTTGCTTGTACCTATTTGGGTTGAATCTCTATTTGATGTACACAAGTTTTTGTTTGATATGGTGTTTGGAAGCTAATAACCATTCTAAATGCCATTGTAGTTAAGGTGTTTGATAAAATGTTTAAAAGGAAAATTTGGTTGCTTCCATCTTGTTGGATTCTGTTTTGCTTTGTTTTGTTAACTTTCGGATTCATGATGAAATTAAAGGACATATAATTAATTGCAGCATGATTAAATATGGTTGTGCTTTAGAGATTCAGAGTTTCTTGATGCTAGAGGAAAGATATTAAGTTGAGTTAATAAATAGGATATGTTTATAATATTGTTATGTTGTCATTTGAAATTGGATTGAAGTTTAAAATAATAGTAATACTTCCCAGATAATGATTTAGCAGGAAATATGTTTTCTAAGTATTAATATGTGAAGTTGAGAACCAATTCATCATAGTTTTAGAAGTCTGGATCTTTAATAAAGTTCAAGATTTAGATGAGTTTAAAAATGGGAGCTTTAGATGGTGGTTGTGTAATATTGTTAAGTGTTTTCTTATAAACTATCAATAACTCGCATGAGTGCTATAGATTGTTGAATTAGTTACATTTAAATGGAGGGTTTTGCATTACATGTGTTCATTTCATTTTGGGAACTAATGTGTTACAGGGAGTTAAAATTGAGATTGAATTTGATGACTTTGACAAATTTGAGACCTTTGGGTGCTTTCAATTTCAAATAAAGTATGAAGAGAGAGGTTTAATGACTTAGGAATATTATGTTAGAATCTTAAGTTTTGATAAAGACTAAAATATAAAGGATTAGACCAAGTGCCTAGGAAGCAATAGGTTAACATAGGATCCCAAGTAAGAGTGCTTCCGGATGAGGATTTACTTCCGGATAGATTAGGACTTGCGCACGCGGATGAATGCTTTCATCCCCCAGCGGCAGCAAGTAAATCACTGGGAAAATAACTTAGTCCATGAGCATTAGGTACACAAAACCTTAAGACTAAGCTATGTCTCAATCGGAAGTGAAATTGCTTCCTGTTAGATTTAGACTGGCGCAGGTTGATAAATTAGATATAACCCCGAGCGTCAGTAAAAATGCAACGTCAAGTGAAGTTGCTTCCTGTTAAACTTTGACTGACGCAGACTGATAGAATAGATATCACCCCAAGCGTCAGTGAGTTTATCTCGTCAAGTAAAAGTGCTTCCTGATAGATTTAGACTGGCACAGACTGATGGAGGTAATATAATCCCAAGCGTCAGTGAATCAGCCTCATCAAGTAAAATTGCTTCCAGTTAGACTTAGACTGGCACAGGCTGATAAAAGAAATATAACCCTAAGCGTCAGTGAGTTCACCACGTCAAGTAAGAGTGCTTCCGATAGCTTAGTGACTAGCGCTGAGTGTTGGAATGAAAATACACTGAGCGAGAGTAAGTGATTGTGAGCTAGATCCTCCATCAAGTGGAATCACTTCCGGATGAAGAAGTGCTTCCGGATACACCTTAGACTTAGGGAACACCCACTGCATGAGACTATGTGCTTATATTGCTAAACTAACGTTCAAGTGCAGCACACTAAGTAAGGTTGCTTCCGGATGAGAAGTTGCTTCCGCAAGCAATCAGAATGTCAGAACATTCAGAGATGCAGTGTCAGAATGCTTATGTCAGAGCAGAGGTGCCAGGACTACTTTTCAGAGATAAAGCAAGTCAACTCTGCTATGCATTGATGAAGCATTTAATGGGCAAACGGTAACATGGGATTAACGGCTATATTCAAACGGACAAATTCAACCTGCCGCCCAAGCTTTGTAGCCGAGTATAAAAGGAACATCTATATTCAGAAGACAAGAGAGAAAATAGAGCCTATTGTCTGAAACATTGTATTCTACATTTCTCTCATCTTCTACTACTCTCAGATTCAGATTTGTAATATCATTAGAGAGTCATTCATTTGTACTTAAGTTAGTAACATCATCTACTCTTAGAGAGAGTCATTTGTACTTAAGTGTTTATCACAATCAGTTCATAGAGTGAACATAATTGTTATCTTACATTTGTAAGGGGGAGCATTTAGAGGATCTCTAAATCTCCATAGGTTGCAAGTTAGCCCGCAAAACTTGTGGTTGTAAAGGTTTGCAGGTGAGCCCGTTGTAAAACCTGTGGGTTGTTAGGTGAACCCGTGTTCGTAAAACCTAAAGTGTAAAGGCTTCTCTTGTGCCCGGTTTAAACAAGAATAGTGGATTGGAAATCTCAGGTGGAGCCTGGGGACTGGATGTAGGTCTGGGTGACCGAACCAGGATAAATTTGTGTGTGCATAAATTTATATTTAAACATTCTATTTTGCATCACATAACATACTGACTTGTGCATACCATTACTTATTAACATCATCATCAAGCACAAGCAGTCTTTCGAAAAGAGTTAAAGTTTTTATTCCTTCACCCAATTCACCCCCCCTTGGGTGACAGCCACGCATTTCATTTGGTATCAGAGCAAGGTTACTTGTTTAAAGGATCCAACGATCTCAAGTGCAAAGACCTAGGCTGACTTGGGGTACAAAATGTGTTTTGAAGGTTTTGACCATACTATCCCACCCGTGTTAGAAAATACTGATTTTTACTTATGGAAAGGAAAGATGAAAAGTTTTATACTATCCACGGATTTCAAAATGTGGGATGTCTTTGAAAAGGACTTTGATTTCAAACCAAAAGTAAATTGGACAGAAGAGGACAAAAGTTTATTTTAATTAAACCTTAGAGCAATGCAAATTTTGCACAAAAGTTTATCTGACAATGATTACCAGAAAATTAAACATTGCTCTAGGGCTATAGATATTTGGAACACTCTTGATGCTATGTATGCTTCTAATCAATTTCTTGAAGTTAAGGCTATCCAAAGCTCATTATGTGCTCCCTGTGAATCCACCTTTGATGAGCTACTGGACGGTGATGTAGTGGAAGCTAGCATCAGCGAAGAGAGTATCAATCCATGCCTAGAAGATTCAGAAACTGAAGAAAATGAGGTACCTGAACCTGAACCTTCTAAATTGCAAGACATTTATAATGAGTTACATATTGAATTCTGTAAACTTGCAAAAGAAGTTCTAGGCCTGAGAAATAGGAATAGGGAACTTGAGGAACTTATTCTTTCTACAACCAAGGAGTCCACAGTTCCATTCTTAAAAGAAGAATTTTCAAAAGACTCTGAAATTTCAAAAGTTAACAAACATAGTGTCTTTGAAAAGAAAACTGACCAACACAATAATGACAAGAAATCTTATTCTGAACATCATCCTATTGTCTGTTATTATTGTGGTAGAACAGGTCATATTTCTCACTCATGCAATTTTAAAAGAAATTTAAATGTGAGAAACAAATATGCATGGATCCCCAAAGGACAAGTAAGGTCCAGCGCTAACCATGTAGGACCCAAGTACAAATGGGTACCAAAACTCCCTTCCAGTGCCTTACTTGTGCAGGAAAGATCAAGAGTTCCTCTTGCCTCAAAGAAGAGAACTCATGGTGATGTCACTGCTGCAACCACCTGGTGCAATCATAAGAAGCAGTGCGCTACCATAAGGAACAATGACTTTGTCTCAGGGATAAGTTATCACAAAGTTCCATTCAACTATCCTGAGAAGAACATGAGAGAGAGGATATCTCAATCAACATGGAGAAAGCCTATGAATCCTGTCTCTCCTAAGAAAGTGTTTCAGGCCAAGGATAAGTATATAAGATCTCCTTGGGTAAGCAAGGGATCATTTAAGGTTGAAGCATGCAATAGTAAAATCTCCTATGCAAATGTTAGATGGACTTATTGAGATTTTACATCAAGCATCATGTATATGAACATTATATGCCTTATAAGAGTTTATCACAATGTTCATAGTCTACATGCTATCTATGACTATCACTATCAGTGTTTAACCATGTGCATATAGTCATAGTTAATTTGCAATGCCATATTCATAGTGAATAAATCCTTAGGTGCATGTGAATCACATATCTCTTACAAACTGACAAGACAGATCCTAGTCTGGATACTGAGAAGAGAAAAAGGGGTTATTTGATATACTGTAGGAAAGAAGACTGGAAGCAACAACAAGATTCAAGACTATCATCAGCTGAGATAATTGTCATATTTCGATGAGTCGTCCCTCATGTCTGCTTCCTAATGCACAAAAGTCATTGATCGTGCAAGTCTGTTCTTTTCTCACTTGAATGACATACTAGGGATCTAGAGTTAGAGCTTCGTCACCAAAAGGCAACAAGGAGGGAAAGAAAGAATTGACATTCATCACAATACAAATGATGTTTAGTCATACTAAATCAATCAATGGAAGATCTCTCTTGATACTCCTTTTGGCCCTCAATGACAAGGATGATGATGGAAAAGAAAGATAACTCTCAACACTGTTGCTTCTTCTCCTGACACTAATATTGAAGCTGTGAGGAAGTCCAAAAAGGTCCCCCACAATGTTAAATCTTAAGTGAGTCCAACCGGAACCAAAATCACTTCCGGATACTCTTTTGCTGGCGCTGGATGATAACTCAATGTGATTAAGAGCACCACTTCAACCAGAAGCAAAACTACTTCCGGATGATCACTCGCTGACACTAGATGATCAAGTCAAGAGAGCGCCAGTGCCAGACCAAAGGACACATCACTTCAGAAAACGTTTCAACTTCCTCTATGAAACGTTGTGCCTTCTCTGACTAATTGAAGCAACACGTGTCATCAGGTGTGTCGTTCCAACTTAAAAACTTACGTTACCCAATGTGTGAAAATTTGAAAGAAGATGCCCATTTTATCCTCAGAAATTTTTATCTATAAATAGATGTCATTTTTCACTTTCACTTTTTACTTACATCATTTTCACTCGCATCTTTTCTCTGAAAATTTACTCCATCTTCTTCATCGTGTTCTTCATTTTTCTCTATATACTCCTCGCATTTCATCTCTATTTACCACAACATTCATACAAAAATGGCCGGTTCGCATGAATCCAACCCAGTTACCCAGAAAACCTCTTCATCCAAGAAACACAAGTCGAAATCTGGGAAATCAAGTCACAAGCACTCTGGTAAATCTGGGCATCATGAAGAACATCGCGATGAACAACATGAACATCGTGAAGTTTCTGGGCAAACACCAGGGCAGGATGAAAACGTTCAGGGTCAGCCTGGAACTTCTGGTCGAGTAGAACAGGTAGTGGTTTCTGAACAAGAGAGGGATGCTCAGAGAAAAGGAAAGAAGAAGAAGGTTCAATTTGCTGAGGAGTCTTCCTCCAAGAGGCAGAGGGTCGAAGAAGATGATCCCACAGTATATAGAGATGGGGCATTGGAGAGTGTGACCGCCAAATTTGAGACATCCACTCCCGTCCTCAACCATGGCCTGTTCATCGATCTGGACAAGATGGATCAACTAGGGTTTCCCCAACTGCGCCCTTACTTGGAGAAGTATATGCCTTGGCTGGGCATCAACCAGGACTACAACGTCAACGTCTTGCGAGTCTTCTGCCAATCCCTCTCTGGCAGGGCCAAGTACAGGAAGGTTGATGGAAAAGAGCAAATCCACAAACTCTCCTTCTCCGCCACAGTAAGGGGGAGAACCTTCAGGTTCACGTGGAAGACGCTGAATGAGTTAATGGGGATAACGGATGAAAGCATGAATGAGTGGCTATATCCAGTGCCGCACAAGTACAGCAAGGAGGATCTTGTGACACTATATGGCACCGATGACAAAAAGGTGTCCAAAATGTCTGATTCATACAGACTGCTGTACTATGTTTACTCCCGGATGATGACTCACAAAGGGAGTAACTTCAATGAGTTCGCCAACATTGACAACCCTTGGTTCCCCAGGCTTCTCAAACAACAACCTATCAATCCTGGCCAGTTGATCTGCTTAGAGCTTTAGAGATGGTTGACCAATGACAAGTCTGGCCATCTTCCCTATCCCACCATCATTGCCTTCCTCCTTGAGAAGCATCTGATCAAGGCTACATCTGCTGTGGAGGAAGAGAATGTAAGTGTAAGCCTGTGGGAGCAACTAATATTGCGAAGATGGGCATCAAGTACTTCAAGCCTCCTAAGCCCACTCGCTCAGGTTCACAAGCCACTAGTGCTTCTGGCACTTCAGCCCCCTCTGCATCTGGAGCAGGGGATCAGGAAGTTGACTCCCATGCTGGGCCAAGCCGTATTGCAAGAGTGCCAGCCTCTGTTAAGGCCTTTGCCGAGGAAGTAAAGGAAGAGCTTCTCCTCAGATTGCCTGAGTCCTTGGTGGGTCCTCTCCGTGCTGAGTGTGAAGCTGGTTTCCAGCACCAAGGGGAGCGGATCCAGCGGCTCGAGGACAGAGTAGGACAGCTGGAGAATCACCTTGCCAGGGTGGATGCAAAGTTGGATCTCATTCTCCAACACCTACAAATTCCCCAACCATCTCAAGGTAACCTACCACCTCCTCCTCCTCCTCCTCAAAACCCACCTCCTCCTTCTAATCACCCCCAACTTCCCCCTCCTCCTCCTAACACTCAACAACCTCAACCACCACCACAAAATGACCAGCAACACTCACCATCACCAAACAATGACAACCAATCCCCACCTTCACCTACCTATGACCAGCAAACCCAAGACTCACCTCACAACTCTCCACGCCAGTCACCCACTCCCTCACGACCTGGAGCCCCTACACGTTCTCCACTCCGCTTTTCAAACGAACCTTTCCCCCATTCTGAACCTATCAACCCCAACTCTAGACCAAGAACCAACCCTCTGGCCGAGGAACTTGGTTTCCACACTGCCATTCACCCTCTAAGCCAAATATACCTCAGAGACTATCCTCGCCTTCAACCACTCTCAAATGACCGCTTACCTTTCACCCCAGACTCCACCGCCTACAAAGAATACTCATCCACTTACCCCTTTGATGGCCTCTTTACCCACCCTACCTTCTTCGAAGGGAACTCCGTTCTCTTTCCCAACCCTCCTCAAACTCCAGAACACCTATCTTCTCCCACATCCTCTACCTCTACCCTCTCACCCTCCCCTCCTAAGAGATTTGGCCCTAAGCCACCTCCACCCTCCTCATCCACTCCATCCCTGGCACTCACCCTTGTTGATGATGACAAAAGGGGGAGAAATGTTATGTCTACTCTTGGCCTAAGTATGGCCACAAGGGATGTTCTCAGCCAGCCATCACTCTGGATTGATGAAGACATCACGGCCGCCCTGCGTCGTGCATTTGAGTCTCAGAGGCTGAGTGGTGCCGAAAGCCTCATAAGAGGAGAGGCCATCCGTTTCATGCAGCAGAAGAGAACGAATGAACAAGGATCACATTTGGAGATGGTTGTATTTGAGCAGAATGAACAATCCTCACAATCTGAGTCATCATCAGAGCCTCCTCCAACTAAAACAAGTAGAGAGATGGTTGAGGAAATCATGATGAAGTGGGGACTGAAGAGACCCAACCATCCTCCCATTGTGATAGCCAAGCCTGTTCCTGCATCCTCTGGGCAAGAGTCTGAGATCCCTTCATCTGAGCAATCTTCTGATCCTCCTCCCTCGTCTGAGCCAGCAACCAGATTCAGTGAGACCAGAAAGAAGGCCGTTGCTAGGAAACGTGCCAGGAAGTTAATTGCCACCACTGAATCTGATGAGTCTGAGGAAGAGACTCCATCTGACCTACCTGAGCAAGGGACTTCGACTGCCCAGGTTGAGCAAAAAAATCCAGTGGTTCAAGCGGTTCCAATTCTGAAGGAAGTCAAATTGGAGATTGAAGACATGACTCCTGAGGAATTTGAGAAGTTTGGATTCACAGACAAGCTATCCTTTGGTCAGATGGCTTGCCTCGATGCTGAAAGAGCAAGTGCCTTGCCCACTCCTCCAATTAGCAAGAGCAAAGGGAAGAGCAAAGGGAAAGGAAAAAGGAAAGCCCAGGAAGTTGAGGAGGATCCCAACTTCCCTGTATGGAATGTGAAAATCCGGGCTGTTCACTATCCCAATGGAGAGGTCCTCTACTTCGACGATGCTACTGGATTCCCTGGGTATGAAGAAGTAGAGAACCTAAAAAGGGCATTCGAGGAGTCTGTCGAGTCAGAGAGGCTCAGAAGGGAAAAGGCAGAAAAAGAGCTTCAAGAGATCATTGCCCAGATAGACCAGAGTGAGCGTGAGGCCAAGATAGCCCAACTACAAAAAGAAAATGAAGAGAGGCAAAAAGAGAGGGAGAGGAAAAAGAGACACAAACTATAAACCCCCAATCCAAAATTTTCTTTTAACTTAGAAATTTTTCTTTGAATTGATTTCATGCATACTTTCATACTTGCTTAGTGTTAATTACTTGTAGATGTTCCTTACTTGTAAATGTTATTTGATGTATACTCTGACTTGTAACTCCTACTTGTCAATAATAGTTGTTCAAGTTACTTGTTCTTATCCATTGCTTTTACTCTTTTGCTAATCCTTCCTTAGGAACTTAATTGATAGAACTAGGTTTGTCATCATCAAAAGGGGGAGAATGTTAGAATCTTAAGTTTTGATGAAGACTAAAATATAAAGGATTAGACCAAGTGCCTAGGAAGCAATAGGTTAACATAGGATCCCAAGTAAGAGTGCTTCCGGATGAGGATTTACTTCCGGATAGATTAGGACTTGCGCACGCGGATGAATGCTTTCATCCCCCAGCGGCAGCAAGTAAATCACTGGGAAAATAACTTAGTCCATGAGCATTAGGTACACAAAACCTTAAGACTAAGTTATGTCTCAATCGGAAGTGAAATTGCTTCCTGTTAGATTTAGACTGGCGCAGGTTGATAAATTAGATATAACCCCGAGCGTCAGTAAAAATGCAACGTCAAGTGAAGTTGCTTCCTGTTAAACTTTGACTGACGCAGACTGATAGAATAGTTATCACCCCAAGCGTCAGTGAGTTTATCTCGTCAAGTAAAAGTGCTTCCTGATAGATTTAGACTGGCACAGACTGATGGAGGTAATATAATCCCAAGCGTCAGTGAATCAGCCTCATCAAGTAAAATTGCTTCCAGTTAGACTTAGACTGGCACAGGCTGATAAAAGAAATATAACCCTAAGCGTCAGTGAGTTCACCACGTCAAGTAAGAGTGCTTCCGATAGCTTAGTGACTAGCGCTGAGTGTTGGAATGAAAATACACTGAGCGAGAGTAAGTGATTGTGAGCTAGATCCTCCATCAAGTGGAATCACTTCCGGATGAAGAAGTGCTTCCGGATACACCTTAGACTTAGGGAACACCCACTGCATGAGACTATGTGCTTATATTGCTAAACTAACGTTCAAGTGCAGCACACTAAGTAAGGTTGCTTTCGGATGAGAAGTTGCTTCCGCAAGCAATCAGAATGTCAGAATATTCAGAGATGCAGTGTCAGAATGCTTATGTCAGAGCAGAGGTGCCAGGACTACTTTTCAGAGATAAAGCAAGTCAACTCTGCTATGCATTGATGAAGCATTTAATGGGCAAACGGTAACATGGGATTAACGGCTATATTCAAACGGACAAATTCAACCTGCCGCCCAAGCTTTGTAGCCGAGTATAAAAGGAACATCTATATTCAGAAGACAAGAGAGAGAATAGAGTCTATTGTCTGAAACATTGTATTCTACATTCCTCTCATCTTCTACTACTCTCAGATTCAGATTTGTAATATCATTAGAGAGTCATTCATTTGTACTTAAGTTAGTAACATCATCTACTCTTAGAGAGAGTCATTTGTACTTAAGTGTTTATCACAATCAGTTCATAGAGTGAACATAATTGTTATCTTACATTTGTAAGGGGGAGCATTTAGAGGATCTCTAAATCTCCATAGGTTGCAAGTTAGCCCGCAAAACTTGTGGTTGTAAAGGTTTGCAGGTGAGCCCGTTGTAAAACCTGTGGGTTGTTAGGTGAACCCGTGTTCGTAAAACCTAAAGTGTAAAGGCTTCTCTTGTGCCCGGTTTAAACAAGAATAGTGGATTGGAAATCTCAGGTGGAGCCTGGGGACTGGATGTAGGTCTGGGTGACCGAACCAGGATAAATTTGTGTGTGCATAAATTTATATTTAAACATTCTATTTTGCATCACATAACATACTGACTTGTGCATACCATTACTTATTAACATCATCATCAAGCACAAGCAGTCTTTCGAAAAGAGTTAAAGTTTTTATTCCTTCACCCAATTCACCCCCCCTTGGGTGACAGCCACGCATTTCATATTAGACAAGGGTTTCATTTAAAAGACGTGAGTTCTCAATTGTTGTTTGCTTTCTTTTAGGAAATGGAAATTCAAAATATATAACATGATTTCTTGTTGTTAAGTCTGAATGTTGTTTTGGAAGTCATCGATTGTGATTCCTTCATGCTAGTGATGGAAAGTGTCTTTGTTAGCTTATAGATAAATAATTTGATTGGGTTTATTGATTAATTTGAAGTGATGTAAAGACACCTTGTATGGTGTGAAGGATTTTGTCATAAATTATGTGTTGCTATGTGATTCATATTTGCTTGAGTGGCTAAATGATTCTTTTGTTTGTCAAGAATACTTGCAAACATTTATTAGAAAGCTTTGGAAATCAAAATAATTTCAAAGGATAATTAAATTAAGAAATGGGATGGGTTAGTACTTCTAGGAACGAGAGCGACGTTAATTAGTATACATGACAATTGATAAGTTTTTAATGATTTGTATGTGTCATATTATTGCTTGTAGTTGGTTAATGATGTTTGAGCACGTGGAAGCTTACGTTTATGTTTGGTTTAAATGGAAGGAGGTAACTACTTAAACTTGTTTGCGTGTGTATGTTGGTAAGCATATAGGTTAGTTTATGAATTTTTGATATTTATTATATGCTTTATGAGAATTAATGATTTGTTTGGTGCACACTGGTTAATATGATTATAATTATGCCATTCCGGAATGAGATTCCCTGTAAAACCCCCAGGGACTAAAATGAATAAGACAATTGTTACATGTTCAGTAGGGTTGTGAGTCCCTTTGAACCAGTTCAAGCGAGGGTATATCGACCATCGAGTCGTGAGTCCCTATTGAACTGAGATATTACGGTGTGTTGTGTACGATTTAATTGTTATTATTGATGTTTCAATTATTATTATTGATGTGTTGAGTTGCGATGTTTTGAGTTGTGATGTGTCCGTATATTTGTGCTGCTGCAATACATGATAAATGGTAGTTACTTGAAATTAGCATAGATAATATGTTCATGCAACACAACATGTAGCACACACCACTTTACACATTATCACACACCACCTTGCGGGTATGCACATGCACGTAGTGCAAAGATGTACGTAAGCGAGTGGTAGTAGTTGCGATTTCTGGGTCTACCCCAATCATTGATATTACAGGTACTAGATCGGGGCAGGAGTGATGGGAAGGATCTGGAGACTTAGGAACTAAGCCTTATGTTTGCATACTACTTTTCATATTTCATTTATTAATTTGTAAACCCTATGATTCATTTTCTTTGGGTTACTGTATGTCTGTGTATAATTTTAGGCTGGATAACTGTAATTATTTCTTAAACATGTTTGTGTGCTTATTTGTAAATAATTCTGAAAGAATTTAATCAGATATTATTAGATTTGTTTAAATATCCATGTTAGTCAATTTTTATCTAACATGGATATATTAGATTTGATAATTTTAAATAAACAATTTTCAATTGTTAATTTTATATTTGATTGTAAAATGATTTATTTTAATTTATTTATTTCCAAGTTACATGAAATCTTTTTCTAACCATGATAGTTTATTTGTTACTAAAATTCTTCTTCTATCATGGTTCGCACATTAGCTTATATTTTATGGAAAATAAGAAAAATAAGAAAAATTGTTTTTCTAACTATGTTAGTCATTATTATAATATAAATTCTTTTTCTAACATAGTTAGACTTTAAACTATTTTTAATTAATGCTACTAACTCGTTTCTTTTAAAAAGTAAGAAAAGTCATTTTCTAACTATGTTAGCTATTATTTTGTTAACTGGATTCTTTTCTAACATAGTTAGTAATTATGAAAAAAAAATATAGCATAAAAATAGTTATAAAAGTGTGGTTGTTACAACATGAACTTACGTTATGGGATTACAAGGACTTGATCGAGGCATACTGGAGTGATGCGCTGAGGACGTCGCCATATTGAGTGAGGGAGAATGTCACGAACCACTTCCGGGGATGCCCAAAATGATCCGGAACAGTCCGGAATAGTCTAGATCATTCTAGACTTCTCTGGAACTCTAGAATATTATAGAATTCTCAAGAAGGATGTGGAAGCCTCTGGAAGATCCTGGAAGCTTATGGAACTCTATAGAAGCTTGTGGAGCCTTATGGAGAACTCTTGGAGTATCCAGGATTATTCTAGAATATATTGGAATATTGTAAATATTAGTAGAGTTTAGTAGAATACTCTAGAGACTCATTTGTAGTCGTTGGATCAAGTAAATCTTAGCCATTCATGGAGGAGGTGGAACTAGTATAAATACCCCTCCTCACCTCTCATTTGTATCATCCAAAGTTTGAGAGCTCTTGTAAGATCCTTTGAGAGAGATCAATAGAAGTTCTTTTCTTTGAGATCCAAGTTCCTTCTTAGTACTTAACTTTTTTTGTGAGTCAAGAGAAAGGCTGACTAGCATTCAAGAGAGAGAAGTTTGCTAGTGCCGCACGTGACAGTTGGGTGAAAACACCAAGTCCATGACAATTAGTATTTAGGATGGGATAGTCATTCCCCACGTATAGAAATGTAATGGCGGGACGGTTATTCCCCACGTATAAGATGTAACAATTGATGGTCATTCCCCACATACATGAAAATGTGTTGTTGAAGAATGAAAATTTGCGATGGGACGGTCATTCCCTAGAGAGTTTATAAAGTCGGGACGGTCATTCCCCACATATGAAGCCCATTTTCTGTTGTTCACGTCCTTCCATTGGTTGTGTTCGTTGATTCTTCTCTGTGTAGAGAAGTCACACCATTGGAGGCCCAATTGTTGATTCATTGAAAATGATTGAAGAATGAAGATTTGTGAGGAAGTTGGATATGATAAATACTCATGGTCTAACTTGAGGGGGGTTTTGGACATTATGAAAATAATGTTCATATTTCCCATGCAGGAGAAGATTATTATCTTTTAGGAAGCTTTTGTATTATAAATATGATATATCATATCAATGAAATATTCATTGAACTGTTCAATCATCTCTGTTTCCACAAATTCATATTATCTATTAGCTACAGAGCCAGGCCTAGGGGTAGACATAAAATATTTACCCTCCACCCCATTGAATTGTTTCAATGGCTATTAAAGTTTACTGTGAGGTTCTGAATTATGTTTTAGATTTCAACTTTAAAGTTGTTCAATTTGATCTAGTAGCAATATACAATTCTAAATAAACTATACAACTTCCACTACCTAATCCCCTTTCCTGATACTTGGGCCTGTGCATAAATACCTGCAAAAATGTGAGTAATCGTGGGATGAGACAATTTGTCTCAGTAATCACCGCTTAACTCACTATAACAGTGAGATGTAGAAGTTTAACAAGTAACTAGAATTAGGAGGGAATGCTAAAAGAGATTTTCCTCACCGGACTTAAGTGTTTGCACTCAATCTCTTAAGTTAGGAATAATGCCTAACTAGGGTCTTTGTGATCACTCTTTGGCTCAATGCATTCCACCTCACCATAGGCTTGTAATAGCTCTTAGTTCTCAACCCATTAGTATGCATGGCACAATCAAATCTAGGGGACTTTGGGGGTTGCATGGAAGGCTAATAATGAATGGTGAATGATGGATAGTAGTCAATGACCAATAATATGAACAAATAACCACCACATATACTTGCAATACAATAAGTCCAAGTCCAAACAAAGCATGCTACATCTCGGCCTAATACTTTTTTTCTTATGCCTTTGGCATACTTGAGCACTTTGTGCTTTCATTTGTTTTTTTCATAGGCTTCGGCATATTTTTTTTTCTCTTTTCTTTTGCCTTTTCTTGGCCTTTGGCCATATTTTTCTTTTCTTTTCTTAATAAGGCTCTTGGCCAAATACTATTCTCCCTCATGTAGCATGCTTTTCACAAGATACTACAATACAATACTAATATAAATGCAATCATATGCTATAATCACTTATTCACACATTGGTCAAGGTGATAGAAAATAATAGTGAATGGCCCAAAGGGGTTGAATCAAAGGATAATATTTGGTTGGCTTAGTGTTTGGGTCATGAGGGTTTAGAATAAAATGCCCCTTTCCTCTTTGTTTGTACCATGCATTGTGATCTTGAACAAGAGCTAGGACAAGTTCTAGGAGGTGAAATAACTATTGGCCCACTCAATTCGGTTGGAGACTTCTCACTTTTATGGCTTACTCTAATTAGTCACTTCCTCCCTAAGAAAAGTTAAGTGAGAAACTAGCTTCCTCTTTGTACCTTAAAAGTGCCCCATGTAATGCCCTAAGTAATCATTCCAAAAATTCTACTTAAACACTAGAGGACAATTCCATTTACTTTCAAAAGTCATAATCAAGTTAAACATCCTACACAATCATGCCTAAGAAGTCCAAAAATCAAGTGTGAAAGCTTTGAAATAGACCACTTTTAAGCACATAATACACCCCCCACACTTAAACATGCATTGTCCTCAATGGGACCAATCAAATCAAGTAGGAAGGCATAAACAAAGGCAAGGCAGCAAGTAATAAGGCCGGGCAATCCAAGCATGCAAATGGCCATCATGTATTATTCACAAAAACAAACACTAACCACAACCTAAACACATGTTTATAATTTTTTTTTTGTTTTCTAAACAACCTATAACAACACACTAGAAAATAAACCTAAACACAATCCTATTTTTTTTAATAAATATCTTCCCCCACACTTCGAATAAGAACAATTTAAAGCAAGGGAAGGAAAGAAACAACTTTTAGGGAGGCTTGAAATTCTCTTTGAAATATTTCTTTTTGTGGCCTTTGATGAGCATATTTCGGCCACTCCCATTAAGGACACCATTGAGCTCTTTCTCCTCATAATCTCTCTTACTCAATTCGGCCACTTAAAGTAGAGGAAGGTTCTTAGATGAATTTTTGTGTGTTGCTCCCTTCTTCTCCTTTGGCCTCCTAGCTCTCCAATGGGCTTGAAGCTTCATTAACAATTTGTGCACTCTCTTGGCAAGGAACACTAGAAGTGTAGGTTCATTCATTGTTGCTTGCAAAACTTTGGCCTTCACTTCCATGTTCCTTTGAAGCATCTTCAACCGAACCACTAACCCTTTGATGTTATCCTTGAAATGCGTGGCTGTCACCCAAGAGGGGGGGTGAATTGGGTGGCAGAATAAAAACTTATAATTTTCCCTTCCATAAAACTTTACTCCTGGTGCTTGATGAGAGTGACGATGAATCATCCCAAGCACAAGTGAGTATGTAGTGGTGTGGTGCTTGGTGTGAGATTTAAATAAGCAAAATATGCACAAGCGAGTTTATCCTGGTTCGGTCACTCCCAGACCTACATCCAGTCCCCAGGCTCCACCTGAGATTTTCAATCCACTAAACTTCTTGTTTGAACCAGGCACAAGAAAGCCTTTACACTTTAGGTTTTACGAACACGGGTTCACCTAACAACCCACAGGTTTTACAATGGGCTCACCTGCAAACCTTTACAACCACAGGTTTTACAACGGGATCACCTGCAACCTTACAACCACAAGTTTTGCGGGCTAACTTGCAACCTATGGAGATTTAGAAAACCTCTAAATGCTCCCCCTTACTATTGTAAGATAACAATTCTGTTCTTCAAGCACAAGCTTTAGAACAGCCTCTATTGATTAGAGGATTTGGTTATATGTTCACTCTATGAAATGATTGTGATAAACACTTAAGTACAAATGACTCTCTCTAAGAGTAGATGATGTTACTCACTTAAGTACAATTGAATTACTCTCTAATAATATTACAAATCTGAATCCGAGAGTAGAAGATGAGAGGAATGTAGAATACAATGTTTCAGACAATAGGCTCTGTTCTCTCTCTTTTCTCTTCTGAATGTAGATGTTCCTTTTATACTCGGCTTCAAGGGCTTGGGCGGCAGGTTGAATATGACCGTTTGAATATAGTCGTTAATCCCAAGTTACCGTTGTGAAGTACATCTTCATTAATGCTTAGCAGGGTTGACTTGCTTTATCTCTGAAAAGTAGTCCTGACACCTCTGCTCTAACAAAAGCATTCTGACTTCTGAGTATGTGACGTTTACTCTTGTACTCTTGCTGACGGATGATCATCGTTCATCCGGAAGTGGCAATCTTGCTCTGCAAGTGTTAATCTCTGAAATCCAATGCCAAGAGTCTTTGCATCCGGAAGCTCATTTGCATCCGGAAGTGTGACTAAGTTCTGCACATACTGGTTAGTCCAACATAGCAATATATATAATCAAATATAGTAAGAACTATACATGTTGTGGGAAGTTTGCTATGGGGAGTAGTCTTACTTAGACTATGTTCTGACTTAGTGTATTGTATACTTTGAACGTTAGTCCTCTTAGTCTATGATGTATTCGGAAGCACTTCTACATCCGGAAGTAAATTCACTGGATAAAGGATTTAGTTCACTATCACTCACTCTCGCTCAGTGTCCTTTAATCCAACAGTCAGCGCTAGTCACTAAACTATCGGAAGCACTTTTACTTGACGTGGTGAACTCACTGACGCTTAGGGTTATATCTCTTTTATCAGCCTGTGCAAGTCCAAATCTAACAGGAAGCAATTTCACTTGACGTGGCTGATTCACTGACGCTTAGGGTTATATCACCTCTATCAGTCTGTGCCAGTCTAAATCTATCAGGAAGCAATTTAACTTCCGGTTGAATCATAGCTTAGTCTTAAGGTTCTGTGTACCTAATGCTTCATGGACTAAGCTAATTCCCTAGTGAGTTACTTGCTGCCGCTGGGGGATGAAACATTCATCCGCGTGCGCAAGTCCTAGTCTATCCGGAAGTAATTCCGCATCCGGTTGTGATTCCGCTGTGGGATGAGTCTTTCATCCGTGAGCGCTAGTCTTAATTCATCCGGAAGTGAATCCGCATCCGGTTGTGACTTAACTTAGGATTCAGTGTTAGCAATTTAGACTGGGTTCTAACCAAGTGTCTCACTTGCTTCCGTTTGCGTCCCCTATGGGATGTGTACTCCATCCGCGAGCTCTAGTGCTAATACTTCCGGAAATGATCTTGCATTCGCAAGTGATCTAACTCAGGATTCTAACCATGTCATCTAATCCTTCCTAAGTGTTGATTATGTTCTTTTAAGTACTAGACCATATCATACCTTAGTCACCATCAAAACTTAAGATTCTAACATTCTCCCCCTTTTTGATGATGACAAACCCATAGATGACTAGAGAACATAATTAAACTTAGATCACTCCCAGAGCTATATTTCTTTCCCCAGTTCTCTCCCCGGATATCTAGATATCTTATCTTATCTCTCAGCTCTAGACATCTCATGTCTCATCTCTAGCTAGACATCTTATATCTCATCTCATGTCTTATCTCTAGACATCTCATGTCTCATCTCTCTCCCCCTTTTGGCTTCATCAAAATTCAACAAGTGCAAGCTAGCCTTAGGGATGGGGATACTTCTATCGTTCTCCTAGGAATGAGCTTTCTACCTAATATTTCTCCCTAAACATTATGTAGGATAGCTAATCATGATATCAAAATAATTTTGGTGCATTTAAAATGATGATTATGATATCAATTGAAAATTTGTGATTTTAAATTCGTGATACCAAATCAAATGAAATATGTGAGTTTGAACTTGTGATATCAAATGAAATGATTGAATGCCAAGTGAAATTTGTGATACCATATGAAATGAAACCAAATCAAATGAAATTTGTGAGATTAAAATGCCAAAAGTAATTTCCAAACAAATTGCATCACAGCATCTCAAGAGTTTATTATCGATGACAACATGTAACTCTCTATTTTCAAGGGATCATTATCGAGTAATGTCCATCTACTTATCTTCTATATTAAGATTAATCATCACAAAATCAAGAAAGGAAGCATATAAGAGAGGTATGTTATCAATTACTTTCCAGCGTGTCATATAAAGGATACAGATGTGTGAGCTAGGATGATTTTCTAAGACAGTGAATGATTTTGAAGTCAATGCAGATTGAGAAAAACATCCTAAATTGACACCCTTACCAATGCCATATATGCATCATATATAAGAGATGGTAAGGTGTAGATGTTACCACAGATGAGGAATCCTCATACTCTATTAGACTCATGAATCTGAATCATATGCAGATAAGCATGCTTCCTGACATCTTCAAGAGGTGTGCTATCGCAAGTGGACACCCCTAGCAGCGCTTTTGATGATTCGTTTCGGCAAGCTGAGCTACAACCATAAGCAGACATGACTGGGCAGTCACTCTACTCTTCCCATGGTTCAATAGTTGGCCTGCTATCGAAAGCGCTGATTGTTGCGAAAGCAACCTTGCTCAAACTTGATGATTGGTCCTTCATGTGCTTGAGGAAACAAGTGCTTCCTGATGGTCAGTGAAAGAACTTAAGATTTAACATTGGAGACCAACCTCTGGACATTCAAGTCAATCTGTGTTAATCAGCACAAGTTAATAATTTTAAGAAATCATGCTTGCTAATTGGTTTAAGAAAATATGAGCAATGATTATGTGAAAACTAATTTTGAAATTGTCTATACGTTCACATAGTTTCACTATCAAGACATGAACTCTATTTATACTCTCATAGACAAATATCAATGTTATAGTACAGAGAGTAGCAAACAGGTGGCATATTTTCATAAGCAAGTATAGTTCAATAAATATGCCTCAAGGATGTTCATGTTAGATCATGAAGGCATGTGAATTAGCACAATGAAATTTTGAAAAAATCTTCATCCTTACAAAATAATTTGATTTTAAGACTAATTCCGTTTTACAAAAACAACTAAATCTCAGCATATGATTACGAGAATAATTTCCAAATTTTAGCTCAAGTTCTTCTAGATATGCTCAGTGTGATCTCATTGTTCTTAGGATATCAACAAGCTTGAAATTAATACAGATTATAGCATGCTTGTGATACTATGCCATGTTTTACAGATCTAGCAGAGTTTAATTCAAGGCATTTCCTAAGATTTCTAATGCATGTCAGACAAGAGAGAGACTATCCATTAAATTTCACAACAGAATGTGTAAGGGATAGAAATGCTCATGTGTATTGGCGAGAGTTTCTCAGGTTTAGTATAGTCATTCCACACATCTTGATAAGAGACATTTTCGTTGCCATTCTCTCTTGGTTATTCTCATTGTTCAAGCTTCAATAATCTGTGTCAACATTCTTAAACCACAAACTTGAACCGAGATCATTAGTAGATTGAGAACTTAAAGATGTAATTAAGAGGGATGTATTGTTCTCGAAACCATAGCTGCTTATGCATTGAAAAACTTGATGCACGAGATGCCACATGAAATGAAAAATCAGAAATAACTCTTGAATGCTATCATGAGGTATGGTTGTCATGTAAGTTTAAAGAGGATCGGAATCTGTTTTGAAAGTTTGTATTTCAAAAAGGATCTTTCAAAAATCAAGGTGAATGCATAAACTATTTTCTTCCATGAGAGGTGCCCTTAAAAGGATTCACTAAGCATATATGAGTAAAACGATTTAGACACCATATGAAAACTCTGAAGAAGGTTTTTAGTTTTATTGTCAAAATTCTGAAACTAGTTCTGAATCTTCTTAACAATGTCAGAAATCTTGGAACACAATGATTCAGCATGCACAAATTCAGAAGGTTTTGAAGAAAGTTCAGTTTCAAGGTGTCAGACTTCTTGAATTTGTAAAATCAGTATGCATTATATCAGAAAATGAATTTGATATGATAGGATCGTTTTTACAGAAAATAAGGTCATCACAGATAAGGGAAATCATATCAGTTTCAAAGAAATAAAAGCTGTTGAGCCCATCATGCATTTACTACCCAAGTGATTATTCAAGTAAAGAGGAAGGTAAGAATGATATCACCATAGCTTCATTCGCATCAAGCAGTAACTCGCTTGATTTTGGTTGGCAATGCAAGGATTCTATTTTCAGAGCAGCACCAAAATCTATGTGTGACGAATGCTTATCAAGACTTGACTAATTGTTCAGATGAGGTACAGTCCTGAGTCTTGCTGAGGCTAATAGGATGGATTGGAGCTGGTGCAGAGGGATGAATTCACTTGGTGATCACTACCACTGGCATCTCTGGCCTCTTGAACCCATACTTCATACAGAGCTCTTCAATCAGATTGGGTGCTGGCGCAGACGGAGACACAGGCTCAGCAGAGGGTATCTCCGTAGGTTAATCACTCAGCGCTATCTCAAGCTTGCCTCTGTGCTAACAGACTGTTGGGGGCACATGAATCAGAAGGCTTCCCCAAGGGCGAGTCTTCCTTCTTGGGCAATCCGCTTCATTTCAATTTCCCTTCTGAGGGCAGCAGTGACATCCTGGTCAAGTCCGAGGGATGGCTATCTTAGCCTATCTCTCTCTGATTTTGCTCATGCTCCTTGTTCATTTTAGCACATAACTCATCTAACTCTGATTGATTGATCTGGACAAGAATCTGTTGAAGCTCCAGGGGTTCTACTATGGCTTTTCAGATCAACAGTCTCACTAAATTCAACAGATCCTTCAAATGTTGATGCATCTCCTATTGTAATGGATCCGTGAGGGAGATAAACATTTTGATCTCAACCTTCAAACTGGGAATTCTGAGTTTATCAGACAGGGTTGCTGGGGTCTTGAGGTTGGCTTGACCTAGCTTTCCCTTTTCCCTTCTTGTTCATTCAGAACATTCTTAGGATCAGCAATTGACTCTTCTTCACTGTCTGATACCAGGCCAGAGTCTTCTTCACCCTTGTCTAGCTGAACCTCGGAATTGCCTTTCCTACAAAATATCAGATAGTTCCTTCCTTTTGTATCCAAGTCTGGATCTGAAGGTCAGTTTGTAGGTTATATATAATTCACATGCACTTAGAGATTACTTGCTATGTGTATGGCATGGTGAATCTATCATGACTATATGCACAAGGATATACAAGGTTTTTGATCAAGACAATCATGGACAACATGTGGAATATGAACATTATTAATTTCTTTAAGCTTTCTTCTATGATTAATACAATGTTCACATCTTAGGATGCTTAATGTAAAATCTCAATAAGTCCATCTAACATCAGCATAGGAGATTTTACTATCAAATGCTTCGTTGCTAAGTGATCCCTTGCTTACCCAAGGAGATCTTCTATACTTATCCTTGGTTCGAAGCACTTTCTTCTGAGAGGTAGGATTCAAGAGCCTTTTCAATGTTGATCGAGGAATCCACTCTCTTTTGTTCTTCTCAGGATAGTTGGATGGAACTTTGTGATAGCTCATCCTTGAGACAGAACCATTGTCCCTTGTGGTTGCCGACTGCTTCTTATGATTGTACCAGAGGTTTCAGCAATTGCATTACTGCGGGTTCTCCTTTTTGGGGTAAGAGGAACTCTTGATCTTTCCTGTACAAGTAAGGCACTAGAAGGATGTTTTGGTACCCATTTGTACTTGGGTCCTACAAGGTTAGCACTAGACCTTACTTGTCCTTTAGGAATCCATACAAATTTATTTCTCTCATTTGAATTTCTTCTAAGACTGCATGTGTGAGAAATATGTCCTAATCTACCACAATAATGACAGATAATAGAATGAAAATCAAAATGAGGTTTTCTATCATTATTATGATTAGTTTTCTTTAGAAAAGCTTTTTGTTCCTTTGGAATCTCAGTTTCTTTTGAAAGTTTTTCCTTTTCCTTCAACACGTGTTTACAATCAAGACATTTTTCAAGACATGTTGAAGTTTTCCCTGCCGATAGTGGGCTAGCTATCGGAACCACTAGTTCTTTAAAAGAAACCTCGAAACTTTGGTAGAAGAAGAAATTAGTTTTTCAAGTTTCCTATCTTTTTCTTTTAAGCCTAGAAGTTCTTTTGCAAGTTTACAATATTCAGTATATAACTCATTGTATGCATCTTGTAATTCAGAAAGTTCAAGTTCAGATCCAGATACCTCACTTTCTGAATCTTCTAGGCAGAAATGAATACTCTCTTCACTGAAGCCTGCTTCCTCAATATCACCTTCCAGAAGCTCATCAGTAGATGATCCACAAAGAGCACGAGTTGAGCTTTGGACAGCTGTGCTTTCAAGAGATGGGTTAGAAGCATATATCACATCACGAGTATTCCAAATATCTCTAGCACTAGAGCAGTGTTTGATCTTCTGGAAATCATTTTCAGCTAAGCCTTTGTATAAAATTTGCATTGCTCTAATGTTTAAGGAAAACAAATTTTTCTCCTTTTCAGTTCAGTTTCCTCTTGGTTTGAAATCAAAGTCCTTTTCAAAAACATCCCACATTTTGAAATCCGTGGATAGTATAAAACTTTTCATCCCTCCCTTCCATAAGTAAAAATCAGTATTTTCTAACACGGGTGGGATATATGATCAAAACCTTCAAAGCACATTTTATAACCCAAGTCAGCCTAGGTCTTTGCACTTGAGATCGTTGGATCCTTTAAACAAGTGACCTTGCTCTGATACCAAATGAAATGCGTGGCTGTCACCCAAGAGGGGGGTGAATTGGGTGGCAGAATAAAAACTTATAATTTTCCCTTCCATAAAACTTTACTCCTGGTGCTTGATGAGAGTGACGATGAATCATCCCAAGCACAAGTGAGTATGTAGTGGTGTGGTGCTTGGTGTGAGATTTAAATAAGCAAAATATGCACAAGCGAGTTTATCCTGGTTCGGTCACTCCCAGACCTACATCCAGTCCCCAGGCTCCACCTGAGATTTTCAATCCACTAAACTTCTTGTTTGAACCAGGCACAAGAAAGCCTTTACACTTTAGGTTTTACGAACACGGGTTCACCTAATAACCCACAGGTTTTACAATGGGCTCACCTGCAAACCTTTACAACCACAGGTTTTACAACGGGATCACCTGCAACCTTACAACCACAAGTTTTGCGGGCTAACTTGCAACCTATGGAGATTTAGAAAACCTCTAAATGCTCCCCCTTACTATTGTAAGATAACAATTCTATTCTTCAAGCACAAGCTTTAGAACAGCCTCTATTGATTAGAGGATTTGGTTATATGTTCACTCTATGAACTGATTGTGATAAACACTTAAGTACAAATGACTCTCTCTAAGAGTAGATGATGTTACTCACTTAAGTACAATTGAATTACTCTCTAATAATATTACAAATCTGAATCCGAGAGTAGAAGATGAGAGGAATGTAGAATACAATGTTTCAGATAATAGGCTCTGTTCTCTCTCTTTTCTCTTCTGAATGTAGATGTTCCTTTTATACTCGGCTTCAAGGGCTTGGGCGGCAGGTTGAATATGACCGTTTGAATATAGTCGTTAATCCCAAGTTACCGTTGTGAAGTACATCTTCATTAATGCTTAGCAGGGTTGACTTGCTTTATCTCTGAAAAGTAGTCCTGACACCTCTGCTCTGACAAAAGCATTCTGACTTCTGAGTATGTGACGTTTACTCTTGTACTCTTGCTGACGGATGATCATCGTTCATCCGGAAGTGGCAATCTTGCTCTGCAAGTGTTAATCTCTGAAATCCAATGCCAAGAGTCTTTGCATCCGGAAGCTCATTTGCATCCGGAAGTGTGACTAAGTTCTGCACATACTGGTTAGTCCAACATAGCAATATATATAATCAAATATAGTAAGAACTATACATGTTGTGGGAAGTTTGCTATGGGGAGTAGTCTTACTTAGACTATGTTCTGACTTAGTGTATTGTATACTTTGAACGTTAGTCCTCTTAGTCTATGATGTATTCGGAAGCACTTCTACATCCGGAAGTAAATTCACTGGATAAAGGATTTAGTTCACTATCACTCACTCTCGCTCAGTGTCCTTTAATCCAACAGTCAGCGCTAGTCACTAAGCTATCGGAAGCACTTTTACTTGACGTGGTGAACTCACTGACGCTTAGGGTTATATCTCTTTTATCAGCCTGTGCAAATCCAAATCTAACAGGAAGCAATTTCACTTGACGTGGCTGATTCACTGACGCTTAGGGTTATATCACCTCTATCAGTCTGTGCCAGTCTAAATCTATCAGGAAGCAATTTAACTTCCGGTTGAATCATAGCTTAGTCTTAAGGTTCTGTGTACCTAATGCTTCATGGACTAAGCTAATTCCCAAGTGAGTTACTTGCTGCAGCTGGGGGATGAAACATTCATCCGCGTGCGCAAGTCCTAGTCTATCCGGAAGTAATTCCGCATCCGGTTGTGATTCCGCTGTGGGATGAGTCTTTCATCCGTGAGCGCTAGTCTTAATTCATCCGGAAGTGAATCCGCATCCGGTTGTGACTTAACTTAGGATTCAGTGTTAGCAATCTAGACTGGGTTCTAACCAAGTGTCTCACTTGCTTCCGTTTGCGTCCCCTATGGGATGTGTACTCCATCCGCGAGCTCTAGTGCTAATACTTCCGGAAATGATCTTGCATTCGCAAGTGATCTAACTCAGGATTCTAACCATGTCATCTAATCCTTCCTAAGTGTTGATTATGTTCTTTTAAGTACTAGACCATATCATACCTTAGTCACCATCAAAACTTAAGATTCTAACAATCCTTGGTTAGCTTTCCATTAAAGAAGTCCAATTCCTCCCTTGTTTCATCATGCTCCAAGCTTTTCTTGAGATGCATTTCGGCCTCAAATAAGTCTAAGTTGGCTTTCTCCAACTTAGGAGTCTCCACAAGCTCCCTCATGGCCTTCTTGTTTTCCCAATAATCCTTGTGCATCCTAAAAGATCCTATAACATAGAACAAACTTCCCTTGTGCAAGGGGTTGTAGGATTGCGAAGATAAACTCAATGAAACACAAGGATAATCAATATGCACATGCTTAGGTAAGAGGCTATGATGAAATATGGTGATCAATTTAGGCACTTTAAACATAACGAAATTTTGCCCCTTCAAAGCACTCAACCAAAGATCACCATTCGGCCTCCAAATGGAATTGGTGGATTCACTCCTCATAGCAAGATTCAAGTTATCTTCATCACACAAAGTAGTCACAAGCATAGCCTTATTGGAAGACTCTCCTTGCAAAGCACTTTCTTCATCATTGCTCTTTAACCGGCTCTTCCAATCCAATATATCATGGGAGGTATAGCAAAACAACTCTTCTTCCAAAAGCAATCCAGCCCCCTTCATGAGAGCAAGCAATCCTTCCACCCTAGCTTTATAAACACAATTGAACAAACTCCCATTTTCCAAGGGTTTGTAGCTAAACAAGGAAGATATGAACGTACAAACATCATCAAGCCCACAATCAACATGCTTGGGACTAATAGCATCAAGAGGCATGCTCACAATAATAGAATCATCATCAAGAGAATTCATACAAGCATCATTAACATTCACCAAACAAGAATCAAATGAACCTAAAGATGTGTGCACAACCTCATGTGAATGCAAGCTCAAGAGACTTACATATTGTTCTACCACATTTTCAATCAACAATGTGTGTGTTTGGGAACTGTTTCTGGACCCCCAAAAGCTGGTTTGAGTTACATAAACAGTTTTTTGGTTTTTGGTCATGTTTGGGTCCTATTTATTTCTGACCAGTTTATTTGGATAAACTGATTTGAGAAACTGGTTTCTGAGAAACTCCAATTTGGTGCTTCTCCAACCAGCTTATTTCTGAGAAATTGGTTTCTGAAGATGAAAGTTTGATAGATGAAGATAATTGTCATCAAAACCAAGAGGCTTCATCATCAAATTTTTCTACATCATCTTCTTCTCGCATGAATCGTATCCGTGACAGGATTCGAGATCGAGTTGTAGAACATCTTTGATACAACTAATTATGGAATTGAATCATCCAAATGTAATGTGATAGACATGACCTCTAATTTATATGCATTTTAATGTATTAAATTTTTCTTATTTGCAATTATTGGAAACTTTATGCAATTTAATCTATTAAATTTTTTAATTTTAAATTATTGAAAATATATGAATATTTTAATTGTGTATTATTCAATAAATATCATGTTTCCATCTAAACTGGTTTCTCAAAATCACCATCCAAACATGTTTGTAAAAGTAGTCTGAAAAAAAACATTTCTGCAACTACGGATCCAAACATAAATGGTTTCTCGCAAACCAACTTTTACCCAAACCAACTTTTAAAAAAGCATGTTGAAAAAAAAAACATTTCTCCACCACATTTCCCAAACACACCCAATGTATATGGCCTACATGCTTCCTTATATATGCGAAGATTATATGAAGGCTTAGCATAAGTAGGCATGGGCTCAAGAACAACAAGCAATGACACATTAAATTCAAGCATAGAAAACAAATCAAGGATCACACTTTGAACAGATATTTCTTCTTCCCTAAATTACATGAACTGGGAAAGGTAACAAGTGTAGGATCAAGAATTATACCTTGAGATGATTTATCCATGAGTTGAGAATTAGAGGAAGCTCCAAGCACTTGTGCCAATTGCTCTTCAACTTTGCATTCTTCTTTAAACATTTCATATTTCTTTTCTTCAAGAGGACCTTGGCACTCGGCTTCCCTAGAATTGAGGCTCTCGGCCTCTTCAAATTCCTCCTCAATGGAGTGTGGTAATTCGGCCTCTTCAAGTTCTTTACTTACCTCATGATTTTCTAGGGTATTTAAGTGATGTTCAACATGGACATCACCCCTAAAAGTGGCCTCATCCATTGTAGAATTACACAAGACAACATCATCATTGGTTGGATGCAATTCTTTCAATTTTTTTCTATGGAATTCCATGAGAAGAGAAGATTTACCTTCATAACAATCAACACATATGCTCAACTCATCACATGAACAAGTCATAGAATCATCAATATCAACATTCATCTCAACTCTAGGATCAACCTCTTGGCACTCTTGAGGTGCATGCTCTTCTTCATCAAGGTAGGGAATTGATTCAACTTGAACTCCTCCTTCCAAATCCATGTCATTCAAAGAATTATGATTTATAACCATATTGGAAGGTAGGTCACCTTGCCTTGCCTCTTCCTCGGCCCTTTTATTCATCCATTGAGAAGCAAATGAATAAATGTCCTCTTGCCTCCTTTTCAATTTAGAGTCTAACCCTTCCATCCTATCCATAATGGATGCACACATTTGCATCATCAAATCATATGTATTAGAAGAGAAAGAAGAATCTTCTTTTGGATGAGCATACTCATTTGACACTTGAGCATGAAAGAAGTCATTTTGCTCCATGTGTGTAGGAACAAAGCTTTGTAGAGGCTCTTGACAAGGATTAGGCTCACATTGAGAAGCTTCTTGACAAGCATACACATCTGGCCTTAGAGCACAAGAAGAATTAGGCCTCATTTGGTAAGGGTCATAATCTTAATATTGAGGAGCATAACCTTGTTGATCTTCAAAAGCATGTGAAGGAGTAGCATAACCTCCTCCCCCCACTCGAAACTTGGATGGTCCATCCATGCTTCATTATATGTGTTGGTGTGAGGGTTATGCTCTTGGAATGGAAGTTGTAGATTGGTCAATTTCTCATCATAGGAGAGATAAGAATAATCATGCATACTTAAGTGATCCCTCCCATAGAATTGTTGTGGATTGGTGGCCATGCCTTGAGGTTAATGGAGCCCTGCAAGCAGTGAGAATAATCCTGCAAAAACAGTTCAGCAACAACCACAAAAACAGTGCAATAACACAATGTACCGGTTAGAAAATAAAGGCAACTAGAGCACCTTTTTCACAGTAAGTCCCAACCAAACTTTCCAGATCAACCAGTCAGATATAAAGTGCAAATAACCAGCTTTCAAACAAAACAAACACTGCTCAAAACAGATAAGTATAATGCAGACAGTTTTGGTTCAAAGATGAGCAGGAAAGTGCAAAATTACAGCAAGTTTTTAACCTCTAGACAAACAAATACTGCACCAAAAATTTAGCACAATATATCATTCAAAAGCTTAGGAAAAACTGGTCAAAATGAGCCAAAGATCATTCAAAACAGTGCAGGATAAGATCAAACAGATTGGTTACAAAGGCAGCAGTTCCACAGGGAAATTCCAGAAAAACAGGGTAATTTCAAAAATTCACCCTGCTCTGTAGAAAACGAGTTTCCTGACAAATGTTAGATCAAATTAAAGCTCTAATCTTGTAGTTATACCAAGTAAAACAGTTTCCAAAAATTCGTTATAGATTTTTCCCAGTTTTGAAAACAGTGAATCAGTCAAAACAGTGTTTTCAGAGCAATTTCCAGCAAAATGAACACAATGTCCAGCAACAATTTCCAGCAATTAAAGGCCAACTAGAGCAGCCTATACACCTTCAAACAAGTCTTAAATGTCCAGAATGCAAGTAAGCAAAGTCCAGAATGCACCAAATGTCCAGAATGTACAAAATCTAAGTAGCCGAATGTGAAACTAAGTACAACAAATTAAAATTGTGACTAGTAAAACCTAAAACTAGCTAGAATCCACCTAAATCGGCAACGGCGCCACTTGATTTAACCTATTAGTCGCCTTTTAGGTCAATCAAAAATTTTAAACTCAAATCCACCAAGTTAATAGTGGTGAGTATTAGGTCTTATCCACAATTTAGGTTTCATCTAGCAAATTCTAGGGCTAAAAGTCACGCAAATTAAGCAAACAAGAAGGTTGATTTTGATTTAACTAAAACTAAAATTTAACAACTACAAGCATACAATAACCGAATGTAAAGAGATAAAAAATGAGTTTAGGAACTACCTCCCTCTCCAAGTACTAAGTGCCTTTGATGAATTAGGCTTCATAACCTTGTCACGATTAATTAAACTAGTTAAATCCTTAAGACTTCTTTAATCAAAGAAATCTACAAGCATTTAACTAACTTAACTAAGCCTAAAGCTCTTACCTAGCTTAACACATACCTAAAGCAACACTAAGTACTAAATCTAGCACTTAGGAAAAACATTTACTCCAATTTAACATACATAAGCTATCTCGCAACATATGTCTCAAAGGAACTACAAAGATTAGCAGAGGTTTTCATGTGTTAGGCAAAGAAAGAGAGGTTTTCAAGCTACAATCATGTAAAACACCTCAAATCAAGGTGTTCTAACCTACACGAGCCTAGATCTAGGATATACATAGGCAAAAATGTAAAAACTAGTTTGAAACCTAAAAGAGAAGATTACAAGATCATGAAGCCATATGTGTGTACATCAAGCACTTTTCCTTGGAGAGGAGAGGAGAGGAGAGGGAGCTTAGTTGCACATGGAGATGTGGAAATGGAGGTGGAATGGCGTGATCTTCATGGTGGAATGGTGCTTTGGCCGAGAGGATGGAGGTTGAAGATGAAGGAGATGAGAGAAAGTTGAGAGGAAATGTTAGAAGAGAGAGAAAATGAAAATGAGAGTTGTGTCAAAAATGAATGGGATTTCGAATTAAATGAAGTTAGTTTGGGTAAATGAAAGTGTTTAGGAGTAATGAGTTGTCAAATGAGGGTGGTGAGTTGTCAAAAAGATATTTTGATGGGTAAATGGGGTGTATGGCCGAGAGGAATATTAGTGAAGGGGAGAAGGGTATTTTTGGTATTTGGGTAAAATGGGAATGAATGTGGTCCTAATGTGGTCTAGATGCATTGTCCAAGTTCTCTCCTTTTTCTCCAATTGATTGTGCTCCCAAAAATGCCCTTAATGAGGCCTCCAAATTTGAATTTGAATGTGGAGCCAATTTTTCCTCTTTTGGAAAGATGCTCCAAAAATGCCTTTTACTCATTTTTGCCAAATGAGGTAAACTTTGCTTTATGTCATTTTCCTTGCCAATTAGCCTCTTTCTTGCCACATAAGCTCCACCCAAGCTCCACCAAGGGTGTGTGGGGCCCACGTGGGACCCCCCTACAATAAAATGTCACCAAATAGTCAAAATGACCAAAATACCCTTGGTTTCTTAAAATGCAAGTAATAAGGCTAATATTCTCCAATTAATCCCAATAAGCATGCGCAATAAAATATACCAAAAATTATCAAATATATCAATTAAATCAAGCTAATTAAGCTTAATTGCACATGCTTAAAGTCATAAAATTCGGTCTAATCACCAAGCCAAGGTATCCCACGCTGACTTTTCATTCAAGCAGTCATTCCAGTCAAGGACCCCAAGAACAAGGAGTATTGACAAGCCAATCATTGCAGCTACAGCACTTGCAATTCCAAGGGTGTCTCTGCAACACCAAGAAATATTAATTGGATAGATTGCTCGGTATGGAAAAAGAGTACCATGAAGATGTAATCCGTGGGTATTCATATAATCATCAATAGCATACATATATTTGGAAAACATCAAATGAATTAATGATATAACGCTCTCTAATAAGAATTAAATTTGAATGTTAAACAATTACTCCAACTTCACAAACAATAGGAATAGGGCTAGAGATTAGATGACCAAGAAAATTATGTTCTATGTTGGTTTTCTATTTAAAATCATGTATTTTAAGTACCTCCATGAGACTGAACTCCACCAAGTCAACACACATATAAAAAAAAGGGGTCAACACAATTCTAGTCCCCACTTGGTGAGGGTGCTGGGGAAGAGAATATACTAAACAGCCTAACTTATGTTTTTTTTTGCACAGTGACTGATTTAAACCCACGACCGCATACCCACACGGCAAGCGAGCTTACCATTGAGTTAAACCGGCCCTTCCAAGTCAACACACATATACAGAGAAATAATTGAGCCAATTGACTTACCCAAAGATCCATAAAGAGACCCCAAGAAGAATTGTGCCAACCATAATCCATTCATTTCGTGTGACAGGACCCATGCTTTCCAATTTTTTTGCAGCCATGGCTGGTGCTTCTGGTGTATCTTTGATTTCAGGCGGATACAACTTGTATAAAATCAATGGTGTGGCAAGAAGAGAAACCACTACAGGTAACTAGCTGCCTTAAACCATGAAACCCAAGGGTTGGAAACTATCACCCCCAGCTCCTCTGCTTATTTGATACACAGCAAGTTCTGAGCTGCAGCAGTCAGGAAAAGAGCACTAGAATTACCAGCAGACTGTCACAGATCACAATGGCAATGCAAAAGTTACTTCCTTTTTGCATGACAACAATTTCAACTAAAGAACAACACTCAGAAAGCTGAAAAGCTAGCAACACTAGAGCCTAAAATGATCATCTCTAAATAATACCCTGCTATAATAGGCATATATGAAGCTAACACCCCATGAGAGAAAGAAACGAGAGAAAACAAACAATCCAAGAAGTAAACTTAAAGTCATCAAATAAACAAAAAATTCTGAAGTTTTCAATAAACTCCCAAATGCTAAGATAAATGAAAATCTCATGAGATCTTATATAGTCGAATCCCAATCTCTCAACTCAATTTTACAGATCTCAAATGTCAACCGTTTTACAATTGTTCAAAATTAAAATTCACCAAAAACATAAGTTCATTCCAACCAAACCTTCATTGATCAAATCTCAATCTTTTTGTTTACTATATAGTCCAAGAAACTGCAGTGTTGAGCTCAAAAAGAACCCAACCATAATCCATTCAGTTCCTTTTTTTAGTTATGGTTAATCCAAAAGCAACACCACAACAAATTCCACAAGACAGTCTTGCAGATCAAACAATGCATCAAAAGCTCAAAACACTAATTTGCAGCCAATCACCTTTATGGTGGCATTATTTTAAGCTCAGTACCAAAACCAAAAATGTAGCCTATCAGGTGTGGTGGACTACATGGATTATACAACAACGCCATTTTACTCTATCAGTAGCCAAAACATCGCCAGTGTACTCTATCAGTAACCAAAACCCTATAGCTAAACATTACAAAACAGAAAGCCAACCTGAAATTGTGTCTGAACAAGGTAAGAGCCCAACTTCTTGGCCGAAGGATGATCTGGCCGACTTCCGGCCGACAGCGAAAGGGATGGCAGGAGCAATAAGAGCCTCACTAAAAGTCAAACCATACGACAAACCCAAAGTACTCTTCCCCAACCACATGACAAAGTAGGTCGCAATCCTATCCCCCAAGCCCGTCTTGACAAACCCACGTGCAAAAAAGAAGGAAATGACAATCAACCATATGACCTCATTGGTGAAGGCACCAAAAGCAGCAGAGAAAGTGAGAGTATTAGTGACAACTGAAACAGTCAATCCCAGAAAAGCCCATGCCCCCACAGGCAGTGGACTCAACACCAATCCTGCAATAGTTGAGAGGAAGATGGAGAGCGATTGCCATGCCTGGGGGGAAACCTCAAGTGGCCTAGGAAGTAGGAAGCGAACAAGAAGGCCTATGGATATGGAAATGATGAAAGGAATGATCTTTGCTCCTCATTGTCCCTACCTTATTCACATTTGTCACATGTGCTCAGTAACTTGTCAAGGTTTGCCCAAAGAGTTGTCAAGCGTATCTAATAACTTGTCATTTTGCCTTGCCCATTAACTTAAAGAGTATTGGTCATTAACTTGTTACACATGTCCAATTAGTTGTCACATGTGCCCAGTAACTTATCAAGGTTTGCCCAAAGAGTTGTCAAGTGTGCCCAGTAAGTTGTTATACCTTGACAAGTTACTAGACACATATGACAAGTGTTAATAGGCTACAGGCAAAACTGTCTTTTCACTTTTCAAGAATATTAAAGTGAGGTCCCTTGGGACCCTACATTAATTTTCCCAACTTTTGAGACTTTTCTAATATTAAGTCCTCTGTGGGGACTTCAAATTAATTTTCCCTTTTTTCTATGTATTATCTATTTTGGATTTTCTATTTGTGCATGTGTATGTAAATAATTTTCTAACTGTATTTTTTATAACTAATTGCGTCTACTTTCATTTTGTAGGTCATTAGCAAGTGGAAATGAGTCAGGCCATAAACAGGCGGCCTATGACTCGGCCTATTTAGGGCTTGACTCGGCCTAGCATTTTTAATAAAAAGGTTAGGCTCAAGCCTATTCACAAGTCATAATTATAGTTTGAATCAACCACAAGCAATTGTTTGTGCATGCACATTATATAATTATATATATAAAATGAATCGATTTTATTATAAAAGGTACCATATCATTATAAATAATAAGAAGTATTAATGGTGATTGCCCTGATGAATCGAAGGAAAAACAATCAAGGTGAGACAAGTAAATAATATCCTTTTATAATTTATTATAAATTGATTTTTGCATATAAGAATTGAATATGATTGAAAAAGAATGATTTTTGCAATCCTCTCATATTTGATGCATGATCACATTCAATTTGTAATTATCAAGGTGAGATTAATTGTGTGATTTAGTGGGATTTCATCATATAGTCAATTCCTTACACAGGGAATTCGTAATTAATTTTTCCTTTAAATTAAACCAGATTAATCGATTTGCCCACATAAAAATCTAACCTCATCACCCATATTTTAGTAAAATATGTATTTGCTTTTGTCAGACATGGAAAGGCATCTGGCATCACTGTATGTTGGGGTGTTTACAGGACGGGACAGGATCGGGACACTCATGTCCCATGTTCTGTCCCAAAAATGGCTCGGGACGGAAACTCTGGCATCACTGTATGTAGGGGTGTTCACCACATTTCCTTTTCTTATATATACTATCACCACATTTCTTTCTCCATATACTCAATTCCACAACCACTGTTAAAGTACATCCGATTCATTATTGGCGAGTGTTGGAGATAGCATGCAAACATAGTAAAACTCTTACTAAATCCGTATCATTTATTTTAAACACACAATTTGGTTAGAGTATTAATTGTGTAAATTTCCCAGTGATTTCACGGGAGCAAAAGACCATGATAAGAAATACCCTTGCATATCATACAAAAAGCTCCGAGACACAGGATTCGAGCTTAAGTACCAGTTCGAGGAAATATATGGTGATGCTATCAAGTCCTGCATAGAAAAGGGTCTCCTTTAATCAATTTAAAGACGATAGGATCACCAAGCATTATGGAAAATATACTACCGTCATTATCACTGTAATTTAATTTGCAGAATAACTACTGGTGTATAGCACCTGCACTGGAATCAAATGTGTTATATATATACAACAGTTGAAGTAGACCTTATCAATCTCAATTTAGGGGCATCTTTAACTTGGTTCTTTAACTTTACAAAAGTTAATATAACCTTAATTGCATGTTATATTAACTCTAATATCAATTTATTAGGACAAAAATTTCCAACTCAACTATTCTCAAGAGGTTGCAATGAGGTTAACACCCCGAAAAAAACATAGTAGTTTAGGATATTATTATTATTATCAATTTTGCATTTAGGTTATAGAATGAAGTCCATGTGTAAATGTGACCCGGATCACACCATTATACTGCAATCCCTTGCATTAGGTTAGAGCTTAGAAATACTAGCTAGATGATACATTTTTCATATCCATTGTTTTGGACATTATATATCCGTTCAATTATAATGTGAAAGCTGTAGAGATTAAAAAAACGGATACTCCAAAAAACCACCTTTACTGGATCTGCTTTTTGAGCCTATACTGATGTTTTGCGATCGCTGGTACATCCAGTGTCGGTATAGGTCAACACTTATACCGACGCTCAACCAGAGATATCAGAATCATAATTCCATTACCGCGCTTTTAACAAATGTACAAATTATAGCAGGGCTTTAAGCGTCAATGCAGACTATTTTAAAATATAATAAATTACTTACATTTAGTCTGCATTTCAAAAATAGAAATATAGAATCTCCCAACCATTTAACAAAAACAAATCACCTAAAATCTACAAAATTACTAAAAAAATTCCACACAAAATGGGATGTATAGGTTCAATATAATGCAACGACTAAGTAACAAAATTGGTTGCAAAGTTATACAAGGCTTTGTTCAAACTTCAGAGTCATAGCAACGTGGCCCCATGTTAAGGGAAAGTTAACTTTGATTGTTTATTCTTGTCGTAATGCCACGTCATCCTTATTTTAACCAACAATTATATCACAATTCACAACTCATCCACCTTGTCCTCCTCTTCTCTCTTCTGTTATTCTCTTTCCCCTCTATCCCTTGTCGTTGTCGTGCATGTACTGTACGCAGAGCAAGCACAAGTCTAGCTCTTCATCTTCTTTTCTCCTTCTCTTCTTCATCACTTTTTTGAGGGCACACACCCCTTAACTAATAGCTAGTTTTGTTATTGACATGTTCATATACTGTGCATGATTCTTTAAACTTGTATTCATTTTTCATACAAGAACTTGTATTCTCAATAGATGAAGATGACTCTCTCTTTGGAAAGAAACATTTCTCATCTCAGAAAACTTGCTTCTAAATATGTTTTCTCCCATTCACATGATGGAGCTAAGGCAGATGAATTCCTCAGCAAACTTTTCCTAAACTCTTTTTTTGTTTCTTTTTCTTCTTTTTAGAGTTTGCAACTCTGAAATTTTCTCAAACTTGCTGCAATTTTTTTAGCGATGAAGATGCACAAGGAGCTCCTGGATGATCTCACCAATTTATTGAGTCATGATAATGAGGAGTGGTGATCTGTGAAGATGAAAAGGTGAGGAGCCATTTTTTTTAAATATTTTGATTTATTAAATGGCTGCCACATCATCAATCAAATCAGCATTGACATGTCAACTTAACGATCAAATTTAGCACCCCAACTTTAAATAATAAAAACCATATTTTTTAGAATCAAATATCATTGCTCGCAATATTACAAAAGAGATTCATCATAGTAGAAATGTACACATGTACATTGTTCTTATTCCATTACATTTTGCTTGAAGGCCATTAGATTTATTATTAACTCCATATTGAACATAGCTTTTTAAATAGCATTATTTCCAAGAGTGAGTTAGTCAATAAGCAGTACTGAGATAGGCCTGCACAACATTCTCACTCAATATTTGCAGCACTTCAATGTGCTTAGGACTAATACACCTTGGTGTCTTGTATTGACTTGCAGCAGTTCCTGACCTCAAGATATGGTCTAGAATCTTTTGGAATGTTCCCCTCCTCACAACCTTGAGTTCAAGGGGTCCAATGCTATTTGTTTTGCGTGAATACATGTAGCCTGCATCGATGAAAGATATGTCCAGACAATTGCAACATTCATTGAGTAGTTCATCACTTGCTTCCCCATTCATCTCCCAAAATATCACATAGTGACCTGGCTCTCTTGAAAATAAGTCAACATAGCTTGTGTAGTCAACTACATCCAACTTGTCTCCTAATAGCTTGGTTGCTGCCTCTACAGTCATTTGAAGCTCTTTCTCAGTGTTCTTGTCGATGTTAATTGTAAGCAGAAGGTTGCTCCTACAAACAAACTTGAGCTTAGGGGTTGAGTTATGGAATCCTATGACCTTCACCACATCCCCTAGCCTATACCTATACAAACCTGCAAATTGTACATCAGAAGTTATAAGTATGATGAACAAATAGTTAGTATATCAAACCCATAAAATGAACAACATAATCAAACCACCTGCTGGGTTGGTGATAACAATCTCATACTTTTCACCAACCTTCACCTCAGTCAATCCCACTGGCTGAGGATCCACACAAGGCAAAGTTGAACCTTCAATATTGTCTTGTTGTAAGTCACTGAGAGGGATGAATTCAAAGAAACTAACATGTGGAAGTACAGTGTAAGTGGCCAATTCAGGAGGCAGTTTTGGGTTCACATTTGCAGCAATAGGTCCTTCAGAAGCTCCATAGTCACCATTCAACAAAGGCAAATCCCCAGCATAATGCCTCAACTTATTTACATAATGTTCCATTGATCCAGTCATTATGGAATAAATGTACTTGGTATTGGGAAAAAGCTCAGTTATTAGACCATACCAGTTGTTCAGTTTCATGCATTTGTTTTCAATCAGTTTAGCTAAATCTGGATTTGGTTTGAGAAGATTAGACATGGCTGTTCTAACGGATGGATCTTTGACTTTGCTTGTAAGGACTCCTTCTCTGATATTAGCGCACAGTTCTTGCCATACTTGTTCAAAGGTTCTAAATGCATGCACAATGTTGTGTGCAAATGAAGAAACAACAAGCTGAACTTGATCATGGAAAACTAATCCACACAAAAGATGACAATACACTGATTGCTGAAAATCAGAACTGGATATCACTTCGTCTGGGCTACAAATTTCAAATAGTTTCAACGCTTGTGTGCGCTTTGAATGTGGTATTGCATTTGTTGAAAAAGGTGCAGCTTTGATGCCACCTTTTTTTTCAAACTGCTTGGTGCTATACGTAAAGCTTAAAGCTTTCCCATTATTTGTAATAGGATACTCACTGCAATATTTTAGGAATGTGTTATGTTAGGACTGCTGTTAGAGACCTAAAAGAATACATGATAAAGGAAAGATGCTTTTTTTGGTTAGAGGTCTCACTTGCCTTTTTGGAGATACAATTGAGAAATAGTGTCTATAGGAATGCAATATGTTCTGTTAGGTGTTTTTGTGTGAGATCTGGTTGTCTATTATTTGTACCTTAGTTGGCTCTAATCGTATTCTCTTGTTTCATCTATGGGTGTAATGTCTTTTTAATTGTATTAGTGTAATCCATCTCAAGCTATTTTCACTCTTTTGTTGTTATTTGTGTTTTCAGTGTTTATATAATTTATAGTTCATAGGAGGGTCATAACATGTTCTAGTTAAAAAATCATTTAACAAAATGAACCCCAGGAGGGAAAATAAACTCAAGACATACCTGTTCCTAAAGGCAAAAGAGATCTTACGCAGGTGCATAACGGATTCAAGTAATTCTTCATTAAATGGTACGAACTTGGGCTTTCCCCCAGTAGTTCCAGAGCTGCAAGAACAAGTCTAATTCATGTCTTACCTAGTAGCTCGTGACATGGGAAAAACCACACACATAAGAAAAGATGAAACAAAAAGCCAGACCTTATAGAAACTGTTGTGATTGGTTTTCCTGTGAGGATGGAAGAGGCATCACCATCTATGATTCTTGTGATATAAGGTTCCAAGTCCTTGTGAGTAACAAGTGGTACAAAGGCCTTGAAAATCTCAAAATTTGTCCTTCCATTGAGTCCCAAATTCTGCAAATATTCAGCTGAAGCATTATATTCCAATATTTTTCTAAGTGTCTCCTTCTGAACCCTTTCAGGATCCTTTGTTAGTGCCTCAAACTCTTCAATCACTTTCTCCATGTTCAGTTCTTCCACCTTGTCCATGTTTTGAAAGAAAAGAACAAGTTATGTGACTTAGTTATTTACACTATAAGCTAAAACAATTGGTGTGCATGTTTTGTAAAGACCCAATAAGTTTTTCAGCCCAAATTTGAAAAGTGGAAATGCAAAAATTGTCAACTAGGATTAGCCACTGAATTCATAAGAAAAGAATAGTGCATAATATTTCAAATTTCCATTTCATAGGAAAACAAAACAAATGAACATACTATAATACTTGAGATAGATTTCCTTGTGTGATATAAGGATCAGAGACAAAAAAGAACTTTATAAGCACAAATTAAAGGGGGTATAGGAAGAGAAATTGGGCGATGAGAAGAAGGAAGTGGACTTTTATAGAGGTCACAAAGGAGAGAATAAGGAATTAGTTAATTGGGTGCAAGGTTGTCAAACTCGTGAATTTAAGTAAACTCGTGGAAAGAAGGTAAAATCGAATCGTAGGCTCGAACCGTAAACTCGTAAGTCGTAAGAGTTTACATTTATTAATAAAGTGTGTTTCTAGTAAAAGTTAATAAAAATTTGACTCAATATATTTTAAATATAAATAGTTGATATTAAATGTATCAGCACACATACTTTATGAACTTCAATAAAGAAATTGTTATTTAATTGATATAAAAAAACTCATCGAATTTAGTCAAATAAAAATAATTAAATTAAAATGAGTTTATGAGAAAACAATCACAATTTTCTGTTAGGTGGAATCGTAAAAACGGTGAATTTAGCATTTAAACTCGTAAGTTTCTACCGAATTTTTTCTGACTTAGAATCTAAGTGAATCGTTACACATTTTGTTTAGGTAGAACCATAAAAACGGTAAAATCGGAGTGTTAACTCGTGAGTTTAACAACAATGATTGAGTGGAGCAAAAACTAATAATAATGGCATTAAGGCTTCCTCCATTTTAGTTATTATCATGATGATGATTTCGTTGCTTTCTTATTCTTTGAACACCGCTGCCTCCCAAAAGTGGCGTTAAGGCTTCTGTGGTGGCCACCAAGAAGAAGTATGTTTGTTTCATTTTCCATCTTTTTGCAACTTACGGGCTTCTTATTTTTCATTTGTTTTATTTTCATTTTTTTGGCATTTTATTGAAATTTTTGGTTTTGTAGCAAGTCGTGAATTCACTTTTCGAGAAGTGTCCAAAGCAATTCAGGTAATCTCTAGCCTTCTCTCTATTGCTGCTGAAACAGAGAAGAATAAGAGCAAAATATTAGATTTTTCCATATGAAGGAATGGGAAAATGGGTACGTAATTTTTGAAACCAATGTGTTTGTTCTCTGTTTCATAAATACAATTTACTTAAGTCACATCCTTTATCATTTCTTTGACCAGTTTGCTATTTCATCAGTTATATATTCTTATCCTTATTGAAAATATAGCAATGTTGAGTCTATGTCTAAGCATGGTTTCCAAAATTTTAAAAGAACATACACAATATGATACATTGTGTCTCATTTTTGGCTTCATGCGTTGATTGTTTTGAGCCATCATGGTATGCTTGCTTTTGGTACAATGGTGTTGTGACATATATATGTATCTAAACTTCATGTGGTTTGGTAAATTTAATATTTTAATATGCTTAATTTTACTAATTTTCATTTGCCTCGAGCTTACCTGAGCTTTCTAGATATTGTATTTGATTTAATCATTTATAATTCAAATGGGCAAGGACTGTTATGCATAATAGTTAGTCTTGATTCATTTCCCAAGTTGGTTCCATGGGTGTAGAAGGGTACTGTGTGAATATTCCACGGGAGGAGAAATTGGAGATGATGATTACATTTTTACATTTCAGTAAGGTTCTGTGACATGACCTATGTTTTTTGTGAATTCAAAGAATATATGCCTTCGATGAGATTTGTTGTCAAGGAATTCCCGCCACAGAGTTTTCATCCAAGTCAGCTAGCTCCTTCTTTGATGCAGCATGGTTGATGCAGCAAGGGGAATGATGGGAATCACAAAAGAATCATATAGTTTTCAAAGAGATTTTAGGATTATTATATTAGGATTTGATTATCACCAATTAGTATTTCTAAATTGTTCTATTTTAATTTTGAATTGATTCATTAAGTATGATTTATATTCTAGAGTATTCTATCATTAATTTTTAGGGTTAGGTTGAGATCTATATAATCTATCAACTATTTGCTTTGTAGACTTTTATGAATTGAATAATAATATTATTGAGTTGTCCTTTTCTCTTGTTCTCTCTTCCTTCTAAATTCTCACTTCTCTCTCTTCTTATTCTACCTCTATTTCTAAATTCTCATGCACTCTCTCTATTCTCACAACCATTCTGCATCACTTATCATGTGTGCAGATGAGTTTTGTAGCATTTTGTGAATTATTTGGTTAACCTAGCTTTTCTTATTGCTTTTCTTTATCTACTTATGGTAGTGGTTCTATCTTCATATATCTTATTGAATGTGTGACCCTTTTCTATGTTTGACATGGGTGATAAGGCATGATTTTTCGTTGTAGGTTGCAATTGAGTAAAAACATGCTCTATTCATTCCCGATTTATGGAGTTTATTTTTGTAATTTTGTCCCACTTTTACATTTTCTACTTTTGATTTTGTTGAGTGTAATTGTTTTCTTTTTTTGCAGCTAGACTAACACGTGTTTTGAGTTAGTTGCCCAATTATAGGATTTGGTTCAACTTCCATGCTATGTTTTGGTCTAACTTTATAGTTTGATGCTTAATTTCTGAACCCATAACAATGTATGTCCTTTATTTTGGTGTTTTGTTCAACATTGGTTTAGAAAGCATGACTCCTTTTATGGCTCACTTTGAAAATGGTCTCTCATAAAATTTTAGCTATAATGTCTTTTATTTGCTACTGTAAGGTGATATGCTCTTGTAATTAATTTTAATTTAGAAATTTAAGTTTAGTATTAAATATTGGTCTAACCCCTTTTTAACCCCGCCTACATTTGTAGTCGGTCCCAAATTAAGGAGGAGGGTTGTGCTTGTTTTTGGCAGCCAACGTAAAATTATGTCAAATTCGTTAAATATGGATTAATGATATGTCAAGCAATTGAAGTACCTGATTTGCAAATTGTGGCTGGGATTTGTTAGTTTAGGAATAAAATTGGTTTCAAAGAACAAGGTTATATTGTACAAGATGATGTCAAGTTTTTGTATTGGTTTGAGATTTCACTTTGTATTATCAAAGTTGTTTTGCATTTCCAATCTCTGTATTTGGTTTCTTTATTTGGTTGGTTTCTTTTTTGTTTTTCCTTAAAGGCTCGAATAGGCGGAATAGCTAGGTATCTAGGCTATTTTGGGTTGATTTTGGCTTCGAAATTGATGGCAATAAAAAGTTGTTTTGTTTCATGCTTAATTTGCAAAGTTTAGGCCTTGACATTAGCTTAAAATATATAATCTTGTTTTTTTCTAGTTCACTATTTTTTTTCAGTGATATGATAATGGCCTCAAAATGGGATGCTACCCATTATGCCTAGCAATTCTATCCTTTTTAATTTTTTCTTGAAGCATCTTTTTTGTTGCTCTTGGATGCGCAGAAACTCTAATGCCTGATTGTCTCATTGAAACATCTTGAAGTGCCTCTTGTAATTGTTTATGATCTAAGAATATCAATATTTTTTACGGTTATAAGTAAAGAAATATACATTTATTTTTATTTTCAAAAGTTTGTCTAATAACATTAAATGTTTTGCTTGTATCAAAAGTAAATATAGATTCATGCATTCTTCAACAAGCAATTGGTTGTTAGATACATTGGGTCAAATTTATAGGATTTATTTTTGTTTGGATTATTCTGTAGTGAACAACTATTTCTAAATTTGGGAAAGAAGATAATATAATGTTGTTCCTGAAACACCATAACTATCTTTAATTCCTTCCTCCTCTTTCATTTCATTATTTTTGAGAATAATATAAAGGAACAATTTATGAAACAGAAATTAGATATAAATTCTACAATTAAATTCAATCATTTAAGTATTATGCATTTAATTAATATGTCAGTTCGTCCATACATTAAAAAAACACCATTCAAGATTGAATTATTCCACTCCCTATAGCTTCTGCAACTACTGTAACAAAAAGAGACATACTTAATCCTCATGTTATCATAGAAAATATCTGATTAGTAGCTCTTATAAATGGGTTCTAAAAGGAACATGTGCCACAAAGGTCTCTGCAAAACAAGGGCCACAAACTAACCACTAAAGGACCCAAGAAATGTTGGGTACCTAAATCTGTTTAGTATATGCAAGTATGTCTTAGAACATCAAACAAAGGAAAATGGTACATTGACAGTGGATGCTCTAGGCACATGACAGAAGATAGAGATAAGTTCAACTCTATTGAAATGAAAGAAGGTGCAAAGGTCAGTTTTGGAGGAAATCAAAGTGGAAAGATTACTGGAGTTGGAGAAGTTAGACCTGTCAAGGATGTCTACTTGGTAGATGGATTATGTCACAATTTGTTAAGTGTCAGTCAATGTACTGACCGAGGTAACTGAGTTATTTTTGATTCAAATGAGTGCTTAATAATAGACAAACTGAAATTAAACATAGATAAAGATAACTTAATTTGCAAATTAAAAGCAAGTAGAAATGGAAATTTATACTCTCTAGACCTAATTCAAGGTCTTGAAGAAAAATGTTTTGTTTCAAACGATGAAAATTGTTTGCTTTGGCATAAAAGGTTAGCTCATGTAAATTTCACACAACTAGAAAAACTAGTTAAAAGAGACCTAGTGATTGGTATACCAACTTTTAAATTCAAGCATGATACTATCTGTGAATCTTGCCAGAGTGGAAAACAAACTAAGACCTCATTTAAGGCTAAGAAGTCAATCTCCACAACAAGGCCTCTTGAATTGATCCATATGGACCTGGTGGGGCCTGCTAGAGTGAAAAGTCTGGGTTGCAGTCTTTATACTCTAATGGTAGTGGATGACTATTCAAGGTTCACTTGGGTTGTGTTTCTTTCCTCAAAGCATGAAGTTTTTGATGTCTTTTATGTGCATGCTAAGAAATTGCAGAATGAAAAGAGCCAGAGCATAATTGCAATCAGGACTGATCATGGTGGTGAATTTGACAACAAAGAGTTCAAGAAGCTGTGTGAAGAAAAAAGAATTGATCACAACTTCTCTACCCCTAGAACTCCTCAGCAAAATGGTGTTGTGGAAAGAAACAATAAAGTATTAACAGAAATGGCTCGTAGCATGCTGAATGAAAAGGATGTACCACAAGTTTTCTGGGCAGATGCCATGAGCACAGCCTGCTACATCTCAAACCGGGCATACATCAGAAAAGGGATGGAGAAGACTCCATATGAACTCTACAAGGGAAGAAAACCTAATCTCAGTTAATCTAGAATTTTTGGCTCTAAATGCTTTATTCACAATAATGATAAAGTAAATTTAGGAAAATTTGATGTTAAATCTGACATTAGTATCTTTATTGGTTACTCTAATCGAAGTAAAACATATAGGGTTTACAATAAAAGAAATCAAACTGTTGAAGAATCTGTGCATGTTGTTTTTGATGAGGTAACACCAGAAAAACAACCCGAGGATGATGGAGAAGAAATTCTCAGGATAATTGAAAAGGATTCAAACTCTAAATCAGAGGAAAAAGTTAAGGAAGATCCTCAGGATGATCGAAGGGAAGAAGAAGAACTACCACCCTCCATAAGACATCATTAGGATCACCCACCTGAACAAATAATTGGAAATTTACAATCTGGAGTCAAAACTAGACGACAACTACAAAATGAGGTTGAATTCTCTGCCTTTATCTCTGAGATTGAACCTACTTGTCTTGAGGAAGTTCTTAATGACTGTGATTGGATAATCGCTATGCAAGAAGAGCTTAATCAATTCAAAAGGAATCAAGTTTGGGACTTAGTACTAAGACCTAAGAATCAATCAATTATTGGTACTAAGTGGGTTTTCAAAAACAAGCTTGATGATATAGATCAGATAGTCAGAAATAAAGCAAGATTAGTTGCTAAGGGATACAATCAAGAAGATGGGATAGACTATGAAGAAACTTATGCTCCAGTTGCAAGACTTGAAGCAATAAGAATTCTTCTAGCTTTTGCATCCATTAAAAACTTTAAGCTATATCAAATGGATGTAAAAAGTGTCTTTCTTAGTGGTTATATCAAAGAAGTCTATATTGATCAACCACCCGGATTTCAAGAAATTAACAAACCTGATCATGTGTATAAATTAAATAAAGTTTTATATGGTCTCAAACAAGCACCAAGAGCTTGGTATGAGAGACTTAGCAATTTTCTACTCGAAAAAGGGTTCACTAGAGGAAAATTAGATACAACCTTATTTATTCTGCACAAAAACAACCATATGCTTATAGTACAAATTTATGTAGATGACATTGTTTTTGGAGCCACTAATGAACAATTATATCAAGAGTTTTCTAAATTAATGCAGGGAGAATTTGAGATGTCCATGATGGGAGAATTAAATTTCTTCTTTGGACTACAGATCAAACAGAAAGAAAAGGGAATATTCATTTCTCAAACTAAATACTGCAAGGAATTGTTGAAAAAGTTTGCATTTGATATGTCTAAGTCAGAAGATACTCCAATGAGTTCCTCTGCTAGTTTAGATGCCGCTGAGACTGGTAAACCAGTCAATCAAACCTTATATAGAGGAATTATTGGTTCATTACTTTACTTAACAGTTAGCAGACCTGGCATTCAATTTAGTGTTGGTATGTGTGCTAGATATCAAGCTAATCCTAAGGAATCTCACATGACTAATGTCAAACGCATTCTGAGATATCTGATTGGCACACAGGAACTTGGCATCTAGTATCCTAAGGGTACTGAGGCATACTTAATTGCATATACTGACTCTGATCATGCAGGTTATAAGACTGATAGAAAAAGCACAAGTGGTCAATGTCAGTTTATTAGAGGTTGCCTAGTCTCTTGGGATAGTAAGAAACAAAATTGTGTATCTTTGTCCTCAACAGAAGCTGAATATATTGCTGCTGCAAGTTGCTGTGCTCAAGTTTTTTGGCTTAAAAAACAGCTGAGAGACTTGGGTTTAGAATTCTCTGAAATTCTCATCCTATGTGATAACACTAGTACTATAAGTCTGGCCAAAAACCCTGTTCATCATCAAAGACCCAAGCACATTGATGTCAGACACCACTTTCTTAGAGATCATGTTCAGAAGAAAGATGTAAAGGTTCATTTTGTCCCTACTTATCTTCAACTTGCTGATATATTCACTAAACCAATTGGAACAGACCAATTTGGTTTCATAAGAAGAGAATTAGGGATGATAAATCCTAATGAATTATAGAATTAATTTTGTTATACAAACATTTCAATTTACTCAAATTACCACCTTACTAACTTAAGCATCGGAGTGTGAATCTTAAGTTTTGCAGGTCACTCAATTTATAGAAACTTCGATCACTGAACTTCGAGTATTAATACTTTGATCAATGATTGCACTCAATGCGCGCTGAATGGGGTTAACACAATACTCGCAAAACCAATAATCGATGTCAGCTTCTGATAAGCTGTCAGCACATTCATCTAAAAGCGATGATCAAAACAACGATACAACACGACACTTCAACTATTCAATTCATCACTTCAATCACGGTTTGAAATTTGAATTTGTTTCCGTTACTTGTACACTTTGACTATACTGTCAGTAGTCGGAGTATCGAGGTATGAATTCTGACACACCCCTCTACAAACGTTACGTCTTCCCACTTTTTATTGATAAACGTACATGCATTAACCATCATTCATAAATGCACTTAACCTATTTAATCTCTCTTCTACATCCCACTCTACACTAGCATAAACTCTAAGATCACTTTCTGCCTTCATCATTTTTTTCTCTCAAAAACTCTAATTTCTTAAATGGCAAAGAAATCATCCAACATCTCAGAAACTCAGAGAGAGGTTGCTCCTTTATCTCCTAAAGATGGGTTCAACACTGGTACTCTAGAATCTCAGTCTAAGAAAATGGCCGAAAGAAGTGAGAATCACCGTACAACAATGTTTGTGGATTTTAAATATCTGAAGAATTGGGGAATAAATCTGGACAAATGGCTAGAGCCTTATGCCTCATGGCTGGCTATTAAAGATGATTATGATATAGATGTTATTAGAGTGTTCTTCTCCAACCTCTCTGTGAAAACACTTGAAGATGATAAAGGAAAGGAGACTGTAATATCTTTTGAAAGCACTGTTAGGGGTCAGAAAATCTCCTACGATGATGTGAGTCTTAATAGAGCGCTAGGAATTACATATGCTAAGTGCACAAAATGGGATGTTTATGAGAAGATGCCTGAAAATAAATATTAAAAGATGCTGGGCTTAGAAGAAGAAGATAAGAAGAGTCCTGGGGAATGTGTGATGAACACAGGATTCTTCACCATGTGTATAGAATACTGCTAGTAAATAAGTCTAGAAATTTCTCCACTCTCACGGACCAGGATAATCCTATTATGGGAAGACTAATTGAGAAACTCCCTCTGAATCCTGGTATGATTCAAGGAATTGGAAAGATTTTTGATGAAGGGAAGCAGGAAAACAACTTTTCCTTATCTTCAAGTGATCTCCTGCTTGTTGAAATTGGAAGGAATCTGGCCTACTCAGCACAATCCAAAGAAGATAGACAAGTTCAATGTCTCCAATCTTTGAAGGATGCAGTTGACCATTGGTTCTTTCCCGAGGCATGGCTCCAAGCAGTCTGGAGAATCTAAAGAGTAGCCCGTCAAGAAGGTGTCTAAGAAGAGGAAAGTAGTCAAAGAAGAAGAGCGAGAAAATCAACCTGAGATGATTAAGGAACCTGTTCAATCACATGCCTCTCCTCACCAAGAAGAGGAATTTCGACCACTAGAGCCTGAGCCTTCTCCCATGTCACTTCGATCACATCAGCTTGAGTCTTCATCACAGCCTCTCTTTACTCCCCAAGAAACTGACCGCAGTGATTCTGAGCCACTTCGATCATCCAAAGAGATGACACTTCAAGAACTTCAGTTATTGCATCAAGTTCGCTCACACCAGCACTCTGATCACTGAAAAGCTATTCTTGAAGAGCAACATCATTAATCTTCATCACCTTCTTCTCAGCGGCTCTCTGATGCCGATTTCCATAAGATTGTCGACGAGGTTAGCCATAGCTTCACGGAAATGGCAAATTCATTGGTTTGTGATGTAGTGAGCAATGTCGCTCGTGTCATTGATCTCACCGATATTGTTGTCTCCATCCATGATTGAATTTTTGATGAACTTGACAATGTAAGGTAAGTCATAAGTAATTTGGTGGATCAATTCCATGGCTTACGGGCAGATCTTCAAAACCACCAATCCTCTACTCCACCTCCTTCACCACCACATGATCACCCCCCTCCATCTCCTCATAATGAGCCCAATCTACCACCCTCTAGATCACCATCACCTCTTCCGCCCTCTCATTCACCATCACCAACCCCTCCCTTACCATCATCTCCCTATCCTTCTTCTCCTCTTCCCCAGCACATCTCTAATATCCACTCTCCCATCCTCATCACCTCATCCCCTGAACTTTCTCCTTCCAAATCCTCTCCTCCACCTACAAACCCTTCACATAATGTATCTCTCTCCTCCCCATCCTTTCCCACAACCTTTCAACCACTTGAGAGTTTCTCCCTTCCCTGCCCTCTTCCCCACCAATCTTTTGATGATGACACCAAGGGGGAGAAAGATTCAGAAAATCTTGAGCTAACGCCACCTATTTTGCCCTCGACCTCTTTGTTTGCTGTCCAAAATAGGCCATCATTTGAGAAAATATTGACTCACTTTTTTTATGTGTATATGGATGCTTTTCTCTTTTTTGTCAACAAAAGAGTTGATGAGTCTAGTAATCAAGAACTTCTCGTGCATTATGATAGAGAAATGGTTCTAGGAATCATTAGAGCTGCAATTGAACAGAATATCTATTCAAGAGCTAGAACCTAAGAAGATACTAATGATCCTTTTAACCTGACCCCAATTCTTGATGAATATGCTATGTATGAAAGAAAATTTAGAAGATGGTTAAGACGAATGATAAAGAATGGGTGGATGAATTCTGCGGATAGAGAAGCTCCAAAGGATAAAATGAAGAGGTGATCGAAGCTGGTGAAGAAGTTGTCATAGATGAAGATCAGTCAATGATTGTTCCTTGGAGAGACCCAGTGCTAGCAAGTGTGGTTGAAGTTGCTAACTATTATTCTGAGGTTGTACAACAAGAGGAAATTGCAAAACAACCTCAGAATGTTGTGCCAGTTAGCAGAGAAGCAACTTCAATTATTCCCATCTCTGAAGCCACTTCAATCATTCCCTTTTCTGAAACTGCTGAGAAATCTGAGGATTTAAGCCTGAGTCTATCTGATGAAGAAGTATTCCAGAAAGTAAGACCAGAAGAGGTTGAGATGGTAGAAAGAGCCATAGCTAAGGCTGATGCAGAAGAAAGAAGAAAGAACTGCAAGAGGAGGAAGATAGACTGAAAGATGTTCTTCTTCAAACTGAAGAAGAGGAACAAGTATATAAGCAAAGGAAAATAGCCTCTGATGCTGAGAAAATTTCAAGAGCTTTAACTAGTAGAGGCAGAGGAAGAGGTAAAGGTAGAAGTAGAGGCAGAGGCCGTGGTAGAAAAGAAAAATAATTTCAAGAGCCTAGTCGATGTGTTAAAATTCTTCAAGAGCTGAGTAAGAAGTATGATATTCATCAACCTAAGAAGAAGATAACTCCTAGAGGACCAAGAGTTGGAGCAACCAAGAAGTCCATGTTTACTGCTCTTGAATGGTTGGGAGCACAAAGAATGTCCCTCCTCCTCCACCTGTTGAAATCTCATCTTAGCCCTCTCTTGCAGCTCTATCTCAGTTACCTCCTCCTCCTCCTTCTCGTCCTTCCATGCCTAAGGCTCCTCCTGGTTCCGCTAAGGAAAAACCCAAGAGTCGAAAAGGGGAAACCTCCCTCTAAGATTTCTGAGAAAAAGACGAAAAGACTTGAAATTTCCTCTTCTGAATCTGATTAAAACAAACAGCATTACACATGCATCACCATTACTGAAATATACACATATTGCATTTTGTAATTGAAGCTGTGATATATATCTTATGACCATTGTTCTTATCTGTCGTTACTTTATCTATTTCACTTATGTGTTGTCATCATCAAAAATGGGGAGAATGTTAGAATCTTAAGTTTTGATGATAACTTATATAAGACAGAGACAAAGCAATCACTGAGTCATGACAGAACGATTATTGATAACTTAGACATAATGGCACAAGTGATAAATATGCTACCCATATAGACAAAAGTGCTTACTCGACAATTCAATTACTGAACAAGAAAGAACGATCACTAGTTACTATAACGAGATAGAATGATTGCTCACTTAGACAAAAGGACTGGAATTTACTATGTGATTCAATTACTAGCTCTCATAGACTAAACGATCACTTAGACAAAACGATCACTGATCAAATCCAAGAAAATATAAGTAAGATCGATAGTTGAAGCATCAGGTAGTCAACTTCAATCATTAGATCATACTGAGTAATCTAAGTTAGAACGGCAATCGAAGTATACTAATAGTTAACTTCAATCACTGACTGAGATAGAATAATCTAAGTTAATATAGTAATCGAAGTATAGATCAAACAACTTCAGTTAGTGAACCTCAGATTGAGTGACTTAACCGGATAACTTCAATTACTGATTTTGAATAGGTCTACGTCGGACCAATAATTGAAATGTCTTCAATCACTGAGAGTAATTGAATCAATAATCAAATGTGCAATGATTGAAGTATCGAGTAATTGATATTCCTATGATTCTAACATGTGATCTAAGTGTTCAACAGATAATCAAAGAGGAGTGATCGCTCTATAATCGAAGTTACGACCAGAAAGTAAATCAAGTACAAAAGTACACTGTCATGCTCAGAGAACCTTTTTTAGAAGATGTTAGACTCAGTCTTCCTTCATATAAGCTCATAAAGCAACTTCTCTCCTCCACTGATAAAGCTTGAAGCCGCATTTAATGTTCATCTTCTTCAAGCAACATGGGAAAGCTTTAATACATAGCATTAATTGAGCTCAATGGATACAAGTCTTCTACAACCTCTTTCAAACGGCTCTATTCTACCATGTAGACTATAAATAGGCTGAAGAATTAATTGCTCTTCACCAACTAAGCACCTACTCTCTATTCAAATTCTTAAAGAGCATTCAAGTCAATTGTGCGATTACTCAAGCTTAAGTGATTATCAACATCTGTTCATTATAGTGAACTTATTTCTGATATAAATCCTCTTTTGTTTTGAGGTTGTTCTAAAGTTTAGTGCTTTAGAACAGGGTTAGTTCCTTACAAGTAGTAAGGGGGAGTGTTAGAGAATTTTTCTTTTCTTTCACTGTAAAGGTTCTTGTCACGCCCGAAATTTTAAATGTGACCGGCACGAAGTTTAAGGTATTTAAACTTCATAAGCCAACCAATACTTCTAAACATTTATCATTTTCGTATTAATGCATACAAAGATAAATACACAAATTGAATGTATAGATAAATATTATTATTTACAATAATAATAAGAATCAATTTTCTTTATAAAGCTAATTATACCTTCCGTCATCTTAAAGCACGAAATGATGTTCCACATTCTTCAATCTGAAATACAAAATACTATATAAATATTTACAATCTCTTTACACTGACTTCACATTTAAATTCCCAAAAATAGATAAATATATAAAGATTTGGAATATAGAAACCTCAGTAGTTTGTAACCATACTTGTATTTGAGAAAATCCCAAAAGCGCAAAATTAGCATAACATAAAAGTAATTCCATTCAAGGTTTACAAAGTAAATATGAAAGCTCATATTTGTGAAAAACTTGTTTTCTATAGAGGAACTGACACGCAGCGAATAACAAGCGCAGCACAGAGGCCACGAAACAAGCGCAGCTCGAAATCTACAAGTCAAACGCAACCCGAAGGCCACGAAAAACCAACGTAGCTCGAGACTACGAAACAAGCGTGGACACACAGTCACACGAGGGTAAATAAATAAGCGTGACACGAAGTCACGAAAACAAGCGCGGCAAGCCACGAAACAAGTGTGACATGAAGTCACGAAACAAGCGTAGCTCGAGGTTACGAAAACAAGTCGAGCGTAGCTCAAGACTACGAAAACAGTTCAAGCGTAGCTTGAGACTACGAAAACATTTCAAGCGTAGCTCGAGTATACGAAAATAGTTCAAGCGTACCTCGAGACTACGAAAACAGTTCAAGCGTACCTCGAGTCTACGAAAACATTTCAAGCGTGGTAAAACCACGAAGCAAGCGTGACACGAAGTCACGAAACAAGCGTAGCAAAGCTACGAAACAAGCGTGACACGAAGTCACGAAACAAGCGCTTTGTGTCTAGTTCCTCAAAAACGTTTACATAGTAATAAGAGGAAAAATAATATAATTCTATCCAGTTCAAATCAACCAACATCCAACTTAAAATCCTTTGCACAATATAATGTAAGTATAATACTAAAACTTACTCAAGAAAATGACTATTCTATTGCAATCTCAACAATTTCAATTACCATATATTCTTCTTCATAAACCTAATAAATAGGAGCAAACATATACAATGAAATTAACCCAAGACTGCATACACCAACATAAATCATACATACAACACCAACAGTTTCATCATGTCTTCATTATTTTACCATCCTAAAGCACTCTTTCTTGCCTTGAATCACTTTGATTTATGTTCAAAAACTCCTAAACAGAACATTAGACACAATTTCTCCAAATTGTCAAAGTCCTTTTCTTCATTCTCTTTAAGAGATAAATATATGAACCAAAATTTTCTTCTAACCATTTTAACAAACACCTTGTGTGCTCATAACCTACATGCAACTTTCTCCTCTCTTTCAACACTCAAGATTCAACTCACATTGTAACCCCATCAATCACTGTATTAGAATCATAGATATGCACAAATAAACATATAGAAATCATCAAATCCTAAAAATAGAGAATAATTTCAGAATCAATCAAGATTTCTATCTTATTCAAACTTCTAATGAATACAAACCCCAAATTTGCCCAATGCTAAGGAATCCACACCATTAGAAACACTTATTAACCTTAGGAGACCCAAACAGAATGCTCAAAACAGTGAGAAAACTTACAATTTCGAAAATCACATTAAACCTTGAATCTTTAACACCTATTTTGCCCAAAATTCCTTCTAACCCAACAGTATGCAATCCTAACCAATAGAACATTTAAAACTCACCTTAATTTGGTTTCAAAACCATAGAATTGTACTCATTTAGCCTAGGGTTCAGAATTTTCAAGAACCCTAATTTCTAAGCAAAAAAAATCAAATTTTTTTTTTGAAACTATGAAAAGAAAGGAGTGAGTGATAGAAGCTCACCTAGGTTTATGAGGCTTCAATAGATTCCAAAAGTCACCAAAAACACACTCCAAATCGCTGACTATTCATGCTCTACTTGCTTTTTTTTTCTTTCACAGCTCACATACAAGGGAGGAGCAAAAAGAAACAAGAAAGGAGATGGAGGAAGCCATAGTGACTTCTCTCACCACCATCGACGGCGGCGACTCCGTGGCTGCGTGGAGCATCACCAGAAGAGGAGAGATTTTGAGAGGAGGTGGAAGAATCTCGAATGATGGGAGGAGGGAGTATGTCTCATGGTGAGTACTCCCTCCGTTCCTAAATATAAGAGCACTTTGACTTTTTTGGAGAATCCTAAGAAAGTAAAATATGGTAATTAAAAATTGATTTTCCCAAATTTTTTCACTAAACTAGTTTATTTGACTTATGAACTTACATATGATCTAATAATATTTAAAATATGTTATGATTAAATTGTTCATTTTGCTTTCTTAGGATTCTCCAAAAAAGTCAAAGTGCTCTTATATTTAGGAACGGAGGGAGTATTTTTTTATGCGTGTGTGTGTGTTTCATGTTTTTTTTTATTTTATTTTTTTTTTGAGAGGAAGGATGGAGTTGCTTCTAGAATAAAATAGAAATGGAGTATTTTAAATTGATTTACCTGCTACACTTGACAATTTTGCCCATTCTTATCTTTTATTGACTTTCTTATTTTCTACTTGACTAAAGATGAAATATAGTTTAACCCTTTCAAGATTTCATATATTTTCTTTCATCAAAATAATGTTTAGGCCTCAGAGTATATTTCATAAAAATTTCAATCAATACTCTAATCTCTAACTATTTTCTTTAATTTGTATAAGAAAAAGGTACATTGATTCTTTAAAAATATATTTATTCTCATTTATTTATTAACAATGATTTTCGGTTCACTAATGACATCCCTAAAACCACAATTAATTCCTTGTTATCCTTAATATAAAAATTGGGATGTTACAGTTCTCAGGTGAACCTGTGGTAAAACCTGATAATAGTGGAACCCAGTGAGGTGTTGGTGAACTGGAGTAGGCAAGTGGTTGGCCGAACCAGTATAAATTTGTGTGTTGTGTTTTTATTTATTCAAGTTTCTGGATAGCAAAATTCACCCCCCCTCTTGTGCATTCTCTCGTCTTTCACAGTTTACCCCGTACGTTGCACGAGACTTACAGCAACAACTTAACTATTTGTTGAATGAATTACTTATAAGTGTAAAATGCAGATTATGGTTAATTATTTCTAGATCATTTATTCATTGGTATAATTTAAAGGAATGAGAAATATGACTTCTAGTATATTGGGTTTTTTTTATTCAAAGGGGCAAGCACTAACGGTTTGAGGTTACAAGCGGGATCGAACCTGCAACCTCCCACCTAAAAGGGAGATATCATACCACTGGGCTACAAGGCCCTTTAGAGTTTCCGCGCATCCAAGAGCAACAAAAAAGATGCTTCAAGAAAAAACTAAAAATGATAGAATTGCTAGGCATAATGGGTAGCATCCCATTATGAGGCCATTATCATATCACTGAAAAAATAGTGAACGAGAAAAAACAAGATTATATATTTAAAGCTAATGTCAAGGCCTAAACTTTACAAATTAAGCATGAAACAGAACAACTTTTTATTGCCATCAATCCCCAAGCCAAAATCAACCCAAAATAGCCTAGATACCTAGCTATTCCACCTATTCGAGCCTTTTAGGAAAAACAAAAAAGAAACCAACCAATTAAAGAAACCAAATACAGGGATAGGAAATGCAAAACAACTTTTGATAATACAAAGTGAAATCTCAAACCACTACAAAAACTTGACATCAGCTTGTACAATATAACCTTGTTCTTTGAAACCAATTTTATTCCCAAATTATCAAAACCCAGTCACAATTTGCAAATCAGGTACTTCAATTGCTTGACATATCATTAATCCATGTTTAACGAATTTGACATAATTTTACGTTGGCTGCCGAAACCTAGCACAACCCTCCTCCTTGATTCGGGACCGACTACAAATATAGGCGGGGTTAAAAAGGGGTTAGACGGTAGACCAATATTTAATACTAAACTTAAATTTCTAAATTAAAATTAATTACAAGAGCATATCACCTTACAGTAGCAAATAAAAGACATTATAGCTAAAATTTTATGAGAGACCATTTTCAAAGTGAGCCATAAAAGGAGTCATGCTTTCAAAATCAATGTTGAACAAAACACCAATATAAAGGGCATAAATTGTTATGGGTTCAGAAATTAAGCATCAAACTATAAATTTAGACCAAAACATAGCATGGAAGTTGAACCAAATCCTGTAATTGGACAGTTAACACAAAACACGTGTTAGTCTAGCTCCCCAAAAAAGAAAACAATTACACTCAACAAAATCAAAAGTTAAAACTGTAAAAGTGGGACAAAATTACAAAAATAAACTCCATAAATTGGGAATCAATAGAGCAGGTTTTTACTCAATAGCAACCTGCAACGAAAAATCATGCCTTATCACCCATGTCAAACATAAAAAAGGGCCACACATTCAATAAGATATATGAAGATAGAACCACTACCATAAGTGATAAGTGATGCAGAATGGTTGTGAGAATAGAGAGAGTGTATGAGAATTTAGAAATAGAGGTAGAATAAGAAGAGAGAGAAGTGAGAATTTAGAAGGAAGAGAGAACAAGAGAAAAGACAACTCAATAATCTTATTATTTAATTCATAAAAGTCTACAAAGCAAATAGTTGACGGACTATATATAGGTCTCAACCTAACCCTAAAAATTAATGATAATTCACTCTAGAATATAAATCATACTTAATGAATCAATTCAAAATTAAAATAGAACAATGTCGAAATATTAATTGATAATAATCAAATCCTACTATAATAATCTTAAAATCTCTTTGGAAACTATCTAATTCTTTTGTGATTCCCATCATTTCCCCTTGCTGAAAAGAACTCGCCTCTGGTGAGGAAGGGGTATTGAAAGAGTCATGTAAAGTGGAATCGATCCGGCGGAACTCATCTTCAGTAATCCATGTACCATCTGTGTCAGTTGAACCCTTCCATCGAACAAGATAACGTTGAACTGGCCCATTCGAAGTAAAAATGGTTTTTGCATCCGTAACAGCATCGATCACTTCTTGTGCTGGAGGAACACATAATAGAGGTGGAATTGGAGCACTGATCCTGGAACCTGTAAAGGAATCACCAGAAAATGGGGGAGGCTCAAAAGTGCCTCGGTAAGACATAGGATCCTCAACATTAAAAAGTGGACTAATAGACATTTCAGGAGGTGAAAAGAGAATCTTTTTCAATCATATAATAAGAGAATAATGTCAAATAAAAGCAATGATATTGAGTAATTTAAGCAACAAAAGAGGACAAAAGACTTGGACTATGTAGAAAAGAAACATTGTTTGTATCAAAAAAGAAAGAAAAGAAACATTGTTGCATATCACATTCTTTGGCTGAAATCAGATTAAAGTCTTGATCAGAGTATGCAATATTTGTACAACACAATTGTAATGATTAGATAAATGGAAAGGAAAGACTATTAATTGAAATCACAATAAGAAGAATGAACCAAAGATACAATTTCAAATTCCAGCAAGTAGAATAATGCAAAAATAATGAAATCGGAAAAATAGGTGATGCTGTGAGGTTGGTGATTAAAATAAAAGGCCGCGGATAATGTAGATAATTAATGCCAATTACACCATCGATATAGAAATATAACTGAACAAAATGTTTGAAAATGCAACTCCTAGTTTACAAAAGAAAACATGTTTAAATAGTTTAAGATAACATTGTATCGAATATTGAACCCCAAGGCTCCATATGTGATATCACCTTGTTAAGAAAGATCCACAAATATTTTTATATGGCTGCTTGGACAATAATTCCAAGAGTTGCAACTTTGTAAGCGATTAGACATGCCTTGAAATTGTGTGAACATGTGCCAATGTCTTTAGCTCCATGCATTTCAATCTGCAAAAACAAAATAAAAAATTGTAAGGATGTTAAATATAATGTAAACAATAGCAGTGTGAAACAATCAAGTGCATTACAATAGTTAAAGAGCACAAGGTAATTTTGAACCCATCTCAACCTCTTTCATAAGCATCAAGTTCATTGCTCAACCATGCTGCATCAAAGAAGGAGCTAGCTGACTTGGAAGAAAACTCTGTGGCGGGAATTCCTTGACAACAAATCTCATCGAAGGCATATATTCTTTGAATTCACAAAAAATTAGGTCATGTCACAGAAGCTTACTGAAATGTAAAAATGTAATCATCATCTCCAATTTCTCCTCCTGTGGAATATTCACACAGTACCCTTCTACACCCATGGAACCAACCTAGGAAATGAATCAAGACTAACTATTATGCATAACAGTCCTTGCCCATTTGAATTATAAATGATTAAATCAAATACAATATCTAGAAAGCTCAGGTAAGCTTGAGGCAAATGAAAATTAGCAAAATTAAGGGAAAAGACATATAAAGTCTGCCCAATTGGTAAAAGGACAATTGAGGTGGCTAAATTGTGGAAAGGACAAGTTGGGTCATTGGAACCTAAAACAAATTACCACATTTGGGGAAAAGACCAAATTACCCTTAAAACTCACTCACTTACCCATCCCTCCCTCACAAAACAAAACAAATCTGAATCCTAACCTCAAGCCCTAGCCACCTCCCCGTTCTACCGCCACCCAGCCACAAACCCCACCCAGCCACAAATCCCTCTGCCGCCCGATTCTGTAGCCTGAGCAAGCCGCGAATGTAAAAACCATAATTTTAACCCTTTTTACGCCATTTTTATCACAAATTTTTTTTTCATACATATTATTGTTAGAAAATAAATTTACCTATAAGAAAGACTAACATAGTTAGAAAGGATTAATATTACTACCTCCGGTCCTAAATATAAGACCTAGATAACTTTTTTTTGGAAATATTAAGGTTGCGAAATAGGTTATTAAATCATGACATATTTTATATCTTTTTAGATTATCCATTAGCTTATAGGTAAAGTAAACTAGTTTAAGAGAAAAAATTAGGTAAATCAATTTATAATTAACTTATTTTTTGCTTTTATTATGATTTTTCAAAAAAGTCATCTAGGTCCTATATTTAGGACCGGATGGAGTATATTCCAAAATGATTTTTGATGACTAACCATGATAGAAAAATTAAATGCCTATATTATATATCTACCTATCATGGTTAGAAAAGGACAAAACTAAATTTTAACAATCATCGATATAATAAAGTCAATTTAATATAATTCAAATATTAAGTAACAGAATTCAGTAGTTTCCCATCACACAGCCAAATGTATAAGTTTTGCAGAAATAATTAACTACAATATTTTCTGAATAATGAAGATATAAAGTATGCAAATATCAAATTAAATATGCAACATAAATCAAATATATGAGGCTCCTAATGTGGCAATAACATGTGTGTCAGCATCTCACTTTAGTGAGTAGTCCCCGGATCGTTCCCTTGATTTCCTAATTCGCTTCCGGCTCCTGTAAAATAATAAAATGTGGGGTAGACCCAGAATCGCAACTACAACCATTTGCTCACGTGCATGTGCATGCCAACAAGGTGGTGTGTGTCAATATCGTGTATAGTGGTGTGTGCTACATACAGTGTTGCATGTACATTTAATATAACTTAATTGCAAGTATTAACCAAGTACCAACTCTCAGCAGTACATAAATATATATCCTCATTATCAAACACAATGGATAATAAAACAACATTACTCATTTATAATCAATAATTAAACATAAATAGTATTACACCAGAAAATCCAACAACATTAATAATCATCAAGCACACAATAATATTTCAGTTCAATAGGGACTCACAACTCTTGGTTGATTTACCCTCGCTTGAACCGGGGGAGCTCTTCCCAATAACGTTTTTCTCTTTTTAGTCCCTGTGGTAAAATAGTTCAATAGGGACTCACGACTCATGGTCGATATACCCTCGCTTGAACAAAACATAATGGTTCAATAGAGACTCACGACTCGATGGTCGATATACCCTCGCTTGAACAAAGAATTATTGTTCAATAGGGACTCACGACTCGACGGTCGATGTACCCTCGCTTGAACAAAATACAAAGGTTCAATAGGGACTCACGACTCGATGGTCGATGTACCCTCGCTTGAACCGGCGCCATTCACAATAACATTTTCTATTTATTTAGGCCTTATGGACCAACAGGGTACCTCATCCCGGGATGACATAATTATATTATTATATTATTCGGTATATAAAACAATTCAGAATTCCAACCAGAGTATTAAATAACAATCACATAAGCGGTAATAACATGTTTATAGTCTATCCTACATGCTAACTAACATACACATACACGCAAACAAGTAGAAGTAGTTACCTTCTTGCATTTAAACCAAAAATTAACGTAAGCTCCACGTGCTCAAGTGTCAATGACTGACCTCTACAGGCAATAATCCAACACATACAAATAATTAAAAATTAATCAATTATCGTAATTTCTAATTTGAGAGCTATGTCTCTTCCAACTGATTAAGTGAAAAATATAACCCATATAAATTCTACAAATCCCCAAATTTTTTTATGTTCCATTTCACAAAACCAAGTTTCAAACGACTATCTCCATTCCTAACTCTCACTCTCACCCTTACTAATTCTTTATCTTAAATCATTATCTATAGAGAATCAAATCCTAAGAACAACCGACAGTATTCCTACACTTGGCAAGCATATAATTATATTGAGAGGAAGTTAGTCATTTGTCATAATAGAACCATATACCCATAGCAAATTAAATTGGCAGCAATTTCTAAATATAACTCTTAATCAGTCCAAATGTTTTGTTTTATTTTATTTTATATATTTCTTTATCTTTCATTAATGAGATTCCACTAAACTAACTGAACAAAATAACCCCTAGTCCACACTTTTTGAAACAAAATATAATTTTATCAATATATGAGAACCAGATCCAAAGATGTCCGTACAAACTCAAGGCTGACTACATGAAATGGATTCCACTTGCTTCTAATATACATAAATACAACCTTCTAGTACTTACATAATTTTAATATAACGTGGGTTTTGGAGGAATTCACAAGAGATTATTGAAACCAACAAGGAAATAAGAAATTGACCAAAAACTTCATTAAAATCCCAACTTACATTCAGGCAACACATTTTCTAACGTCAAATCATGAGTTTAAACAAGTAAGGATCCTCCAAGTACGAAAATCAGATTCTATCCCCCTCAAAATCTCATAATCAATCGAAACAGAAAACTGAAGAAGGAGAAATCGAAGGAGGCTTACCCATTGCGATCAGCCCAGCAATGACCTCCGCCGTCGCCGTCGCCGTCGCCGTTCAGCACTGCCGGAGCCTGACGGAAAAGAGGGAGGCGAGCAGAGTGGAGAGGAAATCGGGTTTGAAGAGAAGAGGAAGTGATTCATAGAGGAAAGGAAGGAAGAATACGGTGTTTGAAGAGAGGGAAGAGATGATGTTGGTCAGATTCTCTTGGGTAACAAGAAGGAGAAGAGGAAGAAGAAAACGATGAAGTGAAAGAAAGGTGTTATTTTTTTTTTTGCGTTTGAATGGGGCGGCTGCACATGAAGGGAGTGAATTACTAATATTAAACGGGAATTTAGGGTTTATGGCCCAAGAAGCAAATTACAAGAATGCCTTATAAAGTTTTCTACTTTTATGGAAGAGTATACATCATTATTTTATTTATATATTATTTTTTTGTTTAATTAGACATTGAATTATACTCATTCAATTTAAGCTCTAAACTTCTCATTTCTACATGAATTTTCTTAATTAGCAAATTTACTTATGAGAACTTTATTATTTCCTAATTTAATGCATTAAATATAAATTTCTTCCTACCTTTTATTTCTTTAAATCTATGATTATCATGATTTATTTTGATTTACACTCAAGGATTTCACAACATTCTAAACAAAATTTCCTAAATAATAAACATTCATAATTATTACTAAATAAAAATTAAATACTAACTATTTTCCTTCACCCATAATGGAAATAAAATTCTAGCACATTCCCTAAAAAGATGTTAAAAATTCTATTTATTTGCAAGATTAAATTTCATGTATTTATTAACTTATTTTACATTAAAAAAAATCTAGGATGTTACAGCCAATGCCGTATGTATGCTTTGGATTTTGTGTCTTGTGTAGGTATGCTTTGGATTTTATATGTGGTGATCACAGTATAATTGTTAGGCATGATGTTTTTTTTGTAGACAAAGTAAGCTTCTCTTTTGCACACTAATTAATTCAAGCTAAGAGTTTATGTTGCACTGCATGGTTATTGATAAGTGTTAATGGAATGCAACTTTGGAAAAATCGGAGGGCATCTGTTGATAAGTGTTAATGGCTTGATGTTTTGAGCTAAGCTTTCTCTTTATTGTTGAACCTTGTAAGCATGCACGTGTTGACGGTAATGTTAAAGGAAACTAGAATTACTCTTCTGACTTGATTTATATTTCTCTCTTGCTTAATTGGTAGGGATAAGAATAAAGAACCTGCTCCAAGCTGTGCTGCTTTCTATCCTATGGCGTATAAATTAGAGTAACAAGTTATTTGAACTGGACATATTTTTCTGGATAGGAATTGATCAATGATGAGGTAGAAAGAGTTAAAGGCTTCCCTCTAGATGCAATTGCTCCATTTAGGTAAAGATTGAAAATTTTGTGGTATTGTATTTTGCTTATTTGGTTTGGGCTGAGTAATAGTTTTCTCAATAGTTTTCAAAGAGTTTTTCTCAATAATTGCTTGTTTTGTTGCAGTCTCATTGGTTGAATCATTATATATTTGAAGAAGCTGAACCTTCAAAACAAGTGGAGGTTGATGGAGAAGATAGCAATATTCTTTTATAGATGTCAGTCAAAAAGTGGAGGCATATGAAGAGGATATTGATTGCAATGAACATTTTTTTGTAGTCTTTGTACTTTTTGGAGCTGTTTCTTTTGTTCTTTTGTTAGAAGATTTAGATGACAAAAATTTGTAATGAATGTTTCTTTAAGAAAATGTCAAAGTTCTCATTCCGTCACTTGTATCAACATTTGAACAAGTTTCCTTGTTTAGTTGTTAATTTGAACAATGTAGTACATTTACAATGTGCATATCCAAATGTTATTTGAGATATCCAGTTGCTAAATTTAATGACATCGTTGTTAATTTGAATGATCCAGCTTTTAATTTCAGTGATGTCATTGTTGTGGTTATTAGGGACAATGACGTGGTTAATTGGGACGTTCATGTTGTTAATGAGCAAGATGCAATTGTTAATTCATAACAGGTCCCAATGCCCCTTAAAACACAATAGTTAGCTTTAGGGACATTGATGTGGTTATTAGGGATGATGACGTGGTTAATTGCGACGTTCCAGTTGCTAATGAGGAAGATGTAATTGTTAATTCATAGTAGCTTCTCTAGCCCTATAAAACACCACAGTTAATTTCAGGGACGTTGTTGTGGTTATTAAGGACGATGAAGTGGTTAATTGAGATGTTCCGATTGTTAATGGAGAAGATGCAATGGTTAATTCATAGCAAGTTTCCTAACCCCTTAAAACACCACATTTAACTTCAGGGACGTTGTTGTGGTTATTAGGGACGATGATGTGGTTAATTGAGACGTTCCGATTGTTAATGGAGATGATGCAATGATTAATTCATAGCAAGTTCCCTAACCCCTTAAAACACCACATTTAACTTCAGGGACGTTGTTGTAGTTATTAGGGACGATGAAATGGTTAATTGAGACGTTTCAGTTGCTAATGAAGATTATGTAATTGTTAATTCATAGTAGGTTCTCTAACCCCATAAAACACCACAGTTAACTTCACGGACGTTGTTGTGATTATTAGGGAAGATGATGTGGTTAATTGGGATATTCCGATTGTTAATGGGGAAGATGCAATGGTTAATTCATAGTAGGTTCTCTAACCTCTTAAAACGTCACAGTTAACTTCAGGGATGTTATTGTGGTTATTAGAGACAATGACGTGGTTAATTGAGAAGATACAATGGTCTAACTAGTTTTACAAAGATTTACATTACAATGCTCTAGTATTTTGCAATCTAACTAGTTTACGAGTAAGAAAAGATTATTTAACTTACACACAGGGGAAACAAAAGATTACAAGTAACACAATTTAATTAATTTCTCACCAGTGTACCACTGAACGTTTACAATTATATACAATTTGACTATATCAATCTAAAAGAAGGAAGCAAAGGAAGATTCTCTTGAGCTGAACTTTTCTGCTCGCCTGGTAGGATCAGTAATTGTGACTCCAATATCTCTGCACCATTTTGATATCATGTCCTTCACTGCAATGTGTGGTGTTAGTGACTTGTTGGCCAATTTCATTCCAGTTTTTGGGCATACATCATGACCTTTCATCAAACCACTTCTGTATCCACATCCTTTCATATGTTACCCCAGAATCAATAACAACAGGATCATACATCAACTTTGAAGATATTGGACATCTATACTCCTCAAGGGAGATACCTTTGCTTAACTCATGGATGTAACTTCTACGTTAATCAGTACAATGACCATGACAAGGACTGTGACTTGGTTTATCAGTTATGATTGGTTCATCACTTAGAGAATGGCATTTCCAATTTGACATCCCACAATATGGTTTCCATGCTTTTTCAATAGATACCGAAGATACTTCAAGATCATCTTTTTAGGCGATTCATTGGGCCCAAGTTTATTTAGTAACTTCTTAATAGATCTTCTCTCTATTAAGATGGCCTTTCGGGATGTGATACCAAGTCTTGCTGCTGCTATCTGAAGAGCTTTAATCTCAGATTCTTCCACTACCTTGACTGATGCTGGAGCACTTTTCTGGAGCAGTTCTTTCACAATCCTCCCAGCCTCCTCTTCCGACGAGTCCAGAACAAATGTTGCACATCCCAGATCATCAACTATTTGAGATATCTGCAAGAGACATTTAGTTAATGCACGTTCTGTTTTATAAAAGTTCTCAAGTATTACAAAAGTTCTCAAGTATTATAAGAGACATCCCAGATCATCAATTATTACAAAAGTTCTCAAGTAATTAAGCGATAAAGCCTATCCAAGCATAAAAAATAACTAATTTTATCAAAATAAAAACAAAAGACTATTGTAGATATTAACTACAGTAAAATATGAAAAATATATAATTTTCAATTGTCAACAATAAAGGTTGCAAAACAGCTAGGCCCTCTAATACTAGTTTCATTGGTCCCTCACATCACTAAGAACAAGAATTTGTGAGGCAAAGCAATGATTTAAGAAATTTGGGAAGGTCCTAATTGCAGTTGCTACAACATCATTTAAGGCATATATGCTGAAGTTTATTAATCTTTTCATCTCCCCTATGTTAAAACGATACATCCAAGTTCCACAAGAGAATACAACCAATGCAATGACTAAAACAATGCAGGGGATTCCAAATCGAAAAACCCAACTAACATTATCCTGGATATAGTTCAACAATGAGAAAGACACAATTAGGCCCAAACCAAGAAGAAGCAAAGGAATCAAATTTTCTAGAACATCTCTCAAAACCCAAAATTAATCATAACAATTAACTATATGCTGCATAAAAAAACATACCAAATCTGTCATTTTTAGCAATCATCAATCAGAATTCAACATGTAATTAGTTCTATAAACTTTATTAATTGTAGAAAACACATACAAATTCGTTGGGACTAGGAAATGCTAACAATATGAGAATACAAAAGATTTTTGATGTGTGAGAAAGGGAAACAAGTGCGAATCTGTTTGAGCGGTAAGAAAGGGAAACTAATCTGATAAAGGTAATCAAACATACATGACAGTGGGCGGCTTCGAGGTGGGTGAACTTCACGGCTTCGAGGTCGGAGACTTCACGGCGGCTATGAGGCGACTGGCTTCGAGATGCGACGGTGACGGGAGATGCCACGACGGAGGGAGATGCGACAGCGGGAGATGCTCTGTTGGGTGAAGATGACGACAGAGAGATGAGGGAGATAGGGAGGCCGATGATGGGTGGGGGTGGGGGTGTGCTAGCTAGAGTTTGATTGTTGTTTTGAGAGGGAGGATGGGTAAGTGAGATTTTAAGGGTAATTAAGTCTTTTCACCAAATGTGTTAATTTGTTTTAGGTTCAAATGACCCAACGTGACCTTTCCACAATTTACCCACCTCAATTGTCATTTTGCCAATTGAGAAGGTTTTATATGTCTTTTTCCCTAAAATTAAGCATATTAAAATATTAAATTTACCAAACCACATGAAGTTTAGATACATATATATGTCACAACACCATTGTACCAAAAGCAAGCATACCATGATGGCTCAAAACAATCAACGCATGAAGCCAAAAATGAGACACAATGTATCATATTGTGTATGTTCTTTTAAAATTTTGGAAACCATGCTTAGACATAGACTCAACATTGCTATATTTTCAATAAGGATAAGAATATATAACTGATGAAATAGCAAACTGGTCAAAGAAATGATAAAGGATGTGACTTAAGTAAATTGTATTTATGAAACAGAGAACAAAGACATTGGTTTCAAAAATTACGTACCCATTTTCCCATTCCTTCATATGGAAAAATCTAATATTTTGCTCTTATTCTTCTCTGTTTCAGCAGCAATAGAGAGAAGGCTAGAGATTACCTGAATTGCTTTGGACACTTCTCGAAAAGTGAATTCACGACTTGCTACAAAACCAAAAATTTCAATAAAATGCCAAAAAAATAAAATAAAACAAATGAAAAATAAGAAGCCCGTAAGTTGCAAAAAGATGGAAAATGAAACAAACATACTTCTTCTTGGTGGCCACCACAGAAGCCTTAACGCCACTTTTGGGAGGCAGCGGTGTTCAAAGAATAAGAAAGCAACGAAATCATCATCATGATAATAACTAAAATGGAGGAAGATTTGTCCAAAAATGGAGGAAGCCTTAATGCCATTATTATTAGTTTTTGCTCCACTCAATCATTGTTGTTAAACTCACGAGTTAACACTCCGATTTTACAGTTTTTATGGCTCTACCTAAACAAAATGTGTAACGATTCACTTAAATTCTAAGTGAGAATAAATTTGGTAGAAACTTACGTGTTTAAATGCTAAATTCACCGCTTTTATGTTTCCACCTTATAGAAAATTGTGATTGCTTGCTCATAAACTCATTTTACTTATTTTTATTTGACTAAATTCAATGAATTTTTATATCAATTAAATAACAATTTCTCTATTGAAGTTCATAAAGCATGTGTGCTGATATATTTAGTATCAACTATTTATATTTAAAATATATTGAGTCAAATTTTTGTTAACTTTTACTAGAAACACACTTTATAAATAAACATAGACTCTTACGACTTACGAGTTTACGGTTCAAGCCTACGATTCAATTTTACCTTCTTTCCACAAGTTTACTTAAACTCACGAGTTTGACAACCTTGCACCCAATTAACTAATTCCTTATTCCCTCCTTTGTGGCCTCTATAAAAGTCCACTTCCTTTTTCTCATCCCCCAATTTCTCTTCCTATACCCCCTTTAATTTGTTCTTATAAAGTTCTTTTTTGTCTCTGATCCTTATATATCACACAAGGAAATCTATCTCAGGTATTATAGTATGTTCATTTGTTTTGTTTTCCTATGAAATGGAAATTTGAAATATTATGCACTATTCTTTTCTTATGAATTCAGTGCCTAATCCTAGTTGACTATTTTTGCATCTCCACTTTTCAAATTTGGGCTCATAAACTTATTGGGTCTATACAAAGCATGCACACCAATTGTTTTAGCTTATAGTGTATATAACTAAGTCAGAGAACTTGTTCTTTTCTATCAAAACATGGACAAGGTGGAAGAACTGAACATGGAGAAAGTGACTGAAGAGTTTGAGGCACTAACAAAGGATCCTGAAAGGGTTCAGAAGGAGACACTTAGAAAAATATTGGAAGATAATGCTTCAGCTGAATATTTGCAGAATCTGGGACTCAATGGAAGGACAGATTCTGAGATTTTCAAGGCCCTTGTACCACTTGTTACTCACAAGGACTTGGAACCTTATATCACAAGAATCATAGATGGTGATGCCTCTTCCATCCTCACAGGAAAACCAATCACAACAGTTTTTATAAGGTCTGGCTTTCTGTTTCAACTTTTCTTGTGTGTGTGGTTTTTCCCATGTAATGAGCTACTAGGTAAGACATGAATTAGACTTGTTCTTGCAGCTCTGGAACTACTGGGGGAAAGCCCAAGTTTTTACCATTTAATGAAGAATTACATGAAGCCTTTATGCAGCTGCTTAAGATCTCTTTTGCCTTTAGGAACAGGTATGTCTTGAGTTTATTTTCCCTCCTGGGGTTCATTTTTGTTAAATGATTTTTTTTAACTAGAACATGTTATGACCATCCTATAAACCATAAATTATATAAACACTGAAAACAGAAATAACAACAAAAGAGTGAAAATAGCTTGAGATGGATTACACTAATACAGTTAAAAGCACATTACACCCATAGATGAAACAAGAGGATCCGATTAGAGCCAGCTAAGGTACAAACAACAGACAACCAGATCTCACATGTAATATACTGTTACCAATTCCCTAATTAAATTAAGATATTCATTTTAATTCATTAATCTCTTTACTAACTATGATAGAAAAAAGAATTTCCATATTAACAATATCTCTATCATAGTTAGAAAAATAATTTTCTAATCATTTTATACATTATCCATGATAGAAAAGAATTGTCTAATACAATATGAATATTATCATGGATAATTAGCAGCTAACCATGTTAGAAAAGATTCATCTAACATGGTTAGAAAATGAAGCACTAATGTTAAATACTATCCATGATAGAAAAGAATTTCCTGATACAATATGAATACTACTATCATGGATAATTAAAAGCTTACCATGTTAGAAAAGATTGTCTAACATGATTAATAAATAAAACTAATTGATATTAAACAGTAAATAAATATATATACATGCGGAAGCGAATGCAGACCTATAAATTGGCAATATACAATTCTAAATAAACTATACAACCTCCACTACCTAATTCTCTTTCCTGATGCTTGCGCCTGTGCATGAATACCTGCAAAAATGTGAGTAATCGTGGGATGAGACAATTTGTCCCAGTAATCACCGCTTAACTCACTATAACAGTGAGATGTGCGGTAGCGAGGGGGTCTAAAGGGTACCACATTTCAAAATCAGTAATACATATATAATTCAAACCTTCTTCCCATGTATCACTCCAGTTTCTCTACCATTTCCAAATCAATGCACTTCACTATCTCTACCTCCAATACAACCATACCACCCCACAACTCTCACACTCACCTATAGATACATCGTGCCATCACGGGGCATTCATTCCAGCATCCAACTTCACTATATGATTTGACACTGTGCCCTCTCTACAATGAGGGGCCAAATTTCCCTCTCTGGCAATCTTCAGAGAGAGAACCCCAATTATGTTTCCATTGCAGAACGAGAATTGTTGGACTCTTCAATGCTAAAACAACCGTAGGTCACTTTCTCTCAATAAGTCGATCTATGATCCCCGATCTAATCAATCCAAAAAGGATCAGTACAAATAACTGTCGATCGGTCAATCGACAATTATCATCGCGCGATGGTACATATAAAAATCAGTGTCATGTGTCATGCAATGCTCACCATATCCATAAATCTCAATCACATCCAATATCTCAATTTCAACATCAATAACATGCACTCTTACCATTCCCTTCAATACCTCAATCTCAACTACTCAACTTCTCTCCACCTAACTATCAACATCTCTAACAGAATACTATCTAAACCTCTCACATCATACCCAGAACAAACACCAGTCAGGATAATACATATAATGTTTCAAATTCCTTTTATACAAAAATAATCGTGTTTGAAAGGCATCCGATAGCCTGTTTTGTATAAAAATAACATTTCAAAGATAATATATACATAGAGGGTGAGAAAGGATTTTAAAAATCCCCAACTAACGTCACCCCCAATGTTATAGCAAGGTTAAGTGTGATTACTTGTCGCCCTTTAGCACTTTGTAGCTCTTCTTACCATTTCCTTTAGCACTTTGAAAGGCACCCGATAGCCTGTTTTGTATAAAAATAACCTTTCAAAGATAATATATACATAGAGGGTGAGAAACGATTTTAAAAATCCCCAACTAACGTCACTCTCAATATTATAGCAAGGTTAAGTGTGATTACCTGTCGCCCTTTAGCACTTTGTAGCCCTTTAACATGGTTAGAAAAGGAAGCACCTAATGTTAAATATTATCCATGATATAAAAGAATTTCCTGATACAATATGAATACTATCATGGATAATTAAAAGCTAACCATGTTAGAAAGGATTTGTCTAACATGGTTAATAAATAAAACTAATTGATATTAAACAATAAATAAATATATATACATGCGGAAGCGAATGCAGACCTATAAATTGGCAATATACAATTCTAAATAAACTATACAACTATTACATAATTCTCTTTCCTGATGCTTGCACCTGTGCATGAATACCTGAAAAAATGTGAGTAATCGTGGGATGAGACAATTTGTCCCAGTAATCACCGCTTAACTCACTATAACAGTGAGATGTGCGGTAGTGGGGGAGTCTAAAGGGTACCACAGTTTTAAAATCAATAATATGTATATAATCAAATCTTCTTTCATTCATCAATCAAGTCCATCCCATTTCAACTAAACCTCATGTCTCCATCTCTAATCTATGAGTACTTCCACTATAACTCTCACACTCACCTATAGATGCATTGTGTCATCAAGGGGGCATCCCAGCATCTAATCTTCACTATATGAATTTGACACTGTGCCTCTTTCTACGAGGAGGAGGCAAATTTCCCTCTCTGGCAACCTCCAGAGAGAGAACCCCAATTCTGTTTCCATTGCAGAATGGGAACGGTTGGGCTCTTCAATGCCAAAACAACCGTAGGTCACTTTCTCTCAATAAGTCGACCTATGATCCCCGGTCTAATCAATCCGAAAAGGATCAGTACAAATAACTGTCGATCGGTCAATCGACAGTTATCATCGCGCGATGGTACAAATACAAATCAGTGTCATGCAATGCTCACAATATCCCTATCAATATCTCATCACAATATTCCACATCTCACTGACAATTCTGTTCAATATCACAATCTCATTCAATATCTCAATCATCACATCTTATGTTTTCCACAACGTAACTTCCACAATATCCACTCAAATACTAACTCCCTATTCTATCCTCATAACATCTCACACCACAACCCGAACATTATACCTATATACCTTTCACACCATTCCAGATCAATCTTTCACACCATTCTAGATCAATGGCCACCACCAGACAGGATAATATATATATATAGTCTTCAAATTTCTTCATATGAAAATAATCGTGTTTGAAAGGCACCCGATAGCCTGTTTTGTATAAAAATAACCTTTCAAAGATAATATATATATATATATATATATATAGAGGGTGAGAAAGGATTTTAAAAATCTCCAACTAACGTCACCCTCAATGTTATAGCAAATTTAAGTGTGATTACTTGTAGCCCTTTAGCACTCCACTGTCTTTCCTTACCGTTTATTTGTAGATTTTCCTTCAAGTATCATCGCCACTATATACTCCTATAATGATATGATACAAAATGATAAATTAATATCATTTCACTTTATAATGCTTTGACATCTCTCTCGTCTCCCATATTACTACCCAACCCTTTTCTTCTTTTACATTGTATTATGGAATATTTTCATTATCGTTTAACCTAGATATATTTAATAATCATAATCAAAAATCAAGTAGTTATTACAAAACAAATCAACCTTCACATCACCAAGAACTAAAATCCAACAACATAAGTCCTAAATCAAATCAGTCCAAGAACAAGACAACCAAAAGAAAGCAAGTTCAACAAGCAATATACTCCATTCAAACATGTTCTATATTAGTTAATTATGTGGATTCTCATGTATGTTTATATATATCAACACAAAACATCAATTCCTTCAATAATATGAAATTGCACATCAAAGTAACTGTTCTATCACATCCAATTTTTCAGCAATAGCCCAAACAAAGAAAAGAATTTCTCACAAACTAATTTAACCAAAACAGGAAAAACACAATTGTTATTACCTCCTTAAATGCCTAAACATTCATATACACTTTCAAATCAATTTCATACAAGTCCTACTATCAGTATTTATTCAGCCACAAACAACTAAGGCATCATTCTAAGTTTAGCAAGACGTTTCATATAAGAAACCAATATCCATTTTCAATTACTTATTCACCTGCAACTTGCAAAACAACTACAAACATAAACACAATATTTCTCTAAATTCTCAAACACCCAAACAAAAATAAACATGCACATTTCTAACTCATTTTCACACAATTGCATCTCATACAAGTAAATAAAGAACAATTTCCTCTTGATATTCACTCTCCATTAATTTCACAACCGCATATCATGACATTTTAAAGTTATCATCACCATTATGTAACCTCCTTGAATGTATCTTATCCACCAACTAACTCCAAACAACCCTTCCATAGTCAATTTCCATTTATTCAACACTTTGTTCACCAATCTTTTTCCTAAACACCAACCCCATTAAATCCACCACACAAATGTCATTATATAACCTTAATAAGCATTTAGGATCCACTAGTTTGTATAATAAATCACACATCACCAAACCCTAATTCTTAAAGAATCCCTAAATATCTACAAAAATTCCAAAATAACTAAAAACTTCAAGAAACCCCATATACCTCCAAGAACACTTAAATTAAATACCTCATATTCAATATAGTATAATTTTAGAATTCTCAAAAACCCACAACATAACCAAACCCTAACTCTTCAAGAACATAAATCCAAAGAACTAAGTTAAAGAGATGTAGAAATTGCTTACGGGGTTCCAAAATGAAAAGGAGGTGATCTCTCACAGTTTTCCGGCGGAAGCCGCCGGAAATCTCGCCGGAAAATGGCCATAGCCGTGGAAGAACGAAACAGCAACTAAGAGAGAAAAGGAAAGTGAGAAATCAACTAGAAAAGAAGCATCGCTCGAAAACTTAAGAAAAATCGAATCTTTACCTCTCTCCCGTTGCTGGCCACCGCCGATCTTGCCGGAAAACCGAAGAAGATGATGGAGAGAAGATGTAACGCAAAGAAAATGACGAGAAACAATGAAGAGCACAAGAAACCCACACGATTTTAAAGTTTTGGGAAGGAAAGGAAGTGATTTGATGAAGAGAAATGGTGGAGGAGGAGAGAACCGAGTGGGTGTGTGTGTGGGTTGATGAAGAAATGAAGATGGTAAAGAATGGGGTGTCGGCCAAGATGTGTATAAGGGGGAGGAAGAGGCTGTTTGGTTTTTGCTTTATTTGGGTGTAGTGTATATTTAGTTAGACTCATGATGCCCTCTTTTTAATTTAGATTTGCTAAGTCTTACATCTAATCTACTTAATCTTCAGAATATTTTTAAACTCTACCATAGTGTTACCCAAGCCTTCAACTATTTTTAATCAAGTTTTCAATCTATAATTGAAACTGTAACTATTTTTCCTAACTTTTCAAAAGAAAATAGACACATTAATTCTTAAAAATATATTTACCTTTATTTATTTATTCACAATGATTTTTCATTTACTAATGATACCCTAATACCTTAATTAATTCTCAACTATCTCTAACTTAAATTTTGGGATGTTACATCACACACAAACACCTAACAGAACATATAGCATTTCTATAGAAACTATTTCTCAATTGTATCTCCAAAAAGGCAAGTGAGACCTTTAACCAAAAAAAGCATCTTTCCTTTATCATGTATTCTTTTAGGTCACTAACAGCAGTCCTAACAGAACACATTCCTAAAATATTGCAGAGAGTATCCTATTACAAATAATGGGAAAGCTTTAAGCTTTATGTATATCACCAAGCAGTTTGAAAAAAAAGGTGGCCTCATAGTTGCACCTGGTTCAACAAATGTAATACGACATTCAAAGCGCACACATGCGTTGAAACTATTTGAAATTTGCAGCCCGGACGAAGTGATATCCAGTTCTGATTTTCAGCATTCAGTGTATTGTCATCTTTTGTGTGGATTAGTTTTCCATGATCAAGTTCAGCTTGTTGTTTCTTCATTTGCACACACCATTGTGCATGCATTTAGAACCTTTGAACAAGTATGGCAAGAACTGTGCGCTAATATCAGAGAAGGAGTCCTTACAAGCAAAGTCAAAGATCCATCCGTTAGAACAGCCATGTCTAAACTTCTCAAACCAAATCCAGATTTAGCTAAACTGATTGAAAACAAATGCATGAAACTGAACAACTGGTATGGTCTAATAACTGAGCTTTTTCCCAATACCAAGTACATTTATTCCATAATGACTGGATCAATGGAACATTATGTAAATAAGTTGAGGCATTATGCTGGGGATTTGCCTTTGTTGAATGGTGACTATGGAGCTTCTGAAGGACCTATTGCTGCAAATGTGAACCCAAAACTGCCTCCTGAATTGGCCACTTACATTGTACTTCCACATGTTAGTTTCTTTGAATTCATCCCTCTCAGTGACTTACAACAAGACAATATTGAAGGTTCAACTTTGCCTTGTGTGGATCCTCAGCCAGTGGGATTGACTGAGGTGAAGGTTGGTGAAAAGTATGAGATTGTTATCACCAACCCAGCAGGTGGCTTGATTATGTTGTTCATTTTATGGGTTTGATATACTAACTATTTGTTCATCATACTTACAACTTCTGATGTACAATTTGCAGGTCTGTATAGGTATAGGCTAGGGGATGTGGTGAAGGTCATAGGATTCCATAACTCAACCCCTAAGCTCAAGTTTGTTTGTAGGAGCAACCTTCTGCTTACAATTAACATCGACAAGAACACTGAGAAAGAGCTTCAAATGGCTGTAGAGGCAGCAGCCAAGCTATTAGGAGACAAGTTGGATGTAGTTGACTACACAAGCTATGTTGACTTAATTTCAAGAGAGCCAGGTCACTATGTGATATTTTGGGAGATGAATGGGGAAGCAAGTGATGAACTACTCAATGAATGTTGCAATTGTCTGGACATATCTTTCATCGATGCAGGCTACATGTATTCACGCAAAACAAATGGCATTGGACCCCTTGAACTCAAGGTTGTGAGGAGGGGAACATTCCAAAAGATTCTAGACCATATCTTGAGGTCAGGAACTGCTGCAAGTCAGTACAAGACACCAAGGTGTATTAGTCCTAAGCACATTGAAGTGCTGCAAATATTGAGTGAGAATGTTGTGCAGGCCTATCTCAGTACTGCTTATTGACTAACTCACTCTTGGAAGTAATGCTATTTAAAAAGCTATGTTCAATATGGAGTTAATAATAAATCTAATGGCCTTCAAGCAAAATGTAATGGAATAAGAACAATGTACATGTGTACATTTCTACTATGATGAATCTCTTTTGTAATATTGCTAGCAATGATATTTGATTCTAAAAAAATATTTTTTTATTATTTAAAGTTGGGGTGCTAAATTTGATCGTTAAGTTGACATGTCAATGCTGATTTGATTGATGATGTGGCATCCACTTAATAAATCAAAATATTTTTTAAAAAATGGCTCCTCACCTTTTCATCTTCACAGATCACCACTCCTCATTATCATGACTCGATAAATTGGTGAGATCATCCAGGAGCTCCTTGCCCATCTTCATCGCTAAAAAAATTGCAGCAAGTTTGAGAAAATTTCAGAGTTGCAAACTCTAAAAAAAGAAAAAGAAACAAAAAAAAAAGAGTTTAGGAAAAGTTTGTTGGGGAATTCATCTGCCTTAGCTCCATCATGTGAATGGGAGAAAACAGATTTAGAAGCAAGTTTTCTGAGCTGAGAAATGTTTCTTTCCCAAGAGAGAGTCATCTTCATCTAATGAGAATACAAGTTTTTGTATGAAAAATGAATACAAGTTTAAAGAATCATGCACAGTATATGAACATGTCAATAACATAACTAGCTATTAGTTAAGGGGTGTGTGCCCTCAAAAAAGTGATGAAGAAGAGAAGGAGAGAAGAAGATGAAGAGCTAGACTTGTGCTTGCTCTGCGTACAGTACATGCACGACAAGGGATAGAGGGGAAAGAGAATAAGAGAAGAGAGAATAGGAGGACAACGTGGATGAGTTGTGAATTGTGATATATATAATTGTTGGTTAAAATAAGGATGACGTGATATTACGACAAGAGTAAACAATCAAAGTTAACTTTCTCTTCACATGGGGCCACGTTGCTATGACTCTGAAGTTTGAACAAAGCCTTGTATAACTTTGAAACCAATTTTGTTACTTAATCGTTGCATTATATTGAACCTAAACATCCCATTTTGTGTGGAATTTTTTTAGTAATTTTGAAGATATTAGGTGATTTGTTTTTGTTAAAAGGTTGGGAGATTCTATATTTTTAATATTTGAAATGCAGACTAAATGTAGGTAATTTATTATATTTTAAAGTAGTCTACATCGACGCTTAAAGCCCCGCTATAAGTTGTACATTTGTTAAAAGCACGCTAATGGAATTATGATTCTACTAGCGCTGGATGTACCGGCGATCGCAAAACATCGGTATAGGCTCAAAAAGCATATCCGGTAAAGGTGGTTTTTTGAGTATCCGTTTTTTTTTTTTTCAATTTCTATAGCTTTCACATTATATTGAACGGATATATAATGTCTAAAACAATGGATATGAAAAATTAATCATTTAGCTAGTAGTTCTAAGCTCTAACCTAATGCATGGGATTGCAGTATAATGGTGTGATCCGGGTCACTTTTGTACATGGACATCATTCTATAACCTAAAAGCAAAATTGATAATAATAATAATATCCTAAACTACTACGTTTTTTTGGGGTGTTAACCTCATTACAACCTCTTGAGAATAGTTGAGTTGGAAATTTTTGTCCTAATAAATTGATATTAGAGTTAATATAACATGCAATTAAGATTTGATTAACTTTTGTAAAATTAAAGAACCAAATTATAGATGCACGTAAATTGAGATTGGTAAGGTCTGCTTCAACTGTCGTGTATATATAACACATTTGGTTCCAGTGCAGGTGCTATATACCAATAGTTATTCTGCAAATTAAATTACAGTGATAATGATGGTATTATATTTTCCATAATGCTTGGTGATCATATCGTCTTTAAATTGATTAAAGGAGACCCTTTTCTATGCAGGACTTGATAGCATCACCATATATTTCCTCGAACCCGTACTTTAGCTCGAATCCTGTGTCCCGAAGCTTTTTGTATGATATTCAAGGGTATTTTTTATAATGGTCTTTTGCTCCCGTGAAATCACTGCGAAATTTACACAATTAACTTAATTGTGTGTATAAAATAAATTATACGGATTTAGTAAGACTTTTTATTATGTTTGTATGCTATCTCCAACACTCACCTATAATGAATCGGATGTACTTTAACAGTGGTTGTGGAATTGAGTATATAAGAGAAAGAAATGTGGTGATAGTATATATAAAAAAAGGAAATGTGGTGAACACCCCTACATAGAGTGATGCCAGAGTTTCCGTCCCGAGCCATTTTCGGGACAGGACACGGGACAGGGGTGTCCCGATCCTATCCCTTCCCGTGAACACCTCTACATACAGTGATGCCAGAGGCCTTCCCATGTCTGACGAAAGCAAATACATCTTTTACTAAAATATTGGTGAGGTTTGATTTTTTTGTGGGCAAATCGATTAATCTGGTTTAATTTAAAGGGAAAATTAATTTCGAATCCCCTGTGTAAGGAATTGACTATAAGATGAAATCCCACTAAATCACACAAATAATCTCACCTTGATAATTACAAATTGAATGTGATCATGCATCAAATATGAGAGGATTGTGAAAATCATTCTTTTTCAATCATATTCAATTCTTATATGCAAAAATCAATTTATAATAAATTATAAAAGGATATTATTTACTTGTCTCACCTTGATTGTTTTTCCTTCGTTTCATCCTTTAATCAGGGCAATCACCATCAATATTTCACATCAAAACAATTGTTCAAAGCATCTGGATTGTCTATATATTTCGGTTGAGTGTCCATTTTCATCTGCGCTCCATTCATATTCCTTTGCATGCTCACTATTATACTTTGAGAAACCATGGATAACACTTTCACCAATAAGCAGATTGCTTTAATCTTTATGCTCACTATTATTCTTTATTTTTTTTGGATCAAACACTATTATTCTTTCTATAACTTCATGTTTCTTCTTTTTTTCACAATTCCTCTGTTTTCTTTGAATCCACCAAAACGTAACACAAAAAGGTCTTTTGTTAAAGTCATTGATATTTTTTCGTTGGATTTGAATTTGTTGTGACAAGTGTTTTTATTTTTTGTAGATTATCTGCTTGATATTGGTTGTATCAAACCAATGGCTTTGGTTCCAAATGGAATTAGAGATGACTATGTTGACTGGTAAAAGTGTTTCCTAAATGAGACAAGGACGGTGTATAACCATATGATAATGATGGAGAAGATACTAGCAAAAATAAATAGAGGAAATAACGAACTTGGTAAAATCCTAAATGGAGTGTGTGGTGGAAGAATGTTTAAGGAGCAATAATCAAGTTACCAATTTCTTAGCAAATGACATGTTATTTCAGTTCAAGGGCATTGTAACAATTTGAAGTCTCTTGAATGTAAATGCTTAAACATGTAGAAAGTTTATAGCCTTAGTTTAGTTAGTTTTTATCTTTAGTTGTCGTATATTTTCCCTCTTATTAACAACATTTATTCTTTTTGATGTAGTACATGCATTTTGCTAATTAGCTAGAGATAACTCGAACGTGTAACACCCACAAATTTGATTAGGAATAATAATTATATAATTTATGACTTATTGGTGCGATTAATAAATTAAGAATACTTATAAATAAATTTTTAGAAATAAATATTTTTAAAGGAATTTAAAACCTATTTTGTTTACAAAAAAAACAATAATAAATAGTTACACTACACTGTAAAATTTATTAATTAGATATAAATTTTACATAGTAAATTTGAAATTTATTATGCTTTTTCTATGCAGTTTTCTTAATTTCAACTAACTTTTATGAGAAATTTTGGGAATATAAGTTGTTTTTTTCCTACAATGATTCATGATCCGATTATATTTGTTTCATGACCATTACTTTTTTCATAATAAAATGTAATATTGTTAAGTTCGTTATGTCATTTTGCATCTATTTATGGAAATTCAAATATTTTTTAAAAAATAAAATGTAAAACAAATACAATATACATTTAAATGTGTTTTTAATACACCTAATGAAATTACTTTTCTTTCTCCCCATTCCCAACCTCTGAGAATGAGGTTCCCCTAATTGATTTTGCTTCGTAATATCATAAATATCATTTTCCCTTTTCATCTTTGCCCCCAGTTTTTGCCAAATTCTTTTAATTTGCTCCTTCATTTAGGGTCAATCCCTTTAATACTATTGCATGTCTCACATATTTGAATTCCTGTGCCTAATATCCATTCATGATTTCATGTTTCCATCAAATAATCCGAAATTAATTGTACATACTAATTTGAAATTTAATGTTCATGAATTTATACCCGCACATTATTTCTTACAGAAGTCAACTTAAATTTAATGACGAAGGCCTGATATTCATATATGAAGAGCATTCCTAAAGTTGGCTATCGCATAAATCATTATTAATTTGTTTTATTGCTCTGTCTTTTCTAATTAATGAACTTGACTGGTATGACTTTAAATCATCGCGTGAGAAATTGATTATAGATATTCCTTATATTTAAATATGATTTCTTCCCAAATTAAATATAGAATTTGTGGTCATTTATTACTTATGTTAAAATATAACTTTTTCCCCATGTTGGAAATATTTAATCGAATCCGCCCTCGATGGACCGAATCATCTTATTGCTAAATCCGACGACCTTTAGGAAAGCAGAAAGTTGACAAATCAGCATTAATATGTGATTGATGCTGATTGATTTGATTAGAATCAAATCAGTCAACAAATCAACATTAATATTTGATTGATTTGATTAGAGAATCAAATCAGTTATTATTGTTGATTGGTGTCATAATGACTGCAATAATGACAGCGATATTTCTACCTTTCTTAGTGACACTCCTGTCACTATAAATAGAGGTGTCCCGTTCATTTGTCGGTAACCGAGTGTGCGTGCTTAGACACCTCAGCCACTCTGGCTTTCCTTCTCACGGTTTTTCCTGAGAGGGTGATTCGTTGTGCGAATCAAACCCGGGTTCTAGTAACCCGATTCTGCTTGAGCTGAATCCTTCGGGATTCTTGGCTCCGAGTATAAGGTTGTTATCACGGCATTTGTTTGTTCTTGTTCTTGCAGGAACTCTGTCCGAGTTCGGGTTCGGGTGAGGGTTCGAAGCTCCGGAATCCGGGAAAGCTCGTGGGCCGGGTAATTCCTTCACCCCAAAATTGCTTAACAATGATTATGTAATTGTTTATTTACAAATCAATCATTGTTAATTTGCTTTACTGCTTTACCTTTTTAATTTCCATTTCAAAGATTCCTCAATCAAGGCCTTAATATGTGTTCAGAAAAAAATCAAGGCCTTAACATTTATTTTGAATATTGACTATTTTATCTATCCTCCCTAATTTTATACCATATATTTCTGAAAATTGCACATTTACATGGAACACACATATCAGTAAAAACATATATCTAGCATAATTAATTAAATTGATTTGAGAAGTTTGATATTTCTCTTTTTCCGCATGTGCACATGACAAAAGAACGAATCTAAAAAATCTCATTAATTATCATAGTCATTAATGACATTTGAATAGATGAAGATATTATAAAATGTTTTCATATTCAAAATGGTGAGTTATATTTTAGACTTTCCATTTATTTTTTTAGGGCAAATGTGCAAAAATAGTCATCGTAAATTTAAAAATGTGCAACTATAACTCTGGTAAATTGAAGGGGGCAAAACTGTACACTCTAAATCAAAATGGGGCAAAATTGGGCAAATGTGCAAAAATAGCCATCGTAAATTTAAACGTACGTTTTCCAGACGTGGCCCCACCATCAGTAAATGATGTGTCATACATCTAAGGGTGCAATATGTTGATGAGACTTTATTTTTTATGAGACTTTATTTTTTCAGATGATTACGTAGAAGTAAGGTGAATTTCACATGATTTGGGGTTCTTTTTGGTTTCTTATCGAAATGATTTGGGGGTTCAGAGTTCGTTTTTAGTGATTTAGGGTTCAACTGGATGCATTTTAGCTTTCACGTTAGATTTTGGAATTGACATGTCATTTACTGATGGTGGAGCCCACGTCTGGAAAATGTTTGTTTAACTCGGCCTAACAGAGGTTACTTTTGCCTCATTTTGGTTTACAATGTATGGTTTTGCCCCATTTTAGTTTATAGTGTACAGTTTTGCCCCCTTCAATTTATCAGAGTTATAGTTGCCCATTTTTAAATTTACGGTGGCTATTTTTGCACCTTTGCCCTTTTTTTTAACTTGCAAAAGATCAGAAAGAAAATAAACAATAATTATTGTTCTCACATAAACATCATACATTGATAATTAATAATATACATATAATAGATGATATACATTAAATGTTGAAATTCAATCCAAAATCAAATAAGTTCATAGAGATTTCTTATTGATACATAATGTCATTAAGCATTTTTTAAATATTTTTCGGGTTTAAAAAATTTCAAAACCGATTATTTCAGTTACATTCACATGTCACTCAGCGTGCTTATGAAAGGGGATTTTGGTCATTCAATTAAATTATTTTTATTAGAATTCTTCCTTTAAACTACATTATAGGGGGACTCAGTGTAGGCAGATATAGTTTAGGGGTGGCAGGGTTTCTAAAAATATTTGTGTTGGAAAGGTGGAGGATTTCTTTTCATAGTAGTTGATGTATTATATGTTTATATAAATTAATGATTTGAGAAACAATATTTTTAAATGATAAACATAGATATATTTCTGGAGTAATGTGTTTCTAACAATATACATTTTGGAAGGGTGGGAAACTTATTTTCATAGTAATTGAAACATTACATGTAATATAAGTAATTTTTATACTAAAATTTGTTCAATAATAAATCTTCAATATTGTATGGTAAATTTAAGGGAAAATATTTTAAGGGTTATAAGTAGACATATTTTAGGGGTGTGGTTTTATGAAAAGATATATTTTGAAAGGGTGGAATACTTTTTTTTTACAATAGTTGAAGTATTACATGTAGTATAAATTAATTTTCTCTTAAAATTATTTTAGTTAGAGATCATAGATACTCCATTATGAATTGGAGTTGATGGGACAATATTTTGAGTTTTATAAGCATATATATTTTAGGGTGTGGAAAGTTTCTAAGAAGATACATTTTAGAAGTGTGAGAAACTTATTTCCATCGTAATTAAAGTAATACATGTATTATAAATTAATTTTTGTCCAAAAAAATTTTCATGAACAAATTATAGATGTTGTATCATAAATGATGATTCACATGATAATAGATAGTTTTTAAGGTTCTAAGTAGATAAGTTAGGTAGGGGTTCTCAAAATATATGTTTTGAAAGGGTGGAAGACATAGCTTCATAATAATTTAGGTGTTACATGTTTAATATAAATTATTTTCCTTAATTTTCTCATTAATAGATCATAAGTACTGTATCATGAATATGTAGGGATTTAGGGAATAATAATTTTATGCATTATAAGAAGATATATTTTGAAAGGGTGGAGGTTCATATTCATAGTAATTGAAATATTACTTGTCATATAAATTAATATTTAATTTTTAATTAGCAATATTCCAAAATAGCATGTAATGAATGAAAATTTAGGGGATAATATTTTTAAACATTATCAGTATATATGTGTTAGGGATTGTGGTTTTCTTACAAGATTTATTTTGGGAGTGTGGGGATTTATATTCATAGTAATTGAGGTAATACATATAATTAATTTTTTCTGAAATTATTTCATTAACAAAAATCATAAATATTGTATCATGAATTCCGAAGAGAATATTTTTAAGGGTTATAAGTTAGTGTTTTACCTCGTATATCACATGGGGTAAAAATACACTAACTTTAATCTGAATGAAATGCATGCTTATACTTCTAATTGGAAAAACCATAACTTAAGAATTTAAAACTCATGTTCTACATCATCATTATAAACGGTAATGCAATAAGTATTATTTACACCAAATATTTTTAGCATGAATATATGTTTCGTGTTTAGATAAGCATTTAAAAGCCAATATATATTTAAAAGCCATGCCTGATTGTCTCATTGAAACATTTTGAAGTACCTCTTGTAATTGTTTATGATCTCTAAGAATATCAATATTTTTTAAGGTTATAAGTAAAGAAATATACATTTATTTTTCTTTTCAAATCAAAAGAAAATATAGATCCATGCATTCTTCAGCAAGCAATTGGTTGTTCAATTGGTTGTTAGATACATTGGGTCAAATCTATAGGATTTATTTTTGTTTGGATTATTCTGTAGTGAACAACTATTTCTAAATTTGGGAAAGAAGATAATATAATGTTTGTTCCTAAAACACCATAACTATCTTTAATTCTAGCCTCCTCTTTCACTTCATTATTTTTTAGAATAATATAAAGGGACAATTTATGAAAACTTTGTCAGAAATTAGAAATAAATTCTACAATTAAAACAAGAAAAAAAAAGCTCTCAACTAGATCATATATTAAGAATAAAGGAGTAAAATTCAATTCAATCCTTTAAGTATTATGCATTTAATTAATATGTCAGTTCGTCCATACATTAAAAAAACACCATTCAAGATTGAATTATACTAAATTTCTTCAATTGACTGTAACAAGGTCATACCTCATAACAAATCAATGCCTAAAACATAAAAAACTAAGTTCCACTAAATTAATTTTTAAAAACTAAATTGTAATTAAGTTAAAGCTAAAATAAACAAACAGTTATATTTTTTCTAAATTAAATTAAATTATACAAGGTTCACGAGAAACTACCCAAGCACCCAACGGTGTAACTCAAAAAACGTCTATGAAAATGTTACTCTTAATTGGATTAAATAACCCTCGCATTCACAAGAAACTACACACTTGAACAAATGTGATTTAGGCTTGTGGGATGTTGGCGGTCCTTCACTTCATAATGTCTCATAAAAGTGTCCGATAAAATGTTTTTGGTAAATAGATGGAAGCCTTACAGTTGATAGAATAAACTATGAACCATGAGGATAAATTATCACAGTAACACAATTTAAAATAATAAATCTATACAATTATTATACAATTAGATTTTAAGTTTATCATCTCTAAACAGGCTATTAAACAGATCCCAATTGAAAATGGTGGAGAAGACTAAAGAGAGTGATCAACTAGCATGTGCGTTTGAAATACAGATACAACACTTAGAAAGTTTACGCCAGAGTAAAGAAGCTTTATCATCGAAATCTAGCAGGGACTAGTTCATCAATAGTGTCAAAACTTATGAATGCTCTACCTCATGCTAAATTTGCCTTTAATATAATATGTTGCCTGGATAAAACCTCGGCAACCAGCTGACGACCAAATAAGTTAGAGTTCTTGAGAATGAGGTTTCTCATTGATGAATCAAAAATGTAACCCTGACTAGGCATCCATTGTAGCAGTTGAAGAAGCAAGTCCTTCTTCTCAGGTTGATCTATATACCGTGACTCTCAAATAAATCCTGAGCAAAGGGGGACAAACAAACAAACAAGAAAGCACTATATGAGTGATTCTGGAGTAAAAGCCAAAACTTGGCCTCATAAAATGGATCAGCTTGTTTGATTGACACTCAAACTGATATGAGGTCATTAATTATAATTTATACTCCCTCCGGTCCTAAATATAAGACCTAGTTGACTTTTTTGGAAAATCCTAAAAAAACAAAATAAGTTAATTATAAATTGATTTACCTAATTTTTTACCTCAGACTACTTTATTTTACCTATAAACTAATGGATAATCTAAAAATATATCAAATGTGTCATAATTTAATTGTTTATTTCGCAACCTTAACCTCTCCCAAAAAAGTCAACTAGGTCTTATAGAGATTTGTTTTTAATATTATATAGTATAGATGATTTTATTCATATAAATCAAGGACATGGAATCACGTACCCATCATTTCCATTCCAATACACACAAATTTGAGATTTACCTTTTCAAGTTTATGGCCACAAGCATGGAGGGTCTTCAAAACTTCATTTATCATGTTGATATTACCTAATTTCATAAAGAAATCTGCAAATCTTTTTATTGCAGGCCGACAGATGAATTTTGCATTATCCTGTAAAAGAGAAGATCAATCAAGAGAGATGCATTTCCACTAGAAAAACAGAGGAGATTCACCATAAATATATTGTAAACAGAATATGCAGAAAAGAATATGCAGAATATACGTGACCACCACATAGGCCTCTTTTAAAAGTTGTCTTGCCTAAAGGATATGCAGAATCTTCTCATGAAGTGCCTTGCACAATGTTCTCTTGCCATACCGCAATATATTGTAAACAGAAAATGCCTCTTGGTAAGCTTTTACCTTACAAAGATCAGACATTAAAGAGGAGAAAAGTTCCTACAAAGATATATGACATTAGGAAAAATCGATTAGGCAACAGAAATGATCAAATCAGGCAAACGAGGAAAGCCTATGCATTACTATACATTTGAAAAAAAACAAATCATAAATACAAAATGAAGTATTCTTAGCTGAATCAAATCAAATACTTGCAAAGATACTTCCACACAATCTATGTCAGAAGCCTGTAAAGGAACTCAAGCTAATGACCAATTTAGTGTTATTCTTCTGCGGGAACATTTATGCTCAGCAATTACATTTTGATCATTTTTCATAGGTTAAAAGATCAAATTGTTTGAGCAAAACATGAAGGAGGCACGGCAAAGTGAGAATATTAAAAATGAAGATTAATAATAACATATAGAATTCAAAAGGGGAAAAGCATTCAAAACTCTATAGGCCCAGTGCTTGGTCTTTGATTAACTAAGATGTCTAATGGTTGACCGAACCCCCAAATAGCTAAAAAAACAAATAACTAAATGAAGACCTATTTATTGCACATGATCTGAGGTATGAAACACATTATTCACATTTTATAAATAGTGTGAATTGATAGAGTTTTAAATATTATATTAATAGGAATAAAGGATAAACTTTAGTCTGCCTAACAACATACTCCCTTAAGTCCTAAATATAAAACTTATTTATTTAATTTGGGGACAGTGAGCAAGATAAACAATACTTATAACATATGTAACAAGATCTCTCTTAATACTTTTGTATAACTTTTTTTTACCTTTAAAATACTTTTTGCATAACATTATATTAGATATTACTCTATTTGTCCCATATTATAAAATGGTGTTGACAGAATCATGTGTTCCCATAAAATTGTTAATATTAGTTAAGAAGTAATAATTATGTAGGAGAAAAAAATGCACTTATTATTCTCACCAACTCAAATATCACCATACATTTTGGGACAAGATCAATAAAAAATTCCACCTTATAATATGAGATGGGTAGTTTATAAGAAAAACAATTTGGACAAAAATATAAAAATAATAGATAAAATGGTAAAATATCCTATTTATTAGGGCCATAATTTAATTCTAAACTAGGTCTTTTAATTGTAACCTACCTCTGATGGTTGATAACCTTTACTATGCATGTCCTTCATAGTTTGATGAGCTAACAGATACATCTTCTCCTTCTAGAAATATCTTAATAGGATATGGAAAGTATTGTAATCATGACTGATTGCCAATCCATCCATCTTTTTTATTCATCATAACCAAGTCATATTTGTTGAAGGTTGCTTCAAAATCATTGGCCAACAGTTTTGCTTCTTCAAAAAGCTTGCTTCTGCAAAATGTTGATATTATGATACTGTGGGCATAACCATCTGCATTTAGGATTTAAATTTACTTGATATTAGAATAGATAAAAACGAAAGAATAATATTAGCACATATTTTAATCAAATAGAAAGAAAAAAGCATATGAAAGATTAGAATCCATAATTTACTTGACGTGCACAAACCATAAAATAAACCAATAGCACAAGATGGTGGAAAAAAAAGAGATAACTAATCCAGCAAGTTAGTATAATCAATTACAAATTATGGCAAAGATGCAGCAAAGCATCCAAATACATAAAAATAGGATGACTGGAGCATTGATTTCTATGAAGCAACTAAATTCATCAACCATATATGGCTATAGAAGAAGATAGGAGAAAACAGAAAGAAATGAGTTTTCCACAATATGGCAAAGACATTATGACAAAGAACTAATAAAAATATCGGTTTCCCAACTGATAGCTACAAATTTGCACAAAAAAGTATGCGATAATAATTCTCAAAAAAGTCATATGATCCCTTGCTGGCTTCAGAATGATCAGCTAGGAAAACATATTGTTTGTAAAATGTTTAGCCAAAGATCTAACACGGAATGAAAATTTACCAGATCTGACATATTTTTTCCTCATTTCGTCAAAAAGTAGTTTAGCTTCTTGCAGCTGTCCATCCTTAGCAAGTCCATCAATCAATATGCAGTAGGGTATCTGCATATATATTTACACTTGTCAAGTGAGAAAATATAGACAAAGAAATATAGGTTCAAATTTACATTATAAAGAAATTTCACAACATCAACTAGGTAGTAGTCAAACATCTAAGATGTACAGACTATATAAAATAATCAATAATACTACTTCCGGCCCTAAATATAGGACCTAATTGACTTTTTTTTGGAGAGGTTAATGTTGCGAAATAGGTTATTAAATGATGACATATTTGATATATTTTTAGATTATCCATTAGTTTATAGGTAAAATAAACTAGTTTAAGGGAAGAAATTAAGTAAATCAATTATAATTCACTTATTTTGCTTTTTAATGATTTTATAGAAAAAGTCAATTAGGTCTTATATTTAGGACCGGAGGGAGTACTTAGTTACCCGTAGGCAACCAGTTTCGGTTTCACACTAGGAATTGGTTCCCATCGGGTTTGATAATTTCTCTACTAAATAAAGTGATTACCAACTCTTATCTTAAATATAGGACTTTTTTAGGGACATGACTTTAATTCTAAATATAAGAACACTTTATAATTCCTTGAAACTTTTCCCTAAGTTAATATACTAACAATGTATGTCAATAATAAACATGAGAGGGAGGGTTGAAAATGTAAAGGTAGATGGTTATGGTAATTTAATATGATAATATTATAACTAACTTAATTAATATTCTTAATATAATCAAATTAGATAAATATGTTTTATATTTAGGAATAGAGGTAGTAAATCTAATTAAAAAATTAGATAACTACCTCATTTTTGTTTTTAAAAACTTGAGGTTAATTTAATTAAAAAGTCATAAATTACACCTAAATGTAAAAATTAGTCAGACATAATTTTTATTCAGAATATAAATATTTTAATTTTATAGGGATGACTTTTCTAACTCATAAACACAGATAATCTAATCATATATATTAGTTTGATCAAAAGTGTAATGAATAATATACCACTATGTTCAATTCATATTTATAAATATTTTTTAAACTAATTCTAACATATCAAATAGTGATTGTTATACAATTAAATCAGTACAAAAGTTTGATCAAACTTTCCAACTCTATATGCTTATGTATGGAGGAATATTTTTTTTGAACTTAATGTATAGAGGAATATTAGAAAAAGCATTTTATACACTCTTTTAGTTTTTATCAATATTCTCTCAAATATTTTCTATTCCAACCAAGGTTATTAAATTCAGATCAATCTCTAACTTGAATGAGTTAATGGGTCAAGGGTAAATGGGTCTAACCATACTATAAGTAAACTCATATTTAAAGAAAAAATCTGGATAGTCATACTTTTTAAATATTAGTGAACTATTATTTAAAGAAAAATCTGGATGTCATACCTTTTAGATATAAGTGAACTCATATTGAAAGGTGTATCGGTGGGAAATAATTTAAGCATACTTAATTCTTATTGTACTTTTAAGATCCTAAACATCAAATTTATTTCACCATTTTAAGTCAATAACAAAATTAATTTCAAGTATCCAACAATTTTACACTTAAATTGACATCATATATCATCTAATAGTATCAAAATCAATTTGTTATTAATACGTAGGATTAAATATTTTTATGGTATAATAATATCTGATTAATTTTTTTTTCATTTTATTAGAGTTCAAAGTGACTTATTTTTAAGTCAGTTAGAAAATAAGTTTTAGACTGACTTATTTTTATGTTTGGATGAACTTTGAAAAAAGTGGCTTATTTTCCCATTTTCTTTTAAACATGTTTGGATGATTTTTTTGTTTAAAATAGGCTTATTTTTAAATCATGTAGAAAAATAAGCTGGCTGTTTTTCTGAAATAAGCTACCCAAAACTGGCTTATGAATAAGCTGAATTATTTAAAATAAGCTGGGTGAAAAATAAGTGCAGTCAAACATAAAAAAAAATTCATACACCCAAAATAAGGTGACTTATTCAAAATAAGCTGACTTATTTCTCAATATAAGTCGAGCCAAACACACTCTTATTCTTCTTCTTACATCACACCCATATTTTATTCTTAAATTTGAGTTGCTCCCACATATTTTCTTTTTTTTTTTTTATAATATCCACATAAACTCTTTGCTCAACAAAATCTCTTTCCCACGTGACCTCATCAGCTTAAACTTTAAACAATGTGCTTTGTCTTCCTGAACACTCAACATATCCCAAAGAATCACGCATCACGAGGGAAAAGCAGGAGGAATGGAGCTCGGATCATAAAGCGTTAAACTTGGTCATCATCATGTTGATTATCTATGGGACACAAATCATAATCATAAAGCATTAAATTAAACTCTCTGAATAGCTTCCTCTTCCCTCTTTCTTCTTGTATCTGCGATGGACAACAACATATTCTTCTTATCCTTTTGTTGTCTTCTTTCTTCATGACATGACTTCTTCATCCCCTTTCTTTCTTTCTTTTCTCTTTGCTCCGTAACACGCAACATCTTCCTTCACTCTTTCCTTTCCATGGAGTTAACTCGTCTGGGTTTCTTTTGATTTTCAATATTATTGCAAGATCTGCGGTATGACAGCTTTACTCCTTTTTTTCTTCTACCTCCAACTCAGATCTGGATCTGTACATTGCCATGAGCTAAAAAAATCAACTCACTGACCACACTCACTCAGCGATTCCGAGTTGATTCTGATTTATTCCGACTTTAGCCTGTTAGTCTGCCGAGTTTTGAGTTTCAATGTCCTCACATTATCCCGCTGGTTCCTTCTCCTGCCTTCTCACATTTGTGCCTCTCTTTATAACACTGTCTAACAGATTCCATCAACACGCCTGCAAGCAAATCATGTGGCATCATAAAGAAATAACCTAGGAAAAGAGTCAAGCTTATCAGAAAAAGCTACCATCTTTCTATGCAATGTCACAATAGACATATTTTTAAATCAGACACCAACAATATCAAACATTCAATTGATGCTTGGTAACTGGTAAGTGTAAATAATAACGTGGAATGTGTTAATATAGTGTTGGCACTTTTTGTTACCTATCGTTTTCCTTCTTGAATATTTGAATAGGGCTGGCTTTGAAACAAATTACCATTGATGAATCCAAAACAGAGACAAGATTTTGTGGGAAGAAATCTCCATAGTGAGAAAGAGTCGCAGTGTGGTTCTTGCTAGGTAGATGAAACACTTGGATGACAGGAGCATTGATGGTGATGGAGGTATCCGCTTCATGATGGTTTTTAGTGGGTCTGAGTTGGGGATAAGATGAGAGAAAGATGGATGCGATGATGGATGCACCCATTGTTATTCATCAGAACAATAAAAATGCAATGTGAAATAGTGAAAAAAATAAGGTTTTAATAGGCATCCATGTTCTTCGTTGGCAGGAAAAATTTTGAACTATGCCTTCCCCTATACTCTTCTTACCATGTGAACAAGGCATGGAGCCCAAAAGCCCAATTTTGCAGGAAAGTTGCTTCAAGACTGAAAAGCAAAAGTTTGTATTAAATGCACTCACATGCTAATAGCACTTAAATCGAGGTATAGTGAATGAACTCCAAAAACCTCTTGTGAACAGTAATATGTGTCTATTTGCAAAAAGTTACTTCAAAAAGTGGTGGATGAACTTTTAATGTATAAGTTGATAACAAAAGCATTATAACATGCAATTACATTAATTACTAATAAGCGACAGACATATCAAACATATTAGCTTTTAGTTCTTGGATGTTTAGTATAACTGGGTTCACGCACACTGTAGTCGCGTTTCACAAAGAAGACACAACAGCACATCCTGTTAGACATAAGAACAAAACTCATGTTTAATCTTTCAAATTATATTTCTCCCAGATAGTTTACACTAGGCACACACTTATGAAGCCCTAAATACCAAATAAATGATATATATGCATACTTGATGCTAAATGATCCTCACCTAGAACGTAGCATAAACAAATGGTGGATTGTAACATCGGCATTATCTTCCTACTTTTCTATAGTAGTTTCAATCCAACATCCTCTGAAGATGCTGAGGACGTTGCTATTAACCATTATTAAATAAAGGAGAAAATTAGAAGTTCACATACATTTCGGAAGAATTCATATCTCATTTGATGAAATAGGAAACAATTATTACCTTCGCCCAACAGGACCTCAATTTGCTTCTCCCAAGATTTAGTTATCTTTATTGGTGAAACTTGAAGAAGGAACCCAATAATGTTTGTGAAATTTAACAAACTTGTAGTTTATAGTGAGTATATTATAAGCAAGAACAATATATGGCAAGCGATTAATTCCTGCCAAGGAAACCACTAGGTGGTGCGTTCTCTAGTTTAGGTTGAAAAGAAATTTTAATAGTATGTGGAAATGAGGGAAATAATGCATTTGTCTCTTTTACTCTATAGGAAGTATGAAGTACAAGATGCCAATTAGTGTGAATGCCTTCAAAGAATGGCTAACTTAAAAAAATAATTTTAAGGCAGATGTGCCATTTATATTCTATTAATTTGGAATTAATTAGTTGCAACTTTTCATATTTTGCTAAAAATCACGCACCCTATAAACTATGATCAAGTAAGATATTTTAAATATTCATAATTTTTTGGTCTGATTTTATTATTCATAATTAGTTTCATTTTAATAAAGATAAATTTAATGATAACACTACTACAAATTGTACATATACCAGCGCACCTTTACATGCGCTTAAAAGAAACGCATGTATAGAGAAGCCTTTACATGCGCTTTAAGCGCATGTATAGATAGGGCCTTTACATGCGCTTAAAACGCATGTATAGGCATATGTTTCAATTATAGCATAATAGAACACAAGAATTAAGTATTTGACATGAGATATAAAAATAATTTAGTTCAAAAGCTCAAAATCTTATGAACATTTCTAAAATGATATGGACATTGGGCTTTACATTCGCTTTAGACGCATGTATAGGCCATAGCATATTACAATAACAAAGGAAAGCCAATACATGCGCTTAAAGCGCATATAAAGGCTTGTTCTTCAATGGAATTCACTATAACATTATCAAGCACAAGATTTGAGCATTTCGAGATGAAGTATTGAAACAGTTTAGTTTAAAAGCACCAAATCATATGAAAATCCATAAAATTATATGGACATTGGTCTTTACATGCGCTTTAAACGCATGTATAAGCCATAAATATTAAAATAACAAAGGAAAGCCAATACATGCGCTTAAAGCGCATGCAAAGGCTTGTTCTTCAATGGAATTCACTATAACATTGTCAAGCACAAGATTTGAGCATTCTGAGATGAATTATTAAAACAATTTAGTTGAAAAGCACCAAATCATTTCAAAATCCATAAAATTATATGGACATTGGTCTTTACATGCGCTTTAAACGCATGTATAAGCCATAAAATATTAAAATAACAAAGGAAAGCCAATACATGCGCTTAATGTAAAGGCTTGTTCTTCAATGGAATTCACTATAACATTGTCAAGCACAAGATTTGAGCATTCTGAGATGAATTATTAAAACAATTTAGTTGAAAAGCACCAAATCATTTCAAAATCCATAAAATTATATGGACATTGGTCTTTACATGCGCTTTAAACGCATGTATAAGCCATAAAATATTAAAATAACAAAGGAAAGCCAATACATGCGCTTAATGTAAAGGCTTGTTCTTCAATGGAATTCACTATAACATTGTCAAGCACAAGATTTGAGCATTCTGAGATGAATTATTAAAACAATTTAGTTGAAAAGCACTAAATCATTTAAAAATCCATAAAATTATATGGACATTGGTCTTTACATGCGCTTTAAAAGCATGTATAAGGCATAAAATATTATTATAATAAAGGAAAGCCAATACATGCGCTTAAAGCGCATGTAAAGGCTTGTTCTTCAATGGAATCCACTATAACATTGTCAAGCACAAGATTTGAGCATTCTGTAAAGTACTACCTACTAATATAAAATTAACCTTAACCTAACTCAACTGCTAATCAAATCAATCCAAACAATGGAGTCTAACCATGTTAGCAAAAGAATCACCTAACATGGTTAGCAAAAGAATTTCGCTATAAATAGGAGATTACATATCTAACTATGTTAGAAAAGGGAATCTTCAAACATAGTTAGCAAAAGAATCACCATCACCTAACAAATCACACATTCAATACCATAACCTAAATCTAACCATGTTAGAAAAGAATCACCTAACATGGTTAGAAAAGGAACTAACCAAACTACACAAAAATAAACCATATTAGAGCGGGGCCCATCTAATATGATTATACACCTAGGAAAAACATAAAAACCACTCAATATATCCTCCATCTACCACATCAGCATATTAGGAAAATCAAGTTTCCTATTTACATCCATTCAAGTTCTCATCACCTGGAAACAAAATATATACCAACCAAACTTGACATATTAGTCAAGGTAGTTCTGAACTATCACAGTAGCAGGAACAATATTACATAACATCCCAAAACTTTACATTAAGTCACAGTACAAATAATACAGTTCACATATAATAAAATTCACTCAAAACAACATTCATATGTGCAGAAGCTGGTGCAGCCTAGTGAAATGGCGATATATGTCCCTAAAAGGTCACCTCTGGCCTACTTACTATATCAGTATGGATCAGACGGCCCCTTCCCCTTCCTCTGCACCTCCCCCTGGGCATGATCACCTGTAAAAATAAAGGGAATAGGGTGAGACAAAACAATGTCTCAGTAATCACTACTTAACTCACTGTGACACTCAGAAGTGGGGTAGTGGAGTGTCTACAGGGTACCACAGTTCAAAACCTGCATACAGCATATAACATTTACAAATATATATATATACAGAACAGATGCATCCATCTCTCAATAGACAAAAATAAACGTGTGTGACACTGTGCCCGGTCTACAATCCGAAAAGCATAAAAGGGACCACTCTAATCAATGTGAAAATTCTGGTTCCTTTACAATCCGAGGAACCCGTACAATTAACCTATCGATTTGCGCAAATCGATAGGTTACATCGGCCGACGGTACTAATAATCAGTGTCATGCAACATACAAAAATTTTATATAATATAAATATATATAAAGTACAGTTCAGTTAAAAGGTACCCTATAGCCCACGTTTAAGTATAACATAATCTGAACTCATTTTATTTATTTATTTATATATATATATATATATATATATATATATATATATATATAGAAGAGGATGTTAGAAAATCCTCAACTACCATCACCCTCAGTATCACAGTCAGTTAAGCGTGATTACCTGTTCAAGCTCAAAAACAACATTGTATATCCTGAGTTATTGCCTTCCGCGAGCTCCACTCGAAGCATTGCAGACTATAATCGCACAATGAGCTGCTGATGGTCAAGACACAATATCAGTGACTTAGACCACCAATCCAAACTAATTCTAAACAATTATTGAAATAATAATTACTTCCAATATCAGAAATAAACTATGTCCTTTAAACCTCTATAATTCCCTTAACCAATTATAATTTCCACCGTATTAGACTTTACCATTTCACAACACTCTTGTCCAAAATTTGCAATCATGTAGAACTCACTAAAACCACTCCACTAATATTGATTTGGCACTAAAGCATGGTTTCCTAATTCTCAAGCATTTCATCACATTCTAACCTACCTTCACATAACCAACTTTTTCCTTTTCAATACTTAAACTTTCAAACTCCCTTTCAAACACCAATCCAAGCAAAACCAATATTCCAACATCCTAAAATAACCTAAACAAGCATTCATAAACCACCAATTTATTCAAACACTCCTTTATGAACAAAACCTAAATTTCAAAGAGTCGTAAAATGTCCATAAGAATTCTCAAATAACATTCCAACTGTCAAAACAACATGAATATTTCCCAAAAATCTCCAATTACCCAACTAAGCATTCCTAATATTTTGATTAAACTCCTAAGGTTCAAAAATGATCAAACCTACACTTCATGAACCACTACCAAACTTCAATAATTCCTAATTGCTTCACTTCTTCCAAAAATTCCTTTTTCTCCCAAGAATACTCAAATTCAATATATCCCAATTTCAGTATTACAACATTACACTCCCAAGAATCCAACATCACACCTAAATCCCAACTTTAAAGAATTCCTAAATATTCTCCAAAACTTTCCAAGGTAATTTCTCACTTCCATAACACCTAAACCTTTCACCATAAACCAAATAGGCTTTCAGACCACCATAACCACCTCAAATCCATACTTTAACTATTCAACCTCTTTTCAAACGCCACTCCTGCCAACATTAACATTCCAACTACAATAAACAACCTTAACTATCATTACCTAATCACCAAATTTTGTCCAAAACCTTATCCTTTAGCAAACCCCTTACTTAAAAGAGCCAAACAAATTGCCAATATAATTCTTAAATTACTTCCAACGTCACCAGACCTAAATACTCCCAAAAATCTTCAATTTCTCATTTATTCAAGCACAAATTCCTTGTTTAAAGCTTCAATAATTTACTCATATCCAAACCCTAACTTAAAAGAGGCAACTTTATGCGAAAAATCAATTACACAAGAGGCTAGAGGCTTACAAAGTTCTAGAATGGAAGAAGAGGCGATCGGTGGTCGTTGAACGTAATGGATGCACAAGAGGGGGGGGTGAATTGTGCTTCAAAAATAAATACTCAAAGTAAATGACACAAGATTTATACTGGTTCGGTCTACCTGACCTACGTCCAGTCCTCAACCACCCAGGCCGAGAGTTTCACTATAACTCAGGTTTTAAATCGGGTTCACCTGAAACCTTACAACCGCAAGTTTTACGGGCTCACTTGCAACCTTACAACAAGTTTTACACTGGCTCACTTGTAACCTATCTAACTGTCTCCCCCTCACACCAAGCAAGGGTTTGAAGTTTACACTTGAAGGCTTTTCTGACTAAGTTCTCTTACAGAACAAATGATGTTACACACTTAAGTTCAATAAATGCTCTTTTAACAGAAAGAGACTTAACTATTGTGAGTACAGAATAGGTAGGTGAAAAATCACTCCAAGTGTTAAATGCTCTTCATTTTTCTGGGCAGCTTGAATGAATAAGGATTTTCTCGCTCAAGAATATTTGAAGATCATTAACTCCTTCATAAATGAAGTTGAGCTTCCTTATATAGTCTTCAAGCATTTTGAACTCTTGGTAGGTGGGCTAGCCGTTTGAATATGTCCGTTTTTCCCTTGTTACCGTTCGCCCATTTAATGCTTCATTAATGCATAGCAGGGTTGACTTGCTTTATCTCTGAAAAGTAGTCCTGACACCTCTGCTCTGACAAAAGCATTCTGACACTGCATCTCTTTGAACGTTCAGACATTCTGATTGCTTGCGGAAGCAACTTCTCATCCGGAAGCAACCTTACTGAGTGTGCTGCACTTGAACGTTAGTTTAGCAATATAATCATATAGTCTCATGCAGTGGGTGATCCTAAGTCTAAGGTGTATCCGGAAGCACTTCTACATCCGGAAGTAAATTCACTTGATGAGGGATTTAGTTCACCATGACTTGCTCTCGCTTAGTCTATTTCATTCCACCACTCAGCGCTAGTCACTGAGCTATCGGAAGCACTTTTACTTGACGTGGTGAATTCACTGACGCTTAGGGTGAAATCTATTCTATCAGTCTGCGCCAGTCAAGATCTAACAGGAAGCAACTTCACTTGATGCTGCATTTCTGCTGACGCTCGGGGTTATATCTAGTCTATCAACCTGCGCCAGTCTAAATCTAATAGGAAGTGCTTTCACTCGGCGAAGTAGACTTACTGACGCTTGGGGTAATAACTATTCTATTGCTCTGCGCCAGTCTAAGTCTAACAGGAAGCGCTTTCACTTGGGGAAGTAGACTCACTGACGCTTGGGGTAATATCTATTCTGTCGCTCTGCGCCAGTCTAATTCTAACAGGAAGCGCTTTCACTTGGGGAAGTAGACTCACTGTCGCTTGGAGTAATATCTATTCTATCGCTCTGCGCCAGTCTAAGTCTAACAGGAAGCAAACTCACTTCCGATTGAAACATAGCTTAGTCTTAAGGTTTTGTGTACCTAATTCTCATGGACTAAGTTAAATCCCTAGTGATTTACTTGCTGACGCTGGGGGATGAAAGCATTCATCCGCATGCGCAAGTCCTAATCTAACCGGAAGTAAATCTTCATCCGGAAGCACTCTTACTTGGGATCCTAAGTATACTATTGCTTCCTAGGCACTTGGTCTAATCCTTTATATTTTAGTCTTCATCAAAACTTAAGATTCTAACATTCTCCCCCTTTTTGATGATGACAAACTTAGCTTTATCGATTAAGTTCATATGAAAGGATTAGCTGAAGAATAAAAACAATAGTTCAGAATAAGTAACTTAGACAAATATTATTGATAAGCATAGGTTACAGGTCAGAGCATATAATTAGATAACATTTACAAGCAGCGAGCATATAGTAGGCAGATATGAGAACATGCATGAAAAGATGAACATTTCTAAGTAAAAAAAATTTTGGGCTGAAAAAATTTTGGGCTGGGGGTTGTTTCTTTGTTTCTTCTTTCTCTCCCTCTCGCTGAAGCTCTTCTTCATCAAGGAACTCCCAGGGTAGCAAGGCTAGTGGTCAATGCATCTCTCCCCCTTTTGGCATCATCAAAGAGGGTTTTCCATATTTGATCGCCGCAGCCTCCTCCTTAGGGATGGACTTCCTCTTCTTAGAACCCACTAACAGTTCTGCCATTCTACCAGAAGTTTCAGGCTGACCTTGAATATTTTCATCCTGCCCTAGAGCAATTTGCCGAGAAACTTCATGATGTTCTTGATGTCTTTCACGATGCCCAGATTTTCCAGAATGTTGATGGCTTGATTTCCCAGATTTGGACTTGTGTTTCTTAGATGAGGAGGGTTTCCTCGAAACTGGGTTTGCTTCAGAGGGTTCGGCCATTTTTGTGGGGTTGATGAAATGTTTATATGAAGAACATAGATGAAAATGAAGGATGTGTTAAATGAGATGTCCCTTTTATAGGTAAAGTCACTAAGGGCAAAAAGGTCATGCTCCTTCACATTATCACACATTGGGTAGCGTAAACGCCTTAAGTTGGAACGATATACCTGATGACACGTGTCGCTTCATATTGTCAGAGAAGTCGAAACGTCTCATTTGGAAGTTGAAGCGTTTTCTGAAGTGACGTGTCTTCTTGGACTTGTGCTGGCGCTCTCTTGGTTTGATCATCCAGCGTCAGTGTGTAATCATTCGGAAGTGGTTTTGCTTCCGGTTGCACTTACTTAAGATTCAACATTGAATACCTGCAAGGACATATATTGGCACTCCGATGCCTAAGTCAGTATTGTTGTAAGTGATAAAAAAAAATAATAATTACACTTCATTTGGGTTTACCATCCCCAAATCACCTCTAATGAAAATAAACTGGTCAGTCCCCAGAGGCTTGGTGAAGATATCCGCAAGCTGTTGTTGTGTGGGAACAAACTGCACCTTGACATCCTTCTTTTGAACATGGTCTCTGATGAAGTGATGTCGGACGTCAATGTGCTTTGTCCTTGTGTGCTGAACTGGATTCTTGGCGAGGCTAATTGTGCTTGTGTTATCACAGAGGATGGGCGCCTCAGGAAACTCCAAGCCAAGATCTCTCAACTGGTTTTTCAGCCATAGCACTTGTGCACAGCAACTTGCAGCAGCAATGTATTCTGCCTCAGTGGATGACAAGGACACGCAGGTTTGCTTCTTGCTGGCCCAAGACACCAGACAACCACCAAGGAAGGCGCATTGTCCACTGGTGCTCTTTCTATCTGTTTTATAACCTGCGTGGTCAGAGTCAGAATAAGCCCACAAGAACTCTTGGTTACCTCTGGGATACCAAAGACCAAGTTCTTGTGTTCCCTCAAGGTATCTCAGAATACGTTTAACACATGTCAAGTGTGATTCCTTGGGGTTGGCTTGAAACCTAGCACACATGCCTACGCTAAATTGAATATCAGGCCTGCTCGCCGTTAAGTATAGGAGGGAACCTATCATTCCCCTGTACATGGGCAGGCTGACACTTTTACCCTTGGCGTCAGCGTCGAGTGCAGCTGAGGTGCTCATAGGAGTATCATACTCCTTGCATTCATCCATCCCAAACTTTTTGAGTAGTTCTCTGCAGTACTTGGTTTGGGAGATGAAGATTCCGTTCTTCTTTTGTTTGATTTGCAGGCCTAGGAAGAATGTTAGTTCTCCCATCATTGACATCTCAAATTCACCCTGCATAATCTTAGAGAAATCTTCACAAAGCTTCTCGTTAGTTGCCCCAAAGATAATATCATCAACATAAATTTGGACAATTAACATATCTCTATCTTTGTGAAGGATAAACAGTGTATTATCTAATTTGCCTCTTGAGAAACCCTTGCCCAGCAAAAAGCTGCTGAGTCTCTCATACCAAGCTCGAGGGGCTTGTTTCAGGCCATACAAAGCTTTCTTTAATCTATACACATGTTTGGGGTTCTTATGGTTTTCAAAGCCAGGAGGTTGTTCTACATATACCTCTTCCTTAATATAACCATTAAGAAATGCACTCTTTACATCCATTTGATATAATCTGAAACCTTTCATGGATGCAAAGGCTAGAAGAATCCTTATTGCCTCAAGTCTAGCGACTGGAGCAAAAGTTTCTTCATAGTCAATGCCTTCTTCTTGGTTGTATCCTTTAGCTACCAGTCTGGCTTTGTTTCTAGTGATTTGACCTGTCTCATCCAGTTTGTTTTTAAAGACCCACTTGGTTCCTACTATGGATTGATGAGACGGCCTTGGGACTAGTTCCCACACTTGACTTCTTTCAAATTGATTCAGCTCTTCCTGCATGGCAATAATCCAGTCGCAGTCCTCAAGAGCTTGTTCAACTGAAGTTGGTTCGATTTGAGATAGGAATGCTCCAAACTCAACTTCATTTTGAACTTGTCTTCTAGTTCTGACACCAGAAGAAACATCACCAAGCACTTGATCAAGAGGATGATCCCTGTGATGTCTCCTAGCTATTGGCAGCTGTGCCTCCTCAGGCATGGGTTGCCCACTAGGTACATCACTGGGTTCACCTTCTTCTTTGGGATAGCTTGTTGTTGTTTCTTTTGGTGGTGAGGAAGATGATGGAAGATTTGGAAAGTTAAGTGCTTCATCATCTTCTGTGGATTGTCCCCATGTAGGAGTTTCATCAAATACAACATGCATGGACTCTTCTACAGTTTTAGTTCTTATGTTGTATGTCCTATATGCTTTGCTCCTAAGGGAATATCCTATGAATATACCTACATCAGCCTTTGGATCAAACTTACCCAAATTTACCTTCCCATTGTTATGCACGTAGCATTTTGATCCGAATATTCTGAGATGGCTGATGTTGGGCTTCCTTCCTTTATATAGCTCGTATGGAGTCTTATCCAAGCCCTTGCGAACATAAGCTCTGTTGGAGATATAGCAAGCAGTGCTCATAGCGTCCGCCCAGAACATTTGAGAGACTTCTTTCTCGTTCAGCATGCTTCTAGCCATCTCCGTCAGAACCCTGTTCTTTCTTTCGACTACTCCATTTTGTTGAGGAGTTCTCGGAGCTGAGAAGTTATGTTCAATGCCGTTTTGCTCACATAGCTCAGTGAAGCTATGGTTCTCAAACTCTCCTCCATGGTCTGTCCTTATGGCTGTGATTTTGAGATCCTTCTCATTCTGCACTTTCTTAGCCAGGACAACGAAAGCATCAAAAGCATCTTGCTTAGAGGCAAGAAACAAAGTCCACGTAAACCTTGAATAGTCATCCACCACCACTAAAGCATATAGGTTTCCTCCCAAGCTTTTTACTCTTGCTGGCCCAACCAAATCCATGTGGATTAATTCCAAGGGCCTGCTGGTGGAGACTCTCTTCTTGGTTTTAAACGAGGATTTTGTTTGCTTTCCTCGTTGGCAGGATTCACAGATAAAATCATGCTTAACCTTAAAAGGGGGAATACCTACAGCTAGCTCTTTTTTAATTAGCATGTCCAATTGAGTAAAGTTAACATGAGCTAGTCTCTTATGCCAAAGCCAGCTATTCTCGTCACTAGATATTAGACATTTTTCTTCTAGCTGTTGACATAAATCTAAGGTATATAGATTCCCATTTCTAATTGCCTTAATTTTGCATTTTAGGTTGGCCTTATCTATATTCAGATCCTGCTTATCAACTATTAAGCACTCATTTGAATCAAATATTACCCAGTTACCTTTGTCCGTGCTTTGACTTACACTTAGCAGGTTGTGACAGAGACCGTCCACTAGATATACATCTTTGACTGGTCCGACTTCTCCAACTCCAGTGATCTTGCCACTTTGATTTCCTCCAAAGGTCACTGTGGCTCCATCTTTGATCACCAGAGACTTGAACTTGTCTCTGTCTCCAGTCATATGTCTCGAGCATCCGCTATCGATGTACCAATTTTTGTTCTTGGATGCCTTGAGACACACCTGAAACAATCAAGCAATTTTAGGTACCCAACCTCTCTTGGGTCCTTTGTCGTTAGTGTCTAGGACCCTTGGCCTAGCTTTGGGCTTATCCTTGTGCCTATACACATTTGGAGCCTTTGGCCTAGTGTTGGCTCTAGACTCTTGGGTTCTCCCAGTGGGATGATTCCAGGCTTGGGATCCTTGTCCTCTCTTGATTTCCTTTGCAGGTGGAGGATCCTTTGTAGCCCTGGTTCCTTTAGGGACCCACTTGTATGAGCTGTTAGCTCCATGCTTTTTAGCATTACAGGTGGACATCGAGTGTCCTTTCCTGTTGCAGTAATTACAGAAGCTGAAAGGTGAGGAGCTATGACTGGTGGCTTTATGGAAGAACTTTAAGTAAGGCTTTACTTTTGGTTCTTCCCACGTTTTCTTCCTGGGGGTATATCCCAAGCCAGTCCTATCCCTATATGCCCTTTGGTTCATTAAAAGTATATTCAGCATTTCTGAACCATTGGTGAATTTCTGCAGGGCATTTTGCAGCTTATTATTTTCTTCTGAGATTTTGCTGCAATTTGGACAGCTCTCAGGTGTTGGGATGTTGGGTTCTGCTTGAGGAGAACCCTGTCCATCCACCATTGGAGATCTTCTAGCTTCCGCTAGTTCCTCACTGAGTGAGTCCACCTTGGACTCAAGTGACTCCTTTTTGGTTTTCAAGAATTTATAGGCTTTACATAGTTTAGAGAATTCTTCATGAATCTCATTGTAAGCCTCTTGTAGTTCAGGAAGAGTTACCTCATGTTCTTCATTGGTGAGGTCAAGATCTGAAGATGCTTCCTCATCCTCTTCTCTAGCTACCAGGCAGAGGTTGGCAACTTCTTCATCATCACTTGCTTCCTCATCTGAGCTGTTTACCCAAATGGAGGAAACGAGTGCCTTTCTTTTATCCTTGCCTTTGGACCTCTGCAGGCTGGGACACTCAGCCTTGAAGTGACCAGGCTTATTGCATTCAAAGCACACAGGGACCTTCTCTTTCTTGTATCCCCTCTTCTGGCTGGTGTCACCTTTCTGATAGCCTTCCTTCTTCCTGAGGAATTTCCTGAACTTCCTCACCATCAGGGCCATCTCCTCATCGTCCATCTCATCGTCGTCATCCTCATCATTGTCCTTGATCTCTTTGCTGGGAGCAACGAGAGCAAGGTTCTTACTCTTGGATGAGGTTTGAGGAGCTCTCATAGCCAGCAAGGTTGGCTCATATTCAGCAAGTGAGCCAAAAAGAGCGGTGACGGAGCTGGTTGATTCTCCTTGCACTTCTTGCAGAATAGTGACTTTGGTGATCCAGTCACCCTTCAAGATTTTCAGAATCTTGCTCACCTGCTCTCTTTCAGGGATATCCTTACCAAGCGAGGCTAGATTATTGATGAGATGGGTGAATCTGAGCTCTAGATCTCTGATAGGCTCGGTGGGGCTTAGCATGGCGAATTTGTGGAATTCTTCCACCAGCATCTCAACACGTCTTGCTTTAACTCCCCTGGTTCCGGAGTGTGCAGCCTCAAGAGCCTCCCACATATCCTTTGCATTTTTGTGGTGGCTGATCCTGTGAAACTCTTTGTAGCTGAGAGCACACTGGATGTAGTGCATAGCTCTATGGTTGAGTTGGACTAGAGCATAGTCCTCAGCAGTATATCTGGCTTTTGCCTTAGCAAATCCTTCCTCATCTAAGGGAGTTTGATCCCCATGTTCGATCACGTCCCATAGTCTGATATCGCTTGACTTGATATAGGTTTCCATTCTGAACTTCCAGAATGTATAGTTGTGCCCATCGAAACCTGGGGGCTTGTTGGGTTGTACAGCAACATCTGGCAGACCATACTCCGTATCCATTACTTAGATCTTTGCTTTCCGGATTCGTTGGAATCGAGTGAGAAAGACCTGCTCTGATACCAAATGAACGTAATGGATGCACAAGAGGGGGGGGTGAATTGTGCTTCAAAAATAAATACTCAAAGTAAATGACACAAGATTTATACTGGTTCGGTCTACCTGACCTACGTCCAGTCCTCAACCACCCAGGCCGAGAGTTTCACTATAACTCAGGTTTTAAATCGGGTTCACCTGAAACCTTACAACCGCAAGTTTTACGGGCTCACTTGCAACCTTACAACAAGTTTTACACTGGCTCACTTGTAACCTATCTAACTGTCTCCCCCTCACACCAAGCAAGGGTTTGAAGTTTACACTTGAAGGCTTTTCTGACTAAGTTCTCTTACAGAACAAATGATGTTACACACTTAAGTTCAATAAATGCTCTTTTAACAGAAAGAGACTTAACTATTGTGAGTACAGAATAGGTAGGTGAAAAATCACTCCAAGTGTTAAATGCTCTTCATTTTTCTGGGCAGCTTGAATGAATAAGGATTTTCTCGCTCAAGAATATTTGAAGATCATTAACTCCTTCATAAATGAAGTTGAGCTTCCTTATATAGTCTTCAAGCATTTTGAACTCTTGGTAGGTGGGCTAGCCGTTTGAATATGTCCGTTTTTCCCTTGTTACCGTTCGCCCATTTAATGCTTCATTAATGCATAGCAGGGTTGACTTGCTTTATCTCTGAAAAGTAGTCCTGACACCTCTGCTCTGACAAAAGCATTCTGACACTGCATCTCTTTGAACGTTCAGACATTCTGATTGCTTGCGGAAGCAACTTCTCATCCGGAAGCAACCTTACTGAGTGTGCTGCACTTGAACGTTAGTTTAGCAATATAATCATATAGTCTCATGCAGTGGGTGATCCTAAGTCTAAGGTGTATCCGGAAGCACTTCTACATCCGGAAGTAAATTCACTTGATGAGGGATTTAGTTCACCATGACTTGCTCTCGCTTAGTCTATTTCATTCCACCACTCAGCGCTAGTCACTGAGCTATCGGAAGCACTTTTACTTGACGTGGTGAATTCACTGACGCTTAGGGTGAAATCTATTCTATCAGTCTGCGCCAGTCAAGATCTAACAGGAAGCAACTTCACTTGATGCTGCATTTCTGCTGACGCTCGGGGTTATATCTAGTCTATCAACCTGCGCCAGTCTAAATCTAATAGGAAGTGCTTTCACTCGGCGAAGTAGACTTACTGACGCTTGGGGTAATAACTATTCTATTGCTCTGCGCCAGTCTAAGTCTAACAGGAAGCGCTTTCACTTGGGGAAGTAGACTCACTGACGCTTGGGGTAATATCTATTCTGTCGCTCTGCGCCAGTCTAATTCTAACAGGAAGCGCTTTCACTTGGGGAAGTAGACTCACTGTCGCTTGGAGTAATATCTATTCTATCGCTCTGCGCCAGTCTAAGTCTAACAGGAAGCAAACTCACTTCCGATTGAAACATAGCTTAGTCTTAAGGTTTTGTGTACCTAATTCTCATGGACTAAGTTAAATCCCTAGTGATTTACTTGCTGACGCTGGGGGATGAAAGCATTCATCCGCATGCGCAAGTCCTAATCTAACCGGAAGTAAATCTTCATCCGGAAGCACTCTTACTTGGGATCCTAAGTATACTATTGCTTCCTAGGCACTTGGTCTAATCCTTTATATTTTAGTCTTCATCAAAACTTAAGATTCTAACAGTCGTCAGCCGCCGTGAGACTCGCCGGAAAATGGCCTCCACGAGGTGAGCCGAACTGGAAGAGAAAGAGGAGTTTAGGAAAAAGATGCTATGGAGTTGAAAGGAGAAGAACAACGTGAAAAATCCACTCCTTTTACCTCAAATTCCGACCTCGCCGGAAAGTATGGCCGCCGCCGCCGCGTGGCTCACCGGAGAAGGAAAGAAAAATTTGAAACTGCTTACACACACCGGTCGGCCGCGAGCTTCACTGATCTATGGAGAAGAGGGAGAGATCAAACGGAAAGAGGGAGCTTTTTGTAGAAAGGAGATCAAAAGAATGAGTGGGTGTGGGGAAAATGAAAGAAATGGTGATATGGGAGGGTGGCGCATGACTTAGATGAAGAAGGAGAGGAGTCCGAAATTTTAAAGAGTGAAGGGAGGGAGGGGCGTGTTTGGTTGAGTGGAATGTGGAGGGGTTATGATAATTCGTAGCCCAAACGTGCCATAGTGTACTCATTTTGATTTAAAACCACTTAAACCAGCCTCCAATCTTCTTAAACTTCAAAATATTTTTAGCTTTACCATTCCCTCATATTTCAAACTCTTCATTTCTTTAGTAATTATATGCACATTAATTACTCAAAATTTTCAAAAATCTCCAAAAATTCCTAGAAATTCCAAAATTCTTAATTTCTCCTTTTATCATTTCCCAAAACACTCTTTAATCCTGTATTAAATTTGTTAGAATCTTAAGTTTTGATGAAGACTAAAATATGAAAGAATAGGCCAAGTACTTTGAAAGCAATAGGTTAACATAGAATCCCAAGTAAGAGTGCAACTGGATGTGGATTTACTTCCGGATAGACTAGGACTTGCACTCGCGAATGAATGTTTCATCCCCCAGCGGCAGCAAGTAATTCACTAGGGAATTAACTTAGTCCATGAGCATTAGATATACAAAACCTTAAGACTAAGCTAGGATTCAACCGGAAGTGGAATTGCTTCCGATAGCTTAATGACTGGCACTGGGTGTTGGTATAGATAAACACTAAGCGTCAGTGAACATGAGCCACGTCTAGTGGAATTACTTCCGATAGCTTAGTGACTAGCGCTGGCTGTTGGAACAGGTAACACTGAGCGTCAGCGAACATGAGCCACGTCTAGTGAAATTGCTTCCGATAGCTTAGTGACTAGCGCTGACTGTTGGAATGAAGAACACTGAGCGAGAGTGAGTAAAAGTGAATATAACCCTTCATTCAGTAGTAGTGCTTCCGGATGTAGAAGTGCTTCCGGATACAAGGAAGACATCTTAGACTAAGTAAACTTCCACTGCATGTGACTATATGCTTATATTGCTAAACTAACGTTCAAGTGCAGCACACTAAGTAGAGTTGCTTCCGGATGAGAATTTGCTTCCGCAAGCAATCAGAATGTCAGAACGTTCAGAAGTGCAGTGTCAGAATGCTTTTGTCAGAGCAGAGGTGTCAGGACTACTTTTCAGAGATAAAGCAAGTCAACCCTGCTATGCATTGATGAAGCATTAATTGGGCAAACGGTAACATGGGAAAAACGGCCATATTCAAACGGCTAACCCACCTACCAAGAGTCAGAATGATTGAAGACTATATAAAGGAGTTCAACTTCATTTATGAAGCAATGAATCATCTTTGACGTACTTGAGAGAAGTTAGAGCGAGAAACCAAGAAAATCTTCAAGCAATCAAAGCTGCCCAGAAAAGAGAAAGAGCATTTAACTCATTGAGTGATCTTTTCATCTACATATCTTGTACTCATTGTAGTTAAGTCTCTTCGTGTTATAAGAGCATTAATTGTACTTAAGTGTGTAACACTATTTGTTCTTAAAGAGAACTCAGTTAGAAAAATCCTTTATTTGTAAAGGTTGAACCCTTGCTGGAAGTAAGGGGGAGCTAGTTAGAAAGGCAGCAAGTAAGCCTTGAGTAAAACTTGTGATTGTAAGGTTGCAAGTGATCCCGTTTAAAACTTGTGGTTGTAAAGGTTTCAGGTGCACCCGTTGTAAAACCTGGGGATAGTGGAACTCGGCCTGGGTGGTTGAGAACTGGACGTAGGTCAGGTAGACCGAACCAGTATAACCTCTGGTGTTGTTTTTATTTGAGCTTTTATTTTATAGCACAATTCACCCCCCTCTTGTGCATCCATTACCTTCATTTGGTATCAGAGCGGGTCTTTCTGACTTGATTCCCACGAATCTAGAAAGTAAAGATCCAGTAATGGAAACAAATTATTCTCTGCCAGATGTCTCTATGCAACCCAACAAGCCTTTAGGCTTTGATGGGTATAACTATCCATTCTGGAAATTCCGAATGGAAACCTACATACAATCCAGCGACATTCGACTCTGGGATGTGATCCAATATGGGAATCACAACCCTCTAGATAATGATGGCTTTGCAAAGCCGCGATCCAGCTACACCAACGAGGACTATGCTCTAGTCCAGCTAAACTTCAGGGCCATGCATTACATTCAATGCGCTCTCAGCCCTAAGGAGTTTCACAGGATCAGCCACCACAAAAGTGCTAAGGAGATGTGGGAGGCTCTTGAGGCTGCTCACTCTGGAACCAGGGGAGTGAAAGCAAGACGAGTTGAGATGCTGGTGGAAGAATTCCACAAGTTCGCCATGCTTAGTCCAACTGAGCCAATCAGGGAGCTGGAGCTCAGGTTCACTCACCTCATCAACAATTTGGCCTCGCTGGGTAAGGACATTCCTGAAAGGGAGCAAGTTAGCAAGATCCTAAAGGTCTTGAAAGGTGACTGGATCACCAAAGTAACCATCTTGCAGGAAGTCCAAGGAGAATCAACCAGCTCTATCACTGCACTATTTGGCTCTCTTGCTGAATATGAACCTACCTTGCTGGCTCAGAGAGCTCCTCAAGCCTCATCCAAAAACAAGAATCTTGCCCTTATTGCTCCCAGCAAGGAGATCGATGATGATGATGAGGATGATGAGGAGGAAATGGATGATGAGGATATGGCTATGATGGTGAGGAAGTTCAGAAAGTTCTTCAGAAAGAAAGGAGGCTTTCAGAAAGGTGACTCCAGCGAGAAGAAGGGATACAAGAAGGAAAAGGTCCCTGTGTGCTTTGAATGTAAGAAGCCTGGTTACTTCAAGGCTGAGTGTCCCAGTCTGCAGAGGTCAAAAGGCAAAGACAAAAGAAAGGTCTTCGTTTCCTCCATTTGGGTGAATAGCTCAGATGACGAAGCAAGTGATGAGGAAGAAGTTGCCAACCTCTGCCTGGTAGCCAGAGAAGATGATGAGGAAGCATCTTCAGATCTTGACCTCACCCACGAAGATCATGAGGTAACTCTTTCTGAACTACAAGAGGCTTACAATGAGGTTCATGAAGAATTCTCTAGATTATGTAAAGCCTATAAAGTGTTAAAAACTAAAAAGGAATCACTTGAGTCCAAGGTGGACTCACTAAGTGAAGAGCTAGCGGAAGCTAGAAAGCTTCCGGTAGTGGATGGCCAGGGTTCTCCCCAAGCAGAACCCAATGCCCTAACACTTGAGAGCTGCCCTAATTGCAGCAAAATCTCAGCTGAGAAAGACAAGCTGCAAAATGCCCTGCAGAAGTTTACAAATGGGTCAGAAATGTTAAATGTAATTTTAATGAATCAAAGGGCATATAGGGATAGGACTGGCTTAGGATATACTTCTAAAGTGAAAAAGTGGGTGGAACCAAAAGTAAAGCCCTACTTAAAGTTCTTCCACAAAGCCACTAGTCACAGCTCCTCACCCTTCAGCTTCTGTAACTACTGCAACAGGAACGGACACTCCACGTCCACCTGTAATGCCAAGAAGCATGGAGCAAGTAGCTCTAACAAATGGGTCCCTAAAGGAACCAAGGCTACAAAGGATCCTCCCCCTGTAAAGGAAACTAAGGGAGGGCAGGGATCCCGAGCCTGGAAACAATCCACAGGGAAAACCCAAAAGCCTAAAGCCAGCACTAGGCCAGAGGCACTGAATGATCATAAGCCCAAGGTCAAGCTTAACACTAGACCAAGGGCAATAAAAACTAATGACAAAGGACCCAAGAAAGGTTGGGTACCTAAGCTTACTTGATTCTTCCAGGTGTGTCTCAAGGCATCCAAGAACAGAAAATGGTATATTGATAGCGGATGCTCGAGACATATGACTGGAGACAGAGACAAGTTCAAATCTCTGGTGATCAAAGACGGAGCCACAGTAACCTTTGGAGGAAATCAAAGTGGAAAGATCACTGGAGTTGGAGAAGTCAGACCAGTAAAAGACGTCTATCTGGTGGACGGTCTCTGTCACAACCTGCTGAGCGTGAGCCAGAGCACTGACAAAGGAAATTGGGTAATCTTTGATTCAAATGAGTGCATAATAGTTGATAAGCAGGATCTGAATTTAGACAAGGCCAATTTAAAATGCAAACTTAAGGCAAACAGAAACGGAAACCTATATACTCTAGACTTATGTCAACAACTAGAAGAAAAATGTTTAATATCTAGTGATGAGAATAGTTGGCTTTGGCATAAGAGGTTAGCTCATGTTAATTTTACTCAACTTGATATGCTAATTAAAAAGGAGCTAGCTATAGGTATTCCTTCCTTTAAGGTAAAGCATGATTTTATTTGTGAATCCTGCCAACGAGGGAAGCAAACAAAGTCCTCGTTTAAAACCAAGAAGAGAGTCTCCACCAGCAGGCCCTTGGAACTAATCCATATGGATTTAGTTGGGCCAGCGAGAGTGAAGAGCTTGGGTGGAAACCTATATGCTCTAGTGGTGGTGGATGACTATTCAAGGTTCACTTGGACTATGTTTCTTGCCTCAAAGCAAGATGCTTTTGTTGCCTTTGTTGTCCTGGCTAAGAAAGTGCAGAATGAGAGAGAGCTCAAAATCACAGCCATAAGGACAGACCATGGAGGAGAGTTTGAGAACCATAGCTTCTCTGAGCTATGTGAGCAAAATGGTATTGAACACAACTTCTCAGCCCCTAGAACTCCTCAGCAAAACGGAGTGGTCGAAAGAAAGAACAGGGTTCTGACTGAGATGGCTAGAAGCATGCTCAACGAGAAAGAGGTTTCTCAAGTGTTCTGGGCGGACGCTATGAGCACTGCTTGCTATATCTCTAACAGAGCCTATGTTCGCAAGGGCTTGGACAAGACTCCCTATGAGCTGTACAAAGGGAGGAAGCCCAACATCAGCCACCTCAGAATCTTTGGATCAAAATGCTATGTGCATAACAATGGAAAGGTAAATCTGGGTAAGTTTGATCCAAAAGCTGATGTAGGTATATTCATAGGATATTCCCTTAGGAGTAAAGCATATAGAATATACAACATGAGAACTAGAACTGTAGAAGAATCAATGCATGTTGTATTTGATGAAACTCCTACATGGGGACAATCCACAGAAGATGATGAAATGCTTAATCTTCCAAAACTACCATCATCTTCTTCATTATCAAAAGAAACACCAGCAAGCAATCTCAAAGAAGAAGATGAACCCAGTGATGAACCTAGAGAGCAGACCATGCCTGATGAGGCACAGTTGCCAACGGCTAGGAGACATCACAGGGATCATCCTCTTGATCATGTGCTTGGTGATGTTTCTTCTGGAGTCAGAACCAGAAGACAAGTTCAAAATGAAGTTGAATTTGGAGCATTGCTATCTCAAATCGAACCAACTTCAGTTGAACAAGCTCTTGAGGACTGCGACAGGATTATTGCCATGCAGGAAGAGCTAAATCAATTTGAGAGAAGCCAAGTCTGGGAACTAGTCCCAAGGCCGTCTCATCAATCCATAGTGGGGACCAAGTGGGTCTTCAAAAACAAACTGGATGAGACAGGGCAAATTACAAGAAACAAAGTCAGGCTAGTAGCCAAAGGATATAACCAAGAAGAAGGCATTGACTATGAAGAAACTTTTGCTCCAGTCGCTAGACTTGAAGCAATAAGGATTCTTCTAGCCTTTGCATCCATGAAAGGCTTTAGGTTATATCAAATGGATGTAAAGAGTGCTTTTCTTAATGGTTATATTAAAGAAGAAGTATATGTAGAACAACCTCCTGGCTTTGAGGATCATAAGCATCCCAAACATGTGTATAGATTAAAGAAAGCTTTATATGGCCTGAAACAAGCTCCTCGAGCTTGCTATGAGAGACTCAGCAGCTTTTTGCTGGGCAAGGGTTTCTCAAGGGGCAAATTAGATAATACGCTGTTTATCCTTCACAAAGATAGAGATATGTTAATTGTCCAAATTTATGTTGATGATATTATATTTGGGGCAACTAATGAAAAGCTTTGTGAAGATTTCTCTAAGACTATGCAGGGTGAGTTTGAAATGTCAATGATAGGCCTGCAAATTAAACAGAAGAAGAATGGAATCTTCATCTCCCAAGCTAAGTACTGCAGAGAGCTACTCAAATAGTTTGGGATGGATGAATGCAAAGAGTATGACACTCCCATGAGCACCACTGCCGCACTCGATGCTGACGCAAATGGTAAATCTGTCAGCCTGCTCATGTACAGGGGAATGATAGGTTCCCTCCTATACTTAACGGCAAGCAGACCTGATATTCAATTTAGTGTAGGCATGTGTGCTAGGTTTCAAGCCAACCCCAAGGAATCACACTTAACATGTGTTAAACGTATTCTGAGATACCTTGAGGGAACACAAGAACTTGGTCTTTGGTATCCCAGAGGTAACCAAGAATTCTTGTGGGCTTACTCTGATTCTGACCATGCAGGGTATAAGACTGATAGAAAGAGCACCAGTGGACAATGCGCCTTTCTTGGTGGTTGTCTGGTGTCTTGGGCTAGCAAGAAGCAAACCTGCGTGTCATTGTCATCCACTGAGGCAGAATACATTGCGGTTGCAAGCTGTTGTGCTCAAGTGTTGTGGCTGAAGAACCAACTGAGAGACCTTGGCTTGGAGTTCCCTGAGGCACCCATCCTCTGGACAACACAAGCACAATTAGCCTTGCCAAGAATCCCGTTCAGCACACAAGGACAAAGCACATTGATGTCAGACATCACTTCATTAGAGACCATGTTCAAAAGAAGGATGTCAAAGTGCAGTTTGTCCTCACACAGCAACAACTCGCGGACATCTTCACCAAGCCTCTGGGGGTCGACCAATTTACTTTCATAAGAGGTGATTTGGGAATGGTAAACCCAAATGAGGTGTAATTTTTCAACTCCTATACTTGATTGTTTAAAATCTACAACAATACTAACTTAGGCATCGGAGTGCCAATATGTGTTTTTGCAGGTTCTCAATGTTAAATCTTAAGCATTTGCAACCGGAAGCAAAACCACTTCCGGATGATCACTCGCTGACACTGGATGATGAAACCAAGAAAGCGCCAGTACCAGTCCAAGGGACACGTCACTTCAGAAAACGTTTCAACTCCCTCTATGAGAAGTTGTGCCCTCTCTGACAAGATGAAGCGACACATGTCATAAGGTGCGCCGTTTCAATTAAAATGTTTATGTTACCCAATGTGTAAACGTTTGGTTTCATCTGAAAAGACATGCCCATTTTACCCTCAGTAACTTTGCCTATAAATAGGATGTCATTTTTTCACTTTCACTTTTTACTTTCACGCACGTATTCTCTGCATACATTCTTCATCTTCATCTGTGTTCTTCATTTTCTTCATACACTTTTTCGCATTTCATCTCGTTTTACCACCATCCCACACAAAAATGGCCGGATCACATGAAACAAACCCAGTTACAAAGAAATCTTCCTCATCCAAGAAACACAAGTCGAAATCTGGGAAATCTCGGCATGAACATTCTGGGAAATCTGGGCAACGTGATGAACACCGTGAAGAACTTCATGAAGTTTCTGGGCAAACCCAGGGGCAGGATGAACATATCCAGGATCAGCCTGAAATTTCTGGGAGAGTGGCAGAACAGCCTGAGGCTTCTGGGCAAGAGCAAGCGAGGGAAGCCAAGAGGAAAGGAAAAAAGAAGGTTCAGTTCGCTGAAGAGCCTTCTTCCAAGAGGCAAAGGGTTGAAGAAGATGACCCTACAGTGTACAGAGATGGGGCCTTGGAACCTGTTGCCTCCAAATTTGAGACAGTCAAGCCCTACTTCAACCACGACTTGTTCATCGATCTGGACAAGATTGATGAACTAGGGTTTCCTCATCTGCGCCCTTACCTAGAGAAGTACATGCCTTGGCTGGGGATTAAACAGGACTACAACATCAACGTCCTGCGAGTTTTCTGTCAATCCCTCTCTGGCAAAGTGAAGTACAAGAAGGTTGATGGAAAGGAGCAGATCCACAGAATCACCTTCACTGCCACAGTAAGGGGGAGAACCTTCAGCTTCACCTGGAGGACACTCAACGAGTTAATGGGGATCACAGAAGAGGGCATGAACGAGTGGCTGTACCCTGAGGCGCTCAAGTACAGTAAAGAGGAACTCGTGAAGTTGTATGGCACCGATGGGAAAAAGGTGTCCAAAATGTCTTACTCCTACAGGTTGCTGTACTATGTTTACTCCCGGATGATGACTCACAAAGGGGGTAACTTCAATGAGTTCGCCAATATCAACAACCCGTGGTTCCCCAGAATTCTCTCTCAGCAACCTATCAACCCTGGGCAGTTGATCAGTCTTGAGCTGCAGAGATGATTGATCAATGACAAGTCTGGCTATCTTCCCTACCCCACCATCTTTGCCTTCCTCCTTGAGAAGAAACTAATCAAGGCCACATCTGACTTGGAGGAAGAGAATGTCAAGTGTACTCCTGTGGGGGCGACTAACATCGGGAAGATGGGCATCAGATACACCAGACCTGCACAGCCCACTCGCTCAGGATCACAAGCAGGGAGTGCATCTCAGGCCTCAGTCCCCTCTACATCTGGTGCAGGGGATCAAGAAGTTGACTCCCATCCCGGACCAGGTCGTGCTGCAAGGGTGCCAGCCACTGTGAAGACATTTGCTCAGGAGATGAAGGAGGAGATTCTCCTTCAACTTTCTGAATCTTTGGTGGCCCCTCTGAGGAATGACTGTGAGCAGCAAGGGGAGCGCATCCAGCGGCTTGAGGACAGGGTAGGCCAGGTTGAAACTCAGCTTGCCAGAGTGGATGCCAAGCTCGATCTTATTCTTCAACACCTTCAGATTCCCCAACCACAACAAGGTAACCTACCACCTCCTCCTCCTCCACAAAACCCACCTCCTCCTCCATCTAGTCACCCTCAACTTCCTCCTCATCTTCCCAACACTTAACAACCACAGCCACCTCCACAAAATGACCACCAACCTCCACCATCACCAAACAATGACCAACAATCCCAGCCTTCACCTAACCATGACCAGCAACCCCAAGACTCACCCCAACACTCTCCTCGCCAATCACCTCTGAACTCCCCATCTACACTTAACTCCCCCACTCGCACACCACCCAACGCTCCTACTCGCTCACCACTCAACCCCTCTGCCGGACCATCCCACTCCAACCTTACCAACCCCAACTCTAGACCCAAATCCAACACATTGGCCGAGCACCTTGGCTTCCAAACCGCCATTCACCCCCTCAGCCATATATATCTTAGAGATTACCCTCGCCTTCAGCCAATCTCTGAGGATCACTTACCTTTCACCCCACATACTTCCACTACCTTCACTGAATACTCCTCTACCTATCCATTCGAAGGTCTTTTTGTAGATCCCACCTGGTTTCCCAACCCTCCCAACTCCCCAGAAACTACCTTACCTACATCCTCCCCAGAACCTTCACCCCCAAAAAGATTTGGCCCTGAACCTCCACCCTCCTCTTCATCCACTCCATCCCTGGCACTCACCCTTGTTGATGATGACAAAAGGGGGAGAAATGCTATGTCTGCTCTTCGCCTGACCATGGACACCAGGGATGTTCTCAGCCAGCCATCCCTCTGGATTGATGAAGACATCGCAGCTGCCCTCCGCCGTGCTATGGAATCCCAAAGGCTGGGTGGTGCTGAGAGCCTTATAAGAGGATAAGCAATCCGGTTCATGCAGCAGCAGAGGTCGGCTAAGCAAGGACCACAATTGGATATGGTTGTCTTTGAGCAGAATGAACAATCCTCACAGCCTGAGTCATCATCAGAGCCTCCTCCAACTAAGACAAGTAAAAATATTGTTGAGGAGATTATGATGAAGTACGGGCTGAAGAGACCCAACCATCCTCCTATTGTGATAGCAAAGCCAATCCCTGCATCTTCTGGGCAAGAGTCTGAGTTCTCGACTTCTGAGCAATCATCTGCCCCTCCTCCCTCATTTGAGCCAGCAGTCACCTTCAGTGAGTCTAGAAAGAAGGCCGTTGCTAGGAAGCGTGCTAAGAAGGTTATTGCCTCCACTGAATCTGCTGAGAGTGAGGAAAAGACTCCATCTGACCAGCCTGAGCAAGGATCTTCTTCTGCCCAGGATGAGCAAGAGATCCCAGTGGTTCAAGCAGTTCCAATTCTGAAGGAAGTCAACTTGGAAATTGAAGACATGACTCCTGAGGAATTTGAGAAGTTTGGGTTCGCAGACAAATTATCCTTCGGTCAGATGGCCTGCCTCGATGCTGACAGAGCAAGTGCCATGCCCACTCCACCAATTAGCAAGAGCAAAGGAAAGAGTAAGGGCAAGGGAAAGAGGAAAGCCCAGGAAGTTGAGGAGGATCCCAACTACCCTGTTTGGAATGTAAAAATTCGGGATGTTCACTATCCCAATGGAGTGGTCACTTACTTCGATGATGCTACAGGGTTCCCTGGGTATGAAGAAGTGGAAAACATGAAAAGGGCATTCGAGGAGTCTATTGAATCTGAAAGGCACAGAAGAGAAAGAGAGGAAGAAGAACTTCAGCAGATCATTGCCCAGATTGACCGGAATGTACATGAGGCCGAGTTAGCCAAACTTCAAAAAGAGAGTGAAGAGAGACAGAAGGAGAGGGAGAAGAAAAAGAGACACAACCTATAAACCCCATCCTACCCCACACATTTTTACCTTAGATTTTTTTTATTTTATTTTCCATGCATAACTCATTTTTGCAACATTCATTGATTATTTGTATATGTTATTTGCTTGTATACTCTAACTTGTAATCCTTGTTCATCAATGAATTATTTCTAAGTTATTTGTGCTTTATCTTATTGCTTTTATTCTCCTACTATTTCTTTCATATAAACTTAATCGATAAGACTTAGTTTGTCATCATCAAAAAGGGGGAGAATGTTAGAATCTTAAGTTTTGATGAAGACTAAAATATGAAAGAATAGGCCAAGTACTTTGAAAGCAATAGGTTAACATAGAATCCCAAGTAAGAGTGCAATCGGATGTGGATTTACTTCCGGATAGACTAGGACTTGCACTCGCGGATGAATGTTTCATCCCCCAGCGGCAGCAAGTAATTCACTAGGGAATTAACTTAGTCCATGATCATTAGATATACAAAACCTTAAGACTAAGCTAGGATTCAACCGGAAGTGGAATTGCTTCCGATAGCTTAATGACTGGCACTGGGTGTTGGTATAGATAAACACTAAGCGTCAGTGAACATGAGCCACGTCTAGTGGAATTGCTTCCGATAGCTTAGTGACTAGCGCTGGCTGTTGGAACAGGTAACACTGAGCGTCAGCGAACATGAGCCACGTCTAGTGAAATTGCTTCCGATAGCTTAGTGACTAGCGCTGACTGTTGGAATGAAGAACACTGAGCGAGAGTGAGTAAAAGTGAATATAACCCTTCATTCAGTAGTAGTGCTTCCGGATGTAGAAGTGCTTCCGGATACAAGGAAGACATCTTAGACTAAGTAAACTCCCACTGCATGTGACTATATGCTTATATTGCTAAACTAACGTTCAAGTGCAGCACACTAAGTAGAGTTGCTTCCGGATGAGAATTTGCTTCCGCAAGCAATCAGAATGTCAGAACGTTCAGAAGTGCAGTGTCAGAATGCTTTTGTCAGAGCAGAGGTGTCAGGACTACTTTTCAGAGATAAAGCAAGTCAACCCTGCTATGCATTGATGAAGCATTAATTGGGCAAACGGTAACATGGGAAAAACGGCCATATTCAAACGGCTAACCCACCTACCAAGAGTCAGAATGGTTGAAGACTATATAAAGGAGTTCAACTTCATTTATGAAGCAATGAATCATCTTTGACATACTTGAGAGAAGTTAGAGCGAGAAACCAAGAAAATCTTCAAGCATTCAAAGCTGCCCAGAAAAGAGAAAGAGCATTTAACTCATTGAGTGATCTTTTCATCTACATATCTTGTACTCATTGTAGTTAAGTCTCTTCGTGTTATAAGAGCATTAATTGTACTTAAGTGTGTAACACTATTTGTTCTTAAAGAGAACTCAGTTAGAAAAATCCTTTATTTGTAAAGGTTGAACCCTTGCTGGAAGTAAGGGGGAGCTAGTTAGAAAGGCAGCAAGTAAGCCTTGAGTAAAACTTGTGATTGTAAGGTTGCAAGTGATCCCGTTTAAAACTTGTGGTTGTAAAGGTTCCAGGTGCACCCGTTGTAAAACCTGGGGATAGTGGAACTCGGCCTGGGTGGTTGAGAACTGGACGTAGGTCAGGTAGACCGAACCAGTATAACCTCTGGTGTTGTTTTTATTTGAGCTTTTATTTTATAGCACAATTCACCCCCCCTCTTGTGCATCCATTACCTTCAAAATTTTCAGGATGTTACACATTCTGAGATGAAGTATTAAAACAATTTAGTTGAAAAACACCAAATAATTTGAAAATCCATAAAATTATATGGACATTGGTCTTTACATGCGCTTTCAACGCATGTATAAGCCATAAAATATTAAAATAACAATGGAAAGCCAATACATGCGCTTAAAGCACATGTAAAGTCTTGTTCTTCAATGGAATTCACTATAACATTGTCAAGCACAAGATTTGAGTATTTTGAGATAAAGTATTAAAACAATTTAGTTCAAAAGCTCCAAATTATATGAAAATCCATAAAGTTATATGGATATTGGTATTTACATGCGCTTTAAACGCATGTATTGGCCATAGCATATTAAAATAACAAAGGAAAGCCAATGCATGCGCTTAAAGCGCATGTAAAGGCTTGTTTTTCAATGGAAAACAAAATAGTCATTTTCGCATAAAGCATACATAAAAAAATTTCCCTTCACTCTCTTCTTCACTAAGCTAACGACGCCCTCTTTCTTTCTCTCAATCTCTTCCCTTGATTCCTCTTCTCTCTGGCGAACTCAGGCAGCGGCGAGGGCGGAGTTTCCGGCGACGAGTGACGGTGGCAAGCGGCGTGCGAATCAGTTTGTAACATCCCAATTTTTGAATTAGATTCAATAAAGAATTTATTAAGGTCTTGGGGTGTCATTTAGGGATTAAAAAGCCTTAGAAATAAATAAATGAGGATAAATATATTTTAACAAAATAAATATACCTATTTTTCTTTGGAAATTAAAGAAAACTAGTTAGGAAGTAAATTTTACATTAGAAATTTTATGAAGATGGTTTAGGGCTTAAATGAAATTATGATAGTAAAACATTTGAGATTGTTTTAAAAGATAATATGTAGGAATTAAATTGAAGTTAATTAAGAGAGGAATAGAATGTAAATAAAATGACAAGAGTATGGGCAAAAGAGTAATTATACAATACATATTTATTCCTCATGTTCATCACCATCAAACACGCGGATCCTCTATTCCTCTTCACTCTCAAGCCCTCTCAAACCCTCCCTTTGTTTTTCTTGCTTCCTTTTCTCTGTTCCTCTACGTCCGGCGAGAGTTACGGCGGCAGCGGTGGCGTGGAGTGGCAGCAAGGACGGTGGGGAGAAGTGGGTGGCCTAGAACCATCATGGGTTCCTCTTTTTCTTCCTATCCTTTTCGTTTTCTTTCTGTTCCAGCCACTCAAACCGGCGAATCACGGCAAAACGAGCCGTCGTTGGCACATACAGGATCGAACATGAACTCTGGTGAGTTTTATTTCCATTTCATACCCTTTTTGCTTCGGTTTGTGCAAAGATGTAAGGGAGGCCGAGAGTGGGGTTTGAGTTTTGGATTCCTAAACCATCTAAAGAGCATGTTAAGCTGTGAATTTGGACATTCTAAGTGATGATTTGAAGGATTGATTAAGAATTTGTTGATTGTGAAAACCCTAATATTGTGTGTTAGTAATATGATGAATTTGAGTTTTTTTTAGGTTCAATCTTCAAAATTTAGTGATTATATAAGATTAATTGTGATAATTGTGATAAATATGGCTGTGCTTGTATGATTTGTGAGTTTTGTGGCTGATTGAGTTCTTGCTTGGATGTTGACTTTCATTGATGAATGTGAAATATAATTTGCCTTTCTTGGTCTGATTTGAATGAGTGTAGGGGTAAGGGAGATACATGATTTGGAATATTGGCAAGAAAATGGTTGGAGAAGAGATTAATAATATCATTAATTTGGAAAACTGTTTATGTGATGATTTTTGCCATGTCATTTTGTTTGTAGATGGAATGACTTAAGACATGGTTATGTGGTTCAATAAGTTCACTGTTTTGTAACATATGTAATATGAAATTAGTAAGAGTTGCTTGAATCTGATTATTCAAAAGGATTTCTCATGTATGAAAGCTTTCAAGTGTTTGTTGAAGGGTGTGATTTTATGAAATTGTAACTGTTTTGTGGGTTTCATGGATTATAGAGAATGTTCTGTGTGCAGCATCTGATTCTGTTGGTGTTTGGTTGATTCTGTTTGCCTTCTTCAAAATCTGGTATGTGCCTTTATGTCTTTCTTCCTGAACTATGGGATTGTATTCAATGCCCCAATTAGATGATAGTTGAGTTATTGGGTGATTTATAAAGGGATGATGGTTGTTGTTACTATGTGAACACTCTCATGACTTTATGGACGAAAATAGCTATTATTTTAAGGCATTGGGATGTGGAATCAATGTCTTAAATTCAAGCCTAAGCATTTTTATTAGATATATTGTAACAATCGAATCATAATATATCAATTTTTATTTCCTTCTATTATTGTACAGCAGCTTGTTAGGTATGAAGGTTCTGAATTTTACTGTGATTGATGGTTTCAATTGATAGGTTTTGATTTGTGTTTGAAACCCTCTCACGAGAAACAAGAAAGGAACCAAGAAGGGAGTGCAAAAGTGGAGAAAATTGTAGGCAACTTAATCTTTCATCTCTTATATTATTATTTATTGATTGTTGAATGCATGTTCATTTGTGCCATTCTCGCCCTAGTTATTGCTAGGACCTTGTGCATTTTTAGTCAATCCAGTAGCGAGGTTGTTGTACTTTGTGTCTTGTTTTGCATGCATTATTCAAAACAAAAATGTTGAAGTGTTGGTTCTGTCATAGAAGTTGGTCTATTTTTCATTATTCTCTCTAAACTGGGTCTTTATCCTTCTTATAGAAAGTCTATTTGAGTTTCTCACAACCTTATTCTGAAGATGATGATGACAAAGACATAATGTTTTCTTGTATCATGTACTTTAATATCTTTGCACTTAAAGCTTATGCTGATTGATACAGGCTTATGCTTAATTTTTTAGGTACCGCTCTCTTGATTTTCCAATTATTTTCCTTTATACGCCGGTAGAGAAAGCTTGGGGATCTATTAGAGTTGCCCGCATTACAGGGGTAAGCTTTCGCTTTCAAACAGCAAGTGCTATGATTTGGCAGGGATTTTCGTTGCTCATTACTTAAACTAAACTATATTTTTTGTCATTAGCAATCTATCACCATACCTCTCTTTCAAAGCTTCCCTTACATAGCATTATTGTTTAGCTTCACGCTTGCAAAGCTTCCCCTAGAATTTAATCATGTGTTCTAAACAAAGTTGAGCTATAGGATGGGCGTAGTTTGTGGCTGTTTTGCTGGAATGATTTATGGGAATGAATCGGTTTCTTTAATTTTAGTAAACTGTAAATGTGTAGGGCCGTTAAGGGGAGTAGCAGGATCTTAATGTAGGTTTGGAAAATAATTGATAATTTTAATTATAGATTGTAAGACAAATGAAATAAGTTGGCATGATGATTGATTGTTATATACATTCTGATACTTGAACATTTGGTGATGTATAGACATATTCGTTAACAAGTATTATTATATTTTGAATGTACATATAATTTATGATCATAAACTTTATGCCCTGCATATAAGACCAATTTCGTAGATGATTAAACTTGTAAGCGGTCCCATCCTTTTGTTGAAAACATCAAAACAATCATTGTGGCTCAATTTCTATCTTGTATATGTCTATACATGCGCTTAAAGCGCATGTAGAGGCCGCATCCACCTCTCATAAACTTAATTCTCTACATATAAGACCGATTTCTTAGATGATAATACTTGTAAATATTCGTATCTTGTGGGTGAAAATATCAAAACAATCATTGTGTCTCAATTTCTTTCTTGTATGTGTCTATACATGCGCTTTAAGCGCATGTATAGGCTACATCCACCCATGTATAGGCTACATCCACCCATGTATAGGCTTCCAAATCTCGTAAACTTTATGCCCTGCATATAAGACCGATTTCTTAGATGATAAAACTTGTAAGCGGTCGTATCCTATGGGTGAAAACATCAAAACAATCATTGTGTCTCAATTTCTATCTTGTATATGCCTATACATGCGCTTAAAACGCATGTATAGGCTTCCAACTCTCATAAACTTTATGCCCTGCATATAAGACCGATTTCGTAGATGATAAAACTTGTAAGCGGTCATATCCTGTGGATGAAAACATCAAAACAATAATTGTGGCTTAATTTCTACTTGTATATGTCTATACATGCGCTTAAAGCGCATGTATAGGCTGCAGCAACCTATACATGCGCCTAAGGCTCATGTATAAGTGCTATAGGCTTCCAAATCTCATAAACGATAAGACTTGTTAATTTTGATATATATTTGCTCAAAACATTCATTGTGGTTCAATTTCCTAGTTTGTGTTGACTGTAGGCTTCAAAATTTGGAAAAACTTAGTAATCTGCACAAAAGACTGATTGCTTAGATGATAAAACTTGTTAATGGTCCTATATATATGCTTTGGGTCAAAATATCAAAACACTCCTTTTGTAGTGTTAATCATCTTCGATATGATCAGTTTTTCCAGTGTCTCTCTATTGAAATAACAATCAGTTTCTTTTAGTAATATTACTCAAAGGGAAACATTTAATTTTTTTATTTTAGCAATTTTATATGAACTTAATTATACAAAAATTAAATTCCATGTATGTACATAGGGGTGTTCAACTATTCCCATACGCGTTAAGCCCGCCCGTACCCGCCCGCATTTTCCCCGTTTAGGCCCGCCCTTTTAGGGCCCGTCACATTTTACATGCCCATACCCGATTATCTTACACGGGTACGGATATGGGCATACCTACGGGCATGCCCATACCTGTTTAGATGCCCATTTATTATTATTTTTATTTTTTTAATGTATTAATCTTATTGTACATCACTCTTTCCTCGCACATAAATTTATTTTGTTGGTATTGCTTAGTTAAAATAAGATGGAATTTAAAGTTTATTAAAAATTAAATGCATGTTCTTCTCTTTGTGGGGATTTTCATTGGATCTTTTTTAATTTTTTTCCGAGTTTATCTTATATAGGCCGCTCATTTATAACCCGCTCGTTTACGGCCCGCCCATTTATCAATATTTAGCCCGCCTACTTATGTTACAGGGGTATAGGTACGGGCATACCTACGGGCGGCCCGAACCCGCCCGTTGAACACCCCTATATATACATGAATATATAATTTTTTTTTAAAAGAGGAGAAGTAAATAAGTAAAGATAGATGGGCAAGTGGGTAAAATTTCCGTAAAAGCTAATAACTCCATATAAACCAAACACTCCCTTACTTCTTCCAACCCTAAACCCTCGCCGCTCTCTTTTTTCCTCCGGCAGAAGCCATGGGCGACGGCGGTGTTGAACGTCTTTCGCCCTCGCTCTCCCCTCTCCTCAACCTCACCGAAACCGTCCCTCTCTCACAGCTTCACGTCTTCACTTCCTCACTTCGTTCCCTTCGATTTTCCAGCGGGCCAGCGGTTGTTTAGAGGTGCTCGACGGCGAAGAATGTCGAGGATCCGGCGGAGTCGACCCCCATCCAAATCTTCAAGCTCGTGCTTCATTTTGGGTGAGATTTTCTTTGATTTTATCCCTTTGTTTTCTGAGATTTTGGTCGAGTTCGTGAGGGAGCTGAAAAGGGGTTTGGAATTGGGATGAGATAATATACTAAAATGATGTTTAGGCTTTGAGCTAAGGATTCATGGTTAAATCTTGCACTGGCTGAATGAATAGGGAGCAAATGGGGAATTATATTTGTGAAAAAATCTTGGTTTATGTTGAGTATGAAATGGAATGATAGGTAGGAATTGTTAAAGTGTGAATTGGACTTTGTGTTTTAGCAAGGACAATGAATTAAAACTAAGTCAAAGTTTGTTTTAACTCCCAAAATAAATGTTGATTGAAGTTTTGTAAAGTTTGTGCAAAACATTAACTTTTGGGAATTTTTTATTTGAATTGTGTTCCTCAGTTCTTGATGTGTATGTGTGTGCAGTGTTTTATTTTGTGACTTAAAAGAATAAATGAAAGTGGACTGAATTGCCTTCCTGCTTTTGGTTTGATTATGTGTTCTTGGTACTATGTTTATTTTAAGGTTATGATCTTTTATTTGCATTTGTGAGATGACCTGATCTGTTTAGTTCACAATTGAGTGGAGTGTAAAATAGTTTGAAGAATCATGATGATTATTAGAAATTCTGTGATTATTAAAAATCTTCGTCTCCCAGCTTCCACAGTACTAGCTTCTACTCATCAACTCCTTCTATCTTCTGCTCTTCCATGTTCATGCTTGTTTGTTATCTTCTTCTTATGTTTAACTCTTCTCTGTTTTTCTCTTTCGCCTATGTCTTCCTTTTTTTCTTCTTATGATAAAACCCCACCAAGCAAAAATCAAAATCAGTACATGGAACTATGTAGGTTGAGTGAGATTTGTGGTTGTCAACATTGGAAGTATTATCTGGGCCATGGAGCTTTTTTCTTCTTATGCTAAAACCCCACCAAGCAAAAAATATGCCAATTACTGAAGGTGCAGCCTGGCTATCTGTATCTGTTTGTTGTGGAAGCATTTTTTTTAAATGAAATAGAAATAGCTCTCACTTTCCATCGGAAAATGATTGATTGAGGCTTATTGTGCAGTGTTGTTCCTTGCAATATGTCAAGTATTGAGGCAAACATTTGTTTATTTAATTTAATTTCAAGGAAAAAAACTAGTCCTTATGTTATGTTTCATTGCTTGTGACATGCCGACCTTGTGCAGTATACTAGATTCTGAATTGTATGTGTGTGTATAGTGTATACATATCAAATAATCCTATGAATGTGGTTTAACGGCATAAGATAAGTAGCTATGGGCACAAATATATTAATGAACTTAAATACTTTTGCTACTTTGTTTGATTGGCCTTGTTTCTCGTTTACTTTCCTACCTAATCTTATATTCTATTTGGTGATTGGTGATGCAGTGGCCATGCAATGCTGATAAGTCTTCTCACAATTATCATATTTACTAGATTATGTTATAAAAGTATTTTTTGAAAAAAATTAAGTGTGGATTATCATATTTACTAGATTGTGCTTGTATTGGAAGTAGTGTTTAAAAATTTGTTGATGTGCCTGGATTTTATTTCATTGTATAGATTTGTTCATCTTTCATGTTAATAATCATGCACAGGTGATTGGGAGAATTATGACAATGGAAAGCTCTAGTTGATGGGAAAGCTCTAAACGCATGTATAGTGGTATATCCGATACATGCGCTTTATGCGCATGTATAGGGTATACCGTTACATAATGTTATATTATGATTATTATCTAACTGTGGACTTAGCGTTTTATGTGGTGTTTGTAACTTAATTTTGATATTATTTATGTCTTAAATTAAAAATGTTTACTATTTATTTTATTTTATTTTTTAAAGAAATTAAGAGAATATATTTTTTGTTCAAAGAGCCATAAGGCCCAGGCCCCTGAAGAATCAGCCCTGCAGTCCAAATTGCCAGCTCTGATTTTCGTGCTAAACTATTTTTGTACTTCATGCTTTGAGTTGTAAAGGATTCAATTTTACATAGGAAAAGCGAAGAAAAGAAGTAAGCTTGGAGCGATAAATAAGCTTAAGCCAAATCATTCTGAAGGAAGAATATGGTCTGTGGGTGGATGAGTCAACAATAGTGTTGCATCTGAAAGGGAGACTATGGATAATATTAGATCACTTATGATTTTTAAAGTTAATTTGAAGTTTATACCAAACATCTTTACAAAAGAAAGCCTTGATTCCTTCGTTAAGCTAGCCACTTCCAAATTTTTGCCCATGTTGAGGGTGGGAGATGATGTTTTTCTATTTTCTCTTCAATTCGTCAATCATAAGAAAGTCTAATTGAGAAGTTATTTTTACTGTTTTGACCAACTCAAGGAAACATAAATTGTACAGTTATAGTAATATGTCTTCTCCACATGGTGTTTTCGAAAGATAAAAGTTTAACTTGATGCAAATTTAGTGACATCCTTACAAATTATGTTCATGTGTGTTTCACTCTTTTCTCAGTCACTACTCCCACTCTAAAGCTAATGTTTATTAAAAATTACTTAAAAATAGCGAGGCTTTCCATTACGAGGATTTGTCCACTGTTACTAGTATCATGTACTCTTGATAAATAAATAAAACTTGAAGCGGAGTCTATCCAATAACAATAGAAAGATCCGTTTTCTCCCTCAAACCGACCTCATTGCCATATATAGCTTCCAAATTCAGTCACAAATTGTACTTTGGCTTTTGGAGGAACTTCCTTGTGCCAAATAGGGACATCAGAAAACAGAATCTTGTAGCTGAAGATGATGACCTATCTATCAATATCGATTAGTACATTATTTTTTGTCGTTTTTAATTTTCTAGTGGTTTTTATGAAAATCCCATTTCAGTAGCCGCCACCATGATCCACGTCGTATTTACTATGTCACTATAAATTAAACCATTGAAGAAATTATTTTTGGTTTCTGAATTATCAATCTGATTACTCTATTTAGAAATATATCTCTCTTTGTCCATGTTGTCTTTTCATGAAACTGAAATATCAGTATTGTCTTGCTTGTGGGATGACATGATTTTTGTTGGAAACATCTAATCATGTTTCTTTTCTCTTTTATGAATCTGGTCTTGATTGTTTGATATTACAAACTGAGTGATCATAGTCTCATATTTTTCTTTCTAACAGTGAAAAATAAAGCCATGGACTCTCAAAAGCAATAGAGTTGTCAAAATTCAAATCAAGGAAAATCATATCAAAATTAATTGTCACCAATCACACCACTGTATGAATATGAACAACTCAAACAATAGACTTGGGTGGGGCACGTGTCTTTGGGGATGATTAGTGCAAGTGGTTAGGAAGTATTTAAATCATGAACTTGTAGTTATTACTTATTATAGTGGTGATGTGGGGTTTCATGTGTTTATTTTGTTTTATTTTATAATATTTCATATTCAAATCTGTCAAATTAAGCTCAAATTTGTGTACTTAATGAATATAGTGTTTTTCCATTACAAGCAATGTCCATTAGTGGAAAGACAGTCTTTTACTACTGAATCACAGTCGCTGTAGGAAATAGTATTTCCATTATCACTACTTAATGAGTTCAAAAAAAATTTCTCACTACTTAATAAACAGCTATTTTAAATTGTTCATTTCTGATTGTTATTCATAGACGGATATGCCATGTCTATCTACAAAAATTGGCTCTTCCCTCTAATTGTTTTATTCCCTTTTCCATTCTTTTTGCATATATACATGCTACATTATTTTTGGAATATTATCATTTTACTATAAATTGAAATGAAATATATGGAACATTTGTTATTTTATGATTGGAGAACTTGATATGAGGGATATAACCAACTTGATGTAAGTATGGTCTTTAAAATTATATGTACTTTACTCCCTCTTCTAATCTTTAATATAAGAACTAGACAAACTAAATTGTAAATTTTAAGAAATTATTTAAATTAATTATTTTTGTAACAAATTATTGTGGTTTTGCTTGAATAACCCTTCTAATAATGTATATTGTAATTACCGTTGATAGAAACCCTATCACTATATGCAATAAATTAGATAATTTGGGAAAATTATAAATATAAGAAGGAAGTTGATTGAGATGTTATATTTAGGATTAAAGTAAACTTCTTGTCTATCTTTATCTATTTAGGACATGATGTAATAATATAGTTCTTATTCTCCTATAATAGCGTGCATTATTTTAGACTTCTATTGTACGTACTAATGGGGGAAAATCAAGGTTTATAGTAGATTTTAGAAATATGCAGAGTATGAAGTTTTTCAAAATTTAAGGAGCGATTAAAGATGCTGAGTAAACAGGTTTGAATTTGTAGCTGAATAAACAAAGTAAAAAAAGTAAGATGTGGCCTAACTATAAGGTATTAAAAGATTGGTTACATTTTTATTAAAACAATGTGTTGTGATTTTTTATGTACCCTCCCGCCAATCAAAGTGACCCTGTAACTTTTACAATGAAACATGTAATATGCATATATATATTTCCAAGAGGAAACATAGAAGAAATGGTTCATCTTATTATTGATTGAAGTACCAGTGGAACTTGCACAAGAAAATTGAGATTCACTTTTGGAGACAAATTCAATGCAGCTAGAACTTTTTCAGCAATTGCTTTAAGAACACAAGCTAAAACAAAGAAAACCCCATGATTTACTCTCCAAAAAAACAAAAAGTAAATGAAAGGAACACAGAAACTAACATCAGAAGCTCCCATGTTTCAGGAAATTGAATTTCTCCACCTTCTTGGTGGCTTCCTGTTCTGTTCTGCAGAAGTAAGAGGAGGAATCTGTGGAGCAATATCATTATGATGATTCTCCATGTTTGTCATTTTTGTAAGCTTGCTTATTTTCTTCCAACCACTGCTCCAAGCTGATGTCTGCTTCTGCTTCATCATTTTCTCAAATTGTTTCTGCAGATTCTCCATATCATTCTGCAGCTCCAAGTACTTGGCCTTTACACTCTCAAGCTCAAACTTGAGTGTGTTTATGTCTTTCTTAGCAGCTGACCATCCTTCTTGAAATGATTGTGGTGTGGCTTCTAGAAGTGTCTTTCTATTTGAGATCATTGGCTGGTATTGAGACTCAGCATTACCTTCTTTCAGAGAATTGTTGGCTATTGCATTGCTTATTTTGACTTGCTCAGAAAATAGAACTTGCACCACAACTCTTAGTGGAAGCCTTTCATTCTGTGCAGCATGCATGCAGGCATCAATGGAGAGTTTCTGACAATCCATTACCCGGCAAAGCCGCTTCCTTTCGTGCTCAGAAAGCGTAGGATGTGCCTGTAAAATCATCAGTAGAAGTGAAGTTAAAGTTCTCCCATGAATAAACCATTTATGTATAATTTTAGCTTCTCATAACTTAATATAGCACTTTTTACAAGTCACATGTAATTCATTCTCACATACCATACCAAGGGATGCACAAAATTTACAAAAATTTTTCTAACTTTAATCCTATTAAAATCATTAACTACCCTACAAGTGACTTATATTTAGGATCAGAAATTTCCACTACAAATAAATTACAACGAGAACCAAAATCGTAATCACAGTCAAAAGTCTGTGTTTGACACCTGCACTATCACATATTAGAAACAATGCAATGCCTAAACATGACATTAGACAAGTATGAACTAAAAGATTGAGGTTTTCAACTGGAAATGGATGGTGGATTATAGGAATATGACTAACATGGACATACTAGAATCACTGTGGCAGATTTGTTTTACCTTCAGGTAGGAGTCAATAGCTCTGTAAAGTCCATCATCACAGGTCCTAGCTGATTCAGGCAAGGCTTCAGCCAGGACCTGAAACTTTGTGAGGGAAAGGTTTCTGTCTCTGGACACTTCTGTGAGATAACTATCAACAAGCCTAGCCACTCTGGTCTTGGCACTTAAATTAGTCCCTCCAACTCTGCTAGGACTAGTTGAGCTCTCAGTCTGTTCTTGAACAAGAAAATGCTCAAGCAGCCTCTGAATCAGATCTACATCATACATGGTCTCACTTTGGTCATAAGAAGGGATCAAAAGATCAGCCAGTGCAGCTTGTTCAAATTGCATTCCCACCCTTTTCTCCAATTCAGTGACTAATGCTTGTGCAACGTTTAACATGTTTGCCATTCTCAGAAGCCTGAGAAGGAAGCTGCAAGAGACACTATCCTTCTGTGGTGGGATTATGCTTATAAGACTTTCTATGATCATCCTTTGATCTTTAGCTTGAAGGCTTGAATTTTCATCCATATTTCCAGCCACAATCATATGAAGCCTACCTTTCCAGCTACCTCCACTGTTACTACCACTGCTATTATTACTGTTACTATTACTTCTTGCTTCATCTCCAAAGTTTGCTGTTTCATTCATTAGTCCTGGAAGCCATTTAGTTGCATAATGAATTATTGATTCTCCAATGAGTTCATGCCTCATTCCTTTTACTTTTATCGCCGTGATGACTCGAACAAAATGATCTATCCGGAGGATTGAAACATCCTCAAACCACCAATCTGGAGGAACCTGCTGGTTCCTACTATTATTACCGGGGCTTGATGATTCCTTTGTGTCATTCCATTTAGGACTTGAAGGCTTTGGGGGTCTTCCAGTGTAGGACCACCTTATCCCTTTTGGATTGGCACATGCTTTCCAAGCTATGGACTCACTGCATCTTCTAACAATCTGAAGATTTTCTGCCCATGGAGACAGCTTCTCACAACTCTTCAACACAACAATGGAATCTCTCCATGAGGATAAGACCACATAGCTCAGGAATGCCTCAGTTTTGAATATGAGATTGCCTTCTTCTAGATCTTCTGTCATCTCAAGATATTCTGCAGCACATCTTAGGCCTGAGATGTTGCCTGCAGTCAAGTCCACAGGAATTCCATAGCAGAACTTTGCAGCCTGCTCAAAGGCCTCAGCCCCACCAGGTAAATCATCCATAACTATCTTGTTCAAATCCGGGTCACGCGATTCATATATAATCCTGTTTAGCTTTCCACTTCGAGAAAGAAGGGGATACTTCCACGAAAAAGTTAGATAAAAGGTTAGAAAATTTATTAACAGTACATGAAGATCTTACACAACAGTACAAGTTGGACACACAAAAAAACAAAAATCAATAGCTACCTTGTGCAAGTGGAAGTTAGTTCCTCCAATCTGAACAAGCAGATCACTTGGAATATCTGTTGCAACATACCTGCATATATATCCAAATAATGTTTAAGTTTCTTACAAGCTCTTCAATCTCATCTATAATTCTTCTGAAGTCTGAACCAAGTTGTACAAAAATTTATCACTATGATTCTGTTTTATTTTTTCTAAGATTGAGACATAGATTTTGCATATAAATTAATGAGTGGAAATAAAATCATTAGAAGTTTGAAGCTTTGGCTTATGTGATTCATTTCACTATAACTATATATATCACATGACAAAAGTCAACATAAAAAGTTAATGATTCTGCATTTTTTCTTCTTCATACCAAGATTGGCCTCTTTGTTCAAACCCATCAGTCTTAACACCTTGCTTGCTTGGATTCAAAAGCCCACCTGCAAATCCTCTTCCTACTGCAGATTCATTGTCAGACTCCCACATGCTGGAATTTACAATCTGTGAGAAACAAAAGTGTTTGTTGGAGATATGTTTAGCAGAAAAAGTGGAAGAAAAATGAACAACAGAACAACACTCAGAGCAGAGAATCTTTCAGAGCTCCTGACACAAAGAAGAAGAAGAATGATGGATAAGAAGTACACACATGGGATGATGATTGAGTATGAAATAATGATGAGAATAACTGTCGGTTTCTGAACAAAGTCTGAAGTAAGTTTGGTTACAGGCTGTGTAGAAATGGGCACAATGGACAGAATGTTGTGGGAGTTTCAGATGATGATAATGGAAGGGAGAGAAGTTTGAGAGTGTTTAGTGAGAGTGGTTATATAGATATAGATGTATGCATACATTGATGTCTATATTGTTTAAATTCTCTTGAAGATATGGTTATTGAGAATTTATTGCAATCCCAAAAACATTCCTCTGAAGATGATAAAAGCATGAAAGACTCTTTTCCATGGGCAGGTTAGCTTGCCATTTCATTAAAAATAAGCTCACCCTTTGACCATTCCTCTGAAGATAATATTAGTTGGAAGGAACCTGTTTCCCCGCTAAGACCACAAAACTTAGCAATGTGAGTTAGTTAAATTTGGACATTAAAAATTTGAAACTTAAAGTCATTTTAGCTGATTATCTGCCCCTCACTTTAGAAAAAAAATGTATTTTATTCAAGGAGATGATTTTTAGTATTATTTTTTTTATAAGAAAAAAATTTGCTGAATATTGTAGCTGATTATTTTTTATTTTTATTGTGCAAATTGCTGTTAGTAAATAAATTTTATTTTATTTTGTCATCTAATTTAAAAGAGATCTTCTTTTTGGTGGTAACTTACATGTATTCAGTTAGCATATATTTAAATCTAATTATTACTCCTTCTAATAAATATTATAAAAGGTAATATGAAAAATTCAAGATATTAATCATTATTTTTATTTTCACCCTTGGATAATAAATGCAAAGAGATAGATTAAAATATTAAATAATAAATGAAATAAGGGTAGGAAAATTTTATCAATTTTAAGTATATTAAATAATTAACCACAATAATTGGTTTGTGTTATGTGGATAGATGCATCTTTTAAAATTGTATAAAAGTGATACTTCCATTAAAATAATCTAACTTATGCTAACATTTTTAAATTTTGTACTATTAAGGTGCAAAAATACTATCGAAGTTATACTAAAAGTGGGTTCACATAAACTTTTATTTCCTTTTGTACCCCCTCTCTTGTCACTTTGTTGTAGCTAGAATCAATGGTGTGATGGTTATAACAAAATCATCAATGTGCTTGGATGAACTTATTTCAAGAAATAAGTCTTTATTTTCCCTAAAAGTGCTTAAAATGGGGGAATCATCATTTTGAGATGTTTTGTGTAAAAGTAAATTAAAAGCTTATAGCTTATAAGTAGGAATAAGTAGAAGAAAAAATCAGCTTATTTTGGGATCAAAAGATTTTATGAAAATTGACTACAAGTTCTGTCTTATGGAGTGTAAATGACTCTACAAGATTTTATAAGTCGGTTGTGATTTTATAAGAAATAGTTGTAAATAACATATGGAGTGTAAAATATATGATGTGAAAATTGAGCTTATATTTTACACATCTAAATCACAAGTCACAACCAACTTAAACATAAATCTTATTACATAATATGACTCGTGGAAAATAAGTCACTTGAATCATTTACAACTATTCTAAACATAAATTTCATTATACAATTCTCGCAAAAAAAAATTCATTATACAATCTCTCTTTCCAAATTAACTTAGACTTATATTTAAGTCGCTATTTCATAAGTTAATTCAAACACACATCATGTCTTTCTTGATTAAACATGGTTATAAATCTCTACATCTCCACATGCCATTAATGGTTAATCAATCCTAAAGAGCAAAGAATATGAGAGAGAAAAGTGTTTGATCATCATTGGCTAAGACATGAGAAGAGAGAGTTTCAAATAATAAAGAAAGGATAACAAAGAAAATATAAAAAAAACAGTTATGGGAGCACACTCTGGGTAAGTTGGTATAACTTGGTGAGTAATTTTACACAACCCAAAAATATTTAAGGTATTTTGCCACAAGTTGTACAACTTCACATAAAGGGTAATTAAATTGAAGTCTCATCCAACACACATAAAATAGAAAAGATTACACGAAATGACGAAATTAAAGTAAAGTCTCAATTGACCTTACTTTAATAATGTTTCAAGTCAAGAAGTCAATTTTGAGCTCCTTGTTATTTTAAGCCTAGATGTTGTGATTAGTACCCAATAAATTGCTACATGTGGTCTAAACATTGTTATCACAATCCAAACGCTAGTTATTACTTAAAATGAAAACTCTCGTGACTGGCGCCCAATAACTATTTACACGTGGTCAGAATGTGGTTATTCACCGCTCAAACAATTTTTATTTTGTAAATAACAAAATGTGGGGAAAATGTCTTCTTGACTTTGAAAATTATTAAAGTAAGATCCCTTAATTTGTCATTTTGTAGGACAATTTTTATATTATATATGTTTTGTGAGACCACAAGTTAATAGCCCCTTAATAAAACTGTCACTTTTGCATTCTTTTAAAAAATTCACAATTAATTTTGCGCTCGCTATTAAGGCTTGTAGTTATTTTTAATCTAAAATGTTTAAGATATTGAGTGCACTTAAATTTTAACATAATTTTTTTTTTGTGTTTTTCACTCTAACCCTTCCAAAAGAAATTACAAATGTTCATAATTTTTTTTTGTGTTTTTCACTCTAACCCTTCCAAAATAAATTACAAATGTTCATGTTTTTCACCTTAACTAACCTTTCAATAAGTAGTTACAAATGTTCATGTAAAAAGTGCAACATTTCAAGTAAAAGAATTAATAGAAAAAAGAGTGGCAGTGAATGCAAGTGAAATATAGCCAGTTAGCCACTATCAACATCAGGATAAATGCTGGGGCCTATTTATTCTCCAATTGGGATATTTCATATGTCAAAACCATGAGGCTTTAACTTCAATTATGCCCCACAAAATTACTTTGGATCTTCTGAAATTTTGAATAAGTAAATTTCTTGTAATGTTGAAAAAGAAATGAATAAACGCCATCTAAAGTTACCGTATATATTTCTTTTATTTGATTAAATATACACAAATAGATTACAAAATACATTAAAAAATAAAATTCCAAGTTAATAAAAAATTATACAAAAGTATATTAGATAAAAACTTTTTTCAGTTACCTTCAGATGTTTGGATGCATACTTTTTATCTACACTTTCATCTCATCTTTATTATTCGAGCTAGCTTAAAGCGACTATATAAATACATTAATTTTTTGATATTTCATTATGTGATTGTGGATTATTTTATTATTTAAGCAATTGGTTTGCTCTTAAAAACAATCTAAGGATGACCAATTGTGTATGTGTATGTAAATATAAAGTCAAAGATGATTTATCAACAATTGCAGTAGAAGTAACTAACACAAAAATATTCTGAATGATACTAGATTACCTATAATCTTTTTAAAATGCGACACGAAACTTTTCATTTTTTTCCAAAGCATATTAAACATACATTTGGTAAAAATAAACAGTGTTGGTTGTTTTGCTCCGATTCTAAATTATTCTAAGATTCTAGGAATATTTAAAATCATATTTATGTCAAATACATTGTTAAAATTATGCATTTAGCTTTGGCCAAAAAAAAGTAAGCTTTTAGACAATCTATAAAGTTAAAATCTGATGTGTCTTGAATTACTGTATCCACCTTATCAGGATAGCTTCTATTTATATCTCCGGAATGTACTTTGCTTTGCTTTTTTCAATTTTGTCTTTCCATTGGTTGTTTTTGGCATCACACCAAAATTCATCATGCCACTTCCTAAGGACCTATCAGTATCAACATCTATTTCTTTTTCTATAGCTATTTTGATACATTCACATATAAAAATAAATTATCCAATTTATTTTATATAAATAAATTAAATAAATTATTTGTAATGTATTTTTTTTCAAAAACCAGGGCAGATTTTACATTTTAATTATTCGCCATTTGTTTGGAAAAAAATCAATTTCAAAGGCATCCTTCTTCAAATACAATTCACTCTTCTTTATGGAAAGTTAAACATGTTGATGGAGCATATTAAAATTTACCCCTCGTTAGAAGCCAGCATCCTTATGAATATATATGTAGTAGTCAATAACGCTAGATATCAATGGATATCTTTTTTTGAAAACAAAACTTATTAATGGTTCGAAACATTTTAGAAATGGTCTTGTTAATTAAAAACACGAAACCTTCAAAAAGTGTTTCATATTTTTTCCGGTGTATATATGAAAATAATGGACTTATTTGGCCACGCAGGCTAGTCGTTGTTCGATTTCCTTCACGAGAATGAAATGGGATTTTAGTGAACAATACCATATATAATGCAATATCTGTTACACGACTTACATCCGTATTATTGCAACAAATCATCATCATCTTACACCAAGGTATAACAGTTATTTTTTCTCTAATAGAACACTATCTTCAATGTTACCTACATTTATTTGGCAAAAAAATATTACCTACATTTCATCCTAGGTAACAAATGATCATTTTCGATCAAGGAACATAATCACGGTTCCGTGGCCATCTTAAATCTTAATATTCCTCATATTCTGAAAATTGAGCTAGATAACTTATTTATATATTGTTAAAATTTTTAAAGTAGTTATTTATGATAAATATATATTAATTTATCTAGACTTTAATTTAATCACTTTCTGGGTAACAATTACTGATAATTTTTTTACTATGAGTAATTACGATGAATAATTTTAAAAGCAAAATAGATTGGCGCGTCTTACACTTAAAACAAACCAAAATTTTATATTAATAATGGAATAAATATTGTTCACCTCGAATCCATGCATAATTTACTAAGGGCAGATTTTTGAATGGAATCGAAGAAGAGGCAAGAAGGTGGGTATCATTTAGCAAGCCTTTGATCATCTCCTTGTCTTGAGATGGAAACTTTTTGGTCTGCCACATTAAATACTTTGTTTTTGTTTGCTTCTGTATTCTATAAAGGATAAAAAATAAACTGTATAAAAAATAAAAGGATAAAAATAAAAGCAATAGTCAATTTCACACCACTGTTTATCACTTTATCTATCCCATTCAAAAACCACAGCCAATGAAAGCAAGAATGAGAGAGAAACAGGGCCCGTTTGGTTGGATGGAAAATGTGTAATGGAAATGGAAATGGAAATGGAATTGGGTGTAAGAGGATAAAGATGGAAAGTAGAGGTAAATTAGGTAATGATTATATGAAAAAGCTTGTGGGACCCAGGGAAAGTGTGAGAATGAGGGAGAAATCTTGTGGGCCCCAGGAGATATTTAAATTACAAAAAAACCTTAACTTTCCAACACTTACACTTTCTTTCTTTCACTTTCCTACCATCCAAACGTTTAAAAATAGCCTAGAAATTTTGGGGGCTGTATGTCTATATCCATTTTCATCATAAGTGTCAAAGGCCTTACGTACGCCTCTTGTTGCCTAAATACTGAGAAATGATAAGCAGGCCCCTACCAAACATACAATCGATACAAGTTGTAATTGAAAATTTTGAATTAGACATGTCTACATTTTGCTAAAGAAATTAAAGACAAGAATTAAATATATTCACAGGAAAAAAAATACGGTAAATTATTTTTTCAATTCTTAGGAGATGTTTGTATTAAGTGTTTGATGATATTTCAAATAGAATTACTTCCACTAAGAAAACAGTTGCGTCTAAAATTTAAAACAAAGATAAAACAACAACAACAACAACAACAAAATTTATCACACTATGTGGGGTCGGCTACATGAATCATATGCCGTCATTATGCTCTATAAGTAATTAACTCTTTGGGCATATTATTTACCAATAGATTACGTTCTATAAGTTCACTGAGTGTTCGCCTTTGTATATATCTCCCTTACTCTTTTAATTGGACTCCAATTTGTTTGACTCACACTCCTCCTTGCTGCATTTGTTAGTCTTCTTTAGACATATCCAAATTAAACTAGCTCAGATATTTTTCTATTATTTTTTCAGTAATACGAATCACTTCAACTCGTTCTCGATTTTGATGAATGGAACAATCATATTGAAAAAATTATCATAACTTGGTCTGATCAAGTTCATATTTTTTTTGAACTAAAGATCCAGTTCATATTAAGGATAGCTTAATAATGTTTTTCTCGTTTGATGAATAACGTAATCTTTTCATGATTTTAATTGCTCTAAAATTAACCACATAGCTTTGAATTTTTACCAACAAGTTATCTGTTTTAAAAGAATAGTTACTGTGAATTTGACTAGTTTTTCAAGGATTAAGAGCCTTAAATGCCCTGTAAATTTCTTCAAAATAGCACACAACATCGTGTATTTTTTTGCAACGAAATTATTATTTTGTATTATTTATATCACAAATTATCGGAGAGGTAAGTAGATGTTTTTCACGTCACATTGAATAACATCATGTCAAAGTCACACCCTTGTTAAATGGCTGATAACATGACTTAAATTGAAGTTCTTAGATGCCTTAAAAGTATTTTTTTTTGAAATGTTTACCTAGAATTCGAAGTTTTGTTAAATACCTTAAAAGTTTTCTTAAGAATTCCGATATGGCAAACTTCTGTTTGTCTCTTCATCAATTAGGACGTAAATGTTAAAAAGTAATACTTCTTGTACATTGAATATAAAAAAGTTACAGGTGCTAAGTGATCTGTCAAGAAAACTTTTAAGGCATTTAAGACCCTTAATCCCGTCCCCACCCTACATTTGTAATATAAAAATTATTAAAATATTTTGAAAGAATTATTGGGTATATGTACAATCAACCAAACAAAAATTTAATATGATCGAATTGAGTGACTGAGGCCTACTTAATACATATTATAAGGCTATATTTTAAACGGACCTTAAATAAATAATTGCTCTGATTTTTAAGTTCTTCTGTCAAGAACCTATCATAATAGATACTGGATAATTTCATATATAGAACTCATTTAATTTTTTATACGGTTCTTAATTACCCAATACAATTGAGTTAGATTTAACTCAAAATAGTTATTGGTTTTATAACTACTAGATTCAATGAAAATTGGCCAAGAAACCTAGATTTTAAGTACTTGGCTGTTTCTTATCATATCAATGTCCACTAAAGTTTCATACACATGATGTTATTCTTGTCCGTTTGTGAAGTGATAACAAGAAAGTTGCTCAACTTTTTCCTTTCATGTGTCTCTGCAGCTGTTGGGTGAACAGGCTGTACATTTGCTTAATCCTTTTGTTATAACAAGACATGTTTTTAATTCTAATTCTTACTTTTATATCATAATTTATCTACCACTTGAAAAAAATTGAAGTAGTTGAATCATTTAAAAAAAATCACAAATATTATTATACATTTATATGGTGTGCAAATCACTAAGCTGGAATATAAATAAAAATAATATGACATATTAATTGATATTGAAAGGGAGTATATATGTAAAGAATGATCGGATGCCTTTGGAGAGTCTACAATATTTGCTGAAGTTGTTGTCATCTGTTGGGAAGGCAAGTGTGACAGAATAAGATGGGAACTATTGGGCAACCATGTCTTTTTCCTGTGCCAACTTACATTGAATATATCACTGTACATGCATATGTTTGTATAGTGGATCAATTTATGAGTTTTATATATTTGGTGAAACAAAACGTTACCGAATTTTGATAAGGAATTCCTAACATTTTAGTAGGTTTGTTATTGACTTTCGTTTGTTAAATAACAAATTTAAACTTTCAACTCATTTTCATCCTATATTAAGCATTACCAAGTTAAAATATAATTCCAAGGGTCACCCACCACTAAATATTTTCTCGAGTCATAAATACACATGTGCATTTACTTTACTGTAAGAGTGACCCAACTCCAAATATTCTTTTGTTGTCAAAAATACACATGTTTTACTCTAAGAGTCATCCATCACTAAATATTTTTTGGGTCAAAAGTCACCTTGTGTTTTCCTTTGGAATTCAAAAGTCACATATGTGTGTTAGAGGAGTGAAATTAATTGTTAAGTTAGACATTTGACCAATAAGGATGGCATAACAACAGATGAGAAAAATAAGAAATATCACTACTACAAATTGTCCCTCTACCAGCGCACCTTTACATGCGCTTAGAAGAAACGCATGTATTGAGGGTCCTTTACATGCGCTTTAAGCGCATGTACAGGTAAGAATCTATACATGCGCTCAAAGCGCATGTAGAGGCCTTATCTCTACATGCGCTTTAAGCGCATGTATAGAAATGTGCATCAATTAAAATTCACTAAAACAATGACTAGAAAAGGATTTAAGTATTTAGAGATAAAATATAAAATGAACTTAGGTGAAGAGTTCAAAATCATATGGAAAGCGCATGTAAAGGCACAAACACCCTTTACATGCGCTTAAAGCGCATGTAAAGGCACAAACACCCTTTACATGCGCTTTAAGCACATGTAAAGGCACTACTGAAGTGCAAAACATGGAGTAATGCATAAGAGGTCCTCCTCAGACCTCATAAGGTGTTCTTACTTGTGGAATTAATGTTTAAAAGCTCCATTATCACTTTTGGGTGCTATGAAAATGTTCAGATACCCTTTACATGCGCTTTAAGCGCATGTAAAGGCACTACTGAAGTGCAAAACATGGAGTCATGCATAAGAGGTCCTCCTCAGACCTCATAAGGTGTTCCTGCTTGTGGACTTAGTGTTTCAAGGCTCCATTACCACTTTTGGGTGCTATGAAATTGGTGAAACACCCTGTACATGCGCTTTAAGCGCATGTAAAGGTATAAACACCCTGTACATGCGCTTTAAGCGCATGTAAAGGGTGTTTATACCTCTACATGCGCTTTAAGCGCATGTAGAGGCTCTACATGTGCTTTAAGCGCATGTAGAGGTATAAACACCCTTTACATGCGCTTTAAGCTCATGTAAAGGGTGTTTATACCTCTACATGCGCTCTAAGCGCATGTATAGGCCTAATATTAAAATAAAAGTTGATTCATTCAATTTATTTAATGATGAAAAACTTAATATAACTCATTATTTGATTCATATACATACGTAAGTTTTAAAACATAATATAACTCATTATTTTATTTCCCTTAGTAATCTTGGCGCTGTGATTTAAAATAATATTTAGACTGAAATAATAATGTCACAATTGTGAGACTTTATTATTATTTTTATTTGAACCATATATATATATATATATATATATATATATATATATATATATATATATATATATATATATATAATTTATAAATTCCTCACTCATTTTTCTCATGAGTTCCCTCCCTTTGTCTCTTCATGTAACATCCCAAAATTTGAATTAAAGATAATAGTAAATTAATTAAGATTTTAAGACATCATTATTAAATTAAAAAGCCTTTGGGATAAGTAAAAGAAGATAAAAATATTTTTTTAAGAGATTAATATGCCTATTTCTTTAGGAATTAAAGAAAAATAGTTAAAGTTTGAGTTTTAAATTAAATTAAAACTCTTGTTAAAAATATGTTACGGCATAGGAAATACTATGATGAGAGAAAAATATGTAAGTTGGATTACAACTTTGTTTCACAATTTGCTAAAATATGGGAATTAAATTGAAAAAGGGAATAAATATAGACAGAAGGTAGTTTGGTAATTCCTTCTGAAACCCTAGATCTATACTCTCTTCTCTCTTCCCTTCCATTTTTGTTGAGTCATAAACCCTAATTTCCTATATCCCTTAAATACCCTATTCCTTTCCATGTTTCCTTCTCCTTCCATCCGTAAGACACAATCCAACTCACCAACAATTCCTCTCATCACCATCTTTGCTTCTTCTTCATCCTCCTTTACAAACCACCGCCCTACTTCTTTTTCAACTCTTCCATGTATCTTCATTAGTTCCTTCTTCTGTTTCATCACTTCACTCATCTCCCTTGACTTCTCTCCCTCATTTCCGGCGAACCCAGCGGAGGCTCGGCGGCGTGCACGGCAAAGCAAGGTGCGATTCTGACAAACCAGAACTGTTCGTTCTTCTGTTCCTCACTTCGCTCTCAACGGACCATTCCGTTCGTCGCTGCCTTCGCTCCCTCTGTTTTTCTTTTCTTCATCGGCGGCGACGACTCTTATTCCGCCGGCGGCGAGCCCCACTGAAAATGTGCAAGTCAGATCCGAGCTTAGGTGAACTTCCCTTTGTCCTTCTTTTCTCTACGATTTGAGAACTATTTCAAGTGAGATGCTGATTTTTATTTGCTTTTCTGATCTGTGTGCTACCCATTTCTTGTTTTTCATCAAGTTTGTATCTTTTCACCTCTAGATCTGTTTTAGCTTCATTTTGTTAGACCCCATTTTGTTAAATTTGTGAAATGTGCTTGTTAGGCCTTTTGTTTCTATACATATGTGTCAAATTGTTGTTTTTGATATACCCTTTGATTTGATATGGAGCATATTATTGGTGAATAATATATCCAAATAGTTGGTGAATGATAGAGCACAATGACGCCTTCCTTATGATTCATGTAGCCGGCCCCACGTAGGCTTAAATTTGTGAAATGTGCTTGTTAGGCTGTGTTGTTGTTGTTGTTCACTTATTTGTTTTGAATGTTTTGCAGGTGGTGCATAGGCTTAGTGGGATTTGAAGGGGAAAAAGTTGAGGATTTTGTGTGAGAAAAATGGGTTATATTGGGGCTCATGGTGTGGCAGCTTTGCATAGATACAAATATAGTGGTGTGGATCATTCCTACCTAGCTAAATATGTTCTCCAACCTTTTTGGACTCGCTATCTTCCCTTTGTGGATGCCGTGAGTATTTCAATCTCTGGAAATAATGTTGTTTGTATGATATGACTTATCTGTTCAATGTGATGAATGTTTGTTCACTTTCAGTATGGTATGTCATGTTATGATCATTAGTGGGCTAGGTGGTTTTTATGATAATGCCTTTACTGTGTGTTATAACATACATATTATAACCTAGTTGGCGGGCTAGGTGGTTTTTGCTTTTGCCTTAAGTTCTTTTATTGAATGTGTGGTAATTGCATAATGTAATGTTTTTGTAGTAACATGTAGGAATCAGTATTTTCAGTATGTGTAATGTGTAAACATGCATTCTTGAAAGTGTAAATTAACCTGTTTTCACTCTTATTTGTAATTCATTAATTAATTAGGATGTGAATCACAGTGGTTTATCATTTGTGAGATTTTATAAGTTGATGACACGCAGTGACTTTCTGTCCTAATGATTTTTTGTTGGGGCTACAAGGATTGCAACTTTGCCAAAATTCTATTTCCTCATTTGTGAGATATATTTCGCCTGTTTTGGTTTTCTAAAATAACCACAAACAAATGCAAATGCAAGAAGACAATTTTTTTATTTACTTTTGGCTATTTTTGGTGAGACTTTACTGAGTTCCATTTTAGCTTACAAGCTCTGTGTTGCACTAACTTCTACCTTTTTCTTGTATTTCCTCCCTTCTGTTGGCATTTTGGTATTCTCGGATTTGCAGTCCAAATATGGTATGTCTTTGAGCATTCAGTTGTAGTCCATAACTTTTCTTACGCATTATGAACTTATCCTTGGTATTAATGATTTGTTTATTGTTGGTTACAGATAACTCTCATGGGGTTCATGTTTTTACTTGTGTCTGCACTGCTTGGCTATGTAAGTGTGACGTGAGCTAACAATTATCCCACTTCATAATTCTGGCACTCATACTGATGATATATCTTGCACCTTTCTTATGCTTCGCTTTCCTCTTTCTCTTTTCGTTAAATTATATGATGAACTTTGTTTAGTTAATATCATTTATAGGTAGTATTGTTAAGGTTGCTGGTTTATTTTATGTTTTTTGGACCCTTCATTGATCCTTTCATTGTTGGAATAGTTCACCTTTAGTTTTGATTCTGGCCAAAAAACCTTCAGTATGCTTTTTTGAGAAAATTTGGATTCTGCATGTTGTCTATGTTGGAAATTTAAACCGTGAATCATTGAACTTGCTAATTTTTCCTTATTGACTTCTGATGCAGATATACTCTCCCCATTTGGATTCGCCTCCACCAAGATGGGTTAATTTTGCTCATGGTCTACTTCTGTTTTTATATCAGGTCTGCTTAGGTCCTGTATTGCTCATATAGCAGTATCATGTGTTCCATTTTTTTGTTTTGTTGATTTAAGCCATATAAAATTTGGGCACAATTTTCAATTCATTTCTTTGGATCCTTGATATCATTTCTTAACGTGCCTGTTTGAGTGTAATGAAATCTTTTTTTTTTGAACTGAGAGTGTAATGAAATCTTGGATTTAATCAGTGATGGCTTTTGTGTGTGATGGCTTTTGTGTGTGTTTCCTATATTTCCCTACCATATTATGTTATTGATTGTTTTTAAATATATTCTAGACATTTGATGCTGTTGATGGCAAGCAAGCTAGAAGGACAAATTCTTCAAGCCCACTGGGGGAGCTGTTTGATCATGGTGAATTTCCATCACAATATTCTTTCTCCCAATTTTTTCTTTATCCATGCTATTTGACAATGATGAATATACATTATTGAGCTTAAGATTCCATCTTTGCATTAGATATTACAAAGCAGATTGGTTTCTTAATGTAAAAGAATATATTAAAAAAAAATATATATATAGCTGTACATGCGCTTAAAGCGCATGTAAAGGTAGGTACCTCTACATGCGCATAAAGCGCATGTAGAGGTATGTACCTCTACATGCGCTTTAAGCGCACATGCGCTTTAAGCGCATGTAGATGTACATGCGCTTAAAGCGCATGTAGAGGTACATACCTCTACATGCGCTTAAAGCGCATGTATAGCCCCCCCTCTACATGTGCTTTTTAAAAGCGCATGTAGAGCCTTTACCAGCGCCCCCCTCTACATGCGCTTTATAAGCGCATGTAAAGGCCAAAATAAGCGCATGTAAATGGGGTAATCTGTGGTAGTGTATCTGGAAAACTGACCCCACAATTTAAACATTCCTTGCCCGAAATGGTACCCTCAATCAACTCTTCGTAATATTCATCAATTCAACGCTCACTTATATCTTATCGCCAAGTCGAACTGTGTGGTTTATTAGGAGGATGTGTTTCTATCAGACCAAGTTCATGTTCCATCCACAATTCTCCCTAAATTAAAGAAAATGTGATTCTACAAACATGAAACAATATAATGGACACAACAACACCAAGCGCCTTGTTTCTTCTGGATATCAAACAATTGTTTCGTCTGCAGAGATTTCTAGTGTCTAGCCTGTGGACATGATATTCATAGGGGGAACCAAGGAAATGATTCTAGGCTCAAATCTCAAATTTAAAACATCATTTTGTTGTTGTATTCGTGTTTCTCTACTTTGCACTAATTTTTTTATCTTTTAATTAAAGACATATTTTCAGTCCAACAAAATGGACACTTGATTCTTTGATTGTGATGTTTGGGATTTTGAGTCTCTTCAATTTTAATTTTCAATTATTTCCACTTTCTATTTTAATGACTTCAATTAAAAGCGTTTATGAAATATTTCCATGTTGTAATGCTACTCTCATCATTTTAAATATATGTCACATATGACCATAGTTCAGACATATGAATAAAAATAATTGAAATATTAAATTTGTCATGATATTCAAAAATAATTTTCAATATTATAACTATATTAACCCTATAACATCATTTTAATTATTTCTCCTATCTACCGTTGCCCTTGTATGAGTATGTATTTAAAAACTAATTATTATTTAATGGTTTAGACTATCAAGTGCCATATAAAAATTTTAAACGCTTTTTAAAAGTGAGAATTGTAATTCTCATGGAAGAAATTTAATGTAAATTTCATCACTTGAATTTAATGTAAATTTTTATTGAACTATTTATAGATTTATGTGGGATTGAATTGAAATGCGTTAGTAGGAGTATTTACTAAGACTACTAGTCCAGTTGCTAGTAACAATTATATTCATGTAGAGTTATTAATAACAACACAATTAACACCTATTAATACAATTTAATTTAATTTTACAATGCCTTTTAGAGATTTCAAAACAGTTCGATTATTTTAAAGGACATGAGTATAACTAATTTTTTTTAACCTAATTGTAATTTATCCTACCAAAAGCGCCCAATAATAGACACCAAACGCCAAAGCCCAAGAGGATATTTTTCCATTGAATAACCTATTATAAGGGCTGCAAATTGTAACAAATGAAAGTTAAGTAGTAACTCTGCTTGGTGAAAATAGGGAGACACATGAGTAGGCAGTGGTGAGGATTGGTTGACTTTTTGCTGAAATGAGAATGATACGTGTGATGAAATTTGAGCCGCGTGGCCTCCAAACTATACCTCCACATGCTCCTGCCTTTCTATTGTTGGGTTTTGCCACAGCCATTCTTCATTGATCCCTGCAACTACCTTCTCCATATTTTGATCCTATCAATTCCCCTCTTACCTATAAATCCATTACCTTAATCTTCTACCAATGATTTCTATAAATTCATGTTCTTTCTAGCTTAGCTAGGATTAACTGCAGTAAGTTCAATATGACTTCAATAGAATAGAAGTTGGTAATTTGAAAGAAAAGCATTTTTATTTTATTTAAGAGTCTACTTAGTGACATGGATTGGGCTTAATTAAACCGAATTTTACTATCTATATCTGAGACTCAAATCTTGAGGAGAACACTTCTTTTGAATAATTTGCTTCACATGGAAATCTAGAAGCTGTTTATTGTATTAAGTAAAGCAGGGTTTGTTTTTTTTTTTGGGATAAGTGAATTTTTTTTATTTTACTTTTGTAAAATTGAAATTGGATATAAGTTAGATTGTGTAGTGAGATTTATATTTTGATTGACAATAACAAAAAAAATGAGTAAACAACAAGTACAATAATATATGTTTTCCCCAAATTTCCTCGATTGTTATTACCACCTTTTGATTCTGAACATAAAAATTTGCTAAGAAGTAATTATAATCATTAAAATAATACCTTTTCCATTCCATGTTTTTTATACAATTTTCATTTCATATTTTAAACTTATCATTTTTTCTAACATAATATTTTTGACTTATAAATTAATTATATATATATATATATATATATATATATATATATATATTAATAACTAAAATATGAATTTTTTTATAATTCAATAATACATATGATTATTTTAGGGATATATAACAATACTATAGTTCAATAGTTTATTTGTTTTTATATCTCTGCAAATCATTCAAATACCTTTTATATATTAATTAACGAATGCTGTAATACTTTTTTTTCTCATCCATGATAGAAATTTCTCTCGCCACTTTTGAAAAAGTCAATAGCACTTCTTTTTACCGTTTGACTTACAAATTTAGCCAAATATACTTGATACAAAAGTCATTTCAAACTCTCATCCAATAGATTTTTCAATTTTAAAGTGTTTTTTCATCTCAAACCTAAAATAAAGTGAAGTAATAGGGATACGACTTTAAGAGATCAATGGGGTAATTGAAGTTCCAGATAAAAGGAGCCGATTATGTAACACTGTGTCGAGCTTTAGTCTCAAAGTTTGAATCATGAACCCATTATTCGTTGGCTTAGCTGGTTAAAGGGATGAACATTTGACTATCTTGACAAGTGTTAAACTTTTAGGTAAATACCACTTTTTGTGGTTCCAGTAATGACGTTTGGGGAGACATCACTACAATTAAATGAAGTTGAGTGAAACATGTCTATGTGGGCAGAATAAATGTTTTGTTTGTCATGATCCGTAGTTATAGGGACACACCTTAGTAAAATCAATAATTTGGAGCTTTCGCCCTCTGATTATAGATGAGTCAAACCTCTATTTTTTTTTTTTATATAAAAGAATTTGAGTTGTGGAGAGAACTTTTATGAGAAGAGGTTTATCTAACTTTGTTAAGTAGATCTTGGAATTTTGTTGGGACTCAAATTAGAACGTGAAATTCAAATCAGTCTAACCACTTAAAAACTCCATACCAAATGCTAGAAAAATGTTATAAGCCATTCATTGATTAAGTATTATGTCTTGAAAGCACTGCAGAGACATCTAGCTACAATTATAAGCGGTGCATAAAATTCCATACAATAAAGTTTGTCTTTTTGTTAGAAAATTTTAGGAATGATGTTGGCATTTCGCACAATAAAGTTTTACAATGGCAATTAGATTCCTGTCCAAAAAAAAACAATGGCAATTAGATTCAAATGTATGCACTTTTAAAATTTGAATTATAATTTTGTTAAATTGAAAACCAATTATATTTTACAATATTACCATATATATAATACTCCCTCTGTTCCTAAATATAAGACCTAGATAACTTTTTTTTGGAAAAATTAAGGTTGCGAAATAGGTTATCAAATGATGACTTATTTGATATCTTTTTAGATTATGCATTAGCTTATAGGTAAAATAAACTAGTTTAAGAGAAAAAATTAGATAAATCAATTTATAATTAACTTATTTTTTGCTTTTTTTAGGATTTTTCAAAAAAGTCATCTAGGTTCTATATTTAGGAACGGAGGTAGTATATCATTTCTAGACACATACCCAAATCCTGTCCATCCAACCATTAAGTTACATGAGCACATGTCTACATTGAAGCCCATTCTCTTTTTCTAACACATTGAAGCCCATTCTCGATTGTATTATTTTGAGCTTAGAGTTGGTCATAGTCCACTCTACCTTCATATGGGCCTCATTGTGTACATTCATTTTTTTAAGACTAAACTCTAACAGATCAGCAGGCGGGCAATTGCATTTTACCCCTTTGCATTTTTTTTATCGAAAACCCCTTTGCATTTCGAAATTATAAACCTGCCGTTATCTTATGAAGGTATTCCGTTATCTTATGAAGGTATTCGCCATATCAAGCTCTCATATAACACCTCATCAATCTTACATGTCATCCTATAAAGTTTACAATTGTGTAAAACTCACCTGAACTTTGATTTAGTTGCATATAACCCTCTTCGCATTTTAAATTTTAATTTAACATATTTAAAGTTTTATCTTTTCATGTGTTTTAATCAACAAAAAATTCATTAAGACAGAATTTTTATGGGTATGAGTTTGTCTATACCCAAGCCTTAACCCATTTAAACCCAAACTAAATGGGTATGAGTTGGATGGGTGGGCTAAATTTTTTTTGTTCAAAATGGGTGGGCTAACTGGGCAATAGATAAACCCATTAATTCTATAACCTTTTTTTACTAATATAAAGTTTCAAATTTCAAATCAAAGTTAAACATTTATGTGTCACATTCACACATTAAAAGTGACAACCACAAACTTTACAATTTTGCATCAATGTTTACAATATATTTTGTTGCATGAAAGAATTTAAATTTAGTTTAAGACCATAATAAAAACTTTTTAATGTTCAAACTTCAAACAAAAAAACATAACTACTACAATTTTTTAAATTTTAATGATTAATTATTTAGAAAAAATAAAATAAAACTAAAAACATATGTAAATGGGCATGCATGGCTGCCCAAAAGTGTGCTTATCGCCGCCCATTTAACTCTTCAATGGGTTGGATTTTTAGCCGCCCATCACGGGCTTGAAATAGACGGGTTTATAATGGGAAAAATTGTGGGTGGTGGTCTTACCCATTGGGGTTTGAGTTTTTGCTCAGTGTGGAATAAACAATGAAAGCCCGGGGTTTTGATATAATTTAATCTTTAAAATGACACAAGAGTTATATACAATTGCCTTAAAGTAAACGGAAAATTAATTTGTAGTCCCTCAAAAGGGACTTAATAGTAGAAAAGTCTCATAAACTCTACATATTAAAGTAGGGTCCCTACGGACCTTACTTTAATATACTTCAAATACAAAAAATCATATTTCCAAGTCAGCTACCAATTCTTTATCATAATCCCCCCCTCCCCCCAAAAAGACCAGCTACTGTTTTTTTTTTTAAATTTCCAAGTTGCTATAAGCATAAATAATGTGGGCTCTGATTGGGCCTAACGAACACCTCCCATATTATAGGGTTTGAAAATACTAGGTTAGGCTTCTGATCAAACAAAAAAAAAAGAAAATATTAGGTTAGGCCCTAAATCCATAAAAACAAATATCCCAAAACAAAAAGAAAAAAAAACTGAGGGAGTATCTCGGATTTCACCTTGTTTATTTCTCGTCAAATGTCTTTAAGCTAGATCTAGGAAGTCTCTTACCAATTGTTTACAATACAAATACAAAACACCAGCTGCATTTTCTTGAGATATTCTTGCGTGAACCTGGTGTACCATGTCATTTATGGTATAACCAATCACAAGTAGACATATATGGTCTGATGTGGCATACTAAAAAAACTCAACTAACCTTTAAAAATATTTTTATTTACACCATAAAATAAAGGACAAATGTGCAAAAATGATACTAAACTGTACCCAAAATTGCGTTTCTAATTCTTAAGTTTCGCGAGGTGCAAAAAGATTACTCAACTTGGGGTCCAGGTGCTCCCTCTGGTCCTAAATATAAGATCTAGATGACTTTTTTGAAAAATCCTAAAAAAGCAAAAAATAATTTAATTATAAATTGATTTACCTAATTTCACCCCTTAAACTAGTTTATTTTACCTATAAACTAATGAATTATCTAAAAATATATTAAATATGTCATCATTTAATAACATATTTCGCAACCTTAATCTCTCCAAAAAAAGTTATCTAGGTCCTATATTTAGGACCCGAGGTAGTATAATATTTTCACTTGAGAGGAAATAAAATTCAATGAGGGAGGAATGATGACATAATAGTATTTTAGGGTATTTAAATTTTTTTTACATTATAAAAAAAAGGGTATTTAAATTTTTTAGTGGTTAGTCCCTATTTTTAGGGTGTCACGTCAAATTAAAAATTACACGTCATACCGGATGTGTCTACTTGTAATTGGTTAAACCACAAATAATGTGGTGCACCGTGGGCTTTTATTGGGCCTACCGAACACAGGATTTGAAAATATCAGTCCAGGCCCATATCCTTCATTTTCACTCATAACCAAAAAAAACCACCCCCTTCATCTTCATTCTCCCAAACCCTAAAACCCTGCCTATAAATCCCATCTCCCTCACTCTCCACCAAAACCCTAGCCACAGCCAGCCATGACAGAGCTCGAAGCCTCCCGCTCCGACAAGAAGAGCAAGAAGAAGCACAAAACGAAAGACGACTTAGAATCCACCCAAGCCACCACCGACTTCCTGATCAAGCCCCAATCCTTCACGCCCACCCTGGACACCTCCCAGTGGCCCATCCTCCTCAAAAACTACGACCGCCTCAACGTGCGCACCGGCCACTACACCCCCATCCCCTCCGGCTTCTCCCCCCTCAAGCGCCCCCTCGCCGAATACCTCAAGTACGGCATCATCAACCTCGACAAGCCCGCCAACCCCTCCTCCCACGAGGTCGTCGCCTGGATCAAGCGCCTCCTCCGCGTCGAAAAGACCGGCCACAGCGGCACCCTCGACCCCAAAGTCACCGGCAACCTCATCGTCTGCATCGACCGCGCCACCCGCCTCGTCAAGTCCCAGCAGGGCGCCGGCAAAGAGTACGTGTGTGTTGCGAGATTACATTCCAAGGTCGCTGACGTGGCCAAAGTCGCGCGTGCCCTGGAGACGCTCACCGGGGCCGTCTTCCAGCGCCCCCCGCTGATATCCGCCGTCAAGCGCCAGCTCAGGATAAGAACAATATACGAGAGTAAGCTCCTTGAGTATGATGTGGAGAAGCATTTGGTGGTGTTTTGGATTTCGTGTGAGGCGGGGACTTATGTGAGGACTTTGTGTGTGCATTTGGGGTTGATTCTTGGGGTGGGAGGGCACATGCAAGAGCTTAGGCGAGTGAGGTCTGGGATTTTGGGGGAGAGGGATAACATGGTGACAATGCATGATGTCATGGATGGGCAATGGGTGTTTGATAACTATAGGGATGAGGCTTATTTGAGGAGGGTGGTCATGCCTTTGGAGGTTTTGTTGACCAGTTATAAGAGGCTTGTTGTGAAGGATTCGGCGGTGAATGCGATTTGCTATGGCGCGAAGCTGATGATCCCGGGTTTGTTGAGGTTTGAGAATGAGATTGAGGTTGGGGAGGAGGTTGTGTTGATGACTACCAAAGGGGAGGCCATTGCGTTGGGGATTGCTGAGATGACGACCGCGGTGATGGCCACGTGTGATCATGGGGTGGTGGCGAAGATTAAGAGGGTGGTGATGGATAGGGATACGTATCCGAGGAAGTGGGGGCTTGGGCCGAGGGCGTCGATGAAGAAGAGGTTGATTTCGGAGGGGAAGCTGGATAAGCGTGGGAAGCCGAATGAGAATACTCCTCAGGAGTGGTTGAGGAATGTGGTTTTGCCAACTGGTGGGGATTCTATTGTCGCCGGTATGCATGCTTCGGATGGAGTGGATGCCGGGAAGAAGGATAAGGTTGAGAGTAAGGAGGATGGGCAGGAGCGGAAAAGGAAGCTTGTTGAGAGCATTGATGATGATGCTGCTTCGGTGCCCACTAAGAAGGCGAAAACTGAAGAAGTTGAAGTGGCTGAGAAGGAGGAAGTGGTGAAGATCAAGAAGAAGGTGAAGGAGGATGTAGTGGAGGTTGAAGTTGATAAGAAAGAGAAGAAAAAGAAGAAGAAGAAGAAGGAGAAGGATGGTGATGAAGTAGAGGTTGGCTCACCTGATGTGGAGAAGTCAGAAAAGAAGAAAAAGAAGCACAAAGAAAAGACAGAGGTTGATGATGCTTCACCTGATGTGGACAAGTCGGAGAAGAAAAAGAAGAAGGAGAAAGATGCTGCTGAGATGAATGGGAAGGCTGATGAGGAGGAGGAGGAGAAAACTGAGAAGAAGAAGAAGAAGAAGAAGAAGCATAAGAAGAAAGGTGAAGATGCAGAGGAATGATAATAATAGGTAAATTCAGTAGTTAGTTGTCATAACTTATTAAATGTTGCCTTGTATTGGTCATCAGTTCACATCAACTGCAACATGTTTGTTAATTTTTCCTTCCATTTGTTGTGTTTTTAGTTACTGTTTCTTATTTATTTAGCTTCGAAAATTGGGTGGTGTGCTCAATGTGTGACCTTTGGGTTTTGATGCCAATGTTTTCTGATGCCGCCACCCACAGACCTTGGTTTATTAGCCAGTAAATTTTGTTGGACCCTCTTATATCGAAGCAACTTGGCATTTCTGTTCATTTTTTTGCCAGAACAGCTCCTTAATTTCTGTAAACAGACCCGGTTTGATGGTTTTAGCTTCAGATAAGCACATTTGGAATATATTTTTCATGTAATTCATTGGTTAGCTGAACGTCTAGGCATGTAGAAATGGAAAATTTATTATAATCACATTTTCAGGTAGTCCAGGCTTACAAAACGGTTGTGTAGAACAGGTTATTAGAACTCGCAATGTTTGTTGTTAGTAGTATGTATTACCTGTTCCAATCTGCTTCACACTGAAGCTCTGCCATTGAAAAGCGTTTGTGTGTATAATAAGAAATATGTTTTTAGCTGCCCATAATTGTCTTCTACTCGTTCTTAGAATATACTCCCTCCGTTCTTAAATATAAGATTACTTTCACATTTCAATTTGTTCTTAAATATAAGATCACTTTCTAACTTTTCCCAAGTTTTTCCCAGATTAATCCTAATAATGTTTATCTATAGTAACAAGCAAGAGAGAGGGAGAGTAAGGATAAAAGTTTATGGTTAGAATAGATTAGTAATATCATGTGTTAATAACTAACTTAACTAACATCCTTAAGCTAATCAAATTTGGAAAATGATCTTATATTTAGAAACGGAGAGAGTGATTGTTACTAAGTTTATTCATTAACCCATTAAGATTTTGTTGTTGTGGTTTTTATTACATTTGAAGGTAAAAGTAAATCAATTCAAGGAGTTGCAAGTTGGAATGCATAGTGACCCTCTTGTTATATGGCGTTATGTTAGTTTTTATTCCGATTTTGTCCTCTTATTTCAAGGGAATTTCCTGAAATATACACTGGAAAAGGCCAAATCTCCAATCAGTTGAACGTTGTTAGTAATATGGCAGGACCCCTGGTTTTGTTATTTTCAAATTCTGTATGGTAATTAATTGTAATATTTCCTTGTTTCAATATCTGCAAGTGAAGAATAAATTAACAGGGAGTTTTTTTTTATCTCAGTCTAGTTTCATTTTATACAAACTTTGTTGGCATGCAGCGATTATTGTCCAGTAATTTTGTTTTCCTTGTTCTTCCGCCTTAAAACAAATTAAACTATTCTCATAAAAAGCAAATTCAAATATATTTTTCACAAGATTGAGCAGTTCACATTAAGTTTAAGTTTAGTCCTTTATATTTAAAAGGCATATGTTCTCTCCTGCAGATCAAGTTTTCTGATTTAAACTGTTGATTTCTCTCCTGCAGATCAAGTTTTCTGATGGAAACTGTTGATTCAACGGCAAAGTGAAGGAGGAGAAATGTATTATTTCTTAATGGTTTTCGACAATGCATCCACAATCTTAAAAAAAAGTTGGACTGACATGACTTGAGTGCGCGTGCCAAACTCCTTATTTAAGTCGATGAGTTTGGGTCACTGGTGGCATGTTTGGGAGGAAGGGAGGAATTCGAACTTCGAAGAAGACAAGGTTGCATGGGTGAAGACGATGTTATGTTATTTTTGTTTTCTTGGGCCTTTAGGCATCAATTTTCGACCCCAATGTGTCGTTGTCGTCCTTTTCAATTTTTAAGAATTTTGTCTGCATTTTAATTTCTGAGTTAACATTTTAAATAGTTGAATCAGCATTTTCAGATAGTGCATTCAATATATGGTCAAAAAAAAAAAGATAGTGAACTCAATACCTTTTAAACATGAATGATTAAAATTGGCAAAGTATAAAAATAACCCGTTGTTCTCAAGGTACACCCCACAATTTTAAGGACAAAAGTAATCGTGTGTTGTTTCTTTTTTTTTTTTTTTGAGTGGAAAGGAGAAGTATATTCATCAAAGATCATTTTACAAGTGATCAATTCAACACAAGCTACCTGATTCTAACAAAGTACCTAAATCAGAAGCAAGTTGGATGTTTTGCATGTAAGAATAAACTAAGAATATAATTGATTCAGCAGACAAAGTTCAATTAATGAATAAACTAGGAATATAATTTGAATGTGTTCCTAAGCAGCGTGGATTGAGGTATGAGAGCCAATCTTCGTAGCTTTTGGAGAAGAAATCTCTGCGATGTTGTAGGGGAACTATTGTGAGCCAACACTTTCTTGCAATGGGACAAAAATGGAGGATGTGATTGTAATCATCAATGTCAGCATTGGAGAGAGAACAAGAAGTATTAGTGATCATTTTTCTCTTGTGTCTCTCCTTATTTGTTAGAGGTTTGCCTTGTAAAACTAACCAGAGGAATGTTCGGACTCTTTGCATGCTAGACCATTTTCAAGCCCATGCTCATTTGGGACTGGGTGTATTCCACATATATAAGAAGTATCTTATATAAAGGATTGGTGAAACACTGTTAAATGAACAGTGATTCTCACCATTCCCTTTATATATATATATATATATATATATATATATATATATATATATATATATATATATATATATATATATATATATCCATAAACAAAAATAATCTGTGTTTCTGAGTTTGTACTAATTAAAGGAGGCTTTGACTAATCTTTGTACTTATTTTGGAATTTTTATTTACTAAAAGTAAAACAGAGAAGTTGCTAAAAAAATTAAACAAAGAAAACACAAAAGACACCTCACCACCTAGTATAGTATTTTATTACTATATTACTATAGTTGATAATAATCATCACATCTCATCAATATAAACTAAAATATAAAGGGAAAGCAAAAAAAGGCAATCGAAAGCAAAAGGGAAAACTTAGAAAACGACAAAACTAAACACTGTTAAATGAACAGTACACGATTCCATTGGCTTTATATATAGAGGATTTAGGGCCCTGCATTCGGTACCGTAACATCAATCTGGCTGGCTTCGTAAAATGAACTTAGTAAAATGAACTTACACTGAACTCTCCATTAGATGTGAGGTTCCAGTAACACGAGTCTAGGGCTCCTTCATATGAGGGAGTTTGGGTCCAAGTCAATTGACTAATGATATTTTTCAGGCAGCAAGTGTTGAAAACTACTCCAAATCCATTGGCCTTGATTGACAACAAATTATTTAGTGGTTTGTATAGTTGGTTCTTAGGGATATCTGTAAAATTCAATAATTTTAGAGGACCCTTATCATTGACCCATGTGTCAGACTAGAAGGTAATGGTGTGGCCATCGTCTATATGCCATGAAGTATACAATTTGACATCATTCCAGACTCTTGAGATAGCTCACCCCATGTGCGTCAGACTTTAGTGGTATGTGGATCTCTCAATCAAATTGATTAACAATAGTTAGAGGTATATATAAATCTTCCGCTACAACTCTAAAATTTATTAGATATAATATAATTATTATGTTATTGTTTATATGATTAGTCTAATCCCTCAATAGCTGTCTGAGTTTGAGATCTTTGAGCAGATCTATGATGTGCAATGTGAATTTGGCAAGGACCCGCAGCCGCCAGATGAAAAGGCCCCTATCACAGGTCGCGGTGGAAGGCTGGCTCTGCGGAGGCCTCTGGTGGCCCGAAGAACTGGTCCAGCACCTCAATGGAAAAAGAGAAGCATATTTTTTGTCTGCCGTACTGGAAGCACAACTTAATGCGCCACTGTTTGGACGTCATGCACATTGAAAAGAATGACAATGAGATTGTCTTATACAGGCGCGTGGGAACACAACTTAGCCAGGAAAGTCAAGGGATCATCTTGGAGCGAGGAAAGATCTAAAGGCCATGGAAATACGTCAAGACGCGTGGTCGGACGAGAACGATAAGTTTGCCCCGGCTCGGTTTGCTTTGACAAAAAAGAACAAGGAAGTGTTTCTAACCATGCTATAGGGTATTAGGGTTCCTGACGAATATTCAAGTAATATCTCGAGGTGCATGACCTTAAATTCCAGAGAGCCAAAGATTTTCGGGTTGAAAAGTCATGACTATCACGTTTTGCTCCAGCAGTTCCTTCCTCTAGCTATAAAATATACTCTTCCCGAAGATGTGTCTATGATCTTGACCGACCTCAGTTTTATACTTAGGATTGACACATGGTGATTCAAGTGACACCTCACAATGTGTACGATATGGGCGACAGGGTTTTTGACGCGACAGCTGAAACAACTCAACTCGTTGCTCCTAATAATTTCGAATATATGATCCCGGATGGGATGAACCAGTACCTATAGTTAGAGAGCGTGAATATGGTGATGATGAATGAAACCATTATTGTGTGTGTGTGTGTGTATATATATATATATATATATATATATATATATACATAATCGTATTTTTATTTACTGTTTTCATTATCGTATTATTTGATTTAGTTCAATTTTCTTATAACATTTAATTAGTAATTAAACAAACTAAAAATAAATGCAATAACAGTTGCTAAACTGAATAATCAAATTGTATTTACAGAATTAGAAAAAGTACAATAAAAATAAAAGTACAATACAATAAAAAAACCTAATCTACTCATCATCCTCGTCGGAGGATAGTGGAGAGCATTGATGTCGGCGATGCTGTTGTAATGAGGAGGCATGCAGTTTGCGTCACCGCTGCTCCTACTCCCGAAAGAAGTTATCTTGATGGCGCCTCATCTCCGCGCGCCAATCTGAGATCTCCACTCGGGCTGCTTCATGGTCCTCTCGCCAGGTTTCACGGTTGCGCGCCAGCCTTTCCTCTTCTGCCCTCAGCCGGGCTTCTCGCTCTTCAATCTCTCGCTTGTGCTTGAGCAACTTTCTTTGATCTGCTCGGCAGCCTTCTGAGATACAGGAGTCTCATCCTTGCAGGTGCGCACCTAAATGATGAAGTCGCAATAGACGCCCCTCGTGGTGCCTTTCGCCCTGGTATCTTCCAACTGGAATATTTGAAACGTCAAACTATGACTAGTATAATAATGTTAATTATTAGATAGAAAGAGTAGATAGTTAAATACCATCTTGTCATAGCCGACGATCATAGGTCTGCTCCTAGTCGAGTGATTAACCTCTTGCTGTGCCCGAGCGTTCTGCCCGCGCCGTTCCTTGGCACGCCCCAGGTCGGTCATCCTCTAGCCGATGTACCGCCTCCACTGTGTAGGGTCGACTCTGTCAGGCACATCTGCCTCCACCTCCTCCCTAGGCCTGGCCCCCTTCTCGGATCTCTACTTGTACATCTTGTTTCTTTCCTCCTTCCATCCATCCCCCACCATCGATAGCGAGAATTTCTTCACTTTCTCGCTATTGGGGACCCACCACTTACTCTGCAAAAAGAATTTTGTTAGTATTTAATAAATATTATACAAATATATAAAATTAATAATTATAACACTAAATAAATAATTTCAAGTAATTATAATATTTTTGAAATACGAATTACCCTTATAATCTTCCAAGCCTCATCTTTCCGGGTGTCCGACACTTTCCTCCAGTCGACCGGGTTGATATGGAAGCGCCGATAGTCCCTGCCGCGGCAATAGCGGTGAAATAGGACGTCGCAATCCTTGGTTGGCTGCCCGGTGGTGTCGAAATATGACAACTCAACCTTCTCATTTGCCGGAAGCGCATGCATATGCTTCGGCGACAGCCTCCTCGTGGTAACAACGTCATTGGTATCTGTAGGGACAAAAAAACATATTAGATATTTAATCTCAATAGATTACATAATATATAGTAGAAATGAAATTTGTAACTATTAATTAATATCAAATTTACCTCTGACGGTCACCAAAAAGCCACTCCCAGAAGTGGACCTCCTCCTTCTCCGCAAACTCATTGTAAAGTCCCACATCGGCTGGGGAGGAGAACGAAAGGTGCTATATATATGTCACACCCCAACATTTAGGCATGACCGGCTAGGAATATGTGAAACCCATATCCCTTAAGCCTTAACCATGTATAAATTTCTCCACTATGTTAATAAACGTACTACACCACATATAAATTCTGATATATCTTTTATAAACTAAACAAAAGTTACTTGCGTAAGTTTAAACATGTCTGGCCCTACCCATGAATATGACCTCCTACAAGTTTCTCAAGAATATAAAAAATATAAAACAAAATAGTCTAACATGAGAAGCTTAAATTGATCTATACTACAAAATATTTTTTTGTACTCATGTAAGTCATGGACTCTAATTACAGTTTATATGGAATTACTAAAATATAATTTCAACTTATACATCATCACGTTTGAATTGCATATCACCTAGAAATTCAACAACCTATATATCTTTAATTCTTCAGGAGACACTGAATAAGCTAAATTATCTGAGATTAAAACATATTGCTTCTTATGAATAACATACCATCCAATAAAACTATCATAGGCATAATTAAAGAAGATCAAAGTATGAATAATAAAGAGAAATTCTAAATCTCAATCTTTAATTTATACAATCGTAATGTAAATATAAGTATATAAATAACATTTAATAAACAAGACCAAGTGGTGTTATATTTGAAAAAAAAAAATCAATTTGAAATCAAATCTCAAAATTTGGAGGACTTCGACAGAACGGGAGGGTAAATAACCAAGCGTGACAGAGTCACGAAACAAGCGTGACAAAGCCACGAACAAGCGTGGACACACAGTCCACGAGGGTAAGTAACCAAGCGTGATTTATAACCACGAAACAAGCGTGGCCAAGCCACGAAACAAGCGCAGGTATAAAACCCGCGAATCCCAAGCGAGCTCGAAATTGACCATGGTGCACCAAGGACTAACAGTATTGCTGTTAGTAACCAGCGTTCTGTATTCAGTCCTCACATAAACCATTTTTTTCTTCCAAGCATGCATGGGGTCATTTACTTTCAACAAGTAAAATCATCACTTAGTAATTAAAGCTTTAAAGAACATTTACAATATCTGACCCCAGCATGAAAGCTAAAAGAAAACATCTTCAAAACCTGTTTAACATTGTTTTTAAGAAAAGTAAAGTCATAGAAATTACTATGAAATATACTGAAGTTCTCATTCATACATTTCATCAAACCTTTTATAGGCCATTAAAGCTGGCTCATAAAACAACACTAGAATTCAATGCTGAACCATAGCTTGATTATGTTGTCAATATATCACATATATGAAATTCTCAAATGCCATAAAACTTTTCAAACTAATCAGTTTTATTCTTATTCCATTGAGAAGTAGAGCAAATTCAATCCAACTTCACTAACGATGTGAATGAGATTAAAATTACTGAATTATTCTTCTCCTCATTAATTACCAAACACATGTCAAACGGAGCACTAAAGCTGAGAGTTGATAATAATCTCTCACCAGCCAACAATTCAACAAATAAGATTGTAGTCATTTGTAATCATCCATATATAAGGTCTTAATCACTTATTATATATACTTAAACTCAAACTAATTCGGCCAGGACAAAGGTAACACACAATTTCCAAAGTTTTTCTTTTCCTTATCCTAAACCTTTATTAATCCAACAAACAAGGTGAGAAAGAAAAAGAGCAAACACAATCTCATATAACAATGCAGGAAACCCCATTCAAATAGGGAAAGGAAAAGGCATTTGAAATCGTAAGTCAGTAAAACTCAAACCCATCAACATAAAAATGATAAAATTTAATTCCAATAAACTCCTAATCGAGTTTATTAGAACTTCAACTCTCAATTCCACCAGCAGCCGTCGAAGCCAGGAGCACCCAAATTTGTTGTTAATGTGAAAACTTAACAAATCCCCAAATTTACTCAATAGAAATATTTCTCACTTTAAGAGCTATAAATCATAACCTTCTAGGCATCAATATAAAAATAAACATTTGAATAAAACCACCACACCCACCCACGTATATGTGTATGTCATTAAACAGGGGAAGAGGAAAAACAACACGTACACCATACACCATCAGAAGGAAACGAACTATACTTGCAACAAGGTTTAAGGTAAACAAAATTTAAAGTCAACATACCCATATTTAATAAATAGTAGAAAGAATTCAAATATTGAACATGGAGTGAATGGAAATTACTCGTAGCCTTTATTTCTTGAACAAATGAAGGAAGTGATAGTGTTCATGCTTGAAGTCATACCACGCCATTGTAGGTTCCGAAATTCCTCCCCCAAGTGTCATTAAATTGAAGGTACATATGTATCTATGATGCTCTAGAATAATCCTTTTGCTATGATCTCCATTTGTTTTCTTCCCTGCCCCCCCTCTTTTTTTTACCGACCTATTTATATATATAAAGGGCTAATGGCGGTGAAAGTTTATTTTGGCATAGAGAATGTTTTTTTTTCTTGAAGCTTCTACTCCTTTCTATATTGTTTCAATGTTAATGTGAGTAATCAAAAATACCTAGCATTTTGTATTCATTTTCATTTTTTTTTCCTTTCCTTAGGCACGAGTCCAGCATGGTAATTGACTAAATTCATAATATCATAATAAAAAATAATGCAATATAAAATTTCAAGTTTAAGTCCTTATAATATAATAATAACTTCAAGCACTAAAAGTTTTCTCTCTCTCTTTTTTTTTGAGTCTTTTTAAAATAAAGACAATGAAAATTATTATTTAGAACTAATCTAATTAATATTCCATTTTTTTTCAAGGGTGTTACACCATATCAACAAATGTTCATTCAACATAAGTACCATATTTTCACATAAATAATATAATTATTTTATTTAAATTTCTAGGTCATTATATTCTTCCCCCCTAAAAAAAATTCGGTCCTCCGAATTTATAAGTTTATCTCTACTAGAACAGTGTTAATATAAATTGATTCTATCTATCAAATAATTCATCAAAAACCATGTTAGAAAATTTCAACATACTTATGAAAAAAAAACCTTCTTAGCTCACTAGTAAGCATTTATAGAATTCCAATTATCACATAAGCTATTGAGTTATCAAATTTCTTTCGAGCCTATTCTTTTACCCAAAACATCATTATATCACCTTAACAGCACCCAAATCTATCTCATGCCACTCTTACAATTTCTTTTCTTGATTTTCTTTCCAAGATATATATAAAAAAAAATACCTACAGTTGAAATCCTTCCTCTGTTCTACTTCTTTCACTAAGGTGATCCTTCATTCCTCATTGGACTAACTACAAAAGGGAAATAATCAGTCCTTCATTTTAATATACATTCCACCCACATCTAGATTTAGCTCACAGTAAAATCATATGTGTGTATTCATATCCTACTTTAATTATACTTGACGCACCACAATGGTTAAACAAGAATACAAATTTAAGTCTCTAGTATCCAAATAATTCATGTACATTCTAGAGAGTCATATATAGATCCTAATGCCAGTCATAAATCTTTTTTTTTACTACCAACAATCCCAGCCCATTTTCACAAACACTTTAGGAGAATCAACCCCCAATACTAATCAAGCAATAAGATATAGTCTCAAAAATTTTCTCAATCTAGTCTTTCACAAGATTTAACATGAATTGAAGTCAAGCAATATTCCAAATCCTTTTTAAACTAGTCACCAGCAATTTTTATTCCCAAATTCCATGTCTTTACTTTCTTAGATCTTCTAGCTAACCCATCATAGGCTCCCTAAAATAAAATAAAGAATAGACTAAATTCTTGAATTTTTGAAAAACATCCTTCCATTGTCATCTTGAACCCAGCTATTTCATAGCTTTCACTAAGAGTCAAATCATAACCAACAAAATACAACTACGGCTCTATATATGTATTTAAGCAATCTGCATAAACCATAGATTTCTCTTTTCATTAGATGCTTCTTCCCGTTCTATTTCTTCAACTTCATTGTCAACATCTCCGCTTAAAATGCAATACATACTCAGCCGAATATATATAACTTATATAAATAAAATAGGACATTTAGGATGAAGAAAATCAGAATAGAGGTTTTTCTAACAAGACCCTCAATGATGTCCCAGTTATAATTATGCATGGGTTCATAATTGAAATTGGGACCTTAAATCTTAACTCCACATAATTAAAGGAAACCTAAGCTCTGATACCAATTTGTCACACCCCAACATTTAGGCATGACCGGCTAGGAATATGTGAAACCCATATCCCTTAAGCCTTAACCATGTATAAATTTCTCCACTATGTTAATAAACGTACTACACCACATATAAATTCTGATATATCTTTTATAAACTAAACAAAAGTTACTTGCGTAAGTTTAAACATGTCTGGCCCTACCCATGAATATGACCTCCTACAAGTTTCTCAAGAATATAAAAAATATAAAACAAAATAGTCTAACATGAGAAGCTTAAATTGATCTATACTACAAAATATTTTTTTGTACTCATGTAAGTCATGGACTCTAATTACAGTTTATATGGAATTACTAAAATATAATTTCAACTTATACATCATCACGTTTGAATTGCATATCACCTAGAAATTCAACAACCTATATATCTTTAATTCTTCAGGAGACACTGAATAAGCTAAATTATCTGAGATTAAAACATATTGCTTCTTATGAATAACATACCATCCAATAAAACTATCATAGGCATAGTTAAAGAAGATCAAAGTATGAATAATAAAGAGAAATTCTAAATCTCAATCTTTAATTTATACAATCGTAATGTAAATATAAGTATATAAATAACATTTAATAAACAAGACCAAGTGGTGTTATATTTGAAAAAAAAAAATCAATTTGAAATCAAATCTCAAAATTTGGAGGACTTCGACAGAACGGGAGGGTAAATAACCAAGCGTGACAGAGTCACGAAACAAGCGTGGCAAAGCCACGAACAAGCGTGACACAAAGTCACGAAAACAAGCGTGGACACACAGTCCACGAGGGTAAGTAACCAAGCGTGATTTATAACCACGAAACAAGCGTGGCCAAGCCACGAAACAAGCGCAGGTATAAAACCCGCGAATCCCAAGCGAGCTCGAAATTTACCATGGTGCACCAAGGACTAACAGTATTGCTGTTAGTAACCAGCGTTCTGTATTCAGTCCTCACATAAACCATTTTTTTCTTCCAAGCATGCATGGGGTCATTTACTTTCAACAAGTAAAATCATCACTTAGTAATTAAAGCTTTAAAGAACATTTACAATATCTGACCCCAGCATGAAAGCTAAAAGAAAACATCTTCAAAACCTGTTTAACATTGTTTTTAAGAAAAGTAAAGTCATAGAAATTACTATGAAATATACTGAAGTTCTCATTCATATATTTCATCAAACCTTTTATAGGCCATTAAAGCTGGCTCATAAAACAACACTAGAATTCAATGCTGAACCATAGCTTGATTATGTTGTCAATATATCACATATATGAAATTCTCAAATGCCATAAAACTTTTCAAACTAATCAGTTTTATTCTTATTCCATTGAGAAGTAGAGCAAATTCAATCCAACTTCACTAACGATGTGAATGAGATTAAAATTACTGAATTATTCTTCTCCTCATTAATTACCAAACACATGTCAAACGGAGCACTAAAGCTGAGAGTTGATAATAATCTCTCACCAGCCAACAATTCAACAAATAAGATTGTAGTCATTTGTAATCATCCATATATAAGGTCTTAATCACTTATTATATATACTTAAACTCAAACTAATTCGGCCAGGACAAAGGTAACACACAATTTCCAAAGTTATTCTTTTCCTTATCCTAAACCTTTATTAATCCAACAAACAAGGTGAGAAAGAAAAAGAGCAAACACAATCTCATATAACAATGCAGGAAACCCCATTCAAATAGGGAAAGGAAAAGGCATTTGAAATCGTAAGTCAGTAAAACTCAAACCCATCAACATAAAAATGATAAAATTTAATTCCAATAAACTCCTAATCGAGTTTATTAGAACTTCAACTCTCAATTCCACCAGCAGCCGTCGAAGCCAGGAGCACCCAAATTTGTTGTTAATGTGAAAACTTAACAAATCCCCAAATTTACTCAATAGAAATATTTCTCACTTTAAGAGCTATAAATCATAACCTTCTAGGCATCAATATAAAAATAAACATTTGAATAAAACCACCACACCCACCCACGTATATGTGTATGTCATTAAACAGGGGAAGAGGAAAAACAACACGTACACCATACACCATCAGAAGGAAACGAACTATACTTGCAACAAGGTTAAGGTAAACAAAATTTAAAGTCAACATACCCATATTTAATAAATAGTAGAAAGAATTCAAATATTGAACATGGAGTGAATGGAAATTACTCGTAGCCTTTATTTCTTGAACAAATGAAGGAAGTGATAGTGTTCATGCTTGAAGTCATACCACGCCATTGTAGGTTCCGAAATTCCTCCCCCAAGTGTCATTAAATTGAAGGTACATATGTATCTATGATGCTCTAGAATAATCCTTTTGCTATGATCTCCATTTGTTTTCTTCCCTGCCCCCCTCTTTTTTTTTTACCGACCTATTTATATATATAAAGGGCTAATGGCGGTGAAAGTTTATTTTGGCATAGAGAATGTTTTTTTTTTCTTGAAGCTTCTACTCCTTTCTATATTGTTTCAATGTTAATGTGAGTAATCAAAAATACCTAGCATTTTGTATTCATTTTCATTTTTTTTTCCTTTCCTTAGGCACGAGTCCAGCATGGTAATTGACTAAATTCATAATATCATAATAAAAAATAATGCAATATAAAATTTCAAGTTTAAGTCCTTATAATATAATAATAACTTCAAGCACTAAAAGTTTTCTCTCTCTCTCTTTTTTTTGAGTCTTTTTAAAATAAAAACAATGAAAATTATTATTTAGAACTAATCTAATTAATATTCCATTTTTTTTCAAGGGTGTTACACCATATCAACAAATGTTCATTCAACATAAGTACCATATTTTCACATAAATAATATAATTATTTTATTTAAATTTCTAGGTCATTATAATATAGGCCTGGATACCTCCCCCTCTGGACGCGTTTTAAAACCGTGAGGGGTGAGGATTCCCCAAAGCGGACAATTTCGAGAGCAATGCACTGGGATGTTACAGATGGTATCAGAGCCAGACTCGGGTCGATGTGCCAGCGAGGGCGCTGGGCCCCAAGGGGGGTGAATTGTAAAGTCCCACATCGACTGGGGAGGAGAACGAAAGGTGCTATATATAGGCCTGGATACCTTCCCCTCTCGACGCGTTTTAAAGCCGTGAGGGGTGAGGATTCCCCAAAGCGAACAATTTCGAGAGCGAGGCGCTGTGATGTTACAGATGGTATAAGAGCCAGGTTCGGGTTGGTGTGCCAGCGAGGGCGCTGGACCCCAAGGGGGTGGATTGTAAAGTCCCACATCGGCTGAGGAGGAGAACGAAAGGTGCTATATATAGGCCTGGATAGCTCCCCCTCTTGACGCGTTTTAAAGCCGTGAGGGGTGAGGATTTCCCAAAGCGGACAATTTCGAGAGCGAGGCGCTGGGATGTTACACTCAGCACGTCCTGTGGTCCGAGGTGATCGTCCTATAGACAAAGTTGAGCATGTGGAACTTCCATTCTCCCCCACTCAGGAGAGCCTCCACCTACTGATCCATGTTCAACATTCACTTTTCTCAATTACAACACCTTTGATGTATAGTCAAGTGTAGGAGTTACTTGTTTCAATCAAGGGCATTGTAGTCATTTCTCAATTAGATTTTCTTGCCCCCAAGTCTCTTTGAGACTTGGTAATAATTAGATGATTTCTAGGGACCTCATGGTAATAAAATTTAAACCGAAACCATCCAAATTCAACGGCAGTATTATATTTGCTTTATGTCCAATAGATGAGTATCATTTGTTGACCTTGTGAAACTTGAGTATTAGAAACGTTCCTATAAACGAAGTTTAGTATCAAATTTAATTTGCACATTTGCCCTTTTATTAATTATAGGGCTAAAGTGCAAAAATGTCTATGTAATTGTCATGAAGGTGCAAAAATACCCATGTAAAAATTTTTGGAGCAAAATTGCACATCGAATTTCAAAACTTGAGCAAAAATGTCCATCACAGTTAATTTTTTGACGCCTCATTTTCTGCCAGTTCATCTCTCACTAAAACATATGGTAGACTTATGTATTTATTTTCCCTTGTATAATGATGATGCGACAGAGGATGATGAGTGAACAAGTGAAAAATTTAACTTTGATGAACATTTTTGCCTCAGTTTTGAAATTTGATGGGCAGTTTTTCTCCAAAAAATATTACATGGATATTTTTGCACCTTTATGACAATTACATGAGCATTTTTTCACTTTATCCCTTAATTATATATATAAAAGGTCAGTTTGACTCAATAGTAAGCTCATTTACCGTGGGGTTTGAGCTCGTGAGTTTAAATAGGTCTTTCTGCAGAAAGCATGAGTAATGTTGCCTAGTATATTTCCTTCCCAAACACTCTCACCAAGTGAGGACTAGAACTCGTTTGACCCTTTATATATATACACACACACACACACACTCATGCTTTTCAGAATTAAAATTAAGAAAAATACTCAAAGGATGATCCATTATAAAAGGAATTAAATTAACAATCAAATAAAGAATCTCTATTTTTGATAGAAAAGTATGCTTCCGCAAGTTGAAATATCTCTTTTCTCCCATATTTACGTCATATTTTTTAAGTCATGTTGGAAAACTAGTTTATACCGCGCAATCAAATTCCACTAAATTGAGGGAGAAAGAGAGTCCTAAATTTTAAATTTGTTTGAACCACCAAATGCTGTTCGTCCTTGATCAATAGAGGATTCGTATACAATACAAGTAATATTGTAGTTCTCAAATCTCTCTCAAGATTTCAGCTGCATTATGTGAATCAAGCTCTCCCAAAAATAAAACAAATGGCAGCATTCGATCTCTAGCTAGCTCAACAGTATTATTCATCAGACTCCATAGTAGAGAAAAAAGACAAAAACTTCATGATTGAAAGACAAATACTTCATTATTGCTTTTGATATCTCTTCTGAAGCTTTACTAATTAAAGCTTCTTTCTATTAAATCCAATGTCTTCTTCCATCATGTCCTGAATCAACACTGACATGTTCAGGTTAGATGATCAACCTTTCTCCATTGCCTTCTTTGCTTTTTCTGCGTATTCCTTTGCTCTATCTCTTATCTTCCCACTTTGTTCACCTATCATCACTTTCTCTATTGCTTCCTTCACTTTCTCCTTTTTCACTTTCACCCCATACTCATCTTCTTCCCCAATATTCATAGGACTCTCAGCTCCCAACCTCAAACCCATCTTCAAAATCTCCACTATCACCTTCTAATTATAGAACTGGTCAGAAAAGATAGGAAATGTTATTAATGGCAACCCATTAATTACTTATCCCTTGGAGTGTTGAGTTCCATCCACCATGGAAAGAAGATGACCCGGGGTCATGAAAGGGATCAAAACAAAGTGAGGCTCAAGATTCTTCTGCTGAATCATTGCTTGACAGAGATGATTCCACTACAAAAAAAACGGCTCTTTCCGGAGCATACATTCCGGCGTTTTCATCAAAAACGCCGATAACAGCATGCATTCCGGCGTTTTTCACAAAACGCCTAAAAGAAACGCTGTAAAATTTGACGCATGCTTCCCGCCTTCTTTCCCGCGCTTGCATACCATCGTTTCTGGACAAACTAACGCCGGTATGTATATTTTATTCAAAAAAAAGTTGTTCATTTTTTAATTTGTTTTTCAAAAAAATAACACATATCGGCGTTTTAAACGCCGATATGTATTTTATGTTTTTTAAAAAATATAAAAACGCTGAGCATTCATTAAATGCAATTTAATGAATACGCATATCGGCGTTACCGACGTTACTTAAAATGCCGATATGTGATTAAAAAAATAATGTATCACATCGGCGTTTTCAAAAAACGCCGATATGCCTAGCCTATTTAATGTTTGGCAAATCGGAGATTTTAAAAACGCCGGAAAGCTACTTTGAAACACCAGAAAGCGAAATTCTATATATACGTCTGACGGAATTCATTTTGGTGGTTTTAAAAAGTGAAAAGAGGGTCCCACCAAAATTCTCTCTGTGTTTTAGTTTTATATATAGTCCTTCTCTGATAGATATGTCTCGCCTTGCCGATAAAGCTCCCATGGACGAGGCAGAGCAGCAGCGATTGCGCGAAGAAGAAGACGCCATACGTATAGAAGCGCATCGGAGAGAGATAGAGCAGAAGCCTAATCCTTGGAGGTGTTGCAGTACTCCAGCCCTCTGTTAACATACCGTGGACTCCTTTCGGCTTGAGTGGTGACCCAGAAGTCTCGCAAGACGACCTCTGGAGAGACTTGGGGAGGAACATCGACATCAGCTACGACAACAGGCAACAGATCATGAATGAGGAGAGGGAGGAGAGCACCAGCGACGACAATGCTGGTGGCGGTGGCGAGGAGGATATCGAGGTGCTGCAGACTCTGATTAGTCTGCGGAGAGGAAGGAGGTCCACTTCTGAGAGTGACTTTTTGGTGAACGTCAGAGGTAAATTTGATATATTAATTTATATTATGTAATATATTTAGATTAATTATCTGAAATGTTTTTTCCCCTACAGATATCAATGACGTTGTCACCACAAAGAGGCTAGACCCGAAGCAGACACATGCGCTTTCGGCGAACGAGAAGGTTGAGCTGCCATATTTCGAGGCCACCGTGCAGCCAACCAAGGATAGCGGCGTCCTATTTCACCGCTATTGTCGCCTGATCGGCAGGGACTTTCGGCGCTTCCTAATTGACCCGGTCGACCGGAGGAAAGTGTCGAACACTCGGAAAGATGAGGCATGAGAAATTATAAAGGTAATTCGAATTTCAAAATATTATAATTACTTGAAATTATTTATTTAGTGTTACCGTTATTAATTTTATATATTTTTATTATAAAAATATATAAGTGGTGGATCCCCGACACCAAGAAACTGAAGAAATTCACGATATCGTTGGTGGGGGACTCATGGAAGGACGAAAGAAACAAGCTGTACAAAGAGAGGTCCGAGCAGGGGGCCAAGCCTAGGGAGGAAGTGGAGGAGAGTGTGCCCGACGGAGTCGACCCTGCACAGTGGAGGCAGTACATCGGCTGGAGGATGACCGACCTCGGCCGTGCTAGGGAACAATAGGGCCAGAACGCTCGGGCACAACAACAGGTTGCTCATTAGACTTGGAGCAAACCCATGATTGTCGGCTATGACGAGATGTTATTTAATATCTACTACTCTTTTTGTCTAATAATTAACTGTATTATACTGATCATTGTTTGATGTTTCAAATATTTCTGTTGGACGAGGCCAATGCGAAGGGCATCACGAGGGGCATTTACTGCGACTTCATCATTCATGCGCGCAGCCGCAAGGATGGGAAACTTGTATCCCAGAAGGCTGCCGAGCAGGTCAAGAAAGTTGCTCGGGCATAGACGGATGTCGAGGCCAGGGGGACCCTCGAGTCTCGGGAGGGGGAAAGCGTGAGCCCATTTGTCGAGGTCGCTGCTCTCCGCGTGGAGCTCGGAACTCCGGATCGTGCCGGACGCGTTCCAGGTCTTGGCTTTGGAGCCAGACCTACTTAGCTCTTCCCTCCTTCCGGAAGCCGTGGGAGCCAGACTTACGAGCATGGCGCTACATCCTATGGGGCGACTCAATCATATGAGGCGCGACAACAAGAGGAGAGGATGCGGGCGGGCAAGCGAGAGGTTGCTGAGCGAGAAGCCCGGGTGAGAGAGGAAGAGGAGAGACTGGCGCGCGGAGTCCAGGCGCGACCAAGAGAACTTCTTTAAGGAGCAGGAGCAGCGGTGGCGCCAATTGCAGCATGGCTCCTCATCTGAACATCGTGGTCGACGCCGACGTTCTCCACTATGCTCTGACGAGGATGACGAGTAGATTAGGTTTTTATTTTTTTGGACTTTTTATTTTTATTTTACTTTTGTTTTGTACTTTTATTTTTATTTTACCTTTATTTTTATTGTACTTTTTTATATCTCTGTAAATACAATTTTATTATTCAGTTTAGCAACCTTTATTGCATTTATTTTTAGTTTGTTTTTAATTACTAATTAAATGTTATAAGAAAATTGAACTAAATCAAGTAATACGATAGAAAATGAAAACAGTAAAATACAACTACGATTATTTATTGGTATATACAATAATCGTTTCATTCATCACCATCTTCACACCCTCTAACAGTAGGTACTGGTTCATCCCCTTCCGGGATCAGGTAGTCGGAATTATTAGGAGCAACCAGTTGAGTAGTTTCAATTGTCGCGTCAAAATCCTCGTCCCCCATATCTTACACATCACGAGGTTTCACTTGAATCACCATGTGCCAATCTTTGTTTTTAGGATCAGGAACATAATAAACCTGTTGCGCTTCATCAGCAACGATGTTTGGCTCGTCGTCAGGTAATGTCCCTGTGTGGAAGAGTCTCGAGAAATTCACTGAGGTGATACCGAGAGGGTCAACTTTCTTGCCTCTTTTTCCACTAGTGTCTGCCCAATAGCACTTGAATAGCGGAACGGGAAATGCACAATTGTAGTTGAGCACAAGTATATCAACAAGTTTCCCATAATATTGAGCCTCCCCTAAACGCGCTTGCACATCGTCTCTACTAGCATAACTCCGTGTTCCAAATGACCCAAACACACCCGAGATTTGCGTTAGACGAGAGCCATCGCGCGCAACAGTGCGGAAGTGAAAGTCGTTGACATTGTAGGCAGAGTATCTCATCGCATATTCAAAAGCCTCATGCGCTCGATTCTCCAGTGATGGTGGTGGATTTGGATCGTTGCATATTCTTCTCGTGAACCAATCAGCAAAGCCCCAGTGAACCATGGTATCAATCACAACTGCAGTAATCCCCTGTCGTCCTCGATTCTCCCACTTGACATATCTCCGGTAATCCCTGAAAATACAATGTATAACTAAATATATATTTTAAAGAGCAATAATAATATATATAAACTTTTATTGAATCTGTGCGCCACCTACTCGCGATAGGAGTCCACAGCAGTGCAACGTGTAATGACATGTCTGTGTGCTTGCAACATGTCTGTGGGATTAAAATAGTTCGAGTTATCGTCAACTCAAGGTATACGCTCATTACAAATGTTCTGACTATAATATCGTTCAACAAATGCAATAACCTCGTCCCCTACGTAACACTCAGCAATGCAACCCTCTGATGCGGCTCTGTTCATAACGAACGACTTTATTTTCCCCAAGTACCTGTGTTTAGAAAATAAAATAATTTTACAATGATATAAATCATTATATATTGAGGTGTACACGATGAAATTAGCGTACCTTTCTATGGGATACATCCAACGATAGTGCACCGGCCCACCCATCTTCGCTTCTTCAAAAAGGTGGACAATGAGATGGACCTGTGAGGCGAAAAATGATGGAGGAAATATCATCTCCATATGACATAGCATCAGAACAGCTTTGGCTTGTAACTCGTCGAGCTCTTGCCGTCCAACACCTTTGCGCACAACTGCCTAAGAATAAAACTGAGGTCGGCCGAGCCCATAGACACATCTTCGGGAAGGGTGTATTTTAGAGCTAGAGGAAGGAACTGCTGGAGCAAAACTTTTCAATCCGGAAATATTTGGCTCTCTCGAAGTTAGGTTCACGCACCTCGAGATATTGCTTAAATATCCGTCAGGAACCCTGATACCCTTTAGTGTGGTCAGAAACACTTCCTTGTTCTTTTTTGTCAAAGCAAACCGAGCCGGGACAAACTTATCGTTCTTATCCGGACACGCGTCTTGACGTATTCCCATGGCCTTTAGATCTTTCCAAGCTCCAAGATGTTCCTTTGACTTTCCTGGCTCGTTCAGAATGATGTATAACACATTCTCACCGACGTTCTTTTCAATGTGCATATGTCCAAGCAGTGGCGCATTAAGTTGTGCTTCCAGTACGACATACAAAAAAATATGCTTCTCTTTTTCCATTGAGGTGCTGGACCAGTTATACGGGCCACTGGCGGTCTCCGCGGAGTCAACCGTCCACCGCGGCTTGTGCTAGGGCCCTTCTCATCCTCCGGCGGCTGGTCCTTGCCAAATTCACATTGCACATCACAGATCTGCTCAAAGATCTCAAACCCAGACACCCGTCGAGGGGGATCTCTGTGTTCCCGTGTACCGTCAAATTTCCTCTTCTGCCGCCTGAATTGATTGAGTGGAACGAACCGTCAATGACCATGAAACATGACTTCCTGCTGTGTGGCAGTCTACGTGGCTCCTGGTCGAAGTTGTAGAACGGACATGTAATTGCTGTATACGTATTCCAGCCGGATAACATGTCGAGTCTGGGGAAATCGCTAACAGTCCACATTACAGCGGCGCACAGTCTGAACAACGTCTTAGTTTCGGCATCAAACGTCTTGACCCCATCGCTCCATAACTCGTTGAGCTCTTGCACCAGCGGCTAAAGGTACACATCGATGTCGTTTCTAGGAGATGTTGGCCTTGGAATAATTGTCGATAGAATGAACGAGGTGGACTTCTTGTACAACCAAGGGGGAGGTTATATGGTATCAACACAACTGGTCACACGCTGTAATTTTGGTTGAAGGAGTTGAATGAGTTGAAACCATCAGAAGCGAGACCTAGCCTGACATTTCTTGTGTTCAAGGTAAAATCGGGGAATTCATAGCTAAAAGCTTTCCATGCATCACCATCTCGAGGATGTCTCGTCCTGCCGTCTGGGTTAGCTTCTGTCGCGTGCCACCACATTTGCTCAGTCATCTTCGGGGACATGAATAGTCTCTGAAGCCTTGGACGGAGCGGAAAATATCTCATGCTCTTAATGGTCCGTCGTTTCTTCTTCTTATTATGCCCCTCACCCTCCACCTTGTTATCGGTCAGTGTCACATCGTCTGCATTTATCTAACGCATTTAAGTCACTGCGATCACAAGCCTAAGTGTTTAACAAAATCTATTCATTTGTGAACTTAGTGAGTTTTTAAGTTAAATCCTCTTCTGTTTTGAAGTTGTTCTGAAGCTTGGAGCTTTAGAACAGGGTTGTGTCCTTATGGGTAGTAAGGGGGGAGTGTTAGAGAGATTCTTTCACTTGTAAAGGTTGTCAGGTGAACCTATTGAAAATCTGAACTTAGTGGAACCCAACGAGGAGTTGGTGAACTGGACGTAGGCAAGAGTGTTGGCCGAACCAATATAAAATATCTTGTGTTTTATTTTGGTAGCTTTTTCTTTTAATACTTGAAGCACAATTCACCCCCCCTCTTGTGCATCCTAGCTTTTAATAATATATGTACTTCATCACATATTATAAGTCACTTAAACAATTAGAATAGTTTGATCATTTATATCTGAGTACAGCAGTTTGTCACCTTCCGTCATGAGCTCAAAGAAATCTCTAGCCACCTCAGTGCTTAAATACTCCTCGAATGGTCCATCGACCACTCCATCCCCGCCGTCTCTTGCCTCCTGCTACCCAAATGCTTCCCTCATAGTGTTGTTACCCGGATTAGCTGCATGGTTGCCGCCGTCGGCGTCATCGTCACTGCTTCCGACTTGCATTCCAACGTGAGAGCTAGAACCGCAACTTCTAGATCACCGGCGTTGTCGTGTAATCCATCCTCTCCATGAAACGCCCAATTGACGTAATACCTAGGAAACTGCCTATCCATACAATGAGCAAATACCTCCTCTCGATTCTTCCATTTTTCGAACTTACACCTTTCACACGGACACCGTATCTTACCCCGAACACTACCACGCCTGAAAGCAAACTCCAAAAATTGATTCAACCCTGCCATGTATTGCGGTGACAATCTGGGTAAAGAGATCCACGATTTATCCAACATTATTGATATTGGTGTTTCACAACAAAACAACAGAAATATGAAAGAAGAAAGGATGGGTTTGAGAATGATTATGACAACTCACAAATTCTACATACGCATATTTATAGTCAATGCCCATGACTTTTCCGCATTTACCAAAAGCAACACTGTCTAGAAAGTTTTTGCAACATTTTTACACTTACCAGCTTTTCTGTACACGCCGATAAATAAAGTATAATATAATAATACTTACCGGCGGTTTTTGTAAAACGCCAGTACGTATTAAATAATATTTTTTGAATAAAAACACGCTTACCGGCATTTTACACAGAAACACCGATAAGCATTAAAATAATAAAAAAATAAAATACTCATTATCGGCGTTTCACAAAACGCCGGTAAGTATTATTTTAATATTAAAATACGTCTCCGCATATCGGCATTTTCTAATTCGCCGGTAAAATAATAATACAATATCCCTTTCCGGCGTTCCTTTCATAAACGCCGGTATGCTCCGACTTCCCTATAAATAGCGATGCTCCCCCTCATTTGGCCTTTCTCATTTAATTTGTTCCTTCCTTCTTCCCAGTTCTTTCTATTTCGTCTCTGTTTTTATCATTCAACTTTTGGTGGTTTCTTATTGGTATATATCTTTTTATTTATATTTGATTAATATGCGTTTATTTTTATATCACTTGTCCTTCCCACTTCTTTCTATTTGCTTCATTCAACATTCATTTATTTGCTCTTATAGCAATTATTTTCTTTTAATATGTGTAATATGATTTTTCTGTCATTATTATTATTTATTAATATTTTTTATTCATATCTATAATACCAAATTTTCGTCCCAATTAAATGTTAAATTGGGACGAAAATGTTTTTTAATAATTTTTAAACGCTTTCCGGCGTTTTACCAAACGCCGATAAATATATTAAAATATAATACACATACCGGCGTTTGGAAAAAACGCCGGTATGTTCATTATTTTATAATATATTTACCGGCGTTTGCTGTAAAATGCCGGTACGTTTGAAATTCATTTCATTATTTTAATAAACGGCAAACCGGTGTTTCCCGTAAACGCCGGTATGTTTAATTATTAAAATAATAGCATATTGGCGTTTTACGAAAACGCCGGTATGTCAATTATTTTAATAATTTACAAACCGGCGTTTATGGAAACGCCGATATGTCTGAATATAATATTAGTTTCTGCAACCCGCTTTGCGGCGTTTTGGGTAACGCTTCGGTGTTTGGCAAAACGCCGATGTGCAACTTTTCCACAATTTTTTTTCTGCGTTTCATGAAAACGCCGTAGCGTCGTTTCGCCGGAAAAAAACTCCGAAAAGAGGGAAAAAAAACGCCGGTAAGGGCCGCGTGTTTTGTAGTGTTCAATGAGGAAACAGTTAGGTGAAGAAGAAAATGATGATGATGCATGAGAGATTTGATTTTGGAGAAGGAGTTTATAGAGTTTTTGAAGGTGAGTGATGAGTTTTTGGCCGAAAAAAAAAACAAGGTGAGTTATGAGTCAGATTTAGGCTGGCAACAAAATGTTTGGCTGTGTGAAAATATAGAATAAAAAAAATGAAAGAAACTTAAGTGAGGAACACATGATTCAAGAAGGTGAGATACGGATAAGGAAGTAGCAAGCTCTCCTTATAAATAAATTCATCAATGTGATTCTTGATTATTGAGATGTACAAGGCATGTATGAGTTGTTGGTTAGTCATGAGAGGGGTCTCTCCATTTAATTTCTTCTCTCCATTGATCTTTATTTCCCTAAAAAAAGTGATTTTTTGGGACACATTTTTTTGTTTTATTTTACCATTAGATTCTAAATAATATTAGTGGCATTTTGATATTTTATCCACAAAATGATTTTATTTTCAATTTTATATGATTGTTTACTTAAACTTTTATATTTATTTTAAAGTTCATCCACTGATTCTTTGAAAAATCATATAAAATTGAACATAGAACAATTTTTTGTAGATAAGGCATCAAAATATCATCAATTTCATGTAGAATCTAATGGTAAGGTCAAAAAAAGTGAGCCGTAAAATAATTTTTTGAGAGAATCATATATATATAAAGGGAGTGGGGAGATTAACTGTTCATTTAACAGTGTTCTCCACCTCCACTCCCTTTTATATTTATATATTTATTATTATTATTATTATTATTATTATTATTATTATTATTATGATATTTATAATTTATAATTATAAAGTATATTTATATTATATATATATTATATATAGGAAATTTCAAATATAAATTCTAAAATTAATTACAATATTTTTTTAAAAAATAGTCTTTTTAAAAAGTTATGATTTGCCTCTCTCTTTATGTCCATCACAATTTAATATGTTTTTTACAATTTTGCCCTTTGTTGACTTTACATATTGCAATTAGGTTGTCGTTCTTTCTCTTCTTTGCTACAAACTCTATCCCTATTTTGCCTATACATCTTATCTTATCAATAGAGATAAAGTTGAAAAATAAAATATATTTGAGACGCATTAAATAATTTTATCTTTTTTTAACTGTTTTTTCGAATAAAACAGAGTGGTTGTTTTCACATTATATTTAAGGATAAGGAGTGTATTATTGTTATCGTTATCATCAAAGAATAATACTCCCTCTGATCTGTAATATAAGAGCTCAAAATTTAAATAAAATTTTTTGAAATATAAGAATTCACCCTTACATTCTTTCATCATTTGATGTGTCTTTTTACTTTGCCTCCAACTCGCTTTCATAGAATTTTTTTGGAATGTTAGCGTTTAATCTACCATTTTCCATTGCACTTTGTCTTTCCTTTACAATATCAATCTATAGGTTATGTTTTCCTTCTGTTTGCTTATTAACCACCTGCCTTCCAATTATATGTGCATTCCTTTACCTTGGAAATTTGCAACTTCACTACTATTTCTTACCATGTATAAATTAACTATAACTAATGTCTCCCCTTCTAGATTAAGTACAATTTACCTCCTAAGAATCAGTGCTACCTGGGTATCGCCCGGGATATTCCATCTAGGATTTATGGAGAATTGGAGATTTATGGAGAGGTCCCTCCCCCGTTGGGAGTCGGTACTTTGAATGAATGGAGCCTAGCATGAGTTAATAACTATAGAACTAATAACCAACTCATCACTTCATATTATCTAGATCTAAGTGTTTTAAGATACCCATTTCGAAAAGGAGACTATCCGCCGGTAGGCTACCTTGTTACGACTTCACTCCAGTCACAAGCCTCGCCTTTGGCATCCCCCTCCTTGTGGTTAAGGTAACGACTTCGGGCATGGTCAACTTCCATAGTGTGATGGGTGGGTGCACAAAGCCTTGGAACGAATTCATGTACACATTCTTTGTTTAGCGAATGCTTGTTGCGCCCAAGGCACGCACAATGGTGTTACGCACATTCTTTTTTTAAAGAGATACATCTTTTTTATTGAAACGAATGTATGTTGCGGCCATTGATGCGACAATCATTCTTTTTTTAAAAAGAATGCATGTCGCGTCGTGGGGCATGACACACATTCCTTTTTTTTTTTGAAGAATGAATGTTGTGCCCTCTAGACGCGAAATACATTCTTTTTTAGTACAATATATGCAAAAAAACTCCAGAATGTCGCATGTGGCCGGTGGCATGACATATTATAATATATCCACGTATTTAATATGTAAGAAATGTTTTCACATCCTTGGGTGCGAAATATGACCACTCTAGCGCGACGAAATATGACCACAAGTTTGTGCGACATAAGCAGCAGAATATTTTTTTAAAAGAAAATAAAATTTGTCGTGCCCCATATATTAGTTTTTTATTATTTTTAATTCTTAGGGTGTCACAAACATATATTACTTTTTATGTTGTGCCCTATGGTGCGACAAACATATATTACTTTTTATTATATCATTATATACTTTATACATGCCTCGCATAGTTCTATCGCGCCACGAAATGGTGCGACACATGGCCTTTGTGGAGTTAAAAACACGACTATATACACCTTTTTAGCGTGACTAATTAAGGACCCTTTCTCTTGTTGTGAATTATTCAGAAATAATTTTGGGCTCCTAAGCGATTGAAGAGTTTTACATGGAGCAAGATAGGGGATGCGTGGAAGGAGGCAAGATTGGGGATGCGTGGAAGGAGCAAGATAGGGGATGAGTGGAAAGTGCAAAGGAATGATTGGTTCAAGGACAAGTTTAGGTAGGGGGCCAGACCAATGACTAAGCTTATCGCAAATATTCCTGATAGAGTACCACAGGAAGCTTGGGAGAGATTTGTGTAGTGGAAGCTGGAGAGCTAGGAAGAAAAAGGTTGGAGCATGACATGAAATTATAGATTAATGGCTTTTGTAGTTGGTCTCCACGAGATTATATCTGTATAAATTATAAATTAATGGCATTAATTTAATTTAGATTTTTAATAATTAATGAGTTCAATAATTAATGGTTTTTAATTTTAATAGTTTTCAAATGAAGGACACTAGGGAGCAGGGGATAGGAGGCGGCATATACCATGACTTCTTTTTTTGTTATTTTATTTTGTCTAACACTCGTCCACATAAATGCAAAATATTGTTGGGCTGTACGAGTCAAGAAGATCTATGATTACTCCAACATTGAAATTGAAACTATTATAAAGGAAGAACAAGAGAAATATAACAAGATGGCAGAAGTGTGACATTGATGAATAATCGATAAAAAACATGTACTTCTATAGATTCTTAGATTATACATAGTCGCCTTTAGTAAACGCTATTATATGGTAAGTGTTAAACGTGATCACTAATTAATTTATTTATGGACAATGACCCTATTTTACCCTTCAACTAACCATTTTGGACCAGTGGGCACCCTAAACTAACACCGGGTACAATTTTACCCTTAAAGTAATTAAACTAGTCTAATTTTACCCTTTGACGAATTTCGTGTTGACATGTGTCGTCCATGTGTCAACATTACATGTTTTATATATAGAATCAAAATCTCTCCTCTTCTCTCCAAATAGGTTTTACATTTAGGACAAGAGGGAGTATTATTTTATATTTCAAATAGGGTGAGCAAATAGAAATGAAATTTGAAAATTGAGTCGGTTAATTCGGTTTGATTATTCCTTAATTTCAATTTTAGTGTTTAGTTTAGTTACTGAAAAAAATGATTCGATTAAAAAAGAGTAACTCAAAAATATATATAACTTAATTATATTTAATATAAAATATTTCGATTATTAATCAATTCAAACTAAAATGTTTCAGTTAATTCATTTTTCGTTTTTTTTTTAATTTTTCCTATTCAGTTATTCGGTTGTTTCAGCTTTACCGAAAACTGAACAGAATAACCGAATCTACAACCCTAATTACAAAATGAATTGTTGTTATCAATTAGGAAAAATAAAATTAACAGCTCACATTCTATCATCAAAAGAAATATAGTGATTGGTTAACTTGTCAAATTCTCTATATTGAAATAAGTCAAATCATTAGTATATACTCGCTGGAATCTTAAATCTAATAAGAGCTTATTGACTTTTTTTGGAGAAACTAAGGAAGTGAAATGAACCAATTAATTAATAATATTGTATCTTGTATATTATTGGATTATATGTTAGTTATAAGTCAAAAACGTTAGTTTAAAGAAAAAATTCAGGAATACAAAATTTTTAAGTAACTTTTTTGGATTTCTTAAAATTGTTCAAAAAAGCTAACTAGCTCTTATATTGAAAAACAGATAGAGTAATATTTTTTCCAGTGATGATAGAATGTGAGATAGTCCACCAGGAACTCTTAAGAAATGTAGTAACATTTATGTGTCTTTTACTCATGAGGGATGAAAACTCTCTCTCTCTCTCTCTCTCTCTCTCTCTTAATTAAACACAGGGTATTTACCACAATTAACAATGACTAACCCCCTAGCATCCTCCACTTAAAGTAAACGATTATTAGAGAATAGAGATCCTAAAGTCACGGCTTTGATCTCATATTTAATATGAGACCATTAGTACATACCCTCTTTTAATTCAAAAAAGTATTTATATTTATAAGATAGTCTTCATTTGTTTCCTTATTGAATACTTGTATATATTTTTTCTTAATATAAGAATGGTCATTTTTTCCAGATCACCAATAATAACTAGCCATATCATGCATGCGTGCCTATAACTTATTTTAAGGATTAATGGAAGATTCATACATAATTTGGAATTACTAATTTTCTGGGCTTCTTTTCCATACAACATCCTATCAGAATCATTATATAATGGAGCATCCAAAACACTCACAAAACACTTGATAAAGAAAAAACACTCACAAAAAGTTGATAAAGAAAACATCAGAAATACAACAAGAGCCCAAACAACAATCATCAAATCCAAACAAGATTTCAGTCGGAAAAAAAATCCAAATAAGATTTGCAAAACCTTAATTTATGCATTTGGAATTGGTTGATGCATATCTTCATTCAACTTAAACCCCAAGACAAGATTTGTCATGTCTTCAATTAGCAGAGACATGTTACAGAAAGAACTTCCATCTTTCTCCACAGCATCTTTTGCTTTCTCTGCATATTTTCTTGCTCTTTCTCTTATCCTCTCACTCTCTTCATCATCTTCACTCATCACTTTCTCTATTGCCTCCTTCACCTTTTCTCTCTGCACTTCAACACTATAATTTTCGTCCTCAATTTCCCAGAAATTCATACAATTCTCAACTCCCACCCTCACACCTATCTCCAACAACTGAACAACAACCTTCTCATTATAAAACTGATCAGCAAATAAAGGAAATGTTACCAATGGAACCCCACTACATATTCCTTCAAGTGTTGAGTTCCATCCACAATGTGTTAAGAATGCTCCTATTGCTTTGTGTGAAAGTATCAACACCTGAGGAACCCAACTTCTTATTATAATTCCTCTTCCTTTCACTCTCTCCTCTAGTCCATCTTCCTTCATCATCTTCTCCATTTCTTCCATCTTGTATGCATCTCTCAGCACCCAAATGAATGGTCTCTTTGTAGCTTCAAGTCCCAAACCTATTTCCAACACCTGTTCTGGGACTAAATTGGTTAAGGTTCCAAAGCAGACATAAATAACAGATCTTGCAGGCCATGAATCAAGCCATTTCAAATAACATTCTCCTCCTCCTCCTTCTTCCTTCGACTCCGGTACCGGTTTTCCTCTCTTCGCCTTGTCTAAGTCTTCTTTGTTTGAGAGTGAGACTGGTCCAATGCACCAAACCATTTTACCAGTAACTGTTTTATACTCCTTCAAATATTCTTCTTCCAACTCATCAAAGCTATTCACTATCACCCCATATGCTTCATCTTCAGCCTCCCATATTTTATCTCGCCAAGTGATCGTGCTATCTGTGACTGTAGAACGAAAAAATGGATGAAGTTGTGGTATTTTGAACACAACCCTATCAGGCAATCCAGGGATACTGACATATTCTGAATCTGAGACATCCATGTACACCTTGGAAGAACGAAGACTTTGGTTGCATAAAAAAGAGAAACAATTAACCCCATCGAATCTTATTGTAGGAAGTTGGAACTTTTTTGCTACAGAAACCACACAAGGAACATGTGGATCATGTATTATGCAAGATGGGTTTGGAGTTACTTTTTCAAAGAGCTCTTCAAGTGGGCCTTGCAACTTGTTCAATAGGGTATCGTTGAAGCTAGTTAGATCATCACTGGAAGACAAAGAGTCTACGCTCTCACAATGTCTTTCATTAGGGAAATGAAATGTCTGAAGGTGAATTTGTGAGGCAGGGTTATGAATCATCTCTGTTTCAATGGCTGCTTTGACTCGAAGGGCATTGAGGGGTGTGGTGGCTAAGGTCACCTTCACGTTGTTCCGGCGAGCCAAGAGTTTGGCTATGTCCACCATGGGAAGAAGATGACCTGGAGCCATATAGGGTATCAAAACAAAGTGAAGCATAACAGCTGTGTTAGCCATGATATGCTGGAGAAGAGATTGGATATAACAATATGAGAGATAGATGATGGGGTTTTTAGAATTTTGAACACTTCGCTTGGGGAAGGGGATATTTATAGAACTAGTCATTTCACTCCCGCGCAACGCGCCTTTAACACAAAAAAAACGACAAGCTGTATGTAGCAATAACTTCAAGATACTAATCTATCAAGAAGAGGAAGATATTCACAAAATTTGGTATTACTAAATGAAGACACCGTAGGAACACCTAGAAGCATAAAAAGCGGAAAAAATTAGTATTAGTAAGGTATTGACTAATGCAACTGATATGTGCTTCCCGCGTTTCGCGCGGTTAGAATAAGCCTTAACAGATGAAGAGATTCATTATATTTATGTAACTAAATTCTTTAGATAAAATTGTGCAAACACAAATTTAATAAGCTGTCTGCACAATGCACTACTACAAATTGTCCCTCTACCAGCGCACCTTTACATGCGCTTAGAAGAAACACATGTATAGAGGGTCCTTTACATGCGCTTTAAGCGCATGTACAGGTAAGAATCTATACATGCGCTTAAAGCGCATGTAGAGGCCTTATCTCTACATGCGCTTTAAGCGCATGTAAAGGCACAAACACCCTTTACATGCGCTTTAAGCGCATGTAAAGGCACTACTGAAGTGCAAAACATGGAGTCATGCATAAGAGATCCTCCTCAGACCTCATAAGGTGTTCCTGCTTGTGGACTTAGTGTTTCAAGGCTCCATTACCACTTTTGGGTGCTATGGAAATGGTGAAACACCCTTTACATGCGCTTTAAGCGCATGTAAATGCACTACTGAAGTGCAAAACATGGAGTCATGCATAAGAGGTCCTCCTCAGACCTCATAAGGTGTCCCTACTTGTGGACTTAGTGTTTCAAGGCTCCATTACCACTTTTGGGTGCTATGGAATTGGTGAAACACCCTTTACATGCGCTTTAAGCGCATGTAGAGGTAGAAACACCCTCTACATGCGCTTAAAGCGCATGTAAAGGGTGTTTCTACCTCTACATGCGCTTAAAGCGCATGTAAAGGGTGTTTCTACCTCTACATGCGCTTGAAGCGCATGTAGAGCCTCTACATGCGCTTAAAGCGCATGTAAAGGCTTGTTCTTCAATGGAATTCACTATAACATTGTCAAGCACAAGATTTGAGCATTTTGAGATGAAGTATTGAAACAATTTAGTTGAAAAGCACCAAATCATATGAATATCCATATAATTAAATGGACATTGGTCTTTACATGCGCTTTAAACGCATGTATAAGCCATAAAATATTAAAATAACAAAGGAAAGTCAATACATGCACTTAAAGCGCATGTAAAGGCTCCAACTTAATATAAAAGCTGAACTTGCCCTATTTCAGACACACCCACTCCCCTTACTCGTCCTTCTCTCCCTTCTTTTATTTCTTTTATTTTTCTTTTTCTCCTCCCTTCATCATCATTCCTCACCATCTCTTCTCTGGCTCTCTTTGTTTCCTTCATCTCCGATCCGGCGCCGCGCGTTGTGCCACGCCGCCGCCGACGTCGACGGCAGCGAAGGGAGCCACCTTGGCTCCTCCTTCTTGTTCCTAACCTCTTCTTTTTGTGTGTGTTTGAGTATGATATGAATGAAAGATAGAGCTCAAGCGAGAACTTTTATCCGGTGATTTGGGGCGTTTTCCGGCGATTCTCCGGCAACTATAAAGTAGGTAAACTCCTATAATTTTCCCTGTATCATATGCTTGCTTTTAGGGTTTTCATTAGAAAGAATTTTGGGATTTTGATGTAAATCAATTCCTATGCCAATTGAGTTGAAATTTGTTGCCCCAAAATCAAATTGGAGTCATTTTTAACTAGCCTATGGGTTTGGATCGTTTGATTTGGGGTTAGAATGAAGTTTGGGCAAAATTGAAGTGTTAAAAAGTTAGGGTTTGAGAGCATTTTCGAAAATCCAGTATAAAGTGTATTGCAATTGTTTACATGTATGAGTTTTAGATGGAAGTGTGAAGTTTTGTGGTTGTCAGTTGAATGGAAAAAGATGATTGTTTTGTATTTTTCACCTATATCTTGATTCAATAGCTCTTTTCTTCTTACACACAGGTTTTCACTCACTTCCTTCGCCTTCTCTTTCTTTCTTTTTATTTCCATTCATTACTTTTATTTTATTTCCTCCATTTTATTTCACTTTACCACTTTCATTTTTTTTCAACACGTCTTATTTTTAGGGCTTGATTTCTGTCATTTACTTTTAGTGTTTTGTGCCTCGAAAAAAATTGTGACTTTCTATGTTTGAACGAACTTGCTGGTGTTATGTATTGTAATTAGTTGAGTAGTGTTTTTATGTGTTTTGTTTACTTTTTTGTATCTCTTTTTTCAGTTGGTTGTACTATTCAGTTTGGCAAGCATTTCTCATTCATGAAGTTCTACTGTTTATGTATGTTTATGGGGAACTGAAAATGATGCACCTTTTTGGTAATGGGAATTATATGTTGTTTTTTTGGGTGTTTTGCTTCCTAGTTTAATCATAAGCTGTAAGCACAGTTTTGAAGATATTCTATGAGGTGTGCATTTAGATTTAGGATGGCGCAAATTCCTAGTTTAATGGGAATTGTAATTGGAATATAGCAGCGAAGAAGAACAACAACAACAACCCCTCCACGATTCCTCTTTCTTGTCTCTCACTGAGAAACCTGACCTCAATTTGGCCCTCTTGGACGACTATGAAACCGAGGAGCTCCACTATGATATCGACCCTCACCACCGAAGTGGTCTCTCTCTCTCTCTCTCTCCCTCCCCCTCACTTCCACTTTTCTTTATCCTCAACTTCCATTTCCTGCTCAAAGCTCACATTTTTACACACTTTTTATTATCACCTCAATCAATACAACACACCCACTTCAATAATACTCTATACTTGCAAATTTTCACTTTCTAATCAAATTAAACTTCATTCCATGGACAAGCTCATGCCCACTATGCCTGCTCACTTGAATGAGTCCAATATTAATGCAGGATATGTGGCTTTGCTGGGGAAGCCCAATGTTGGCAAGAGTACGCTGGCCAACCAGATGATTGGTCAAAAGTTGTCCATAGTCACTCAGAAACCTCAAACCACAAGGCATCGTATTCTCGGTATATGCTCTGCCTCACATTATCAGGTTTGCACTCACTGCCACCTCCTTCATTCAACTCATTATCTTGCATGCCCATCGCTTGTGGTTATGTTTTTGAGTATGTGATTCTCTTCTATTATTTCTGGTTGAGCTCATGGGATGATGAGTTGGTATTAAACTATGTTATAGTATTTCATTTGGATGTTTTCCCTCCTGTACCTTGCACACGCATATGAACATGGTTGGATAATAGTTTCATTAGTAGAATTAAGATATGTTAACTGCATAAAAATTCAGACTTGAGTATAGACAATAGATTATTTAAAAGTTCTTGTAAGTGAGTTTTTATGTTCATACTTTATTCTCTATAATTAAACTTCTCTATTTATAAAACAGTGAAGGTATTAACTGTACTGATTTTTGTTTTTAATTGGTAAGAGACGAAAATAGTTACATGTGAATTAAAGTTGATCAAATCATTGCAAGCTTGTTTGTGTTGTATGATGTTATTTCAATAATTAACTTCTAGAACTTGTTTTCTGTTTTGTTTTCTGCTGCACCTTGTTTGCCCTTAAATTATTTAGAATGAAGAGATTATTCTGATGAAGTATTAGAAAACCGTAGATAATGAAGTTTTAAGTTGAGAGGCATAATAGTTAGCATATGTGAAATTCTATTAATTGTAGGAAGGAATGTAAGGGGAGGTGTATTTACAGTAATGGGAAGGAGAATGAATATTGGTTATTTAGTGGAAACAATATGATTATTGAGCTTGTTGGATAAGAAGTGTTGGAGTTATATTTGAAATGAGTAGTTTGCTAGCTGAAGGCCTTGTTTTTTTTTCTTTATAAGAATATATTGATTAGCTAAGAAATAATCCTGTTGTGAATTGGCGAAGCCGTGATTGTTCATGATTTCCCTTAGTGACCTTATTTCTGATTAGGAACTGATCATTAGTTCTTATATAATCATGTATGGCCTAATTTATTGTTGGATTCGGCGATATTTTAAATAACGATTAGAGCATGACCAATGATAGGTCATAAGTAGTTGGTGGTTATTAATCATTAATTTCCTGGAAGGAAGGCACATACAACATTCTTGTGTGTATATATATATATATATATATATATATATATATATATATATATATATATTTGTTTCATTTATAAAAGGTTGATCTTTTACATAGGATGAATCTTAATAAAGTTGAGGAGTTGAATATTTATTACTTTGTTCTGAATCATTTCCTGTTTTGTCAATATTTTTAGTATAGATTAACTTGTGAACAACTATGATGCACATAGTTCTTTTTGCTTATGTATATATAAAAAATGAATCATACATTGTTATTGTTTTGATATTGATATATAATTCATTTTTGAAGATATTAAGTAATTGACTTTTTCTGGTAAATTCTTTTGATATAATGCTAGTTGGTTCTATGAACTACAACTAGTATTGGTGGTTATATTGGGAAATAATGTAAATTTATAATAATTTTTTTTTAAAAAAAACATTCTATACATGCGCTTAAAGCGCATGTAAAGGGGCCACCTGTACATGCGCTTTAAGCGCATGTACATCTACATGCGCTTAAAGTGCATGTAGATGTACATCTACATGCCCTTAAAACATTATATACATGCGCTTTAAGCGCATGTAGAGACACATCTACATGCGCTTAAAGCGCATGTAGATGTACATGCGCTTAAAGCGCATGTAGAGGTACATACCTCTACATGCGCTTTAAGTGCATGTAGAGCCCCCCTCTACATGCGCTTTTTAAAAGCGCATGTAGAGCCTTTACCAGCGCCCCCCTCTACATGCGCTTTAAAAGCGCATGTAGAGGCCAAAATAAGCGCATGTAAATGGGGTAATCTGTGGTAGTGATGCGAATGGGAACAAACTTATATGAAAGGGATTACACTTTATCATTATGAAGATAAACATAACACTTTTCGATCCCAACTGCTCTTGTGATCAACTTACGGTTGTGTTGCACACCGAACTCCATAGTAATTAAAAAACTCAATGCAAAGTAGTCACAATGTTCCATTCCCATGTATGCTTGCAAAGTACTCACTGTTTTTAATTTAATTCACATGCAATATCACTATATATATCAGTGAGATTCTAAATCATTTGTTTTTTTACCATGTCAGCTTGACCAATACCATGCCTATATGCCTTACACTTTGGTTCGTTGAGTTATGAGATTAACTCAATTTCAATTTTTGATTTAGGACGGTGTAAAATGAAAAAAAGTAGATACAACATTATCATGAATATTTATTTGGAATAAGAAGATCAATTTGTGCATTCAATTTGATTATTCAAATGTCAGAATGAAAGCAGGCCACTAGTTTGATTTTAATTATTTCAAAAAGCCTTTTGCTATCCTTTTCATGATATATAGTAACATCTAGCGCAATAAGATGTATCAGAATCACTTACAATGAACTCGTTACTTGTTTTGCCAAAAAATCCTTTTGCCAATATGAACATGTAAAGCATAAACAAATACTGAGATATGGCAATTAATGCAAAAAACCCATCAATACATATCACACCAATTATTGAGCCCCAAGATACAATCTTTAAGTTATACTCAAGCAAGTTGTAATGAAAAAAATTATACTCAAGCAAGTTTCAATATATTATATACGACTCACTTATTTGGAACCTCATATTTTCCCAAGAACCCATCTAAAACTCTCTCTCCCCTCTTTTCCATCAATAACCACTTTCATCTAGAACTTCAATCACAAAATAAAACTCCCCATACGCATCAAAGAAGTAATCGGAACAGGGGATGATGCATTTTTTCATTTAGAAATTTCTTCCCTCTGATGGTCTTTTAATTTAAATGAAAAATGTCTCAAACCTGCAAGATACCATATTTATCAAGTTTAGATGAGGCATGTTTAATTATTTAATCATAACACGCACATACAGTAGTTCTCTCCGGCTGGTATATGTTTAATTATTATATAAAGTTATAAACCCAGAGAGAAAAAAGTAATAAGGGTGTTTAATCAGAACCCTATTATCACTCCGTAATGCGATACTCCCTCCGTTTCTAAATATAAGATCACTTTGGTTAATTTGGGGAGATTAAGGAAGACAATAAAATTACATGATCCCAAAATCCCCTCAATTACTTAACTTTGAAAGGAGGAGGGGTTTTCAATGAAAAGAGGGAGTATAAGGGTAGTTTGGGCAAAACTTGAGATAAAATAGGAAATGATCTTATATTTAGGAACTTATCCATTTCCTCAAAGTGATCTTATATTTAGGAACGGAGGGAGTATTAAATATGAGTATATCAAATGAGTTGGTGTGGAACATAGGGAACATGCATAGAACCACAAAACGTTCATGTATTTATACGAATGCATATAGTGTAACCAATAAGTTGTCCCCAAACAAAGATATAAACAATTGTCATAGTCTATGGCCAAAAAAAAAAATTGTCATAGTCGAGGGATAGAGACAAAAGTTTTTGAAAGCCGTGGTCCAGATATGGCCCACCACAACAAATATGTAAATGGAACAATTTTGATTGATCAGCTAGCCTGCGGCAAAACCTCAATGTGGGGTATATATAGTACGATCTACATCTGCACCAATTACATCATTCTCATTGCTAACCTCAATGTGGGGTATATATAGTACGATCCACGTCTGCACCGATTACATCATTCTGCACCGATTACATCATTCTCATTGCTATATTAAACTTCCGGCCCCACACCTCATAAAGCACCAAACAGTTAGCGTTTACCGCAATTTTGTCGTTCAGTCGCTGGTTGATTATAAATATAAATTAATATAAAGTATAAATAGGATAAAAAAATATATAACTACTACCCAATAAAATAATATTATTATTAATATTAATATCTATAAACATTGGTGACTGGACTTATAATTAACTGACATGATGATAAAAAATGAACACATTAAAATGCAATAAATAACGACAGCAAGGCAGGCAACGATCGGCTTGGCTAAATACCAACTCAAAGGCTCAGCTACAAGAGAAGAGTGCACCCAGAACATCCCCTCGAACAGCGCATGACACTTGATAAGAGAAAACTTAGAAATCAGCCAATAAGCCAATGGAGGAATACCAAAACCTTACCCATGATCTTTTCATCCAAACTTTAGGAACCTGGATGCAGCATAATGCTAGCTGCATTCAGGTGTCTTTTCATCACTGGTATACCCGCTAGATGGCCTTGGTCCATCTCTTATGGAGTCTCTTTTTCAGTTTGAACCACCCATGAACGACACGCTCGTCCACCCCGGGATGATGTTTAATAAGATGCTTATGTTATAAATCTCTCAAAAAGTCGGTAGCCATGAGTTTCAAAGGATTGAGTTTATTGATCTGCACCCAAGATCCTATCATGTTCTTATGTTATAAATAATGGTTCAATTCATCTATTAAAATTTTAGTTTCAGTTTCATGTTTAAGTGTCAGTTTGTGCAAGTATGTTTCACCTTTTGTCTTTATAATTGGGTGTGTATCTTTATTATGAGAAATGAGTATTCTAGTTATTAAGATATTTGAATATTTTTTGATTGCACTACTGGGAACATCATCAGCCCATTCATAAACAAAAAAAAAAAAAACAAAGCACATGGCATAACCCATTGCCTTAAAAGAAAAAGACACAATATAATATTTTAAATTATATTACCAAATACTCAATGATGATACAATTATTAATTATTAATGGAGAAATAAAACAAATAATGAGAGAATCAGCTAAATAGCTTTAAGCAACAGTGCCTAATCAAGTTAACGAAAAAATGTTTCCAAGGATCATAGCGTTCATCATCACATTTGAAGTCCTGGTGAAGAGCATCTGACAGAGCTATATGAGCCAATAGTTTGCAGGAACATAACCTTGTTTAGATTCGCCAACGATTGCCAAAGTGGATGAATAGCTTAGTTGAAGCAGAAATCAGAGATTATTTACAATGTTTAGTAAAAGTGAATAAAAAGTGTTAAGAATCTCTAAACATTGTGGTGGCTCCACTTGCATACAACGACTATTACAAATGGGGCTGAAAATAAGGCCTACAATAAAGCAAACTTTGAATCAACGTGTACAAGAGGAATCTAGTCTCTGGATGAGCCCAGAGTGCATATATAAGGGCTATGCCTATATTACGCATACAAATAATACGTAGTAGAATAATAAATAGAAAAAGAAGGAATGAATGGTAGGATGAAATAGAATATCACAGCATAAGCCATATTGTGATAAGACAGCACTCATTCCCGAGAAAGCTTCCTAAATTGGTTGCATGCAGTCACAAAAAAGTAACTACACATACACATGCATGAGGCAGCAATATTTCACCTCTATTTCAGAGATTAGATCAATGCTATTTGAAGACACCAACGTTCAGCTACACCACATCAGCAGAAGAAACAACCAGTTTGCAGACTTTTTGGCACGGCAAGGACTCAATCTCCCAGATGAAATCTCCATCTTCATGGAGATCCCCGATGCATGCAAAGACATGATGCAAACCATCCACCAGACCACCCACGCCGGGTCTCCAGGATCCAGCCAACTTCTCTAATTAAGCCCAGGCTTTCCCCTCTGTTATAAAAAAAAGCAATATTTCACCTCAAAACCAAGCAAGCAGCGGCAGGGTGGGAGTTGTGAAGTGAGAAGGAGGGTTGGGTTTTATAGATGAAGTGAAGAAATTTGAATTTTGAAAAAAGAGAAACGTGTTGGATGGTATTACTACAGGTACAAAAACATGGCCCACCAACATGACAAAAAGGAGAGAATTGTACGTGAAGCAGAGAATGAAACTCTGGAGTGAATAACGAAGGTAGAAAAAAACGTCTTTCTTAGCGGGGACACTCCCGTGTGGGATTAGGTGGCCCACAAACATATTGTTTCAATGTAAAATATGGAGAAGCACCGAATAAAAACCTAGTGTGAATAGTGAAAGCAGATACAACGAAAGGGAAATGGTGGATTAGATGTAATTTGTTAAGTTGATGGCGAGTCTCTTAGTAAGATTGAGGCCGGAAAAAGAATGAACTTAGAAAACCAGAAAAGGGAAACAATAATTTTTAGAATGGGAATATTAAATTATTGATGGTTGTGGGCCATATAGCCCATAGGAGTTGAGTTGTGAGATTAATTTTTAGAAAAATATCATCCTTTAACCCCTATGAAAAAATAACCTAATTTTAAATTCCATCCACAAAAATATGAAACTGCACTTTGCTGTAAAGGCCAAAGTAAAATTAATATATTAGCTAAAAAGATCAAAATGTTTTTATTGAATTTGATAGTCAGAATGCAATACTCCATAATGTTTCCAAAATGTTTGTGCTTTTTCCACTCCAACATTAATGTAAGTGTTCCCTAGTATTAAAACCAATGAACCCAACAATAAAATATCAAACACTTCACCCTATTCCAAAATGTATAAAAAGAATTTCAAGACGTTTGTGTTTATATTAATATTTTCAAGTCTTAAAAACCATAGAACATTCTGGCGAAAAAAAACCATAGAACCAATAAGTACATTTGGCCTTTTAGGTGAGACATCAAACAATAGTTTATTGTCTTAATGGCAAAGTGAAGTTTCACATTTTTGTGAGGGGAATCTAAATTATTTTATTTTGGAGGGGGATAACCTGAAAACTTCCCTTGATTTTAAAAATACAGTAGTAGCAATATGTTGGAAATAATTATTTTCATTGTATTGTTATGTTATATTCTTACTGTTGCCTCCTTCACCTTTTCTCTCTCCACGGTATTGGTTAAGTGAAATAACTATTATTTTCATGGTATTGTTGGAAAAGTATGTTAATAGCATTGATCTATGAAAATTTTATCGACTGCATGTTCAATCTTCGTTGGCCGACTGACCTCGTAACAAGCTTGAGCTTTGTTGGGTCCATACACGGTTTTTATATCAACTAGCTTACCTTTTGTTTTTGTTTTTATATAATAGGAGTATCAACTTTATAGCAGTCAGCTTGAAAACATGTACTAACGCAGACGTGTGAGACTACGTACAACATGCATATCCAGTTACGCTCTACCCTCATGAATGATACGTTGAGAAGGAATTTATTTTGGTGTTTGAGGCCCGCCTCAAGGGAGTTGCGTGGTCATACATTATAAGTTTGATGTACATGCAATCTTTTCATATTTGTTAAACATGCGAATGAATGAGTTTTTCTTTGTTAACAACAGCGAATTGAAAGCAACGACCATTGAACACCTTTTCTTTTCACTAAAGCCTTGTCCACCTTCAAGTTTTTATTTTCAGGAAATACCTTTTCAATTTGTAGACTTATTCTACTGTTCACAGCCAAATTTGGCGCCCAAAACTGAGAAAGCAAGCTTTTCAAGCTTTTCATTGACTATGTTTATATTATAGTGGTTATCGTACGTAATATATGTATGTGTGTGTCTATATATATATACATATATAGAATGTGTATACAATATTGGTGAGGCTGTTTGTCATGTGCCTAATTTAATGCCCATGTGCAACATAGACAAATTTAATGAGTTATTTATTCTGAAACCTAAAAGTAATCAACGTTGTTGACCTTGCACTTTATTTATTACCCCTCCTGAAACAAAAATAGTCCATCACAATGTGGCCCGGAACCAACCCGATTAGGACATGACTGACCCGACCATCGGGTAGGACAGGACTAGGACACATACTCCATGACCAATCGGCGGCTTGACCCGATTATTTATTAATATGTTTTAATAAAATTTTTTATAAATTTTTTATTATTTATTAATATTTTTTATAAAAAATGTTTTGTTAATTTTTCTATTAGATGTCCTTTTCTTTTCTTGTTTCTATTATAATAGCTTCCTATATGGTTAATGTTTATTAATTTCTCTAGAGTAAGCTACCTCAAGTTATGTTTACAATTATATCTGCATTTTATTAATCTTCAATTAACCCTCTTCATTTAATAGCCACTCAACTATCTCTTTAATTTTCAATTTAGAGTTTGGTGCTATATTCAAAGCGGTCCACTAACCCTTTTTTGTAGCAGCTATATGAGACTCATTATATTTATAATCCATTGATGTTTTTCAATTGTTATTGATGAATGATAATCAGATTTTTTTTCTTTGTTCTTTCTGAAACTGGGGTTGAGTTTCCGTCATTTTGTGTTAGGCATGATTATCATAGTCCGTCACATGGCCCTGTGGTCATGTCCGACCCGATCTCGGTGTCGGGTCAAACAGAACATGACCAGGTCTCGGGCCAAAAATTCTGACCCGACAACTATTTAGGACAGGACCAAACACAGATCTTAATATTTATATAAGGGCGAAGGCCCAAAAATGATACATAACTATTAGCCAAGGAACAAAATTAATACATAACTATTCCAAGGTACAAAAATGATACTCAACTTTTACCATGGGATCAAAAATGATATTTTCACTAATATGACAATAATATTAGACATGAAAAGTCCAAAATGCCCTTATAAATTAATTGCCGCCCGGTGAAAGTTTATTTAATTATAAGGGCATTTTGGACATTTCAAGTATAATATTATTGTCATATTAGTGAAAATATCATTTTTGATCACATAGTAAAATTTGGTATCATTTTTGTACCTGTAACATCCTGGAAAAATTAATATAGAATCAGAGAGTGTTTTGGGAAATAATAAATGGAGAAATTAGGAATTTTGGAATTTTTAAGAATTTTCGGTGATTTTTAGAATATTTTGGAAGTTTTAAGTAATAAGCGTGCAGATAAGTAATTAAGCAATTGAAGATTTTGAAATATAAGGGAATGGTGAGATCCAAAATATTTTGAAGGTTAAGGAGTTAGGAGGCTGGTTTAAGTGATTTTAAATTAAAAAGAGTACAATATGACAAGTTTGGGCTACAAATTTTCATAACTCATCCTTATTTCATCCAATCAAACACTCCCTTAGTCCTTTTTCCTTCCTTCCTTATGCTTCAAATCCGACGCACCCCCCCTTTTCTTCACCATTTCATCTTCTACTTCCATACACACACACCCACACCAATTTTCTTCATCTCTTCACCACCTTCCTTCCATTAAATGTTGCAAAATCAAGTGGGTTACTCATTGAGCAATGAAACCCGGCCGATCTACTCGTCCCCACACTCACCCTCTTCGTTTTCTTCACGTTTTCCGGCGACAGGGGCGGCGGACGGCGGCGACACGGCGGTGAGTGGTTGGTGGTTCATTTTCTTTCGTTTTTCATGCCACTTTCTTGTTCCAACCTTGTTTCTTATAGTTTTCTCTTCTTTTATTGGTAAAACTCGGCCAGCCACCTTGAGGTGTCGATTTCCGGCGATTCCGGCGGCGGCCGGCGGCGGTGACACTTCCCTCCTCATTCTTGAACTTTGTAAGTCTTCCCAACCATTTGTGATGTTGTTTTGTAGATAAAGTTCCTTCTTTTGAGTTAGGGTTTTGTGAAAATTTGGGACTTTAGGATTTGCAAACTACCACAAGGATTGTTAAGTGATTAATTGAAGATTTGTGAGGATAATTGATATCTCTTGAAGTTGGAAAATACTTTGGAATTTTCGGGGGAATATTTAGGTATTCTTTGAAGTTGGGGTTTTGATTATAATGACATTTGGGAATGTTAATGCTTTAATATTGACATTGAATTTGAGTATTTTTGGGAGCAATTGGATTTTCTAAAGGAGATTGAACATTTGGGAATTTTTAGTGATGAATGTGATTCTTTGAAGTTAGGGATTACATATACTTGATTCCTTGGGAACTTTAAACAAGAATTTGTGGATATTAAAGTGGTTGAATGGAGATGTTTGGAATGTAATTAAGTTTTTGGTAGCTAGGAAATAGTTTGGGAATTTTGTAGACAATATTTGGACTCTTTGAAGTTGTGATTTGTTAATGAATGATGTTTTGAATAAATTGGTGGTAGTATAATAGTTTTTGAAGTGATTTAATAATTCTGGAAGGTTGGAATTGTTGGAATTGGTAGTTGGGAGGAAGTTTGATAATTAAAGTGTTGAATAAAGAGGAAATTGATTAGATAAAGATAGGTTGAAGTTTGGTGGAAGGTTTGTGAAGTTAAGAAGTTACTTTAAGTTATAAATTTGATATTGATAAGGTGATTTGGTGATTGGTGATCGTTTTGCAGTTTTATGGGCATTTGTGTTTTCTTTAAAGTTGAGGTTTGTTTATGTGAGCTGTATGTAGTAAATTGAAAGTTAAGAAATGTTAGTGTAAGTGTTATGAAGATGTTAGAGGTATGAAATTGTGTATAGGAGGAAATTTTGGTAGTTAAAGAGTTGGTTGAAAGAGATTTTTGGTATGTAAAAGAGTGTTTGAATGGTGATGGATTATTTGGGAAAGTTAAGGAGCTATTTGGAAAACATAAGGAATATTTTGAAGAGGTTTAATAAATTTTACATGTTTGGTTGATTTTGGTAAGAGTTAGGGAAAATGGTAAATCAATACTTTAAGAACTATAAACAAAGGGTTAAGGGAATTGTAGGGTACAGAAGAATATAGAAAAGTATGGAAGTTAGAAGTAATTGATTACTTCAATAATTGTTTTAGAATTAGTTTGGATTGGTGGTCTAAGTCACTGATATTGTGTCTTGACCATCAGCAGCTCATTGTGCGATTATAGTCGGCAATGCTTCGAGTGGAGCTCGCGGAAAGCAATAACTCAGGATATATGCAGTGTTGTTTTTGAGCTTGAACAGGTAATCACGCTTAACTGACTGTGATACTGAGGGTGACGGTAGTTGAGGATTTCTAAAATCCTCTTCTACTTTATATATAAATGAAATGTGTTCTGATTACTTTATATTTAAACGTGGGCTATAGGGTACCTTTCTAATAAACTGTACTTTATATATATATATATATATATATATATATATATATATATATATATATATAAATCTTTTGTATGTTGCATGACACTGATTATTAGTACCGTCGGCCGATGTAACCATCGATTTGCGCAAATCGATAGGTTAATTGTACAGGTTCCTCGGATTGTAAAGGAACCAGGGATGTTTTCACATTTTAGAGTGCTCCTTTTTTCATGCTTTCAGATTTGAGACTGGGCACAGTGTCAATCACGTTTATTTTAGCCTATTGAGAGATGGATGTATCTGTTCTGTATATATATATATATGTATATATTACGTGGTTTATGCAGGTTTTGAAAATTGTGGTACCCTGTAGACACTCCACTACCCCATTTCTGAGTGTCACAGTGAGTTAAGTAGTGATTACTGAGACATTGTTTTGTCTCACCCCATTCCCTTTATTTTTACAGGTGATCATACCAGAGGGAGGCACAAAGGAAAGGGAAGGAGCTGTCCGGCCTGCACTTAGACAGTGCGTAGGCCGGTGGTGATCCATTAGGATTATATATTGCCATTTGATTAGGCTGCATCTGCTTCCGCATTTGTTTGTTGTTATTTCGAATGAATTGAGCTGTTGAATTATTGTATTAACAGTTTCTGTGATTTGATCATGACTTGTAAATGGTATGTTATTTTGCTACTAGTACTGCGATAGTAGCGGTTATGTGATAATTGTAGTTGTGCTACAGACTCTGTTAGTATTATTGATTGACTGGAATAATAGATTATGTATTACAGGGAAATTGCCTGAAAATGGAAAGGCATTCCTTCTTTTCCATCATGGACGTATTAGATGTTTGTGTTGATGTGATTTGTTGATACAGGTTGTTGTTTGGAATAACTGTGCTTAGGAAAGTTCGTTTCCTAACATGGTTATATCAAGTGATTGTGATTTACTGTTGTGATGAGTGATGTTATTTTATATAACTATGTTAGATGGGCCCCGCTCTAACATGGTTACCTCTTTTCTGAGTGTTTTTTTAAGGTATTAGGTGATTCTTTTATAACCATGTTATGAGAATTCTTACTAACATGGTTATCAATATATTATCCATGATAGCACTTTTATCGTTTTAGGTAATTCTTTTCTATCATGGATAATGAATAAATTATTATTAGGAATTTCTTTTCTAACTATGATAGCGATATCGATATTATGTAAAAATCTTTTTCTATCATAGTTAGTAAAGGATTTATTGAATTGATAGTGATATTATTAATTTAATTAGGGATTTAGTAATAAAATGTTATAGTACCTTGGAATAGTTATGAACTATTTTTGTTCCTTGCCAATAGTTATGTATTATTTTTGGGCCTTCGCCCTTTATATAATTTTATAGGTTAATTTGTGGTTTTTAATATATTTAGATGAAATATTAGTTTATAAATGCTCCTAATAAAGTCAATAATTTTATATTTAATATTTCACATTATCCCTACAATTTAGGCATTAATCTAGGCTGATTTGAATTAATAAGAATATATTATATTATTAACCATTTTAATTATTGGTTAGAAACAAATGAGAGATTAAAAAGGGATTTTATGAAACATTATTTAATTACTAGATATAATATTATGCCTTGTTTGTTTGTTTGTTAGATATTATTAAATTATATAATCAACTTGGCAGGTATGACTTAGTCCATTTGAATTTGAACTCAAAAGAAGGAGATTTAAAAACATCACTTGGGAAAAGGTCACGAGAAGCATAAAAGACTATGTGCACACATGTTCATTCAAAAGGAGGAGGAGCAGAAAACTATATATATAACCTCTCATAACCCTAGTTTTCTACAACCCTAATTTCCCATAACCCTTATATCTCTTCCACCATCCACCTCTTAAACTAAACCTCTCTCGTTCTTGATGATGGAAGCGAAGGAAGGAGCTTGAATCTTCTCTAGGGGAGTTGTAGTTCTAATCCCTCTTCCTTTCTTACATTTATGCTTTTCTAGGGTTCTACGAGTGTATTTGTGATATTTGTATTAGGAATTGAAACTACATTTATATTGTTTATGTTATTTCATTCTTGTTGAATATTTGATTTGATGTGTTTTAGCTTTGAGATTTATAAAATTTATGGGTTCATGATTTTGTTTTTCTCTTGGTGAAAATTATGTGCTAGTACAAGGTGGCTTGGCTAGTGGATTGTAGGTCAAATTTATTTGCATGCATGAAATGACAATTAGGATTTATAAATTATTTTGTGGCATTGGACGTCAATCTTGTGTTAGAATCATAAGTTTTGATGAAGACTAAAATATGAAAGGACAAGTTAAACACTTAGGAAAAATTATGTTAATATAGAACCACAAGTAAGAGTACAACCGGATGTAGATTTACTTCCGGATGGACTGTGACTAGCGCTCGCGGATGAATGACTCATCCCCCAGCGGAAGCAAGTAATACACTAAGTCATAACTCAGTCTAAGAACATTAGAAGTATAAAATCCTTGAGACTAAGTTAGGACGCAACAGGATGCAGGAATGCTTCCGGATGGTTAGTGACTAGCACTGCCTATTGGGTTAGGCAACACCGAGCGTCAGTGAGTATAACTCTAAGTCATGACTCAACGTCCAGTAGAAGTGCTTCCGGATGTGGAATTGCTTCCGGAAGTAAGAGAGCTCCCTTAGACTAAATGAACTCTCACTGCATGTGACTATGTTTTAATATTGCTAGACTAACGTTCAAGTGCAGCACACTGAGTGATGTTGCTTTCGGATGTGGATTTGCTTCATGTAGCTTCATGTAGCAATCAGGATGTCAGAACGTTCAGCAGTGCAGTGTCAGAGTGCTTTTTGGCAAAGCAGAGTTGTCAGAGTTGCTTTTCAGAGATAAAGCAAAGTCAACCCTGCTGAGCATTAATGAGCAACGGTAACAAGGGAATAACAGCTATATTCCAACGGCATTGTTACCTACCAATAGTGAGAATACTTGAAGACACTATATAAAGAAGCTCGTCTTCATTTATGAAGACAACTTGAAGAAATCCATAAAACTAGAGAGAGAAAGCGAGAACAATTTTCAAGCATTCAAAGCTGCCCAGAAAAGCAAGAGAGCACTTAATACATTGAGAGTTCTTTTCATCTACTCATCTTGTACTCTTTGTAGTTAAGTCTCTTCATTTATTAAGAGCATTTATTGTACTTAAGTGTGTAACATTATCTGTTCTTAGAGAGAACTAAGTTTAGAAAATCCTTTATTTGAAAGGTTGAACCCTTACAGGTAGGGATGGGAATAGGCCAGGCCGGCCTGGCCTGTTAAGGCCTGGTCTGGCCTGATTAAATTTAGGCCAGACCCAGGCTCAGGCTTTTTTTAAGCCTGTTTTCATTAAAAGGCAAGGCTCAGGCCTCCAAGAAAAGCCTTTTAAGCTAAAAGGTCGGCCTGATAAAGGTGTTTTTAAAAAAATGTTGAGCCCAAATAAACCCAATCCATTCCTTAGTCCGTCATCTTCGTCCAAAACTAGAGAGAAAGAATCTTTCATCCAAAAACCCTAGCCGTATACAGAAAGCATGGAACAAGAGAGATCAAATCATTCATCCAAAAACCCAAGCCATCTTCGTCACCCGTCACTGACCCTTACTGTCGCAGCCATCTTCGTCTTCCTCGATCAACTCCTCATCAGTCACCATCAACCCCATCTTCGTCTTCGTCTTCCAATACACCCTCACTGTCACTTTATATCCACTGTCTGTTGCTAAGAAGAAGAAGACGAGGAAGATGAAGAAGATTTTGATTGGAAAGTTTTGATTTTGTTGTGGTTTCCAAAGTTGCAGTCCGTACCAATTGGTTTTATAGGGATGGGATTTGTGGGATTCTTTGTGAAGTTCATCTTCATTCCAATCAAGGATCTGGCTACGTAAAATTTTATTTGTACATTATATTTGGTTCTTTCTTTCTTTTAGGGTAGTGATTTTACTGTATGACTGAGTAAGTTTGATTGATTTGATTTTAAAGGATTAACTGGAGATAAGCTTTTGAAAATTTGATGTTTTGTTGCTTCACTTGTTTTTTATTTTCAGATCTGATTACTGTATGCCATATTTTTGGGAAACTTTAACATGTAAGCATTATAGAGTTTGCTGGTTTAGAAAACTTTTTCTTTCTTAACAGGCTTGCCAACAGGCTATTGATCCAGGCCTGAACAGGCCCAGGCCAGGCCACAGGCCTAAAAACTGTGTCAATACCAGGCCACAGGCCAGGCTCAAGCCTCATTTGTACACCCCAGGCCAGACCTATTAAGGGTGAAGCCTGGCCTGGCCTGGCCTATTCCCATCTCGACTTACAGGTTGTAAGGGGGAATGAGTCTATAAGGTTGCAAGTGAACCTGGTGTAAAACTTGTGGTTGTAAGTTTGCAAGTGATCTCGTGCTAAAACTTGCGGTTGTAAAGGTTCCAGGTGAACCCGTTTGTAAAACCTGGTGTAACATCCTGAAAATTTAATACAAGATTTGAGAGTGTTTTGGGAATAATAAATGGAAAAATTGGAAATTTCGGAATTTTTAGGAATTTTTGGTGATTTTTAGGATATTTGAAAAATTTTGAATAATAAATGTGCATATAATTAATTAAGAAATTGAAGAGTTTGAAATATAAGGGAATGGTAAAACCCAAAATATTTTGAAGGTTAAGGAGATTGGAGGCTGGTTTAAATGGTTTTAGAATTAAAAGAGTACACTATAGCAAGTTTGGGCTACAAATCATTAGAGAACCCCCTTATTTCACCTAACCAAACACACCCTTCCTCCTTCCTCACCTTAAAACCCGTCCCCCCCCTCATTCTCATATCTTCTTCTTCCGTCACTTCCCTCCTCTTCCCTCTCCATTTTCTCCGGCCGCCGTTAACGGCAACGATGGGGGAGGATGCCGTCATGGCTTCCTTCGTTCACTCCCTCTCACCCGACATCTTTCTCTCGAGCCCTCCGTCGTCCACCCTCTCCTTCCCTCTTACCCGATCCCTTCTCCCCTCCCCTGCTTCTTCACGGCTTCCGGCGAGACTCACGGACAAGCCACCGGCGTCGCCCACTACTCACCATCATCATGTAACCATTCTTGTTTTCCTTTACTCCCTTCCTCTTCCAATCACCTTCGAAAATTTGTCCTTTTCTTGCCTCAGTTCCGGCGACCGGCGGGCTCAAATGGCGACGAACGGCCTGTGTTGTTGATAATAGAGTAATATTGGTTGTGAAGAGAAGAAGTGAATGTTGAGGCCTGTGTGTTTAAATCTGTTCTGCCCTTTAGTGTTTGATAAATAAGTGGTTAGAGAGAGGTAATTCATTTAAGGATCTTCTGAGAACTTCAAGCTATATGGTTGTAAGTTGGAAATTTGTCGAGTCAAAGAATTCTTGGTTCTATTCTTTGGTTTCTCTGTTTAGTTCGATTAGGTAATAAAGATGAAGATTATCATTTGGGTTTTAGAGGGGCTGCAAAAATGCTTAAGTTGTGAATGTTATGAATGAGAGAACATATGCTACTTGGTTAATTATCTTGGTGTGTTGTGCTGCTAGATTTAGAAATTGTAATAATAAGAGTATTTGTTTGTTGTTTTGCGGTCATGGTTGAAATTGTATCGGATGAATTGCGCATAAAGGAGAATGTGAGACATGTATGTGATTTTTGACAGTAGGATTGGACTATTTCAGGCTTGGTGTTCTAGTTACTGTTTGAATAGAATTTGAATGCATAGGAATTTGGAGTATGATGAAGATAAGGATGTATGAAACCTAAGTTGGTGTTAGAAATAAAAGGGTGTATAAGAATTCATGACATGAGTTGAATTTGTGACGTTCGATTTATGAATTGTGATGACATGGTGTTTGCAAGCTGGTTTCCTTGTTGTGAGAACTTAATAAACTTAAAAATGAAAGAGGAATGCTTGATATTAATAAATTCAGTAGGTGGGTATGTGAAGTCCTATGAACGATGGTATACATGTGTGGTTTGTGTAGGAAGGATTTGTGAATGATTGATGCATTTTAGAATGGTAGATATTATGGGCACAAGTTTATTGATGATAAGAGTTCTTGGATTATATAGAATAGAAACAGATTTGAAGATGTTAAGGAAAAAGAGATTGTTGTTCGTGTTTGTTCTTTAATTTGTTAAATTGCGAAGTTGAGATGGGAATATTTACATTGATTGAGTAAATTGGGCATTGGTGACTTCTAAAGATTTATTGGTGCTTGTTTGTGATTGGGATTATCTTGGAAACAAAGTCGTAATAAGTTTATTGGAATTGAGTATTTTTGATTATATTTGAAGAATGAATTTTGAACATTGATTTGGTAAGAGTATAATGTATATGGTAATTAGGGAAATAAGGTATAATCAAGTTGAAATTTTTGGAATGATTGAAGTTTACTAAAAAGTAATGATTTCTCACTTTAGTTGGTGATAATATGAAATTGAGCTTGAAAGAAAGACATTGAATTGTTCTTTGTGGATTTTGAAGTTGTGAATGACTTGTTAATGTTTAAAGTAGCAAATTTGGACTTTGAATGATTGTATAAAACAGTTGAATTAAGAATGGGGATTTGGGTAGTAACATATGAATACGGGAGAGACGTTAAAGTATTATAAAGTGAAAATGATATTAATATATCATTATGAATCATATCACTATAGGAGCATATAATGGTGATTATACTTGAAGGGAAGGAAACGATGAGGAAAGGTAGTAAAGTGCTAAAGGGCGACAGGTAATCACACTTACCCTTACTATAACAATGAGGGTGACGTTAGTTGGGAATTTCCAAAATCCTTTCTCACCCTCTATATATATAGTATCTTTTAAAACCTTACTTTGATATAAAATAGGCTATCGGGTGCCTTTCAAACGCGATTATTTTCGTACAAAGAATTTGACTTACTATATTTAGTACTCTGGCTAGTGGTATTGTGGAATTGTGTATGTGAGTGTATAGATATTGAAATGTTTATACTTTGACAGAGATATTGAGAGGTATCATGGATTGGATGTATCATAGGTTATGAGATGTTGAATTTGAGATTGTGGGGAGAATTATTAGGAAAAACATGTAATATTGTGGATGATGAGTTGAAAGGTGACGTGAGAGTGCATGATGTTGATTATTGTGGATGTAATATTGATAGGGATAAGGTGAGGTTTGCATGACACTGATATTTATGTACCATCGCGCGATGATAACTGTCGATTGGCCAATCGACAGTTATTTGTACTGAGGATCCTTTTTAGATTGATTGGATCGGGGTTCATAGGTCGACTTATTGAGGGAAGTGACCTACAGTTGTTTTGGCATTGAAGAGTCCAACCGCCCCTACGGTCGTTTGGCAGTGGAGAGCCCAACCGTTCCCGTTCTGTAATGGAAACAGAATTGGGGTTCCCTCTCTGGAGATTGCCAGAGAAGGAAATTGTCCCCTCATTATGGAGAGGGACACAGTGTCAAATCATATAGTGAAGAATAGATGCTTGAATGCACCGTGGTGGCACAATGCATCTTTAGGTGAGTGTGAGGGCTGTTGTGGAAGAATTATTTGGTTGGAGTATGGAAAGATGAAATTTAGTTAGTGTGGAATTGACTGAGGGATGTTGAGTGATACATGAGAAGTAGAGATGATGAATTTGAGTTGATTGAGACGTGACAGAAGGATTTAAGTGATGGATGAAAGGAAATGAGAAATATATATATATATATATATATATATATATATATATATATATATATATATATATATGTATGTATGTATTATTGATTTTAAAACTGTGGTACCCTTTAGACGCCCTTACTACCGCACATCTCACTGTTATAGTGAGTTAAGCAGTGATTACTAGGACAAATTGTCTCATCCCACGATTACTGACATTTTTGCAGGTATTCAAGCACAGACGCAGATAACAGGAAAGGAAATTAGGTATTAGAAGCTATATAAACTATTTTGAATTGTATATTGCCAATTTGTATAGGCCTGCATCTGCTTCCGCATGTATACATATTTATTTATTATTTAATATCAATTAGTTCTGTTTAATAACCATGTTAGGCAAGTCCTTTCTAACATGGTTAGTTATTAATTATCCATGATAGTGTTCAGGTTGGATCAGGAAATTCTTTTCTATCATGGATAATGACCATTATTAGGAAATCCTTTTTCTAACTATGATAGATTTATTAATATTATGGAAATTATTTTTCTATCATAGTTAGTCAGGGTATTATTGAGTTAATTAGGGAATTAGTAACACTATTGTACAACTTGGTTATCAGTATTTGGTATACGATAACCTAGGACTGTGCTGCATTGCATATAGATTGACAATATACATTCTATAGTTTCCCTTCCTTCTGTGCATGATACTCTGCTTTTTGAGACGATTAACGCTCATCCCGTGGTGGGGAGAGAGTGATAAGAGAAATTGAATAGGTACTGTGGAGAGATTGAGATGCACATAGAAAGAATAACGAAATAATGTTGATATTTATAAGAATTTAGGAAGAATAACGAAATAAGGATGCTTCTTTGGGGTCTCGAATATAGTTATGTGCCGACCATAATCATAGTCGAGGCATCATGAGATCCCTTATTGGGTTAAGGGAGTAAGGAAATTTGAAAATAACAATTAACAATGAATGCAATGTGAAATAATAGTTGTTGCTTTGTTTATTATTTGTTTACTGATTTGTTAAATTGGTTGCTTCATAGATGAATTTGACTTGTGCTATTTGATTGTTTTGAAACAAAATTCTAGTGAAATTGTATTTTTATAAGCTCCAACATGAGATAGGCTATTTATTGATTGCGATTTGATTTTACATCATTAGTAATGGAGGTTGTTTCATCAGTATAATGAAAGGATTTGAACTATGTGATAGGGTTTTTGGTGTAAACTGAATTTTGTGTTTTTTGGTATGAAATTGGTGGTTTGAGAACCAAATCTAAGTAATTTCTAAGTAGTCTATGAGTTAGAGTTAGCTTTATTTTGGTTGGAATGATATTTTGAGAAATTTTGATGTTGATAAGTTATGGTTTGGGGACAATTTCGAAAATTCAGCATGGTTTCTTGTAATTGATAGTTCCAACTTGTTCAATTAAGTTATATGATGGGATAATTTGTTTAAATTAATCATACATGAGCATATGAACTATTTTGCTTGCTTAAAGTTGGTTCACGACCAAGTGTGGTAACTAAATTCTTTTAATATGAATTTTTCTTGAAATATAGTTTCTATAGGTTTATTGGAGTTCAATAAAAGTGTTGATAATAGCAAGGATAAGAGAGTTGTAATATAAATTATGTAGGTTAGCGGGGAAAAGATTGAAGTATGAGGAATGATTTCATCTAACTTTGACACAGTATGCCTGAATATGTATTGGACTGAAGCTTGGAAATTTTGTTGTAGGATTTGTAAGGTAGAGACTTAATTATTTCATTTGGTTTTGAATGCACTCTAGGTGGTTGTAAGCCGGATTGTTGGGAATTGTTTTTGCAAGTATGAATTATTACCACTATGGATTAATAGTGTTGAAGTGATGACTTATGGTAATACTTTGGATATAAATTGAGGATTATGTAGGATAAATTGTGGAATTCCAGGTTTTATCGTGAATTATGAGGTGAATACATTATAGTGATCATGGAATTAAAGATCATTGGACTTGAAATATTGTTTAGGCCGTGGACATGACTAAAGTAGCTATATACTATATTAGTGAACAATCTGTGTAAAGTGATTTAAATAAATTTAGTATAGATTCCTGAGTCTTAGAGATAAATGACAATCTTATTTATAGTATAATGGCAACTGAAGATTGAAGTGATTGTAACAAACAAACATAGTATTATTGAGGTGATGGTTAATTAAGAGACTAAGACAAACAGTGAGTTTTTATGATAGGTTATTATTAGAAATTTACTGAAAAGGCTAAGACAACTGGCGTTAATGATGAATTTTGAAGTCGTGATCATGATGGAACTAAATAGATAAAGAAGTTAGTTGAGATGAAGAATTTAGGGTGAAGCTTTAGTAAATGTTTTAAATGGATACATTGGAGAATGTAAATGATAATATATGGTGGACATTGGATTGTAAAACAAGTGAATTGAGGTATTATGACTGTGGATCCATTGTTTTGTAAGGTTGAGGATTGTATTGAAAGTTGTCAAATTTGAGTTTTGAAAATTGGGAAAAATATTTGACGACTTTAGTGAGAAATTAAGTATCGTCACATATTTTTAGTATGATGGTATGAATAGGCATATATCTTAGGTATGGGGAATTTGATGGAATTGTTAGTACAAAAGGCAAAGTAGGAGGTGGACTTCAATATCTTGGTGATTGCTATGGATTAACGACTTTCGTAGTTCCACTAGTTATTTATAATACACTGTGTTGATGATTTAGAGAAGTATAGTGATGTGATGGACTATTATGACTTGTTGATAGATCAACATTAGGCTTTTATGGATGAGTGTATATTGAGTTAGAATCATGAGTTAAAGTTAGAAAAGGAATTTTATGGAATTGTTATCTAACAATTAGAAGCGAGATCTTGGATTATGATTGAAGAAACCACTAGATTCTGAAGAGAATATTGTTGTCAATTATGAAATTGGACTTTAGTATAAGTAATTTGAGGTTGGGGTGACTAGTAAATGAAGGTTAGCTAGGAGTAACGGGATTATTATTGGTGACTACCATAGATTGAATGAGGATAAACGGGGAAGAATGATATTGAGTATATTCAGTTGTAGTGAAATTATTAGAGTAAATATGAAGAATTCAAGGTTGATTTGTGTATTTTCTGTGTGTTAGGTGTACGTGTAGCGAATTTTGGGGACAAAATTCTTAAAAGGTGGGGTAAATTGTAACATCCTGAAAATTTAATACAAGATTTGAGAGTGTTTTGGGAATAATAAATGGAAAAATTGGAAATTTTGGAATTTTTAGGAATTTTTGGTGATTTTTAGGATATTTGAAAAATTTTGAATAATAAATGTGCATATAATTAATTAAGAAATTGAAGAGTTTGAAATATAAGGGAATGGTAAAACCCAAAATATTTTGAAGGTTAAGGAGATTGGAGGCTGGTTTAAATGGTTTTAGAATTAAAAGAGTACACTATGGCAAGTTTGGGCTACAAATCATTAGAGAACCCCCTTATTTCACCTAACCAAACACACCCTTCCTCCTTCCTCACCTTAAAACCCGTCGCCCCCCCCCCTCATTCTCATATCTTCTTCTTCCGTCACTTCCCTCCTCCTCCCTCTCCATTTTCTTCGGCCGCCGTTAACGGCAACGATGGGGGAGGATGCCGTCGTGGCTTCCTTCGTTCACTCCCTCTCACCCGACATCTTTCTCTCGAGCCCTCCGCCGTCCACCCTCTCCTTCCCTCTTACCCGATCCCTTCTCCCCTCCCCTGCTTCTTCACGGCTTCCGGCGAGACTCACGGACAAGCCACCGGCGTCGCCGACTACTCACCATCATCATGTAACCATTCTTGTTTTCCTTTACTCCCTTCCTCTTCCAATCACCTTCGAAAATTTGTCCTTTTCTTGCCTCAGTTCCGGCGACCGGCGGGCTCAAATGGCGACGAACGGCGGCTACAGCGGCGGATGATGCTGGGAAGAGGTAAAAGCTTCGACCTTTATTTCGTTTTGCGTGCTATGCTTCCTTCTAAGGTTGACTCATGTTTTTCCCTTTCCTCTCTTGATTTCCATTCGGCCCACCCCTACGATTACGGGTCTGACGAGTTTTCCGGCGAAGATGTTCTCCGGCAAGCCATGCCATCATGGATTAAGCTAAGGTGATTCCTTTTCTTTCTCTGTTTGCTCAATTTCTGGACGTTTCGGGTGAGGTTTGAGAGAGCCTGATTTAGGTTTTGGGGATTTTTGGTTCTATAATCATCAAAGGAAAGCTCTAGTTTGATTGTTTGTGATTTGTTTCTCTTCTTTCCTTTCGATTTGATTTTCTAGTTTGGGAGGCTTTATTTTCTGATTAAGGTTACTTAAGGAAAAGAATGTAGATTTTATCATGTTTGTAAGTCAAATTTCTGAGGAATTATGATTGTTTGTGGAAATTGTTACTGCTTTATTGCGGCTGGAACTGTGTTCATGATAATAGAGTAATATTGGTTGTGAAGAGAAGAAGTGAATGTTGAGGCCTGTGTGTTTAAATCTGTTCTGCCCTTTAGTGTTTGATAAATAAGTGGTTAGAGAGAGGTAATTCATTTAAGGATCTTCTGAGAACTTCAAGCTATATGGTTGTAAGTTGGAAATTTGTCGAGTCAAAGAATTCTTGGTTCTATTCTTTGGTTTCTCTGTTTAGTTCGATTAGGTAATAAAGATGAAGATTATCATTTGGGTTTTAGAGGGGCTGCAAAAATGCTTAAGTTGTGAATGTTATGAATGAGAGAACATATGCTACTTGGTTAATTATCTTGGTGTGTTGTGCTGCTAGATTTAGAAATTGTAATAATAAGAGTATTTGTTTGTTGTTTTGCGGTCATGGTTGAAATTGTATCGGATGAATTGCGCATAAAGGAGAATGTGAGACATGTATGTGATTTTTGACAGTAGGATTGGACTATTTCAGGCTTGGTGTTCTAGTTACTGTTTGAATAGAATTTGAATGCATAGGAATTTGGAGTATGATGAAGATAAGGATGTATGAAACCTAAGTTGGTGTTAGAAATAAAAGGGTGTATAAGAATTCATGACATGAGTTGAATTTGTGACGTTCGATTTATGAATTGTGATGACATGGTGTTTGCAAGCTGGTTTCCTTGTTGTGAGAACTTAATAAACTTAAAAATGAAAGAGGAATGCTTGATATTAATAAATTCAGTAGGTGGGTATGTGAAGTCCTATGAACGATGGTATACATGTGTGGTTTGTGTAGGAAGGATTTGTGAATGATTGATGCATTTTAGAATGGTAGATATTATGGGCACAAGTTTATTGATGATAAGAGTTCTTGGATTATATAGAATAGAAACAGATTTGAAGATGTTAAGGAAAAAGAGATTGTTGTTCGTGTTTGTTCTTTAATTTGTTAAATTGCGAAGTTGAGATGGGAATATTTACATTGATTGAGTAAATTGGGCATTGGTGACTTCTAAAGATTTATTGGTGCTTGTTTGTGATTGGGATTATCTTGGAAACAAAGTCGTAATAAGTTTATTGGAATTGAGTATTTTTGATTATATTTGAAGAATGAATTTTGAACATTGATTTGGTAAGAGTATAATGTATATGGTAATTAGGGAAATAAGGTATAATCAAGTTGAAATTTTTGGAATGATTGAAGTTTACTAAAAAGTAATGATTTCTCACTTTAGTTGGTGATAATATGAAATTGAGCTTGAAAGAAAGACATTGAATTGTTCTTTGTGGATTTTGAAGTTGTGAATGACTTGTTAATGTTTAAAGTAGCAAATTTGGACTTTGAATGATTGTATAAAACAGTTGAATTAAGAATGGGGATTTGGGTAGTAACATATGAATACGGGAGAGACGTTAAAGTATTATAAAGTGAAAATGATATTAATATATCATTATGAATCATATCATTATAGGAGCATATAATGGTGATTATACTTGAAGGGAAGGAAACGATGAGGAAAGGTAGTAAAGTGCTAAAGGGCGACAGGTAATCACACTTACCCTTGCTATAACAATGAGGGTGACGTTAGTTGGGGATTTCCAAAATCCTTTCTCACCCTCTATATATATAGTATCTTTTAAAACCTTACTTTGATATAAAATAGGCTATCGGGTGCCTTTCAAACGCGATTATTTTCGTACAAAGAATTTGACTTACTATATTTAGTACTCTGGCTAGTGGTATTGTGGAATTGTGTATGTGAGTGTATAGATATTGAAATGTTTATACTTTGACAGAGATATTGAGAGGTATCATGGATTGGATGTATCATAGGTTATGAGATGTTGAATTTGAGATTGTGGGGAGAATTATTAGGAAAAACATGTAATATTGTGGATGATGAGTTGAAAGGTGACGTGAGAGTGCATGATGTTGATTATTGTGGATGTAATATTGATAAGGATATGGTGAGGTTTGCATGACACTGATATTTATGTACCATCGCGCGATGATAACTGTCGATTGGCCAATCGACAGTTATTTGTACTGAGGATCCTTTTTAGATTGATTGGATCAGGGTTCATAGGTCGACTTATTGAGAGAAGTGACCTACGGTTGTTTTGGCATTGAAGAGCCCAACCGCCCCTACGGTCGTTTGGCAGTGGAGAGCCCAACCGTTCCCGTTCTGTAATGGAAACAGAATTGGGGTTCCCTCTCTGGAGATTGCCAGAGAAGGAAATTATCCCCTCATTATGGAGAGGGACACAGTGTCAAATCATATAGTGAAGAATAGATGCTTGAATGCACCGTGGTGGCACAATGCATCTTTAGGTGAGTGTGAGGGCTGTTGTGGAAGTATTATTTGGTTGGAGTATGGAAAGATGAAATTTAGTTAGTGTGGAATTGACTGAGGGATGTTAAGTGATACATGAGAAGTAGAGATGATGAATTTGAGTTGATTGAGACGTGACAGAAGGATTTAAGTGATGGATGAAAGGAAATGAGAAATATATATATATATATATGTATATATATATATATATGTATATATATATATATGTATATATATATATATGTATATATATATATATATGTATATATATATATATATATGTATTATATATATATATGTATTATATATATATATATATATGTATTATATATATATATATATATATATAATACATATATATATATATATATGTATTATTGATTTTAAAACTGTGGTACCCTTTAGACGCCCTTACTACCGCACATCTCACTGTTATTGTGAGTTAAGTAGTGATTACTGGGACAAATTGTCTCATCCCACGTTACTGACATTTTTGCAGGTATTCAAGCACAGACGCAGATAACAGGAAAGGAAATTAGGTATTAAAAGCTATATAAACTATTTTGAATTGTATATTGCCAATTTGTATAGGCCTGCATCTGCTTCCGCATGTATACATATTTATTTATTATTTAATATCAATTAGTTCTGTTTAATAACCATGTTAGGCAAGTCCTTTCTAACATGGTTAGTTATTAATTATCCATGATAGTGTTCAGGTTGGATCAGGAAATTCTTTTCTATCATGGATAATGATCATTATTAGGAAATCCTTTTTCTAACTATGATAGATTTATTAATATTATGCAAATTATTTTTCTATCATAGTTAGTCAGGGTATTATTGAGTTAATTAGGGAATTAGTTACACTATGTTACAGGGGATAGTGGAACTCAGCCTGGGTGGTTGAGAACTGGACGTAGGTCAGGTAGACCGAACCAGTATAAAAACCTTGTGTGTTTTTATTGTTTATTTTTTATTTGGTAGCACAATTCACCCCCTCTTGTGCATCCTCACTTTCATCTTGATTAGCTTCAATTTATTATTTGGGTGGCCATTAATAAATTGAAGCTACAAGATTAATTTAGAGCAATTGTGGGGTGGCCCAGATTGTGGATCATAAGTCCTTCATAATTAATCAGTCCTTAGGTTTAGAGCTTAATCAGCTTAGATTTATATAATTAATGTTTGAGGTTCCAACACTAATTAAACTAGTCTAAGTCTAGCCTAGAGGGGTCCCTCTATGATTCAATTTAAAAACCAACAATATTAATACTCCCCGAAAAAATCTTTTGAAGTGATGATTTCTTAAACTCCTATCCATCAAGAATATTATAATTCATTTAATCTAAACTTTCTTTTATTCTAATATTGATCATACAAAACATTTCCTAATTTTAATTAAAAAGGACTTTTTTTTATTTCAACAAGTTTTTCGTCTAGTTTCTACGGTAATTAATTACATTTTAGGCTCCTCCAAGAGACCGATACCCGGAGGCAACTTCCGCTTACCTCGAGGTCCATAAATATCTTGAAGGAGTAGTCCCGAGGTACTACACCGACCCGTAAAATCGGTGTCCTTCACCAGGGCATATAGTTGGCCCGTCCTGTTCGTCATTTGTGCACCCCTAAAACAAGTCATGTGATGCTCCCCCATGTTGAAAAACTCTAAGTCTTACATTGAATAAATCAAAGCTAAACTAAGAGTATATATATGAGTTGAGACACCACCACATTGACTTAAACTTTTGTCGTGGTATACAAGACTCATATCATATGCCCCTTAGATTCTAAATCTCAACATATATATGAGTTGAGTCTCCACTACATTGACTTAAGATTTTGTGGTAGAATGACAAGACTCATATCATATGCCCTTAGATTCTAAATCTCAACATGGTATCATAGTCACTCGATTGATGGGACCAACGAAGAAAAAAATACACAAAACCCCAACAAAAAAATGAAGTTCAATCTAGGTACTGACTCTAAAAAAGGAGTAAGGCCCAGCCACCTGAAGGATCGACCCAAAAAAAAAAAGAAAATGGAGTACGACCCAGGCAAACCTGAAGGATTGACCAAAAAAAGGAGTACTGCCCAGGATACAAAAGGAAAAATAAAAGAAGAAAAAAAAGAAAGTAGGGTGAATATTGAGAAATCCAAAGTCCCACATAGAATAAATCAAACATAAAATAAGAGTATATATATGAGTTGAGTCTCCACCACATTCAACAATGTATACTCTTTGTCTAGCTCTAATTTATTCAATGTGGGACTTTGCGTTTGATAAAAAAAATCAAAGCTCATTTCTCAGCACCAACAACCCGTCACCATGCAAAACTCAGTTCACTGGACGTTTGCAAGCCTTTCCCTGGCTTTTATGTAAACTTTCTCACTATATCTATTAACCGGAATTTCGTTAGAGAGTTGGTGAAGAAAGTAGGTGAGCATCCCCGAGAGGTGAAGGGCTTCGACTCGGTGGACATATGTTGGGAAAACGAGGTGGGTATTTTCTTCCACTCTTCTATTTCAATATGTTACTTCTGTTCGATTTTTATGTCATTTGCCTTTGTTTTCACTTTACCGTTGGACTCTGCTTGGTCAGGAAACCAAAGTTATTTGTTCACATGTAACCCCCAAGGCTGCTGAAGTTCATGGGCAGGTCATTTTGCCTTGACGAACTTATATAGTGTTGTGTTATTCGGTTGTTGCTCTCGGTTATGAAATCCACCACCAATTTCACATCTGATTTGGCGATGTTAATAACATTGACCTATGAAAATTTTATCGACCGCATGTTCAATCTTCGTTGGCCGACTGACCTAGCAACAAACTTGAGCTGTGTTGGGTTCATAGACGGTGTTTATATCAACTAGTTTAGCTTTCATTTTTGTTTTTATATAATAGGAGTATCAACTTTATAGCAGTCGGAGTGAGTTATCTTGAAAACATGTACTAACACAAACGTGTGAGGCTGGCTACGTACAACATGCATATCCAGTTACGCTCTACCCTCATGAATGATACGTTGAGAAGGAATTTATTTTGGTGTTTGAGGCCCGCCTCATGGGAGTTGCGTGGTCATACATTATAAGTTTGATGTACATGCAATCTTTTCATATTTGTTAAACATGCGAATGAATGAGTTTTTCTTTGTAAACAACAGCGAATTGAAAGCAACGACCATTGGACAACTTTTCTTTTCACTAAAGCCTTGTCCACCTTCAAGTTTTTTTTTTCAGGAAATATCTTTTCAATTTGTAGACTTATTCTACTGTTCACAGCCAAATTTGGCGCCCAAAACTGAAAAAGCAAGCTTTTCATTGACTATGTTTGTATTATAGTGGTTATCTACGTACGTAATATATGTATGTGTGTGTCTATATATATATATATATATATATATATATATATATATATATATAATGTGTATACAATATTGGTGAGGCTGTTTCCCATGTGCCTAATTTAATGCCCATGTGCAACATAGACAAATTTAATGAGTTTTGAACACTTGAAACCTAAAAGTAATCAACGTTGCTGACCCTGCTACTTTGTTTACTATCCCTCCTGAAACAATTAGTTAGGGCTGCACAAAAGCGCAGTGGCCCGATTGGCCACCACGACCGACCCGGTCATATACAAATGATGGTCCATCACGATGTAGCTGGAACCAACCCGATTAGGACATGATTGATCCAACCATCGGGTAGGACAGGACCAGGGCATATATTCCATGACCAATAGGGCGGTCTGACCCGATTATTTATTAATATTTTTTATAATTTTTGTATTATTTATTAATATTTTTAATAAAAAATGTTTTGTTAATTTTTTCTACTCCCCCGGTCCTAAATATAAGACCTAATTGACTTTTTCTGGAAAATCCTTTAAAAAGAAAAATAAGTTAATTATAAATTGATTTACCTAATTTTTTCCCTTAAACTAGTTTATTTTACTTATAAACTAATGTATAATCTAAAAATATATCAAATATGTCATCATTTAATAAACTATTTCGCAACCTTAATCTCTCCAAAAAGAAGTCAATTGGGTCCTATATTTAGGACCGGAGGTAGTATTAGATGTCCTTTTCTTTTCTTTTTTTTGGTTATCCAAGGGTATCCCCACCCGCGTGTCAAGTGAGACCAATCTCTCGTTGTTCTGAAGTCCCATATAGGGGGTACACAGCTGGCCTGTGAATTTGCTCCATTCGCAAGAGTCAGGGATCAAACCCCCAACCACTTGTTTAAGGGGCGAGAGTACTTACCACTCACGCCAACCCACTAAGTTAATGTCCTTTTCTTTTCTAGTTTCTATTATAATAGCTTCCTATATGGTTAACGTTTATTAATTTCTCTAGAATAAGCTATATGTTTACAATTATATCTGCATTTTATTAATCTTCATTTAACCCTCTTCATTTAATAGCCACTCAACTATCTCTTTAATTTTCAATTTTGACTGGCTGGCGTGGTATATGGGACTCATTGTATTTATCATCCATTGATGTTTCTCAATTGTTATTGATGAATGATAATCCGATTTTTTTCTTCATTATTTCTGAAATTGAGGTTGAGTTTCCCTCATTTTGTGCTAGGCATGATCATCATGGTCCGTCACGTGGCCCTGTGGTCATGTCCGACATGATCTCAGTGTCAGGTCAAACAGAACATGACCGGGTCTCAGACCAAAAATTCAGGCCTGAAAACTATTTAGAACAGGACCAGGGCATATAGTTGGCCCGTCATTTTCGCACCCCTAAAACAAGTCACGTGGTTCTCCATCATATGAGAATCTCAAAGTCCTACATTGAATAAATCAAAGCTAGACTAAGAGTATATATATGAGTTGAGTCTCCACCACATTGACTTAAGCTTTTATGGTGGAATGACAAAACTCATATCATATGCCTTTAAATTCTAAATCTCAACATATATATGAGTTGAGTATCCACCACACTGGCTTAAGCTTTTGTGGTGGAATGATAAGACTCATATCATATGCCCTTAGATTCTAAATCTCAACATGGTACTCTCTCCGGTCCTATTTATAAGTCGCCAACCGCCCATATTGTACAAACCAAGGAATGACGGTTAGTGGCGGTTACATCATTAAATTGGTCTTTTTTATTTTTCATTTCCATTTTTGCCCCTCCTCACAACTATTAAATGAGTCATAATGGGGCAAGCAAAAGTAAATGCAGAGATCTCTTTTTTCAATGACAGTGGCATATTTGTAAAACTTTAATTAATGAGTTAGTTAGTGGTAGTTGACAACTTATATTAAGGACCAAAATTTAGTGGCGGTTGACGACTTATAAACAGGACTGGAGGGAGTATTAGAGTCACTCGATCGATGGGACCAACGAAAAAAATACACAAAGCCCAACAAAAAAAGAAAAAAATGAAGTTTGACCTAGGGACTAACCCAACATTTTTAAACCCGGACCGAGCCGGACGGTCCGACCGGTGGTTAAAGCGGCCCGATTACCTCTATTGGGCCGTTTTACTGTGCAACCCGTTTTGACCCGGAGTTGACCCGGGTTGACCGTTGTTGACCCGGGGTTGACCCGGGTTGAACAGTTGTTGGCCCGCTTTTGACCCGGCCAGAAATTGACAACTGCAGAAAAAAATATATCAACAGAAAAAAAATGAACTTGATTAAAAAAATATCTTCATCCTAATTATATTAAGTTATTAAGTATTAACAATATTTATATATTTAATTTTCATTAAATTATTACGTCACCGGTTCGACCGAACGGTCCAACCGTTTCAACCGTTTCAACCATGACCCGCTCAGTTTTCCGGCTCGACGTCCGGCTCGGGTTTTAAAACCTTGGACTAACCGTAAAAAAGGAGTAAGGCCCAGACACGTGAAGGACCGACCCAAAAAAAAGAAAAAGGAGTACAGCCTAGGCAGACCTGAAGGATCAACCCAAAAAAGGAGTACGGCCCAAAGTCCCACATCGAATAAATCAGAGCTATACTAAAAGTATATATATGAGTTGAGTCTCCACCACATGGGCTTAAGCTTTTGTGGTGGAATGACAAGACTCATATCATATGCCCTTAAATCCTAAATTCAACAATGTATACTCTTAGTCTAGCTTTGATTTATCCAATGTGGGACTTTGAGTTTGATAAAAAAAGCTCATTTCTCAGCATCCACAACCTGTCACCATGCAAAACTCAGTTCACTGGATGTTTGCAAATTGCAAGCCTTTCCCCTGGCTTTTATGTATACTTTCTAATAATAATAATAAAAAATCAAATCTATATATTAACTGGAATTTTGTTAGAGAGATGGTGAAGAAAGTAGGTGAGCATCCCCAAGAGGTGAAGGGCTTCGACTCGGTGGACATATGTTCGGACAAGGAGGTGGGTTTTTTTCTTCCACTCTTCTATTTCAATATGTTACTTCTGTCCGATTTTTTATGTCATTTGCCTTTGTTTTCACTTTACCGTTGGACTCTGTTTGGTCAGGCAACCAAAGTTATTTGTTCACATGTAACTTCCAAGGCTGCTGAAGTTCACGGGCACGTCGTTTTGTGTAACACCTCAAATTTTATTTCATAATATAATAAAATTAAAAAGGGAATAAAGAATATAAGTTATAAGTTAAAGTTTTATGAAATGGAATAAAAGAGAAAATTTAGGACAAACTATTAAAAATTATGAAAATAATGTTAATACTTCCTTTTTTTTTTTATTAATATGCTCTTTGTATATTTTAGTCATAACTGTGAGCTATAGTATTAGGAAATATTTAGAGTAGAAAGACATTTGTTATTATTAGGGATTATTATTAGGTAAACTTGTAGGGCACACTTTTAGGAAAGTTTTGTATTGTAAATATGCTATTATATAAATGAAATAATCATTAGACTATTCACCCATATTTGTCTTCATACCAATTAAGTTTTATGTTTATTAAATAAATAGGAAAAGGAGAATTAAATAAAAAAGGGTATACGTGTTACATAATAGATGTTGGGGTCATAAATATAATTAAGAATAAAAGTGGGTAGATGAGTGTGAATTTTCTTTTGTCATTACGTATATATGTACATAAGTAAAAACTCTAGCCTCTTAGCCGTCACTCTACTCTTCTCTAAACACTTCTCTCTTCCTCTGCCAAAAACATCGATTCCTTCCTCTCAACTCCAACTCTTCCATTCATCAATTTCTCAATTCATTCTTATGTTATCTTATTCACATATACCCTCCAAAAATCCTTCTTCAATCATTATTTTCAGCTTCGTTTTGGCTTGGAACCCCAGTGTATTCGGCCTCTGTTTTTCAAGAAGTTGAAGAATTAAACATGTAAGAATTCTCTTCGATTCCGTTACCCATTGTTACAGTATTCTAGGCGAGATTGAGAGGGGTCTTGTATGGGGATTTTATTTTATTTAGGCAGGGACTCTAATATTGAATCATAGAATATATATACATATGCTAAGTTTGGTTTGCTAGAATTTGTATGTGGCTGGTGTGAAATTTTTGCCTCCTCTGTTTTGGCTTATTAGGCGCTTAAAGATATGAGTATTGCAAGTTCTTAATCTTAGTTGATCTCATTCTCTGTAGACTATTAATCTTATGTAGAAATTGTTATTGATTTTTGATTTGTGAATGTTTAATTAAATGTGCTAGTTTTGATGGGATGAAGAAACACATGAGCTTGATTTACCTTATTGTGTGTTTGATGGATTGTTGCTGTTCGTGTGAATGAGAATACATGGATTTTAATAAATTGTGGTGGAACTTTTGATTTGACTAGAGGGATTTGCAATTGTCATTGGAGGTTATTATGCGATTGAACTATTTGAAGTGAGATAGAAGGATTAAAATCTTAATTCTAAAGCTTGAGTGCAGATTTTGTTTTGAAAAGGAGTAAAGGCTGGTGGTAATACATAATATAATGAGATATATTAAGGTTAAGATCATTCCGAATGTTTATTGAAATGGATTGATGTTATCTCATTTTGAGATGTATGTGTTTTGATAGGTAAATGATGTGCCTTGTAATCCTTGTTATTGTACTTGACTTGGGAATATTCCCAATTATGGTTGATTTATGAATTGAGTTATGAATATTTGATTTGAGAATTATGATTGCTTGCTTTTATGAAGGATTCTTGAGTTTATCAAGAAACCAGTGAATGTTTGCTAGATAAGTTTTGAGAATCAAATTGATCAATAAGATAGTTAATATGAAAAGGGGGTAGCATTATTGTCACTGAGAGCGATGTTAGATAACATATACAAGGATAGTTGTTCACATTCTTTTTATGTATGGAATGAAAATAGGAGAACCTAGTAAGGAATGTGCTTGGAGACAAATTTCATGTAAGAATAAGGAGAAACTGTGAATTGCTCGCAACAGGTAGCGGTTTATTTCATGCACATTAGGTTTATTTTCTGTCATCACAAATATTAATATTACTGCTTCAGATATTGATAGGTTTATTTTCAGCATTTTAAATTTATGTGGAGTACTCCAGGTATAAGGAGGGTCGCTCCCCCTATACCATATTGTTATTGAATTTATTTTTCCTAGAAAATCCTGTCAGGTATGCCTACTACGAAAGGTGAATATATTACTATAAGTAGTGAGGTGGTGCAATAGGCACATGTATTTAATATTCTACCTGTAACAAATATATTGTTAAGGTAGGGGCCCTGTATGAGTGTTTTACTAACAGGTAGTAATCACCAACAGGAAGCGTCACTATCATTATCTGAAGTAGGATTAAATGAATCAGCTACTAGGTGAAGTAAATGCATGAATTAGAGTGTATGAAATAAACTGCGGTAAATTTGGTTTAGTTTCAAGTACACAATAGATAGGGGATTTTGGAGTGATGAAGGGAAAGGAGGAATGTAAAAATGTCTACTACTATTTGTATTTTTAATTTAATATATATTTTGAAATGAATATGTGTAATTCTATATTTGAAGTGAATTCGTATAATTCTATTTTGGTATGTAATATATATAAATTTTGTTGGAGATGAATTATGGAGACTTAATGTAGTTAATTAATATTCTTTTTAGCACGATACTTTATAAATATTTTGAAGACATGTATAGACTATTATGTACTTATACGAAAACTACATATTTTAGTAGTAATATTTTCCTGATTATTCAGCAAAACTTCAAAGTAAAAGATAAACATTTTAATGTGGGAAATTGTAGTTAGAAATATATTTTAAAACTTGTGTTACTTTATAAAAGTACTATAAACCACTTTACATATACTAATTAACTTCATTTTGTTTTAAAAGATTTTATCCACAACTTGTTTTAGAAATAATTATTTCAAAAAGTCCATTTCATGAAAAAGTTTTAATTTGGACAGATTTTTTATAACCTCTTAGAAACTTTTAAAGATATTAATATTTATTTTATAGCAAAAATCACTATTTTCAATTAAATATGTTTAATATTTAAAGAAATTATTTAAAAATAAACTAGGTGTTACATTTTGCCTCGACAAACTTATATGGTGTTGTGTTATTCGATTGTTACTCCTGGTTATGGAATCCACCACCGATTTCACATCTGATTTGGCGATGTCAATAGCATTGACCTATGAAAATAGCATTGACCTATGTTAATAGCATCTGATTTGGCCGACTGACCTAGCAACAAGCTTGAGCTTTGTTGGGTATATACATGGTTTTTATATCAACTAGCTTAGCTTTCGTTTTTGTTTTTATATAATAGGAGTATCAACTTTAAAGCAGTCGAAGTGAGTTATCTTGAAAACATGTACTAAAACAGACGTGTGAGACTACGTACAACATGCATATCTACCCTCATGAATGATATATACGTTGAGAAGGAATTTATTTTGGTGTTTGAGGCCAGCCTCAAAGGAGTTGCGTGGTCATACATTATAAGTTTGATGTACATGCAATCTTTTTATATTTGTTAAACATGCGATTGAGTGAGTTTTTCTTTGTTAAAACAGCGAATTCAAAGCAACAACCATTGTACACCTTCGGACCACATGGGTTGAAGCTGAATGTCACAAGATTAGAAAGAAAGATCAAGAACAAACATTTGGTGCCTTTCATTCTCATCAAACATCTTCGGCTTGCAAGGCCTTACATTCTCATAAAACATCTTCGGTTTGCAAGGCCTTATTTATGGAAAAAAGGTATTTAACCCAAGCTTTTTAATGAACATTTTAAATACAAATTACTTGTGTTTCTTACTTGACCTTCCTTCTCGTACAGGTCGTCCTGTCCCTCAAAATTTGTACCCGTGTGTGATATTTTGAGATGAATTATCCCGTTCTGTCTTATGACTTACCCATTTCCCTGTGGCCTTTTGGAAGTATACATTGATAGGCTCAGATGGCCCGGTGTGTTTTGCTAAGAAAATGTTTTACGAACTATTATCCAGGCTCGACAGCAAAGATGATAACTGGTGAATTGCGAAAAATAGCCATAATAATAATGGTCGGGTGTTTAGAAAAAATTGTTTTCAAGATAACCATATAAAAAAGAGCTTATCCAGCATGAAATAATTGGTGAGGACCAAATGCTAATCAAAAATGACATTCTAAATATGCAAAGTTTGGTAAAAAAAACAGGAAGTAGAAAATACGAAAAGTTTGGTAAAAAAAGAAGAGATAATATGAAAAGATACAACATTGGAAAGTCCAAACTATTACATAGTACCAACAAGAGCTTGGACATTCACCCTGCCCTCAACGCCATCCTCAATCTTTGATGGAATACTGTCCGAGTTGAAATCGGGGCCAATTTATGTTTCGCAGTTACAGTAGCTAACCAAGTAACTAACCACCAGCCTATTAGTTGAAACTTCATTTCATTATATGGTTTGTCAAACCGTGAAATCCTTTAGGCCGAAAGTAACACTTTGGACACTAGAATGAATTTCTTGCTTTTCTTTGTAAACTTGCCATTAATGGGTCTGTCAATTACAATTTTTAATTCAAGTTAAAATTATGTGGCAGAAAAAAAAGACCATTACTCCGTCTTCTTCCTCTTATCGATGCTTGTCAGATTGAGTGTGCACCTTGATATCAGAGTCCACAACTTTGTACCCCGCGGTTTAAGTAAATCAATGGTATACAGACCCTTTCTTAGGTGTGGGCTAGGTGGGAAGTTGTATGACTCTAACTCCAATATTACTCCATTAATTTATTTATATGCTTTGTTTCCTTTGCATCGTGGTTCTGGAGTATATTGAAAAAATCAAATTACCGTGTTGATGCATGTAGTTGACTTTTAACAGATGCACAAGTTAGAGCTGAAGAAGAATGGTTGTTTGGGATATTTCTACCATATTTCAGTCCATATTACCTTATATAGGTACATACTTTGCTTAGTATAGGGCCAGATAGGGCATGGTGCCTTGGTTAGCCATCACTAAAACTATGCTGCAACTTGCAAGTTTTACTTTTCCGAATACCAAAGTTTGACTCTATGTTGTGGCTAATTTTCGTGGATGATAACACACAGATACCTACGTTTGTCGAATTGATAGCTGAATTCACGTGAAGTATTATACACAAAGATGGATAGTCACGGTTAAGTAATACTACCTCCGGTCCTAAATATAAGACCTAGTTGATTTTTTTTTTTTTGGAGAGGTTAAGATTGTAAAATAGGCTATTAAATGATGACACATTTGATATATTTTTAGATTATCCATTAGTTTATGTGTAAAATAAACTAGTCTAAGGGAAAAAATTAGGTAAAAAAATTTATAATTAAATTATTTTGCTTTTTTATAATTTTCCAAAAAAATCAACTAGGTCTTATATTTAGGACCGTAGAGACTACTTAAAATTGACGAAGTATAATAGTGTCTGATGTAATGGATGTAATTTGTAAACATATCAGATTCTACTGTCTCATAATTGTATTGTCTCCACTGTATCCACAATGGTGATTTTCTAACTCTTTAGCAGATTAAGTTGAAGTCTTTTTGGTTTTTGTGTTGTGCTGTTACCTTCTATTTATACTTATAGATATGAGTATCTGCTGTCTCCAATGTATCCACAATGAACTTTTTTAATCCTATTCTTATATGCTTTCCAACAGGGCAATGGTAAACATAGTTACTGAACCTTATATTCAGGATTTCATGAATTATCTTCTTTCATTCTCAGTCGTTGGGTATTTGAATATTGAAAAGTCTTTTTGTTTTTGATTTTTGTAGGAGTTAGCTTGTGTTTCCATTGGAATATAAAGGTCTTGTTGACTTGATCTGCTATCTCTGAATGACGACTAAACTTTTCATCATTCCAAAGATCGAAGATTGAATTTGCATTGTGCTATACGCTATAGACCTCTAAGACACTGGTACCTTTGTCTATATGATCTTTTTGAGCATTCACGTGAAGCCTACAAGGTATATTGTAACATCCCAAATTTCAAATTAGAGATAATAATAGATTAATTAGGGTATTAGGAGATCACTAGTTAATTAGAAGTCAAAAAAAAAAATATATAAAAAAAAATAACTACATGAAGATAAATATATTTTTAAGAAGATAACACACTTATTTCTTTAGAAATTAAAGAGAAATAGTTAGATGTTAAGTTTTAAATTATAAATGTTATGAAACATACTTTAAGACATGTGTCATACTATTATGGGAGAAAATATGAAAATTGGTGTATAGGTTAGTCTTATACTTTGTTTTAAGATAGGAATTATAATGGGAAAATAAATAAAATGAAGACATAAGGGTAAATAGGTCATTTTGCAAATCTGAATTACTAAACACATTTTACTTCTTCCTCACCATCACTCACTACTCGTCTTCCTCTCTCTCAAAAACGAACCAAACCCTTCCTTCCTCTTTCTCTTGCATTCATCTTTGTCTCTTGATGCCGGCGACGAACCGACGGCGATTTCCGGCGAAGAAGGTCGACTCACGGCGGAGCTGATCTCTATTCGTGCTTTCCCACCTCATTTCCTTTCTTTCTTTGACATGAAACCTGTGAAGAGAGCAAGAGAGTGATAGCCAAGAATTTTCCGGCGATTCACGGCGGAATCCGACGCCGTTTCAACATGTCATCACCGATTTAAGACAAGGTGAAGCTTCCTTCCCTATTTCTATCCTTCTTTTCTGCAGATTTGACGAGATTGAGAAGGGGTTGGTTTTAGGGTTTGATTCAATAATCATCTAAAATCAAAGCTTAGGGTTAGTTTTGAAGTTTTCCTAAAGCAATTTGAGCATATATGATGTTTTCAGTTGGTGATTGAATCTGCCATTCTTAGACACTGTCCAGTCACGAGTTTCAAGGATTTTGGGGCTGTTTTTATGATTTTTGTGTGATTGATATCAAGGTATATGTGATGTCTTATTTGTACTCTTCTATTGTGATTAAGATGTTTGTTTAATAACTATGTAGGGATGATTCAAATCTGTTTATGTTTTAAAGAATTGGTTTCAATGATTTAAGTTGGTTCTCTTGTTATTCGGTTAATTCAAGAGAAAGTTAGATGTTTAAATTCAAGTTGGAATGTGGTGGTATTGTGCATTACTAGTTGTTGAAATAGCACATAATTCTTGCTGATAATTTTATAAATGGGAAGTGTGCATTTCTTGTTTGGAAAACAATTGGAAGTGCAATTTATTGAGTTATAATTCGTGTTAACCTTGAAGCTGGAAAGGAATTATAATAGTTGAAAGAAAGTAGAAGTGTAATGGAGTTTAAAGATTGTGCTACATGTTTAATTTTTGAAGTTTTGATGCTTCACAAAAATTCTTATTATTTTCCCTATTTTTGCTGTTCGTGTGGGACACTGTTTGGGGTCATTGAAACTTTTGAAATGATGATTTCATATGATGGGAATCAATATATGTTGTTGTTTGTTGTTTGATGCCTTTAATGTGGTCTTGGTATTTTTATCCCCTTGCATTATTCGTATATTCCAGTGAAGAAGGAAGTTGAGATGCATGTGTTATTAAATTATGAATGGGCTGTTATGTATTTTGCATCTGTGCTAAAATTGTTTTTGTCCCGTATTTCTTGAATAACTAAATGGCAGAAAGGGGATAATGCTTTAAGTTTGATGGGAAAATTTAGGTAGAAAATGATAAATCTGCTTTAATCACACATGTTGTAGTTCAAATAACAGTTATTGTTTTCTTTGAATTTGTGGTTAAAGATTTATGTTTTTGGCCTCTTGTCCAGATTGGTTTCTTGGCCTTTTCCTAGCTGAATTATATGCATGAAGGAGGAGTATATATGGTCACTAAACTTTAAAATTGAAGAAGCATATGTACATGTATAATTGGTTTCTTATTGGTCAAAATTTCCTCATCTTCCATGTTGGTGCAATGTTGCATGTTGGATAATATATAATGAAAATTTTACAAGGCCTAGGTGTAATGAAAGGATTGTCGAAAGAATGTCAATGCATGTGTGCTCTATGATCATTCTACTCGTTGTTTCCAAATGGCTGAATGAATATGAATAGCTGAACTGATATGAAGTGTATTGAAAAGTGCGTATGAATGTTTAGAAAATTAAAGAAGTAATAACAATTGGGTTTTTCTGTTTTGGTTAAATTAGTTTGTGAGAAATTATTTTCCTTTGTTAGGCTATTGCTGATTTTGATATGCTTGAACCTAAAATACTACTTTAAGGGGCTGATTCGTTGTTTTGAAGTCCTACATAGTATGAAGAATATGGCTTGTTGATGTAATGCTGTGAAATAGTAAATATAAAGATATGAGTTATAAAAGTGATTGTAGTGTAATTCTTGGTTAATAGGTATGATGTTGATATCAATCATGAATAATGTTTTGGCAATATTGTAAAATTATGAAAAGAAGTGTGAAGTTGGTGTTGGAATTTGGTTGTTAACTCTGCTTGATCATGGTCGAGAATTATTGCATTGATTGTTATATTCTCTTGGTGAAATGACTCCCTATATAACAGTGAATAAAGTAAAGGGTTGGGTAGTAATATGGAATAAGAGAGAGACGTCAAGCGTTATAAAGTGAAATGATATTAATTTATCATTTTGTATCCTATTATTATAGGAGGACCTAAGAGGAGAATACTTGGAAGGAAAAATCTACAAGGAATGGTAAGGCAAGGCTGTGAAATGCTAAGGGCGACAGGTAATCACACTTAACCTTGCTATAACATTGAGGGTGACGTTAGTTAGGGATTTTGTAAAATCCCTTTTCACCCTCTATATATATAAATTATCTTTTAAATGGTATTTTTATACAAAACAGGCTATCGGGTGCCTTTCAAACACGATTATTTTCATATAAAAGATTTTGATACATTACATATGTAGTATCCTGCTGGTGATATTGTTGGACTGTGTATGTGAGTGTATAGATATTGGGATCTTGGTATTTTGATTTGACAGGGATATTGAGAGGTACAGTGGTTTGGGTGTATTGTAGGTTATGTAGAGAAAATTAAGGAGTTATGTTGATGGAATATAGAATAGGAATGGTGAGCATTGCATGACACTGATAGTACCGTCGGCCGATGTAACCTATCGATCTGCGCAATCGATAGGTTAATTGTACAGGTTCCTCGGATTTTAAAGGAACCAGGGACGTTTTCACTTTTTATAGTGCTCCCTTTTTCAGGGACGTTTTCACTATTTAAAGTGCTCCCTTTTTATGCTTTCAGATTTGAGACTGGGCACAGTGTCAATCACGTTTATTTTTGTTGTTGAGTTTGAGATAGTGGTGAGTTAGGTTGTGGGGAATCATTTGATGTTGTTGATTAAAGTATTGATAAGTGATGTGGAATTGATGGAGGGATTTGAGAGATGAATGGAAGAAGAATTGACACGGATATATATATATATATATATATATATATATATATATATATATATTACTGGTTTTAAAATGATGAGGTACCCTTTAGACGCCCTCGCTACCGCACATCTCACTGTTATAGTGAGTTAAGCGGTGATTACTGGGACAAATTGTCTCATCCCACGATTACTGACATTTTTGCAGGTATTCATGCACTGATGCAAGCAGCAGGAAAGGGAATTAGGTAGTAGGAGCTATATAGGCTATTTAAATTGTATATTGCCAATTTGTATAGGCCTGCATTCGTTTCCGCATGTATATATATTTATATATGGTTTGATATTTATTAGTTTTGTTTATTAACCATGTTAGGCAAATTCTTTCTAACATGGTTAGCAATAAATTATCCATGATAGCAGCTGTGCTGTATTAGTTTATTCTTTTCTATCATGGATAGTATTTAATCATTAGGATATTCTTTTTCTAACTATGATAGAGATATTGATATTATGGCAATTCCTTTTTCTATCATAGTTAGTAAAGATATTATTGAACTAAAATAGATGTCACAGGTTAAATAGGGTATTAGTAACACTATGTTACATATATCATTTTGGCAAATTCTGAATTGCTTTCATTGCATCATTCTCTATTGGGATAGAATGATGATATGTCATCACAATCTTCACATTATCGATGGTCATCCTCTTATGCGTGCATTTACAGGGTCACCAAACCAGTGCATCTTGGTTCTTTCACTTGTAAGATTTCTCAAATGTCTTGTATAAAGGTTACTTGCGTGGACTCACATGCAGATCATAGTGGTAATATATGTTGGAAGTTCGTCACTGTTAACGTGGAATCGTATGTGAAGCATAGTAATACAAGCTGGAAATTATTTGGAGCATTAACTTAGTAATGAAGCTGGGTTTCACACAGGAATTAAAATAGTAATGAACCTGATTTAAACGAAAATTTCGATTTATAATGAGTTAGCCTTGATGCATTTTTGTTAACACTACCCTGGACATTTATAAAACTTTTTGCATTTTCTAAGTTTTCTACATTTAATGTTCAGGCTGTCAAGGTTTATTTGTTTTGAAACACGTTCCTCGGCTTTGCTGCCCCATACTGCTCCGTTACAAAACCTTGATATATATTCATGATTTTCAGCTGATCCATGGTGGTCGGTTGATGCGGCCGCCTTGAGAGGAGAGCCACAAACCTCAGATTATTCCCACATAAACACTTGCAGGGGATACCAAACCATATTTAGGTGTTGGCTACTCATAGCATGTAATGATTCAATATGTCGTATATGCGCTTGTTTAGATACATTTCTTAAAGCTATTTTGACTCTCAAACCTAGGTTTCACACAAAGACATCCAAACACTCAATTTTTTTGGATAAGCTATTTTGAGAAGAAAAACTAGTTTGAGGTTCCAAAAAGTATTTTGAGTAAAACTATATTTTTCTCATTTTCCAGCTGAAAACTTTGATCTTTTTTTTAAGAAAAACACTTATTTCAAATAAAAGAAACATGAAAAGCTATTCATCCTAACTTTTTTTTCAGAAAAGTTATATTCTACTCAAAAGTTATTATTAAAAGTTATTCTCAAAAAGATTAATCCAAACACTCTCATTTCATCAAAAGCTATTTTTCAGAAAAGCTATTCTACTCAAAAGCTATTCTCAAAAAACTGTTTTCCCAGAAACTATTCTCCAGAAGCTAAATCCAAACAGGTCCTATTTCTACTTCTGCTTTTCTGGTGTACTGTTTCGAGTTGAATTGTGGTCATCACACTTTTATGGTTAGTCATGTGTCTTGTCTCAAGGTTGCTTTCATGGAGCCGCATGTGAAGCAAGTTAGTAATATGAGTAGGAAGTTATTTGGAGAAAAAATTTATTATTTTTGGGTAAACCTTCTTCTCTCAACAATATTAATTGTTTAGGTATGCCTCCCACAAACTGTCGCTCAAGGTTGGTGCCCCAATTATGTAGTTAGAAATAATGACTTGTCTACAACCTTTGAAATGGCACGCAGCTCAGAGTGACTAAGATGGACAAGTCTGTAATAGAGGCTATTATGTTAAATGGGTCAAAATCAAATGTCAAAGTTTTGATATATAGAATGGACATGAATCCATCGGAGTTAAGGTGACCTTTCCGCATGCAACGTATGTAGACAATTTCCTTTGATTTTGTCATTGGCAATGATTATTAACAAAAGTCAAGAATAGTCACTTAGCCGAGTGAAACCCGTATGCTGATATTTTGTTTGTTCCAGAACTATTAGTTGTATTTGTTAATAGTAGTTTGTTAACCGTGCAAAGCGCGGCGGGAGTGTTTTCTGGTTAGCAATAGTTCACTGAAAAAAAAATTGAGTCTCCAATCTATTACCCATCAGTTATAAAATGTTTTAAAAGTAGTAACTTCATCAATTTTAATGAGTTTGACCGTTAATTTTGACATCATGAGACTAAATCACATGTCACATCACCTGATTAGACCATATCATCTGCCACATCACCTTATTAGACTATATCACCTGCCACATCACAACATCATCACCATTTTCGCTATGTAATCATCACCATTTACACTAAACTAATATATCTTCCTCTTCTCTCTCCCCCCCATCTTCTAGCTCCACCAATATCTTTCCGTCTCCCCATCTTCACTATACTAAAAAACTAACTTCATTAACAAATTTGCTACGCTTATCCTTCTATTTAATTTATTATTCACATTTCAAATTTTATTTCTCATTTTAATTATTTTTTAAATAAGATTTAATTTTCCTTCTAAATGACTTGTTTTTTAGGATGCTAAAAAATTAACCACCTTTTGTAGTAATTAAGAAATTAAGTGTCTCTATTTCCCGCCTTATTTTGGAGTATTAATGTTAAATTTGAGTAGGAAATCGAGGTTTTTTTAAATATCACAACACACTTACTGGCAGTCACATGAAGTGGGAAAGATTATTTTTTAAAAAATGTATTATAACTTACCGACGGTATTTGAAATGTTGGTAAGTATTAATTTTTTATTGGTACAACTTGCTGGATTTTAATAAAACTCCTGAAAGTGTAATTGTTTTCGCAAAACAAAATACTTACTGCGTACAAATGCAATTACATTACAATTACTTTTTAAAAAAGTAAGTGCAACTTACCAGCGTTTGTGAAATGCCGCTAACTTTCATTTTTTGAAAAATAAAAATTTTCGGCAGTTCATGAACGTCAATAAACAAAATAATTGAAATTCCCACTGATATTTTTCGGTGCAAAATAGACGTGGGTAATATTTGAGGCAAAATTTCCGGCGTTTATGCAACACTCTTTTTTTCTATTTTAATTAAATTGTAGATATTCTCAAAAGAATTACCTATATGATGCTCAAATTATTATCTTTCCCATCCATATCAAAATCTCTTAAATATTTAATTAATGATTCCCCAAATAAAAAGAAAATATTTCCAAAAATCCACTAGAAATGGGGAGTCATCAGCAGTATCGATACTTGTCTATGAACTTTACCATCACGAAAAATACAACATGACTCACTTAAAAATGGAGAAAATATATCTCTTAAGATTGTGATAAAAACCTATAAAAATATAGAAAACAACTTGATGTTAGTCGTGGCTAAAAACACTATCCTTAAGAGATATTACACAATTCTCTTGGTTGACTATATTGTAGTACTTGCCAGGATTAAACAAATTATGCCAATAAGAAAACAAGGTTCTAGAATTAACATAAGATCAATAATTCAATAAGAAAAAATTGACAATCCAGTCATGTTCTTTTTCTCTCAAGAGTTTGTTATATTTAACGTTATCGTGAGGAATATTCACATACCTTGAATGGATGCCTATTAGACCACTATGTCTCTTCAATTAAATTAGGGATAGACCCCGTGCGATGCACGGGATGCTTTTGTGTTGTGCGATTTTTTTTATCACTTAATCTTTTGATCTTATACTAAGTATAAACATGATTAATAAATCAATTGGTTTGGTGTTAGAAATCATGAAAATAATGTTAATGTTTCCTATTGTATATTATGTAGACTATTTGTATATCTTAGTCATTATTGTGAATTCTATTATAAGAAAATTATATGATTTGATCAAAAAAATAAATGTTAGATAGAATCAGGTTAAAATTTGTTTTTATTTTCTATATCATTCAAATCCCTTGTATTCCTTGTATTCCCTACAATCATGGGATAGACTAAGATCTTTTATATTATATATTTGAAGCTAATGAGTAGAGAAATGCATTGGACTATTAAGTCATATTTCTTTCCACATGAGGTAGCAAAATAGTTAAGGTAAACAAATGAAGGTATTGTAGAATGTTTGAAAATTAGGAAGAAAAAACCTGTATAATTTGTGCATATTTATTTGGAAACTATGTGTACATTGACATAACAATAATATTTTTGGTTATTAATCGTCTACGTATTTTTAAATTAATTACAATGGTACATTAACTTGCAATGCTGATTCTTTTATATTCACCATGTTGCTATTATGTAAAACTCTTTTAACAATGTGACTATAACAATCACAAATCCCAATATTAAAATTTTACAAAATCAAAATGCAACTATTTCCAAATTTTTAAATCATGAAATAGATATTATATTTAGGACTGGAGGAAATATTTAATATGTTATCCAACTATTGTTAAGTAAATCCTCATTCCGATGAAATTTACTTTTTATGATTACTATCAATGAGTTGTTTTAAAAATATAAATTTAGACTATGTAATATTTTCAACTTAGTTAAAAATCAACCTCGAGTGTATCATCATCATCATCATCAAAGTCTTATCCCAACTAAGAGTCAATCTCCATTCCCAACCTCCCCATCTGCTCGTGACCCCCACAAAAAAATATTTCCCTGTACAAATGTTTTAATGAATTTCCCTAAAAACTGAGTTTTTTTAGGGATCAATTCAACAATTTTTTTGTGTATGTGAAATTATTAAAAGTGAAAATTTTAAGGGCAAAGGTGCAAAAATAGTCACCGTAATTTAAAAATGTTCAACTATAACTCTGGTAAATTGAAGGGGGTAAAACTATACACTATAAATCAAAATGGGGTGAAATTGGGCAAATGTGCAAAAATAGTCATCGTAAATTTAAACGTACGTTTTCCAGACGTGACTCCACCATCAGTAAATGATGTGTCATACATTTAAGGGTGCAATATGTTGATGAAACTTTAATTTTTTGATGAGACTTTATTTTTTCAGATGATTACGTAGAAGTAAGTTGAATTTCACATGATTTGGGTTCTATTTGGTTTCTTATCGAAATGAGTTGGGGGTTTAGAGTTCGTTTTTAGTAATTTAGGGTTCAACTGTATGCATTTTAGCTTTCACGTTAAATTTTGGAATTGACATATCATTTACTGATGGTGGAGCTTACGTCTGGAAAATGCCTGTATAACTCTGCCTAACAGAAAGGTAACTTTTGCCTCATTTTGGTTTACAATGTATGGTTTTGCCCCATTTTAGTTTACAATGTACAGTTTTGTCCCTTCAATTTACCAGAGTTATAGTTGCTCATTTTTAAATTTACGGTGGCTATTTTTGCACCTTTGCCCAAATTTTAAATAAGGGCTTTATTGGAAAATACTATCAATGTATGATAAATTTATTAATTCATTAACAATTTTTGGTATATGCAAAATTATTAAAAGTAGACTTGTCATGTTGAACAAATTGGTAATTCTCCAAGTCACACATAATGATTAACAGTTTGACACAACTCATCAACCCAAATATTAAGTTTTGTATTCAACTGAATATTCTAAACAATAACTATAATCCGATTCTTAATATAAAATCCACTTGATTAATATTGAAAAAACTAAGGAAACAATACTTTTAGAATAGAAAAGCGTTTTAATTATATGAATAAGTTTGATTATGATAAATGTAAATTCAGATTCGTTGATCATCTGATAATCTAAATTTTAAAATTGTATACTCTATAAATAAGCTTCATTAATTCATCCTTATTTAAAATAATGACAATTTATTAACTTATTGAAATCAAATTAAATTGACGTAAAATAATAATCACTTACTCATAAAAGAGACTTTTTAGACATGAAAATTAGAGAAGTTGTCTACTACTTGAACAAAAGCAAAACAATTATAGCTCCATATCATCTACTAACAAATCTTTCATCGAATTTGGAAGTGATGGAACATCTCTCAACATCCCAACCTTAATGCTTCTGCTGCACTACATAACGCAACAAATCAACATAGCTTGATACCGTTGCTTTACTCAAAATTCTATATTAATTAGGACATTGATATATTCAGAACATCAGAATCAAAAACCAATTATTTATAACATGATATCAAAAACCATAGTTCCAAGAATATTGTGCAAGGAAGTTTCATAACATAGTTTCATATATAAAACAAAATGGCAGAATTAATATTGTTTTACTCCTCCGTAAAGACGAAATACTCTATATATAATAATTGGAACAATTGGAGATTAATGTGATCTAATACGTTGACACGTATATCACTGCAGAAAGAGAACTATATGTATACTGCCATCATAAAAGAAACTGTGCTCACTTCTCCATTAAATGTATGAGGTAGATCATTCCTCTTCAGTACTCCAAACATCATAGAAATCATCAACAATGCATGTAAGCAAGCTGGCAAGCCCTACGTTGCCCACACACAACGTGTTGTGCTTGACGATCTTCAAGTGATGTAAGTGTTGCTGCAATAGTCAAAAAAGGAATAGGAGGTTTTTGTTTTTGAGATTGGAAAATGCAGTTTTTCTAATCCACTCTCTATCAACCACTTGATCATCATTAATATATGCTTATTATAAGTGAAAATATTAAATGATCAGCTTGATCAGATTTTTGAGAAAGATTTTATCTATTAAATTGATTGAGTTCGTCATGAAATGTCAATTGGCAGTTATTAAACTCGTCTACTCCCAGTTTAAGGAATTCTTCATTTGCAAGGTTCCAAAAACAGATCAGAAGATGAAATGTCAAGTGAATAATCTATGTATAACTCAAGAAGCTCACCTTTGATTGAAAACAAATCTCAAGAAGCTCACCTTTGATTGGATTAGGTTGTGATATTATGTACACGGTAGACCTATATGAATATCTTTGATTTAATATGAAATCCAAGTAAGCATGATGAGGAAAAGGCAAAGTAAAGGTACCTAATATTAAAATATGAATTAAAATGTGAATGATGAACATGAGATGATGTACAGAATAACTGAGAAACAAAAATGACTTTGTGAGACAGTGAGTGTTTGAACCTCTTGATCAAAATGATTGAGGTTTTGAAATTTTCCTTGGTGAAGTTGACAAATAATGTTTACAAAAGTGTCATGTCCAAAGGGTTAGCTGTTCTAAAATTGGATCATTTGAGTGTTGTATAACTCAAAAACAGACTCAACATCCCTGGAGGGTGTTGAGGAATTTGTCTTTGAAAAACCTGTTAAGTGCTTATGAAATGCACACAATATTATAAAGTTTAGTTACTTTACCTTCAATCCCTCTTCAATTAAAAGAGAGTCAGAGAAGATACAATATTTGAAGAAACATTACATCCATTGCTTTATATTTAACCTTTTTGGTGAGGGACCTTGTTGCTTTTAACTCTTTCCCGGCATTAGATATCTCCCCATGCTTTTATTGAACCTTGTGGCTTCAGACTAAGGTATGCTCCCTCAAAAACAATGATATCATGTTAATAAACTAAACATCACTGTAGGCACAGTCATATAAAATCTGTATTAATGATGGTACAACGATTCCAAGTATGATCTGGGAATATGAATCAAGTCAAGGACACTAAAAGAACTCAAGAAATAAGTGTAGGATTATCAGCAAACGTAACACTATAAGAGGTAGGATTATGATCAAAAGTAACACTATAAGAGGTATCAAATTTTTATTAATTATTCATACCAACAACAAAATAGGCATGAATATGGTGATCCAACCATTCAATATGATGTTTGGGTTATATTTCTAGCTTTAGCTACTCTATGAAATATTTCAAAGGTCAATGTGCAAAGAGGAAAATCAATTGAACAATGACACTGTTGAAAAAGCCTACCAAATAAAATTATTGATCTTACTTTGCAGGATTTGATACAAGCTCATACAGTGGTTGAAGTGTCTGAATAATCACTTAGATTGAGGTAATTTTATTCTTCTTCTTACATTCTTGCTGCAGAAACAGTTCATTAACAACACCAAAACTAAGCATTTATATTGCCTCTACTTTGGAAACAGGCAGAGGAGGACAAAAAGTTACTTGAATATTTGTCCTCTCTAATGACAGCTTTCAAAACACCCAATAGAACCGTAATTATTCATGATCTTCACAAACCACAGAGCCATAAAAAATGCACCATCATAGGCCTTTGTGATTTCTCCTTAAACCCAAATACATTAAGACCAAAAAGTTTCCATTTTCATAAGAATAATGAGGGATGTCCTCTTTCTATCAAGTACAAAGGAATTAAGACCAAAAGGGACCACAATCATGTTATCATCTAAAGACTACACTCATTGTACATGTAGAATAATGTAGAAATGCGCAAATCCCATCAAATACACAAATAGATAAATGTAAAAACCAATATAATAGAATAAAAGAGAAGAAGACCATACATGGACCAACAGTTCTATGTAGACCCCCTACAAGCTTAATTGAAGCATCTCTAGTTGCAGGCACACTTCTACAGCCCTGTCTCTTTTTCCTGCAAAATTATTAAAAATAACAGTGTTGCGTTTGAACTAAAAATTAAATTAAATAGAATTAAAATAAAACACCTTAAGTTTTATTATTGTTCTCCAAATTCCAGTTATAGGTATAACTCTTTAGCATAAGATGTTGCTCATGGTAATGATTTTGATATCCAAACATAACTTAGCCTTGTATGTTTTCTTAGACTTGTATAATTCAAGTCATGTAATCTAGAAAACCCATAGTGCATAACATACAACAAACTCTTGTCAAAGATGCAATTGAAACTTCAAAAATCTACCTTAAACCCACGTTTCTTCCATTTACCTTTTATGCCAATTCTACTGATGAAAACAAAGATTTTGCATTTTGGTTTCTTAAAAAACAAAATTGCATAAAGTCCCTTCTCAAAAGTTACCTCAACAAAAGCTAATAATCTTCATCTCCTACTCCTAATCCCATCTCCCTCTCTGTCGCCTGCAAAATAAAAACAAAACCCTAATGAAAATAGTGGGTACATAAATTGATGACTGTAAATAAAGGGAGCATACATGTATATAAAGGGTTATAATCAAAATTATACCTTCCCTTTTGAGGGTATGCAATCGCAAAGAATGGGTGAATGAGGAAGGGATTTGGGAGGGGGATCTGGTGATGGGGAGTGTAAATCCTCAGAGAAAGAGTTTGGTCTTCTCAGTTATGGAAACAAAGAATAAGTAGGCACCGAAAGCAAGCAATAGCATCAATAAAAATTTGAAGAAACAAAAACATTTAACTAAGGGAAAAGGACTTGCATGTGTATGCTTATGGAAACAAAGTGTATACAATCCGATAAAGATATTTGGTTGGCAAAATGAGTGATGAAGCTCAATCAAATAATTTGGACATGAGGTATGATCAAATCTGTCAATTTCAAAAAGAAGATTTATCAAAAGCAGAGAGAGAGACATGAATCCTCGCCTTTTATATCTTGTAGATACATATCCGCTCTGCAATCAAAATAATATACTGGAAATTACTAATTAAATAGTAATATGATGAAGTGAGGATAAAATGTAAAAAGAGATGGACATAATTTTAATACTGACCTGACGATCATCTTTGGAGGGAAGGACCAAAGCATCGAGAGGAGGGGAATGGGAAAACATAAGAGACCTCAAAACATAGGATGCTCAGGAGTTGATACTCATACTAATCCAAGAAACCAAGAGTGGGAGTGAGAGAAAAAGAGCCACTTGAAGCTGAATCAGAGCTTGCAAGCCGAAGCATCTTACACTTGTGAAGAAGTGAATGAGAAGACGAAGAGAATGCATGATTTACAGAGGCAATGAATCATATGGGTAAAACGGAAAACCAATAATATGACTTGAAACAGACTAATAAATGTGGACATTTAAAACCCACATTCATTGTAAATAGACGCAAACCACATTTAAACCACTTTCAGGTGTGAACGCAAGGGAGATTCCTTACGCAAAATTACTTGTTATATTAGATAGATAGATACATAACTTTTTGTTTAATTCATGAACCTCAAATTCAATTAATGAATAAACATAATTAAATGCTTAAGTTTACAAGTACAACATTTCTCAAATATAATATATCGCTTCATTTTCAAACAATATAAATAATATTGCAAAGACTCTTCCTTGGACACACCACAATTTTCAGAAAACAATTAAATTATTAAGAGCAAAACAACATTTTGACCCAAAAAATGTAAGAAATCATTTGTGGTGTGACTATTTCTCACACCTTCAAACTTTGAGTCTTTTATCCTTTTCCTTCCTTACCCACATATGGGTCCGTTTGCTTGCAAGAAATCATTTTGGACCTTCGTCCAATTAGTTAATTATTTTTGTCCTTTAGGCACACAACACCCTCCCTACTTTAGGTCATTAACATATCCTGTCATTTATATGAACTTCCAGTTTTCCAATTACATAACGAGCAAACTTTAATTACATTATATTATCAACGGCGACTGAAAAAATATGTCAAATTTAAGTTCAATTATTAGCTAATAATTTTTAATCTTATCACTATATTATTTAGGGATGACTTATGCAGTTATCACCTGGATGAAGGTATCTTTCTTTATATTTAGTTGTCTTATTTTCTATTAGGGTATTACCTTACGGATCCCCTTTTGTGTAATTTTAGTAGTCTTAGGGTCCGGTTTCTCTCATAATCCTCCCTCTTCTTTTCCCTCCTTTTCCTTCTTTTCCTTTTGACACCATTGAATCAAAGTCCATAATTAATATTTTTACTAAATGAATATAATTATAAAAATACTTAAAAATCTCATAAATAAATTTAATCTGTCAAAATTTGATATTGATATTTCATGACTATATTGAAAAATGCAAAATAAAATTTAAACTTACAATAGTAGTCTACAGTTCTGGATATTTTACATAAAATTGTAACATATCAAATTTATTTATTAGATTTTAAAATTTTATTATAACTATATTATTTTTATAAAAATATTAAATCTAAACCGTTGGATCTTTGATCCAATGGTGGATCAAAGGGAAAATGAGGGAAAAGCAGAGGGAGGATTCTGAGAAAATCTTCATCCGTAATCTTAAGGATTATTTACTGATACCTCAAGTGAAAAATACTCCCTCCGGTCCCTAATATAAGATCTAGCCCTCAAAAATATTGTTTCTTAAGAAAACATGTGAATGTTAGTTGAGTGTCTTGAATTGATGCTTCTTTTCCAATATTGCCCATATTTTTTATGATACTTTTAAGATAGAGAAATAATAAGTATTAATAAATATGAAGGAGAGTTAGGAATAAAGTAGGAAAAAACACAATAAATGAGGAGAGAATATGAGATGAGCTCTAGAGACCAAAATTTTGAACTCTTATATTAGGGACCGGAGGGAGTAATTAGTCCTCCCTATTATATTTTAGAATTGTAAACAATAATTAAATATAGTTCTATCGTATTCCTTAGCTATGCCAATGCCTACTCTTCTTTATTTATTGAAATATGGATATATTGTGTTTGGAACATGATGCTACTTTTTGGCAGTCAGCTTTAAATGCAAGTTATTAGTGTTTGTTATTTTTGATGTCTCATCATTGAGCTGAACTCTATCAATGTCTCTCATGATTTTTTAAGACCTATTCGTTTGGGTTCTTGCATGGAAATATAAAACGATATTTTAAAAAATTTTGGCAGAAAGATGTGGTGATCTTAACGCAAATTAGAAATTGAAATAGGTTGATCATGGAAATATGTTGCAGATAGGAAATGCAAAGTCATCTAAGCTGACATATTTCATAACACAAATATTTTGGCAGAAAGAAGTGTTTATCTTAGACTAGAGATTATTTGCTTATTCATGTCTCCAAAGTTGATCATCTTTATTGCTGTCTACTCTATAGTCTCTCCCTACTGATTTGGATTTTCAAGTCCAACATTAGCCATTGCTTGAACTAAATCTGGTATTTCTTGTCTATGGTCAGGATCCATTTTCATTTGAACATTGATACGTAGATCATGTATTGAGATGATCATTCTGTTGGGGGAAGGAGTCCTGAAACGGAGGAAATCTTCTTCAAACTGCACCAGGTTCTCATACAATCGTACTCTGCGTCCCATTTTTTGTTAGCCAATCATTTGTTACGGATCAACCCATAAACACATTCATTTGAGCATGTGGAACTTCCATTCTCCCCCACACAGGAGAGCCTGCATGCATGCACTGATCCATGTTCAACATTCACTAAGCGTTGCAAGACAATAATGGGACCACTTTAAAAGTTTATGAGATGAAGTTGGGGGACAATGCAATAATGAATTTAGGTAAAACCAGAAACACTACCTTAACCACAACTAGCTAGAGCCTCCACTTGATCCATGTTTTAGGTTTCAAATTGCTTTTAAAGTTGGACTATGTAGTCCACATGCATGATGTACTTTGTCCAATCTTTACTTTATTGTGTAGTCTAGGTAAATTTATTAGCGTAAGGAAAAATCAGTATTGATTCCATTATCCTTTCATATCAACTGCCACTTTACTGTGTATGTATATGACATGCTTATTTCACTGTTCTTGTCCTTTCTATTATAGACACTGTTGTTGACAAATGTAATCATTCCAACCATGTTTATATTAAATTTCAAATTTGACAAACTCTTTAGTTGTCTTTCAGGATGGTTTAGTTTAATTATTTTAGTTTATGTATGGCAAAATTAACATGGACAATGTTTAGGAATGAATGTTTGAGAGACATGTATACTTTGAGAATATCCACTTGATTATAGTAAGCTTATTTATTATAACATGGACAATGTTTAGGAATGAATGTTTGAGAGACATGTATACTTCGAGAATATCCACTTGATTATAGTAAGCTTATTTATTATAACAATGCAAATGCCAAATCCCAAACGTAGACTGCAATTTTTTTGCATTTGTGCAGGTCACGAACTGCTGTTGCTCCACTGGAGAGGTTGAAAATTTTGCTGCAGGTTAGTTTATTTTCTTGTTTACATCTGAGTGTGAATAGACGAGAAGAACCGCCCGTCCGTTGCACGGAGAGATAATTTTTCCGATAATTTATTGCAATTTATTATTTGAGAAATTTATAACAAATAAGCTGAGAGATAACTTTTCCCATGTTAGTTTTATTTTATAAATTCCTAAATTTTATAATTTGAGAAAGGAGATGGAATGAATACATAAAACACTAAAATGTGGGTAAAACAACTACTCCCTCCGGTCCTATTTATAAGTCGTCAACCGCCCATATTGTACAAACCAAGGAATGACGGTTAGTGGTGGTTACATCATTAAATTGGTCTTGTTTTATTTTTCATTTCCATATTTGCCCCTCCCCACAATCATTAAATGAGTCATAATGAGGCAAGCAAAAGTAAATGTAGGGATCTCTTTTTTCAAGGACATGGACATATTTGGAAAACTTTAATTAATGAGTTAGTTAGTGGTAGTTGGCGACTTATATTAAGGACCAAAATTTAGTGGCGGTTGGCGACTTATAAATAGGACCGGAGGGAGTATATAATAAGTGACACATTACCTTTGTTATTTTAGTAAAACAACTTTGTTTAGAAAAAGTTGTTACTTTTAAAACCAGTGAATTTAAATCATTTAAATTAAATTTAAGATTAAGTTGTTTAGCCTTACAAAAATTTAAGGTAAATTAATTTATTCTCCACAGATATAAGATTAAGTTGTTTAGCTTTACACAGATATAGGTTGTTTTTCTCATTTTTTCAAAAAACAAATTGGAGTTAAAACTAACAAAACTATTTGATGATCAAATAAAAACTAACATGAGGAGGCTATTGAACACAATTTAAGCATTAATAGTATTTTCATGAATACATCGATGGGCAAAATTTGCAATTTATTATACTGAATCAAGCTACACAATGAGCTGCTATGTGACAATTCAGAAGACATTTGCAATTTATACTGAATCAAGCTACACAATGAGCTGCTATCTAACAATTCAGTAGACATTTAAATGCAAAAGAACATAATTATAGAGAATAGAGTAATACCAATAACAAAAAGTTGCACGGCTTTCCTGCAAATTTAATTCCTACTTAGCAAATTTTTCTTCATTCCATGTTGGGTGAAAGTTTGAAGGGCAATTTGACATGTGACAATTTGAGAAAAAAACCTTCTAATCCTCCTCAGTTCACAAAAATATCATATAACTCAAGAGACTTCATTCTTGTGCCAAATCCAGATTTGTTCAGCTCTAGTACCTTCCATTTTGCTAACAATTTCACTTAGCTCAGTCCTTTTGCAATATGAATTTAGAACTATTTTCCTTCACAATTCCTCCAGCGTTGCACATTTAATTTATAGCATTTGAAATTTACAGCTTCACAATTCATTCACATCTCGCTCAGCCCACACTTCCACTATAGATCAAATTAGCTCATCAGCTCTCTCTTTAATTTATAGCTTTGCACATTTAATTTTGCTCAAATGAAATTGTAACTCTTTCTTGCTTTCCTAGCTAGTTAAACCTCTCCCACAATACACATTCACCTCTGTACATCTCAGTTCTTACACATTCACATAAACACCTACATTATAAAACAGAACCATTTAATTCAATACCAAACAAATATCTCACCCATTGATATATTTTTAATAAAAAACCTTATACAAAACAGAACACACACTCTATACAACAAACTAAATAAAATTAGGGGGATAAGGAAGTTGTGATAAGAGATAACCTCCCATCTCCACCATATCTTCCTCGAAGATTATTTGACATTCCCATCAACCTCTCCCTCTCCGGTGACGCCTTCTATCTCACCGTCCTCAAACCTGCTTTCTTTAAGTATGAATGCATAGTGAATTTCAGTAGAGAGGAAAAATAAATAGAGATGGAAAACTGAGCTTGAAAAACAGAGCTCAACAGAGGCATTTGTGTAAAGAACAAAAGATGCAATAGATGGAAACAGGACCCTTGTTCATACTAACAAGGGGTCTAACTCGGTGACATGTCATATGAGGTGACATGATCGGGTCAAACTAAACGGTCAAACCCATTAGAATTGACTGAAATGTTAGATTTGAGTCATTTTTGAATAGATGTGTGCTACATTTGAGCCATCAAATTATTGTTTATGTTGGGTGAACTTTTGATAATAGTAGAGTGTTAGATTTGACCCTTAACTCAAAGGATTATCCAATATAAAATGAATTAAATTAACCATCAAATAAATAATCTATTTGATAGAAAACTGTGCTGCCGCAAGTTGAAACATAAATCTTTTCTCGCGTATTTACCTCATATTTTGTAAATTAAATCATGTTGGAAAACTAGTTTACACCGCGCAATTAATCAAAACCCACTTCAATAACGGAGAAATAGAGAGAACAAATTTTAAAAGGGTTAAAGAACATAGTTGTCCGGAAGTCTTAGACAAGGATCAATTTTGCCTTAAAAGTTTTTTTTTGGATCAATTCTGACTCCACATTGTATTACCATTTCATCATCCATGTCAAAATTCACACCACGTCATCTTATGGGGTAACCCAGGGACATTAATGACTTGTTCTGAATCATAAGACGTTGTGTTCTTATATACCTTAGAGATACGAAGATTGTGATCATATAAGAGTTTGAAACAATTTGTTCCATTGAATGTTATTCCCGGGAGTCTGTATTTCATGGCAACAGATGCTGCAGAAGGAATATAAGGATCATATATAACACGGGTAGGAGATGGATTGAGCTTTTAAAAGATTTGTTCAAGTGGTTTCTGCAACATAAGTAGGGCATTCATGAAGTTGAACTTGAGTTTTGTTGAAGGTAAGGTGTCAAAGCTTTCACATCCTTCAGGTAAACCGGCTTCATTGTTTGGGAATTCAAAGAGTTGAAGGTTGAGGCTAGTTGAACCTGACATGACCTCCCTGTCAATGGTGGATTTGATTCGAACAGCATTGAGGGGTGTGGTGAGTATAGTCAGTTTCAGATTCTGACGAGCCAATAGTATGTCCACCATGGGAAGAAGATGACCAGGGGTCATGAAAGGGATCAAAATAAAGTGTGGTTCAAGATTCTTCTGCAGCTGAATCATTGTGTGACAGAGAAGATTCAATGAGGAAATAGATAGGTGAAGAAGAAAATGATGATGATGCATGAGAGATTTGATTTTGTAGAAGGAGTTTATAGAGTTTTTGAAGGTGGGTGATGAGTTTTTGGCCGAGAAAAAAACAAGGTGAGTTATGAGTCAGATTTAGGCTGGCAACGAAATGTTTGGCTGTGTGAAAATATAGAATATGAAAAAGGAAAGAAACTTAAGTGAGGAACACATGATTCAAGAAGGTGAGACACAGATATCGTAGTAGCAAGCTCTACTTATAAATAAATTCATTAATGTGATTCTTGATTATTGAGATGTAGAAGGTATGTATGAGTTGTTGGGAGTCATGAGAGGGCTCTCTCCATTTCTTCTCTCTCCATTTCTCTTTATTTCCCTAAAAAAGTATGTTTGGGGACACAATTTTTTTATATTACCATTAGATTCTAAATAATATTAGTGACATTTTGATATTTTATAAACAAAATGGTTTTATGTTCAATTTTTTATGATTTTTTACTTCAAATCTTATATTTATTTTAAATTTCAATCATTGAATCTTTGAAAAATCATATAAAATTGAACATAGAACCATTTTTTTTGTAGATGAGATATCATAATGTCACTAATTTTTTGTAGAATCTAATGGTAAGGTCAAAAAATGTGAGCCGTAAAATAATTTTTTTTAGAGAAATGGAGATATATGGAGAGGTCCCTCTCCCGTTGGGAGTCGATATTTTGAATGAATGGAGCCTAGCATGAGTTATAATTATCCGTTTTTATACCCACTTTCCCTTTCTTGCTTGTTTGATACTCCATTATGGAACATTAGTAGTGATGGTTTTGAAACAAAGTGTAACAACTAGATATGTGTATTATATATAGAATTAAACTCTCTCCTCTCCTCTCCAAATAGGTTTTACATTTAGGACAAGAGGGAGTATTATTTTATACTTCAAATAGGGTGAGCAAATAGAAATGAAAATTGAAAACGAGTCTATCCGAATGCAATTCGGTTAATTCGGTTTGATTATTCCTTAATTTCAATTTTTAGTTTTCAGTTCAATAATTGAAAAAATGATTCGGTTAAAAACGATTAACTCAAAAATATATATAACTTAATTATATTTAATATATAATATTTCGATTATTAATCGAATCAAACTAAAATATTTTAGTTAATTCATTTTTCTTTTATTAAGAAAAAATTTCCTATTCATTTATTCGGTTGTTTCAGCTTTACCGAAAACCAAATAGAATAACCAAATGTACAACCCTAATTACAAAATTAATTGTTGCTATCAATTAGGAAATAATTAAAATTAACACCTCACATTCTATCATCAAAAGAAATAGTGTTTTGTTAACTTGTCAAATTCTCTATATGGAAATAAGTCAAATTTTTAGTTTATACTCGCTCGAATCTTAAATCTAATAAGAGCTTATTGACTAATTTTTTTGGAGAAACTAAGGAAGTGAAATGAACTAATTAATCATATTGTATCTTATATATTATTGGATCATATGTTAGTTATAAGTAAGAAAAAAACTAGTTTAGATAAATAATTCAGGAATACAAAATTTTTAAGTCACCTTTTCCGATTTCTTAGAATTGTTCAAAAAAGTTAACTAGTTCTTACATTAAAGAACAAATGGAGTAATATTTCTTAAGAGTTTCTGGCTGAGATAGTCCTATTGAACTTATTCTAAATTTCGGATTTACTCTATTGTTAATAACATTTATGATGTCTTTTACTCATGACTTAGAGGGATGAAAACTCTCTCTCTCTCTTTTAATTAAACACAGGGTAATTGCCACAGTTAGCAATGTCTAATCCGTTAGCATCCTCCACTTAAATTAAACGATTATTAGAGAATTAGAGATACTAAAGTCACGGCTTTGATCTCATGTATAATATGTGACCATTAGTATATACCCTCTTTTAATTCATAAGTAATTTTATTGATAAGATAGCTTCATTTGTTATCTTATTGAATACTTGTATATAATGTTTCTTAATATAAGAATGGTAAATTTTTCCAGATCACCTATAATTACTAGCCATCATCATGCGTGCCTTTAACTTAATTATTTCAAGGATTAATGGAAGATTCATACATACTTTCAAATTACTAATTTTCTGGGCTTCTTTTCCATACAACACTCTATGAGAATCATTATATAATGGAGCATCCAAAACACTCACAAAAAGTTGATAAAGAAAACACTCAGAAATACAAAAAGAGCCCAAACAACAATCTTCAAATCCAAACAAGATTTCAGTCGGAAAAAAAATCCAAATAAGATTTGCACGCAAAACCTTAATTTCTGCATTTGGAATTGGTTGATGCATATCTTCATTCAACTTCAACCCCAAGACATGATTTGTCATGTCTTCAATTAGCAGAGACATGTTACAGAAAGAACTTCCATCTTTCTCCATAGCATCTTTTGCTTTCTCTGCATATTTTCTTGCTCTTTCTCTTATCCTCTCACTATCTGCATCATCTTCACTCATCACTTTCTCTATTGCCTCCTTCACCTTTTCTCTCTCCACTTCAACACCATACTTTTCGTCCTCAATTTCCCAGAAATTCATACAATTCTCAACTCCCACCCTCACACCTATCTCCAACAACTGAACAACCACCTTCTCATTATAAAATTGATCACCAAATAAAGGAAATGTTACCAATGGAACCCCACTACATATCCCTTCAAGTGTTGAGTTCCATCCACAATGTGTTAAGAATGCTCCTATTGCTTTGTGTGAAAGTATCAACACCTGAGGAACCCAACCTCTTATTATAATTCCTCTTCCTTTCACTCTCTCCTCTAGTCCATCTTCCTTCATCATCTTCTCCATTTCTTCCTTTTTGTATGCATCTCTCAGCACCCAAATGAATGGTCTCTTTGTAGCTTCAAGTCCCAAACCTATTTCCAACACCTGTTCTGGAACTAAATTGGTTAAGCTTCCAAAGCAGACATAAATAACAGATCTTGCAGGCCATGAATCAAGCCACTTCAAATAACATTCTCCTCCTCCTTCTTCTTCCTTTGACTCCGGTTTTCCTCTCCTTGCCTTGTCTAAGTCATCTTTGTTTGAGAGTGAGACTGGTCCAATGCACCAAACCTTTTTACCAGTAACTCTTTTATACTCCTTCAAGTATTCTTCTTCCAACTCATCAAAGCTATTCACTATCACCCCATATGCTTCATCTTCAGCCTCCCATATTTTATCTCGCCAAGTGATCGTGCTATCTGTGACTGTAGAACGAAAAAATGGATGAAGTTGTGGTATTTTGAACACAACCCTATCAGGCAATCCAGGGATACTGACATATTCTGAATCTGACACATCCTTGTACACCTTGGAAGCACGAAGACTTTGGTTGCATAACAAAGAGAAACAATTAACCCCATCGAATCTTATTGTAGGAAGTTGGAACTTTTTTGCTATAGAAACTACACAAGGAACATGTGGATCATGTATTATGCAGGATGGGTTGGGAGTTAGCTTTTCAAAGAGCTCTTCAAGTGGGCCATGCAATTTGTTAAATAGGGTATCGTTAAAGCTAGTTAGATCCTCCTTGGAAGACAAAGAGTCTATGCTCTCACAATGTCTTTCATTGGGGAAATGAAAAGTCTGGAGGTGAATTTGTGAGGCAGGGTTATGAATCATCTCTGTTTCAATGGCTGCTTTGACTCGAAGGGCATTGAGGGGTGTGGTGGCTAAGGTCACCTTTACGTTGTTACGGCGAGCCAAGAGTTTGGCTATGTCCACCATGGGAAGAAGATGACCTGGAGCCATATAGGGTATCAAAACAAAGTGAAGCATAACAGGTGTGTTAGCCATGGTATGATGGAGAAGAGATTGGATATAACAATATGAGAGATAGATGATGGGTTTAGAATTTTGAAAACTTTGCTTGGGAGAGAGGATATTTATAGAATGGCGAGTTTCTTAGTAAGATTGAGGCTGGAAAAAGACTAAACTGAGAAAACCAAATAAGGGAAAACAATTTATGATAAAAAAAAAGGGAAAACAATAAAAAGGGTGATGATAAACATTCATGAATGGGAATATTGAATTATTGATGGTTGTGGGCCATAGCCCATAGGAGCTGAGTTGTGAGATTAATTTTTAGAAAAAATACCATCCTTTAACCCCTATGAAAAAAATTATATAAATTCAAATTCCATCCACAAAAATATGAAATGGCTCATTGCTGTATAGGCCAAAGTAAAATTAAATATCTTAACAAAAAGATCAAAATGTTTTCATTGAATCTGATAGCCAGAATACAAGATACTACATATTAGGAATTTCCAAAATGTTTGTGCTTTTTCCACTATAACATTAATGTAAGTGTTCCCTAGTATTAAAACCATTGAATCCAACAATAAAACAACAAACATTCACGATATTCCAAAATTTATAAAAGGAATTTTCAAGACGTTTGTGTTTATTTTAATATTTTCAAGTCTTAAAACCTATAGAACATTCTGGCAAAAAATAACCATAGAACCAATATGTACATTTGGCCTTTTTTTTTTTTTGATAAAAAGAAGGAAAATACAAACAAAAATTAACCTATATCCTTAAATTGGGCAAGACAGATTTCGCCCTATGCATACATCTAATAATGCCTTTGATCTCTGCTACGGCTTCATACACACTTGAACATTCATTATTATGGGTCACTTCATTCCTTCTTCTCCAAATCAACCAGCAAGACACACAAAAAACTTCATTCCAGTTATCCATCCCATACCCTCTACGCATCTTCACATTCTTCCTTAACCAATCATGTAAATTACTTTCCCAAAATTCTTTATTTGCAAAAGAGATTCCCAAGTTAAGCCAAACCTCTTTAGCATTACCACATTCTCTTATCACATGTACCGTTGATTCCAACTGCGAATGACACGACGCGCAAGAACCATCTGGATGAATTCTCCATTCAAGCAACCTCTCATTAGTAGGAAGTCTATCATGCATAAAAAACCACATCTGCATTTTACATCTCTGAGGGACCTTGAGCCTCCAAATGTTCCTCCAACATTGATCCTCCTGAGCATTAAAATCAGCAACTTTCGTATATGCTGATCTGATAGAGAACATCCCACTCCTCCAAGCTTCCATCTAACTTTATACTCCTCATTCCTGTGAACAACCTCAATCTCATTCTTAACATTCTCCCAAACAGCTTTAATTCCACTCCACACTCTTGACCCCGGCTTCTTTGCTCGTATAATAGGGATCAAATCTTGACCACAATTATATTTACTTCTAATTACTCGGGCCCACAATGCATCCTTGTTATTCACCAACCCCCATCCCACTTTCATCATAAAAGCCTTATTCTGAAGAGAAGCATGACGAAGACCCAATCCACCACACACTTTAGGATAACAAACTTTGTCCCACGCCACCAAATGAGCTTTCTTCTTATCACTTGTTGAACCCCATAAAAAATTCCGGGCATTCCTCTCAATCTCATCGCAACAAGCAACAGGAATAATAGACGTTTGCATCACATGATTAGGAATAGACAAAGCCACTGAATTACTAAGAGTATTCCTCCCTGCCAGAGACAAAGAATGACACTTCTAGCTAGCCAATCTTTGTTTTACCTTATCCACCGTAAATTGATACATTGACTTAGAAACCCTCTCATGATGAAGAGGAACCCCAAGATATCTACCCAAATCAGCAGACATATTAAATCCCAAACTATGACTTAGTTGAGATTTAATATTATGATTAATATTGCGAGAAAAGAAAACTCTTGTCTTTCCTTCATTTATCTTTTGACCCGAAGCATTACAAAACACATTAAGACAATCTTTAATCACTTGTACCTGGTCTAAACGAGCTTCAGCAAAAATAATCAAATCATCAGCAAAAAACAAATGAGATAATGGTGGTCCCCCTTTATTAAGACGAATTGGTCTCCAGTTTCCAGATGAAATATTTGACTGAATCAAATGAGCCAACTTCTCCATACAAATCACAAATAAAAACGGAGACAAAGGATCACCTTGTCTAATACCTCGGGAAGGATTAAAAACATTTGACTTACTACCATTCCACAATAGTTGCATAGAGGGAGAAGATATACACTCCTGAATCAAGAAGATCAAGCTCTCCGGAATTCCCACCTCCCTTAAACAATTAATAGCGAATTCCCAATTAATTCTATCATACGCCTTCTCCAAATCAATTTTTACAGCCATAAAACCTTTCTTTCCCTTCATAGTTTTCATGGTATGGATCACCTCTTGAGCAACAATAATATTGTCGGAGCTCAAACGTCCCGGAACAAAACTACACTGATTAGGGGAAATAATAGTCGACATAACAGGCTTAATCCGATTAACTATGATTTTCGTTATCAATTTATAAATCACATTACAAAGGCTAATCGGACGAAAATCTCTTATAAATTCTGGGTTTGGGACTTTAGGAATAAGTACAAGAAAATTCTGATTAACCTCCCTAATCAAACAAGGATTCTCAAACACCTTTCGCACAAAATCAATAACATTTCCACTAACCTGTTTCCATTGAGCTTGAAAGAATAAAGGATTAAAACCATCAGGACCTGGAGCTTTAAGAGGGCCCATACTCTTCAAAGCAGTCTCAACTTCCACCTCTTTCACATCAATATTCATATTACTAATAACACTCTCCGTAAGCATAGGATAAGATACATCAACATTCAACACATCCCTATGCGCACGATCTTCAGAAAAAAGCATATGATAAAAATTCACAGCTACATTCTTTATCTGATCCACATCAAATATCCACTCTTCATCCTCACCCTTGAGAGCTTCAATACGATTTATCCTCCTCCTTGCATTCGCCCTTCGATGAAAATATTTCGAATTTTTATCCCCTAAATAAAACCACTCACACCTTGCCTTTTGAGCCCACATAATATCTTCCTGCAGAATTAGTGTCTCTAGTTCTTGCCATAGTTCTTTCTGAAGCTGAGAGAGAGAAGACCAAGAACCTTGATTCTTTAAACTTCTACTAATACCATCAAGCCTAGCAAGAATTTGTTTCTTTCTTCTTCCCACATGACCATATACCTCCGTTTTCCATACCTCCACTTGCTGGGTAAAAACATTCACATTTTGGGACCATGACAAATTTTTATCACATACCCGCTTCATAAATTCATTAAAATCATTATGTAACAACCATGAAGCCACAAACCTAAAAGGTCGTTCAAAAGCAACCGAACAATGAGACACCTCCATCGTCAATAACAAAGCCTTATGATCCGACTTGAAACTATACAAAACTGTTGTTTTAGCTTCAGTGAATCTATCCATAAACATATCATTTGCTAGAATACGATCCAGTCTGCTCTCACAACCCTCTCTACTCCAAGTAAAAAAAGACCCCATAGTATGAATATGAGATAGACCGGACTCCCCATACCAATTAGAAAAATCCTTATCCACCAAAGAATACTCCTTCCTAGTAGACCGTCGTTCATTCTCAAATAAAATAGCATTAAAATCTCCTCCTACACACCACGGACCTTCCACCTCATTACCAAACTCCTCCAACTCTCTCCATAAACTCCTTCTTTTCACATAATAAGGGCTTGCGTACACCGCAGAAACTAAGCATTTCTCCCCATTATGATCAAATCTCAAATGAACACATTGCTCAGATGAACCAATTATACTAACAGCCCAACTCTCATCACGCCATAACACCCACAGACCTCCACTAAACCCTTGAGCGTCAACAACATATGAGCCATTAAATCCCATCTTAGAGATTATCTTCTTTGCTTTCACCCCTCCACAACGAGTCTCAAACAATAAAACAATGTCTACTTTATACTTATACTGTAATTCTCTTATTAATCCTGGGAAAGATCTTGCTCCAACCCCTCTACAATTCCAGAAAATAACATTCATTGGGGAATCATTGAATTGAGATTGTGGTTCTCACAACCACCATTAACATTTTCTAAAGAACCACTCACCTGAGCATGTAGAATATTATCAACATTAGAAGATGAAGGCAACAAACTCTCATTACAAGATAATAATATAAATCTTTCTCCCTCATTATTCGATTCCTCCTCCAAATCCATTAAAACTCCAAAAGCATTCTTGGTCTCATTCATATCATTAGTGACCACTGAATTAAATGTTGAATTTAACTTCTTACAAGATAAAGAACATAATTTTCTCTTCTTACATCTGGCCTTTTAGGTGAGACATTAAACAACAGTTTATTGTCTAAAGGCTAATTAGCCTTTAGACGAATGTGTAAAGGGGAATCTGAATTTTTATGTTCTGGAGGGGTTAAGTAATAATTTCCCTTGATTTAATAAATATAGTAGCAATATGTTGGAAATAATTTTTTTCATGGTATTGTTATGTTATGTTCTTAATATTGGTGTCTCTCTTACACACACTCCGATCAATTGTAATTAATAAATCAAATTGATTTTTATAGACATATAATATGTAAAATAAAACCATCGAAAATCATTTATTTTTAACATTTTTTTCTTAAAAATATTTAACCTTATTTATAGACGAATGTGTAATCTCATTATATGTGACAAATGCTAAAATTTAGTGGTATATTTTTTAGGCTTCAAATCGAGCTAGTAACATATAAAAATTCTTTTCAGTCAACTCAATCTCAGTCCCCACTTAATGAGGGTCTTTGAGGGTGTTTTTTTATCAGAATTAATTAGGGTGTTATGGAAGGGAATGTACTATGTAGTCATATATATGCTTAAAAAAATAGATTGGGTGAAGGTGCAAATTTACCGATAGACTATTACCAGAAGTGCACTAAGCACAATTGAATAAAATGTGCAAATTTACCAGAAGTGCATATTTACCAACATACTATTACCAATAGTCCAACCAGCACAATTGACTAAAAAAGATGTAGATTTATCAACCACCATTTTATGCAAGGGCAAACTTATCAATATGATCTATTTTGAGGTAACAGCCGTTAACTGCGTCATCAACCCAACACACCACATTCTGTATGAACCATCGTCCTTAAAATACTCCTCTTTTGCATATGGTGTCGAGTATAGCTTAGGGTTTATCAACTTTCATGCACAAACCATCATGCACTATGATTCATAAATTAGAGCTCAAAGGTTCATCTGCCTTTCTAATTTTGGGGCTTTAAAATATCTGCTTTTTTAAAAAATGTTATTGTTATTTTTATTTATTATTAACATTTTATAGACATTAATAAATGAGTTAACTTTCCATGTTATCTAAAATTTACATTCAATAGGAGTAAAAATAGACGATATTGGTGAATCTGCCCTTACATAAAATGTTAGTTGATAGATCTACACCTTTCTTTTAGTCTTGCACTCTTGGTAATAGTCTGTTGGTAAATATGCACCTTTTATTATTAGTCAATTTTGATGAGTACTCTTCTGGTAATAGTATGTTGGTAAATCTGCAGCTTTTATTAGTCAAGTTACTTTTGAAGTGGTAAGTTTGAATAGGGCAAAAGTTGTTTTGAATCGTCATGGTTGTTAGTTTTGCTCCAGAAAAATCACATAAGTATTTTTGTACCTTAACCACAATTACATAGATATTTGTTCACCTTAAACCTTGTTTTGATCGTCATTTCTTAGGAGATGCAACATATTGACATTGATCTATTTCTTTTATGTTTTCATATACTCCTTTCCTCTCTATATATAAGAGACCTAACTCAACTAATAAAATAGAAATGAGTTTTAAGAAAAATGTAAATAGAGTTAATAATGATTGATAAAATAGGGGATAAAAATTCATTAATTACTTTGAAAAATTTAAACAAACCCTTAAAAAAAGAGATTAATCCATTACATTTAAAATTTGGACGTTTTATATAACACGGAAGGAGTATATATGGTATATGAAAATAATCATTACAATGAAATCTATTCAAAACAACAAGGAAAATGGTGGGTGGATGTTATACACACACACAAAATGTTTGTAGTCCTTCGGCCATAAAAAAAACAAATGTTTGTACTCTTCAACATGTTATACGGGCCTTTTACTATCATGAGTTACTCTTATTGGGACGTGTGCCTCAATTGTAATCGCAAGAACATGATTTGTGTCATCATATGGCCCTTGGAGTTTGTTTCGTGGCATTTGATGCTCCATTCACTCATCGACCGAAGCAGAACCTGCAGAAAGTAAAACTATGGCCATTTGTTTTTCATTTAATACAAGTAAATTTATTACGGCAAGATCTAAAATTAATTTACCAAGTCTAAGAGCAGGAAACAGTACAGGCCATATCAAACTTACTCCAAGCTCATTTTTTAATGGACGCCAAAACTATTACTCCCTCTATCCATTGTATAAAAGTTCAGCCGCCAAAAAACGCTTATTAAGAAAACATGTAAAAGTTAGTTGACTTATGAAGTTAGTGCCTTTTTTTTCAGTATTGTCCATATTTATTATAATATTTTTAAGAGAGATAAATACATAAACATTAATAAATATAAGAGAATTAGGGGTAAAGTAGGAAAATGCATTAAATGAAGAGAAAACGTGAAATAAACTCTTATATTTTTTACCAAGACCATTCAAATTTTAGAGTTTTATATTATGAACCAGAGGGAGTATTGTTTACAGTGTCATCATATGTTGCTTGTAAACAGTTTTTTTTAAGAAAAAAACAAAATCCCTTTACTGTAAACTTTCAAGGGTACCCTTTCAAAATATATAAGATAATTTGGGGAATTTTACAAAAATATTAAAACAGAAATCTTAATTACAAATATGCTACACACAAAAAATTATGTACCTACATACTACACTTGAAGTTCTACTTGGCGTGAATTCCATCAAATTTACTAAAAAATCGTCCATTCAAAGAATAAGTTCTAAAGTCTTATTCAGCGTGAACGATTTCTAAAGTTTTTCACATTAAGAAAGATTTTACAAGTCGTTATTCATGTGAATATTTCAGTTGATTTATTTTTTTCATTTTATTATTAAATTAACTTATTTTCCGGTACAAGGGAGTTGCTTCACTTTTCCCTTTCAAAAAGTGCAATATTCTCCTCCTTCCTAATATGTTTCTACACAAGTGCCAATCATACTACCCTCTCTAACAAATATTTCGATCTCACCCTCTCTCAGAAGTGCAATCACGCCACATATATACATTCTCTCACAAATATTTAAATCTAGTGAAACCATAGTGTGCATCACCTTTCTTTAAATTTTCCTCACACTCTCATTGCTCCAAAATATTGTTTTCGGGCCGAGGAGAGTTCTCTCCTGACCATCTCATTCTTGATCTGGTATTCTACTTCCTCATCACATTTTCAATCATATGTAAGATAAGTTTTGTGTAGAGAGTTTGATTTGATAATATTTTTGTCTATAATATAAAATTTGAATACCCTTACATATTTTTTTGAACAATATATGCTATTCAAGAAACCTTTATATTTTTTAGAGATTTCTTTCTTTTATTTATAAAACTTTCAATTTTAAGTTAAAATAATAGGCAACACACCTCGGGTAACTGCTCAAAAAGGTTATCATCTTTGTTACCAATAAGGAACATCTACGAACCTTTCTTGAAGATCATTTGGTTAATTAACCTTCCTCCCAAGTTGCTCAACAATAATCGAGTAATAGAAAAATATAAAAGGGTATTCAAATTGTATATTATGAAAAATATTAACAAATCAGACTACACAAAACATACCTTACTTTTGCAATATAAAACTGAAAATGGGATGAGAAAGTAGAATACCGAAGCAAGAATTGGAAGGATGGGAGTGGAAAGAACTCTACGATCGGCCCTAGAACAATTTATTGGAACAATGAGAGGGTGAGGAAAATTTAAAGGAGCTGATGCATTGTGTTTTTACGAGATTGATATACTACTTGTGATTGCAATTGTGAGAGAGGTGGCATGATGGCACTTGAGGAGAGATTGAAATATTTGTGAGAGGGGTGAGTGATTGTGCACTTGGAAAGAGGCGTGATGGTCAAAACACAACAATTTTCAAACACCAAATTTAATATAAGTCGAACAATTTTATTATGTATTTTAAATTAGAGAGACATATACTAAGATATTGAGGAATTGAACTCATTACCTTCCCATATATGGCGGTCATTTTAGCCACTAGACTATAGGGCCATAAACAACTTAGTATATCTTTAACCTCATGAATGAGCTAGATATTTAACTTTCAACATTAACATGCTTCCTTATACCTTTTTAATACCATGAAGACCCAAATTTAAAACACACACCGAAAAGGAGCCAATAATCAAATTAAACAAGTATTAATATTTCCCACCCTTTCATGCATTTGGACTTGGTTGGTGAGTATTCTCATTGAACATCAGGACATGTCTTATATCGTCAATCATGAGAGACATGTTAAGCCAAGAAGATCCACCTTCCTCCATAGCCTCCTTTGCTTTCTCTGCACAATCGTTTGCCCTTTTTCTTATGCTTCCACTTTCTTCACCCATCACTGTCTCTATTGCCTCCTTCACTTTCTCCCTATTCACTTGAACCCCACACTTAATGTCCACCCCAAGATGCATAGCATTCTCAACTCCTACACTTGCACCGATCTCCAACAATTGAACAACCACCTTCTCATTATAAAACTGATCAGAGAACACAGGAAATGTTATTAATGGCAGACCACTACATATTCCTTCAAGTGTTGAGTTCCATCCACAATGCGTTAAGAATGCTCCTATTGCTTTGTGTGAAAGTATCAACAATTGAGGCACCCATTTTCTTGTTATCAACCCCCTTCCTTTCACCCTCTCTTCTAATCCATCTTCCTTCAGTAATCTCTCCATTTCATCTCTTTTGTTTGAATCTCTCAGCACCCAAATGAATGGCCTCTTTGTAGCTTCCAGCCCCAAACCTATCTCCATCAATTGTTCTGGGACCACATTGGTTAAGCTACCAAGGCAGACATATATGACAGATCTTGCTGGCCATGAATCAAGCCACTTTGAATATTCCCTTTCTTGTTCTTCTTTTGAGTGTGATTTGCCTCTCGTAGCCATATCCAAGTCACCCTTGTTTGAGAATGAGACTGGTCCAATACACCAAACCTTTCTTCCTGATACTCTTTTAAACTCCTTCAAGTATTCTTCTTCCAACTCCTCAAAGCTATTCACTATCACCCCGTACGCTTCTTCTTCATCTTTCCATCTTTTCTCACGCATAGCAATGGATTCTTCTCCTCTATTTATTGTAAACCACTCGGGAAGCTGAGATTTCTTAAACACAATCTTATGGGGCAATCCAGGTACAACCAATGGTTCTGAGTTTGACACACACTCGTAAACTTCAGGGTTATTATAGAGACAGTGATTACATAATTGAGAGAAACAATTAGTACCATCGAATGTTATTCTTAAAACTTGGAGCTTCTTTGCAATATCAGCTACAAATGGAAGGTATTTGTCATGTATCACACAGGTTGCAGAGGGAACAAGCTTTTCAAAGAGTTCTTCAACTGGTTTCTGCAACAAATTCAAAGCTTTAACAAAGTTGGAAAGAAGATCTTTGGAAGGAAGAGTGTCTAAGCTCTCGCATCCCTCTGGTAAATCAGACTCAGTATTTGGGAATGGAAAATGTTGAAGTGAGATTGATGAGCCAAACTGTGTTCTCTCTCTATCAACATTTGCTTGAACTCGGAGAGCATTTAGAGGAGTAGTCATTATGGTCACCTTCACATCATTTCGCCGGGATAATAGTCTGGCAAAGTCCACCATGGGAAGAAGATGACCTGGAGCTATATAGGGAATCAAAACAAAGTGAAGCTCAACAGGCCTGTGAGCCATGATGTGATCGATGGAGAAGATTGAATATAAAAATAATAGAGATAAATGAAGAGTTTTGAAGTTTGAACAATTAGCTTGTAGGAGAGGATCTTTATAGAATGGCTGAGCTTCTGAGTATGATTGAGGCTGGCAAGAAACTGTACTGAGAAAGACAAATAAGGGAAAAAATCAAAAGATGATGATTCTCATTCATGAATGTTAATGATGTGCCAAAGGAGCGCGAGTTGTGAGATTGATTTTTGAGAAAATATCCATTAACTCCTCTTAAACTAAAAATAATAAATAAAACTTCAGATTCCCTCCACACAAAGAAAAAAAGAAACTCCACTTTGGCCCGTAAAAATCAAAACATCCTTATAGAATTTTGTAACCAAGATACAAGACATATATGGAGAATTTTCAAGATGTTTGTGCTTTTATTATCCAACATTAATGTAAGTTTTCGCTTGTCTAAAAAGCCCTAAAATGCAAAATTATATCATTCAACATTTCACAATATTCTAAGACTTATATGAGGAATTTTCAAGGTGTTTGTGCTTCTTTCCAATATTAATGTGAATACTTTCAGGTCTTAAAAATCATGGAACTAGTGAGGGCATTTGGCCTACAATTTCACTTTACCATCTTAATTAAGGACAAAGTGAAGTTTCAGATTTTTGTGGGAAAATATGAAACTTTTTTTGCATTAGAAGGGGTTATTAAATGATATTTTCCCTTGATTTTGTAAATTGAGTAGCATCATGTTTGAAACAATTCCTTTCATGGTAATGTTACATTACATTCTTAATATTGGTAGCTCTCTCTCTCTCTCTCTCTCTCTCTCTCTCTCTCTCTCTCTCTCTCACACACACACACACACATAGATGTGTGTGTATGTGTTGTCCAACCAATTATATATACTTATAAAATCATGTTTATAAAGAAGCAAATTAATTAAATCAGTCAAAATTATTTATATTTAACATTTTTCTCAAATATATTTAAGGTTAGTTATAGACTAAGGTGGAATCTCATTACATGTAATAAATTCTTAAAATTTTTGTCTATTTTACTTCCTTTATCTAAAAGATATTGGGTAAAGTTACAAAAATATACATGGTGTGTATAGATATAAGGCTAAATTATAAGAAACCCTTAACTTTGAGTCAGTTTTACATAATACCCATGACCTTTGAAACCTCAAATTAAGGACTCATGATGCTTCATGTCTTGACTCTCAACTCGAATTGCTAAAAGTTTTGTTATAATAAGGGATCCTTACTTTAAGCTTTCAAGAGTTAGGGGAGGTCATGTGCAACTAACCCAAAGTTTTGTTATATAGAAATATGTATGAATGCACGGATATCATTCTATTTGAGGCAATCATGTTTGAGAGGAACTGCCAGCTACTAAATATAAGCTCAATTTCAATAGAGATACTAACATTATTCTTTTGTGGTGACAACTCTTGAACAGTTAATGATCATATCTACCTCTAAAGTATGCATGCATCGAGGATCATATCTTTCTATAAAGTATTTTTTTTCACAAATATGCTCCTGAAGTGTGCAAAGTATATCATATTCACCCTTTACCATTAAAATGTTAATCGTCAAATATGATCCTTTGTCAACTATGATCCTTTGTGCATACTTCATGGGTAAATATGACCTTTTATGTATACCTTTGGGGTATATATGATCATTTGCGTACACTTCTAGTGCAAATTTGGGCCAAAATACTTCAGTGGTAGATATAATTTTCCTTACATACTTCAGGGGCAGCTTTGACACTTAACCCAATCTTGAATCTGTTTTGAAGAAAAAAAATTTGTCCATTTTTGAGGTTTCAAATTGTTGGTAACACATTATAACTCTTAGGTCCTGCTTGTTTGGGGGGAAAATGGGAGAGGAGGGAAAATGGGGCAAGGGAGAACATTTTCCCCTGCTTGGTAGGAGAGAAAATGGGAGAGGAAAGAAAATGGGGAAGGAAAATAGTGTGGGCCCCAGCCCCATTTTCCCCCCAACTTTTTCCTCCCAAATTGGGGGGATTTTGGGACAAATTTTTTCTCCCACTCTCTACCCTTGTCATTCCCGCTCTTCTTCTCCTTCGCTCTCACATTCTTCACAAAACATTCCCCTACTGCTTTCACTCCATTTACAACAGCTTCTCATTTCTTCAATTTCAGGTATCTTTCTTGCGCCCATTCTATCTTTCTTCGCATCTGATGGCCAAATAATTCCCTTTTTCAAACTTGCTTGTTTCTTTTTGTTGATTGTTGAACGTTAGAGAACGCTGGGTGTGTGTGTGTTCTATTCTTTGTTTGTTCAGTATGTGTGTGTGTTTGCTCGTTCACTGATGATGCAGAGAGAGGGAAGAGGGCTTTCAAGGCAAGCATTATCTTTGTATTCTATTATACATATCTATTTTTTTCTTGTTTATTTCACTTGTTTTTTGGCTTTTGATAAATGGGTATCTCTAAATTTGATTGCTTACCTATATATGAGCAGAGCAAGTGGGATGTTTTAATGTGGCCAAACTTGAACGTGTTTGTGGAAATTGTTTTTGCATTCCTAATCTACTGTTTTTCTTCCTTGTCATGATTCATGACCCTTTGCATTTTCATTTTGCCTAGAATGTTGTATCTTTGTGGTATATTTAGGAGGTAAGAACAATTATGTGTGCAATGAATGTGTGGAATCTAATTATATGATACAGCAGGTGAAAAACCTTATATGACTACCTTTGCGTTTTCTTTTATGTTGTAAACCATTATATTATTTAATGAAAGATTGTTCATCTCTAATTCTCTATGTCTTTTCTTCATATTAATTATTTCTTTTATTTCATTTATATTAAAATTTTCAATTACCAAGCATAATAAATTATATTTATGTTGACTAATAAATTATTATAGGACAAAGGTGCACCCAGTAGCATGTTAAATTCAAAATGGTGCATATAGTAGCATACTAAATTTGAGGGGGCAAATTTAGCAGTTATAACATAAAATGGAGCAAATTTAGCAGTTATAACATAAAATGGGGCAAATTTAACATCCCCGTTAAAAATAACAAACCACTGTTACTGAGAGGTGCATCTTCATTAATTATCACCACCAATTTTCATTTTTCGAGCTATTCTGATGTTGCTGCTGCTAGTTCTTTATGCTGTGTTTCTTTATGCTACTGCTAGTTTTGCAAATTTCATATGCAAGTGTCTTCAAATTTAAGCGTTCTTCAAATTTCCATTTTTCTTTTTATTCAAAATGCAAACTATTGTCACATTGTCATGCCACCTGTATGCCATGTCAATTAAAAACTTGTTGGACCCACCTGTCAGTAACAATGGTTTGTCATTTTTAACGGGATGCTAAATTTGCCCCATTTTATGTTATAACTGCTAAATTTGCCCCATTTCATATTATAACTGCTAAATTTGCACCCTCAAATTTAGTATGCTACTAGATGCACCATTTTGAATTTACCATGCTACTGGGTGCACCTTTGCCCATTATTATATTTATAGAAATAAAAAAAATTATTATATTTATTCCCATTTTTATGTAATTTCAAGAAATGTTTCATTTGTTGACTTATAGTTTTTTTACAAAAGTGTTTATAATAGGGGTATTTTTGTCACTTTGACATGTACCCGTTTTCTTTCCTCTGTGTTTTCCCTCCTCCATCCAAGCAACATAGGGGATTACATTTTCTTCCTAGTTTTCCTTCCTCCCTGTTTTCTTTCCTCCCACTTTCTTTCCTCTCCCATTTTCCTCTCATCCAAGCGGAGCCTAATTGAAATGGAAAAAAATATATGTAACTCAAGTTACTTTGTAAATGGTAAGTTCTTTGACTAAGATGGGTAGATCCGTATCATATAAACTTTGGTTAAGTAGCGGAGCATCACGCTTAGCATTCTTTTAATAATCATCATTTCTTTGGAGATAGCACAATAGGCTTTATTACCTCATCCACATTTATCTATTACTTATACTTTTTATGTTGCTATACACAAATGAGCTCAACTAGCAAAATAATCACCGAGATTAAGAAAAGTGGAGTGGAATAATTTTTTTTCTCAAATTTGCCGCTTATTTATGATGGAGTATATGAGATATAAATGTGATAAGGTAGACATCAGAGTGAAAGAGAATGTGAATAAAGTTAATAATAATGAGTAAAGTGGCAAAAAATGATAAATGCTTTGACAAATTTAGCAAAAACCTTGTAAAATATATATGTGACTAATCCATTTAAATTTTGAACTCTTATTTATATTAGGAAGCCCTACCTAGTTGGGACTTTGTTGTTGCTGTTGTTTTATATACAGTTGGAAAGGAGGGAGTAGTATATAGTACTAGTAAATGGAAATACTCATTCTAATATCATCCTTAATAAATGGCATTATTTCACACATTCTCTTTCCTTATTTTCATTATCACTCTCTTTTACATTTTTCCATAAATTATGAGTTTTAAATAATTTCAACATATTTTTGAGAACCCATGATTCAATTAAATTCACATTATATTATGGGATTGGGCGAGTAAATTACAAAATGTCTTTACTCTTCAACAAGCCTTTTACTATTAAATGAGTTGTTCTTAATTGGGGTGTGTGCCTCGACCAAAAAACAAATTGGGGTGTGTGCCTCCTTGTAATCCAAGAACATGATTTTACTGTCATCATATGGCTCTTTTCGAGTTTGTTTCTTGGTATTTGATGTTCCAATCACTCGTGGACTAAAACAGCACCTCATCTAGAAAAGAAGCTTTTGCCATTTGTTTTCACCTCAATACAATCACTCCTGGACTAGAACAGCACCTCTAGAAAAGAAACTTTTGCCATTTGTTTTCACTTTTAATACTCCCTCCGGTCCCTATATAAGAGCTAGCCGTCAAAAAAACGCTTCTTAAGAAAACATGTGAATGTTAGTTGGGTGTCTGGAGTTAATGCTTCTTTTTCAAAATTGCTCATATTTATTATGGTACTTTTAAGAGAGAGAAATGCATAAGCATTAATAAATATGATAGAAAGTTAGGGGTAAAGTAGGAAAAAATGCATTAAATGAGGAGAGAATATGGGGTGAGCTCTTACATTAGGGACCAAAACCATTCAAATTTTGGTCTCTTACATTAGGGACCGGAGGGAGTACAAGAAAGATATTTACTACAAGATCTAAAATTAATTCACCAAGAGCAGGAAACAACATATGCCATTATGCCATCAAACTTACTACTGTAATTTCATTTTTAACGAAGGTTTAAAAACCTAAAATGGGGGTTGACCCGGCCAAGACAGAAGGTCAAACATGACTCGGGATCGAACCAATTACATTAAAATAATATAATTTAATAATTAATAACTTAACACACCAACGTTAATATTTTAAAATAGAAGAAATTATTTCAATTGAAAATTGGAAACTTAAGAAAAATGCAATAAGAACTTATTTAATAATTTGATAATTTTAAATGCAATAAGGAATTATTTAAGGAGTTATATAAAACCAAGAGATTCAATTGGAAATTTAAAAATTCTGTAAATAAATTTAGAAAGTTTAATTAAGCTTTAAAGTTTTTTATTTATTAGGCATTTGATTGGATGGTGACATAATAATTAAATTAAAAATAACATTATATACAATAATATGAATATAAAAATAATTTGAAAATTTTACCTAATATAAAAATGAACACAGATATTATGGAATGTTTATTATAATTTTGGGTTAATGTTCCAATCTAACACTCAACTATTAGCAATAGTTCACCGAACTAAAATAAAACAATTTCGGGTCTCCAATCTAGCATCCATTAGCTACAAATGTTTCAAATGTAACAACTCCGATCTGTCATTTTTAATGGGTTTGATCGTTAGTTTTAACTTCATAAGACCACATCACCTACCACATCACTTGATTAAACCATGTCACTTGCCACATCACCACATCATCACCATCTTCGCCACGTCATCACTATCTACACTAAACTAATAAATCATCATCTTCTCTCTCCTCCCCATCTCCTTGCTCCACCAATATCCTTCCTTCTCCCCATCTTCACTACACTAATATACTGACTTAATTAACAAATTTGCTACACTCATCCTTCTATTTAATTTATTGTTCATATTTCAAATTTTATTTCTCATTTTAATTATTTTTTTAATTCTATTATTTTTCCTTTTATTATAAGATTACTTTTCTGTTTTAATGACTAGCTTTTTAGGCAGCCAAAAAATTAACCACTTTTTGTAGTAATTAAGAAATTAAGTGTCTCTATTTCCCGCCTTTTTTTGCATATTAACGTTAAATTAGAGCATGAAATCGAGGTTTTGTTAAATATCACAGTACACTAGTGAGGTTTTTTAAATATCACAGTACACTTACAAGCAGTTACAATACGTGGGAAAGATTATTTTATAAAAAAAGTATTACAACTTACCGAGAGTTATTGAAATGTCGGTAAGTATTATTTTTTTTATTATGAAATGCCTTAGTTATGTAATAAACAAGCTTTGCGTAAGTATTAGTTTTTTATTGGTAAAAGTTTTCGGCGTTTAATAAAACACTGGAAAGTGTAATTTTTTGGAAAACAAAAACAGTTACCGGCGTGTTACAATTACTTTTTTTAAAAAGTAAGTGCAACTTATGGGCGTTTGTGAAATGCCGATTAGTTTTATTTTTTAAAAAATTAAAATTTTCAGCAGTTCATAACAAATAAGCAAAAAAATCGAAACTCCAACTAATATTTCTCTGTGCAAAATAGACGTGGGTAATATTTGAGGCAAAAATTTCCATCGTTTATACAACACTCTTTTTCTTTTTTGAATTTCCTATTTCAATAAAATTGTAGATAGTCTCAAAAGAATTACCTAAATGATGCTCAAATTATTATCTTTCCCATCCATATCAAATTCTCTTAATTATTTAATTAATGATTCCCCAAATAAAAATAAAGTATTTACAAAAATCCACTAGATAAGAGGAGTCATCATCAGTATCTATACTTGTCTACGAACTTTACTATCACCAAAAATACAACATGACCACTTAAAAATGGAGTAAATATATCTCTTAAGATTGTGATAAAAACCTATAAAAATATAGAAAACAACTTGATTAGTCATGGCTAAAAGCACTATTCTTAAGAGATATTACACAATTCCCTTGGTTGACTAGATTGTAGTACTCTCCATGATTAAACAAATTATGCCAATAAGATCGAAAACATGGTTCTAGAATCAACGAAAGATCAATAATTCAGTAAGAAAAAATTGACAATCCATATTCTTTTTCTCTCAAGATTTTGTTATATTTAAAGTTATCGTGAGGGATATTCACATACCTTGAATGGATGCCTATTAGACCACTATGTCTCTTCAATTAAATACATAACTTTATGTATAATTAATGAACCTAAAATTTAATTAATGAATAAACATAATTAAATGCTTTAATTTACAAGGACATAATTTCTCAAATTTAATATATCACTTCATTTTAAAACATATAAATAATATATATTGCAAAGACTCTTCCTTGGATACACCACAATTTTGAGAACACAATTAAATTATTAAGCAAGACAACATTTTGGCCCCAAAAATGCAAGAAATCATTTGTGGTGTGACTATTTTTCACACCTTCAAACTTTGAGTCTTTTATCCTTTTCCTTCCTTGCCCACATAGTTAGGACCCGTTTGCTTGCAAGAAATGAAACCCAAGGAAAGGGAAGTTGACACCTTCCATCCACCAAGTTTCAAATTATAAGGGTATTTTAGACTTTTCATGTCTAATTTTATTGTCATATTAAAATATCATTTTTGATCACATGCCCAATAGTTGAAAATCATTTGTGTACCTTGGAGTAGTTATGTGTTATTTGTTTTCCTTGGTCAATAGTTATTTTTGGGTCTTCGCTCTTAATTTTTGCACACCAAATAAGTTGTGATACCTTAAAAACTCAATTTTTATTAAAATAAGACAACTTTATCGATTTATTATATATTTTTCATTTATTTATTATTTTTAGGGTTTAATTATGTAATATATGACCATTTTTCTCAAAAATGATAATATTTTAAATTTTCATTAGTTTACAATATTTTATTATATTTTAAAATGATGTATTATGTTATTATTAATTTTTAAATTTTAAATTTAAATATACTTTTATTTACAAATAATCATCAAGGGTAATATCGTCATTTAAATATATCTAAAACAAAAATAATTTCAATTTCAATTTCATTTCTTTCATTTTTCAACCAAACGAGGTGACATTCATTTCCTTTCATTTCAATTTCAGTCCTTTCCTTCACTTTTCTTTTCAATCATTTCATTTCCTTTCATTCCTTGCAACCAAATGAACCCTTAAATGGTTGTCTCATTCTCTTGTTACAAATCGATGAAGCAAAAACCAATTTGTAGTTTATTTAAATGTTAAGAGGGCTTCAACCCCGTAAGGATGAGAACATGTACATGTTCGAATTTTGGGAAGCACTCTCATTGGGAGAGTGTTAGAATCTTAAGTTTTGATGGTGACTAAGGTATGATATGGTCTAGTACTTAAGAGAACATAATCAGCACTTAGGAAGGATTAGATGACATGGTTAGAATCCTGAGTTAGATCACTTGAGAATGTAAGATCACTTCCGGATAGATTAGGACTTGCGCATGCGGATGAATGCTTTCATCCCCCAGCGTCAGCAAGTAAATAACTAGGGATTTAACTTAATCCATGAACCTTAGGTGCACAAACCCTAAGACTAAGCTATGGTTCAATCGGAAGCGAAGGTGCTTCCTGTTAGACTTAGACTGGCGCAGAGCGATAGAATAGATATTACTCCAAGCGACAGTGAGTCTACTTCCCCAAGTGAAAGCGCTTCCTGTTAGAATTAGACTGGCGCAGAGCGACAGAATAGATATTACCCCAAGCGTCAGTGAGTCTACTTTCCCAAGTGAAAGCGCTTCCTGTTAGACTTAGACTGGCGCAGAGCAATAGAATAAGTTATTACCCCAAGCGTCAGTAAGTCTACTTCGCCGAGTGAAAGCACTTCCTATTAGATTTAGACTGGCGCAGGTTGATAGACTAGATATAACCCCGAGCGTCAGCGGAAATGCAACATCAAGTGAAGTTGCTCCCTGTTGGATCTTGACTGGCGCAGACTGATAGAATAGATTTCACCCTAAGCGTCAGTGAGTTCACTACGTCAAGTAAAAGTGCTTCCGATAGCTTAGTGACTAGCGCTGAGTGTTGGAATGAAATACACTAAGTGAGAGTGAGTTATAGTGAACCAAGATCCTTCATCTAGTAGTTTTACTTCCGGATGTAAAAATGCTTCCGGATACATCATAGACCAGATCAGAACATAGTCTAAGTAAGACTACTTCCCATAGCAAATTTCCCACAACATGTATAGTTTTTACTATATCTGATTATATATATTGCTATGTTGGACTAACCAGTATGTGCAGAACTTAGTTACACTTGCGGATGCAAATGAGCTTCCGGATGGAAAGACTCTTGGCATTGGATTTCAGAGACTAACCCTTGCAGAGCAAGATTGCCACTTCCGGATGAACGATGATCATCCGTCAGCAAGAGTACAAGAGTAAATGTCACATACTCGGAAGTCAGAATGCTTTGTCAGAGCAGAGGTGTCAGGACTACTTTTCAGAGATAAAGCAAGTCAACCCTGCTGAGCATTTAAGAAGATGTTCCTTCCAACGGTAACAAGAGGATAACAGACACATTCAAACAACATTGTTACCTACCAAGCATAAGGGGACAACTTTGCCTATGTGGGCAACACGCTTACTCTTCTAGTTTGTATTAAATGCTTTCTAATAGGAACCGGATTGTTCGCCGATGTTTAACAAAAATATCGATTAACGGAAGCAGATGAGAAAAAAATATTTTTGTAGGAATAAATCACACGCCCACACAAATGATAAATACAACAATTTTTAGGCACTAAAATTGACATAAAATACGAATTTTTATAATGCATTTGGATTCTATCGAGGCTCAACTTCTTGTTTCATCTTATTTTTTATAACATGAGCTCTAAGATGGGATCAAATATGTGACCTCTCACTTAATAGGTGAGCATTCATACTGCTAGATTACAATTTCTTCATTTGCAACTGCTTAGTTCATCTTTAACCCCATGACACATGCAATGTCTTCAATAAGCAAAGACAGGTTTATGCTAGAAGATCCATCTTTCTCCATTGCCTTGTTAGCCTTCTCTCCGTACTCCTTTGCTCTTTCTCTTACCCTCTCACTTTCTTCATCTCCTTCACTCATAACTTTCTCTATCGCCTTCCTCACTTGCTCCTTCTTCACATGAACAACTCCATCCTTATCCTCCCCCCAAATAGGCATAAGCTTCTCAGCACCCACATTCACACCAATCCCCAACACCTCCACAATAATCTTCTCGTTATAAAATTGTTCAGAAAACATAGGGAATGTTATTAATGGAACCCCATTACTTATCCCTTCAAGCGTAGAATTCCATCCACAATGTGTTAAGAATGCTCCGATTGCTTTGTGTGACAGTATCAAAACTTGAGGCACCCAATTTCTTGTTATCATCCCTCTTCCTTTTATTCTCTCTTCCAATCCATCTCCCTTCATTATCTTTTCCATTACTTCTCTATTGTGTGAATCTCTCAGCACCCAAATAAATGGCCTCTTTGAAGCTTCCAATCCCAAACCTAGCTCCATTAATTGCCTTGGGGCAACCCTTGTTAAGCTTCCAAGGCAGACATAAATGACAGATCTTTCAGGCCACAGATCAAGCCACTTCACATATTCTTCTTCTTCTTCCTCCTCCACCTTTGAGTCTGGTTTTCCTCCTCTCTTAGCGTTATCCAAAGCATCCTTGTTTGAGAGTGAAACTGGACCAATACACCAAACCTTTTTACCAGTGACTCTTTTATACTCCTTCACATATTCACCCTCCAACTCATCAAAGCTATTTACTATAATCCCATAAGCGTTTTCTTCAGATTCCTTAACTTTCTCACGAAATCCAGCCATTATTCCGATGTTTGTGCTACTACTACTAAAAGAAGAATGAAGTTGTTGCTTTTTGAATGAGATATTACCTGGTAATCCAGGGACCATGAATGTTTCAGAATCAGAGACATTCTCATACACCCTAGAAGTAAGGAGACAATGAGTGCACATGAGATTGAAGCAACTAGTGCCATCAAATATTATGCTAGGAATATTGAACTTTTTGGCAACGTCAGAAGCAGATGGAACGTTTTTGTCAAATATAACGCAGGTGGGAGGACTGGGACTAGTAACAATAAGGTTTTCAAAGAGTTTTTCAAGTGGCTCATGTAGTAAAGACAAGGCCTTGTAAAAGTTTGGAATAAGATCTGTTGAAGGTAGGGAATCAAAGCTCTCGCATCCCTCAGGGACACCAGATTCAGCATTTGGGAACTGAAAAAGTTGAATTTGGAGACCTGTTGAACCAGACTGGATCTCGCTATCAATGGTGTCCTGAACCCTAACGGCGTTGAGGGGTGTGGTGGCTAAAGTTACCTTCATGTTATTATTCCGGCGAGCTAATAGCTTGGCTATGTCCACCATGGGAAGAAGATGGCTTGGGACCATTAAGGGTATCACTACAAAGTGATGATGATGATCAATTAGCTTCTTCGGCGATTCCATGGTGATGCGCACTGAGATTTTATGGGTTTTGATTTAGGGGAGAGGTGATGTAGAAGGTTACAAGAGGTTTGGATGTATGTATATACGCGTGTGTGTGTGTTTGTGTAGATAGATAAACACACTCACACACATTATCCTTTTTCTGGCTGATTTTTTCGGTCCAACATATATATATAAAATTTAATATGTAAAAATCAAGATGTTAAATGTTTTTTTTCATTTCTACTCTTTATATATATATATATATATATATATATATATATATAAAAGTTAATACATGGGGAGAAAAAGTGTGTAATAAATATGGATAAAAATAAAAAAAATCCATGAAACCCACCCACAATAAATGTTTTTTAAAATACTTTTATTGATATATGTAAAATGGTTGACTGCCTATTATGATATACTCAGACAATGATGGGGCGAGTTGCCAAGTTAGGTTATGATAAGTATGTTATAACACATAATGATGAGGGCGTCTATATGTGTAGTACAATGCTTTGATTTGATGAATTTGGAAAATTTTTGTCATTTTTTGTGTGTTAATCATCTCATTCGTTCAATGCATTTCGTTCTTATTCATTGCATTGAAATCATTAGATTCATGTTTTGACCAAAAACAATCATTAGATTCATGTTTCGACCAAAAACAATCATTAGATTAATGAACCTTTTTATATTCTAATGTATATATTTAATAAGAGCCACAATATGGGATACGTTTTTGTATGAATCACACTTATTTTGCCAAGGAATTCAACTTATTTTCGAGTCATTTTAGATTTATTCTAATAAAAAATCATTTTAGATTTATGACTTACTACATCCATTCTCAAATATAAGTTCATTTTTCCTGATTTAATTAGATTAATTATGTTAGTTTAGGTAGTTATTAACACATGATATTACTAATTTATTTTAACTATATATCGTTATCTCCACTTTTACATCTCTTAATTGTTATTATAGATAAGTATTATCCGAGTTAATTTGGGAAAAATGGGAAAATTAGAAAATGATATTATATTTAATTAGAAACAAATCGAAATTTGAAAGTGATCTTATATTTAGGATTGAAGGGAATATATGTTAGAGTTTACCCTTGAAGTAACATCGGGTACACATTTACCCTTGAAGTAACCAAAGTGGTCCAATTTTACCCTCTGGCGAATGTAATGTTGACACGTATCGTCACACGTGTCGACATTACATTCCACGTGTCAACATTACATTCGCTAGATGGTAAAATTTGAACACTTTGATTACTTCAAGGGTAAAATTGTACCTGATATTAGTTTGGTGTGCCCAATAGTTCACGATGGTTACTTGAAGGGCAAAATAAGGTCATTGCCCTTTAAAATGCTACACCTTTAACAAAAATGTTTTCACTTACCAGAAAATTAGTGATTTACTTTAATTCAATTCTATATAAAAAACCTCAATCCACTATTTTGCCTCCTGATTTCATAAATATATTTTCCATTAAAATATCTTTGGTAATCGTGGAAAGTAATTAAGAAGTTTTCTATCAAGTAGTAGTTACAATCCACATAATAACTAAAGAAAAAAACTTAGGTCCAATTACTAATGTCCAGTTATCCAGTTATCAATAAAATTCTGCCACATCATTAACTTTTTTACATGTAAAAACTTAACATTGTCAAATTACTCTCAAACCTCCATGGCCACACACACGTCGCCCAATCACAGCCAATCACACTAACAGATGAAAAACAATTGCTCATAACTTTTATGTTCCTCCAAATATGCAATATTCAACACCTTTAGGCCTATTTTTCTTCCTCGCTCTCTCTCCTCTCTCCCTTCTACCTCCGTTCTCTTTCCTTCTACTCCATTCAATTTAATTTCTTCTTCATCCCATCATTCACAATTTTCCAACTACAAACACCAAATTCGCGCTCATTTTTGAATCTGAGAGCATTCTGCAGATTGCAACCCCAAGACCGTCCATTGAAGTTTGAAGCTTGCTCACGATTTTTCTCTCTCGACGGTCCTTGCTTGACCCTAATTTGGTTATGATGAAGCAATAATTGTCGCTCCTCAGAGTTGTCTTTGATTTCGCTGTAAAGATTGATGACTCCCCAATTTTATATAGATTTAACATATATGTGGGTATATTTATTCACTTGGTTATGAAGGAGCAACGACTGTGTTTGTTTATTGCAATCCTATCACTTACATTTTACCCAAAACTAATTTTGATCATAATTTATTCAATAAACTTGCTTAAAACCTAGTCTCTGTTAGAATGACACTCTTACTCTTTACTATACTATTTAAACTTAACTTGTGCTCTTGCGGTTGCAAAATTGCGAACAAAGACCTTGCATCCCAAAGATGGAGATGGAGAGTTTTGATAATTGTTGCTACGACGGTTTGGGTTTCTAGAAATTAGGGCACTCTATTTTGAAATTAGGGGATGGTGATGGGGTGGTGGCGTTCATGAAGGAGGTGGCGGAGCAGGTGAGGGAGGCGATGTGGCGGCGTAGAATGGGAAGGGGAAGTAGGGCCGAGGTTGGATATGGTGACTATCGTAGAAGTATAGGAGGAGGAAAGAGGGATAAGAGGTAGCTGTGATTGTTATAAAAAAAAAAAACAAGAAGTAGCTGTGAGCCTGCATTTTTTATTTATTTATTTATTTTTTTTATCGGAAAAGGATATGCATTAGCTGGGTGATCATATGTGTCTCTGTACGATGTCCCTTTTCGAAATTTTTTGCTTCTTAGTTTTGAATCTTATAAATGCAATAATTAAAAAACACAAGCTGTGAGATTTCCTAATTTTTTTTCCTCTTTCGATTCATCCATGAATAAAGAAACGTATGCATTGGTTATTTTGGTTTTGTGCAAACAGTTAGATTTCTGTCAAATTATAGATCAAATAGTTAAACATTTTATTTTAGTGTTTACTTTAATAATGTTTTTTTCTTTCCGGTGGAACCGATTCTAGCTTCCAGATAAGGTTACAACTCTATATATTACTCTCCCTTGATTTATGGTATCTTCTAAAAATTTGTCACTTGTAGGACGTTCATGAATTTTTTACAATGCTACACCTATATTACATTTTACTATAGGAAAGGATAGATTTGAAATCTAATGTATGGTTCCTCTATTCTTTTATATATGAACAAAGTTGTTTGAGCAAAAAAAATGTGAGCAAAGTTGAAAAAAGTTTTATATTCAGACAAAGTTAATAAGTTATTTCATGTCCTAGGTTATAATACTGTAGTTTTTTTTTGCCAGAATTATAATACTATAGTTAGACACCTTATATTATGAACCATGGTTATGTGTACGGTGTACCTAACAAGGTTAAAATATATAGTTAATTTTTTGTGCAAAAAGTTGTAAAATAATTTTTGTTCGTGAAATTGTATTTCATTTTAATACCGCTGTCTGTCGTGTGAGTATTGCTATGAGTTTAAATTTAACATAAAATAAAATTACATTTCCATTATTTAAAACATATCGATATCATTAAATTAAATGTAGGTATAGACATACGTCTGAATTACAACTCAGGACAATAAGATTGTACGTACATGTATACCAAAAACATGACAGGGTGATTTTCAGGAACAAATGCCAAGACTTTTCAATTATTTCATAAGATTCATAAACATATTACTCCCTTTTATCCCAAATATAAAACACGATTGACTTTTTCTTATAGATCAGAAAAGTAAAATATGTTAGATAATAATAACATGTTTAATATATTGTAGATTATGTATTAGTTAATAAGTCAAATAAATTAGTTTGGAGAAAAAATTCATGTACATCAATTTATAAGTTATTTGACTTCTTAGCATGTTTTATAAGAGTCAACTGAGTCTTATATTTATAACATTAAAAGTATATTCTTGTTAACAAAACATTTATTATTACGTTCTAATTGAAAGTCTTTTCAGTACATTGACAGCGGGATCATTTTCCCTGTTATGTGAAAAACTCTCTCTCTCTCTCTGTCTAAACAATCAATAATAGAAAGTTGATATAATAATGAAAGGAGGTTGTTAGATTTTTATCGGGTCTCAAGTTAAAAAAACAAAAAAGTATCTACTCGTGTTAATAGGGGAAATCATAAACCATGAAACTGTTGATTGCTCAAATATTTGTTAATGTGATTTCAAAACTTAAGATATCAATCAACATATATACTTATTTTTTTTAAAAAAAAAAAACTCTCTTTTCAATGAAATTGAGGTCATTTTCTATGAGAAACAATTGAATGTCCTAAAAAGTGGATTCAAAATCAGAAGGCAAGAATCCAATTATGTTTTCTATATCTAACAAATACTGAAATTAAAAATAAAAATAGCATAAAATATGAACCATGAATATGAACTAATATCGTAAAAAAACCAAAACACACACAAAAGAAACAGAGCCAATAATCAAAACAACAACAGATATTTCACACCCTGTTATACATTTGGACTAGATTCTTGAGGATTCTCATTGAATTTCATGACTTGTGTTATATCTTCAATCATGAGTGACATGTTAACCCATGAAGATCCTCCTATCTCCATAGCCTTCTTTGCTTTCTCTGCATAATTCTTTGCTCTTTCTCTTATCTTCCCACTTCCTTCACCCATCACTTTCTCTATTGCCTCCTTCACTTTCTCTCTCTTCACCTTGACACCATACTTATCTGCCTTCCCAAAATTTACAGCACTCTCAACTCCCAAACTCACACCAATCTCTAACAACTCCACAACCACCTTCTCATTATAAAACTGATCTGCACCGAAAGGAAAAGTCACTAATGGCACCCCACTACATATCCCTTCCAGCGTCGAGTTCCACCCGCAATGAGTCAAAAACCCTCCAACAGCTTTGTGTGAAAGTATCAAAACTTGAGGAACCCAACCACTTATTAACATTCCCCTTCCTTTAACTCTCTCCTCTAGTCCATCTTCCTTTATCATCTTTTCCATTTCCTCTTTCTCAAATGCTCCTCTCAAAACCAAAATGAATGGCCTCTTTGTAGCCTCAAGCCCTAAACCTAGCTCCATGATTTGCACTGGTGGCAATTTTTTCAAACTTCCAAGACAGGCATAAATTACAGATCCTTCAGGATATGAATCAAGCCACTTCACAAGATTTCCTTCTTCTCCTTCTTGGTTTGAGAGTGTAACAGCCTTTCCTCTCTGAGCTTTATCCAAGTTGTTCTTGTTGCATAGAGATAGTGGACCAATGCACCAAATCTTTTGCTTTGTGACTTTCTTATACTCTTTCACGTACTCATCTTCCAGCTCTTGGAAGCTATTCACCACCACTCCATAAGATTCTTTTTCAGTTTTCCTCACTTCATCCATATACTCACCTAGCTCTTGTTTTTTACTTAGGTTAAATGTTCCTGAAATTTGAGGTCTTTTGAACACAATCCTATGAGGCAATCCTGGGACTACAAATCCTTCTGAATCATCAAATATTTTCTCATAGAGCTTTGAACTCCAGAGAAGTTGATTACATAATAAGTTGAAACAATTAGTTCCATCAAATATAATTCTTGGAACTTTGAACTTTTTGGCTACATAAGCTACTGAAGGAACAATTCTATCAGATATTATGCATGTAGGAGGAGGAGTATGAAGAGTTTCAAAGAGTTCTTCAAGTGGTTTTTGTAAATTACAAAGAGCTTTGAAGAACTTCATCTTCATGTCATCGGAAGTTACGATGTCTACACTCTCACATCCCTCCGGTATGCCGGAATCTGAGCACGGGAAGGGGAAAAGGCGAAGGTCGATTGTAGATGAGCTGTTGTGGTTTTCTCTTTCAATGGTGGCTTTGATACGCATGGCGTTGAGGGGTGTGGTGATTAATGTCACCTTCACGTTGTTTCTCCTGGATAATAGTCTTGCCATGTCCACCATGGGAAGAAGATGGCCTGGTGCCATTAAAGGTATTAAGACAAAGTGAAGAAGCTCATCATCCAGCTCGTGGTTTTTCTGCTTCATGGAAGAATGCAAAGAAGAAAATTCCATGTTGAGGTGAGAGAGAGAGAGAGAGAGAGGGATGATGGTGATGGAGATGATGCTGATAGTAATGATGGGATATGAGTGTTTATAAGAAAGATTTGTGTTGTGTTATGAGATAAGAAGTGAGGTTGTAGTTGTCCTGAAATCAAATGACGCAAGAGCTTACGTTATCAGTTCTTATTTAGAATTTTTATTGTATTTCATCCCTGACTTAATAGAAACCCTAATTGTCTAATTTGAAGGGATTATAGAGGAAGAATAAATTACTTAATTATAGAATATGTAATACAGTTTCTTTAAAATACTTGTGTATTTCATTATACTCCCTCCGGTCCTAAATATAAGACCTAATTGACTTTTTTAGAAAATCCTATAAAAAGGTAAAATAAGTTAATTATAAATTGATTTACCTAATTTTTTCCCTTAGATTAGTTTATTTTACCTATAAACTAATGTATATTCTAAAAATATATCAAATATGTCATGATTTAATAACCTATTTCGCAACCTTAACCTCTAAAAAAAAAGTCAATTAGGTCTTATATTTAAGACCGGAGGTAGTATTATATATTAGGTTTATAAATTAGACAAATCAAATCAGATAAGAATAAGAAATACAAGAAATGTAATTAAAAACATTTTTTTTCAAATAATTGACATTAGAACCATACTCAACGGCTAATAAAGGTTGGTCTAATTGGTAAAGGAGTTTGAGGCCCTTGGTCGTGGGTGATCTATAAGTATCTCTCTTTGATCCTGAAGGCATGCTCTGGTCTTGGTGAATCTCAGGATCCACGCTTAAACATATTATATATATATATATATATATATATATATATATATATATATATATATATATATATATATATAGAGTAAGTGGGAGCATGTGTGAATAAAACCTAAATTTATGACTTCTTTTTCTAATTTATTTGACTAATAGTGATTGTGTTATCATCAAGTGCCTACATCTTAGTCGTCAGAAGAGTTTTAAACACTCTTTCCCTCTAATCATGCTCTATGTTTTTCAGGTATCCCTATTTAGATAGGCAGCTTGGCAGAGAAGCATGTTCTTTAATACCCAAGTATTCTATTCTCCTTCGACCATGATGTTACAAAATTTTCTACATGATGCCTATGATTGATTAAATATAGAATTTGGCTCACAATTCTCTATCAGAAACACCGATAGAACCGAATAAATAAATAACTAAATATGATATATAAGGAGATAATGATATAAACACATGCAAGTTATATCCAATGATGTTGGGAGAAAGGGCTATATATGGTGGACGTAGAAGTTGAGGTTTGTAAAAGGGATATGCATGAGCTGGTTGGCCATTTATGTCTTTGTACGATGTCCGATCCATTTCTTCAAAATGAGTTTTGATTTTTATCGACCGAATAAATTAAAGCCTTCCAGAGTTGTGTCTTTTAATGAATGGGGACCACAGGTTGTGGATTCTTTTTCATTTTTTCTTCTTTTGATTGAAACATGAACGGAGATACGTGAGGATATGCTATACCTATATTGGTTTTAGTTTTGTGAAACCACTTCTTATCTCTCTCGAAAGAGTATATGCATGATTAAAATCTGCCAGATTTGAGTATTTTGTTTTGATCCACATTCATGGCGCCACTCCCAATCAAATTTGAATTCCATTTGATTAATTTTGTGTTGAAGTGATTTTGTTGTTGATTAAATTTGTTTACCTGAGTTTCATACCAAACAGTGAAACAATATAATAATTTTTTATACCCCACAAAAAATACCAGGCACTTACTAGGAAAATGCATGGCAATTCATTGCAACTTAATAATTTCTCAAACAACATACATATACTTATTTTCACCCTTTTAATTCCACACTAAAAGAATTTCAAAAGCTGAAAAATAAAAATTTAAAAATCCAATCGTGAAACAAAGTAGTAATTTATTTTCATAATAAAGTGGCACTAAACATTCAAGGACTCGTTCCTACTACCTCTAATCAAAAGTATTAGTAACTTCAACATTTGCTCAGCTTCTTATGAACAACCAATTATGCATATCAAAGTCTCACATTCACTTACCATCTTAATCGTACAATCAAAATAAACTCTCTTTTCATCTTCATACTTCAAAGCAAAATCACTTAGAAAGAAAGGCAACAATGTTGGCTCACACATATAGAAAGAGAGGCAAAAATGTTGGCTCACACATGGCAAAATCCTAAAGGTGCAACATTGGGCCTCTTTTTTTAAAAAATCCTCAGGCCCCTTATTGCGCCCCAGGGCGTGACATGGGCCACTTTTTTTAGAAAAACTGAGGCCCCTTGCCCTTTTTTTTAAAACAACAAAACTAAGGCCCCATGTCACTCCTCAGGGCTCCACGTGGGGCTTCTTTTTCGGCGTGACATGGGGCCTCAATTTTTTAAAAAAACTAAGCCCCTTGTCATGCCATAGGAGTGAAACAGGGGGCCTCATTTATTTTTTAAAAACTGAAGCTCTGTGTCGCACCCAGTGCAACATGGTGCTTCGTTTTTTTAAATATATATTTGAAGTAGCATGTGTCGCCCTGTGGACACAACATGCTGCCTTATTTCTATTTTTTATTCATTGATCGAGCATATGTCGTGCACTGTGGCGCGACATATTATAAATAAAGCGTGATATGATAATCATCTATATAAACTCAACTCTATCTCATAAATTTTTCTCTTTCCCCACTTTATTTTCCCCTCTCCACTTTCTTTTTCCCTCTCTATCTACTTCCTTCCTGCCTCTACAATTTCATTATTCATCCTTTCCATATAAGTAATTGTCTTTTACTTTTTTTGCAGTTTTTTCTTCATCCTTTCCACCAAACATACACTTAATGATATCTATTTGTTTAAATGCTATAATTCCAAGTATATTATTTCATCATCTAATATTTATTTCTTCATTAATTATTCCTCTACTCTCTCATCCAAAAATACTCTACTATTTCTCTATTATAACCACCAATAATATTTTGAAAAAAAAAATCTAGCAATTTCTGTAGCATAATGTGGAGCGACACAAGTTCCTGCAATTTTTTTATATAAAAAAGGTCATGTCACGCTATAGTGGAGCGACATCATTATTTAAAAAAAAAGATGTCACGCCATTGTAACACATCTATCATTTTTTAATAATGTCGTGCTCTATAGCGTGAAATCACATTTTTCTATAACCCAAACATTACATGGTTTGTCTCGCACGTTTATGTTGCGCAACTAAAAACCATGACACAGACCTCTTGTCGTGCCATATTATGTGATATCCTTCACATCTTTTTCCAATTTTTTTGTGCGACTATTGAACCTTTTTTGTAGTGGTTATTATATGTGCACGTGTGTATACGAAAGACAAATGCTTGCTTTCTTGTTAAATAAAACAAGTTTTTCCCATATATGTTTATGTTCAAACGTCTAACTTTCTTGCTTATTATTGTGTATAAGCTATTTTTCCAGATCTAATATTCAATACTTTGTGTTTTTGAATCTGGACTTTATTTTCTTGATATGAGAAAAGCTAGAAAAATGTTTCCAGATCAGATGAACGTGCTCAATAAGAACTGTGTATGAAATAAAAATTCAGTCATGTACAGATATTTTTCGTAAATCTCACTGAACAAGAAGGGAAAGGATGTTGTGCATATCAATATGAAGAATCTGTTTCTTCTCCCTCTCTTGTTCAAAAATGCACCATGGAGAGCAATTGGTACATTCTAGCAGCTTGGTTTTGCATGTTTAATTTTTTTCTTATTTCCAGATTTGTATTTGTTTTTTATGTATATTGTTAAATTAACCTTTGTGGTCCAAAAGCATCAAGAAGTGCATAGATCTCATCGAGAAGAATCTAACGGCGCATGAATCGTGTTAATCGGAGTTTGTATAAGGAAGAACCGAATCCTCGAAGTTTCAGATAATTTGGTCACCCCCCCACTCAAAAATGCATGAATTTGAACTCTAAAATGACGTTGTTCTGGGCTTATGCTGAAAGAGTTGGGCCGGATGTGGTGTATTGACCCAACGTATTAAAAAAGGTGGGATATTTTTTTATTATTTCGGCTCAAAATTGTTTTGCCCAATTAAATAAAAGAACCATTTTTTTGAATGCATTGATGCATTCTTATGCATTTTTTTAATATAACCCAATTTTTTAATTAATTGATTATTTATTCATTTAAATTATGAATCAATTATTTTTTCGGAAAATTAATAGTTAATTTTTATTAATATGAAATATAAAAATTCCTTACTTCTCCAAAACTTTCTCACGAGTCCAACTGTTTTTAGAAAATTAAATTAAACACAATTAATTGATTAAGCATCAATTAAAATATGGAAAAAACTTACCTCAAGTACTTGACCTCAATTACATCCAGTAAGCCAATAAGAATTAGACACATGTCCAACTAACTCACACCATTTTCTCCTTCTTTTCTCTCTCCTCCATGTGTTAGTTGTGTATGGGGTTAGTTGGACATGTGTCAAATTCTTATTGGATAATGGATGTAATTAAGGTCAAGTACTTGAGGTAAGTTTTTTCCTTAAAATATAGTAATCCTACACAAAAATTTTCCAAATTTTACATTAATTTGTTTTTGAACCTACAAATTAAGTGGTGTGGTTTACCTAAAAATTTTCCTAAATTATTTTTAAATTTATGTTTATTAAATGCAATGTGCTTGTTTGATTGAACAACAAATGTATGTGTTAAATTTGTGTTCTACGTTTCTAGAAAACATTATGGGCCGTTTTGCTTAAGGAATTGTTTTATAAAATTTGTAGAGCTAATCATGTGCACTACAAAAGACACGGGTCATGCCGGCGGAAGAATTTCGCTACATTCCGGCGGATCTAACCACCGGCATGACTCTACAGCGTTTATCACAAACGCAGGCGAATTGAGCGTCGGAAAGTTACGTAGCTGCGTTTCTGAAACCACGAGAACGTTTTAGCAACCGCCGGAACGCAATTGGCAGGTTTTTTGAAATTTCCAGCTTTCCCGCGTTAACAACCGCGGCTATGTGTATGCTATTTTAATATTTACATGCCGGCTGTTGGAACCGCCGACATGTTGAGCTTCATATTTAAAAAAAAAAGCATTAATTTAACCATTATAAATAATGGTTAAAATTAATGCGAGAATAAGAAATGATAAATAACAAAATAATAAGAAATGTAAAATAACAATAAAAATATTGAACCATAAAATCAATCTGAATTCTTTTATTATAATAAGTCCAAATTTTTTATATTAACAAAACCAAAAAACAGTTCAAAAATAAAAAGACTATTTCTATGGCTAAATATAGTTACTAAGAGTTTATCATTAAAGTTTCAATGACAGAAACAAAAATATAAAAGGAAACTAAAACATTAAAAAAAATGCTTTTTTTTTAAAAAATGTAAACAAAGGAGAGGAAAACGAGTAGAGAGAAAGAAGAAGAGACAAGATGGAAAGGGGCGAGAATGAACTAAGGGAAGACCAGTATTTATAGGTAAAGTTCGCTACTCTGCGGTGTTTCTAAACGCGGCAGAGTTATCTATTATTATTTCAGCATACCGGAACGTAACGACCACATTAATTGTAAACGTGCCGGCGGTTTCAACTGCGGACATGTTATTAATTTTTAAAAAATACTAAAATCATTGGCGCGCTTCGAACCGCCGGTGAAGTGGCGGGAAATAAAATCAAAAACAGTGCAACGTACCGGCGCTTCCAACCGCCGGAACGCGATCTGGAAAATAAAAAAAAATAAAAAAATGAAATCATCGCGCTGATTTAACCTTTTTGTCGCCTCTAAAGATCAATCAAAACAATTCAATACTCTATTCCACTAGGTAGTAGTGGTGAGTACGAGTCGATTCCACAATCTAGGTTTAATCTTGCTAATTAAAAGTATATAAGTCAAGCAAATTAACAATGATTCAAGATTTGGTGTTCAATTAACAACTAAAATATAAAATGTACCGAAAGTATGAGTGTTAAGAATCAAGAAGTAGAATCTCCTCCTTCAAGCCTCAATTTGTGCATCTCAATTGATAGGCCTCATGTGACAATTTCCTCTTAATTAACTAGCTTAAATCGGCCAAGACCTCTTAAAACTAAGAAGCGTTAGCTAGTTTAAACTGATTAATCAAGATAGTCTAGCCTTGAACTTGATGCATATCCTTAGGTGAGATAGAAATCAAAACTAACTTCTATGAAACATTTACTTCAAGAATCAAACAAAATGTACGCACATATATGCTTAATCTCATGAAGCTACACAATGAATACACCTAACATACATAAAAGTTCAAGATCTAGAAGTTAGATTTACAAGCTTGAAAGAATAAATGCACTCTACATAGAAATCTCTATGCAGAATTCTAGATCTAACATACCTAAAAATCTCCAGACATGAAAGATCTAAGTGATTACAAGCTTGAAAACCTAGAAAAGGAAAATTCTCACATAAGGTCGATTACATTGAAGCTCGAACACAAATCTGGACTTGAAGGAAGGAGAAGGACGCTTAGCCACGCTTGGAGACGGAAGATATGGAGGATTTGCGAGGTGAAATGGCCATGAAGGTTCGGTGAAGATGGAGGAAGGAGATGAAGAAGCTGAGAGAATTTGTTAGAGGAGAGAGAAAGTGAAAGTGAAGTGAGATAAGAGTTCCCCCCACAAATGAAGTTAGTTGGGATTAAGTAAGTGAGTTAGTTAGATGATGAGCTGGCAAAGGGGTCTAATGAACTGTCAATTTGGGATTATGAGCTGTCAAAAGATATTTTTGGTGATTATAGAGGGTTATGGCCGAGAGGTGTACGGTGAAAGGGAAGGAAGGGTAGTTTTGGTATTTAGTGAAAAGTGAGGATGAATGTGGACTAGATCTCATCTCCATGCATTCCTAAAGGTTCCTCCTTTTTCTCCAAGTGATTGTGTTTCCAGAATTGCCCTTAATGAGGTCTCCGGATTTGAATTTGACATTGGCGCCAATTTTGCCTCATATGGAAAGATGCTCCCCAAGTACCTTCAAGCTGCAGGGCTGACTTTGCCTTAAATTTACTCTGCACAAAAGACTTCTGAAAAGTAGCTGACATTTCTGATCATTATGCAGTCTGGCTCTTGTACTCGCTGTCTAATGGCCTTTAGCTTCCGGATGTGAAGACTTCACTCTGCAAGTTCAAGAGCATTCACTTCCGGATGTGCATCCGCTTCCGGATGTGAGTTCCATTCCTGAAGTGACTCTGCTTCCGGATGTGCATCCGCTTCCGGATGTGAGTTCCCTTCCTGAAGTGACTCTGCTTCCGGATGTAACTTTGCTTCCGGATGTGAACCTGCATCCGGATGTGACTTTGAGTACTTGTCATCTAGCCTTCCTCTTTGCCAAGTTATCTCCACTGAAGTTCCACCAAGAGTGTGTGTGGGGCCCACTTGGGACCCCCTACATGAAAAACACATACATAGTCAAAATGACCAAAATACCCTTGATTTCTTAATAATGCAAGGAAAAGGCTAATATTCACCAATTAATTCCAATAAACATGCGCAATAAAATATGCCAATAATGATCAAATATATCAATTAATTCCCACTAATTAAGCTCAAATGCACATGTTTAAAGGTATGAAATTTGGTCCAATCAAATCCCCCACACTTAATCTTTGCACTCCGGGCAAAGTTATGTAAAAAGACTAACTTAATCATGAAGCATAGTGAAAGCACTTGGAATTGTCATAGCATACAAGTTGATCTTCTTGAACCTTTCCCTAAAACTTCGCATGAAACAAATCTAAGAATACAAAGCGAATGCAAGTTTAACAAGTAACTAGAATTAGGGAGGAGTGCCAATTGAGATTTTTCCTCACCGAATTAAGTGTTTACACTCTTTCACTCAAGTTAGGAAAAATGCCTAACTAGGGACTTGTGATCACTCTTTGGCTCAATGCACTTGACCATCACCATAGGCTTGTAATAGCTCTAAGTTCTCCACCCATTATTATGCATGACACAACCAAATCTAGAGGACTTTATGGGTTGAATGGAAGGCCAATAATGAATGGTGAATTATGGAAAGTAGTCAATGACCAATAATATGAACAAGTAATCACCACATATGCATGCAATATAATGAATACAATTCCACTAAGCATGCTACATCTCTTTTTTTTCAAGCACTTTGCGCTTCTCTCAAAATTTTTTTCTTTTAACTCAAATGCCTTTGACATACACAAGCACTTTGTGCTTTCTTTCTTTTTTTTCTTTTTTATTTTTTTTCTCTTTTGATAGGCCTTTGGCCTTATATATTTTTCTTTTCTTTTTCTTGGCCTTTGGCCATTTTTCCTTTCTTCTTTTCACTCAAGGGCTCTCGGCCTCTTTTCTTGTTCTCACATGTAACATGCTTTTCACAAGATACAACAATACAATACTAATATAAATGCAAGTTTATGCTATAGTCACTTATTCACACATTGGTCAAGGTGATAGAGAAGAAAAGTGAATGGCCCAAAGGGTTAAATCAAAGGATAATATTTGGTTGGCTTAGTGTTTGGGTCATGAGGGTTTAGAAAGAAACACCCCTTTCATTTTCAAACATGCCATGCATTGTGATCTTGAACAAGAGCTAGGACAAGTTCTAGGAGGTCAAGTTGACTATTGGCCCACTCAATTCGGTTGGAGGCTTCTCACTTTTTATGGCTTACTCTAATTAGTCACTTCCTCCCTAAGAAAAGTTAAATGGGAAACTTAAACCCTCTTTATACCTTAAAAGTGCCCCATGCAAAACCCTAAGTAATCATTCCAAAAATTCTACTTACACAATAGAGGACAATTCCATTTGCTTTCAAGAGCCATAATCAAGTCAGAAAATTATGCCGATGAAGTCCAAAAATTAAGTGTGTGAGCTTTGAAATAAATCACTTTTAAGCACATAATACACCTCCTCTACACTTAAAGCATGCATTGTCCTTAATGGACCAATCAATTCAAGTAGGGAGATGCATTTTAAAGGCAAGGCAGCAACAGAAAAGGCCGGGCAGTCTAAGCATACAAATGGCCTATGATGTCTTATTTACAAACAAACACATTCTAAGCACAACCTATTATACACATGTATAGTATGATAATTTTTTTCCTCACTTACGCTCAGGAAGCCTAACTGGATTTAGACTCAAGTCACTAGGCTTCCGGAAGCAAAAATGCTACTGGAAGCAAAATGGCTATCGGATGCAAAAGTGGACTTAGATTTCTTACTCTAAGTTAAGTCCCTTCCGGAAGCAAAAGTGCTTCCGGAAGCTCAACCATACTCGGATGTTCTAGTAATCTTCCTTCCGGAAGCAAAAGTGCTTCCGGTAGCTCCTCAAGCTTCAGATTTCTAAGTTAAGGCTCTATCGGATGTACAAATGCTATCAAAGCCAAACTAAACTTAGACTCAAGTGAACTCGCTACCGGAAGCTCAACTAGACTCCGCTGGCGGAAGCAAATTTACTTCCCTTAGCACTGACACTGGCGGATGCAGAACTCATCCGGTAGCGGGAGTCAATTCAACACTAATCTGATCCTAGTTGACATAATCTAAGTGAAACGCTTCCGATAGCCAAAACACTTCCAGATGCAAAATCCTATTTCCACAGCAACACTTCCGGAAGCAAATAGGCATCCCCGAACACTAGTGAATTTATTTATTTATTTTTTTCCTAACCTAAAACAATACACTCAAACATAAACCTAAACACATTTCTAATTTTTCCAAACAAATATCTTCCCCCACACTCAAGATGTTAACTAAGTAAAATAAGTGAGGAAAGGATAGAAACGACCTTAGGGAGGCTTGAAATTCTCCTTATACAATTTTAGCAAATGGCCATTGACTTTGTAGATTCGGCCATCTTTGCTATGCTTGATCTCTATCATGCCAAAATCATGAGATTTGGTCACCACGTAAGGACCTTCCCACTTGTCTTTGAGTTTGCCCCCTCCACTGAACTTGAATTTAGCACGGTAGTAAAGCACAAGGTCACCCTCCTTGAATTCTTTCCTCAGGATGTCACTATCATGAATAGCCTTTGTTCTTTCCTTAAAGATTCTGGAGTTCTCAAATGCCTCATTCCTCAACTCCTCAAGCTCACTTAAAGTCAATTGTCTCTCTTGCGCCGCGGCATCCATGTCTTCGATACAAGATTTGACCGCCCAATAAAACTTATGTTGGAGTTCAACTGGAAGATGACAAACTTTACCATAGATCAACCTTAAGGGGACATGCCAATTGGAGTCTTAAATGAAGTCCTATAAGCCCAGAGAGCTTCCTCAAGCCTCAAGCTCCAATCTTTCCTACTAGGCTTCACAATCCTCTCAAGGATGTTTTTGATTTGTCTATTAGACACCTCGGCCTCCCCATTGGTTTGAGGATGGTAAGGTGTTGAGATCTTGTGATTGACTCCAATTGGTTAAGCAAAGAAGTCATGAGCTTGTTGCAAAAATGAGAGCCTTGGTCACTCACAAGTGCCTTGGGAACTCCAAACCGGCAAAAGATGTGAGATTTCAAGAACTTCAACACAGTCCTAGCATCATTTTCCCTAGTAGGCACGGCTTCCACCCACCTTGAAAAGTAATCCACAGCCAAAAGTATATAGACATAGCCGGAAGAAGGTGGAAAGGGTCCCATGAAATCAATGCCCCAAACATCAAAAACATCACAAAAGATCATAGGAATTTGGCGCATTTCATGCCGCTTAGTCAATCCTCTAAACCTTTGACAATGATCACAAGACTTACAATAATCATAGGCATCTTTGAACAAAGTAGGCCAATAGAAACCAGTCTCTAAAATTTTCCTTGAGGTTTTCCTTGCACCGAAGTGCCCTCCACAAGCAAGAGAATGACAGAACTCCAAAATTGAAGAGATCTCATCATCATGCACACACTTCCTGATAATTTGATCATTGCACAACCTCCACAAGTGTGGCTCATCCTAAACATAATAGTTTGCATCTCTCTTCAACTTTTGAGCTTGGTGCTTGTTTAATGAAGGAGAAATCATCTCGGCCACCATATAATTCACCAGATGAGCATACCACGGATCCTTCTTAGCATTCAAAGCACACAATAAAGCATCTGAGAAAGTATCACAAACAAAAGAAGAGTCATCAATACCTTCCACATCTACTGGCAAACGGCTTAAATGATCAGCCACTGGTTCTCTCTTCCAGCCCTGTCCTTAATCTCCACCTCAAACTCTTGTAGAAGCAAGACCCATCTCAAGAGCCTAGGCTTTGTTTGTGGCTTAGATAACAGATAACGGACGACTGCATGATCCGTGAATATGATTACCTTAGAATGTAGTAAGTATTGTCGAAACTTGTCCAGACCAAAGACTATGGCAAAAAGTTCCTTCTCGGTTGTTGTATAGTTCCTTTGAGCTCTATCCAACGTCTTAGATGCGTAAGCAATGACTCTAGGCAAAGACTCTTGCCTTTGGCCAAGCATAACTTCCATAGCCTCATTAGAAGCATCACAAGACAACTCAAAAGGTAATTCCCAATTAGGTGCAACCAAGATAGGGGGAGTAGTAAGCCGTGTCTTCAACTCAACAAAGGCCTCCTTACACTCATAAGAGAAATCAAATTCGGTTTCCTTTTGTAGTAGATGAGACAGTGGGGAAGCAATTTGGTTAAAACCCTTGATGAACCTCCTATAGAAACCCACATGTCCAAGAAAGGACCTCAACTCCTTCAAGCAAGTAGGGAAGGGTAGAGAGTAGATTACCTCAACCTTGGCTTTGTCAACTTGAATACCCTCCTTTGAGACTAAGTGTCCCAAAACTATGCCCTTGTCCACCATGAAATGGCACTTCCCAAAATTGAGTACCAAACCCTTCTCCACACATCTAACCAAAGGCTTCTCAAGATTTACCAAGCAAGCATCAAAACTATCTCCATAGAGGGAGAAATCATCCATAAACACCTCTATGCCATCCTCCAGCAAGTCATTGAAAATGCTCATCATACAACGTTGAAAAGTTCCTGGAGCATTGCACAGACCAAAAGGCATTCTCCTGTATGCGAAGGTCCCAAATGGACAGGTAAAGGTTGTTTTCTCTTGGTCCTCAGGTGCTATTGGAACTTGGAAGTACCCCGAGAAACCATCCAGAAAACAATAGTGTGACTTGCCAGCTAGTCTTTCCAACATCTGATCGATAAATGGCAACGGGAAGTGGTCTTTCCTTGTGGAATCATTTAACCTCCGGTAATCAATGCAGACCTTCCAAGAGTTTTGAACCCGTGTAGGTACTAGCTCATCTTTGTCATTTTTCACCACGGTTAGCCCACTCTTCTTCGGCACCACATGAATGTGACTCGCTCATTCGCTGTCGCTAATCGGATAGATGATTCCGGCACTCAAGAGCTTCTCAACCTCCTTCTTCACAACATCCAGTATCAAAGGGTTGAGCCTCCTTTGTGGTTGTCTCACAGGCTTAGCATCATCAGTAAGCAAGATCCGGTGCATGCAGGTGGTAGGACTCATGCCGGGAAGATCGGCTAAAGTCCACCCAATGGCCCCTTATATCTTCTCAGCACATCAAGTAACTTCCATTCCTCAAGAGAAGAAAGAGCACTTGAAACAATCACCGGAAGTTTCTCATCCGCAAGCAAATAAGCATATTTGAGATTAGGTGGTAAGGGTTTCAACTCCAAAGTAGGTGGCTCTACAATGGAAGGAACCAAGGTGTGCATCTCAACTTGAAGAACCTAAGGCTCATCATAGTCATCAACATCATCCGGCAACCCACCAAGGTCCTCAAGACAATTCGGCCTCTTAGAGTCGGAGACCTTGGAACTCCTATACAAATTCGCGTCACCACTATCACACCGGGTTGAAACATGTGGATCATCAGCAAGCACGTGCTCTTTCAGATAGAGCTTCTCCCTCAACTTATGAATTCGGCCATTTTTCAAGATCTCCTGCTCCACAACATCAAACTCTTGTGAACTAGACTTCTCAATTTCCTTTGTGAATTCACAACCTCCATCCTTCGTTCGTCCTACAAAAGTGAGCAAACTTCCCTCTTCCCAGGGGTTGTAGCTTGACATAGAAGAAATAGAAGTGCAATCATCATCAAATTCATAGTTCACATACAATGAATCTCTCATGACCTCAGTTACTCGACTTCCTATGCTAGATAAATCATCAAGCAAATCATGCAAACATGTATTTTCAATTAAACTAGCACAAGAGTCATGATAACACATATGAGCATCTTCATTAGCAATTAAGTTCAACTTGAAGGTATTTGCATGCTCATCACAAAATATATGCATCAAAGAATCAATCACACTTAATCCAAGGTGAGAATAATCCTCATGAGAATGTTTAATTGCTTTCCCCACATCAAACTTTATTAATTGATTTCCCACTTGCATTGTAACAAAACCCTCTTCTAAGCTTATAATCATCTTGGCTGTTTTCATAAATGGCCTTCCCAAGATCAAGGAGTCATCCAACCTAGTGTCACTAGTCATGTCTAGCACGTAAAAGTCCACCGGAAATACTAGTTCCCTAACCCTCACAAGAATGTCCTCAATAAATCCATAGGGTTTCTTAATAGACCTATCCGCTAATTGAATCACCACACTAGTATCAGTTAAGTTCTTAAGCCCCAATGCAAGATAAGTGGCCTTAGGCATGACATTAATGGCGGCCCCTAAATAAAGAAGTGCTTTACCAAAGCTAAGATTCTCTATCTGACAAGGGATGGTGAAAGAGCCCAGATCTCCACACTTTAGGGGCAAGTGCCCCTTCAAGAGAGAGGAAACATGAGTCCCAAGTTGGACTTTGTTACTTGAATTACTAACTCTCTTGTTAGTGAAAAGATCTTTAAGGAACTTAGCATACTTAGGCATTTGTTTCACAAGCACAAGCATAGGCACATTAATTTCCAACTTAGAAAATAAGTCAAGCATCTCCTTTTCCAATTCATCATCATGTTTCTTCTTAGCTAAAGCATATGAATTAGGAAATGGCAAATGCTTAGGTTCAAGAGACTTACCTTTGGGGAATTTATCCCCTTGTTGAGTAGGTTGTTCTTGCGAAGAAGATTCTCCAACTTTCCGCTTTCCCTTTGCAATCTCCTTCTTCTTTTCTTCCTGTGAGGTCTCGGCTACATCACTTTTCATAGGAAGGCTCTCGGCCTCATCAAGTAAACCATCAATAGGAGGATTCAGTTTGGCCTCACACGGTAGTTGTGTCTCCTCCTCTTCCTCCTCATATTCATAAGCATCGCCATAATGCCTTCCACTTCTCAATTGCATAGAATGCATGTTTTGTGGATTAACAACCACATTTGACGGCAATCCCCCTTTCTTCGCATCTTGCTCCGCTTTATTATTCAACATTTGAGACATTAAAGTGGTAAAATCTTCCTGTTGCTTCTTTAGGTTCTCTTCAACCTTTGATATTACACTTGACATCATCTGGTTCATCATGTCTAGTTGAGATGTCGAAGAGCTAGATGAAGGATCATAGGATTGAGATTCCACCATATTATTTCGTGGAGCATGAGCTGAATTATCATTCTTAATAAATGGAGGAGGAACATTTGCTTGATGACTCGACCTGTATCCTTGGGCATTAGGATTAGACCTCCCTTGATATGAACCATAGCCTTGGGAAGGATAGGAATTAGAAGCTTGGAAGTTACCTCCCCCCACTTAGGCTGTTGTTGTGGTTGGAAGGAGGTGCTAGAATTTGTGGCTTGGTTTGAACCTCCCCCCCACTTGAAGTTCGGGTGGTCCCTCCATCCCGGATTGTACGTGGAAGAATAAGGATCATATTTGGCTTGAGGCCTAGCATTGTTATACATGGCCGCCACTTCCGCTTGGGATGGACAGTCTGAGGATAAGTGCATCGGCGAGCCACATTGAACACAAGATGTAGGCACCAAGGCCATAGAATCATCAACACAATAAGTAGGCTTCACAAAGCGTCCGTCCATCCTGCTGAGGCTCTCGGTCAACCTCTCAATAGAATTATAAAGCTTGTCGTCACCACTCAGGGAGGCAACTTTTGGTGCACCACCATAAAGAGCATCACGGCCATAAAAGTTCTGATGATTAGAGGCCATGGTTGAAAAGAGGCTTCAGCCTTCATTGGCAGATAAATTGAACAAAGAGCCATTAGAAGCAGCATCCACACTCATCTTGAGCTGCGGTACCAAGCCATCATAAAAGTATTGTACCAAGTTTCCTTTGGATATGTTGTGATTGGGGCAGGAGTTCACCAAGGTATTGAACCGGCTCCAATATTCATAGAAAGACTCCTGAGGAAACTGTTGAACACCAGTTATGTCCTTCCTAAGCTTGGATATCTTGGAGATGGGAAAATAGCGGTCCAAGAACACCTTCTTCAGTTGCTCCCAAGAAAAAGTGGCATAATGAGTGGGAAGGTTCAAAAGCCACTCCTTAGCTTTCCCTTCCAAGGAGAATTGGAACACACGTAACAGAACGTCATCCAGGTTTGCGTTGGGAGGCTTCATGGAGGAGCAGGTGTGGTAGAGGCCGAGCAAGTGTGTGTGAGCATCTTCATGCGTAAAACCTGTAAACTTAGGTAGATGAGCAAGAAGAGATCCTTTGATCTCAAAGTTAGCAGGGTTAGCATAAAAGCTTGAGGTGCAAATGATGCATATGACTGTGTGAACTCTCACATAGGTCTATCATCATCATGTAATTGCCTACCCCCCTCAAAATGATGTTCATCATCTTGCTCTCGCCTTTCATGTCTCTCACGCTCATGTTCATGCTCTCTCTGGTCGTCTTGCCTTTCGGCCATAATGAAATGCTGGTTTAGGAGTGTGTTATTAGACGCTACAGATGAACTTTGTGGATTTGATGTGGATCCTACAGGTTGCTTACTAGCTTGCTTCGCGTGCTTTTTCTTTTTCTTAAGTTTTCTAAGAGTCTTATTAATCTCTCTATCCAATGGCACTAATGATGTGGTAGGGTTCATACAGAGTTACTCAGTGCAACTATATGCAGTAAAAGCCAATAAAATCCAGCAGAATCACAGACAAAAACACCAGCAAAAATCAGTGCAAAGTCCAGCAAAGTGTACACAACTTCTATCAACACAGTACAGCAATAAGAGGCTAACTAGAGCAGCCGAACACTTCCAAAGAACTTCTAAAACAGGCTTAACTATACAGAAGGCAATTCAACCTAAAACTTAAAACTAGAACTAACTAAAATATCACACAAGTTACACAAATTAAGATTGTGACAATTAACACCTAAAACTAGCAAGAACTGGCCTAAACCGGAAACGACGCCACTTGATTTAACCTTTTTGTCGCCTCTAAAGATCAATCAAAACAATTCAATACTCTATTCCACTAGGTAGTAGTGGTGAGTACGAGTCGATTCCACAATCTAGGTTTAATCTTGCTAATTAAAAGTATATAAGTCACGCAAATTAACAATGATTCAAGATTTGGTGTTCAATTAACAACTAAAATATAAAATGTACCGAAAGTATGAGTGTTAAGAATCAAGAAGTAGAATCTCCTCCTTCAAGCCTCGATTTGTGCATCTCAATTGATAGGCCTCATGTGACAATTTCCTCTTAATTAACTAGCTTAAATCGGCCAAGACCTCTTAAAACTAAGAAGCGTTAGCTAGTTTAAACTGATTAATCAAGATAGTCTAGCCTTGAACTTGATGCATATCCTTAGGTGAGATAGAAATCAAAACTAACTTCTATGAAACATTTACTTCAAGAATCAAACAAAATGTACGCACAAAAGACTTCTGAAAAGTAGCTGACATTTCTGATCATTGTGCAGTCTGGCTCTTGTACTCGCTGTCTGATGGCCTTAAGCTTCCGGATGTGAAGACTTCACTCTGCAAGTTCAAGAGCATTCACTTCCGGATGTGCATCCGCTTCCGGATGTGAGTTCCATTCCGGATGTGCATCCGCTTCCGGATGTGAGTTCCCTTCCTGAAGTGACTCTGCTTCCGGATGTAACTTTGCTTCCGGATGTGAACCTGCATCCGGATGTGACTTTGAGTACTTGTCATCTAGCCTTCCTCTTTGCCAAGTTATCTCCACTGAAGTTCCACCAAGAGTGTGTGTGGGGCCCACTTGGGACCCCCTACATGAAAAACACATCACATAGTCAAAATGACCAAAATACCCTTGATGTCTTAATAATGCAAGGAAAAGGCTAATATTCACCAATTAATTCCAATAAACATGCACAATAAAACATGCCAATAATGATCAAATATATCAATTAATTCCCACTAATTAAGCTCAAATGCACATGTTTAAAGGTATGAAATTTGGTCCAATCACGCGCGTAGCGGCGTTTTTGGCGACGCGTTCCTGCGTTGGTGTGCACTACAAAAGAAGTGGAGATTAGCCGCGCACGCGTCCCGGCGGTTCACCAAAAACCGCCCCCACGAAAACGCGTTCCGGCGGTCTAAGCCATCCGAGGGCGAGTTGCGAGGGGAAATTTTTTTTTTTGTGGTGCATTCGTTGCTGCGGTCACAAAAAGAATACCCGCCCCAACGCAGCATAAAAAAAAAACTTAAAAAAAAATTTCATTGGCACGGTGCGTTGGGGCGGTCGCAACCGCCCCAACGCGAATAAAACACTTTTAAAAAAAACATAAAATCACGTTGGGGCGGTCACCCGCCCCCACGGCAATGTCGCTTGGGGGCGGTCGACCGCCCCAACGCGAATAAAAAAATTTAAAAAAAAAATAAATTCACGTTGGGGCGGTCACCCGCCCCCACGGCGCACAGAGATTTGTGCGCATTTTATTTCGCGTGGGGGCGGTCGACCGCCCCAACGCGAATGAAAAAATTTTTAAAAAAAAAAATAAAATCACGTTGGGGCGGTTACCCGCCCCCACGGCGCACAGAGATTTGTGCGCATTTCATGTCACGTGGGGGCGGTCGACCGCCCCCAAGCGAATAAAAAATTTAAAAAAAAAATAAAATCACGTTGGGGCGGTCACTCGCCCCCACGGCGCACAGAGATTTGTGCGCATTTCATGTCGCTTGGGGGCGGTCGACCGCTCCAACGCGAATAAAAAAATTTAAAAAATAAAAGAAAATCACGTTGAGGCGAGCAACCGCCCCCAAGGTGCACAGAGATTTGTGTGCATTTACTGTCGACCGCCCCCACGTTGCTATCTCTCCCTATAAATAACCTCCCCCCTCCATTTCTACCGCGCCAATCTCTTCTTTCTCACTTTCTCCCTTTTGTGTTTCTTGTTGTTTTCATTGTTGGTGCACACATGATGTCTAAAAGTTTGTCTTGCTTTTGGTATAGGTATTGTTTATTTTTTCTTTTTTATTTTATTATATCTGATTGTTTTTATTTCTTATTATTTTGTTTTCGTAATATATCTATGGATTTTGGATATGATCTTTTTGTGCTTGATGGTTTAGTATATATTTATTTCATATATATTACAATAAAATTAATTTTTGCTGCATTTGTTTTGTTTTTTTTTCTTGTTTTTATTCCTTTTTCGGTCTTCAATTTAAGTCATTTTCATCAAATTGTTCGCATGAAGCAATTTTTTTTAGTAAATATAACAGCATGTCGGCGGTTCGATACGCCGGCACTATTTGATTTTTTTAAAAAAAAAAATCGCATGGCGGCGGTCGTAACCGCCCCCATGCCTTTTTTTTAAAAAATTTTTTATTCGCGTTGGGGCGGTCGACCGCCCCAACGCGTAGGGGCGGTTGGTCAAGGAGCTACAGCGTAAATCTTTCCGCCCCCACGCAGCGTTGCCACGTTAAAATCGCCGGCGGTAAATTTGACCGCCGGAGCGACATGGGGGCGGTCAGAACCGCCCCTACGCTGGGAAAATACCCGCCGCAGATCTGCCCTTTTTTTGTAGTGGTGAGACCGCCGGAACGCCAAAAACACACCTGTGTTTTTTTTAGAACCGCCGGAACGCAAATGCCGGCATGTAGCGATTTTCTTGTAGTGGTGGTTGATTCATACCACAAACAAATCTTTTGACTATGACCTCCTAGACCATCCTCGTACATTTGGGAATGACCCATTTTAATGCTATGTGTTCAGAAAGGAAGTCGTTTCTTGTTCCCTCTATTGGATCTAATGTTACTTTTTCAAAGATTTGTTTTGTAAATGAAAAGTGTTCAAGAGCGGTGATTCTTAATAAAAAGTGGATTCAAGGAGATTGAAAATAAACTCATAGATCAATTGCTAGAATTGGTTTGACAATTAAGGCTTCAATTGCTAGAATGTGTTTCAAATTTTTATTTGAGTTTTAATTCCTTCTATACCAAATGTTAATTTCCCATCCCGAAATGATGGAACAAAACGGGACGAATCAGGATGGGAAAATATTGAACAACCCTAATGATTAGAATGGTTAAACAACAAAACCAACCCATGAGTTGTCAATAATGTGCAACTAGTTTTATAAAAGAGTTGTCAATAATAATTCATTGAATTATATTGACAACTTCTAACATATGTGATTTGATATCATTCAGGTCTCTATGAGTTTCATTGAAATTTAACGACATTTTGGGACTTGGTTATGATTAATTATCTTCCTTGTAATCTAGTTGTAATTCTCCATGTTATCTTAATTACTCCCTATTGTTCTTAAGATTAGATCAAATTGAATTGTTCTATTAAAATTAAAGAAGTTACCATTTAATTATGATATTCCATCATTTCCTAAATATAAGACATATTTACATAATTTGATCGAATTAAAGAGATTATTTTAATTACATGGTATTACCAAAATAAGTTAATCACTTACTTTTATTCCCACCCTTTTCTTACTTGTTTATTAATAATAATAATAAGGTACAACAATTAGGATAATACGAAGACGAATTGAGTTTCTCTCATTTTATCTGTGAATCACTTTTCCGCTATTAGATTAAAATAATGAATGGTCTAGATTTGCTATTTTGTAAAAATAATTTCTATAAACATAAATACATAGATTTAAACTCTTAAAAAATCATATGCATATAGTTTGTAACTGCAATAAAGGAAAACTAAAATATTTTAATTTATAAATGTTATGATAACACATTTTTAAAATATTAAATTTAAACCATTCAATCTATGATCTAAGGGTGGAGATAAGATTATGAGAGAAAAGGAGAAAAGGGAAAATATGAATATTCTCTCCCAACACAAATTAGAAAGAAATCTAATATTAACAATAAACTCACATCTCCAAGTAGGTCATATATTTATGAACAAAGTATAAAATATGTTACTATATTAAATTAATTATATATATATGAACAAAGTTATGTAAATGAATTTGAGAGGTGGAAAAAATAGTTTATATAAAAGTAATCAATTTAAAATAGATATTTTGAATCATTTTACTTGATGTCATACTAAGAATTTCCTAACTGAATAAGTGTTTGAGTTTGATCATGATATAAGATTTAATTGACATTTTTTGAAAAATTATAAAAAGGTTGGAGTAACATATTTAGCTTAATATTCGACAAATAATTTAAACTAACTCTTATAATTAGAAACAGTGGATTAATTAATTACCTTAATTAGTTTCCCTAATTTTCAAAGAAGAAAAAGAAAAGCATTATATCAATTAGTTACACAACTATTAGGCCTTTTTTTTTATTCACAGGCCAAAACAAAGTTAACGACACAACTGGTTACCGGCCAAAAACACAGCACATTGGGAGCTTCTCCTAGAGAGAAGGTGCCTCTAGAGAGAAGTTAGAGAAAATAGGCTAGAAACACCACTAAAACCCCAACCACCATCCCTGAACTTCATCTCCCTTCTCCGATCAGCTATCACTCCCACTTGCATGCAGTTTTTCCCATCTAAAAACCCACCACCAGTTTCTCGTCTCTTTGTTCAAATCAACCAACATTGTTCCCAAGTCATAAATCATCTAAGCTCATTTACCATCCAAGCCTCTATTCCTAGATCCACTTCTCATATGTCCTTAGAACTTCCTCTGTTTCATTTTCCTATCCACATCCTCATCCTCATTTTTTCTTTGAATCACCACCATCGCCTCTTTGTCCCTCTCTTAGATGCGCACCAGATCTTCAACATCAACTCATCATACTCTCTTTCTATGTTCATAAGTGTCTAACCAGATACAAATGGGAGGCTTCATATCTACTACCCTCTTCGGCAAGTCTAAAGCTAGGAAAAGGCAGATCTCATCATCAAATGTCTTGCATGTTGTTAAAAGGCTCGAGATTCAGAAGTTTATCATATGGATTGCATGCCAAAAGCCTAACTTGGGGTTCCTATCAAATCTAAATCCTTTAATTAAGTTATATGAAGGTTCAAGAGATCAGGGGGACTTGATGTTTGTCACGCCCTAAAATTCTATAGCGTGACTGGCACGAAGTTTAAGGTATCTAAACTTCGTAAGCCATTTCCACTAACCAATATTCTGAACATTTATCATTTTCGTCTTAATGCATACAAAGATAAATACACAAGTAATTGAATGTATAGATAAGTATTATTATTTACAATAATAATAAGAAACAGTTTTCTTTATAAAGCTAATTATACCTTCCTTTGTCTTAAAGCACGAAGAGTTGTTCCTTCTTCAATCTGAAATACAAAATATTATATAAATATTTGCAATTTCGTTACACTAACTTCGTATTAAAAAATTCCCAAAACTAGATTAATAAATAAAGATTTGAAATATAGAAGCCTCAGTAGTTTATAATCATACTTGTATTTGAGAATAAAACCCAAAAGGGCAAAATCAGCATCATAAAAGTAATCTCTCTCAAGGTTTACAAAGTAAATATGGACGCTCATATTTATCAAAAACTTGTTTTCTATAGAGGAACTGACACGCAGCGAATAACAAGCGCAGCACAGAGGCCACGAAACAAGCGCAGCTCGAAATCTACAAGTCAAACGCAGCCCGAAGGCCACGAAAAACCAGCGTAGCTCGAGACTACGAAACAAGCGTGGACACACAGTCACACGAGGGTAAATAACCAAGCGTGGCAAAACCACGAAACAAGTGTGACACGAAGTCACGAAACAAGCGTGGACACACAGTCACACGAGGGTAAATAACCAAGCGTGGCAAAACCACGAAACAAGCGTGACACGAAGTCACGAAACAAGCGTGGCAAAGCCACGAAACAAGCGCTTTGTGTCTAGTTCCTCAAAAATAAACGTTTATATAGTAATAAATAAATCAATTTAAAATCAGATATCAAATCTCATCGTCCGTATGACTTCAAAATGTTTTGAAGCATGCTTGATGCCAATATACCAATAACAATAACAAATATTCTGGGAAAACGATAATTCTTTATCAAATAGTTTATAATAAAATACCTCAGTATGAAATTCCACATCAATATCTTTAACCATAGAACAAAGAAAATATAAATTGGTTGGCAACCCATCTCCCACCACCCATGCCAGGAGGAAACAAAGCTAAGGAGTACAAAATTCTTAAAAACATTATGCAGCATATCAGACCACAATTTGACTTTATCCTAATCTCAAACCATCGTTTAACTACTTGTTCGAACCTCTTTAGGTCCATAATCCATTTAGCCAAATGCAACCCAATAATGGCAACAGAACAAAGAATAAAGCCTTTAATCAATTCATTTGATATGACATAAAACAAAATATATTCATTGTATAGGTTCCCTAGAATCAGCATCATAAATTCAATGTCCAATATGAAATATTCAGCCAAAGCAAGTACTCTCCTCACTACCCCCAAAACTGATTCGGTTATAACAATTTATGTTAATAAAAATTACAATTACACATGTAACAATTTCATTCCAGCCACCACCCAATTTAAATATCCATCCATTACATTTTTTTTCCATCATGCATCATCATACATGAATTAAATTACTAAGAGTGCCTTTACTCTAAGATTACTTTCAAGACACATCTACAATGAGTATTTCATGAAAAATATGATAAACAATTATTGCAAAGCTCCCAACCTAGTTTCACAATAGCACTGGCAACTTGATCTTACTTCAGATTCTTAAAACTCCTTTCTACATATCGATATGACTGGCCAACAAAATAAACTTTCATCACTCTTCATTTAGTTGTAGCTTCTAATTAATATATGATATATTCAAAATTTTTGAACCTTAGTCTTTAGTAAGCCTAATCTTCTATCACAAATCTAGTTTCAGATCCTCATTTATCCTCAAGCAATAATATACAATTTGTACTTAAAGCATACTCCAAACCTAATTTTAATAATTTTTTTTTCTCACTGAAGTCTCTCAAGCAAGTTTCGAGTAAAGCCTTTGCACATTTCAATTCTCCATGAGACCTAAATTTTAATAACTAAACAAATATCTAAGGTCCACCATCCAAATCTGCTACAAGTAAATACTATGTACAACAATCTTGTAATCCTTAAGCAACGACACCTAAAAACAAATGAATTTTCTAGTTTCCATTTGATCCATAACCATGCTTTACATTCCAAGGCATAGGCCAACAAGACTTCTATCACTTTTAATCTTCTCATCCAATTGATTACTTCTGCACAAATCCTTAAGCACTAACTTCCTATAATCCTATTTAAGCCAAACATGAACACCCAAATTCAATCATCGTTAACTTAATCATCTTCTCTCTCTCTTTTTTTTTACTACTCTATTTCATATAAGCCTCAAAAGTCCTCTATTTCAAAGTTAACCAAACCAAATAAATCCATCCCTATGATTATAAATTATATCTCCCCCTTCAGTCAATCTCAATACCTATAATTAACATTATCCAAGCAAACAAAACAGAGTATCCAATCATCCAGCAAAAACAATCAATAATATGTACGTGTATGTTTGTGTGTCTAGATTCTAACATGTGAACTTTCAAAATTATGGCCCTCAACAATCATAACTCCACCAAGTTCTTTCTCCACATTTTTACAAACACCTTATGTGCATGAAAATTCCAATCATGAAATAAAAATAACCATAGACACAAAACTCCCCAAACAACACCAACAAATCATATCAGACAAGAAGAAACAACATTTACACATTTATACTATAGTAATCTAAAACCAAAGGGAACAAAGAAATACCTCAGATTGTAGTACTCACTAATAGCAACATACCCAAGCTTGAATAATCACAAGCACACCTTATGGAAGCCCACCAAATTGTTGTTTATGAGATGAATAACAAAACGGAAATGGCATAACGTAGCAACCTCTCAAATTCCTCTCGTCAGTCTACACAATGGAAGAAGAATATGTACATGGCAAATTTGAAGCCCAAAAGAAAATTTTGCAAACTCATGCTAGAGAGGGAAAACGAAAAAAAACTCCCTCTAAACGAAAGGTGACATGTATATATATATATATACTCTCCTCTTCCTAAATCCTTGAAGCTTCTAGCTATCTCTATATTTTTTGTTGAAGAAGAAGAAGGGTCCAGATGCATCCCGGAGAGAAGAGAAGAAAAGTGAAGCATTTTAATTGGTTTGCCAAATGCATCTTTACCCTTTTTGCCCCTCCTTTTACTTTTTATTCACTTTCTTATTTTCCACTTAATCAAAGATGAATAATATTGACTCCTTACATGATTCCATATATTTTCTTTCACCAAAATAATGTTTAGACCACAAAGTGGTTTTATTTTTTTTTTATAAAAAGTTCAATCAATAATATAATCTCTAACCATTTTCTTTAATTTCTAAAGAGAATAGGCATATTGATTCCTTAAAAATATAATTATTCTCATTCATTTATTAACAATGAATTTTAGTGTACTCATGACATCCTAAAACTGTAAATAAATTCCTTTTTATCCATTATTTGGAAAATGGGGTGTTACAATGCTCTTGAAGTCCCAATCGTTCGAGGTTGCAGTTCACTATTATCTAAGTTCTACTTATGTGCTTTCTGTAGTTGTTTTAGTGGTTTTAGAATTTGAATTCCAACATGGAATCATGATCAAGTCTTACATTGATGGAATTTTTAAGTTCTCGAAATGTCATTATAGTCTTTATGGGATTTCTAACTTAACTTTAGATTTAAGTCCTTTTCTTTCAAACCCTTTATGGGTAGATGTCCGCATTTCCTCCCTTGAGAAGGAAGTTAGTGACATAATCTTCATCAACCTCATGTTGATGACTCTTTCTATATATGACATTAGAGTGCGGGAATTTTCCATATGGTGTACTGCTTGGTCATATTCTCATATTGGAATTCTAGCTTTATGCTTGTGTTTGTGTTTGGGTGTTTATTTACTAAGTTTTAGTCTGTAAGAACATGTTTATTTATTAATATATGTCATTTTGATTTTGCTCAAAAAAAAAAAACTGGTTACCGGCCTAGTGGCTTACAGCTATGTGAGTTTAAAAGTATGGGCTGTATTAATAATATATTGTATCAAAAACCTGGAAATTCTATTGTCATGTTTAAAAAATAATAATGCGATGTGAGATCATGAATAAGATAATGAAAAGCTTGTTTAGTTCTTAAAGAAAAGCTCATTTATGTAATTTTAAAAAAGAAAAGCTCATTAATTAGTTCTTTTTAAATTTAATTTTATAATATGTAAAAATGATTAATTATAATAAATATGTGTAAGTATTTCCATATGTTTAACGATTTTTTTTTAAGTTTTTTAAAGTAACATTTGATTCAGTAAAACATATAATTGTAGATGATAGCAGCCGCACAGGTGCAAATCTAATACTACACTTTGCCTTTAGAGCGTTTGTGATATCAAAGTATCGCGAGTTGCACCAAAAGTACTCAACTTGTAGTCCAGATGCAATTGCACTTAAAAGAGATAAAATCTAAATGTGAAAATACTATTATGCTAGATAAAAAAAGGAAAAGACTATTATGCTCGTGATGTAAAACAAGTTTAAAAATGCTCATATATGCTCAGATTTAGTGTTTGACAGATCTGGATTTAGGAGGGAAAATAAGAGAAAAGAACTTGGAGGGGGAATTAAGAAAAGAGAAAGGAGGGGGAAGCAGAACCAGATTTTAGGGGGAAATAAGAATTAGAGGAGGGGGAAGAGAAGAACCCAAGGGGGAAAGAAGAGAAATCACACACAACTCACATTTTTAATTCATTCATAAAATCTCCAATACAATAAGCAAAGTACCCTATTTATAGACCAAGACTAGGGAAACTATGATCATACAAGGATATATCTAGAACAAACAAGACTCTTACATTTAAGAAGTTTCTAGAATGACAAATAAGACAAATAGGACACTTAAAACAACTTAGAAGTATCTAAATGATGACATTAAGACAACTAGTAAATAACTTAAACATTAACTAATAAAATATAAAAGGCTAAATAGATTTTAGGACTCTTTAACATTATCTTCTCATATTCCATTAGCCTGTCATTTTCTTTTTGTTCAACCTCAAATTCACCTTTACTCACTCTCTCTCCTCTCTAGTCCCTATAGTCTCCAATTTGTGGCTGTAGCACTCAGGATTACTCCGCAATTAAAACACAACGTTTAAAAACATGCATGAGCAAGTTGTAAATTGTTTAGATGCTTACGTTTCTAATAACATATACTCCTTTGTGTCCCATATTAAGTTGTCGATCGTTTCAAAAATCTAGATCTGAGGAGGGAGTCTTAATTTTCTTATCCATAATAGAATAGAACAAGCATAACCAGAAATACTATCCAGTGCACTTCACTTCTAGGCAAATCTAATCACAATCTCCATTGCTATGATGATTAGCAAACACTTGTTATGATGGAAATATTACTCCCTCAGTTCCTAAATATAAGATCAATTTTGAATTTCAATTTGTTCCTAAAAATAAAATTATTTTTTTAATTTTTCCCAACTTTTTTCCCAAATTAACCGCAATAAAATGCTTATCTATAATCACAAGTAATAGAGGGAGAGTGAATATAAATGTATTTATTTAGGATAAATTGGTAATATCATGTTTTAATAAATAATTTAACTAAAATCCTTATTCTAATCAAATCAGGAGAAATAATCTTATAGTAGTATTTAGGAACGAAGGTAGTATTTATTTTGCAAACTGGAAATTCAGTAATTCTTTTATTGGTAATTTGGTAAAACATGTATCCTCCTCACATTGATGATTGGAGAGTATCATTGCCCTCAAATGTTCGGAGAAATTAATATGAACTAATGGACACAAATAGACATGAAAAATTTTTGAACTATAGATTTTTGTTCCAGAAGTGTTCATCTGGTAGCCTGCTTGGCCCAGTCATATCCAATAGTAAGAAACTAAGAATAATCAATCACAAATATAATTTCATTTTTTTCTCTTAGTTGAATTAGATAACTTAATTTCGTTGGAAATGTTTCTTTGATATCTCACAAGTACCTACGTATAAGAAAACAATTTTGAATTTCATTAAAAAAATGAATTTACTGTTGATCAGGTTCCATTTACAAAGATGTTTTGTAATCAGGTTTCCCTTTACAAAGATGTCTTAATTCAAAGGTTTCTAAAAAAATAAAATTTTACAAAGATATATTAACCTGTAATATATCTATGTGTATGGGGAGAGGAATTAAATGTAATTCACTTGCATGAAAAAATTGAGGTTAAGGACATAACCCTCTCCTCTTTTTTGGATGGGACACAAGCTTCTCCTTCAAATTCAAGTATTAGTCCTGCATTTGTTATTTGAAAAACTATTATTAGGATAGACTCGCGTTCATTACTCATCGTTTTGGTAGGTAAAAAGCGCTCGTCGTCTTTAGAAACATTGTTTCACTAAACAATGATCTTCGCTATCAACTAAAAATTTATCTTACCACTAATTCGGGGAATTTAGGGATGGAATGTATCATTTAGTGGGAGACAACAAGATGAGAGAGATAAAAGAGATGAACAATGGTTTTGTTTAAAGAAAATAAAAAAATGAATTAATGGTAAGGATGAATTTTTATTTTTCCATTGTTAAACACCGAACACACATTCTCATCCTAATAGGACTTGTAGCCCACTTAAGATGAATTTTCAGTGAATGACCAAGATCCATTTTTGTTTAATAAAACGATGTTTCAAAGACTTTTTACCTATCAAAACGATGAGCATCGAAAGTGAGTCTTATTGGGATTTGAATTCATAGTTCATCATCCTAGGTTTATTCCTTTACTCCTTTTTAATAATTATTATTCCCCTATTTTTCCTCATGGCAACAGAAGTTTCACTTTAAAAATCAGACTGCAACATCTTTTCTACTTTATTTTATTAGCAATTGAGAAACAACACATATATGTTCAGGTGGCAAAACATCCTATACAATATTTCAACATCGTAAACAAAAAGCAATAACAGTTTTTCTATTGGAGGGGATATATGGGGGTCCCAGTCCGAAATTCAAAATAGATCGATCGCTTAATTTACCCGTTTGAATAGCGATATTTTAGTAAATAAACACTAAAATTTATTTACAATAATAATTAACTAACAGCTAATTTTATGGTGTAACGGGATTTTTGAAGAAGTAGGTTATGAATTGTGTGTGATACTTCGGAATAACAAAAAATCAAATGAGTTTAGTACTTGTTTTTTTGATAAAAAAAAATGAGTTTAGTACTGAATAATTGATTTTCTGCAAATTCATTTAAACCATTTGCTCCTTTATTTTGTTTCCCATTAATAAATGGAGTAATTCATATCGATTCAGCGCTGTTTTGATTTTTTGCTTAGTCAAAAACAGATTCGAAAATCGTGAATTCGGAAAACACTAATTAAAACAAAAAAAAAATCAAAACTAAAAATGAATATCATTCATAATCAATGAACACATCAAATACACTTGGAAATTTTCTGCAAATTCATTTAAATCACGTGTTCCTTTCTTTAATCGCCATTAATAGTACTTTCATATCGATTCAGCCATGATTTTTTATTACTCGTAAACAGATATGAAAATCGCAAACTCAGAAATCTAGAATTAAAACGAAAAAACAACACATAAAACCAAAAAAGAAATCCATACAACTTCATAACCAGATCATTGATAACCACTAACCAGATATTCCATACAAAAGAACAAATCAAATGAATGAATTATCCAACTCTCGTAAACTATTGAGTTAAAAAAAAATCTCCTAAAACAAAAAACAAAAACCAGAAATAGAAACTAAACCCTAACATAACCTAAAGATTAAGCAAAGCAACGAACAGAGCAGCGAGACATCCAGCGATGCTGTATGTGTTGAGCTGAGCGCCGCTGGTGACTGCCGGCGCCGGCACCGGAGAAGCCACTTTGGGAGAAGCGACGGGAGCCTTCGCCGGAGCCATGTGTTTCGCCGGAGAGACGACCTTGCGAGCAGCAGCCGATGAGTGAGCCAATGCGAAGCTCATCAAGAGAGAAGCATAGAGCAGGAAGAAGATCAACACTGTAGAGCAGCGAGCCATTTCTAGAGAGAGAGAGAGAGAGAGAGAGAGGAATTTCTTGAGAGAGAATGAGAAATTAGGGTTTTTGAGAAATGAGACGGAGAGAAAGAGTGTGGGGGGTATTTATAGGAGGGGATGTGGGATAGAGACGTTAGGAGGTGGGCCCACGAGAATCGCGCGGATCGCGAGACCAGGTGTTAGTGTAACAGTATAATTGTACGTTATCTATTTTTGAATTCTGTATTATGATAAAAAAATATTTTTTTAATTCTGTAAATTCAAAATCTAAAATATTTTTTAGCACAAAAAGATCTGAAATTTAGAAGTTCGAGTATCTTTTTTTTTTATTATAAAAGTGTGGATCATTTTTTAACGGTATAAAAGAAAAAAAGTGGATCGAGTGTTGCTGTATTAGATAAAATGATTTTTTTATTATTCATTCTAATTATGGAATTTTAATTTAGGTGCCTGATTTTGTGGGTGTTTCAATTTTTTTATAATTAGTAGGTATACGATATTGTATGCATTGACATCTAAACATTTCTCAAATCTTATTTTCTTTTTTACATTTGCAACCATTGCTCCTACTAAAACAATTCCAGTTTCAATTGTACTTCCATTTCCAACGTCCAATTCCAAATACACTTCCACTAAAATCAGTTCTCTCCAAACAAACGGGCATAAGATTTTATCTGATCTCTATATATCCTCAATCCTCCCTCCCAACTCCGCAAACTCTAGAAGCTCAACTATGGCAGAAAGAATCGTTCTTCGCAACATTTTAAAAATACACACTGACATGGTAACTTCGATCGCCACCCCAAAGGACAACTCTCCCATGATTGTCTCCTCTTCACGTGACAAATCCATCATCCAATGGCACTTCCACACTGATGGAGGAAACATGGGAGAAAACATCCACGGTGTCTCATACCGCCGCCTCACCGGCCACCGCCACATCGTCCAAGACGTCGTCCTCTCAAGCATAGGTGACTTCGCCCTCTCCGCCTCCTGGGACGGCGACCTCCGCATGTGGGACCTCTCCACCGGCGCCTCCCACACCCGATTCACCGGCCACGCCAACGGCGCCCTTTCTGTGGACATGTCAAACGACACCCGTCTCATCGCATCGGCCTCTCTAGACCGTACAATCAAGGTGTGGAACACTCTCGGAGAGTGCGTGTACACCATGCAGGATGGAGATGCACACAATGATTGGGTGAGTTGTGTTAGGTTTAGCCCTAATATGCTTAGGGACACGTTGGTGTCGGCGTCATGGGATGGAACTGTGAAAATGTGGAATGTGATGAAGGGTGAGCTGTTGCACACGTGTGTGGGGCACAGGGAGCATGTGAATACAGTGGCGGTGTCGCCGGATGGGTCGTTGTGTGCGAGTGGAGGGACGGATGGGGTGGTTCTGATGTGGGATATGGAAGATGGTAAGAGGTTGTATTCGTTTGATGCAGGCTCTTGTATACGTTCGGTGTGCTTTTGCCCTAGTAGATATTGGTTGTGTGCTGCTACTGAGGCGAGTATTAGGATTTGGGACCTGGATAGTAAGAGTATTATTGAGGATTTGAAGGTTGATAATGACTTGTTGGAGACTAAAGATGGACAAACCAATGGTACAACTGATGATATCAACTGTGTATGTTTAAACTGGAGTACCGATGGAAGTACTTTATTCAGTGGCTACAATGATGGAGTGGTCAGAGTTTGGGGTGTTGTCCATTATTAGTGAAACTTTGTTTACACTATGTTTCTCTTAATTAAACTGCTACTTATTTTTTAGACGAAGCTAGCCAACTTCACGTAATGTGTGAGTGGCAAAGAGCTTTGTTGTTTTTGTTGTTATTTTTTACACTAACATAAATTGAAAGGTTATTTAGGTGTTGATTGTGGAATCTTTTTCTAATTAAGATTTATTTCCGTGTTGAAGAAATGTGATTAATTTAAGGACTTTTGTTTAATTTAATTTTGCGAAATTGTAATAATAATAATAATAAGAAGTCACACATATATGTTATCAAAAAAAAGAAGTCACACATATATGTTATCAAAAAAAAGAAGTCACACATATGGAGTTTTGAGTTTAAATTTCAAATACGGCATTTGTTTTGGGGGAGGGGAAGTCATGAATTTTAAGTTTGGAGTAGTTAATTGTTCAAATAGAATGTTTGATTGCTTGAGTATCCCATAAAAAATATGGATTTTGGATTTTTCAAATGATGGAGCTATATATAATTTTGACATGGTGGAACGATTATATATTATTACACATTTCCCTAGTGCATGCATCGTTCCACTCTATCTTTTATAAACCGCACATGAATGCACACAATTTTTTTTCACATATGTATGCTGTGTGCATGATCTCACAAATCAAATACCCTCGTTGATTATTCGTGGGTTAACTGGATTTTTTTTTATCAAAAAGTTAACTGGATTTTGGATTTTTTTTTTGGTCTGAAAAAAAAAATAAAAATCTTTCTTTTAAGACCTTAAGAAATGCTATTTTTTTACTCTATCTTTCTTTTAACAAGGGGATTATGATTTTGGACTTAATGGCATTCTATACTTGGTTTGATTTAACACAGCTCTGATAGTTTATTAGAGTCGTACCTTCTCTAAATTTATTTGCTCTATATTTCTCCTACGCATCGATTTTTAAATTTATGTTTGTTGAGGTATATACGCTTTCATCACCACCACACACACCGCATGTAGTTTCATTTCATCCGTTGATTTCGACACAGCTATGAAACATAATCTTTAGACCCCATTAGGTTAATTTCGTCGTGTCAGCTATTTTTTTTTTACAACTCTCTTCTGTTTTTTTTCCTAAATATAAGATTTCTCCTTTCTCCACTTTTCCTCTTTTCCTCCATACTTGCAATTCATATTGTTCAACTCTTCCTTTATCTTATCTCTTTAAGTTACATGAAAGCACTTTTTTTAAGCCTTCATACTTGCAATTCATTATAGGGCGAAGACTCAAAAATGATACATAACTATTGGCTAAGGAAACAAAATAATACATAATTACTCCAAGGTACAAAAATGATACCTACTTTTACCATGTGATCAAAAATGATATTTTCACTAATATGATAATAATATTATACATGAAAAGTCCAAAATGCCCATATAAATTAATCATCGCCCGGTAAAAGTATTTAATTATAAGGGCATTTTGGACATTTCATGTCTAATATTATTGTCATATTAGTGAAAATATCATTTTTGATCACATGGTAAAAGTTGGATATCATTTTTGTACCTTGGAATAGTTATGTACTATTTTTGTTCATTGACCAATAATTATGTATCATTTTTGGGCTTTCGCCCTTCATTATACGACTTTAACTCTTCCGTTATTTTATTTCTTTAAAATCTCAATTCTTTCTTAAGTAAAATTTTACACCGATTTCATATTATTCAATTCCCAATCTATACAATTCGTTGTCGTAGGTCACTTGTAAGGTTATTTTATCCCGTTCAAGAATCAACGTTGTCTACCGGTGAGGTTTTTCCATTTTATTTATTTATTTAATTATATAGTTTGTTTATTCTTAGTTATTTATTTATTTGTTGTTATTGTTTTTGTGCTGTTGCTACCCCTTCCTCCCCCATAAATAGCCGTTATTGTTATTGGTTTTTTTCCATTATTTTATTTTTTAAAAAAAGGTTGCTTCTTTTATATATAGTCGTTGATCTATCTATCTATATATATATATATATATATATATATATATATATATATATATATATCCGTTATTGTTATTGGATTTTTTCCATTCTTTTATTTTTTTAAAAAAGGTTGCTTCTTTTATATATAGTCGTTGATCACTTATATATATATATATATATATATATATATATATATATATATATATATATATATATAAACCGTTGTTATAAAAAACTGTGATTTTCTAAGCTCCTTTTTTCTAAGCCTCTCTAAGCCTCCTCTTATTCTAACCCTTCATTTCATCTAATGGCTCACAAGCCATAAAAAATATTTGACACATGTACAATTTCTCCTACACCCACCACACCATATCTCTCCCCATGTCTTCTCTTCTCTACCATCCAAAACTTAATCCCAAACTCACAATCCACCCTCCCTCATCCAAACACCCGGCAAACAACTCATGTTCCGCCCACTCCCCTCACCCCCATGGTGGTCGGCCACACTGCCCCTGCCCACAACAACAACAAACCCCCAAAACAAACAAACAAACCCCATCATATAAACTCCATCATCCCCCAGCAACCCCCATCGTGCCCCCCCACCCAAAACAAATTTCCAACGTGTTTGGCCTCTCAACCCCCCACAAATTCTCGGCCTCTCCCTTCACCACCACCATGTTCACTGTGGCCGCCCCGGGTTCGGCTTCACCAGCGTATACTGCTCGTCACCGGCGCGGTTGAGGGTGGAGGCGGTTGGGGTTCGTTGTTACGGCGGCGGAGATGAGTGGCCACCGTGAAGTGGAGTGTGGTTTTGAAGGAGAGGGTGTCGATTCTTGACGTCATACTGTTCGAATCAGCGGTGAACGTGAGAGAGAAGAATGGGGAAGTAGTTATGGGGGGAGATATGATGTGGTAAGGTGTAAACATGTGTCTCCTTTTTTGAGCGGTTGGATCATTTTGGACGGCCATGATTGAGACGCTTAGAGAGACTTAGTAAAAAGGCAGCTTAGAAAATCCAAATCCGTAACATCCTAGCTTTTCCTACCATATTTATAGCAATTTAATAAAATTTATAACCACTGTTTTAAAATTAGAAGTCCAAAAATGAGAATAAATTAAAACTTTTTCTTTAAAAAAAAATTAGATAAAACATTTTCCTTTGTAAACTGAAATCATAACACCTTGTAAAAGATTACCCAATGATTCAAAACCTCAAGTGGTTCATTAATTCATTAAACAGTGCAAATAAAAGCTACTATCTAATCTGTAATTATCTACACCCGGACAAATTAATATAACTACAAAGAAATCAGACTATCATGAGTAACTCTATCTTATTCAAATATATCTAAACACAATTGGCTATCTCAGGTGATAGCCTTACTAAATGTATACAACACAAGCTAATTGCCTGTTACAAAATTTTGATTTAAAAAGATCTAAACCTAAACTCCGGTAACTTCTAAGCACATACGGGCCTAGCAGGCATCTCCGCTCTATATGATAAAATTCCTTGTTCTCTATTGTTCTCCTTGTTACCTGCAGTTTTTTTTTTAAAAAGCGGTGAGATTCAAAGAATCCCAATAGTAATTTATTTCATTCATTATCATTTGTTTTATAAGACTGCATTCATATGAGTGATATGATTCTTATATCCTTTTCGCGTATATAACGCCTCCACTCCATAGCAACAATATCTTCACTGCTATGTAGCTTCTGACACACAAGGTGCGACATGCACCGACCAACATTTCATATAATGATACCACTCATTATATTTAATGTTGGTCTTTACCTGCCGGAATTTTAAATTCACAATACAGAATGATAAAATTGACAAAGAGGGTGCGACCCCCTGAAGTACTCCAAAATTCATAAATCATAAATAATATCACATAAGCATATAAGTTATAAGAATTCAATACTCATATTTAATGCAGTAAATTTCAAAATTCATAGCATGCTATTTATATGACTGAAATAACCCGCTACCTGCGCTCCAGCCAATTTTCTTTCAACAATACTCTTGAACTACCTTCTTTCCCTTCACATTGCCTTTCGAAGTATGTTCCAGAAATCATTCCTATTATTACACCACGTAATAATAGTGAATTAATAATTATTCCTACATGGTACGATATATTCAGCGCCTCTCTCTTCATATAATACTACCCAATCCCCTTTTAAGACATTATTTTATTGAATCCTTATGATTCTCATAGTTTGACTAGTTAAGAAATTATCTTTACTAACTCTTATAGCAAAATAACTCATACATTACAACATACCATTAAATCATCATTAATCTACTACTCATAATTCACATTTCATCAATAGACAAACCATTCTTAAAAAGACATTCACAACATTTCAATAATCAACGAGTAAATCAAAGCTTTGACAAGTATTTGTTCAAGGTTTTAAAGTTGGAATGAAATCCCCAATGTATATATAAATGGCATATCAGTTTCATCTCATTTCAAAATCAACAATACATTTCATTTAATTCAATCAAAGTCAAGATTAGCAATAAAATAGCCTACTTCGCAAATCTGTCATATTGCAATTTAATTTGATATTTTCAGTATCATCAACACATTCATATTTATGACCTCTTCTTCATTCATCATCTATATAATCAAACAGAATTTTTCTAAGCATATAATTAGTTAAAACGGGTCCATTCAGTACAAGGCAAGCAGAGAATATAACTTCAAACATAGGTAATGAAGTTTTAATCCTTAAAAATCAGATTTCCACTACCTTAAGACAAGCTCAAAACTGCAACCTTCTACATTTATCTTAACATTCAATAAGATAACTTTAACATAGCAACATAATATTTAATATAACAACCAAGAATTAGTTCAAACCAATCATTTGTTAAGTCTGAAAATTTCTTACTGATCACACATGAATACCCAATAACACCCATACGCAACTTACACATTCTCAATATTCATGCTTTAAAAAAAACAGCCATAGGCTTTAATATAAAATTTAAATTACAACTCCTAGCACTTAAGCCTATAATCCAATTTGAAATATAGGAAAATGCATATTCCAATTAACTATTCAACATCTCAATTATATTAAACCATACAACATCATACTTCAAACATCAAAACCAATCAAATCACACTCAAATGAGTCAAGAACCTTCATTTCCTCCTAAATCACTTTGACCACAACAAAGAGAAAGAGAAACTTTGGAACCTTTCAATCAAAACACATATCAAACATGCAGATTCATCTTACAGTTTTAAGGAATATACACATTAGCTATTTTAAAGCCAAAGCCCCCTTGAACCCATAGATAAACAATGATTAAAAATGAGAAATTCAATGACCCACACAAAAATTCATACATATTCAAATTACTATAGGAAAACACAAAATCTAACACTAAACTTTGATTGTAAGTGATTATTGAACCCAAATCCTAAAACCCCCATCGAACCCTAACTTAGCTTCTCTCATAGAACTCCCCGTTAAAAGAAAAAAAAGTAGAGAACACTCACCTAAGCTCAAATCGGCTTTTAAATGCTAGTTTTGCGGTCGGAGCCGCCATGAATCCCGCCGGAGATGCCTCTGGAACTGGAGGACGAAGGGAGAATGGGAGAAGAAAGGAACCCACCGATGAAATAAGTCCCAAGCCACTCACCACCGTCGCTCGTCGCCGGAAGCTCCGCCCTCGCCGCCGTCTGGGTTCGCCGGAAAGAAGAGGAATCAGAGGAAGAGATTGAGAGAAAGAGAGAAAGCATCGTTTTTTTTTTTAAGAAGAAGAGGGCGACGGGAATGAGTTTGGAGAGTGAGGAATTTGAGGTTTGATAAATGGATATGCATGAATAAGGATTGGGAAAATTATACTTAACTACCCCATTTATTTATTTCCTTTATTACACTTTGTCCCTAAATCTTACATATGTCAATACTACCCCCTTTTCCTTCCCTTTAACTTTCTTCTTCCTATTTACTTATTTTCAACCAATAAAACTTATTTTAGCCAAGTTTTTCTTCTTTATTTCATTTTACAAAACTTCAATTTATAATTTATATTCCTCATTACTTCTTAATCTGATTATATTTCAAAACGAAAATTTGTGATGTTACAAAAACCGTTGACACTTCTTTTTTTTAATATTTGCTTCTTTTATTTATTTATTAATTCTATTTATTTATTTATTTTTTTGCAATGGTTGCTTCTTATATAACGGTTTTTTTAACATATAACGGTTGCTTCTTCAAAAAAGATCTCTCAAATTGTTATATATATATAAAAAAAAGATCACTCAAATTTTTCCTTGCTTGGATATTAAATAATATTATTTATATAATTTATATTTTAATTTGTTGTTGTTGTTGTATTTATTGGAAATTTGTTGTAGTTTAAACTTTGAACCTTCCTTGTTCTACAAACAAACTTCCTTATTTTTTGGTTTACACTATCTTCATCACCCCACGAGAAATTCTTACATGAACCCAGTGCACCACCTCATTTATGGCCTAACCAATCACAAGTAGACACATCTAGTATGATGTGTTATTTTTAATTTGACATGATACCCTAAAAATAGGAACTAACCACTAAAAAAAATTTAAATCTCATGTTTTCAATGTTTTTTTATTTTATTGTGTAAATAAAAATATTTTCAAGGTTAGTTGAGTTTTTTAGAGTGCCACATCAAATTAAAAATGACACGTCAGAGTTTTTTTATGGTGCCACATCAAATTAAAAATGACACGTCAGATTGTATGTGTCTACTTGTGATTGGTTAGACCACAAATGACATGTTACACCGGGTTCACGCAATGTCTCATCACCCCACTACTTTTTTTTTTTTATTTTTTTGCTTTTTGAACTAAACACTCCGCTACATAAATTGATTCTATTAGATTTTATTTACCTTTTTCCTTCTTTATTTTTCTTATCTTTGTTGTTGTTATATTATTACCATTTAAAAATTTAAATATATATTACTTTTCCAAAACTTTTCCGTCTCTCTTGTTGTTGTTTTTTTCCCAGCAGTGCTGTGTTCTACACACCATTTTTGAGACACATATGGACTTGGATGGGTCTTTCACCGGCATCAAAGAAAAATTTTACTTCCTTGCTGGCAGTTGGATATAGTTGTATTTTAATTCCCGGTGGAGTGCAAGAAACAATTCTCATGGAGCATGGCTCTGAGGCTTTATATTATAAGGGCATCAAACTTCTTGTGGTCTGCTTCATGGTACAAGGAAAAAAAGCCTATGACGTCCAGAATACTCCGCCTATATTTATAATCGGTCTCAAGCCCGGATAAAGAAGTAGGGTTGTGTTAGGCTTCGGCAGCCAATGTAAAAGTATGTCGAATCTATTGAGCATGGACACAAGCATTTTTATAACAATAGGTCATTACCTAGTACTTCACAAGGGCTATCACTCTCATGGGAGGAAACATATAAAAAAAAGAGAGGGAGACCGAAAAGAACTATTAACGAAGTTATTCAACGAGACCTTTTGATGAAGAGTTTGTCTTCAAGCATGACTATTGATCAAGCATAATAGCGCCGTATGATCCATGTAGCCGACCCCACTTACTTGGGAAAAGACTTTGACGATGATGATGACACATGGGATAAATGAGATGGAGCACACTCTAAGAACTTATATATTGGAAGTAATATATTGAATTAAACATGTTCAATATTTTTACTCTTTATAAGATATGAGATAGTTGAGTGTCTTTTCATTCGCTTATTATTTTGGATTGTAACATAGGTGAAAATGAGATCTGAATAATCTAAGGGTCTCATGTCTAGGCGTCCGGTATTCCGACCATTGTTTTTATCACTAATGGCTCACAAGTTGACACATCCTATATTAATTAAGAATGCATTTGTTTCGTCCATTTGTATTATAATCTCAGTGGCTCAAATTGTAGGTTGTGAAACGAATCTGTAACAATTTTCTGAGATCAATATGTGGCTACCAAGGGCAGAGATTACAAATAATCAAGTTAATTCAATTAAATTAAAGTGATCATAATTGGATTGAGAGATTTCATCCAAATATTCATTTTTTTGACAACATGATATTTATTTTTATATCTTTTTACTTTTTTTTTGATGATGTGGGGATTGTTGTTATATCGTTTTACTTATGTTTTGTTCTGCAAGTGTTTTTTATTAATTTTAATGTGAAAATTTTATTTTCTTATTTTCTATTTTTATTTACATAATTTTTATTTAACTCAAATACACTTGTAGTTCTTTTGAGTATGGACACACGCATTGTTTATATCAATAGGTCATTGCTTGGTACTTCACAAGGGCCATCACACTATCATGTGAGAAGGCATATAAAGAAACAAAAGGTTCAAAGAAGAGAAGTGGATGAGCAGTGATAATAATTGATCAAAGGGTATGGAATCACTGCAAAAAAAAGGAGAGGAAGACCAAAGAGAACTCTTAACGAAGTTATTCATTGAGATCTTTTGATGAAAAGTTTACCTCCAAGCATGACTATTGATAGAACACAATGACGTCGTGTGATCCATGTAACCGACCCCATTTAGTTGGGATAAAGTTTATGTTGTTGTTGTTGTTGTTGTTGTACACTTGTAGGTCTTTTGTGGATAAAAAAATGCACTTGTTATTGATGGGCGAAGAAACATACGGAAACCTGGAAATAGTCGGCGCGCATATAGAAAAAGCCTGAGAATTGCAATTCCAGTTATCAAATTAGAATATAAATATTCAAAAAGAAAAAAAATAAAAAGATCAAGTCCGACATCGATCATATGAGATGGTGAGCAAATCACAATAACCTATACATAGGAGATGATATATTAAAATATTTTCTCATTCTTTATTTTTTGATACAAAGTCAAAATGATATTAATTAGCAAGAATATTACATAGTTTTAATAACGTTTTTAAAAGGAAATTTAAAAACATTACACATATTAAATGGAAGCAAGTGAATGGAAATATTTTCTCATTCCATTAGACAGTGAGTGCCATTCGGATTGTTGTTAAGAAGCATATTAATAGACAATCTAAGATTTCATTTTCTTTTGTGATTAGAGAAACAATGATGTTTATCAACAAATGTTTTGGACTTAAGAACGCTAATCCTACCTTGAAACTAATGATGGAAGTTGGAGCAACCTACTTCCCAAAGCACAACCCTCATAGGCCCAAAGGTGAAGATGCATACTTCATCTCTTCCTATCAAAATGCGGTGGGTGTTGCCGATGCCGTAGGAGGCTGGTCCGATGAAGGCATAGATAGTGGGCAATATGCCCGAGAACTCATGCAAAATTCATTATTATCCACACTCCGTCAGTCAAAAAGAATCATCAACCCTAAAACTATACTAAATGATGCTTCCATGATACAAAAACCAAGGGTGCCTCCACAGCTTGCATTGCTATCCTAAAACAAAAGCCTAGCAAAAACTTATTGCATCTAGTAAACATAGGCAAATAGTGGGTTCATGGTGTTTAGAAACCTCAAGTTAGTGTTTCAATCACCAATCCAGTTATATGACTTCAACACCCCATATCAACTTGGAAATTTGAGAGCGATACGCCGAAGAAAGCTAAGGAATTCAAAGTTAATGTGGAAGTTGGAGACATAGTAGTGTTTGGAAAAGACGGTTTATTAGTAATATCTATTTTTGAATTCTGTATTATGATAAATAAATATTTTTTGAATTCTGTATATTCAAAATCTAAAATATGTTTTTATAAAAAAAAAACAATTGAAATTTAGAAGTACGGATATCCTTTTTTTTTGAAACTGAGGATATTTTTTATCAGTATAAAAGAAAAAAAGGTGGATCATACTACTATATATGGAGAGTTTTTTTTTTTGACCTTTATATGGAGAGTTACTGTATTAGATAGACTGAATTTTTTTTATTCATTCTAATTATGGAGTTTAAATTTAGGTGCCTGATTTTGTGGGTGTTTCAAATGTTTTGTAAATAGTGGGTATACATTATATAAGACGATAGAGATATTTATTTTTATCCATGATCAAGGTATCCCCTCACTCGACAAGTGAGAGACTAATCCCCGCTGATTTGTAGGCACCTCAAAGGGTGAGATAGCTGGCCTGAGAGATTTAATGGTTCTCCATACCCAACGCCAAGGATCGAACCTCAGACAATTAGCTAAGGGTGAATGAGTCCTTGTCACTCAACCGCACACCCCAGATTAGATGATAGGGATATTTGGTATGAAGGGCGAGGAAGAATTTGGGGAGGTAAATTTTTTAATTGAGTTTACCAAAATGTAGGGAAAATGTGGTACCAATTTTGTTTTTTATAAGAATCGTATAAAAATTAATTAATATTTTTGATTATTTTGCATTTGGCATGAATTAAAAATTGGGCAAAAGTGCTGATCTAATAATTAACTCTTTCAGTTTGGGCAAAACTAATAAATGACTATTTCGCGGTGCATAAATAATATTTAACTTTGTGACCCAGTGCAAAAATGATAAAACCGGTTCTAAATGTTAATTTGTAGTTATGTGGGACCTTTCTGATATTATTTTGAAAGTGAAAAATACATTTTTCCCCTCCCAATTAAAACATTACTGATACTAGTTAGCATAGGAAGATGAAGGGTGAAAGAAAGAAGGGTTAAATTTTAATTGTGAGAGGGTAAAATGATATTTTTACTTTAGAAAATAATATCAGAAAAGTTCCACAAAACAACAAATTAACATTTAGTACCGGTTTTATTATTTTTGCACCGAGTCACAAAGTTGATTATTATTTATGCACCGCGAAACAGTCATTTATTATTTTTACCCAAAGTGAAATAGTTAATTATTAGATTAGCTCTTTTGCCCTTAAAAATATTATGAATTCGCTATCAAAAAATATTATGAATTCATGATCCTGTTTCTATCGTTTCACTCAAAACAAAAAAAATTCCTTTTCTTCAATTATTTTTTAAAAAGTCTTATCAATTTTTTTTTAAAAAAATCTGATCCCAAACTAACTTCCAATTTTTAGTGAAGCAAATATTTTGAAATACTTCAAAAATGATACCCTATTTTTCTTGTTATTAGCAATACTTTAATAAAAAAGTGTCAACTTCGTTCGATCCCACTTGGTGAGAGTGTTGGTGAATGAAATATACTAGCAAGCCTTACTAATTGGACCACATCATTTGTCACCAACTACAAGTTAACATATAAATTAGATTTGGAATTTTTTTAAATTGACTTGGCACCAATAAAATAGCAATTGACTCATAAAAATAATTTTATTTCATGTTTTCAATTTTTTTATATTTTATAAGTTAAATAAATATATTTTTATCAGTTAGTTACTATTTTTTGTGACAAGTCAAATTAAACATTCCACGACATACATTATGTGTTAACTTGTGGTTGGTCAGACCATAAATGACGTGGTGCGCTAAGTTCATTTGAATTTCTCTTATCGCTATTTTTGTTAGAGAGATGACTTTCAAATTTCAATTTGTTCACAAATATATGATAGTTTTCAATTTTCCTACTTTTTTCAAATTAACCCTAACAATATTTATCTATAATAAATTTTTGATCAGATTATCTATAATTTTTGTATCAGACAGAACCAAATTATCTATAATAAATAAACAAAAGGAGAATGAATATAAAGGTATATTATATGGTTATAGTGGATTAATAATATCATGTGCTAATAAATAACTTAACTAACATCTCTAATCTGATCAAGTTAAGGAAAGTGATCTTATATTTAAGAAAGCTAAAGTATACTTTTGGTCCCTTAAGTTTGCATCAAGTTTCAATTTAGTCATTTATATTTGGAAAGTACACTTTTTAGCCCTTTTTATTAAAACCGTTAATTTCTTAAATTTAAAAGATTATTTCATATTTTTTGAACTGAAAAAGATTATTTCATAATTAAATAGAAAAAGGACACATTTCGAAAATATGTGAATAATTATACTAAAATATTTTAATTTAAGAATTTTTTATATTTTAATCTTAGATTAACCTTTAAAATTGTGAAATTAACATTTTTTTTTGTAAGGTGTAAAGTTAACATTTACTTTAAGTGAAACTAACAGTGTTTTTGATAAAAAAAAAAAACTAACAGTGTTAACAAAAAAAGGACTAAAAGTTTACTTTTAAAATATAAAGGATAATTTCCAACGAAAAAACACATAAAGGATAAATTTTTTTTATCAAAACGTAAAGGATAAATTAACACTTATTACAAACATAAAGAACTAAAATTATTTTTTTTATTTTTTTAAGGGTTAATATACAAATTCACCCCTGAAATATACCAAAAAGTGCAGATCTCCCCCTCACATATTTTGATATGCAATTTTAACCTTAAAGTAACAATTCAATGCAATTTTACCCTTCTGTCAGTTAAAAGTGTTTATTTTGATGCAAAATGACCCAAATACCCCTCATTATATTCTCTCTTATCTTCAACCCTCCCACCCCAAACTCCAACCACCACCACTAATAAAAAATTACTCAACTCACCCCACCATTTTCTCTCCTCCCTCCTGCCCCTCACCACCGTCCTCTCTCTCCATCTCCCAATTCCTCTTCTTCCCCCACCTCTCTCCTCTATGATTATGTCACTGTTGCTTTCAATTGCACTAAAATGGCCACTGTATCCTCACAAATCCATGAAACAAAAGGTAAAAACGTTGGGTACTCTCCAACATTAACATAAATCCGAAAATGAAGAAAAAGCAAAAGAGGAAAGAACCTTCTACAGTTACGCTTAGCAGCTTCACGGGACTTGCGTTTCTTCTCATCATGCTTATTCTCAAAGAACCTCCTGCGCTTACATTCCTGAATGAGACCAATCCTCATAACTGATTGTAATTACTTAATTTTTATCCTTAATAACTTGTTAATTTGAAAAGGAAGGTCATGTGCTCTGGTGAATAATGGAGGGGATGAAGAAAATGAAGGCTATGCATGTTTGGTGGTGGTGGTTGGGGTTTAGGGTGGGAGGGTTGAAGAGAAGAGGGAATATAATGAGGAGGGCATTTGGGTCATTTTGCATCAAAATAAACACCTTTAACTCACATAAGGGTAAAATTGCATTGAATTGTTACTTCAAAGTTAAAATTGCATCTCAAAATATGTAAGGGGGAGATTTGCACCTTTTGGTATACTTCAGGAGTGGATTTGCATATTAACCTTTTTTTTTAATAAAAGAACAAAAAGTATACTATAATCTATTTAGGAACGATGAGAGTAATATACTACTATATACTAATATGTTAAGATTTAATTGAAAAATTGGTTCTGATAAAAAAAATTGAAAAATTGGACTTTTGTTTTTGGCCAAATAAATTGGACTTAATTACATATGTTTCTCCATTTCTTCTAGAGTTACTATCATCTTTGATCCTGTAAATTACTATAATTGCAGGAGAATCGGATCCGTCCACGTGGCATAAAACTGAGGCTATCTGCGCGAGACGTTGAGGAGGAAAAAGTACTCGTGAAAGTTGCTTTTTTATTTATAGCCGTTGGATGCTGACGATTTTTTTTGGTCAACATAATGCTGATAAATTTACCTTTTTAGTATTTTATTTAAATATACTGTTAGTAAGGTTGGGTATTTGATAAAATAAAATAAGGTTAAGTAGGATATAGTAGTACTACATATAGTAAAGAAGCACTCTATAGATCATACAAGTTTTAATGCAACATACAGTATTGTATCCATTGACATCCAAACATTTACATTTGTAACTAGGGTGGAAATGAGCCGGATCGAGCCTGACTTTGCCTAAATAGGCCTAAACCTATAATGTAATAAGAAAACATAGGTCTAAACTTGAGCCTGGATGTAGGCTTTTTTTTTCAGAAAAAAGTCTAAGCTTGCGAAAAATATTTAAAGTCTGAAAACTTTTTTAAAAGTCTACCTACAATGTAGGCCTTTAAAAGGCTCAAAGCCTTTAAAAAGCTCAAAGCCTTTTAAAACCTTTAAAAATGTTTTAAACCTTTTAAAGGCCTACATATCAAACTTCAAAATGTCATAAATATGATACATTAGTCATAAACTTTACACAACCATCACTAACACCATCTTTACTATGTACTAGTAGGTTTTACTAATATTATTATTATTTTATTATCAATAGTAATATTAAACACGTCAGACTTGAACACTTTTAAGCTAGACTTTACTGAAATATGTCTAACATTTTTAGGTAAAAATGTTGTAAATAGGTCTGCGCCTGACCTTTTTAGTTTTTATTAAAAAGGTCAGGATGAGTCAGGTCCTAAATAGGTCGGGTCGTAGGCCGCCTGTTTACGGCTTGACTCATTTTCACCCCTATTTGTAACCACTACTCCTACTATTTATGTAGATGTAGTTAGTTTGATTTAAATATTTCCTACTATAAAGATTATCTAATCTAATGTTTTCTATATTAATATCCTTTATCCTTTAATTAAAAAATGTAGGATATTGCAGCATAAAATATTATCTATCCAGTACCGTTAGTATTTTAAACTAAATTTTTATGTGATTAGTATCCTATTATGCTGCAATATCCTACTTTTTTTAATTAAAAAAAAACGATGATAACTACAAACATTGAATGGCTTTTAGTCAAGAATGTATAAACGAGAGAGAAAAAAGAACGTATAAACAACTTTTGATCAAAAAAAAAAAGAACGTATAAACAACACATTACTTTTTACGCCTAATTGCTCCTTTGTTTTCCCAATCAGGTGGCTTTGTAGATAATAATACCCAAGATCATTTAATTTCAATATTCATAAGATCAATCATTATCAAACAAATCAAATCATTTTGTACACTCATAATTCCATTCTGGTGCAGGCATACTACAAAGAATAATAGTAGAAGCAAGAAAACTGCACAGGAACTATGCCCCTTATACACAACGCAATTTATATATTTGAAGTTCTTAAAAGCTCACACACAAACAGAAGCTATATAAGGCTTTGGTTGAGGAAGGACCAATAAAGCATAACTCAGAAAAATGGATTTGATTTCTGATCAAAAAAAAAAAAAGAAAAATGGATTTGATCTCCTTTCCCTCTGGCTTGTCAAATTCTCCTAATTCGACCTAAAATCTTCCGCGCATTAGAGCTAAATTACATGAAATGCTCCAGATTATGAATGATCCTTCCTCTTCTTCCTTATATGTCATGGAAAATTTGAAAGCTGGAAGATTATGAGCTAGGAGCAGCATTTTCAGAATCATCAGAGTTTACTTTACCATTGCCAGTTTCATAACTGCTCAACTGGTTGCTGAATTCCAAGCCATAAATGTGGCCCATTTTGGCACGTTTTGTCTCCAAATACCGACGGTTTTCCTTTGTGATAAGGGTTACTAATGGGATCCTGCCAGAAATTGTCAAACCATAACCTTTAAGCCCGACATATTTTGCTGGATTGTTCGTCATCAGCTTCATCGATCGAACACCCAAGTCCCTCAAAATCTGCAAGTTGAGTTTCAATTAGAACAATGTTGAGATATTATCTAAACTTATGAGGTTGAACAAGCATAAACAGGACCCTACCAGAAAACAATTCTCAGATAATACTTGTCTACAAAAGACAAGCAATTCAAATTAATAATGAAGAACATAGTCTAGTATATTTAACTCTTTGTGTGCCAACTTGAGCCAAATCTATGCAGCAAGCTCAATTTTAACTCAAGTTGGAGGCCTCAGAAGATGAACTTAAAACTCTTAAACCTATTTTAAAGCCAACCCTGAAGTTTGTATGCAGAGTAACAATTCTAGTTGGAACTACATTTCAATGATCTCTTCTGCATGCTTAATTATCTCACTCTTTTTCTATCAACTTTATCTGCTAAACATTTTGTTCCAGCTCTACATAAGAATTGGTTTGTTAATGGTATATCAACATGGAATGCTAAGGAAGAAGTTAATGCTGTTGGCTACTCTATACATAAGGTGCTGTTCACGCTAATTACCTGTGCACCAATGCCATATTCCCTTGAATCAACAGGCAGCCCCAACTCTTCGTTTGCTTCTACAGTGTCTCGTCCATCGTCCTGTAAGTTATACGCACGAAGCTTGTGACCAAGCCCAATACCTCTTCCTTCATGTCCGCGGAGATATACCAGTACACCCCTACCAGCAGCCTCAATCTGCTGCATTGCAAGCCCAAGCTGATTCCCACAGTCACATCTGGCAGATCCAAATATGTCTCCAGTGAGACACTCAGAGTGCACCCTCACGAGAACGTCTTTTCCATCCCCAATGTCACCCTGTTTGAAAGAAAAAAGTTATGGGAACAGACTACATATAATTGACTGTTGAACAGCATTAAATCCAATTACAAGACAGAAAACGCTTGGCGAAATTCACTAGCTTAGTAGGCTTAAACATGAATAGCCTAGCCTCTATCTCTTAAAGGCAAAACTATAAGTCACATTATATTAAACAATTTGAACAAACACCATTACACAATCATTCTTCAAATATCTTTTAATTTAAGGACCTTAATCAAAAAGGAACAAACACTACTTGGTATAGTAGAAGAGATAGAGGATGACATGAAGAGACTGAAATGGAATAAATTGTATTAGATATAGTAGAAGAAGCTGCCAAAGTGAAGTTATCAGTCTACCATTTGGTATCCTATCCGTGCACAAACATTTCCGGTCCACATAGTTCTACTTGATTCAAGTTACTCTTAAGCAGTCACTTTCTTCATAGATAAATACTAAATGATAAAATAGTTTTACTTGGTCAGGAAAATCCTAGAAAGGCTTGGCGGCAAGCTCAATGAATGAAAGAACAGTTGAATTAAAAATTCCACCACTTCTACAAATAAAGAGGAAAAAATAAAAAGAAAATAATGCGATAGTACCAAAACAACCCGACTAAAAATTAGCACATCTGAATCCCAATAGATTGAACTAGTCCATAGCACATACACGTGAAAGAGTAAAACAAAAATGACATGCTTGATAAAAACTGAAAACAACACCATAAAAAAATAGGCGCTGCCAAAACAGGCAGACAGATAACCCCTCAGCCAAAATAATGAAACATCAAATGGCAGAGCAAAACAAAAATAAAAATTTCAATGATTACAGCAGTGACTTTAAAGTCTGGTTTTTCAAAAAAAAAATTTACTACTTAGTATTCACCACTGTATTCACCATTGTAACTCTCTACTACATATGACATATATGACATTTTTTATTCTCCTATTTCATAAGATTTCTGTCCAAATTCTTCATCAGATTTATGAGCAAGAGAAGGCTCGAGTAGGATTGAAGGAAGCTACATTAAAATGTGTTATAGAATAGTAATTCTGTATGGGAAATAATGAGGGAAAGAGAGGAAATAGAAGAGAAATCAAAGAGAAAGAAATACAAGAATTGAAACAGAGGGTCTCAAAGAGGAGACAAGAGAGAGAAACTGAACAGTAACCATTCCATTATCTAACAAGTTTGAAAATCTGATTACAGAGAGAGTAGTATCCTATTTATAGGCTTAGGTGCTACCTCAAATCAATTCTAATGGCTTTTAACTAACTAACTACTTACCAACAAACTAACTCATTATTATTATTATTACTATTATTATTAAAATTACATAACAAAATGACTATTGAATAAGCCTTTTCCAACACACTTTTCATAAATATGCTAGATTCTAGTTTAGCCGAGTTCAGCATTGGTTTTCATTTTACAATAGATGCATAGAGTCCCGAAGCTAATGGCCTCAATTTGAGTTGAATTTTGTTTTTTACTTTTGATATCTTAACTGTCTATCAACGTCTTTTTTGGATCCTATTACCAGGTATCCGAGAAACCGAATACTCAAGTTCTAGCGTCCGGGGTGTCCCCTCCCAATACAAGTGTCCCCTATAGATCTCGAAATGGAAACCCCATAATATTTTGCGGAGCCTTACACCGCTAGACCAACTATGCAATTTGAGTTTTGTTTTGCTTGTTTTTTGATTGCTCCACCAAAAGTATTAATTCTACGCAGACATTTAATTATAAATTCATGAACACTACTAACATGGGTTTAAAATGTAAGATGTTTCTATCACTACAAGCACCAAATGAAGGCTATGACATAGGTGTAAACAGTGAAAGTTACATATATAATAAGTTAATATGCTCTATGAATCATAGAGCACAATGGCGGCATAGAGCACAATGGCGGCTATTATCTATATAGCCGATCCCATGTAGTGGGATAAGGCGATAAGGCTCTTTTGTTATTGTAGTGAGTTGTTAATATGACAGAATGCTCCTATATGCAAATTAGTAAATTATGCAAATGATAATGTAAATGGAAACAGAAGAACTCCAAACCTTAACCATTGCAATGTGTTCCATCCCATCTAAAAGTGATCTGTAACACTGAGCTGTGAATGGCCCCCACATTGTAGGTATTTGTGCAGCACCAGCAAGAAATACTAATTTATCTCTCTTCCTTCTATATCTGCCATAAAATGAAATGTTAATCTCCTTGATAAGTAAATAAAAAACAGAAGAATTCAGCCTATGTGAACTTTAAAGAAGGGGGAGGAAAAAAGAAGGGAAAATATGACCAAGTTGATAATGAATTTTTTACTTTGAGAATCCATGATTATCAAGTGAACTTGATGCAGGACCATGAAAAAGAAAGATTTAAGGATTTCAATATACTAAACTGAGGATAATAGTTATCATTTATTAACATGTTATAATTTAAAAATGGTTTACTAAGAATGCCAGAGATTGTATTGACACAGATTCAGAATTAGGACCAAAGAATTTGAACAGATTCAGAATCTAATAGAGCAGTTAGAGTATAAGCAAACATCAACCAACATTTTCGAAACTGGTATCTATGCAAATGCAAAATGTAAACATAATAGCAAAAAAGATATGCATGCAACAACATTACTGTTGCATCTTCAATGAAACAAAAGCAGATACCTAATTAAGTCGGCAATAGATATTATTTTTAAGTTTTCGCGCTCTGCAAACTGGCGAAGTTTTGGAAGTCTAGCCATGGAACCATCATCATCTACAACTTCACATAGAACTGCCACAGGTTCCAAACCCGCAAGTATGGCAAGATCAACTGAAGCTTCTGTGTGTCCAGCTCTCTTCAAGACACCACCTTCCCGGTATTTTAATGGAAATATATGGCCTGGGCGATTAAAATCAGATGGTTTTGAATCTCTGGATGCAAGAGTCAAAACTGTTGTTGCCCTGTCAGCTGCTGATACCCCTGTGGTGGTACCTCGTTTAGCATCCTACAAATGCAATGTAAATTATTAAAATCCATCAGTTTATGTTAATAAATGCCATAGCTACATGAGAAGAGATTTCAAACAATATAATAATGATAATGAAAAGTTAATCCTCTAAATTGACTGTCATTTTTGAAAACGATGTTGATAAATATTGGCATTTAAACCCTTGGAGAAAAGACAATCGGGTACAACAAGCTAATATCAGATGAAACAAGATATTTCCTAAAGTCTAGATCTCTGCAGTTTCTAGCTAATGATGGCAACAGAAGACCCTAACGAGTTTTGAGGGAAGAATGAGTCCAAATGCAAAAGTGTATTAAGTAATCATTCATACCACTGTCACAGTGAACGCAGTGCGAAGTTTCTCTTCATTATCCTTGCTGTCTACCATCAAAGGAAGTTCCAATCTCTCCAGATCTTCCTCTCTCATGCTTACACACACTATCCCAGTTCCATGCTTCACAATGAAAGCCATAGCCTCAGGCGTTGCCAACTCCGCAGCCATTATCAAATCTCCTTCATTTTCCCTGTCCTCATCATCTACAACCAAAACCATCTGTTGCCAGATATAAGTGAGTAAATAGAGTCAAGTTAACAGTGATACAAAAGCATGACTTTAAACTTTATGTCCACCACATTTCAACAAAGAAAAAAAAAACAATTTTCTCAAAGGGAAGAGGAGAGGGCAAAGAGGAGGTAGGGGGGAGTATCAACCTTTCCCTGGCGAATGTCCTCAATAGCCTCAGGGATGGAAGCAAAACCTGGTGTGGGGCTGTCAAAATCTGATTCATCATTATCATCATTTGCATCAGGAAAACCAATGGTTATTGGGACCGTATTAGCAGTTTGTGTTCCATGTCCAATTCCTTTAGGTTGTTTCTCAAAATTGTTGCCATTTGAATTTAACACAAGGTCATCTCCTCCAGATATAAGACATGCCTTGATTCTCCCAACACTCTTGTTCCTTGGAGAGAATTTAGAACTTAATCGAACAATTGCCAAATCAGATCCAAATCCCTGAATAGAATGCAGCCCGTTGAAAATTTTCAAATATCGGCATACCCTACACAGAATACCAGAGCAGCAAACAAAGTCCAATCAATAATTGTCATATCCAAACATAACCAAAAGAAATAGCAAGGTATTTAAAAGATATTGACATAGAGGCCAACTGATGGTTCACTAAAATTGCTAGAACCAGAAAACAAAATTTGATTCAGCAAGTTGATAGGTAAGGAGAGAAAATTTATCTACTACTATTTAGACATGAAGTTTTAACATTTTCCCTGAGATAAAATGCTGTGTACAGGATACAAGAAAATAATTCAAGAAAGTTGGAAAAGCTCTCCATGCAACTGAATATCTGATCATTTGATGGATATCCTTCAGAATAATAGAGCTTCACAGAAGAAAACTAGAAATAATAGTCCATAATCAGACTTTCCACTACAATCAAAGGTATTTCATCCATTTAAAAAGAAATATTCCCTCCCTTCCTAAATATAAGATCACTTTCAAATTTCAATTTTTTCATAAATATAAGATCATTTTCTATTTTTCCCTAACGTTTTCCCAAATTAACCCTAATAATGCTTATCTATAACAACAAGCAAGAGAGAGAGTATGGATAAAGGTATATAGTTAGGATAAATTGGTAATATCATGATTTAATAACTAACTTAACTAACAACCTTAATCTAATCAAATTAGGAAAGTAATCTTATATTTAGGAACAGAAGTAATAACAAATAATAGCCTCACCAACAACAAGCATATACTAAAGAGCTGTCGAGTCACATTGAGCTGAATCAAGAACACGAATATTTCCAGTGGAGACCACAGAATATTATGACTCATTGTTCAACTCAAAGGTATTGTGATTGAGGAAAAAAAATCTTCAATCAGTGTAATTCAGAAAAATCTTCCAAAAAGTTACAACATCCCATGAGAGCTAAAAATGAATGCAACCAAACCATAATGCTAATAGAATGAGAGTATGAAAGGAAGGCAATATGAATGAATGAACAAGGAACAACACAAAAAGCAGAAAACTTTACACCCAGAAATGAGATAATCATAATGATTCACCCATGAAGAGCCAACCCCAGATGGAAACAGCATGTCTCTGTGAAAACCGACATAATCTTTAAAAGGGTCAATAAAGGAGGCGAGAAAAGAGGAAGAAACTGACCGAGGAGGAGAGAGAGAAGACGGAGAAGAAGAAGAGCAGGAGAAATTGAGAGAAGCCATTAAGAAGGAATGAAGGGGTGGTTGATGTGAATGATGGGATGAGCAGAGAAGGAAGAGTGGGAGGTAGGTAGGAAGTGAATGGTTGATAACTTCTTCATTCACCTCCTTCACTGCCTGAATCCAATTTTTGTGTGGCAGCTTCCTTCTAATCCTTTGTTTTTTTTTGTCCGAACCACTCTTTTTTTATACATAATTTTTAGGAAGGGGTTTGAGTTCAACGCACCTAACTCATGATCCACTGGGGCCTGTCCCTGTGGGCTCTGGAGCATGACCATCAAACCCTTTATGTCTGTCCACACAGGTAGGTTACTCCCAGTTTCACTTAGCTACGGAGATGCCTCCCCAAGCGCCGCTATGGAGACACAACAAAGTGTCACTCCCTAGGATCGAACTCGCGAAAGTGGTGGTCAACCCGACGCTCATTGTTCAAGTATTTGAGTCACCACATATGCATATGCTAACTTTCCTCTATGAGTAACTAACATCCTTGACAAATTCGCACAAAAAATGTTATCCCTTCGTAAATTTGCACCTCAATTTATTTTTGTACTAGCCGCAGTTTCTTGTGTAATTGTAATTGTATTTCTTCCATCCAATTGAATTATGACAAGAAGGCATAATATTTAGTGCTCTTTTCGTCCTAAATATAAGGTCATTTTCATTTATATATAAAAAAAGACAATAATTCTCCCACCTATATTGCAATAGTAAATATAAATTTTTTTTGAAATTACTGTTTAAAGTTTCTTGCTAATATTAGAAACTCAGGTGAAACGTGGTTGTGACAAAATTTGATTGGTTAGAAATATTTATTAACTCCTTTGTACTTCTTGATAAAAAAAACTCCTTTGTACTAAATATAAAACATATTTGAGTAGTTGAGTTTAGTCATAAATATAAAACATTTTATAAATTGAAATTTTTTTTGCCTAAAATTAAACCTATTGATGCTCCTTAATGATCCTTAATGAGATACGAGTGAGAGAAAGAATGTTTAAATAGAAGGAGATAATTAGGGTGTTTTAGTATTACCATATGATTTTAATTAACATACATATAACATTATTGATCTAATTAAATTAGATAAATATGTCTTATATTTAGAATTGAAGGGAAATATGTTTTTATATACGGAAAATATGAGTATTTTATAGGATTTCATGCATAAAACATTTGTTGCTTAAATTCATATTTTTCTCATTAAGGTTTTTCTTTTAAAGATTGGATAATTGACATTAGCTAAAACATATATTATTATAAAAGATATGCTTTCTATGAGATGTCCCCTATAGGAGGGGAGCCGGACCAACAAAAATTAAAATCTAGACTATATGAATGTTTAGCTAAGTCATCAACAAGGGAGGTATATTACCTACTAATAAAATGTTTGATTTCAACCTAGGGCGAAAGCCCAAAAATGATACATAATTATTGGCCAAGGAACAAAAATGATACATAACTATTTCGAGGTACACCAATGATACACAACTTTTACCATGGGATCAAATATGATATTTTCACTAATATGACAATAAGATTACACATAAAAAGTCTAAAATGCCCTTATAATTTAAATAACTTTTCTTCCCCATCTTATCCTTCCTTCTTCCTTCTACCAAATCTCAAATCCTAATCTAAAACTTCCTCCACCAGACCACCACCATTGAACTTCACCACCACAACAGTATCGTGATCCTACAGCCATCCTATAGCATTTTGGATGTGGAATGTGTACAGTTTACTCACTCCACCGCGGTTCAAGTTTTTCAGTGCAACACAATCTCCTCCACAAGTCCATCAACACTGCCGATGTGACCACTAAGGCTGCAGCGACGAAGCCCTTTCAGTTCTTCCTTCGTTCTGTCAAGAGAGTAAATAAAATCGGAAGGATTTTCACTATTTTGGGGTGTTTGATGGCCATGGTTGCTCTCATATAAATATCTTAACTAGCAGTGATTGTTCTTGTCTAGATTTGGATCCATATGGTTACGTTATGTTGTTCTTAGCTTGGTTGTTTTGGGTTTTTATTGTGGACAGGTGGTGACGATTTGTAAGGATAAGTTGCATGAAATAGTGAAGGAAGAGATTGTGAGAGGAGATGAGAATTTGGAATGGAAATCAGCGATGGAACAGAGTTTTGCTCATATGGATGAGGAGGTTCAGAGCTGGAACAAGAGTAACCAGAGCTCGACTTGTCGATGCGAGCTTCAGACTCCTCACTACCACGTCGTGGTCTTCACTGTCGTCGCCGCCATCATCATGCCGGAGAAAATCATCGACTCCAACTGCAGCGACTCGCGCCGCACTCTGCCGTAACGGCGTCGCCATCCCCCTCTCTTTTGATCACAAACATGTTGTGGTGGTGAGGTTTGATGGTGGTGGAGGAAGTTTTGGATTAGGATTTGAGATTTGGTAAATGGAAGAAGGAAGGAGAGGATGAGGAATAAAATTTATTTAATTTATAAGGGCATTTTAGACTTTTCAGGTGTAATCTTATTGTCATATTAGTGAAAATATATCATTTTTGATCTCATGGTAAAAGTTATGTATTATTGGTATACCCCGAAATAGTTATGTATCATTTTTGTTCCTTGGCCAATAGTTATGTATCATTTTTGGGTCTTCGCCCTTTCAACCTACCACTCCATGTTGATGAGGCCTCTAATGTCTTGCACAATATCCACTAAATATGTGTGTCAATATGGCATCCTTTAATACAAAAATTGACAACATCAACTAAAGTTAGTCAATATCACAATATCTACATTTTGCTAGATTAAATATCATATTTCATAACGAACAATTAACGAAGTATCAAATTTCACAACAAACAATAAATAATCTCATTTTGGTCAATGAACTATAAAAAATCCTCTGATTGGCCAATACCGTTGATTGACCTATAACTGTGTTACAATCAAGTAATACAAAGTTTTAAATGAAGTTAAATTCCAATTAACAATATTAGTCAATCAAAGATTTTTTATAGTTCATTGGTCAAAATGGAACTATTTATTGTTCGTTGTGAAATTCAATACTTGGTAATTGATCGTTATGAAATATGATATTGGACAAATGCCCAAAAATGATACATAACTATTGGTTAAGGAATAAAAATAGTACATAACTATTCTAAGGTATAAAACTGATACCCAACTTTTGCTATGGATCAAAAACGATATTTTCACTAATATGACAATAATATTAGACATGAAATGTCCAAAATGCTCATATAATTAAATAAACTTTTACCAGACGGCGATTAATTTATAAGAGCATTTTGGACTTTTCATGTCAATATTATTGTCATATTAGTGAAAATATCATTTTCGATCTCATGGTAAAAGTTGGGTATCATTTTTGTACTTTAGAATAGTTATGTACTAATTTTGTTCCTTGGCCAATAGTTATGTATCATTTTTGGGCATTCGCCCTATGATATTTAATCATATTCTATTTCAGCACAATTACAGTCCATTAATGATGTCAATAAACTCCGCATTTGCCAATTGAATAGATGTTAGTTTGCAGCTAAATCCACCTAACCATTTTCCTTATCAATTCTTCATTGCTCCACATCATCCACTTTGTCCATTTGGTATAACCAAACCATCCACTTCTAATCGTATGTGGTCAATTGATTCATTCTGCAAGGTGTCATCATAATAAAATTAGCAATGCTCAAACAAGTCATTATTCGGACATGTCATGTAGTAGGGGGATCAAGAGTATTCTATGGGCAACCCCTTGTTTCCCCATTAAAAACTCTTGCATATAGATATCCCAAAATCCCAACCCTCATAGCCAAAAGGATACACCTAAGAAGAGGAATAAACTCTAGTGAATCATGAGTTAGGAGTCATATCCTTAAATCATGGGTGAGTCAAACATTTTCCTAAAAATTTCTACATAAAAAAAAGATACACTTGGAATTATTTTGGTTCCTTGGCTCCCGGTTACATGGTTTATATTTCATAAGGTCCATTCCTTACCATAAAGAGTCGAAATCGTTGGCCATGTAGAGGTGTTGATAAACGATTTCCACCTAAGGGCAACATTATGGCAATTTCTAATTAAGGGTGATGGGTTTTCGAGAGTACCTAGAATCTGATGACTCTCACGGTATACACATGAAATTAGTCGCCAATTGGGATTCTAATTATGAGATACAATAAAATCACACTCAAGAATTCAAGAGAATTCATAGAGAAAGCAGTAGAGGAGTTCGTTATGATTTTACATGTTTTGTATCTGTTTCCACACAATTCATAATTTCGAACTTATGGTTAAGTTATGGGGCTAAAGTGCAAAAATGCTCATGTAATTGTCACAAAGCTGCAAAAATAATCATGTAAAATTTTTTGGAGCAAAACTGTCCATCAAATTTCAAAACTGGGGCAAAAATGTCAATCGTAGTTAATTTTTTGACTTTTTGACCATCATCGTCTGCCGATTCTTCTCTCACTAAAACATGTGACAAGTTTATGTGATTATTTTGCCCTTATGAATAACTATCCAATTTTATTTTCTTTCTTATTCTGGGAGAAAAAGTTGGCAACCACAAGACGAGGTAGGATCAATTGATCATAGCACTTTGAAAGTGGAAGAATGACCCACTAAAATAGCCAACTACAACTTTGGACCACATTGAAAGGTGGATAAAACTAGAGGCTCAAAATATTCGTTATTTCATTTATCCTTATATTAGCTTTAAAAAATGTGATTTGGGCCTCATAAGCTTACCAGATTTAAGACATTCTTCTTGGTTTAACTAAAGATACACATCACCCCCTAACACAGTACTCATTTTAGTGATATTATTAAACTTTTCTTGCTTACCAATTTGACATTTTGTTTGTAAAAAAACAGAAAACATGTCTAAGCTTCCTTCCTATCCATTACATCCCTGCTTTGAATGTTGGCCTTTAGTGAGGAAAGGCTCAAAAAGAGACTCATTTTGCAAAATAACTGAAGGATTTAATATTTTTTAATGTGTCTAAAAATATTACGTAATGGTCATTCTAACTTAAACTAATACTCGTCCTTTAGAATAAATTAGTATATGTGACAACAACCCAACTACCGGTGGAATGACTATATTTTTTTATAGTAAGACAAAATTATATTAATTAGCGAAAATGTTACATGAATCTAATAATGTATTTAGGAAAGTTAAAAGTGTTACATATATTAATAGGACGTAAATGAATGTAAATATAGGAGAAAAGTTTTAGTAATATTGTGGTATTGGTAGCGACTGTGTGCTTCACTAAGGGTGCTTCAACTGGAAAAATCAATTGTTCATTTTCCCACGTTCCATATGGGAGACTTTGCTTAGGAAAATCTGAATGATTAATCCGATTCAAAGCTAAAGGAAAGCATCTGAAGCGAACAAAATGACCGGGAATAAAGAGCGGTGCCATGTGAAGACTTTAGCTAGGGAATCATTTAGGCATATCATTATCCTACAATAAGATTGATGGTGCAATTTCTTTTTTTTTTTACCAAACATGTCATTGAGAGGAGATATTTATATCCACTAGACTAAGAGGGAGTAGCGATGAAGAAGATATATATGTCCTTAATCTTCAAAGTCAAAGGCAGGAAGAGAAAGTATAATTACAATCTCTAATGATATATTGAGGGATAGAAATTAAATTCTTCCTCCATGAACAGATAAATTCCGTTTTCTCTAGATCTCGTTAAAAAAACAATTATATCTTTTAAGAGATTCTCATTACCCTCAAAAGAGGATAGGGAATGACTATATGTTATGTTAAAATCCAAATATTTTTTTATTACAAATCCAACTACTAAGAAACCTGAAATCGTAACAATTTTTAATGTTAAAAACAAGAAAGATATATGCTATAAAAACATATAAATGTCTTGTAGTAAAATAATATGTAAGCTTAAAATTCTCTCTGACAATCTTTAGGAAAAATACAATAAAATGTGGAAATATTAAAATAGTTTATGGGTTCTCTGTAAAAAAAAGTCTATGTATTTAGTTTCAACTTCATTTAAAAAGATTTTGTGTACACAAATTTTGGAAAATAACCATATTTAATTAATAATATGTTTTTTGGTCAAGCAGATTTAATAATATGTTTTTTGGTCAAGCATATTTAATAATATGATACATTCTTTTTTTTTATGTTGATATAGGCCAGGTTTGATGCAAATATATGTTTCAATAACAATTAATGATTTATATCATTATTTTTAAAACACTTTTTTCATAAAATTTAGTGGTGGTGCAAGAGCTGAAAATCTCTAGTTGCAAAAAGTGTTAATGTTGTTTTATGTCTAGGGTATGAGTCCGGCAAACTTTCTATGTTTCACCTTTGATTTTGGAAAATGTTAACCTCCTGTGATTTTTGATAATTTTATTCATCTTTATGTGCGAAACTCTTTGAGTACGATTTTTCTTAGGGGTAAAGATGCAACAACGGTAACGAACTATTACTCTAGGAGCACTCAAAGGAAAATTTTTTTCAGTCTCAATTCTGATAACGAAGAAAAATTTTGTTTCATCAATTTAGGTAGCACCGCTAAGTTTGACTGACGTTGACTGTTTAAAGCTAACATAGCGGGGAAAATAAAATTTTATGCTGACGTGACACGCTCATGTGGCAATAACTTTTCTGAATGTGTTGCGCCCATATTATTTAATAAAAAAATAAAACCCCTCCCACAACACAACACATTCAGAATGTATGTGTGTTGTGATGGGGAGGGGTTTCATTTTTAGTAAATAATAATGTGAGGGGAATGGGGGACGAAGGGGTGTGTGTTGTTTTGGACCAAAATATTAGAGCTCATCTCACATTTTCTCATCATTTAATACATTTTTTTCTACTTTACCCTTAAATCACTTTCATATTTATTAGTGCTTATGTATTTTTCTCTCTTAAAAGTATCATAATAAATATAAGTAATATGTTTGCACTATGAAAGGGAATGTGAGTTTAGCATGAGATGTATATGGGGATTACGTCGTGCTTGGACTTCTGATTGTGTTGGTTCAGGTTTTGTGTGATGCGAGTCAAGTTATTGAAGGAGTATATGGAGCAGACATCGAGTTGCATAAGGATAGGGAACTATTTACGCTACTCAAAGAGTTGTTGAATCAGGATTGGATGACTGATATAAACCTTGTTGAGCGTGACGAGAATGAGGGTGCAGATCTATTGGCAAGGCACAGCTTCTCCTATGGCTTAGGTGTCCATTTCTTATCGAAGGAGGACGTTGCAGTGTTACTGCAGAATGGTTACACGGAAGAGTTTAATTTTATGTTTATTTTTTCCTTCCTTGTTATAAAAAAAAAGTATGAGTAATATTAAAAAACTAACATTAACTTCAGACATTTAACTAATTTTATATGTTTTTTTAAAAGTGCGTTTTGACAGTCAAGCTCTTATATTATACTCCCTCCGGTCCTAAATATAAGACCTAATTGACTTTTTTAGAAAATCCTATAAAAAAACAAAATAAGTTAATTATAAATTGATTTACTAATTTTTTCCCTTAGATTAGTTTATTTTACCTATAAACTAATGTATAATCTAAAAATATATCAAATATGTCATGATTTAATAGCTTATTTCGCAACCTTAACCTGTAAAAAAAGTCAATTAGGTCTTATATTTAGGACCAGAGGTAGTAAATTAGAAAGAGTATATATTAAACTATTACTATAAAGGTTGTAGAGTTGGCCCCACTCCCTTTTATTCATCAAACTAGATTCATGAGCAAGGTGTCGTTAGCCACATTATGCAAGACAAATTGTGCCAGGAAGGTAATGTTAGTTTTATTTATGTATGGTCGATTTGGATTGATTGTACTTATTATATAACAAATTGTGCCAGGAAGGTAATGTTAGTTTTATTAACTTGCTTTCTTTTTATTTGCTTACTGACGATGCCTTTCCTTTTCCTTTTCAGGATATTGTTAGAACTATGTAATCGTTTTAATTAATCTCATTTTTCATTTTATCAAAAAAAATATAATGATATGATACCTTTTAAAAAAAAATTATCACTCTGAAATGGACTCATTCTCTCTCTCTCTCTCTATTAATATATATATATATATATATATATATATATATATATATATATATATGCACAAAGCCACAAACAACAAACAGCTCCTTTGTGTGGTTAATTCAAATTATAATTATAACAATTCCAATCAATCCTTCATGTTTAGAAGGTCATTGGAACCACCTCATTAATTCTACATAACAACTTGCATGCTGATGAACGAAAAATAATTTAGTGCGGTCACTTTTTGGAAAAGATTTGTTCATTGGAATTGCCTCGCCAATTAAATGTTTTATATGCAAAATGTTGGGTCCTCTTTTCTTATGATATTTCACCATCATATAGAGGACTCAATTAGCTCTGTACTTTTTATTTATACTTAATGAAATTGTCATTCTATAAAAGGATATAATTATAAAGAATCATTATTAATAAAACTCACTTTACTATTCCAACTTGATTCCTTTGCATTCTTAAGAAACGAAAGGAGAAAGAAACTTTGAATTTTCTTTTATGTGCTTGGTTTTCATTTTCAACCATAAAATTTCAATAGAAAAGTGAAACAAAGTTTTTTCAAAAAAAAAACAAAAGAAAATGATTGGCTGAAATTACAGAGAACCGAAAACGACATATATCAGCACATTGCTAATGACCAACAAAATGATGAAACAATGAAAATAGATGCAACCAATTACTAAAATACAATTAGCAAATTATTTACACACACTTGCACAAATAGAAAATCCAAAGTGGAAAATACATAGAAAAATACATTTTTCAATAATATAAATATATATCAGAAAAACCCATCATAAGGTTTAAATTAATTTTCCCATAAGAGAAGGGAAAATTAATTTCAAGTCCCACCCAAAACATATAATATTGAAAAGGTCCCACCATTGATGAATAAATCAAAAATAGAAAAGAATCCATTAATATAAAAAGTGATAGATAAATAAATTTTATATTAATATACATAAGTCTATAATATAATATATATTTAAAAAATATAACTATATAGACTCCATTAAGAACACTTAAATATAAGGATTTGGGAATCATTTTTTGCATTGTTTTGAAATATAGGGATTAAGTTGCATGAGTCAGTTTGAAAAACTTAATTATAAACATACAATCGAGTAAGTAAAAACCATGGAAAATGACAAAAAAATCTCTCTCAATACCTATAAGGACAAGTAAGGAACCTAAACAGGTATAAAAGGACAATGAAGGAACCAGACACCTACTTGACATTTCCAAATGTTGACATTTCTAAATGTTGCGAAAAGAATTGATTGCCCTCATCCCAAAACACAAATTACAACCCACTCCGAACCCAACAATTCCATCATACTGATAGTTTGCAGTGTACCTATTAACAATTTCATTATACCGATTAACGGTTGAAACATACCCATTTTCCCTCCTCTTTTTTTATAAAGGGCAATAAAGTGCTTTCGCAACATTTGTAAATGTCAGGTAGATACTTGATTCCTTCATAGTGCTTTTAGAAGTTTAGCTTCCTTAGTTGTCTTAGGAAGGATTTTTTTTTTGTCAATTTTCCAAAATAAAACTACAAGACCCAAATTACACCCAATTAATACTTAAAATATTTCAGTTCAAAAAAATACTTCAAATATAACGCGTGAATCACAACTGTGTGGAAACTAAAATTACTTGAAGTTTAATTTTGGGAAAATAACAAAAAAATGACACTTGAATTTAAGTTGGACAAAATGAGGTCTCCAATTCCAACTTGAACAAATAAGGGATAGTCCCCAATTTATCCTAAACGAAATTTGTGACTTTGTATTAAAGAGTAGTGAATTACATATTCAACGATACTTAGTAGTTAACCATTAACTACTCAAGTATCGCTTTTAACTACCATTCGCAATAACTACTCAACTATCGCTGTTAACTACTTTAAAATATGTCATTCACTACTTTTTTGGCACAAAGTCACAAATTTCATTTAGGACAAATTAGAGACTATCCCTTATTTATCTAAGTTAGAATTGGAGACCCCATTTTGTTCAACTCAAATTCAAGTGTTATTTTTTTTGTCATTTTCCCTTTAATTTCCCTTCTATCAAAATAATTTAATTAATTGTCCTTTAAAAATTTATTTTAGTGTGCCTGAATCCAATCCAGTGGGACCACACACACATACAGAACGATGAGCAGTATAGGCACCACACTTGGTAAATACCGAACTCATTTCACACACACATTCAGATTCTCCCTTCCCTTCATTCATTCTTCCCCACAATTTTAAGGGCCCGTTTGGTGTGCTAGAATTGAGAAATGAAATTGGATCAGGAAACAAATTGGTAATTTACATATATCCAGACCCACAAGTTTTATCTTTCCATTTCACATTTTCTGTGGGCCCTACAAACTTTACCTTCCCATCATTATCTAATTTACCTCTACTTTCCATCTTTACCCTTACACTCATTTCCATTTCCATGATTCACTTTCCGACCAAACATGCCCTTAGTACACATTCTCATTCCTTCATCATCTTCTTCTTCTTGTACCAACCTCTCCATTCCATTCCATTCCATTCCATTCTTGCTCTGCAAATAATAATAAATAACAACAATGGAGAGCTATGCCTTACACTCTCTCTCCACCTCACCCTCCTTCCTCCGCAAACGCCCTCCCTCCTCCTTCCCCTCCTTGCACCCCTCCCTCTCCCTCCCCTCTCCCAAATCACCTCTCTCCACCTCTCTCTCTCCCAAAACTCCACTCTTCATCTCTCCCAAACATGCAAAGTATTTTCCCCACATACCCCACAACCCAATCCAAGCTTCTTCTTCTTCTTCTTCTTCTTCTTCTTCTTCTCCCCCACCTCCTCCAACCCCACAAGGAGGAGCAAAGATCATTCCTTTCATACTTTCCATATCCATAGGCCTTCTTGTTAGATTTATAGTTCCTAGGCCACTTGAAGTTTCTCCCCAGGCATGGCAATTGTTGTCTATTTTCTTGTCAACTATTGCAGGATTGGTGTTGAGTCCACTGCCTGTGGGGGCATGGGCTTTTCTGGGATTGACTGTTTCAGTTGTCACTAATACTCTCACTTTCTCTGCTGCTTTTGGTGCCTTCACCAATGAGGTCATATGGTTGATTGTCATTTCCTTCTTTTTTGCACGTGGGTTTGTCAAGACGGGCTTGGGGGATAGGATTGCCACCTATTTTGTGATGTGGTTGGGGAAGAGTACTTTGGGTTTGTCTTATGGTTTGACTTTCAGTGAGGCTCTTATTGCTCCTGCCATGCCTAGCACCACCGCGAGGGCTGGTGGTGTCTTTTTGCCCATCATTAAGTCCCTTTCGCTGTCCGCCGGAAGTCAGCCGGATCACCCTTCGGCGAAGAAGTTGGGTTCTTACCTTGTTCAGACACAATTTCAGGTTGGTTTTCTGTTTTGGTGAAGTTTTACCCAAAGGAAAGTGTTCAAGATTTGGTTACTGATAGAGTACAATGGCTTGCGTTGTTGTATTACTCCCTCCGTTCCTAAATATAAGAGGTAGTTGAATTATTTTGGAGAAATTAATGAAATGTAGTGAACCTCTTAACCATAACGTATTTTGTATATTGTTAGATTATCTGTCAGCTTTATAAATCCAATGTACTAATTTAGAGAAAATGTTTAGGGAAATCAATTTTTAAGTAGCCTATTTAGCTTTCTTAGGATTCTTCGAAAAAGTCAACTAACTCTTATATTTAGGAATGCAGGGAGTATTTGTGTAGTGTAGCGGACCTCACATAATAGGATAATTTTTTTGGTTTTGGTAATGAGCATAAAATAATGCCACCATAAAGGTGCTTGGCTGCAAATTAGTGTTTTGAGCTTTTGATGCATTGTTTAATCGGCAAGACTGTCTTGTGGATTTTGTTGTGGTGTTGCTTTTGGATTAACCATAAATGTAAAAAGGAACTAAAGGGATTATGGTTGGGTTCTTTTTGAGTTCAACACTGCAATTTCTCTTTTGATCAAAAACACTGCAGTTTCTCTGACTATATAGTGAACAAAAAGATTAAGATTCGGTGCATGAAGGTTTTATTGGAATGAACTTATGTTTTTGGTGAATTTTAATTTTGAACAATTGTAAAAGGGTTGACATTTGAGATATGTGAAATTGAATTGAGATTGGGATTTGACTCTAGAAGATCTCCTGAGTTGTTCATTTATCTTAGCATTTGGGAGTTGTGTGAAAAATTCAGTATTGTTTTTGGTTGGATGACTTTAAGTTTACTTCTTGGATTGTTTGTTTTCTCTCTTTTATGGGGGTGTTAGCATCATATATGTCTATTATAGCCGGGTATTATTTAGAGGTGATCATTTCAGGCTCTGGTGTTGCTAGCTTTTCAGCTTCCTGAGTGTTGTTCCATATTTGAACATTGTTATCATGCAAAAAGGAAATAACTTTTGCATTGCCATTGTGATCTGTGACAGTCTGCTGGTAATTCTAGTGCTCTTTTCCTGACTGCTGCAGCTCAGAACTTGCTGTGTATCAAATTAGCGGAGGAGCTGGGGGTGATAGTTTCCAACCCTTGGGTTTCTTGGTTTAAGGCAGCTAGTTTACCTGCAGTGGTTTCTCTTCTTGCTACACCATTGATTTTATACAAGCTTTATCCGCCTGAAATTAAAGATACACCAGAAGCACCAGCCATGGCTGCAAAAAAATTGGAAAGCATGGGTCCTGTCACACGAAATGAATGGATTATGGTTGGCACAATGCTTCTTGCGGTCTCTTTATGGATCTTTGGGTGAGTCATGTGGTTCAATTATTTCTCTGTATATGTGTGTTGACTTGGTGGAGTTCAGTCTCATGGAGATACTGAAAATACATGATTTTAAATAGAAAAGCAAAATAGAACATAATTTTCTTGGCCATCTAGTCTCTAGCCCTATTCCTATTGTTTGTGAAGTTGGAGGAATTGTTTAACATTCAAATTTAATTCTTATTAGAGAGTGTTATATCATTAATTCAGTTGATGTTTTCCAAATATATGTACGCTATTGATGATTATATGAATGCCCACTGATTACATCTTCATGGGACTCTTTTTCCATACGGTGCAATTTTTCCAATTAATATTTCTTGGTGATGCAGAGACACCCTTGGAATTGCAAGTGCTGTAGCTGCAATGATTGGCTTGTCAATACTCCTCGTTCTTGGGGTCCTTGACTGGAATGACTGCTTGAATGAAAAGTCAGCATGGGATACCTTGGCTTGGTTCGCTATTTTAGTGGGCATGGCTAGCCAGTTGACGAACCTTGGTATTGTGAACTGGATGTCTGATTGTGTGGCCAACTCACTTCGGTCTTTGTCTTTGAGCTGGCCTGCTTCTCTACTTGTTCTTCAGGCAGCTTATTTCTTCATTCACTACCTTTTTGCAAGTCAGACTGGACATGTGGGCGCTTTGTATTCCGCATTTCTGGCCATGCACAGAGCAGCTGGTGTACCTAGTGTTTTGGCTGCACTTCTACTAGGTTATAATACCAACCTTTTTGGTGCAATAACACACTATAGTAGTGGTCAAGCTGCTGTATACTATGGAGGTACGCCCATTACTCTAGTTCATTTTTTAATTTCTCATGTTTTATTTTGTGGTACATTTTCCAGTGCATTGTATTTATTCCAAAACCTCTTCAATTTTTTCTTATTCTGATGCATTCGTTCGGTTCTCCCCCTTCCCTCCCGTTGAAGGCCTCTTTTCACTCTTTCTTTGGGTTTTTTGTATTTTTTATTGATAGTTCTCGAAAATCTTAGACATATTTCAGAGGATGGGGAGGGAAAGCTTCATGGAAACCATTTGTTTGTGTGTGATTTATTTATAAGGAGGCAAGATAAATGTGGACTTTCATTTGAACTTCCAAAGTCTTCTGGGAGATTTACTGGATTGGTTTCTCGAATAAACATAAACGGAGGGAAAACAGCCTTAACCATCCATTCACTCCTGTTTTATTCCTTTACCATCCCTTTCCAAATATACATCCCTTAATCTTTTAGTGAGCAGAAAAAACATTAGATCTTAAAATAACCTACCCATATCAATCTTTGAAGAGGCCATTTTGTAACATGTAACGTAGAGAGTGCATGTGAGAAGGCTTGTGTGGTATTTCTCATGGAACACTTATACATTATCATTGAATAGTCATATTCAACAATTGTTGCTTATGTTATGTTAATTCTTATACATGAATATGATTCTAGTTGCTACACCTAATCTTGAGACTGTCTGAGAAGGATTGTCTGATGGCACCCTTTTTTTTGGAGCACAATCATGGCACTCTTTTGACATTTTCATTTATACAATAAAATCAACAATAGTGGCTGATGATACCTTTTTTTTTTCACAGCTGGCTATGTAGATCTTCCTGATATATTCAAAATGGGTTTAGTAATGGCATTTGTTAATGCTATCATCTGGGGAACAGTTGGCTCTTTCTGGTGGAAATTTTTGGGCTTGTATTGAGTTTCATTTCTAGCATTGAAATGAAAACTGAATTTTCCAACACTTGAGTTACTTCCTCCTCCTTGGCTGAAAGCAACAGTCTGCTGGGGAGACAGCTGAGCTAAGCATTTTTCATAAAAGACTCCTGCTTTCATTTGTAATTAACTTGTTAGGTTCAGTTACAGTGACACATGAATAATTCTTTTGGTGGGAATACAAGTTACACACAGATCTTGTTCATCCTCTGTATGTATGGAGATTGCATGGCTGTCTTAAGTTAGCGCTCTGCTTTTCAATATTGTGATTGTAGCTGTGAGCTTCTTTTGAAGCACTCACAGGGAATCTATTTTAGTCTGTAAATTGAAATGAACTTGGTGCCATGAAGTCAAAATAATGGCGATAGAAGGTTTATCTGTTGGTTGAATTCAATTTTTTGTCTTCAAAGCTTGAATGTCAGATTTAAATTGAAACACTTATTCTGAAAGTAGTTTGAGTTTCTGATCTTGTTCCAAGAGTTTACCCTGAAGTGGATCAAGAAATGCCAGTGACACGTTGAGCAGAATACATGTGTTAGAGTTCAAACGGTAACAAATACACTAAGCTACAAATAACTTGAGGATAGCAATTTGTCCAAGCATCTATATATTTATGTTTACAAAAAGGATGTGCCTCGTTATCTTCAGTGCAAAAGCAGTGAATTGCCCACTGTAAATAATGTTATGGAGTGAAAACTACACAATCAACCAAGGAGTAATACTTGTATCGCAGTATTCAGTCTTCTATGATGTTAATGTCAGAGGATGCATCAATTCCCAGTTTCTCTAGTATCATCTTCTCTTGTTTGGTATCTGTTATCCGCGCAGTTAAGAATCTGTCTCAAGTTGAAGCAAGATAAACAACAATAATAGCATGCTAACTAATTAGGGGGCTAGGTTCACCTGCAAGAAATGGAAACAGAGTGTTCTGTGGTCTAAATGACCACTTGTCAGAACTACATCCAAAGTGGCTGAATGTCTTTGCACATAAAGTAAAGACTAACTTAAAACGGACACATCAATTTAGGAGGGTAAAGAATATTTTGTTAACTGATTATATAAAAAAAATTTAGGCCAAGACTATCTAATTATATTTTCCAAATAAACAATATTATAAATTATTTGAACGTAATTTACAAAGAAAGTTAGCAAAGGATACATTCCTCGTCAGGGTTTTCGGTGAAATTAGAATGAAGAGCATTACCAATGCAATCCACTATAGCTGAGGTAGTCATTGAAGATTCTATGCATAAAATGGCCGTGATGGCATCTAATCGAGTCACCTCATTTCTGAACATCAACCTTGCATGGGCTGTGAGATTATTTAAGAAAGTCAAAACGCATGAGGGAAAAGAGAAGTTAGCAAGAAAAGATTCACTTTTGTCAGTACTCATTAACGTACCTTGAGCTAGGCGAACCAAGCTTTCCAGCATGCGAACAGTAGTCCTAGCTACAATGCAACTCATTAAACAGGCAAGAATTGAATTAGTTTAAGCACAAAACTCTTTCAAAATATGCCTTAAAATGCAAACCTGCATTGTGAGTTGCAGATTTCCTTTGCAGCTGATAGTAACTGGAGATGACCGTTTCAGCCTCTCTTGTAAGGACTGGTTTAAAGGTTTCTTTAATGTAGTGAATATACCTGTATACTTTCTTCATTATTATAAACAACCAAACATCTCTTACATGTCAAGATTTGAGTTATACAGTGCAGTGATGATTCGATTTCTCATTTGAGACAGTTCTCTTGGCAATTTGCATATTTCTCACTATTTGGTCTTCTGTTACTCCTTCAAGGTTTGACCTCACAGCTTACGCATTACTTTTGAAAATTAATTTGAAGCCATCATAGCTCGAATCAAAGTTGAAAATGAAGTACAAGGATGAATTCACATGGGAAAAAATCAATTGAGGTTCTAGGTTATTTATTTGCAGGAAGAGCCCAATACGTTAGTGGCATCTTAGCTTGAAATATCATTCACGCCTTTTGTCCTATATTTTAAATAATGGTTTCATTTGATGTCAAGTATTCTGAGAGATACTTTACCTCTTGAGTGTAGAAAGATGCCAGATATTTGCTAGATCTTCATCTGGCCTCGTTCCATCTGGTTCTGCCTGGATACAAGTTATCAAGTAACTAATATATTTTCCTAATCAAAATAAACTGTACGCATAATAGAAAATTCATATTACCTCATTAAGAATATGAGATGAAACAACAGCGTCCCATTCAGGATTTTTTGTATCCAAGAGCACAAGGACTATATCAAACCTGCTTAATAAAGGACCAGAGAGTGTTGTGTTGACAGATAGAGCTAATCTGGGTTAAGCAAGACAACCACTTGATTGGACAGTAAATTTTGCTCCATTTATAGAATGCATGAAAAAGCATAACCCAGAAATGAATAGAAGTATATGCTGGGTTTGAATTGTTTCAAAAGAATACACGCGGCAATGATTTGACTTCAATTGAATATAATTTAGAACTAATACATAGTCCTGTTGAAGTGATACGTTGATCAGGATCATAATGTCCCTTCGGATTGGTAGCTCCAAACACTGTCGTTCTTGTGCTGAGTGTTGTTACAAGACCAGCCTGGACAAAGCAAGCAGGAGAAAGAGTAAGAGAATTAATCAGTAGCCATACTTTCAAAAAAAGCACCAGTAAATAAATTCCAAACAGATGAGTAAACAAAGAGCTGACAGAAAGGCATGATTAACCCCGTTACCACTGACAAAGATAAAAATACGTGGATGCCATTTATAACCCTCAACTGTATTATTATTGTTAAAGAAACCCTATTAAAATGACATTTTGGTACATGTCATCTATGAATTATCTAAAACGTAAGTCTAAGGATTAATTAATAGAATGAGAAACATAAAAAGACACTTTGAACCTTTATTTCATGCTTGGATGGTTGTAAATGATTATGACTGTACGTGAATAGTTTGTCTTACACAAGCCACTGATATACACTTTTTGGAGGTGTTCTAATGTGACTTCCTTTTTTTTGGGAGGAGGGCGGGGGGATGAGGGGGGCGGGGTGGCACATTTGGTTGATTACCCAAGATTATAAAAATGAAGCGGGTAATTCCACTCTAAATTTGTTATGCATGTAGATGTAGTCAAACTTGTACCTTGGCAACACTTATGGTCTGCTGCTCCATGGCTTCATGTATGGTTGCTCTGTCATGTTCCCTCATACTGGTGGAAAAAATAATCTTAGCTTTAAAATAAATGCGAGCATGCTACGCAATATAATATCATCTTATTTTAAGCTGATCAAAATTTGAACTAAATTCTAAAGCATCAGATGAGAACCACCACCAGCTTGCTTGGATTAATTAAGTTGCAGAGTGTTATCAGCACATAAAAGGTATTATGAATCATTGCCATTGGAACTATTGCCTACGCATAACCATCAGGCAATCAAATCTGAAATGACTTTCTTTGGCCAAAGATCTAAAATGTGTTAATTTATTTCAACAAAGAACCCTCCAAGATAGGCATTAACTCTCTTGAGAACCAAAAAAATAAATTAAACAGTCACTCCTGCATCAAGAAAACAAGGGCACTGCCATATAAGTTAAGAAAACGTCTGGAATGCCTCCGCTGAAAATAACTTGCCTATCAAATTCATCTATGCAACACAACCCCCCATCTGCCAGAACAAGGGCTCCAGCTTCCAGCATCCATTCTCCTAGACATTCGATAAAATTAGCATCACAATGAACATATTTCACTAATATGCGAGTAAGATTTTCACATACTAAAGTTTGTTTTCAATATATAACAGGAAGTCCACATAAAGTAATGGCTTACAACTTAAAATCATTGTAATAATTGATATTGAAAGATCATAAATAATTAGAGACAAGTTTTCTAAAACATGAAGGGAATCTCAAAAGCATGTGTAGCTAAGAAAAACCAGAATAAAAAATTATTAAGCCCATCAATTCTTCCATGTTTCAAAAAAACACTGAATGACATGGAGAACTACACCAGAATAATTGACACTCAAGTTATGGAAAGTAGTATTGGAACAAATTCCAACATAAGTTGGTTAAACTATAACAAAACTGACCACCATCCTTCACTGCAGTAACAGTCAATCCGGCACTAGTGCTTCCCATGCCAGTGGTAACTACAGATCTATTACTCAATTTTGCTGCAAATTTCAAAAACTGAGATTTCCCTGTGCCTACAGAATTCAAACAAATATGGAATTGCGTGAGAGAGAAATTTCAGGTCAAACTTTATGTTCAAGTTCATAATGAGTATTTTAAGAAAATACACAGTTGAATTTAGCATTTAGATACAAAAAATTGTTTAAAGTACACATAATGAATAAATAGAAAATTAACAAATAAATGCAGATGACAACACATATTCATGCCCAAAGATAGTAGTTTGGAGACAATATTTTCCAATTTTCGCAGCAATTTCATTGCAAGACATAAAATCACTTTAATGCACAGAAATTCACAATTTAATATGTTTGCATAAAAAATGCTAGTTAGAAAGACTAATATAATATCATAACAACAATAACAAATGAGAATGATACTAATGGTGGTGGTGATAGATTCTACCAGGATCGCCAACCAAGAGTAAGTGCGGTTCCCCTCGCACCTTTGTTCCAGAAACATGGACATGTTGCACACCTCCAATAAGTGTTAATGCAACTAAATAGGAAAGCAAAACAAACTAAATGAATACTTGAATCTTCATATATCAACTAAATGTCAGTAGGTCATGTTGGCATCAGATACTGAAATTGTTATGATGTAACACAGAACTAGAAAATAGATAATACTATTCAACTGAAATTACTCCTCGACTGAATGAATGGTCTAATGGAGGATTACACACTAAAAATAGAGAAAACACAATCCAGAAACATTCCATTCACATGATATCTGCCTTTTTTTTTCAATATTAGGTTATAATAAGTAAGCTTTCGCTCAATTCAATTATGGTGTTTCATAATTATGGTGTTTCATACATATCTCCATTTTCAACATTACCTGTAGTTCTTCTTACTCAATTAATTTATAGTTGCCACCACACATCATGCATCTTCTGTCCAAATTTCTCTTATACCCACTACTTTGTCTTGAAAATAAATTCACGAGTAATCAAATTAAAGAATATGTGATTTAAAAATTAGCAACAATTTGACTGACTATTTACCTGCCAGCTTAACAGTGAAGAGTCCAAACACTTGCGGGCAAATTCCTCGTAAAATAGCATTCCTCCCTGTATCAAATTGAACAACTTTAAAGTTGAAATCTAAAACTTAATTCAGAACCTCCCAGTAAACTTTAATAGCCGTTAAAACAATTCAATGGGGTGGAGGGTAAATATTTTATGTCTACCCCTAGACCTGGCTCTGTAGCTAATAGATAATATGAAATTGTGGAAACAGAGATGATTGTACAGTCCAATGAATATTTCATTGATATGATATATCATATTTATAATACAAAAGCTTCCTAAAAGATAATAATCTTCTCCTACAAGTTTACCTAATACTATTTCCTAGTAACTTAGTTTTCTAATACTGTAACAGATAATTATGACTATGATTATACTAATACAAAATGGGAAATATGAACATTATTTTCATAATGTCCAAAACCCCCTCAAGTTAGACTATGGGTATTTATCATATCCAACTTCCTCACAAATCTTCATTCTTCATTCATTTTCAATGGATCAACAATTGGGCCTCCAATGGTGAGACTTCTCTACACAGAGAAGAATCAACGAACACAACCAATGGAAGGACGTGAACAACAGAAAATGGGCTTCATATCTGGGGAATGACCGTCCCAACTTCAGAAACTCTAGGGAATGACCGCCCCATCACAAATCTTCATTCTTCAACAACACATTTTCATGTATGTGGGGAATGACCATCAATTGTTACATCCTTATACGTGGGGAATAATCGTCCCGCCATTACATTTTTATAAGAGGGGAATGACCATTCCATCCTAAATACTAATGCATGGGGAATGACCATCTCATCACAATATGCATAAACATGTAGGTATGGAATGATCTTCCCATCATAACATGTTAATATTTTCTTTACTTTTTTTTTGCCTGGGCTTAAAATTCCTTTTGAGTTACATAGGCCGGTCTGCCTGGGATTTTGAGTCTCAATGGCCTTCAGGTCTACCTGACTTGTAGTCCTTTTTAAGTCACAGAGGCCGGTCTATTTGACTTCTTTTTTAGTCAAAGGCCCTAGGTCGAATTTCCATTTTTTTCACGGCCTTTTCTTTTCTTTTATTCTTTCTTTCCCCTTTTTTTGACCTTTCTTTTCTACTCTATTTTTTCTGATTTTTTTTCTAAACCTTTTTTTAGAAAGCCGTAATAACTTTTTCCTAACCTTTTTTTAGAAAGCTCTGTCATCATGTGGAAACAAAGATGACTTGATAGTCCAATGAATATTTCATTGATATGATATATTTATAACAAAAAAAGCTTCCTAAAAGATAATAATATTCTCCAACAAGTTTACCTAATACTATTTCCTAATAACTTAATTTCACAATACTATAAATGATAATTATATCTAAGATTTCACTTATACAAAATAGGAAATATTAACATTATTTTCATACTTTCCAACAGAAATAATATTGGAAGAAACATTCTCCAATGGTTTGTAGAAAAAAAAATCGTATCATAGATATACAACAATAACAACAATAGAGTCTTATCCTGGTTTTACATTGATTCATGTTCATAAGATTCAACATGGTTTTACATTAATAGTCAGGGCTTAACACAATCCTCCTCCGTTACATGGGCTTGGGGCCGGCTATAAACATGGGTGGAGTTTCTTATTATAGATATAGCCCATGTATTGGAGGAGGATTGTATCTATAAAAAGATATGTCATTTATTTGAATCCAAATACTACCTTTCAAAGGACAATCCTTAAAATGGATCCAGAACTGCTTGAATTTCATTTTAACATCATCAGGGATATCAATCTCTGACTTCAGTTCATTTGTTCTCCTGGCAGCAAAGAGAGACGTATGTTAATGCCTTTGCTGTTCTTTTCTTTTACATTTCTACAATGAAAAACAGATTTATGATACAAGAGAATACAAAAATGATGCAGAAATAGAGAATAAGAATCCACTAGAAACAAAACAGAGAGAGAAAAAAGCAAGTGATAAAATTCCTTTCAAGATGCACAAGAGTCAATCCCCTAATTGCTCACACCAACAGAGGACCAAAAAGAAAATCCACTCTTGAAGAATCTATGGTAGTAGAACCCGCTGACTTAGTACTCAAGCTAAGGTTGGTATAGTAGCCTTATATATCATTAGGGCTTAAGACTAAGTACTTAAAGATTTTGTACTTGACTGAAAATAGTACATTACTGATAAATTTCAAACACTAGGAAGACTTATTTTTAATCTTTTATCTTCAACCACAGTAAAAAAGAAATTTACTTGTCAGTTTTCACCTTACATGGTTGGCTATTAGCACAGGATCAAGGTCACAGCGAACATCTTTGACTTCTGATGACCATTTTGCTGTCAACACCCCAGTAACAATCACATCATCTGGAAGAATGAAAAGAAAAAAGAAAAAGAAGTAAAGGTCCTTATTTTTCATTTAAAAGAAAGGTACTTAACATTATTCAGAATTTTTACTGCATTTATGAGTTCAAAAGTGACACAAGGACACCCAAATAATGCATAAAGTATATTTTTTCTTAGAATTAGGTAGAATCACTTGTCAATATTCTCTTGTGCTACTGCTTTACCTTATTATACCACAACTACTTGCTCAGCAGTTTACAAATACTGAGCAAGAAAAGTAAATTTTGTTTCAACCGTGTTAATAATCTACAACGTCGACCCCAACTAGTGGGATAAGGCTATGTTGTTGTTGTTGTGTTAATAATCTTCTATCTCATAGACCACAGTAATATTATAGCATATGTGAATCTTACATTGAAAAACTGTATCAGACAATAATGTCTTTCTTTGGCTAATTTGGATATAGTTCTCTCTAACATGCAATTCAATCGTTAAGAGAATGAAAAATTTACTGAGAGTGAAAAATGTAGATACCTCCAGCTTTAACAATGTCAACAAGGTCATCCTTCAAGATGACAAGAATTGAACGAGGAATCACTCCAACACCAAGAACCTGAGTGCTTTCTTGGATTTTAATCTCTTGATAATCATGGCATACTATAGAATTATCTACAAAATGGAATTTCATTCCTCCACAGGGCTTAGATCCCTGCCAATATAAACAAGTAAATAAGATAGCTTTAGGAGAAAAAGGGGGAAAAATAAACAGTAAATAACACAAAATACCAAAATAAGAGGGCTTCTAATTCTCAACAGCAGCTTGCCATGCGATAATGTAATGAAAACAAGATAAAAGATGAAGTAAAACCACAACAGCTTACTATGTGCAGCTGTACATATTTTGAGCTACAATTTTGCATAATATTAATTGATATTGACTGTCATACAGGAAAACCCTCACTAAAATATTTCGATTAAATATCATTTTAATGTAAGACTATATGTCGCAATAATAAAAACTGTAAACAACCATATTAAGTTTAGAAACAAAAAATAATATTGGAAAACATGCAAGACACAGACTTTAGTGGAGAGAAGATACCCGAACTTGGCAATTCGAAGGTAGTGTTATGGAGTTTCTTGCTTCCACCTCTGGATAAACTAGGAAGCTGCACACACACACATGTTTATATATATGTTAGCTGATAATCAAAAAGTTAAACATGAGGCATCATGGGTATGATTAAGATATATTTCTCCAGATTTAGTAATAAAACCATGAAAATACTATGTAATGCATGTAATAGCAATGAGTAATCAACGAACAACTTTGGATGATTTCAAATCGAGATTTTTTTATGCCAGTCTATCGAAGAATATGGGGGAAATGACATCCAAATCCCTAATGAACAAAATCGGTATGAACTAAAATGAAAAGCTTGTCCCAATTATCAGTAATTGTAAGAGGCCATGTAGCTCTCACACACAAAGAAACAAATATGTTCCTATGTCGATGAAAATTACTGAAGCAACGAAGTAACCTCTCCTACTTAATTTCACAAAATAGTAATGTTATTATTTTAGAGCAACTTTCCAGAGATTTGTAACATTTTAAAGATTAAGGACAAATTGTATGATTTCAAATCTTATACAAGGGAGGAAAATGTAGCTTCCTCTGAACTTTATAGAATTGAAAGGCGGTATGCCCATCATTGTAAAACCATAACAAGGAAAGATACAGGTGTTTTAAAGTTTACACTATATAAGATGGGTTCACGCTATTAATAATACCTCTTCTTGCACTTATGGCACATGTACTCCCTCTCTCCTTCGTGCATCTTTATGGCTCCAGACCTGATTACTGTCCCTTTCAAAGTTAGAAGAACCCCACGGTGCTTCACTCTTATACGTCCTATGCTCGGAAAGGACTCTACTTGGATAAAAACGCACAAAACAATGAACAATTGGAGTGAAAAAAATGCAGAAGAATACACAAAAAAATTAAAAATTTAACGTTGATGAGTCTTTCGAAGATAAATCAAGAGACAACTCGCCAGTCATATTATTTTATACTCCCTCCATTCTCAGATACAATACAGGACTTAATTAACTTTTTTCAACAATTCTAAGAAAGCTAAACAAGTTACTCAAGAATAAAGAAACCTGGGCATTCAAGTGGGGAGCCACTTGTATTGATGCGGACATGAATATTCCTTTTCTCAACCCATTTCTCCTTGTCTCCTTCTTCAGCATCTCCCATCACGATTTTCTACATTCCACAGAAACCAAATCCAAATCAATTTCCCTCTCCTCTCCATCCACTAAAAAAAAAAAAAACAACCATACTCCCCTGATCCTAAATATAAGACCTAGTTGACTTTGACTTTGACTTATTTTGGGAAGATTACGCAACGAAATAGATTAATTAATAATAACATATTTGATACTCTCTCCGTTCCCAAATATAAGATCACTTTCTAACTTTTCCCAACTTTCCCAAATTAACCCTAATAATGTTTATCTATAATAACAATTAAGAGAGGAAGAGTGAAGATAAAGGTATATAGTTGGGATAAATTGGTAATATCATGTGTTAATAACTAACTTAACTAACTCCCTTAATATACTCAGATTAGGGAAAGTGGTCTTATATTTAGGAATGGAGGGAGTACATTGTTAGATTAAGTATTACTCCCTACGTTCCTAAATATAAGATCACTTTAGGTAGGAGAGCTTGTTGTATAAGATCACTTTCTAATTTGACTCAAGTTTTTCCCAAATTATCCCTATACTCCCTTCACCCAAAAAATAGTGGTTTGAAAATGAGAGAATATTTTGGAAATTTCATGTAATCCTAATTCATTGGAAAATCTTCCTTAATCTCTCCAGATTAGCCAAAGTGGTCTAAATATATTTAGGAACGGAGGTAGTATTTTATTTAGTTGTCTTATGATATTCCAGAAAAGTGAACAAGGTGTTATATTAAGGACTAACAAAAGTATTGACTGACATGAGCCCAAAGAGCAGCGTGGTCGAGCATGTGCAGAAAAGAGGAGGGCTGGGTGAAGATGAGGTGGGCAAGGTGAGGATCATCATCCATCAGCTCTGCGAAGCTTAGCACCAAAAGCAAATACTACATTTCATTTCAGTTTCAGATATTTAAGAGAAAGGTGAAGAAGTGAAGAAAGAGATTACTCGAGGAAGAGAGGGTAGTGAAGCTTGGAATCGGGAGAGGAAGAAATGAAACGGAGCTGGTCGGAGTGGTGACGTAGGAGGAAGCTGGCCATCGCCTTTTCCCAGTAGCTTCCATCGTTCATGTCTTCGCCCACCTCCATAGCTGATCGCTGCGAGCACGAGGACGAAGATGGATTTTGGCGGGAAAATTAGATGAAATTAGGGCATCAAGGCTTACAATTCAGAAATGGACAATTCTTTTTTGGTCCTTATGTTTGCATCAAGTTTCAATTTAGTCCTTTATGTTTGGAAAGTACACTTTTAGTCCTTTTTTGTTAACACCGTTTGTTTAATTTAACGGAAAATGCTAACTTAACAATTATAAATGACTATTTTATAATGAAATTGGACCAAAAATGATAAATTTTGAAAATATAAGAATAATTACACTCAAAAATTTTAATCTGAACATTTTTTTAGTATTTAATAACCATTTAAAATTGTTAAGTTAGCATTTTCCGTTAAGTTAAACTAACGGTGTTAACAAAAACGGACTAAAAGTGTACTTTCCAAACATAAAGGATTAAATTGAAATTTGATGCAAACATAAGGGACTAAAAGTATACTTTAACCTTCTTTTTAAAAAAAATTAAAAGGACAATGACTAATAGGGATCAAGGGTTACAATTCATAATTACGACTTACAAGGCCCTTGGTAGAAATGGGTCCATTTATCATGGACACTTCAAATGTGAAATCAAATACTCCTATATAAATCAATATTGCTTTTTATATTTATCCAATGCAGTACTCCTTCCAGTCCTAAATATAAGAGTTAGTTGATTTTTTTTGGAGAGATTAAGGTTGCAAAATAGGTTATTGAATCATGACATATTTGATATGTTTTTAGATCATTCATTAGTTTATAGGTAAAATAAACTAGTCTTAGCGAAAAATTAGGTATCCATTTTATAATTAACTTATTTTATTTTTTTAGGATTTTCTAAAAAAGTCAACTAGATGTTATATTTAGGATCGGAGGGAGTATCAACTATCAAGTGCTACTAACCAGTAACCACCATTATCAATGCAAGTTCCTAGATTAATTAGTTAATTTATGATTTAGTACTCTCAAAAACATTAGGATGACTATTGTATCGGTAATACTTGTCCATGATTATCTTGTTCCTTAGTGGCGAATTAATAATATTTAATAGAAATTTATCATTCAAACATGGAACAAAAGAATTATTGAATAAAAATATAATTTAGAATAGGAAAGCTTCTAGTCCATGGTCTCACTGGTTATCTGTAATACTTGGCACTCAACTATTGCCTTAGGAGCGTTTCTAATACCAACCAATCGCTAGATGCACTAATAATAATACTTATCTATTTAACATGGTGCATATTTTATATTCCCGTTAACTTTGTATGACTTCTGTTAAATTATAACTTTAAAGGAATAAAATCTAAATATGAAAAGACAAAATTACCTTTCTAAAGTTTAAAGAATAATTATCTTCCTCTTTCATTCAAACATCGCTAGATAACTTTGGTGTTTGGCTGACTTTGAACACAAAGGGAGTGGTTGAAATTTGTGGTTGAATAGTGGTCCTTGTGAACAATCCATAGAGAGAAGTTGGGGGTGAGTTCGATGGTGGAAGAAATGAGAATGTGAAGAGAATAAGTGTAGCACCCGAAAAATTAGGTTAAATTAAGATGTAAAAATGGAGCCGCCACCAAAATTTTTTGGAAAACCTTTTAAAATAAAAAAAATAAGGTTCGGGAGTCGATTGTACGTGGAGAAGGTGTTAGGCACCCCACAACACCCGTTTAAAGAGAACGGTTACCCTAAGTTACTTATTTAAAAATAAATATGACCTTAATTTTAATTTTATTTTAAATTATCAAGAGAAATCAATATATACAAGTAAAAATAAAAATAAAACAAAAAAAGGAAAAAAAATAATTTTTACATCTTTGGACTTGACCTAGGATTTAACCTAGGGCCTACGTACCCTTAAGGGATTAAAGCCCACGTAGTTCGGGGGTAGAAATGCGTGTCACTTGGTTTGTGTTTTTTTAAGAAAATGTTTATTTAAATTTAAGAAAAAAATTTTATTTTTGGTTTGTTTTTTTTTATTATGAAAAATGCATATTTATTTATTTTTTTAAGAGGAAACACTTCACAATTTTGATTGAATCGCCTGAGGAGATAATCTCTCTCGGAGAAACAATCGACTTTCAACCTGAGAAAATAATTCAATCTTTCACGGCATGAAAATCATTCAACCCATTTTTCCTCTTTTATAAAAGCTATTTCATTTTATTATTCTTTATTTATGAAAAAGATTTCACAATTTTAAAATAAAATCAAAACAAAGATAGTAAATCATATATCAAATAAAGATAAAATTTGGGGGTGAATTATGGGTTAATTTTTGAAGGCCATTTTGGTCTTTTCACATTTAAATTTTATTTCCTTCAAGTTCTAACTTAAAAGAACTCATCGAACCAAATTTAATTGCAGTATTAAAAATGCACCATGTTAAATAGATGGATATCATTGGTGCACTTCTCGATTGTTGGGCATAAGAAACGCTCCTAGGACAATAGTTAAGTATCAAAATTGCACCTTTACCCCAAAACTTTTACTACTTTCATAAGATATAAAACTCATAGATATTCGCGTGTGATTTCGTGATTGGCAAAACAAACCTCCACCTTCTCTGATCTTTGACAAAATTAGGAAAAAACTTGCATCCAGTTATTTATGTCTAGTCCAACCAGTTGGCCAATAATCAGAAGCCACGTGTACTAGTTTCATATCACCCTTTAACGCCATTTATCTCCACTGTCTCTGTCCTCACAAGGTTCATCTAGGCATGTTAGTGTAACCCTAATTGTCGCTAGATATCAACAAGGGGGACTATTGATTGGACTTAATTTTATATGTTTAAGCATGTGCAATTGGGCTTAATTAGTGTGATTTAATTGCTATATTTGATCATTATTGGTGATTTTATATGCACATGCTTATATGTGGTTAAAGTGGAAAATTCTAGCTTTATTACTTGCACTTTAAGTAACAAGGGGTATTTTGGTCATTTTCACTGTGTGGTTTATTTTTATATGCAGGGGGGTCCCAAGTGGACCCCACATACCCTTGGGAGGACCTTGGATGGCAAGAAAAAGCTTTAGAGGGCAAGGAAAAGCAAGAACGGAGCAAGAGGACAAAAATTACCATTTTTAGTAAAAAGACATTTTGGAGGGATTTTGAAGATTCAAATTTTTATCCATTTTAGGTAATTTTGATCATATGGCCGAAAATGCATCTTGGAGAAGGCATTTTCAGGGCAAAATTGGGAAGGAAAAGAAGAGCATAAAGAGGAAAATAAAGTGGAGGAATGCATCTAACCACATACCCATCCACATACAACCATTTCCCCATTTACATTTCACTTCACTTGCATTTCACCTTCATTTTCATTTCCTTTGATGGGCATTTCGGTCAAATCACTTCATGAACACATCTCACTTCATTTACATCATCTCCTAGCTCATTTTCTCTCATTCTAACACCACACACCTTCTTCTTCATCTCATTTTCTCCCAATTTCTCTTCTTGGCCGAAAATCCACCTCACATTTTCACCACCATTTCTCCATTTCCATGGCTTCCTCCATTCAATTCCTCTTCATCTCCATCATCTCCAAGCTAGGCTAAGGCTCATCTCTCCTTCCTCCAAGTGAAATTTGTGCAAGAATCATCCAAATCGGCTTTATGTGTATGTATTTGTGTTTATAGGTCTCAAGTTAGTTTCATCTTGTAATCTCTTGTGATCTAAGAGTTTAGACATAGGAGGTTTGGAAATCTATGTTAGGTTTTCTAGCTAGGTTTTCTTTTCACTATTGTACTTGAGAACCTACCTCTTCTATATTTGTATGTGTTGAAACCTTGGCATATTCTATTGTAGCTTCTTGAGATTTCATGTATGAGCTTTCGTTACATGTGATACTAGAAGTGATTCATTCAAATAGATGTAAGCCTTTACTCTATCATGCTTAGGAACATTTATGGATGTAGATGAGGCCTATTTAGTTGTCTTGGTTAAATTCTCCTTTGCTTTTTGGCCTCAAGAATCTTTGGAGGATTTAAACAAGTCATACTAAAGAAAGCATACATGTAAAGCCAATTAACCTTTTGCACAAATGAACTTGGAGGAGGAGGTTTCTTCCACTTGGTTTATCTCTCTTTTAATTCGGTTACTTTCATATTTTTAGTGTTAAATTGTAGTTTGATTAGCTTAATCATCTCTCATAATCTTGTTGTTAGTTTGTGTCGCAATTTAGACCTAAGTTTGCAAGAATTGAAACCAAATTGTGAAAAGACCCTTACTCTTCACTATACACATTAGTGAATAAGAGTATTGTAATATTTGATAAATCTAAGTGCGACATTAGGTTTAATCAACTATAAACCTTTTGATGCTATAATGATGATAAATTGAAGTCCTAGCATTGATGATTTAACTAACTCTGTTTTTCTAATTTGTGTATTAGCAAATCATCCCCTCCAACAATTTCTGACCTCCTTTGCTCTTGTGACTATTTATAATGGAGGCTTCATAAGAAAGTGTGGAAACCTTCTGATTTGATTCGCAGGTGTATTTCATATTAAGGAAAACTTTTCCATCAAATTTGATCAAGCATAAATCAAGTAACTCAAGCTTGTCTCTGTTTCATATTGCATTGGGAATAGTTTTTGGATGAATTTCTTAAGCCATCAATAATGAATGAAACATATCATTTGAAATTGAATAAATTCTCATCAGCCACAGAAAAAAGAGTAGCACACAAGATCGCCATCATTCTTTCTTCATGATCGCACCTCTGCAACTGTTTTGCCATAAGCGGTGGGGGACGACCGGACGAAGATGGAAAGGACAAAGGAGTTACTTTCTCCGTGATGAGACAGAAACGGGATATAAACGGTGTTATATGATTGAATAATTAATAAGTCCACGTTGCACTTGATTATCTATAACTGGATGGACTGGACACATCAAACTGGAGGTAAGTATGGTCCACAAAATTAACCGTCTAGCAATTCTCTCTCATCATTAGGATTAAGCGATTTCTCTCCTCTAGTGAGAGTTCTTTCTCCACCGTGAGTGTGGATCTGGTTTATCATGGTCACCCTTTCAT